>JASWHV010000018.1:43940323-45190323 GCA_030760725.1 Neostapfia colusana | reverse complement strand
TAAATCAAAAGCGGAAGCTTACAGATGTTATTTGTAAATAATTTACATCAAATAGCTACAGCTGAAGACAAATAATAAGCTCACATCGAATAACTAATGAGCACTCGAGAAGAGGTCCCGCCCGCGGACTCCTCTCGCTAGCAACACGAAGACATTGCAGCGGCTGGGTTCTCCATGTGTTACCTGACTCAGAAGTCTCCGAGTCTCACCAGACAACCTTCTTCATAAGCGTCGAGGTTAACCTGCAAAACCACTCATATAGCAAGTGTGAGCACATAGGCTCAGCAATACTTAACCGTCTCTCCTAAGGCATGCAACGTTACATGAAGGTAACTTAAGAAAATAAACTAGTAAGTTGCATAAAGACTCGTTTACACGTTCATCCTTAACTTTCAGATTTTAGCCATCACAGTAGTGACCTTGCGCCGAGCAACATTGGAAATCCACAATCAAACAAGAAACGCTTCATTCCAATGTTTTTTGTCCCAAGGTAGAAAATTAACTTTAATTTGCTCTATCACTACTTCATACATGGTTTTCATGCGATTCCAATTATCATACAGCATATAAAACTTGCAAACTGTTATCACACAACTTCATTACTATGTCACAGCAGTGAGCAAGCGGTACTCATATCCACAAGGGACAGTGATTCGAATCAAACACTGCCCGACTTACTCGACACATGCGCCCGCCTCTGAATTCCAAAATCTGATGCCCTTCATTACGTCGTATGTGACAACCTTTCGCAGGACACCCGATTGTAGAACTGATCGCGCCGTCTCGGGCTCATAGGTCTAATGAGACGATGTGGTATGCCTCTACAATCCAGTTAACCTGGTACATCGGTTTCCTAGGTCCCATGTACCAGTAAGCATCCGGTACACAACTCAATACTTGCTCAACAGGGCCGCACACGAGAACGGTCCTTAACCGGCACAGACAGAGCTACTCGACCAAGACCTCATCTTGTCGCTGCCTAACCTCCCTGCCCGGTATCATCTTTGGAAACATAAACTTTGGTTTGCTTATTCAATCATACCCGTGTGATCCCGAACTATAGCTCGCGAGTAGATTCCAACTACTCGACTTCTACCAGATGTCATAACCTATTTAGCACGGCATTATTCTACAGCGGGGATACGTCTTCTACCCTTGACTCGAGGGTTTATTTGGTCATGCATTTTGAGTGTAAATCATTCTGACCTAATGCACATACAAACTTTAAACCATAGTAGTCAATAAAGTAAAAACTTTATAAAACAACTTAAATGCAAACCGGAGCTTGCCTATTTTGCAGGTGACTAGTATATAATGTTCAGTTAGTGAAGACCACTTGAGGCTTGATCACTCGCTTTCCTCCCTCTTTGATCTCCACTTCGATTGCCTCACAATCTTCACGTAGATGCTACACGTTATGAATATGCATATGTATTTAATTGTAAAGATTTTGCTATCAAGTTCTAATGACAAGTTAGAAACTGAACTCTGTTTAAGAATTTAAAATGACACTGGTGCTAGTGGTTGGGTTTGGGTTAAGTAAAGTGATCAAGTGCTAAGTGCTTTTCATCACTTGTGTTTTGATCACCTAAAGAGGTTGAACAGAACAGTGATGATCAATAGCTCCAATGGAGCTGAAAATTTTCATGTGAGTACCTTGTCACAAGAAAGCCATATGGACCAAAATTTAGCACTTTTCCCTGAGTGGTTTATTCGGAACAATTCTTTAAGCAATTAAGCAAAAAGGAATTAATTCTGAAGTAACTCACATGTTCATGTCAAACTTAGTGAACTACAATTTCAATTACAGTTCATAGAGCCTGCATGAATTTTCCTAGGATTTTTGGAGCTAAGAATTACCCAGAACTGAATTTCCAAGTTTTGGGAATTCTCTGAAAATGTTTCTGTATCCATTTGAACACAGCAACTTGAAACCTGAATTATCCTAATCAAATCAACTTCAAATTAGCTGAACTTTTACAGGAGTTCAGTAACATCCTAAATAATATTCTGGCAAAATTTGAGGATTTTTGGACGAACCAAACTCCCTCTACTTTTGCTGAAAAGCTTTAAACAATTTTCCAGAACTAAATAATGACTTTCATATAAATTGGGTTGCATACTTGGATAGAGCTTGTCAACCTGAATCTAACCCAATTTTGAGTTTCGTAGCAAAAGTTATGAACTTGTGAAGTTTGGCTACACTCTGGAATTTCCTTTCTATTGAAAATTCTCTGTACAGTAGCTGGCCCCGTGGAATTTAAATTCAGCCACTACGGTGCGAGCCACACCGAAGCTACAGACTTTTCCCGCGTGGACACAAAGGATCTCGGCTTCACAGAGGATCTCACAATGCAGTTTATCACGCTGACAGGCAGGCCCGGCAACTCCTTCTTCCTCCTCCGACCATTTTTCCCGCATGCGCCTTCCCCCTCGCCGGCAGCGGCGGCGCCCTCGCCGGACTCGGCTTCCTGGCTGCCTCTCAGCCCGATACTCACCGCCAGAGGGTTTTTGAGGTCGGGGAACTCGTTGATGGGGTCAGTACAGGCACTAGAGTACCGGAATTATGCCAGCGACGTGTGGCAGCTTCGGTGACCTCGACCCGCTTCTCCCGACCGCCAAACACTCGGTTCATTGGCTCTAAAGCATCAGTGGGTTGTGGCTGTGCACTTATTTTTTATCAGAGATGGCTCTAGGTAGGGTTCCACTGTGCGCCCGGTTGTTCCCGTCATGGCCGCTGATCGGAAACCTAAAAATTGGCTGCATCTACCCTGTTTTAGGTTAGGTCTATGAAGGAAAAATATGCCCTAACCACTCTTGCTCCTGTGTGCGTAACATGATGAACCGTAACCGATTTTAAGCATCAATTTCAAAGATTCTTACCCGCGGTAGGCTTTTCCCCATCCGAGAGAAGAACTCAAAATTCTCGAGCTATGGTGCAAGGCTTGAGCTGAAACTTGGGGAGGAGTAGCGTGACAATTCGGACCTCCTCTGGGTGCCCTTGCTCGGCCATGAAAACCCCTCAGTTGGGCTGTCCACGTGAGCTTGCTCATCGGTTATTCTCGGATTGCCGCAACACAAACTGTTCTAGGGTGGGGAACGCCGGGAGCTGCTGTTTTTTGCACTGGGAAGATGAAGTACAACCATGCAGTGCCGTTTTGCAGCCCCGAGCAGTGCTGTGCGCAAGCTCTTTCTGGCTTCCAATCGAATTCCGGGAGGCGGTGGGAGTCGGGTGAGTTTCTTGCGCGAGAGAACTACTGAGAGGCGCGTGAGCGAGTGAGAGAGGAAAACTTGCTTCGGTGCACTCGCCGCGTAAAGATCAGACCGAGCATGAGCAGGAGCAGGAGGTGGAGTTTGGTCGGTTGCAACTCGGGAGGTGGCCCGCGTGGATGAACAGCCGGTTCCGAGTGAAACAAAACCGAGAAGACTTAGGGAGCAAGTTTAAACACCTCACTGACCATTGGGCCCCACTCTTTTCCTCCCTCAAAATATCTACAATTTTGGCACATTGCATAACTCAACTATATGGAGACCAAATTCAACATCCATTTGGAGAATCCACAGTGTTTACATCAGTTTTAAATTTGAATTCAAATTCCAATGAAATTCACAAGCCTCTTTGACATGAATATCAATGTACTTCCAAATCTTCTCAAAATTTGTCTTCCTCATAATTTGGACCTGAAGAATTAAAATATGGATTCAAACATTTAATTTGGCGGCTGCAAACGGGAGGTTTACAACCACAGTTTGTATCCTTCTTTTGAAATGGCCACCTTTGCATCTCAATGAACATTTAAATTCAAAAGTGGACTTTAAATTATGATCTTGCATATTACAACATTCACATGGGGGTTTAAGTCAACCTTGGCTGAAAACATCTCAAAGGAGTATTAGAGCTCAATTGGTTAAACATCCATGTGTATCATTATGTGTTAAAAAGTTTTAGTAAGTCCCATTTCTTGAATTTGAAACCCAACTTTATTCACAACTCCAGTTTTCCATTTACATGTTTTGGGACTTTTACATTCCTCCCCCTTAAAAAGAATCTAGTCCCGAGATTCACAATTAAGAACAATGTGGGCAGGACGACTATCAGACATAAGCCTCTAATAACTCCGGATGATTGAGTCATAAATACTCCTCGCTTTCCCATGTAGCTTCGTCCGACGTGTGATTTTCCCATAGCACCTTGAAAAATCGCAGCGTCTGGTTTCTTATCTTGCGAGTCTTTTCATCAATTTTCCAGGTTGGATGCTCAACATAAGTGAGGTCCGGCTTCAAATCTGCTATGTCTTCCGTGAGAGTTCCTGTTGGAACTTTTAAACACTTCCGCAACTGAGATATGTGGAAGACGTTATGAACTCCGGCTAAGGCTGCCGGTAACTCCAAACGGTTCGCCACGGGTCCACATCTTTCGATGATGGAGAAGCCGACAAAACACGGAGCTAATTTTCCTTTCACTCCAAACCGGTGAATTCCTTTCATAAGAAATACGCGGAGATATACGTGGTCTCCAACTTGAAAGTTCAGAGGACGACGTCTCTTATCTGCATAACTCTTTTGTCTGGACTGAGCGGCTTTATGATTTTCTTGAATAAGCCTTACCCTCTCTTCAACTTCATTTACGAGGTCAATCCCGTAACTCAATCTCTCGCCAGATTCACACCAGTTCAAGGGTGTGCGGCACTTCCGACCATAGAGAGCCTCATAAGGTGCCATCTTGATAGTCGCTTGATATCCATTGTTATAAGCGAATTCCGCCAACAGTAGATGATCGTCCCATCCTTTACCATGGTGAATGGCACATGCTCGAAGCATATCTTTGAGAACTTGGTTCACCCTCTCCATTTGCCTATCAGTTTGAGGATGATATGCAGAGCTTCTAATCAATTTGGTCCTCAGTGAGGCATGTAGCTGCTCCCAGAAACGAGCAACGAACAACGCGCCTCGATCGGAGATGATCGTCCGGGGAATTCCATGTAGGCACATTATTCTTGCAATATATAGGTCCGCATACTTCTTGGCATGGAATCCCGTATGTACCGGGATGAAGTGTGCTGATTTGGTCAACCGATCAACGATCACCCAAATCGAGTCATGCTTATTAGCCGTGAGAGGTAATCCAACAATGAAGTCCAGACTAATATCCTCCCACTTCCATGCCGGAATGCTTAGCGAATGCAATGTTCCCGCTTTATTCATATGGTCCGCTTTAACTCGCCGACACGTATCACATTCTGATACGTATTTAGCAATCTCACGTTTCTTTTGGGTCCACCAAAATTTAGTTTTCAATTCTTGGTACATCTTGTTGCTCCCTGGATGAATAGAAAATTTGGATAAATGAGCCTCATCCAAAATTTTCTTCCGCAGCCTCATATCACGGGGTACAACTATCCGGTTCTTGAACCATAAGGTACCTTCATCATCTAACCGGAAATATTTTATTTCCCCGTTTTTCAACCTTCTTTTAATATGAGACATACCCTTGTCTCGCTTTTGAGCTTTCGTAACCTCCTCTTTTAATGTGGGTATGAGAGCTAGATTATGTAGAGCTCCATATGGAACCAAGTAGAGACTCAGTTCTTCCTCTTCTATCGGTGTAATGGTCAGATTATGAATATCAGATTTCCGGCTTATTGCATCGGCAACCATATTTGCCTTGCCCGGATGATAATGAATTTCAATCTCATGTCTTTGATCAGCTCTAACCATCGCCGTTGTCGCATATTCAACTCTTTTTGAGTGAATATGTACTTCAAACTTTTGTGGTCAGTGTAGAGATGAACTAGATTTCCCAATAAGTAGTGTCTCCACATCTTCAAAGCTAATACCACGGCAGCAAGCTCGAGATCATTAGTTGCATAATGTTGTTCAAGATTCTGTATTTTCCGTGATCCATATGCAACTACACGTCCTCCTTGCATGAGTACACGCCCGAGTCCGATGCTGGACGCATCACAATAAACATCGAAGGGCTTGGTGGTATCCGGTTGAGCTAAAACCAGGGCTGTTGTGAGGCGTTTCACCAATGCTTGAAAAACTTCCTCACATGTCTTGCTCCAATCATATCTGATGCCCTTTTTCAGTATCTCCATCATAGGTTTAGAGATTTTTGAGAAGCCCGGGATGAACCTCCGATAATATCCCGCCAATCCTAAGAAGATACAAACTTCATGGACTGATGTTAGAGACTTCCATTTCAGCACTTGTTCAATCTTTCTTGGATCAACAGCGATGCCTTCCGCTGAAATAATATGTCCAAGAAATGGCACTTGGTTGATCCAGAATTCACATTTACTAAACTTTGCATAGAGCTTGTGATCTCTCAATCGTTAGAGCACAATATGCAAATGTTTAGCGTGTTCCTCCTCTGATTTGGAATAGACCAAGATATCGTCGATAAATACCATGACGAAATAATCCAACTCTGGCATGAACACCGAGTTCATAAGATACATAAAGTGAGCTGGAGCATTGGTCAACCCAAATGACATGACAAGATACTCATAGAGTCCATATCTTGTCGAGAATGCTGTTTTCGGAATATCCTCCACTCGAATCTTGATTTGATAATATCCCGACCTTAAGTCCATCTTGCCAAAAAACCTTAGCACCCACAAGTTGATTGAAGAGAATATCGATTCTTGGTAGTGGATACTTGTTGTTTATCGTCCCAGCATTTAACGGACCATAATCGATGCATAGCCTCAGCGTCTCATCCTTCTTCTTCACAAATAAAGACGAGCAACCCCCATGGTGATGAACTTGGACGAATAAACCCCTTGTCCATCAGATCTTTTAGTTGCTCCTTCAGTTCAGCTAATTCTTTCAGAACCATTTTGTATGGTCTCCGAGAGATCGGCGTGGTTCCCGGTATCAATTCTATTTTGAATTCCACCTCATGCTCAGGTGGTAAGCCTGGAAGATCTTCGGGAAACACGTCCGGATATTCACAGACTACCGGAATGTCATCTAACTTGCAAGCTTCGGCATTACATGCTTCTGAGACTTCGGAAACAGCGTTGCCGAGATACAACATATGACGCCCGTGAAGTGGAGAGTCCAAATGAACACTCCGGTTCTCAATGTCCAGAACAGCCCTATGGAAATTTAACCATGATATTCCCAAAATGGCATTGATTCCTTGATCTTCGAGAATAATGAGGGTGGTAGGATAAAATTTCCCACCCAAACAAAGTTGTGCTTTAGGAATGAATTCATTAGCCGATATGTCTCCCCCTGGCAAATGAATAAGGTAAGAACCCTTTGTGATCATTGTGTAAATCTGATCCCGGATCACCGTCGCCTTGCTAATGAAATTATGTGTTGCACCAGAGTCAAATAGAATGACAACCGGCTTGTCATTTAAGGTGAATCTGCCCGCAAGAACTGGACCTCCCTCGGGCAGATCGTCGATGACACATAGTTAACAGTCCCCACTTTGGACATGGCTTTTCTTTGCTGTCCAAGATCATTATTTAGAACTGGACCTGCATACATCATGTTGCTGCTTGGTTCAGTTGCTTCATTGACGTTGTGTTCATTGTCAATTTGAAGTGGGACACCACTCGGTTCAGCTGAGAAATCACCTTGATCATCTTCAATATATTAAGGGGAATAATATTCTGGAGCACATTGTTGGTGCTGAGGTTCATGAGAAATAAGTTGTTGCTGCGGTGGAGGTAAATAAAACCTCTGTGGAGTATAAGAGTCGTCATACTCCAAGAATGACCGCTTCTTTTGTGGAACCTCTCGACCGGAAGGTGAACGGATTACCAACCGATACTTCTGAGGCAGATGATTGCATTCATCGTGTGATGAGTCCCTCTCTCTATTTTCTTTAAGGTAGATATTGGAATAATATTCCTTAGTGATAGCACAGCTAACAAACTCATCAAAATTCTTTTGGCTAACTTGAGTCAACTCACATCACAGCCTAGCAGTCAGCCCTCGGTAAAAATGATAACCCTTCATAGCTGGTGATTTCACATAATCAGGAACATATTGAGCTAAGCGATTAAATTCCTTTGCATACTCAATAACACTCATTTCCCCTTGTTTTAGATTCCAGAATTCATCAAGACTTGTTTGCATTATGCCCGTGGGAACAAAGCGAGCATGAAATGCATCCTGGAACTCTGTCCACGTGACACGATGCCCTGCGGCAAATAGAGTCTTCTGGAAGTTGTCACATGGAATCAACCCAAACTTGGACTCAATGATATGTAACCAGTGATTTGCTTCTCAATGGTCGGCCGCTTCGGAAAATACCGGCGGTTGTGTCGCCAAGAAATCCAGATAAGTGCTCTGGGTTGGTATGTGATGTTGAGCATCTCTATTTATTCCTTTCCAAACTAGAGTTTGGAGAGTTTCAGTCATCTTTGCCATAATTTCAGACAATCCGGTTAGCGATGGCTCTTGTGATGAAGTCGAGTCATTCCCACCTCGACTCGAACCTCCAATCTCCATTTGAGAATGTGCGCTTACCATACTGCACGAAATAAATTTTGAGTCTATCAAAATTCTATCCTAGCAGTAAGTAAAGTAAAACATGAACATGTCATGAACTTTATGAAAGCATAAACACATTAATGTTTAGACAAATTTTAGATACGATAAACTAATCACCTTGACTACCCTGACCAGTTCACACAAACTCCAAAATTTACTCAAGTTAACTACAGATTCTTGACTTGAGTTCAATACCAAAATTTTAGTAAACTTCAGTATATTTCCCATTATTATTCATATGCCTTCAGATCATCTCTGGATCAAAAGTTATGATTTCCAAAGTTGACAGAATTCCTGGATAAAATTTGCCAGCATCTCCTTTGTATGGGGCTATATTTATCACAGTTGTATATGTAAATACAATAGGAATCTGAGAAAGCTTTGAACTACAACGATGTTGCACATTTCATAACCTTTCCAACGGTGTATCATAGGCTCCTTAGGGATTTTTCTACAGAAAGTTATAGCTTAAAAACAGAAAGGTCCAGAGAGGTTTTTCTGCTGTCCTGGTTCTGGACAGTTTGCCTTCAACTGGACTTTTCACCCACTCAACGTGTGATTTTGCTCTGGAGCTCTACAGATAAGATGTAGATCACTTAAAAATATTTCTAGAACTGTATCATACACCTTAATTGGTATGACACCCGGTTCCGGAAACCAGAACCAAGTTAATGCATATGTGTGCCCAGGATGTTCATCACACATACACATGTAATCCACAAACTGAATTCAGAATATAACCACGAATAAATAGTGTTTAAGTACTTTATTACATTGACTAATAGTCTCACTCATGATTCTCTATCTTATTCTTGCAGCGGAAGTCTCTAAACGACAGCGGAAATAACTAAATAGCAGCGGCTCCATCTTCAACTCCACAGGCATGTTGACGGTAGTTCACACGCCTAGTACTCCACATGGTACTCGAAGTACTCTTCTCCTGTTGCTGATGTTTATGTGATAATGCAAGGGTGAGTACATGTCGTACTCATTAAGTGCTGGAAAAGTATGACATGTAGCTTACAATAAGGTAGGAAATAAAAAGGCTCATTGCAGCAAGCAAATTTTTTATTTCACAAACATGATAAAAACAGCAACTATTTCTATGTGAGTTCAATCCCATCATAACCATGTTATACCAGAAACTTTACTTTATCATAATTCACCATTTATCATGTCTCAACCAGCCAATAATCTTTCTCAAGTTCATTTCATACTCATAAACATTCATAACCATCTCATATTCATATAACCGAAACCAAACTCATTTTCATGACTAAACAGTCCCAAAACCAATCCCAATGACCATACCATAACCATACCGAACATCCATCCCATGTTTTCTCTCTAATTATGTGAGTTGGCCAGGTGATTGTGCCCGGAAGCACGGCTATCATGATAGTTTTACACTCTGCAGAGGTGGCACCACTTTACCCACAAGTTTGTGATTTCGTCACCCGTCGGCGACTGCAAAACCTCCATTATACCAGTACACAACCGTCGGTGTATGGCCAAGAGATCACAAAACAGCTATTACAAAGGGGCTACTAGATGTATGGACTCACTGAGGTTTCACCGGCAGGCTTGAATCACCATTCTCCCACCCACGGGCCCCCTCTTGTGCCATGCAGTTCCCAGGGCAGTCCTCTATTGACTCCCATTCCCCGCGCCATCCACGATCCATAACAAGCTAGCAACACACCTAATTAGTCAACTAAGCCGCACCCATATTTCGCCTTGTGGTGGCACTGTTTTCCTGGCATGTGCTGGCATGAACCGGTCCTTAGATCTATGGCAAGTAAACCACCATCTCATTCAGCAACATCCACGAACCAAGATTTCCTAGATCTCCCCCCATTCCATGCTCATTAACATCATCAAGTTCTCATCATCATTATTCATATGATTGCAGTAGCTAACCATGTTTTAATTTAGCTTCCCGTATCCCGTGGATTAAGCGAAGCAAAAAGAAAAACAACCATACCCGACTCATCAACTTTCCCGGCGACAAGGATGGTTAACAGAACTTGTAAACTCCTATAAAATGGTGTCCCATCAAGTTGACACAAGCATACGAGTTTTCGCAAATAAAATGGTTCAAAACATGGGATCAATATGGTCAATGGGCACTTGCCTTGCTCCCGTGGCTCTTGTTGCTCAAGCATCTCGAAGTCTTGGCGCTGTAGTTCTTCATAGATGGCTTCCTGAGCTTGTCCTCCTACTCACGACCAGGCACATACAAAATTTACAGCAATCAAACATCATGCACAACTCTACTCAAGATGCAATGGTGTAGATGAATGCAAATCCTATGGTGCTGTTTTATTAACCCAGTTTGTACGTGTTCTTGCATGTTTTAATGGGCTTTCATGGGGTTTTATGATGAACAAGGGTGTAAGGATCAAGTTTTGACGTGGTGATGATCTTGACTCAAGATCTAGATCAATTCCACCATCAAAAACCGATCAAAACATGATCTGTCCACACGTAAAAGTTTCTGCTTCAAGGGGTGAAGAAAACGGATGCGTAGAAACAGCGACGACGTCGTAAGATGGGTAACGAAGACCTACCTCACTTCCCTAATGATCGTCAGCTCTTTTCGGCGACGACGAGGCGTGATGAGGCTCGTCGGCGGCTCACCGGCGACTGAACTCTGGCGAGGGGGGGTGTCCAACTCGGCGAGTTGGGGCTAGGGCCTCCAAGTCGTCGACATGGGAGGGGGGAAAGGAGAGGGGTTACGGTCAAGGGGGGTTTTGGGTTCTATTTATAAGGGGGAAAAAGAGTTCTACTTCAATTGGAGCTTAAATAAGAGTCATATTCAATATATTTTGTATCTTAACAAACTTATCTTTTCAGTTATGTGCGGCAGCAATGTGGGGAAAATTTGGAGAAATTGTATCGGTACCCTCAGTACCGGGTACCCCCGCGCACAGTAGAAAAAATCGCCTAGGGACCTCGCCCCTCCGCAGGGGTGAGCTCCGAAAGCGCCACGTGCTCAGCGGGGCCGGGCCACCCTTCTCCTCAGAGGCGAGCTCCGGGCCTGCCATGCGGCCAGCGGAGCTGGGCCTCGCCCCCTTCTCAGAGGCGAGCTCCGAGGGCGCCACGTATTCAGCGAGGCCGGGCCTCCCCTCTCCTCAAAGGCGAGCTCCGAGGGTGCCATGTGTCCAGCGGGGCCGGACCTCCCCTCTCCTCAGGGTTGAGCTCCGAGGGCGCCACATGTCCAGCGGTGTCGGACCTCCCTTCTCCTCAGAGGCGAGCTCCGAGGGTGCCACGTGTCCAGCAGTGCCGGACCTCACCTCCTCCGTGGAGGTGAGCTCCGAAGGCGCCACGTGTTCAGCGGTGCCGGACCTCATTCCCTCCGCAGGGGTGAGCTCCGCAGGCGCCACGTGTCCAGCGGTCCCGGACCTCCCCTCTTCCGCGGAGGTGAGCTCCGAAGGCGCCACGTGTCCAGCGGTGTCGGACCTCCCCTCCTTCGCGGAGGTGAGCTCCGAAGGTGCCACGTGTCCAGCGGTGCCGGACCTCACCTCCTCCGCGGAGGTGAGCTCCGAAGGTGTCACGTTTCCAGTGGTGCCGGACCTCCCCTCCTTCGCGGAGGTGAGCTCCGAAGGCGCCACGTGTCCCGTGGTCCGGGGATGTGTCGACAGCGTACTTAGACAAATTGGAATTGGCTCATTTCAGCTAGCTTTTTCCCATTCCCCATCATTTTTATGATTCTTTCTCCATTTCTACTTCTTTTATAATGTTTCTCTATATGAAAACGTATGCAATGCATGGAAACGAATTTGAGGGTGTTACAATTGGGTAAATCTACTCAGAGTTATGCTCTGTCGAAGTCCAGCAAGAATTCCTGCCAGAAACAGAGCACTCTATTTTTGAAATCTTTGAAGCCTAGTCATTTTCTCATTTGAATCTTAGCTCAAAATAAGAGTCAGTAACTAATATTTGTTTCAAACTTCTATTTTTAGTTGAAAGTTAGTTCATGAATCATTTCTTCATAGGGAAGAGATTATTAAGTGTAGTACGGTGTCGATGCACCGTAAGAATCATGTTGGTACTACATTGCCTCACCAAAGAAGATCCTAACCAGATTATACCGGCATATACGTATCATAGGTGGCACTAAGAAGGTCACTCGCAAACGTGTGCTACTCGTACTACGGTTTCATGGTTAAACCTGCATAAATCACACACAATTATCAGGTTCGGCTGCACACGGAACCCGGTCCCAATACAGTTCGTACACCCGTCCGTCATCACTAGCACAGGTGTTCTCAAGCCAAACACGCCTTGAGCTACATGTTCACGTTACTAACCACGTGATGGTGTCTCCCATACTTGCTTGTAGCACGCCAGGGAAGGGCGTTGCTCGAATACCCCAAACGACATGAAGAGTCGTAGAGGATACCAATGCTGGCCGGGTTAGCTGCCACCCGTGAGGCTCCACTCTTCAGCTTGTGCGCACTGGTGGACAGCGCTTACATGCACCCCCAAGACATAGAACGTCCCTAGATGCATGATTTTCTGACATAGCACATAAGTTAGTTTGCCACCTTGATATTAGGCTAATATAGTAGTCCTTATGTGGGCCTAATACCGTTTCCTCACCGTATCCTGAGTTTTTTAACGTAATATGATCCTTATTCCATGCGCTATTATCAATGCGGCTCTGATACCACGCTGAGGGGTCCCCCGACACCCGTTCACGGGGCCGTGCCGCTCGCCCAGGAATCGCATTAGGTGGTGCCGTGTTATGCGGCATCCAATAGCACACATTTAAGGACACATGTATTATATAAATCAAAAGCGGAAGCTTACAGATGTTCTTTGTAAATAATTTACATCAAATAGCTACAGAGGAAGACTATAATCAGCTCACATCGAATAACTAATGAGCACTCAAGAAGAGGTCCCGCCTGCGGACTCTTCTCGCTAGCAACACGATGACATTGCAGCGGCTGGGTTTTCTATGTGTTACCCGACTCTGAAGTCTCCGAGTCTC
Organism: Neostapfia colusana; assembly: GCA_030760725.1. Taxonomy (NCBI): domain Eukaryota; kingdom Viridiplantae; phylum Streptophyta; class Magnoliopsida; order Poales; family Poaceae; genus Neostapfia; species Neostapfia colusana. The sequence goes on along the minus strand of JASWHV010000018.1, from coordinate 45,176,807 downwards.
ACTGGACAACCTTCTTCATAAGCGTCGAGGTTAACATGCAAAACCACTCATATAGCAAGCGTGAGCACATAGGCTCAGCAAGGCTTAACCGTCTCTCCTAAGGCATGCAACTTTACATGAAGGTAACTTAAGACAATAAACCAGTAAGTTGCATAAAGACTCGCCTACACGTTCATCCTTAACTTTCAAATTTTAGTCATCACAGTAGTGACCTTGCGCCGAGCAAAATTGGAAATCCACAATCAAACAAGAAACACTTCATTCTAATATTACTTGTCCCAAGGTAGAAAATTAAATTTAATTTGCTCTATCACTACTTCATACATGGTTTTCATGTAATTCCAATTATCATATCAGCATATAAAACTTGCAAACTGTTATCACACAACTTGATTACTATGTCACAACGCAGTGAGAAAGCGGTACTCATATCTGCGAGGGACGGTGATTCGAATCAAACACTGCCCGGCTTACTCGACACATACGCCCGCCTCTGAAGACCCAAATCTGGCGTCCTTCATTACGTCGTATGTGGCAACTTTTCACAGGACACCCGGTTGTAGAACCGATCGCCCCTTCTCGGGCTCATAGGTCTAATGAGACGATGCGGTATGCCTCTACAATCCAGTAAACCTGGTACATCGGTTTCCTGGGTCCCATATACCAGTAAGCATCCGGTACACAACTCAATACTTGCTCAACAGGGCCGCACACGAGAACGGTCCTTAACCGACATAGGTAGAGCTACTCGACCAAGACCTCGTCTTGTTGCTGCCTAACCCCCCTGCCCGGTCTCATATTTGGAAACATAAACTTTAGTTTGCTTATTCAATAATACCCGTGTGATCCCGAACTATAGCTCGCGAGTAGATTCCAACTACTCGACTTCTACCGGATGTCATAACCTATTTAGAATGGCATTCTTCTACAGAAGGGATACGTCTCCTACCCTTGACTCGAGGGTTTATTTGGTCATGCATTTGGAGTGTAAATCATTCCTGACCTAATGCACACACAAAATTTAAACCATAGTAGTGAATAAAGTAAAAAACTTTATAAAACAACTTAAATGAGACCCAGCAGGGGGGATAGGAAGCAGTGAGCGGAGGTCTCACGTGCGTAGCCCTGTTGGTGTCGATTGAGGACCGAGTCGTGTGCGGGCCTGCTAAAAATGTATCGAACAGTACCGGATGGCATACTGACATAAGCAGGAAACCGATGTAAATGGTTAACCTGGGTGCCGAGGCTTACCCAACCGTAAATAGGAGTGGGTTGAGGGTAGCAAGGTGTAAATCTGCCGGTGGGCACAGTCACACTCCACGCGGGGACCTCCTACCCGTTACGGATGGACCGGTTCGGCATTTGGATTGCCTTTGAAAGGTTGTTGCATACAACAGAGTTGGAAGGGGTGTGGAATCACGCTTCTGAAAGTGGGTGTATGCAACGTGTTGTCCGGGTGTCTCCTGATTGCAATCACCGTCCCTCGCGATTATTTGAGTACCGCTTGTTCACTGTTTCGTGACGTAGTAAGAAGTGAAGTAAGCCAGTTGAATGATAATATGCTGTGATGATATATTAATGTTTTGGAAACCATGTATGCTGTAGATGTAGAGCTAATTAAGTGTATTTTCCGCTTTGGGCATCACCACATCGGAGGAAAGCGTTTCTTGTTTGATTGTGGACTTCCGATGTGAGGGCTGCCTAAGGCACATGAATTTGACACTATAAAACTGAAAGTAAGGATCAACTTATAGGCGTGTCTTTGTCGCAAATTCCTTTTCCTATCATACACCTCCCTGCATGTAGAGTTCCATGCCTAGGTCAGACGGTTAAGCCTTGCTGAGCCATCGTGCTCACGGTTGCATTATTTGAGCTGTATGCAGGTGAGAGCTATGAGGAGGGTTCCGAGGATGAGGTGATGCCCCCGTCAGGGTACACGGCCGAGATGGAGCCCTGCACGCCGCCGTGATTTCTCCGGTTCCATGCTGCTAGCGTGTAGCTTCCCCGGGCTGGACGGCTACACTTTTGCATAGTTAGGATGAGAGGCTACTAATGTACATTACTTCCGCTGTATAGTTATATTTTGTTAAGACTTCCGCTGTTTTATATTAAATAAAAGTTTGTATGTTGTTCTTTATTCTTTTCTGGTGTGCTGTTGGGTGCCGCATCGTACGGCACCACCCTATGCGATCCTGGAGTGGGTGAACCACGGGGTGGTCCCCACAGTAGTGGTATCAGAGCCGCATTAGGAATAGCATGCTCGAAAAGAGCTTATTTTGAAAACTCAGAAGTAGTCGAGTGAGGATTAGTCATTAAGCCCACATAAGGTCTATGATAGTACTAGTTATGATGGTGGAAAGCTAACATATTTGTTATACATTCTGTAACGACGCTCCGACGTCAGGTAAGAGGTAAGGTACGCCACCGCAGGCGGATCAATTACGGTAACTCGCCATACGAGTAATATTATGGAATGATATACCGTGGCTTGGCACGGTAGTGAATATGAGTCTCTGGACCTCTCTATGGTTCTGAGAGCATATGAAAACGCTGATCTCCAGCGTGCTTTAGGCAAAAGTGAGAATACCCCATTGTGTGGTAAGCAACACGATAGTATGCAACTCTTGAACGTTCAATGTTCAAAGGGCCATACGCAGCGCTCGCCATCGGCGTGCCTCAACGGTCATGAGGCAGTAGGTGGTATCCGTTGGGTTGATAAAATTCCCAACCGTGACGACCCGTTCGCGCTCTACTCGGGTTCCCCGTCGTGCGGTGTGAAAACACGACCATGTACCTTGAGACGTGGCTGGACTCAAGGACGATCCGTATGGCAATGATACGGACCGTATGTTTTTACTATGATATGGAACTGCCTGCAATGTTAAAACCTTTGTGTGCATCATTATTGTGTGTTTTTCTGCAGGTACACTAACCACTTTAGTGCATGACGTGTAGAAACCGTTTGTGAGTGACGACTTTAGTTCCACCATTTGACAAGTATATGCCGGAATACCGGTTTAGAATTTTTCCTTGGTGAGGAAACGTAGTACCGACTGCATAAAAGTTTATTTTCAAAGAAAAGAGTCACAATGAAGTTTAGAAATTCATTTAGGGGTTAGTAAACGCCTATACTGAACTAAGAGTCAATTGGGAGTATAGATTCAATCTCAAAAACTTAGGAACAATCTCCCCTGTTTTCGGCAGAAAATTTGCTGAAATTGAACAGGGCATAACTTAATATTGGTTGAACCAATGGAGTTGTGGGATACCATTCTGGAAAGGTTTTGAAGTCCTCTACAATTTTTCTGTAGAGTTCCAGAACAAAATCTCCCTCCAAAGGGATGAAAATCTCAGATGAGTAGGTACTGTCCAAAAACAGGGCAGACCAAATGCTCTCTGGAATTTTCTGTATTTCAACCAAAACACTTAGTTTCACCGTTTGACGTCCAGTGGCTGTTGTAAAACAGCGAGTTGGAGTCGAAGGGTTTATGCATTTGACATATCACTTCGAGTTAGTACATGTTTGGGTCCAATACAATAGCGAGGAATTACGCATGCTAACACACTTAACATCCCGTGGTGACCCCGGTGGTCGAAATGAACTTTTAACCCATAAAGTTCAATACTTTGGAACTCGATCGTATGACACGGTCCAGGGATGTATATGGTGCATAAAGTTTATACTTTATCCATATGTGTGATTGTTATGCGCATTGTTTATCCCATTCTCGCATTACTATTGTATAGACTGGAAGAGCTAAACCCACATGTGCTGATCGTTTGAATGGTATGAATGCAGAATGGTGCGGACACGTTCAACGCAAGAGGAGGGAGGTCCGAGTCAAGTTCGTGGTGATGAGTCTCCACCTCCGGAGCAGACCACGACGTAGCAGCAACCACCTCCTCCACCGCCAGAACTTCCAAGGAATCTTGCGGAGGTTCTCGCCGCAGTGCTCGGCTCGCGAGACGAGCAAACCGAGTTACTGCGGATGTTGGTGCAGCAGAATGCGTCCCATCAGGGAGGACGCCAAGACAATGGGCAACGCCAGCCCCAACAAAGCTCATATTCAGAATTCATGGCGACCCATCCACCGGTCTTCACGGAGGCCGAAGAACCTTTGGAGGCGGACAGCTTTATCCGCACTCTGGAGGCAAAGTTCGGGCTGCTACGATGCACCGAACATCAGAAGGCGCTGTACGCAGTGCAACAGCTTCAAGGAGAAGCCGGTACCTGGTGGGTGAACTACACCGCCTCCTTACCGGCTGGCCATGCCGTCACATGGACGGAGTTCCGGGAGGCGTTCCGCGCCTATCACATACCTCCCGGTGTGATGGAAATGAAGCTCCAGGAGTTCCTGGCGCTACGACAAGGCGAGAGGAGTGCTCATGAGTACTCCAGGTTATTCAACCGGCTGGCACAGTATGTGCCAGGATTTGTGGGCACGGAAGACAACAAGCGTAATGCGTTCTTCCGGGGCCTGAACTCCAAGATGAAGGTCCATCTCGCCCAGAGCAATCGCGGCACATTCAACGACCTAGTTAATGCCGCGATTCTACAGGAGAATGCTCAGCGCGAGCGCGGTTCTGACAAGAGGAAACGCAGCGCGCTGACAAGCAGCAGTGGTGGAACGCCACAGAAATACCATGTGGTATATCATTCACCATCCGGTCAGAGATGGCAGCCACCGGCGCGACCGCCTCAGTTTCACGGTCGGCAATATAATGCGCCGGGCTTTCGACCAACGTATCCACCACAGCAACAGCAGCAGCAAAGGATGGTCCCGCGTGCGCCCCAGTTTCAACAGCGTGCACCGGGATTCTGTCCTCAAGTCAGCGGTACCCCGACACCTTATACATGCTATACGTGTGGCCGTGTCGGGCACATTTCGAGGGACTGCCCCGAGCCGCGACAGGGCAGGGGTGCAGCACCATATCAGGGTGCTAATCAGCCCCGCAATCAGCCCAAGAAACAAGCACCAAAACCTGGCAACGTCCACCACTTAGCTATCGAAGACGTGCCGGAAGGCGAACCCGTCCTCGCGGGTACGTTCTCTTACCTAGATCATCCCGTAGTCATACTTTTTGACTCCGGTGCCACCCATAATTTCATAAGTCAGTCTTATGTTATTAAATATCAACTGCCTATCATTCCCACAAATAATTCATATTTGATATGTTCTCCGGGTGGGAAAATAACAGCTGATAGAATGGTCTATAGAGCACCATTACAGTTGGGTGGGAATCTATATCCGACTTCTCTAATCATGTTAGAGAGTCAAAAACTTGATGTCATTTTAGGAATGTCATGGCTACATCGCCATGGTGCTGTTCTTGACATCATTCCACGTGTGGTTCGTTTAAACTCTCCACTTCATGAACCACATGTTCTTATTCTTGACCGTTCGGTTCAAGAAACCCCCGCCACATATAACACGGAAGCCACGAAACTTGAGGATATTCGTGTGGTCTGTGAATACCCGGATGTCTTTCCGGATGATCTTCTAGGCATGCCACCCGAAAGAGATGTCGAGTTCAAGATTGAACTCGTACCTGGGACGACACCAATCTCACGGAGACCATATAAGATGGCTCCGAATGAGCTGGCTGAACTAAAGGAGCAGCTCAACGATTTGATGAAGAAGGGTTTCATTCGACCGAGTTCCTCGCCATGGGGATGCTCGGCGCTGTTTGTGAAGGAGAAGGATGAAACCTTGAGGTTGTGTGTGGACTACCGACCTCTCAACGCCGTCACCATCAAGAATAAATATCCACTGCCCCGCATTGATATTCTCTTCGATCAACTTGTGGGTGCGAGTGTATTTTCCAAGATGGATCTTCGCTCCAGATATCATCAAATCAAGATCGGAGCGGAGGATATCCCAAAGACGGCCTTCTCGATGAGATATGGGTTGTATGAATACCTCGTCATGTCCTTTGGTCCCAACAACGCCCCGGCACACTTCATGTATCTCATGAACTCAGTGTTCATGCCTAGTTGGAAAAGTTTGTGGTGGTGTTCATAGATGACATCTTGGTTTACTCCAAGACTGAAGAAGAACACGCCAAACACTTGCATATCGTACTTCAGCGATTAAGAGACCCTAAGCTTTATGCTAAGTTCAGCAAGTGCGAGTTTTGGATCAACCAAGTGCCATTCCTTGGTCATATCATTTCTGCAGAAGGCGTTGCAGTTGATCCAAGCAAAATCGAACAATTTCTGAAATGGAAGTCCCCCACATCAGTCCACGAAGTCAGAAGTTTCCTCGGGTTAGCAGGATATTATCGGAGATTCATACCCAACTTCTCCAAGCTTGCTAAGCCGATGAATGAACTGTTGAAGAAGGGGATCAAATATGTTTGGAGCTCAGCTTGTGAAGAAGCTTTCCAGGCATTAGTGAAGCATCTTACAACAGCCCCGGTGTTAGCTCAAACGGATACAACCAAGCCCTTTGATGTATATTGTGATGCGTCTGGTATCGGGCTTGGCTGTGTATTGATGCAAGGAGGCAGAGTGGTCGCCTATGGCTCACGTCAACTTCGTAACCATGAGCAGCACTATTCGACTCATGATCTTGAGCTCGCTGCTGTGGTATTGGCCTTGAAGATGTGGAGGCACTATTTGCTTGGGAACTTAGTGCACCTCTACACCGACCACAAAAGTCTGAAATATATATTCACTCAAAAGGAGTTGAATATGCGGCAACGGAGATGGCTAGAACTGATCAAAGACTATGAGATCGAGATTCACTACCATCCTGGGAAGGCAAACGTGGTTGCCGATGCCTTAAGCCGCAAATCTCATGTCAACAGTCTGTCCATCACCCCACTTGAAGAGGAGGAGCCGAGTCTGTACTTGGTTCCATATGGGGCATTGTATAATCTTGCTCTCGTCCCTACAATACGAGAGGAGATTATGGAAGCGCAGAAGAAAGACGTGGGAATGTCGCACATTCGGAGAAGGATGAAGAATGGCGAAATGAAATGCTTCCGAAGCGATGATAACGGTACACTATGGTTTAAAGACCGTATAGTGGTACCCCGCGACATGAAGCTTCAGAGGAAAATATTGGACGAAGCTCATTTGTCCAAGTATTCTATTCATCCGGGAAGCAACAATATGTACCAAGATCTGAAACAAGGTTTTGGTGGACGCGTATGAAAAGAGAAATCGCAAAGTACGTATCCGAATGTGATACGTGTCGGCGGGTGAAAGCCGACCATATGCGTAAAGCCGGACAGCTGCAACCGTTGAACATTCCGGCGTGGAAGTGGGAGGATATCAGCATGGACTTCATAGTTGGATTACCTCTCACGTCTCACAAACATGACTCGATTTGGGTGATAGTCGATCGACTAACCAAGTCAGCTCATTTCATTCCCGTACATACAAGTTACGTGGCCAAGCAATATGCGGAACTTTATATTGCAAGAATTTTATGCTTGCACGGTGTTCCCCATTCCATTATTTCAGATCGCGGTGCGCTGTTCGTCTCTCGGTTTTGGGAACAGCTGCACGCATCATGGGGGACCAAACTGATCCGAAGCTCCGCGTATCACCCGCAGACAGATGGTCAAACTGAACGGGTGAATCAAGTGCTTGAAGACATGCTACGCGCTTGTGCCATCCACCACGGCAAGAATTGGGACGATCATTTGCCGTTGGCGGAGTTTTCTTACAACAATGGCTATCAAGTTAGCATCAAGATGGCGCCGTATGAAGCTCTCTACGGCCGGAAATGTCGCACACCTCTCAACTGGTGCGAGTCCGGCGAGCGAGTCATCTACGGCATTGAACTGGTGAATGAAGCTGAAGAACGAGTGCGAGTGATACAAGCCAACCTCAAGGCTGCTCAATCTTGTCAGAAAAGCTATGCGGATAAAAGACGCCGTCCTCTCCACTTCAACATCGGGGACCATGTGTATGTCCGTGTGTCTCCGATGAAAGGAGTTCACCGTTTCGGAGTGAAGGGTAAACTTGCGCCGCGGTTCATTGGTCCGTTCACCGTTGTTGAAAAATGCGGACCCGTGGCCTATCGCCTAGATTTACCGGCGTCGCTCGCAGGCATTCACAACGTCTTCCACATTTCTCAGCTGAGGAAATGCCTCAAACCCTCAGCTGAAATCCGCACTGAAGACATAGAAGTTCTTCAACTGGACCTCACGTACACGGAGTATCCAATCCGGATCATCGATGAAAAGACTCGCGCCACAAGAAATCGGACCTTATGGTTCTACAAGGTCTTGTGGAGTAACCATACCGCTGATGAGGCGACATGGGAAAGCGAGGACTATCTACGAACATATTATCCGGACTTGCTATCATCGTATACCCGGTAAAGTTTCCCCCACTCTGCATTTCTTTTGGAATCTCGGGACGAGATTCTTTTAAGGGGGGAGGGATGTAAAATCCCCAAAAAGTGGTAGCAAGAATTTTCAGCTCATGTACACTTATGAAAAATGAGGGGAATTAAAACTTTGAATTATAATGGTGTAAGTCCAAAGTGAGGGTTTAGACTTCCCAAAAACTTCCAAACATGGAGATCTGAATGCACAGCTTGGATCTTCATAGTCCAAATATTTAACCTTCCAAATTTTAGCTCATTTGGAGGAGCTTTCATATTTGTTTGGGATTAAAAGGAAAAGCCCTCTAATCTGAATTTCAAATTCAGTTTCAAATTCTTATTCCCCCAATTTGAAAATTGGGTTTCACAAATGTGTTCACCACTTTTGAATGATCAGTCATGCCAAAAATTGTAAATTTTAGTGCTGGTTTGCTATGTTTTTGAGGCAATACAAAGTGGAGAATTCAAACTCCTTTTCAAATTCAAATGATCAAACCCCATTCAAATTCTACACCAGAATTCAAACCATTTGAATTATGCAAATTCAAACTTAACTTTCGGATGAAGTAAAGCTTTTAATGTTGAGTTGCTGGGGTAAAAATATCTGTGGAAAGTTAGAGGTGGTGGGACCCCTTTGTCAGCCACACATGCAACACAACCGACTGTTTTTGCTTCTCTCGGGTGATCACGGCGCGCCACCGAGCTGCACTGCTTGCCACTGAGCTGCTTGCCTTGCTTGCTCCCGATCGAAGTCAGCTCGTGGATGATCAAGGCAGCAGCACAAGTGCATTTTTCTCTTCTCTGCCTTCAACCGGAGCCTCCTCAGCCCCAGCTCTCGAGCGCCCAGCGAAGGAAACACACGAGCTCCCTCTGTGCTCGTGCTTCAGCAGCCTCCAGCCCCTCCCAGCAGTGGTTGATCGCCCCAGGAGCTGCGCCAGCGACCCCTCAACGTGTTCCACCGCTCCTCAGCTCATCCCCGAGCTTCCCTCGCAGTGCCCAACCTGTTTTTCACCGGGAGGAAACAGAGCACTTCGCCCCTCACTGCTCCTCGAGTTCCAGCCGCTCCAACGCCTCTACTGCACGTCCAGCACCTCCCTAAGGTGCGCCAAGGTGTGTAGATCATGCTACCGCAGTCCCCTTGCCCTTCCCCATCACTGTCTCGCCGGAATTTAGGTTTTGGAGCCGGTACACGTGAAGAACCGACCCACACCAAAACTGGAAATTCGTCCAACGTGGTTGATCATCGGTTCTACAATTCAAGCCACAGAAACTAGTGACCCTAGCGCCCTCCCGGGCGACGAGAAATCGCCGGCGGCGGAAAAAACGGGTCGGTCCTCCGGTGAACCCCATGTTCCGGCCATTTTCTGCAAGGTTTAGCCTGCGTTCCATGCTCCCCGATCATTGGAGATGCTTTAGGGCAAGGTATCTCGCTGGGAGGAGCTTCGGATGCGCCAGAACGCGTTGATGCCGAGCTCCCAAGCCGCCCCACCGGTGCCGGCCTGTTTTCGGCCGTTTTCATGCGTGGAAACCTTGCCCGGCAGCTGCGCCATGTTCCCAGGAGCATGTAAGGCGAAACCGGAGCTAATTTGGTGGACAAATGAGGAAGAACGAGCCATGCCACGATTTGAACTGGTGTGCACGCGCGTCTCTGGCGGGAGGTTGAAGAAGGACCTGACGAATGGGCCCCCTGTTAAGTCTCTGTATAGGTTGCAAACAGAGAGCTAGTCAAGTTTCAAAAATCCATAACTTTGTTTAGACAGCTCCAAAAAGGGTGAGACAATTTTTTTCTGAATCCTTAGGAGGATTACTTTACAGAGGAACAAATTGCATGCTATGAAAATGCCCAGGAATTTCTGTAGAATTTTTTTTAGTAAATCTTTAGGGATTTATTACAGGAGCAATTCTTTATGAAATATTCCCAAATTTGGGCAGCTAGTCCTTTTCATAGTGCCTGACCTCCAGTAAAATTTTTAGGATTTTTGGAGCTTATTTGGAGGGCTTAATCAGTAGGTTATCTCAGGATTAAATAAATTAGCTAATAATCATAGAATTGATTTCCAGAAAAATGTTTCAACCTTCATACCTCCATAACTTTCTGTAGGGATGTCCAAAATTTGTGAAACAAATTTGTTGGATTTCTCTCAGTCAGTACTTTGCAGAAATGCAAAGAAATTGATCTGAAGATCTCTGGATATTTCTCCAAGATTCATCAATTTAAATCTTTGGGAATTTAGTCCAGAATATCTCTGTTATGGAATTTCTTCAAATTTGGCCAGGAAGTTCCTCATGACATTACTGATCTCCAGTAAAAAGTTGAGCTTCATTGGAGTTAATTTGCTAGGTCCAATTACCTTCCAAAGTTCAGCCTTTATTTGGAAATTCAAATTTAAACAGAAACTTTTCAGAACTCCTGTCCAACTTCAAAAATTCATATCTCTCTGATGGTAGCTCCAAAAATGGTGAAACAATTTTTGTTAGAACCATGGAGACTTACCCTAATCAGATCTTCCACTATTAGCTATGTCAAAGCTCCTGAATTGGGCTCAAAATTCAGCGAAGCATTGTACTTGTAGAAATTTTAAAGACTACATTGTGCAATGACATGTCTCCAAATTTGGCTCAAATCATCCTTATAGAGTCTAGTATCTTCTGTAAAAATCCCAAAGCCAATTAAGAGTCCTAAATAGCAATAGCTATGAATAGTAGTTTAATTCTTATAAATCCTTAATACTTACACATGTATTTTACTTACATTTCATAATAGTGACCGAAGTTGAGGACACACCGGAGCCCTTGGACGTACTCCCACCAGAAGCTACTTCTTCTCTGACTCACAAACAGGCAAGCCCCGGTTTGCACTTAAGTACTTTTTATAAAATTCTTTATTTGTATCACTTATGTCTAGGGTGAATGTTTGCATTAGAGTTAAGGTGATTGAAACCCCACTTGCATAACCTTTTAAATCCTATGAAGGGTTGGGTAGCTTACAGAGCCGACGAGTAGACAAGGCCCTGCTAATATGCTTAGGACCTCTGTAGAAGTCGAGTAGTTGGAATCTACTCGCGAGGTAAGGTTTATCACACGGTTTGGTCAGAATAGAAAATGGCTTGAGAGTGGTGAAAATGAGACCCAGCAGGGGGGATAGGAAGCAGTGAGCGGAGGTCTCACGTGCGTAGCCCTGTTGGTGTCGATTGAGGACCGAGTCGTGTGCGGGCCTGCTGCACAAGTATCGAACAGTACCGGATGGCATAGTGACATAAGCAGGAAACCGATGTAAATGGTTAACCTGGGTGCCGAGGCTTACCCAACCGTAAATAGGAGTGGGTTGAGGGTAGCAAGGTGTAAATCTGCCGGTGGGTATAGTCACGCTCCACGGGGGGACCTCCTACCCGTTACGGATGGACCGGTTCGGCATTTGGATTGCCTTTGAAAGGTTGTTGCATACAACAGAGTAACAAGGGGTGTGGAATCACGCTTCTGGAAGTGGGTGTATGCAACATGTTGTCCGGGTGTCTCCTGATTGCAATCACCGTCCCTCACGGTTATTTGAGTACCGCTTGTTCACTGTTTCGTGACGTAGTAACAAGCGAAGTAAGCCAGTTGAATGATAATATGCTGTGATGATATATTAATGTTTTGGAAACCATGTATGCTGTAGATGTAGAGCTAATTAAGTGTACTTTCCGCTTTGGGCATCACCACATCGGAGGAAAGCGTTTCTTGTTTGATTGTGGACTTCCGATGTGAGGGCTGCCTAAGGCACATGAATTTGACGCTATAAAACTGAAAGTAAGGATCAACTTATAGGCGTGTCTTTGTCGCAAACTCCTTTTCCTATCATACACCTCCCTGCATGTAGAGTTCCATGCCTAGGTCAGACGGTTAAGCCTTGCTGAGCCATCGTGCTCACGGTTGCATTATTTGAGCTGTATGCAGGTGAGAGCTATGAGGAGGGTTCCGAGGATGAGGCGATGACCCTGTCAGGGTATACGGCCGAGATGGAGCCCTGCACGCCGCCATGATTTCTCCAGTTCCATGCTGCTAGCGTGTAGCGTCCCCGGGCTGGACGGCTACACTTTTGCATAGTTAGGATGAGAGGCTACTAATGTACATTACTTCCGCTGTATAGTTATATTTTGTAAAAGACTTCCGCTGTTTTATATTAAATAAAAGTTTGTATGTTGTTCTTTATTCTTTTCTGGTGTGCTGTTGGGTGCCGCATCGTATGGCACCACCCTATGCGATCCTGGAGTGGGTGAACCACGGGGTGGTCCCCACAATTGGCATACACACATCATCTAAAAACGTTGATAATCCTTGTAATCATATGAATTAACATCAATGAGATCGTCAATGTTCCCCTACATGAGCCAAAGGCACGTAAATAGCTGAATGTCTGATCATATCATTTAAACATCAAAGTATCTTTTTGATTGCTTGGGCATGGGCCAAATGAATTTTGAGAGTTGGATGCATGTGTGGTCTGCATGCCATCTCATCAACACATTATATTGTTCGGAAGTCGAAACAGAAGATTTCGTAGCAGAACCTTAACTTACGTGGAGCACAAATCCCGGCTGAGAATGATAAATCTTAGCAAGAGTGATGAGAGATTAGAGTCCAATGCATGATCGTGTTGTCAGACTTCCATTGTGACTCCACGTGAGAAGCACCACCCAAAATCTCAAATTTATTTATGGGATATTGCCTCAATGCGAGGCATCTGTGTCCGTTCTAGAGATCGAGCTCCTGATGGATAAGGTGGCGACAGTCATCCTTTACCACTGGCTCGTTCAACTCGAATGAACTAAACAAGAAAGAAATAGCACTTTTCTTGTTTTGTTAAGAATTAAATCTGTTCTAAGTATATATTCTTCAAGAAAATTGGGGAAAACACGAGATAAATAACCAGGCTGGGAACAAAATGCTTGTGCGTTTACAGCTACAATCAGCCAAGTTGAAGAGATCTTGCAAGCCGTTCGCCTCTGTGCTCACTAAGCTTCACCAGCATCAATCTGATGCAACACCTCCCAGCTTGAGAACTCGCCATGCTAAGACCGTTCGCACCGGTAGCCTGTACATGCGACTGAACTGCGAATTTCCCATTGAGGCCTCGTTTGGCGAGTGTGTAATGTGGGGACCACCCCGTGGTTCACCCACTCCGGGATCACAGAGGGTGGTGCCGTGCGATGCGGCACCCAACAACACACAAGAAAAGAATATGAACAACATACAAACTTTTATTTGATATAAAAACAGCGGAAGTCTTTTTACAAAACATAATTATACAGCGGAAGTCTTATACATAGATACTCTTTCATTCTAACTAAACAAAAGTGCAGCCGTCCAGCCAGGGGACGCTACACACTAGCAACATAGAACCGGAGATCACGGCGGCGTGCAGGGCTCCAGCTCGGCCGTGTACCCCGACGGGGGCATCGCCTCATCCTCGGACCCTTCCTCATAAACTCTCACCTGCACACAGCTCAAAATATTGCCACCGTGAGCACGATGGCTCAGCAAGGATTAACCAACGACCCTAGTCATGGAACTGTGGCAGACTGGAATCCGCTCATCCAGGATCGCAGAGGGTGGTGCCGCACGATGCGACACCCGACAGCACACATCATAAGGAAACATTGTATTACATAGAAAACCAACTGAAATGTACAAAGTAGTACAATACTTTAGCTACAAACTAGTGTTTATATTACAGCAGCGGAAACTAAGTTTGTACAGCTCACGCCCGTCTACCTAGCAAAAGTCAGTTGCCCAGCCCTAGGGCAACCCACACTAGCTGCACTCCTCAGCTCAGCGCGGCGTGTACGGCTCCCACTCAGCCATGGTCCCTGACGGAGGGTAGCCCTCGCTGGTGGACTCGTGACCTGAGTCCGTGGGATGCTCCTCACCTGAAAAACACTTATAGCAGCAACCGTGAGCACGATGGCTCAACAAGACTTAACCGACTCACTTAGGCATGAAACTCTACATGTAGGGTACAACGAACATCGGATGGTAATTAGCAGCAAATGGACACGCTTACAAGTTCATCTTTATTTCATCTTTTAGCCACAAGTTAACAGTTCATGAATTTGAAATTTAGTAAGCAATATTTGGTGGCACACATGTAGCAATACAATTATACATATCAGTAGAATTGAATCATAACATTCCATAGTTTATCTACGTTACGACGCAGTGAACAAGCGGTACTCGTCACCGCGAGGGATGGCGAATCGACTTGATATACACCTGCAGGGATACCCGAATAGCACGTCACGTACGCCCACCCGTGGAGCTGCACATCACGCTCACTCGATGTCGTACGGGACAACCTTTCATCTAACAGCCCAAACATCGACCCGGTCGCACCAAAACGAGCAGGAGGTTCCCTACATGGAGCTTCTCTCTCTATGCCCGTTAGCAGATTTCCACCTTGCTGCCCTCAACCTACACCTATAAAATCGGTGTGCTATGCCTCGATGCCCGGAGGTTTAGGTTACATCTGTTTATTGGGGCCCATATATCCGATATGCCTTCGGTACGTTCAATACTTGTTCAGCAGGGCCGCACACGGATCAGTCCTCAATCGACACGGACAGGGTTGCACACACAATACTTCCTCTTGCTGCGCCCTAGCCCCTGCCTAGTCTCATTTTCTTACTAAAATGATCTCACATCACTCGAACCAATCCCGTGTGTCCCAAAGCCTAACTCACGAGTAGATTCCAACTACTCGACTTGTACCGAAGTTCTATGAATCATTAAGCATAGCCTGTCTACTCGTGGACTTAGACACTACCCTCACTCATGTGGAAAGATCTGGTTATGCACTTGGATTTCATCCATCCTACACCTAATGCACATCCATACCACATACTAAGTATTCGTAAAGCAAAACTTTGTAAAATTGGATAATGTAAACCGGGGCTTGCCTTGTTTCTGCTGTCAGTGGTTAGGGCTTCGTCCGGAAGAAGGAAGTCGAGCACTTCCGGAGTTTTCTTGCGTTCAGCGACTACACGTAAACAATATACTATATGTCAATTTAAATGCAATGTTTAGAACTGAATAAGTAATTACCATAACTCTAGCTAGCCCCCCTTTTGGTTCTGAAATTTTTATGGTGGCTTGGTAGGGTCCTAACCAGAGTCTTGACCAAGTTTCATTTGAAACAAAGTTCATCTGAGCCTTGTACAAATAAAAGCCTATTTGGTCAATATTAGAGCCTCTAAGAAATTCAAGGGGTTTTCATGGCTCCAATCATTACTTTCTGGAAACTAGAATTTGAGATGGTCCTAATGGAATTGGTTTCATGTCATTTGAAGAATTCTAGATGAAGTTATGCCCTAAACAAGGTTTGAGAAAATCTGAAAAATGTCTCTGTACATTTTTCTATTTTCTCTGGGCAGTTCACTTAATCACACCATTTTGGGGACTAAATGAACTTGAATGGGTCTGAAAATTTTTTTGTGACTCAAGGATTTTCCAATGAACCTCTCAAACTTCAGAATTTTTCATAAAGTAATTCTCCCGATAAAATTCCTAACATTTTAAATTTTAGGGAATTAATTCTGGAAAACTATTAAGTTTCATGAGCTGAAATTTCTGTTGCTGGAAAGTACTCAAAAAGCTGAATTCATCAAAATTTAGTTCACTAAATTTGGAGCTTCCTAGCAAAAGTTATATGCATTTGAAGTTTGAACTAAACTGGAAAATCCCAAAATGTTTAAATTCTACGGGCGGGCCCCACTCTTTAAAACGGTCCACTGAGATCGCGGCCACACCGCAGCCCACGGGGTTTTACCGGCGCTGCCGCCCCGGATCCCGGCCGCAAAGTGGATCCCCGCGAGAGAACAGGGACTGACCGGTGGACCCGGCGCCCCTTCGTCTACCTCATGATTTCTCGCGACTCCCGCGGCGGTGCTTCGCCGGAGAACTCGCCGCCGGCCCTCTCGCCGCACGACCTTCGACGGATTTCGCCGCCTGTGCCCAACTTTGCTCGGAGAACACGTTGGTGCACTCACCGAAGCTCGGCGATGGCCGGACCCCGCTTGCGACAGTGACAGCGGCGATCCCCACTCCGGCGATGTCGCCCGAGCTACTCAGGGCCTTATTTTCTGAACAGTTTGCTCCTACAGCTCCGCTGTGGCATGCTGAGCACGAAAATGAACTCAGTTTGCCATGGAAACGGCCGGAGCTAGGACCTCACCGTCGACCTAGGGCTAAAATGGCGGATGCTCGAAAAACTTGAATAGCAGCGCCAGAACTCGATGGTTTTCGATGGTCTTTGATCCTAGGTGGCCGTGGGGATGTGTAGAACATGTGCTTAGCTGGGTTTACACGGTGGTGGACTGATCACCACAAATTTTGGATTCTTTACTAGCTCGGTTCTTTGAACACCGAGGACTAAACGTGGAAATTCTTTCCCTACAGGGCACGAAAGGAGGTAGGGTTTTCACCGTGAGTTCGAGCAGCCTCCGGCACGTCTCTTTGCTGTTGATCGTCGGTCGCGAGAGTGCCTGGATCAGCGGCGCACCGAGGACCCGAGGAGAGCGGCCGGCAAAGTGTTTCGTTTTGGATGTGTGCGGGGCAGAACGAAGAGGATGAGGGCGGATTCACGTGGGCTGGTGTTTTAACCACGTGTTGCACCCGGCGCCCTCAGTCACCGAGCTGGAGGTGGCAAAGGCGAGGCGGTCGGGCGCCGATGTCGGGAGCTGGCGCGCGCTCTCGGCCGAGTGAGAAAAAAACAGCCAAGAATGCTTCTGTGTTAAGGCTGCTGACAAGTGGGACCCTCCCCTCTAATTCATTTTCTGATTTTCATTTCTGTTTTCACTGAAAAGATCCCAGCTACTCACAATTGAATGAAAGACTTGGCCCCAAAGTCATGGTTTGAATTTTATTTCCCCCAATTTGAAACTGGTTAGGCTAAATTTGCTACACATTTGAACTGAAATTCAAATTCAGTTTTTGAATTAATGCAAATTTAGCTACTGACAAGATGAACACCAATGAGGATGAAAACTGGTGGACTAACTCAGAAAAATATGCTGAGTTTGAATATGAAGCCAACTTTTCAATTCAAGTGGTGAAAGTTGCTGCAATTTGAATTTGCATTCAAATTGGCCCATTTTACAAATGTCTCCCAAAGTGCCTCAAAAAGTATTGGATTTGCATGAAATTTGGCCTGAGCCTTCCCAATAATATTTAGGTTCTATAGGTGAGCTAAACCTTTCATGCTTATGCATGGAAATCCTACTTTTTGGAAGTTAGGGCTTTCCCCTCTAATCACCCTTTTAATGGTGGTTACTTGCTCTTCACAAGTGTTCACAAGATATCCACAAGATGAGCTGTGGTGTTGTGAGGTGATGAATATGATCACTTTTGCAAGTCCCTTTTCTAGGGCTTTTACATCCCTCCCCCCTTAAAAGAATCTCGTCCCGAGATTACAAAAGAAGAGACAGCGATGTAATAGGAACTCACCCGCAATGAGACGCCATGAATTCCGGGTAGTTTGAGCAAAGAAATTCCTCGCTTTCCCACGTTGCTTCTTCGGCGGTATGGTTACTCCAGAGTATCTTGTAGAACCACGGTGTTCGTCTACGCGTGGTTCGAGCCTTCTCATCAATAATTGCCACCGGATATTTGGCATACGTCAATTCCGGTTGCAGCTCGCCGATGTCTTCGGTGGAAACAGCAGCCGTATACTTCAGACATTTTCACAGTTGTGAAACATGGAAAACATCATGCACACCAGCGAGAGATGCTGGTAGCTCCAGTCTATACGCCGCTGGTCCACACTTCTCGGTGATAGAATAGGGTCCAATGAATCGGGGAGCGAGTTTCCCCTTCACGCCAAATCGGTGCACGCCCTTCATCAGAGATACACGGAGGTACACGTGCTCCCCGACGTCAAAGTGCAGCGGCCTACGCCTCTTATCAGCGTAGCTTTTCTGTCGGGATTGAGCGGCCTTCAAGTTGGCTTGAATCATCCGAAGGCGCTCTTCAGCGTCGTTCACCACATCAACCCCGAATGTGACCCTTTCACCGGACTCGCACCAGTTTAATGGGGTGCGGCATTTGCGACCGTAGAGAGCCTCATAGGGTGCCATCTTGATACTCGCTTGATAGCCGTTATTGTACGAGAATTCCGCCAACGGTAGATGATCATCCCAGTTTCTACCGTGGTTGATGGCACACGCTCTCAACATGTCTTCTAGTACTTGGTTCACCCTCTCTGTTTGAGGGTGATAGGCGGAGCTTCTAATCAGCTTAGTACCCAATGCAGCATGCAACTGCTCCCAAAAACGAGACACAAATAATGCACCTCGATCCGAGACTATGGTTTTGGGTACCCCGTGTAAGCATAGAATTCTCGCTATGTACAGCTCCACATATTTGCCGGCATTGTAACGTGTATGCACAGGGATGAAGTGAGTCGATTTGGTTAACCGGTCAACGATTACTCAAATGGAATCATGCTTGTTGGAAGTCAGGGGTAATCCTACAATGAAATCCATGCTCACATCTTCCCATTTCCATGCCGGAATTTTCAGGGGTTGCAACAGTCCTGATTTTCTCATATGATCCGCTTTCACTCGTCTACACGTATCACACTCGGATACGTACTTAGCCACTTTCCGCTTCATCCGTGTCCACCAAAATTTCTTTTTCAAATCTTGGTACATTTTGTTGCTGCCTGGATGAATGGAGTATTTAGACAAGTGAGCTTCATCAAGAATCTTCTTTCTCAGCTCCATATTCCAGGATACGACTATGCGGTCATTGAACCATAGCGTCCCCTCGTCATCCTTCCGGAAACATTTGATTTCCCCGTAGCCTATCCATCTCCAGAGATGTGCCATGCCCTTATCAACTTTCTGAGCTGCAATGATCTCCTCCCTAATGGTACGGATGAGGGCAAGGTTGTAGAGCGATCCATAAGGAACCAAGTATAAACTTGGCTCTTCCTCCTCCACCGTGTAATGGCGAGGTTATGGACATGTGATTTTTGACTCAGCGCGTCGGCAACCACATTCGCCTTGCCGGGGTGGTAATGAATCTCAATCTCATAATCTTTGATTAGTTCTAACCACCTCCTTTGCCTCATATTCAGCTCCTTCTGGGTGAAAATATACTTCAGGCTCTTGTGGTCGGTGTAGAGATGCACCAAATTTCCCAGGAGATAGTGCCTCCACATTTTCAGCGCCAAAACCACTGCAGCGAACTCAAGGTCATGAGTTGGATAATGCTGCTCATGGTTCCGAAGTTGGCGTGATCCATACGCGGCCACACATCCTTCTTGCATCAACAAGCAGCCGAGCCCGATGCCGGACGCATCACAATACACGTCAAAAGGCTTAGTTGTATCCGGTTGAGCTAAGACCGGGGATGTTGTGAGATGCTTCACTAATGCTTGGAACGCTTCTTCACATGCCGTGTTCGAAACATATTTTGTTCCCTTCTTCAATAATTCTGTCATCGGCTTAGCAAGCTTGGACAAACTTGGAATGAATCTCCGATAGTTTCCCGCTAAGCCGAGGAAGCTTCGGACTTCATGGACCGAAGTGGGAGCTTTCCATTTCAGCACTTGCTCAATTTTGCTTGGGTCAACCGCAATGCCTTCCGCTGAGATGATATGTCCCAAAAATGGCACTTGGCTGATCCAAAACTCACATTTGCTGAACTTGGCATATAGCTTATGGTCCCGCAGCCGTTGAAGAACGATTCTCAAGTGTTCTGTGTGTTCTGCTTCTTTCTTGGAGTAAACCAAGATATCATTAATGAACACCACGACGAACTTGACCAGCTCCGGCATGAACACCGAGTTCATGAGATACATGAAATGTGCCAGAGCATTGGTGAGACCAAAAGACATGACGAGATATTCATATAAACCATATCTCTTCGAGAAGGCCGTCTTTGGGATATCCTCCGCCCGGATTTTTATTTGATGATATCCAGAGCGAAGGTCCATCTTGGAGAACACACTTGCACCCACAAGCTGATCAAACAGAATGTCAATGCGGGGCAGTGGGTATTTGTTCTTGATGGTGACGGCATTAAGCGGCCGGTAATCCACACACAGCCTCAAGGTTTCATCCTTCTTCTTCACGAACAGCGCCGAGCATACACAGGGCGAGGAACTCGGCCTAATGAAACCTTTGCTCAACAGATCATTGAGCTGCTCTTTCAATTCAGCCAGCTCGTTCAGAGCCATTTTGTAGGGTCTCCTTGAGATGGGAGTTGTCCCGGGTGCAAGCTCAATCTTGAACTCGACATCCCGCTCAGGTGGCATACCCGGAAGATCATCTAGAAACACGTCGGGGTATTCACGGACTACGGGGATATCCTCTAACTTGAAAGCTTTAGTATTATTAATTGCTGAAACCTCCTGGACAGGATTGTCTAACACCATGGAATGCGAACGGTGGAATGGAGAATTCAAATAAACCGTCCGTGTCCGAGTGTCCAGGACAGCGCCATGGTAGCGTAACCATGACATCCATAAGATTGCATCAATCTTTTGCCCATAAGAATTATCAAGGCGGTGGGATATATCTTCCCACCTATGCACAGAGGTGCTTTTGGAATCATCATATTTGCTGAAATCTTCCCTCCCGATGAGCAGATCATATATGAGCAGTCTGTTGGGAAGACTTGCATTTGATGCCTAGCCACATAGGATGCACTTATGAAACTGTGGGTTGCACCCGAATCAAATAATATGACGATTGCTTGATCGTTGAGAGTGAACGTACCCGCCAGAACGTTGTCTCCCTCTGGGGCGTCCTCATTGTTGAGGTTGTGAACGCCCCCGGTTCGCGGACCCAACCTCCTTGACCGGAGGTTGGCCTCGAGCACCGCCGTGGAACTGGGCTTGCCCGCTGCTCTGCTGCCCCTGGGGACAGTCCTTCGAGAAATGGTCCGCCTGGCCACACGTAAAGCAAGTGTAGCGAGGCGGTCCCTCCGCTGATCGGTGGACAGAAACTCAGGGCGCGTTGTGGAGGTGGAAACGCCTGGGGTACCATCTGCTGTTGCTGCTGTTGTTGCGGTCGCGATGGTGGCATCGGCGGTCGTAATGGGGGTGGCAGAAACGAACGTCCCCCAAACTGCTGAGATCGCGCCAGTGGATGCCAATGCTGACCGGATGGTGTCCGATACACCACGCGGTATTTCTGAGGAGCTCCACCCCCACTGCTGGGTGGAGTGCTGCGCTTCCTCTGCTCAGCCGCCAACTCTCGCTGAGCGTCTTCTTGCATGATCACGGCGTTGACTAGATCATTGAACGTGCCGCAATTGCATTGGACGAGATGCGTCTTCATCCCGGGATGTAATCCCCGATAGAAGTGCTCTCGCTTCTTCTCCTCGGTGGAGACATAATCCGACGCATATTGCGCCAGATGGTTGAAGGCACGGGAGTAGTCGTGAGCACTCCTCCCGCCCTGCTTCAGCTCCAAGAACTCTTGGAACTTCCTCTTCATTAACCCGGGAGGGATATGGTAGGCATGGAACGCCTCCCGGAATTCTTCCCACTCCACGGCATGGCCAGCTGGCAGTGAGGCGACATAGTTCACCCACCACGCACCAGCGGCACCATGAAGCTGCTGTGCCACGAACAGAGTCTTCTACCGCTCCGTACATTGGAGCAGCCCGAACTTGGACTCAATTGTCCGCAGCCAGTTGTCGGCCTCCAGGGATTCTGCTGCTTCAGTGAACACCGGAGGGTGCGTACTCATGAATTCCGAGTACATCACATAACGGGGCTCATGAGGCCCCCTATCTTGACCCCCCCCCCCCCGCCTGGGATGTATTCTGCACGATCGTGCGGAGCAGATCGGTCTGCTCCTCACGATTCCCCACCGGGGCCGCGATCACATCCGCTAGCGTAAGCGGAGGCAGCGGTGGTGGTTGTTGCTGCGGGGTGCTGTCGTAGGAAGGTGGCTGAGAGTCATCACCCCCCTGCTGGCTAGAGTCACCAATCTCATGTGTGGTCCGAGTGCGAACCATCTGCAACCATACGACAATAAACATCAGTCCTGCAACATACTTCATACAGTCCAATAGGCATATAACATAATGACTGTAAAGCGTGCGATACATCTCGTATACAGATAATGTAAGAACTTTGCACAAGTACACCATTACCGGACCAAATATAAACTAGTTAAATCCAAATTGACGGACTTCCTCTTTGGAAGTTCATCTCAACTAGGTTTGGTCACTACGAGATGTTATAATCGCCTTGTCATCACGGATACTACCCTTTTATCTTCAATACGACACAAACATGGTCTCTAGCAAAAGAAACTTGAGCAAGACATATACTCAAATCTTTCACTAGTTGAAGATAACCACTCATGAGTATGTTCTATCCCCTTGGAAGTACTCAAACCCCCTGGGGTACAACAATCTCTCACATGAGTTCAACTGTCATCCCTCTGCCCGAATGACCAGTTTCTACATATCCCAGATTTTGATCTGGTTCTTGACATTTTCATGACTCAATATGAATACCAAATTAAAGTTAACATAATTATATTTCCAACGAGTATTTATTTGCCCTCAGATCAGCTCTGGTTAAAAAGTTATTATAATTCAAAATCAACAGAATTTCTGGAAGAATTTCAACAGCACCTCCTTTGGAAGTTGCTGTTTTCAACTCTAATTTCAGCTCAATTCCATGCTGCAACTGCAGAAACTTTGAATTACAAAGATGTAACACATCTCCTACCCTTTCCAAAAATGTATCATATGAAAATTCTAGAATTTTTTACAAGAAGTTATACTTGAAAAACAGAACATTTCAGAGAGTATTTTAAATCTGTCCTGGTTCTGGACAGTTTACAATCATCTGGAATTTCAGCCAGTTTAAGGTGTGATTCAGCTCTGGAAGTCTACAAGAAGGTTGTAGATCACCTAAACACCTTTCCAGAACTAGATCCCACACCTCCATTGGCTAAATGATCTGTGAGTTATGCCCTGTCAAGGTTCAGCACACTTGCTGCCCAAAACAGAGCACTCTGTTTTTCAGTCCCTTGGAGCTATGCTGATCAACTATAGCATTTTTCTACCCAACCAGGGCCCTAAGTGTTGAAACTTGGTGATTTTAGTTTCCTTATTATCATTATATTTCATGCACATGCCTATGATATGTCGGTACTACGTTCCTCACAAAAAGAAAATCCTAACCGGATTATACCGGCATATACGTCTCAATTGTGGCACTAAATGGCTCTCGCACACGTATACTACACGGAATACATACGTGGTTAGTACCTGCAGGAGAACACCCAATAATGATGCATTCAAAGGTTATTTTCATTTAAGGCAGGTCCATATTTGAAAGTAAATACAAACGCCCGTATCATTGCCATATGGCCGTCCTTGAGTTAAGCCAAGTCTCAAGGTACGTGATTGTGTTTTAACACCACACGACGGGGAACCCGAGTAGAGCGCGAACGGGTTGTCACGGTTGGAAATTTTTTCACCCCAACAGATACCACCTACTACCCTGCAGGGCATGCCGATGGCAAGCGCTGCATATGTCCTCCTGGGCTATTTCCAGACGAACGCACTATCGCGTTACTGACCACACGATGGGGTCTCCACTTATTTGCCTAATGCACGCTAGGGATCAGCGTTTCATATGAACTCAGGAACATGAAGAATCCAAGAGTTTCATATTGACGTCTCACACCAAGCTGTGAGACCTACCCCTGAACCACGTCCCTCGTCAGGGGAGCTAACCGAAATTGAACCGCTTTCGGTGGCGTTCCTTACCATTTTTACCTGAGCATAGGTGAGTCGTTACATAAGTAAAATTCAAAATTATAACGCAGATGTTAGTCTTGCCACTTTAAGTAACTATGCTAATATAGTCCTTACTTGGGCAAACTAGCAAATCCTCACCGTAAACCTAAGTTTTCCAGTAATACAGTCCTTAATTAGTGTGCTATCCCCAAAACCGCTCTGATAACAGCATGTGGCGGACCGGAATCCGCTCATCCAGGATCGCAGAGGGTGGTGCCGCACGATGCGACACCTGACAGCACACATCATAAGGAAACATTGTATTACATAGAAAACCAACTGAATTGTACAAAGTAGTACAATACTTCAGTTACAAACTAGTGTTTATATTACAGCAGCGGAAACTAAGTTTGTACAACTCACGCCCGTCTACCTAGCAAAAGTCAGTTGCCCAGCCCTAGGGCAACCCACACTAGCTGCACTCCTCAGCTCAGCGTGGCGTGTACGGCTCCCACTCAGCCATGGTCCCCGACGGAGGGTAGCCCTCACCGGTGGACTCGTAACCCGAGTCCGTGGGATGCTCCTCACCTGAAAAACACTTATAGCAGCAACCGTGAGCACGATGGCTCAACAAGACTTAACCGACTCACTTAGGCATGAAACTCTACATGTAGGGTACAACGAACATGGGATGGTAATTAGCAGCAAATGGACACGCTTACAAGTTCATCCTTATTTCATCTTTTAGTCACAAGTTAACAGTTCATGAATTTGAAATTTAGTAAGCAATATTTGGTGGCACACATGTAGCAATGCAATTATACATATCAGCAGAACTGAATCATAACATTCCATAGTTTATATACGTTACGACGCAGTGAACAAGCGGTACTCGTCACCGCGAGGGATGGCGAATCGACTTGATATACACCAGAAGGGATACCCGAATAGCACGTCACGTACGCCCACCCGTGGAGCTGCACAGCATGCTCACTCGATGTCGTACGGGACAACCTTTCACCCAACAGCCCAAACGTCGAACCGGTCGCACCGAAACGAGCAGGAGGTTCCCTACACGGAGCATCTCTCTCTATGCCCGTTAGCAGATTTCCACCTTGCTGCCCTCAACCTACACCTATAAATCAGTGTGCTATGCCTCGACGACCGGAGGTTTAGGTCACATCGGTTTATCGGGGCCCATATATCCGATATGCGTTCGGTACGTTCAATACTTGTTCAGCAGGGCCGCACACGGATCGGTCCTCAATCGACACGGACAGGGATGCGCACACAAGACTTCCTTTTGCTGTGCCCTAGCCCCTGCCTAGTCTCATTTTCTTACTAAAATGATCTCACATCACTCGAACCAATTTCGTGTGTCCCAAAGCCTAACTCGCGAGTAGATTCCAACTACTCGACTTGTACCGAAGTTCTATCAATCATTAAGCATAGCCTGTCTACTCGAGGACTTAGACACTAATCTCACTCATGTGGAAACATCTGGTTATGCACTTGGGTTTCATCCATCCTACACATAATGCACATCCATACCACATACTATGTATTCATAAAGCAAAACTTTGTAAAATTGGTTAATGTAAACCGGGACTTTCCTTGTTGCTGCTGGTCAGTGGTTAGGGCTTCGTCCGGAAGAAGGAAGTTGAGCACTTCCGGAGTTTCCTCGCCTTCAGCGACTACACGTAAACGATATACTATATGTCAATTTAAATGCAATGTTTAGAACTGAATAAGTAATTACCATAACTCTAGCTAGCACTCCCTTTTGGTTCTGAAATTTTTATGGTGGCTTGGTAGGGTCGTAGCCAGAGTCTTGACCAAGTTTCATTTGAAACAAAGTTCATCTGAGCCTTGTACAAATAAAAGCCTTTTTGGTCAATATTAGAGCCTCTAAGGAATTCCAGGGGTTTTCATCGCTCCAATCATTACTTTATGGAAACTAGACTTTGAGATGGTCCTAACGGAATTGGTTTCATGTCATTTGAAGAATTCTAGATGAAGTTATGCCCTAAACAAGATTTGAGAAAATCTGAAAAATGTTTCTGTATATTTTTCTATTTTCTCTGGGTAGTTCAATTAATCACATCATTTGGGGGACTAAATGAACTTGAATGGGTCTGAAAATATATCTGTGACTCAAGGATTTTCCAATGAACCTCTCAGCCAAATTTCAGAATTTTCATAAAGTAATTCTCCAGATAAAATTCCTAACAGTTCAAACTTTTGGGAATTAATTTTTGAAAACCATTAAGTTTCATGAGCTGAAATTTGTGTTGCTGCAAATTACTCAAAAAGCTGAATTCAGCAAAATTTAGTTCACTAAATTTGGAGCTTCCTAGCAAAAGTTATATGCATTTGAAGTTTGAACTAAATTGGAAAATCCAAAAATATTTAAATTCTACGGGCGGGCCCCACTCTTTAGAACGGCCCACTGAGGTCGCGGCCACACCGCAGCCCACGGTGTTTTACCCGCGCTGCCGCACCGGATCCCGGCCGCAAAGTGGATCCCCGCGAGAAAACAGGGACTGACCGGTGGACCCGGCGCCCCCTTCGTCTACCTCGCGATCTCCCGCAACTCCCGTGGCGGTGCTTCTCCGGAGAACTCGCTGCCGGCCCTCTCACCGCACGACCCTTCGACGGATTTCGCCGCCTGTGCCCAACTTTGCTAGGAGAACACGTTGGTGCACTCACCAAAGCTCGGTGATGGCCGGAACCTGTAAGGGCCTCAGTTTTTGACACCCATTTGTAGTGTTCATCCCCACACCACACACCTCATTTGAGGAAGAATGATGAACACAAATGAAGAGCAAGTAACAATTATCAACATGCTCATTAGGGAACAAACTTACACATTGCAAAAGTGGTATTTCCCACATGTGATATAGATGGGCTGGACATAGAAAAAACTCCTACACTTTGCTAAGGATGTCCATGCCAAGTTTCACCCAAATTCAAAACCTTTTTGAGGTCATCGTGGGTATAGATAGGAAGGGGGGCAGTTTGAAAACATATTCAAATTCAAACTGTTTTTATACCATGAATTTGAAAGTGGAAGGCATATTCTTACTCAGCACATTTTTGTGAGCTCACACACCAATTTTCACTCCATTTGGAGTTGATCTTGACATGAGCTAAGGGGGAGAAATTCAAACTTTATTTGAATTTCAAACTGAACTTGTGCTGAAATTCATTCAAACCAAACCTCATTTGAACTTTGATAAATTCAAATGGCTCATGGGGGAATAATTTGAATTGCCAAGGGTAGTATGGGGTTCACTGTTTACAACAGTGATTAGAAGTAAATTTCAGAGGTTAAAAGGAAGGGTGGGACCCACATGTCAGCCTCTACTTCAACACAAACCGACTGAGACTTTTCACTCGGGTCGCCGAGCCGCAGCGGTGATCGCCACCGAGGCCAGCCACCGCGCCACCAGCTGCTTGCCCACGCACGGGCATGAGGCGGTGCAGAGCCTTCTTAAGGCGCCTGCCCCCCTCCTCGGCCGAGGTACCGACGTATTTTCCCGCAAGAACCCAGCACCGGCCGAAAGTTTCCGCAGTTCGGACTTGATCGGAGGACGCCGATCGCAGCTCCCTCCTTCCACTCCAGAGTCCCAGCAAGGTACTAGAGACCTTCCTCCATCCTCCCCATTGCTAGAATTCGGTTGAAACCGATTGATATCGGCTGTGCCGAAAGATCAAACTCGGAACTTGGAACCGCCGCACCTCGGGCTCTCGTGGACAGCCCAACCTGGGCGTTGTCACGCACAAGCCAAGGCACCCTTGGACGCGCGGGTGACCGGTGCTGCTCATCCCCGAGCCACAGCTCGAGTGGTTGCTCACCGGCGGCGAATTTCCACTTTTCCCCTTTCTGTGTGCAGAACGACCTTCGGGTACGATTCTGTTTAATTCGTGCTCTAGAAAGGATTAGAGGGCCTCAGGCCGCTCTCACACGAGCTAGACACGGTAACGCACGAGTTGCCTTCACAACTCTGGGCCGGAGAACCTCTGTGCCCGACGTAATTTGAGGTCGACTAATGGCGGAACGAACGGGGGGTATCGGGCGCATGTTGAGGACCTATTTTGGGCCTTCCCCGAGCTGCCTCGAGCTCATGTCGACCTTCTCTGAGGTCCACTGATGCTCCCCGACCAATTTCCCAAGTAGCTGAGGTACTAGGGGAGTCAGCCGACATGGCCGAAGTCATTCCGATATGGCGGCTCGTCGCCGACCATGCTCCGGCCGTTGCCATGAGCAGCTGACCCTCGGATCCTGTTCCCCAAGTAAAAGTAGGCAGGGGCGGCCAGAATCAAGAAGTTTGGAGCTGTACAGCAGCCGGCGGCGAGCTCTCCGGCGAGGTCCCTCGGCGGCGGAGCGCGGGTGTCGCGAGGTTGAAGAAGGGGGTGGACCCCAGCTGTCAGCGGCCGATATTTTGAATCGGGATCCGGCTGCGGCCGGGATCGGGTGTGCTGGCGCGCAAAATCCTTGTGGGCCGCGGTGTGCTGTCTCCTCGGCGTGCGACGCGTGTCCCCTGGGCCACGCGCGAGTTTAAACTTTTCCCCGATTTTCAGATTTCCTTCAAACTTCAAATCCTTATAACTTTGGCTAGAAAGCTCCAAATTGAGTGAACCAAATTTTGCTGGATTCAGCTCTCTGAGTACTTTCCAGAAAATCAAGTTTCACTTCATGAAATTCCTTAATTCTCCAGGATTAAGTCCTTAAAATTTAAACTGTTAGGAATTTTAACTGGAGAATCTTTTGGAGGAAAATCCTGAAATTTTGCTGAGATGTTCAACAAAATATCCTTGAACTACCATAACAATTTCAGATCCAATTGAGCTCATTTAGTCCACCTAATGGTGTGATTAGTAAAACTGTTCCAGAGAAAATAGAAAATGTTCAGAAACATTTTCAGAATTTTCTCTGAAATTGTTTAGCTCATATCTTTAGTTAGAGACTTCCAAATTAAGTGAGACCAACTCCATTAGAACCCTCTGAAAATCTAGTTTTCAGAAAGTCATAGTTTGTCTCATGAAAATTCCTAGAACACCCTAAGAGTTCCAATTAAGGTCAGGGACGTAATTATTTGTGGAGGGCTCAAATGAGCTTTGCTGCAACTAAAACTTGACCAAGTCTTTGTTTAGGTTGTAACCAAGCCACAGTAAAAGTTTCACAGTCATTAGGTCTGTCTAGCAAAGGTTATAGACTTCACAACTTCAAAATTAATACAAATGCATTTAAATTGATACATATGTTTCTTATATCATGTAGTCGCTAAGGTCGAGGAGGAACCTGAAGTCCTAGACTTCGTTACTCCGGAGGAACAGCTAGCCTACGACCAAGAGCAGCAAGGCAAGCTCCGGTTTGCATTAACCTTTTTACAAATTTTTATTGTTTTGAGCACATACTTGTTTCCTTTGTTCTGTGCATTAGAGTCTTGTTTGGAAATCCAACTGCATAGCCAAGAAAACCACGGGTTGGGTTTAGGATTGCAAACCTCGTTAGCCACTGCATTGCTAGGATAGAGTAGGATTCGGTACAAGTCGAGTAGTTGGAACTACTCGCGAGAATAGGCTAGAGGCACATTGCTCAGGTAGAGATAGCACATGATACACATGGCAAGAAAATGAGACCGAGCGGAGAGTAAGGGCAGCAGGACTTTGGGGCCTGTGTGCTGTAGCTCCGCTTGTGTCGATTGAGGACCGAGCCGTGTGCGGGCCTGTTGAACAAGCTAGAACAGTACCGAAGACCTACCGGCTATATGGGAACCGGGAAACTGATGTAACTCGGGTAGCTGGGTATTGAGGCATTGCCCGTCGTTCAGAGGGTAGGTTGAGAGCTCGAGGTGTAAATCGGCTGGCGGCACGGAGATGCGCGTGCAGAGACCTCTTGCTCGGGACGATGGGACCGGTTCAATATTTGGCTGACGGGTGAAAGGTGGTCGCGTACGGCGTCCGTGATGGTTGTTGTAGGCAACATCGAGTACGGGCGTACGTGACGGGTTGTTCGGGTAACCCTGCAGGTGTAAATCGATTATAATCGCCGTCCCTCGCGGTCAGTGAGTACCACTTGTTCACTGTACCGTGACGTAGAAAGAACAGGCTAGTTACATGTTAAAATGTTGCTGATTGAAAGCTGGACATTGATTGTTAATGATATGCTGTAGCTTAGAGCTAATTAAAGTTCTTTTCAACTTTGGGCAAAGTACATGAGAGAAATGCGTTTCTTGTTTGATTGCGGCTCTCTCATGTGCCTTAGCGTAAGGTTCTCCACAACTTGCTGCTAAAACTTGAAAGTAAGGTTCTACTAATTAGGCGAGTCCTTGCAAATGATTTTTGCCTCATGCAACCCATTACCCTCATGTAGAAGTTCCATGTTTAGGTGAGACGGGTCAGACTTGCTGAGCCTTCGTGCTCACTGCTTGTGTTTGAAGCTTTTGCAGGGTTCTATGAGGAAGGGACTCCCGAAGAGGAGACGGAACCCCAGGAGGGGAACCCCGTCGAGTGGGAGTCGTGCACGCCGCAGAGTTAGTGTGCGTGTGTGCTAGCAAGGACACGTTCGAGGGCTGAACGTGCACTTGATGCTTAGTCTACGCCCGCGAGTGTGGACTAAACGTATTTTGATGTAAAAAGGTCATAAAACGGTTTATGTAATAAAACTTCCGCTTCCGCTTTGCACCTTTGACGTGTGTTATACGGTGCTGTGCAACGCAGCACCCCTCAGCGTGATCCTGGCTCGACAGGACCAATGGGGTCGTGTCAGCGTGGTATCAGAGCTCGCTTGAGGTTTAACACGGTACAAAGGTCTTCTTTTTTTCAAAAATCCAGTGAGGAACGAGTTAGTAGCCCGTATAAGGATGTTATTAGCATATAGAAAGTGGCTTGTTAACCTATTTGTTATGTCGGAAAATCATGCATCTCGGGACGTTCATGTCTTGGGGGGTGCACGTAAGCGCTGTCCACCAGTGCGCACAAGCTGAAGGGTGGAGCCCCACGGGTGGCAGGTAACCCGACCCACTTTAGTATCCTCTACGACTCTTCATGTCGTTTGGGGTATTCGAGCAACGTCTGTCCCTGGCATGCGTGGTGCAATATGGGAGACCCCGTCACGTGGTCTGAAACGTGAACACGTAACTCAAGGCGTGGTTGGCTTGAGAACATCCGGGCGAGTGATGACGGCCGGGTGTACAAACTGTATGTATTCCGGGCTCGGTGTGCAGCCGAGTCTGATGATTGTTTGAGTTTCTGCAGGTAGCCTTACCACGAAACGGTAGACGTGTAGCATCCGTGTGCGAGTGACGTTTAGTGCCACTGAAATAACGAAGCCGGCTAAGTCCGGTATAGGTTTTTCTTTGTGAGGACGTAGTACCGACAAAATCTGGTGACGCATCGACGTCACACCCAACTAAATAAACACCTTCATTGTAAAAACTTGAAGGTTTTGATCCAAAGTAGTAAAACTTGATGTAACTCCTTCCCTTGAACAGGATATTCAAAGCTAATAAGTTTTCAACTTATGGGATGTTAAGGACAGAGCACTCTGTTTTCAGCTGAATCAAGGCTGAAGTTAATCAGAGGTTAGATGTTGAGTTCTTTCGAGATTGGGGTCGTATGATACATTTCTGGAAAGCGTTGGAAGAGCTTTACAACTCTTCTGTTGAGGTCCTGAGGTGTTTCATCCCTTAATCACTCGAAAAATGCAGTAGAGTTGAAACTGTCCAGAAAACAGGACAGAGCAAAGACTCTCTGTAAACTCTCTGTAAATTAAGCATAACTTGCTGCTTAAAAATCCAAAAATAGGAAATGAGGTAGTTCTGGAAATCTTATGAGATGGGTTACAACTTTGTAACAGAAAGTTTTGTCAGATTAGGAACAGAATTAACTGGGATTCTTGGATCAAATCAGTACCTAAGGCAGGGAGGTGCTGTCCAATTGTTTCCAGAAATTCTGTTAACTTTGACATCTCATAACTTTTGAACCAGGAAAGATCTTAGGCCAACCAAATACTTTCTGGAAAGCTATTGAAGTTAACTTTAACTTTTATGTTGAGCTCCAGGACTGGTTTTGCTTTTAACCTGGCCTAAATCAGATTGATATGGAAACTGGTCAGGGCTGTCATGGTAACAGCAGATCAGCAGTCAAATTTGTTTAAAAATTTGAACTATGTTTCCAAGTGTTATGGGTTCAATGACATATCTTATGTTATAACTCAATGGTTTACTGTTTAAATAAATATTTGACATTTCTCAAATATATTTTTACAGATGGCAGCAGATAAACGGTTGGAGAACGGGTGGGTAGTTTCCCACTGTTCTGACCGTAGCGGCTACCCGGAAGCATTGTGGCAAATGCTCCAATATTTCGGGTATAACCAGATGCCGCAATACTTCGCCAAGGAAGAAGGCGAAGAGGGGAACAAGACGTGGACGATCCATGTCGAGGTTCCCACAGGACCTACGCCACCCGGTTGGGTGCCATTCACCGTCACGGTGAGAGGAAGACAACCGGAAGGGATGTGGCAAGTGGCAGCCCGTGACACTATGTCACATTTCTGCCAACTACACGTGCAGGCTATGGAGGGAACTCCATACGCACTCGTTCCGGTGGAGGGACGAGCTCAGCATGTGTGGGAAGAAAGGTACCTGGAAGCAACAGACCTGACTTGCCCAAGGTACAACCCCGCGGAGGCAACTCTCAGCCTCCAAATGAGGGCGGGAAACGCTGTGATGGACAGCCAAGCTGTTCATACAGAGCATCTCGCCACCAAGCTCAAGGGGAGCACAAGCCGTGGAGATCATTTCGAGGGTGCTCACAGCGCACTCCGCAATGTGCTCCTTCCGACGATCAAGCGACTGAATGAACAACACAATCAGTTGCGTCGTCTGAAGAAGGCAAAGAAGAAGAGCCGTGTTGACATCGCGGTGTTGCAAGAGCTGGTGCAGACCCTAACCCAGCAGAATGAGGACCTTGCTCAAGAGCGGGACGACGCTATTGAGGAAGGACAAGGCTGGGAAGAGGACTACAACCAGGCTATGGACGAGGTGCATGCATTGCAGGACCTCGTGCCCCCGGTATTGGGCGTACCGGTAGTCTTGGGTCTTCCAGCCATGGGAGAGCCCGGAATGGGAGAAGAGGTGGTAGACCCCGAACCACCAGCCGAGGTACCGGAGGAGGACGACCCACAGGAGGTCGAGTTCTACTCCGAGTAGGGGGTTACGGTTGCCAAGTAGGGCAGCTAGGGTAGCGTAACCCAACTTTTGTAATCGGTGACATGTCGTATAGACAGTAGCGTATGTATAGGTAGTGACGACATGAGCACGACTTCTCGGAGATCCGAGAATAATGTATCTTGTATAAAGTTTATGCTTTATCAATATATGTGAACGTTGTGCAAGTTAATCATGTGTCGCTTCGATACCTACTGCTGTTTATGGAATTTTGAGTAAGACATGTGCTAATTGCTGCTGTGTTGAATTTCAAAATGACGCGTACTCGTGCCAACCCTGACGTTGGAGGTACTAGCCAAGGGGGAGAGACCTCCCAACCACCTCCCGAGGACTCCTCGGGACAGCAGCAGCAGCAGCAACAGCAAACACCGCCACCGCCACTACCAACGGTTACATTGGCCGACATTGTCGCGGCAATGGCGGGCTCGCATCAGCAGCACACAGAGTTGCTGCAGACTCTCATCGCCAATACGTCTCGCCCAGAGAGACGTCAAGATCGTGAGGAGCGCCAACAGAGCTCCTACTCTGACTTCCTGGCGACTCATCCCCCTGTATTCTCAAGGGCGGATGAACCACTTGACGCGGACCACTGGCTCCGCGCCATAGAGATGATGTTCGGGCTGCTCCAAATCAGCGAGCAGCGCAAGACTCAGTTCGCGGTCCAGCAGCTCCAAAGATCCGCGAGCGCGTGGTGGGCCAACTTCTGTGCTTCCCAGCCCACCGACCGAGTGATGACCTGGGCGGAGTTCCGGACGGCCTTCAGGGCCTATCATATACCGCCCGGTTTGATGAAGAGGAAGACGCAGGAGTTCCTACACCTGCAACAAGGGAGCCGGAACACGCTGGAATATTCCAGGGCGTTCAACGATCTCGCGCTCTACGCGTCGTATCACGCAGATACGGACGAGAAGCGGCGGGACCACTTTTACCAGGGGCTTAACCCGCTCCTAAAGGACAAGCTGGCGATGTTCAATCGCGGCAGCCTCAACGACATAA
Organism: Neostapfia colusana; assembly: GCA_030760725.1. Lineage (NCBI taxonomy): Eukaryota > Viridiplantae > Streptophyta > Magnoliopsida > Poales > Poaceae > Neostapfia > Neostapfia colusana. The sequence continues at coordinate 45,142,480 of JASWHV010000018.1, read as the reverse complement.
TTGATGCTGCGATTGTTCAGGAGGACTCCGGCAAGGAGTTGGCGGTGGCAGAGCGAAAGCGAAGCGCGCCGCAGAGCAGCGGAGAAGGAGGCGGTCCTTCTCAGAAGTTTCGGATGGTGAATCGCCCACCATCAGGTCCACGCTGGCAACCACCACAGCGGTCGATGCCGTTCCGCGGTCGGCCGTACTCTTCACCGGCATTCCGGCCGGCACTGCCAGTACCACCGCAACAACAGCAGCAGCAGCGGGCGATGCCGCGTGCGTTTGCACCTCCGCAACGCATGCCGGGCTTTCGTCCCCCGAGTACTCCACCAGCAGCGGCCACATGTTACAAGTGTGGTCGTCCAGGACACTTCGCGAGCAGTTGCCCGGAGAGGCAAGGCGGCGGAGTGGCACCACAGTTTCCGGGGAGGAATCAACCCCGGAACCCTACTAATGCGCGGCGGGCAAACCCTAGGCCCGGCACTGTCCACCAGCTTGCCATTGAGGACGTGCCGGAGGGCGAGCCAATCCTTGCGGGTATGTTCCAACTCCACCAGCATCCCGCTATAGTACTATTTGATTCAGGCGCCACGCATAGTTTTATTAGCCAAGCTTTCATTGCTAAACACAGCTTGCCAATACTACCCACCGATAGTCCATATCTAATTTGTTCACCGGGTGGGAAGATTTCAGCAAGCGTAATGGTCTCCAAAGCACCATTATGCTTAGCGGGTAGAGTGTACCCCACGTCTCTCATTATCTTAGAGGTGCAGAAGGTCGATGTCATCCTAGGGATGTCGTGGTTAACCCGCCACGGCGCTGTTTTAGACACCGTCCTTCGAGTCGTGCACTTAAACTCAGAGGTGCACGGTTCTCACTCATTATTTCTGGACAGTCCAGACATAAAACTTCCAAGTGTCTATCAAGCCACAACCATCAGATTGGAAGACATTCCAGTGGTCCGAGAGTTCCCTGATGTATTCCCGGACGATTTGCCGGGAATGCCACCAGATAGAGAGGTGGAGTTCAAGATTGAACTTGCACCAGGAACCATGCCAATATCCCGAAGGCCGTACAAGATGGCACCCAAGGAGTTGGCTGAACTGAAGACTCAGCTCACGGACCTTCTGGAGAAGGGTTTTATTAGTCCGAGCTCCTCGCCATGGGGCTGTTCGGCATTATTTGTCAAAAAGAAGGATGAAACGTTGCGGCTTTGCGTGGACTACCGTCCATTAAATGCCGTAACCATCAAGAACAAGTACCCGTTGCCACGGATCGACATGTTGTTTGATCAGTTGGTCGAAGCAAAGATCTTTTCCAAGATGGATTTAAGATCCGGGTACCATCAGATTAAGATAAGGGCGGAGGACATTCCAAAGACAGCTTTCTCAACAAGGTATGGACTTTATGAGTACCTGGTCATGTCCTTTGGCCTCACCAATGCTCCAGCTCACTTCATGTACTTAATGAACTCGGTGTTCATGCCGGAGCTGGACAAGTTTGTCGTGGTCTTCATCGACGACATCCTAGTATACTCCAAGTCGGAGGAAGGTCACAAGAAACATCTGCGTATAGTCTTGCAACGGCTGCGGGATCACAAGTTATACGCAAAGTTCAGCAAATGCGAGTTTTGGATATCGCAAGTGCCTTTCCTCGGGCATATCATCTCAGCGGAGGGTATCGCTGTGGACCCGAGCAAGATCACGCAAGTGCTGAATTGGAAATCCCCGAGAACTGTTCATGAGGTACGGAGTTTCCTCGGACTCGCGGGATATTATCGGAGGTTCATTCCGAACTTCTCGAAGATTGCCAAGCCAATGACAGAGCTGCTGAAGAAGGCTACCAAATATGTTTGGAGTCCAGCATGTGAAGCAGCATTCAAGGCTTTAGTCAAGCACCTGACATCAGCACCGGTTTTGGCGCAGCCAGACACAACAAAATCGTTCGATGTGTACTGCGATGCATCCGGCATTGGGCTCGGATGTGTGCTGATGCAAGACCGAAGAGTGGTCGCGTATGGATCACGGCAGCTTAGGAACCATGAGCAAAATTATCCAACTCAAGACTTGGAGCTCGCTGCCGTGGTACTTGCACTGAAGATGTGGAGGCACTACCTACTCGGTAACCTCGTACATTTATATACCGACCACAAAAGCCTCAAGTACATATTCACTCAGAAGGAGCTGAACATGAGGCAACAAAGATGGTTAGAACTGATAAAGGATTACGAGATAGAGATCCATTATCATCCGGGCAAGGCAAACGTTGTGGCGGACGCGCTGAGCCGCAAGTCACACGTCAATAATCTGACCATCACACCGTTGGAAGAGAGCGAACCACCACTACATGTGATTCCACACGGGGCTCTCTACAACCTAGCTTTGATCCCCACCATCCGTGAAGAAGTAGCGGCAGCCCAGAAGAATGACAAGGGCATGTCACATTTGCGGAGACGTGTAGACAGTGGGGAGTTGAAATGTTTCCGGAAGGACGGAGACGGCGTCCTATGGTTCAAGAACCGGATCGTCGTACCCCGAAACCCGGAGTTACGGAAGAAAATCTTTGATGAGGCTCACTTATCAAAGTTTTCTATTCACCCCGGCAGCAACAAAATGTATCAAGAACTCAGAAGAAAGTTTTGGTGGACACGGATGAAGCGAGAGACTGCAAAATACGTGTCCGAGTGTGATACATGTCGAAGGGTGAAGGCAGACCACATGCGGAAACCGGGACTGCTGCAACCACTGGGCATTCCTGCCTGGAAGTGGGAGGACGTGAGCATGGATTTCGTCGTCGGTTTACCCACCACCTTACAGAAACATGATTCTGTATGGGTGATCGTCGATCGACTCACCAAAGTTGCCCATTTCATCCCAGTCAACACCAACTACAACGCCAAGAAGTACGCTGAACTGTACGTCTCACGGATCCTATGCTTATACGGCGTACCCCGTACCATCGTATCGGACCGGGGCACTTTATTTGTGTCCCGTTTTTGGGAGCAGCTACACGCTGCCTTGGGGACGAAGCTGATCCGTAGTTCAGCCTACCACCCACAGACGGATGGGCAAACTGAGCGGGTAAATCAAATCCTAGAAGACATGCTACGAGCTTGCGCTATCGACCACGGCAAGAATTGGGATGATCACTTGCCGTTAGCCGAGTTCTCGTACAACAACGGGTACCAAGCCAGCATCAGGATGGCGCCCTACGAGGCGCTATACGGAAGAAAATGCCGCACACCATTGAACTGGTGTGAGTCTGGCGAAAGAGTTACCTTCGGGATTGACCTTGTCAACGACGCGGAAGGAAAGGTTCGACTGATTCAAGCGAACCTAAGAGCTGCTCAATCCCGACAGAAACAGTATGCGGACCGGAGAAGGCGCCCATTACAATTCGAAGTTGGAGATCACGTATATCTACGGGTGTCTCCAATGAAGGGTGTAAACAGATTTGGGGTGAGAGGAAAGTTGGCACCCGATTCATCGGTCCATTCCAGATTACCGAAAGATGTGGATCGGTAGCATACCGGCTGAAATTACCAGAAGCACTTTCCGGTGTGCACGACGTCTTTCACGTTTCCCAGCTGAGGAAGTGTCTCAAGCTATCAACTACCGTTCAGCTGGAAGACATTGAAGAACTGCAACCGGATCTCACCTATCGAGAGGAACCGGTGCAGATTATTGATGAGAAGGCCCGAACCACACGCAACCGTACGTTGTGGTTCTACAAGGTTCTGTGGAGTAATCACTCCATGGACGAAGCGACATGGGAGAGCGAAGAATTCCTTCGCACTAACTACCCCGACTTTCTCACGTCGCATATCCGGTAATTTTCCACCGTCCTCTCTCTCATTTTCACCTTATAATCTCGGGACGAGATTCTTTTAAGGGGGGAGGAATGTAAGGGCCTCAGTTTTTGACACCCATTTGTAGTGTTCATCCCCACACCACACACCTCATTTGAGGAAGAATGATGAACACAAATGAAGAGCAAGTAACAATTATCAACATGCTCATTAGGGAACAAACTTACACATTGCAAAAGTGGTATTTCCCACATGTGATATAGATGGGCTGGACATAGAAAAAACTCCTACACTTTGCTAAGGATGTCCATGCCAAGTTTCATCCAAATTCAAAACCTTTTTGAGGTCATCGTGGGTATAGATAGGAAGGGGGCAGTTTGAAAACATATTCAAATTCAAACTGTTTTTATACCATGAATTTGAAAGTGGAAGGCATATTCTTACTCAGCACATTTTTGTGAGCTCACACACCAATTTTCACTCCATCTGGAGTTGATCTTGACATGAGCTAAGGGGGAGAAATTCAAACTTTATTTGAATTTCAAACTGAACTTGTGCTGAAATTCATTCAAACCAAACCTCATTTGAACTTTGATCAATTCAAATGGCTCATGGGGGAATAATTTGAATTGCCAAGGGTAGTATGGGGTTCACTGTTTACAACAGTGATTAGAAGTAAATTTCAGAGGTTAAAAGGAAGGGTGGGACCCACATGTCAGCCTCTACTTCAACACAAACCGACTGAGACTTTTCACTCGGGTCGCCGAGCCGCAGCGGTGATCGCCACCGAGGCCAGCCACCGCGCCACCAGCTGCTTGCCCACGCGCGGGCATGAGGCGGTGCAGAGCCTTCTCAAGGCGCCTGCCCCCCTCCTCGGCTGAGGTACCGACGTGTTTTCCCGCAAGAACCCAGCACCGGCCGAAAGTTTCCGCAGTTCGGACTTGATCGGAGGACGCCGATCGCAGCTCCCTCCTTCCACTCCAGAGTCCCAGCAAGGTACTAGAGACCTTCCTCCATCCTCCCCATTGCTAGAATTCGGTTGAAACCGATTGATATCGGCTGTGCCGAAAGATCAAACTCGGAACTTGGAACCGCCGCACCTCGGGCTCTCGTGGACAGCCCAACCTGGGCGTTGTCACGCCCAAGCCAAGGCACCCTTGGACGCGCGGGTGACCGGTGCTGCTCATCCCCGAGCCACAGCTCGAGTGGTTGCTCACCGGCGGCGAATTTCCACTTTTCCCCTTTCTGTGTGCAGAACGACCTTCGGGTACGATTCTGTTTAATTCGTGCTCTAGAAAGGATTAGAGAGCCTCAGGCCGCTCTCACACGAGCTAGACACGGTAACGCACGAGTTGCCTTCACAACTCTGGGACGGAGAACCTCTGTGCCCGGCGTAATTTGAGGTCGACTAATGGCGGAACGAACGGGGGGTATCGGGCGCACGGTGAGGACCTATTTCGGGCCTTCCCCGAGCTGCCTCGAGCTCATGTCGACCTTCTCTGAGGTCCACTGATGCTCCCCGACCGATTTCCCAAGTAGCTGAGGTACTAGGGGAGTCAGCCGACATGGCCGAAGTCATTCCGATATGGCGGCTCGTCGCCGACCATGCTCCGGCCGTTGCCATGAGCAGCTGACCCTCGGATCCTGTTCCCCAAGTAAAAGTAGGCAGGGGCGGTCAGAATCAAGAAGTTTGGAGCTGTACAGCAGCCGGCGGCGAGCTCTCCGGCGAGGTCCCTCGGCGGCGGAGCGCGGGTGTCGCGAGGTTGAAGAAGGGGGTGGACCCCAGCTGTCAGCGGCCGATATTTTGAATCGGGATCCGGCTGCGGCCGGGATCGGGTGTGCTGGCACGCAAAATCCTTGTGGGCCGCAGTGTGCTGTCTCCTCGGCGTGCGACGCGTGCCCCCTGGGCCACGCGCGAGTTTAAACTTTTCCCCGATTTTCAGATTTCCTTCAAACTTCAAATCCTTATAACTTTGGCTAGAAAGCTCCAAATTGAGTGAACCAAATTTTGCTGGATTCAGCTCTCTGAGTACATTCCAGAAAATCAATTTTTACTTCATGAAATTCCTTAATTCTCCAGGATTAATTCCTTAAAGTTTAAACTGTTAGGAATTTTAACTGGAGAATCTTTTGGAGGAAAATCCTGAAATTTTGCTGAGATGTTCACCAAAATATCCTTGAACTACCACAAAAATTTCAGATCCAATTGAGCTCATTTAGTCCACCTAATGGTGTGATTAGTAAAACTGTTCCAGAGAAAATAGAAAATGTTCAGAAACATTTTCAGAATTTTCTCTGAAATTGTTTAGCTCATATCTTTAGTTAGAGACTTCCAAATTAAGTGAGACCAACTCCATTAGAACCCTCTGAAAATCTAGTTTTCAGAAAGTCATAGTTTGTCTCATGAAAATTCCTAGAACACCCTAAGAGTTCCAATTAAGGTCAAGGACGTAATTATTTGTGGAGGGCTCAAATGAGCTTTGCTGCAACTAAAACTTGACCAAGTCTTTGTTTAGGTTGTAACCAAGCCACAGTAAAAGTTTCACAGTCATTAGGTCTATCTAGCAAAGGTTATAGACTTCACAACTTCAAAATTAATACAAATGCATTTAAATTGATACATATGTTTCTTATATCATGTAGTCGCTAAGGTCGAGGAGGAACCCGAAGTCCTAGACTACGTTACTCCGGAGGAACAGCTAGCCTACGACCAAGAGCAGCAAGGCAAGCTCCGGTTTGCATTAACCTTTTTACAAATTTTTATTGTTTTGAGCACATACTTGTTTCCTTTGTTCTGTGCATTAGAGTCTTGTTTGGAAATCCAACTGCATAGCCAAGAAAACCACGGGTTGGGTTTAGGATTGCAAACCTCGTTAGCCACTGCATTGCTAGGATAGAGTAGGATTCGGTACAAGTCGAGTAGTTGGAACTACTCGCGAGAATAGGCTAGAGGCACATTGCTCGGGTAGAGATAGCACATGATACACATGGCAAGAAAATGAGACCGAGCGGAGAGTAAGGGCAGCAGGACTTTGGGGCCTGTGTGCTGTAGCTCCGCTTGTGTCGATTGAGGACTGAGCCGTGTGCGGGCCTGTTGAACAAGCTAGAACAGTACCGAAGACCTACCGGCTATATGGGAACCGGGAAACTGATGTAACTCGGGTAGCTGGGTATTGAGGCATTGCCCGTCGTTCAGAGGGTAGGTTGAGAGCTCGAGGTGTAAATCGGCTGGCGGCACGGAGATGCGCGTGCAGAGACCTCTTGCTCGGGACGATGGGGCCGGTTCAATATTTGGCTGACGGGTGAAAGGTGGTCGCGTACGGCGTCCGTGATGGTTGTTGTAGGCAACATCGAGTACGGGCGTACGTGACGGGTTGTTCGGGTAACCCTGCAGGTGTAAATCGATTATAATCGCCGTCCCTCGCGGTCAGTGAGTACCACTTGTTCACTGTACCGTGACGTAGAAAGAACAGGCTAGTTACATGTTAAAATGTTGCTGATTGAAAGCTGGACATTGATTGTTAATGATATGCTGTAGCTTAGAGCTAATTAAAGTTCTTTTCAACTTTGGGCAAAGTACATGAGAGAAATGCGTTTCTTGTTTGATTGCGGCTCTCTCATGTGCCTTAGCGTAAGGTTCTCCACAACCTGCTGCTAAAACTTGAAAGTAAGGTTCTACTAATTAGGCGAGTCCTTGCAAATGATTTTTGCCTCATGCAACCCATTACCCTCATGTAGAAGTTCCATGTTTAGGTGAGACGGGTCAGACTTGCTGAGCCTTCGTGCTCACTGCTTGTGTTTGAAGCTTTTGCAGGGTTCTATGAGGAAGGGACTCCCAAAGAGGAGACGGAACCCCAGGAGGGGAACCCCGTCGAGTGGGAGTCGTGCACGCCGCAGAGTTAGTGTGCGTGTGTGCTAGCAAGGACACGTTCGAGGGCTGAACGTGCACTTGATGCTTAGTCTACGCCCGCGAGTGTGGACTAAACGTATTTTGATGTAAACAGGTCATAAAACGGTTTATGTAATAAAACTTCTGCTTCCGCTTTGCACCTTTGACGTGTGTTATACGGTGCTGTGCAACGCAGCACCCCTCAGCGTGATCCTGGCTCGACAGGACCAATGGGGTCGTGTCAGAACCCCGCTTGCGACAGTGACAGTGGCGATCCCCACTCCGGCGATGTCGCCCGAGCTACTCAGGGCCTTATTTTCTGAACGGTTTGCTCCTACAGCTCCGCTGTGGCACGCTGAGCACAAAGATGAACTCAGTTTGCCATGGAAACGGCCAGATATAGGACCTCACCGTTGACCTAGGGCTAAAACGGCGGATGCTCGAAAAACTTGAATAGCAGCACCAGGACTCGATGGTTTTCGATGGTCTTTGATCCTAGGTGGCCGTGGGGATGTGTAGAACATGTTCTTAGCTGGGTTTATGCGGTGGTGGACCGATCACCATGAATTTCGGATTCTTTACTAGCTCGGTTCATTGAACACCAAGGACTAAACATGGAAATTCTTTCCCTACAGGGAACGAAAGGAGGTAGGGTTTTCACCGTGAGTTCGAGCAGCCTCCTGCGCATCTCTTTGCTGTTGATCATCGGTCACGAGAGTTCCTGGATTAGCGGCACACCGAGGACCCGAGGAGAGCAGCCGGTGAAGTGTTTCGTTTCGGATGTGTGCGGGGCAGAACGAAGAGGATGAGGGCGGATTCACATGGGCTGGCGTTTTAACCACGTGTTGCACCCGGCGCCCTCAGTCACCGAGCAGGAGGTCGCAAAGGCGAGGCGGTCGGGCATCGACGTTGGGAGCTGGCGCGCGCTCTCGGCCGAGTGAGAAAAAAATCAGCCGAGAATGCTTCTGTGTTAAGGCTGCTGACAAGTGGGATCCTTCCCTCTAATTCATTTTCTGATTTTCATTTCTGTTTTGACTGAAAAGATCCCAGCTACTCACAATTGAATGAAAGACTTGGTCCCAAAGTCATCATTTGAATGTGATTTCCCCCAATTTGAAACTGGTTTGGCTAAATTTGCTACACATTTGAACTGAAATTCAAATTCAGTTTTTGAATTAATGCAATTTTAGCTCCCGACAAGATGAACTCCAATGAGGATGAAAACGGGTGCACTAATTCAGAAAAATATGATGAGTTTGAATATGAAGCCAACTTTTCAATTCAAGTGGTGAAAGTTGCTGCAATTTGAATTTGCATTCAAATTGGCCCATTTTACAAATGTCTCCAAAAGTGCCTCAAAAAGTATTGAATTTGCATGAAACTTGGCCTGAGCCTTCCCAAGACTATTTTGGGTCTATGGGTGAGCTATACCTTTCATGCTTATGCATAGAAATCCTACATTTTGAAAAGGGCTTTACCCTCTAATCACCCTTTTAATGGTGGATACTTGCTCTTCACAAGTGTTCACAAGATATCCACAAGATGAGCTGTGGTATTGTGAGGTGATGAAAATGATCACTTTTGCAAGCCCTTTTTCTTGGGCTTTTACAGGAACTCTACATGCATGGATGTGTAATATAGGAAAAGGAATTTTCAATAAAGACATGCCTACATGTTGATCCTTACTATCAGTTTTATAGCAACAGTTTCATGTGCCTTAGGCAGCCCTCACATCAGAAGTCCACAATCAAACAAGAAACGCTTTCCTCCGATGTGGTGATGCCCAAAGTGGAAAATAAACTTAATTAGCTCTACAACTACAGCATACAAGGTTTCAAGACATTTATAATTCAATGCAGCATATTCAGTTGGCTTATTTCACTTCTTACTATGTCACAGCGCAGTGAACAAGCGGGTACTCAAATAACTGCGAGGGACGGTGATTGCAATCAGGAGACACCCGGATAACACGTCACATACACCCACTTTCATAAGTGTGGTGCTTCACACCTTCCTACTCTGTTGTATGTAACAACCTTTCAAAGGCAACCCAAATGCCGAACCGGTCCATCCGTAACGGGCAGGAGGTCCCCGCGTGGAGCATGTGTGTGCCCACCGGCAGATTTACACCTTGCTACCCTCAACCCACTCCTATAAAACGGTTGGATAAGCCTCGTGTGATGGCTCTCTAGGATCATAGACTGGCCCCACACACCACCACTCGTCTTTTCTGCGCACTTTGTCCTCACTCGTGCGCACCCGGGAAAACTTCCCGGTCGGTCACCCATCCCCAAATTCCTCCGGGCCAAGCACGCTTAACCCCGGAGTACTTTGCAGGTGGGCTTCCGGAAAAGAAGGTATACCTTGGTGGTATGAGTACTCTATCAATCCTATTAAGCCGGGAGTCAGGATATCACACAATCCACCCCCCTTAGAAGACCGACGTCCTCGTCGGTCAACGCCAAGACAGGAACGTCCCCTCTTAGCCACGTCCGTACGTTCAGTGCTGGCATACGCATACCGTACGTCCGGTTAGCAGCATACGTACCATACCGTGTCCCACACAGAGGACCCACGCGTCATGCATACGTACCCACGTCTCCGACCCGTACGCTACCGTATCCTTCTCACTGACCCGTACGCACCCGTGAAACTGCGAGGGTCGGCTCTGATACCATTTGTGATGGCTCTCTAGGATCATAGACTGGCCCCACACACCACCACTCGTCTTTTCTGCACACTTTGTCCTCACTCGTGCGCACCCGGGAAAACTTCCCGGTCGGTCACCCATCCCCAAATTCCTCCGGGCCAAGCACGCTTAACCCCGGAGTACTTTGCAGGTGGGCTTTCGGAAAAGAAGGTATACCTTGGTGGTATGAGTACCCTATCAGTCCTATTAAGCCGGGAGTCAGGATATCACACCTCGGAACCCAGGTTAACCACTTACATCGGTTTCTTGGTTCCCATATGCCAGTATGCATCTTGTATTATTCGATACTTGTCCAGCAGTGTGACGCCCTCAATTCTGTGGAAAACCACGGAAACCAAGGACTGATGCATATGCGTGCCCAGGATGTTCATCACACATATACACATCATCCACGAACTGAATTTCAGAATATATATGACCACGAATAACAGATTTTATTACAATGTTTTATGAGTCTTGGACTCATGCTCACAGCGGAAGTCTTTATTCTAATGCGGAAGCAATCTAAGAAACAGCAGCGGCTCCATCTTCTATTCCATTCTCCCACAGGCAAGGTTGAGGACAGATTACACGTCTAATGCTCCACCTGGTCTTCATAGTAATCTTCTCCTGTTGCTGATGATGAAATAATAATGCAAGTTTGAGTACAATGATGTATTCAGCAAGTGCGGGAAAATATGATATGTAGCTCACAACAAGGTAGGTATAAAAAGGCTCATTACAGAAAAGCAAAGTTATTTATCAAAAACCACGATAAACAGCAACTTTATCTTTAAGTGAATGTAATCCCAACATGTAATAAAATATCAATCATACCTCCATTATGTTTATTACCTTCCATGTCCCAACTAGACATTAATCAACCTCATTCTTGCTCACGAATACCTTCTCGTATTCGCTACCATCTCACGATTACCATCTCGTATTCGCTACCATTTCATCTTATAAACAAATTTCGTCTCACACTGAGACCAACCTCGTTGTCATGACTCAACAGTCATGCAACCCATCTTATCACCCGGACTCAACAGTCCCAAAAACAAAACCAAAACCAAACCATCCAAAACCATAAACAATAACCATCCCAACTAATCATGGAAGTTGGCCAGGCGCTCGTGACCGTAAGCTCGGCTATCATGATAGTTTTAAGACTCTGCAGAGTTTGCACCTCTTTAACCACAAGTTTGTGATTTCGTCACCCATCGGCGACTGCAGATCCTCCATTATACGAGTACACAACTGTCGGTGTATGGCCAAGAGATCACAAAATAGCCTTTACAAAGAGGTTACTAGATGTATGGACTCACTAAGGTTTCACCGGCAGGCTAGAATCTCCAATTATCCCACCCACGGGCCCCCTCTTGTGCCATGCAGTTCCCAGGGCAGTCCTCACTTGACTCCTATTCCCCGCGCCTTCCACGGTCCATAGCAATATAGTAACTTACCTAATTACTCAGCTAAGCCGCACCCATACTTGGCCTTGTGGTGGCACTGTTATCCTGGCATGTGCTCGCATGAACTGGTCCTTAGATCTACGGCAGGCAAACCACCATCTCTTTCTACCTCATTCACAAACCCAGCCTTGCCTAGATCTCCCTCTGATCCATGTTCATTAACAACATCAGTTTCTCATAAATCTTACGAGTGCAGTTAGCTAGACACATCCATCTCGCTTCCCAATCCCATGGACTCAGCGAAGCATAAAATTAAAACCATACCCGACTCATAAACTTCCTGGCGACAAGGGTGGTTTAACCAAAACTAGTAAACTCCTATAAAAGGGTTTCCCATCATGTTTGACTCAGCACACACATCTTTTCGCAAAACAAAATAGTTTCCCAAAACATAGGATCAATATGGTCAAGGGGCACTTGCCTTGTTCTGGCGGTTCCTGTTGCTCAAAATCTTGTTGTTGTAGTCCGTCGTAGGTAGCTCCCTGAGCTTGTCCTTCTATACATGATCACACACATACAAGATTTACAACAATCAATATCATGCACAAACTTTAACTAGATGCGATGATGCATATGCATGTTAATCCTATGATGCAGTTTAGTTTGCACGTGTTCTTGCATGGCTTGCATGGGTTTTATGTTGAACAGAGTTGTAGAGATATTGTGGACGTAGCGATGATCTTGACTTTAGATTAAATCGATCAACAAGTGATCTGTCCATGAAAAAGCTTCTGTTCGAAAGGAATCGAAGAATAGATGCAAAGAAAACACGATGATGTCGTAAGGTAGTATTGGAGACCTACCTTACATTCTTCTTTGTCTCGGGGTCCTTCTCTTAGCAAGACAGATCGTTGGGCTCTCTTCCGGCGATCTTCCTCGACTGAACTCCGGTGAAGGGTTTACTCGGCGAGCTGGGGCTAGGGCTCTAAATTGTCGGCTCAGGAGTTGGAAAAGAAGTTCGTGGTTTTTGGCCAAAGATTCTGGGTTCTATTTATAATCGGGAAGAAAGAGTTCTAATCTGATTGGACTTCGAATAAGAGTCCCATTCAACTTGTCGTTGAATCTTAACAACTTATTTTTAGTTGATTTGGTGCGGTGACATTGTGGAATTCATGTTGGTTTCCTCCCGTACCGGTATTTCCACGAGTACAGAAGCAAAAACCGCTCCAGAACTCGTCACCTCCACGGTGATGAGCTCCGGAAGCTCCACGTGTCCACCGGGGCCTTGTCTCCCCCCTTTCCGCAGAGACGAGCTCCGGTTGTGCCGCATGTCAAGCGAGCGAGACCTCCCTCTCCTTCGGAGGTGAGCTCCGCGTGCGCCACGTATCCTGGCGATTGGCACCTCCTCTCTATTCGGAGGTAGCTCCGCGCACGCCACGTGTCAGTGTCGGACCTTCCTTTCTTCTCAGAGACGAGCCCCGAGGTTAACACGTGTCCAACAGTGACGGACCTCTCGAAAATAAGCTCCGGTGGCGACACGCGTCCAATAGAACCGGACCTCTCAGAAAGGCGATACCTTAAGGTATACAAAGTCTCCTACTTCGAAAGTCAACTTCCTTCGCCTATTGTCCGCATAGCCTTTCTGTCATGACTGAGCAGCCTTTAAGTTCTCCCGTATCGTTTGGACTTGCTTCTCAGCTTCTTGTAGCACTTCGGGTCCAAACACCTGGTTCTCTCCAGTCTCGTTCCAGAACAGTGGTGTTCTACACCGTCTACCGTACAATGCTTCAAAAGGCGACATCTTCAAGCTAGCTTGATAGCTGTTGTTATAGGAGAATTCGGCGTACGGTAAACTCCTTTCCCAACTACACCCATGTTTCAAGGCGCAAGCTCTCAACATGTCCTCCAAAATTTTGTTTGTCCTTTCGGTTTGTCCATTGGTTTGTGGGTGATAGGTGGAGCTAAAATCCAGTCGTGTACCCATAGCTTTCTGCAACTTCCTCCAAAATCTAGAGGTAAACTGAGAACCTCGATCTGAGACTATCCTCCTCGGGACTCCATGACGGCACACGATCTTCTCCATGTACAACTCGGCTAATTGTGCAACGTTGTACTTGGCCCTTACAGAAAGAAAATGGGCTGTTTTCGTCAATCAGTCCACGATGACCCAGATGGAGTCATAACCCAACTGAGTACGTGGCAATCTGATGATGAAATCCATACTGATGTCCTCCCACTTCCACTCGGGTACCTTCAAGGGTTGCAACAATCCAGCGGGTCTTTGATGTTCGGCCTTCACCCGTTGGCATGTGTCGCATAGGGCAACGTATTCGGCTATGTCCCTTTCCATACCATTGACACGACCCCAAAGGTCTTGTCGAGCCAGGATCACACTGAGGGGTGCTGCGTTGCACAACACCGGATAACACACGTCAAAGGTACAAAGCGGAAGCGAAATTTATTTACATAAACAAGTTTATGAACATGTTTACATCAAAATAGTTCCAGTCTACACTCACGGGCATAGACTACGCATCAAGTCCACGTTCAGCCCTTGAACGTGTCCTTGCTAGCACACACGCACACTAACTCTGCGGCGTGCACGACTCCCACACGACGGGGTTCCCCTCCTAGGGTTCCGTCTCCTCTTCGGGAGTCCCTTCCTCATAGAACCCTGCAAAAGCTTCAAACACAAGCAGTGAGCACGAAGGCTCAGCAAGTCTGACCCGTCTCACCTAAACATGGAACTTATAAATGAGGGGTGGTGGGTTACATGAGGTAAAAATCATTTGCAAGGACTCGCCTAATTAGTAGAACCTTACTTTCAAGTTTTAGCAGCAGGTTGTGGAGAACCTTACGCTAAGGCACATGAGAGAGCCGCAATCAAACAAGAAACGCATTTCTCTCATGTACTTTGCCTAAAGTTGAAATGAACTTTAGTTAGCTCTAAACTACAGAAAGTCATTAGCAATCAAGTCCATCTTTCAATCAGCAACATTTTAACATGTAACTAGCCTGTTCTTTCTACGTCACGGTACAGTGAACAAGTGGTACTAATTGACCGCGAGGGACGGCGATTATAATCGATTTACACCTGCAGGGTTACCCGAACAACACGTCACGTATGCCCGCACTCGATGTTGCCTACAACAACCATCACGGACGCTGTACGCAACTACCTTTCACTCGTTGCCAAATGTTGAACCGGTCCAATCGTCCCGAGCAAGAGGTCTCTGCACGCGCATCTCAGTGCCGCCAGCCGATTTACACCTCGATCTCTCAACCTACCCTCTGAACGACCAGCTATGCCTCAACACCCACCTACCCGAGTTACATCGGTTTCCCGGTTCCCATATAGCCGGTAGGTCTTCGGTACTGTTCTAGCTTGTTCAACAGGCCCGCACACGGCTCGGTCCTCAATCGACACAAGCGGAGCTATAGCACACAGGCCCCAAAGTCCTGCTGCCCTTACTCTCCGCTCAGTCTCATTTTTTCTTGCCATGTGTATCATGTGCTATCTCTACCCGAGTCGAGTGCCTCTAGCCTATGCTCGCGAGTAGTTCCAACTACTCGAATTGTACCGAATCCTACTCTATCTTAGCATTGCAGTAGCTAACGGGGTTTGCAATCCTAAACCCAACCCATGGTTTTCTTGGCTATGCAATTGGGTTTCCAAACAAGACTCTAATGCGAAGAATCATAATAATCAAGTAAGTGCTCAAAACAATAAAAATTTGTAAAACGGTTAATGCAAACCGGAGCTTGCCTTGCTGCTCTTGGTCGTAGGCTAGCTGTTCCTCCGGAGTAACGAAGTCTAGGACTTCGGGTTCCTCCTCGACCTTAGCGACTACATGATAGCAGAAGTACATGTATCAATTTAAATGCATTTGTATTAAGTTTGAACTTGTGAAGCTTATAAATCCCACTAGACAGACTCAATGACTATGAAACTTTTACTGTGGCTTGGTTACAACCTAAACAGAGACTTGGTCAAGTTTTAGTGGCAGCAAAGCTCATTTGAGCCCTCCACAATTAATTATGCACTTGACCTTAATTGAAGGCTTTTAGGGTGTTCTAAGGATTTTCATGAAACAAACTACGGCTTTCTGAAAACTAGATTTTCAGATGGTTCTAATGGAGTTGGTCTCACTTAATTTGAAGGTTCCTAGCTAAGGATATGAGCTAAACAATTTCAGAGAAAATTCTGAAAATGTTTCTGAACATTTTCTATTTTCTCTGGAACAGTTTCACTAATCACACCATTAGGTGGATCAAATGAGCTCAAATGGATCTGAAATTTATATGGTTGTTCAGGGATATTTTGGTGAACATCCCAGTAGAATTTCAGGATTTTCCTCCAAAGGATTCTCCAGTTAAAATTCCTAACATTTTAAATTTTGAGGAATTAATTCTAGAGCAATAAGGGTTTTCATGAAGTGAAACTTGATTTGCTGGAAAGTGCTCAGAGAGCTGAATCCAGAAAAATTTGGTTCACTCAATTTGGAGCTTTCTAGCCAAAGTTATAAGGATTTGAAGTTTGGAAGAATTCTGAAAATCGGGGGAAAAGTTTAAACTCGCGGCTGGGCCCCGGGGACACGCGTCGCATGCCGAGGCGACCGCACACTGCGGCCCACAGGGTCTTTGCGCGCCAGCACACCCGATCCCGGCCACACTCCGATCCCGATTTAAAATATCCGTCGCTGACAGCTGGGGTCCACCCCCTTCTTCCACCTCGCGACGCCCGCGCTCTGTACAGCTCCAAACTTCACGATTTTGGCCGCCCCTGCCTACTTTCACTCGGGGAACAGGATTCTGGGGTCAGCTAGTCATGACAACGGCCGGTACATGGTCGGCGACGAGCCGCCGCCTTGGAAAAACTTTGGCCGTGTCGGCTGACTCCCCTAGCACCTCAACTACTCGAGAAACTGGTCGGGAAGCATCAGTGGACCTCAGGCAAGGTCGACATGAGCTTGAGGCAGCTCGGGGAAGGCCCGAAGTAGGTCCTCATGGTGCGCCCGATGCCTCCCGTTTGTTCCGCCATTGGTAAACCTTGAATTACGCCGGGTACAGAGGTTCTCCGGCCAAGGGTTGTGAAGGTAACTTGTGCGTTACCGTGTCTAGTTTGTGTGAGAGCGGATTGAGGCCCTCTAATCCTTTCTAGGGTACGAATTCGACGGAATTGCACCAGAAGGTCGTTCTGCACACGGAAAGGGGAAAACTGGAAATTCGCCGCCGGTGAGCAATCACTCGGGCTGTGGCTCGGGGGTGAGCAGCACCGGCCACCAGCACGTCCAAGGGTGTCTTGGCTCGGGCGTGACAACGCCCTGGTTGGGCTGTCCACGGGAGCCCGAGGTGCGGCGGTTTTAAGTCACCGAAATGATCTTTCAGCATAGCCGATATCAATCGGTTTCAGCTGAGTTTTAGCAGCGGGGAGGAAGGATAAGAGTTCCTAGTACCTTGCCATAGCTCGAGAGGGGACGGGAAGGCTGTGATCGGCGCTCTCCGATCGATTCCGAGCTGCGGAAAGTGTTTGCCGGTGCTGAGTTCTTGCGGGGAAAGAAAAGGGCGAGGCTTCGGCCGAGGAGGCGGGAAGGCGCCTTAAGAAGGCTCTGAACCGCCTCACGCCCGCGCGTGGCCAAGCAGCTGCTGGCGCGGCGGCTCCCCTCGGTGGCGATCGCAGCGGCGGCTTGGCTAACCGAGTGAGAAAGTCTCAGTCGGTTTGATTTGGAGTAGTGGCTGACATGTGGGTCCCACTTCCAATTTTAACCTCTGAAATTTACTCCTAATCCCTGTTGTAAACAGCGAGCCCCATACTACCCCTGGTAATTCAAATTATTCACCCATGAGCCATTTGAATTGAGTAGAATTCAAATTGGGTTTGATTTGAATGAATTTCAGCACAAGTTCAGTTTTGAATTCAAATAAAGTTTGAATTTGTCCCACTTAGCTCATGTCAAGATCAACTCCAAATGGAGTGAAAATTGGTGTGTGAGCTCACAAAAATGTGCTGAATAAGAATATGCCTCCCACTATTGAATTCATGGGATAAAACCAGTTTGAATTTGAATATGGTTTCAAACTGCCCTCTTTCTAGCTATACCCAAAATGACCTCAAAAAGGTTTTGAATTTGGGTGAAACTTGGCATGGACATTCTTAGCAATGTGTAGGAGTTTTCATATGTCCAGCCCACCTATATCACATGTGGAAAATACCACTTTTGCAATGTGTGAGTTTGTTCTCTAATGAGCATGTTGATGGTGGTTACATGCTCTTCATTTGTGTTCATCAACTTTCCTCAAATGAGGTGTGTGGTGTGGTGATGAACACTTCAATTATGTGTCAAAAACTGAGGCCCTTACAACCATCCCACCAATAACAAGTCTTCAAGTCCTTGTACATTTTGGTACTTCCGGGATGTATGGAATAGGGTGAATCATGTGCCTCTTTTAATATCATGTCGCGTATGTGCTTCACGTTAGGCACACAAATCCTTTTTCCTAGCCAAAGTGTACCCTTCTCATCTTCTTTGAAATCCTTCTCTATTCCTTGTCGGATCCTTTCCTTCATCTCCTTGATCTCCTCATCCGTTGCTTGGCCATCTCTTATCTCTTGCTCCAATGAAGAGTGGATATCCATCACTTCCATCTTGTTCAAGAATCCGAGGTGTAATCGTTCGAACTTCTTGCGTAGTTCGGGTGGTAGCTTCCGAACCGTGAGTTGGTGACATGCTCCCTTCCGGCTCAATGCATCAGCTACTACATTGGCCCTTCCAGGGTGGTAATTGAATCCAGCATCGTAGTCCTTGATGAGTTCCAACCATCAACGTTGCCTCAAATTCAAGTCCATTTGTGTAAATATGTACTTGAGGCTTTTATGATCCGTATAGATCTCACATTGATGACCAAGGATATAATGTCTCCAAATCTTCAATGCATGCACTACTGCTGCTAGCTCCAAGTCGTGTGTAGGATAATTAATCTCGTGCTTCTTTAATTGTCGTGAGGCATAGGCTACCACTTGTCCTTCTTGCATGAGCACACATCCGAGCCCTTGTCTGGATGCGTCACAATATATGTCAAAGCTCTTGCTCACGTACGGCAATACCAAAACCGGTGCTGTGGTTAGCATTTTCTTGAGTTCCTCAAAACTTTCTTGGCACGCTGATGTCCACTGGAACGCTTTTCTCTTCGTTAGCAACTCCGTCATAGGCTTTGCTATCTTAGAGAAGTCCTTGATGAAGCGTCGGTAGTATCCAGCCATCCCAAGAAAACTACGAATATCCCTCACGTTTTGCGGTTGGTTCCACTTTAGAACATCTCCCACTTTTCCAGGATCAACCGATACTCCTTCGTTGGAGATAATATGGCCTAGTTATGATATCTCCTTTAGCCAAAATTGACACTTGTTAAGCTTGGCATACAATTGATGCTCACGCATTTTCTGCAAGGTCAATCTTAAATGTTCTTCATGCTCCTCCTCACTTTTTGAATACACCATAATGTCGTCGATGAAAACCACAACGAACTTATCCAAGTACTCCATGAAAACCTTGTTCATAAGGTACATGAAGTATGTGGGTGCATTTGTTAGCCCAAAAGACATGACGGTATATTCATACGAACCATACCGTGTCTGAAAGGCAGTCTTGGGTATATCGGAGGGCTTAATCTTCAGCTGGAAGTATCCCGACCGAAGATCAAGCTTATAGAACACTCGGGCTCCTTTCATTTGATCGAATAAGTCCTCTACACGAGGCAGAGGGTATTTGTTCATGATTGTCACCTCGTTAAGAGACCTATAGTCCACGCACATCCTTTGGGTCCCATCCTTCTTGTCTACGAAGAGCACGGGGGCTCCCCATGGTGACGAGCTTGGACGTATAAAACCCTTCTCCAACTGCTCCTGAATTTGCTTCTTGAGTTCCACTAGTTCATTGGTGGGAATCCTATAGGGTCTCTTTGCTATGGGTGCAGTTCCGGGTACCAAATCAATGGCAAACTCAATGTCCCGGTCAGGTGGCATACCTGGAAGCTCTCCCGGACACACGTCTGAGAATTTCTGAACCATTGGAATGCTGTCCAATGTTGCTCCATCGACGTGGTTCAAAATTGCCTCCTTGGTTGTTTGTTGGGCTGACTCAAACTCGATACGGATACCGTGCTCGTTTGTCAACTGCACGCTCCTCTCAGCACATTGGATTACTCCGTTGTGCTTGCTTAACCAATCCATCCTGTGTATTATGTCAAGCCCTTGGGAATCCAAGACAATGATGTCGGCAAGGAAGTCTACCCCCCTTATTTTAAAGCTTACTTTCGGACATACTATATTAGTCCTCATCTCTCCACTGGGAGAATTAACCAACATAGTACAACTCAAGTGTGATATGGGTAGATTATGCTTGGCAACATACTTGGATGATATGAAGGAATGTGATGCTCCAGAATCAAATAAGATGGTGGCTGGGTTGGAGTTGGCAAAGAACATACCAATTACGACGTCCTCAGCATGTTGTGCTTCCTCAGCAGAGACATGGTTCACGTTGCCGCGAGCATAGTTCTGCTGTCCACGGTTCCCTTGATTGTCCCCTCCGTTCGGCCGTGGGTTCTGCTTGGGCATGTTGCCTTGCTGTCCAGGACCTCTCCTCGGGCACTGGCTCGCGAAGTGTCTTGTTTCCCCGCATGCAAAGCATGCCCTGTTGCCCACGGTAACAGGTACGTTGGGGCGGGGGTTTTGAACAGGAGCGTCCATGTTTGGTCGGGGCACAGGAGGCAAAGGCACACGAGGTGCTTGTGCAATGGGTCATTGCTGTGGTGGTTGATTAGGGCGGTATGCAGGAGCGGTCGATCCATACTGTGGTGCGGCTGGGGGCATGTACCGAGGTCGTATGTTGCTCCCTTGGGGCTGGCATGGCATCTTCCTTTTGCACTCTCGCTCGATCTCTTGGATCTTGCTTTCAACTACTATAGCCTTGTCAACCACCTTCTGGAAGCTCGCATAGTCATTGTTGAGGAGCTGAACCTGGATCTCATTGTTCAACCCTCTCATGAACAGGTACTGCTTCCGTTGGTCCGAGTTGACATCTTCGGGGGCGTACCGGGACAGTTGCGTGAACTTGTTGAGATACTCATTCACGCTTCTCTGTCCTTGGCGGAGACCTTCGAACTCCTGTCTCTTGAGCATCATTGCACCAGCAGGGATGTAATGAGAGCGGAAACTCTCCTTGAACTCAGTCCAAGTGATCGTCTCCGGGTCGACATAGGCGTTGCATAGGGCATCCCACTAGTCAGCGGCAGCTCCCATGATTTGGTGCGACGCAAAAAGAATCTTCTCTCGGTCATTGCACTGCACTATGGCAAGCTTCTTCTCCATGGATTTCAACCAGTCATTGGCCTCCATGGGGTCGTTAGCTTGAGCAAAGGTGGGTGGTCGAGTCCTCATGAACTCTCCCAGTCTGTTATGAGCCGGCGGTGGTGGTGGAGGTGGTGCCGGAACAGGGTTGTTGTTGTTGGCCTGCAACTGACCCAAAGTTTGGATCATGGTTTGCATAAGTTGATTCTGCATGGCCATCAACGGTTCCAGGTTGTTCTCACCAGCTCCGGGGTTAACAGGAACTTCATCATGGCCATCCTCTTGGTTGTCACGGATGTTCCTCCGGCCAGTGTTTCCGCTCACCATCTGTGAGAGAGAACGAAATAGAATAGAAGGTTAGAAGGTTAGATGGATCCCCCTAACTATATGCATCAAGGTGGATTGGACTATATATATTAGCCCATATGAGAATGTGAACATGTGCCGAAGCATCTCACACCTCTTTCTACTTATGTGTGGATATGGACAACGCTTTGAGACGTCCCACGACTCACACTAAGCACACAATCACAAACAATCATCACAAGGGCTCACACAACTCCTATTCAAGGCTTGTTCAATGGGGGTCCTATATGGCTTAGGGTGTTGCTAATCTGTGATCCAACTATGGCCTTTCCTAGGCTTGTATCCTATGTCAATGTAGTTTCAAGGCCAATCTATGCATCCTAGGCTTGCATCCTATGGTCAGCGTGGCTTAGCTACCAATCTGTGTCTGATACCAATCTGTGATCTATCTAAGCGTGTAACCTACCGTCAACCCATGGCTCTGATACCAGTCTGTGACACCCTCAATTCTGTGGAAAACCACGGAAACCGAGGACTGATGCATATGTGTGCCTAGGATGTTCATCACACATATACACATCATCCACGAACTGAATTTCAGAATATATATGACCACGAATAACAGAGTTTATTACAATGTTTCATGAGTCTTGGACTCATGCTCACAGCGGAAGTCTTTATTCTAATGCGGAAGCAATCTAAGCAACAGTAGCGGCTCCATCTTCTACTCCATTCTCCCATAGGCAAGGTTGAGGACAGATTACACACCTAATGCTCCACCTGGTCTTCATAGTAATCTTCTCCTGTTGCTGATGATGAAATAATAATGCAAGTTTGAGTACAATGATGTACACAGCAAGTGCGGGAAAATATGATATGTAGCTCACAACAAGGTAGGTATAAAAAGGCTCATTGCAGAAAAGCAAAGTTATTATCAAAAACCACGATAAAACAGCAACTTTATCTTTAAGTGAATGTAATCCCAATATTAATAAAATACCAATTATACCTCCATTATGTTTATTACCCTCCATGTCCCAACCAGACATTAATCAACCTCATTCTTGCTCACGAATACCTTCTCGTATTCGCTACCATCTCACGATTACTATCTCGTATTCGCTACCATTTCATCTTATAAACAAATTTTGTCTCACACCGAGACCAACCTCGTTGTCATGACTCAACAGTCATGCAACCCATCTTATCACCCGGACTCAACAGTCCCGAAAACAAAACCAAAACCAAACCGTCCAAACCATAACCAATAACCATCCCAACTAATCATGGAAGTTGGCCAGGCGCTTGCGACCGTAAGCTCGGCTATCATGATAGTTTTAAGACTCTGCAGAGTTTGCACCTCTTTACCCACAAGTTTGTGATTTCGTCACCCGTCAGTGACTGCAGAACCTCCATTATACCAGTACACAACCGTCGGTGTATGGCCAAGAGATCACAAAATAGCCTTTACAAAGGGGTTACTAGATGTATGGACTCACTAAGGTTTCACCGGCAGGCTAGAATCTCCATTTCTCCCACCCACGGGCCCCCTCTTGTGCCATGCAATTCCCAGAGCAGTCCTCACTCGACTCCCATTCCCCGCGCCTTCCACGGTCCATAGCAATCTAGCAACTTACCTAATTACTCAGCTAAGCCGCACCCATACTTGGCCTTGTGGTGGCACTGTTATCCTAGCATGTGCTCGCATGAACCGGTCCTTAGATCTACGGCAAGCAAACCACCATCTCTTTCTACCTCATTCACAAACCCAGGCTTGCCTAGATCTCCCTCCGATCCATGTTCATTAACAACATCAGTTTCTCATAAATCTTACGACTGCAGTTAGCTAGACACATCCATCTCGCTTCCCAATCCCATGGACTCAGCGAAGCATAAAATTAAAACCATACCCGATTCATAAACTTCCCTGGCGACAAGGGTGGTTTAACCAAAACTAGTAAACTCCTATAAAACCGTTTCCCATCATGTTTAACTCAGCACACACACCTTTTCGCAAAACAAAATAGTTTACCAAAACATAGGATCAATATGGTCAAGGGGCACTTGCCCTGTTCTGGCGGTTCCTGTTGCTCAAAATCTTGTTGTTGTAGTCCGTCGTAGGTAGCTCCCTGAGCTTGTCCTTCTATACATGATCACGCACATACAAGATTTACAACAATCAATATCATGCACAAACTTTAACTAGATGCGATGATGCTTATGCATGTTAATCCTATGATGCAGTTTAGTTTGTACGTGTTCTTGCATGGCTTGCATGGGTTTTATGGTGAAAAGAGTTGTAGAGATTAATTGTGGACGTAGCGATGATCTTGACTTTAGATTAAATCGATCAACAAGTGATCTGTCCATGAAAAAGCTTCTGTTCGAAGGAATCGAAGAACAGATGCAAAGAAAACGCGATGATGTCGTAAGGTAGTATTGGAGACCTACCTTACGTTCTTCTTGGTCTCGGGGTCCTTCTCTTAGCAAGACAGATCGTTGGGGCTCTCTTCCGACGATCTTCCTCGACTGAACTTCGGCGAAGGGTTTACTCGGTGAGCTGGGGCTAGGGCTCTAAGTTGTCGGCTCAGGAGTTGGAAAAGAAGTTCGTGGTTTTTGGCCAAAGGTTCTGTGTTCTATTTATAATCGGGAAGAAAGAGTTCTAATCTGATTGGACTTCGAATAAGAGTCCCATTCAACTTGTCGTTGAATCTTAACAACTTATTTTTAGTTGATTTGGTGCGGTAACATTGTGGAATTCAAGTCAGTTTCCTCCCGTACCGGTATTTCCATGTGTACAGAAGCAAAAACCGCTCCAGAACTCGTCACCTCCACGGTGATGAGCTCCGGAAGCTCCACGTGTCCACCGGGGCCTGGTCTCCCCCCTTTCCGATGAGACGAGCTCCGGTTGTGCCGCGTGTCAAGCGAGCGAGACCTCCCTCTCCTTTGGAGGTGAGCTCCGCGTGCGCCACGTATCTTGGCGGTCGGGACCTCCTCTCTATTCGGAGGTGGCTCCGCGGACGCCATGTGTCAGTGCCGGACCTTCCTTTCTTCTCAGAGACGATCTCCGAGGTTAACACGTATCCAACAGTGACGGACCTCCCGGAAATAAGCTCCGGTGGTGACACGCGTCCAATAGAACCGGTCCTCTCGGAGGTGAGCTCCGAGATCGACACGTATCCCGCGCGACTGGTCCTCTGATTTTTCCACGGTGACTAGCTCTGAAGGTGTCACGTGTCCTGCGGGACTGCCCTCGCTTCTCCGCAGAGGCTAGCTTCGGGGGCAACACATGTCCCACGGGGTCGGACCTCTCCCCTTTTGCGGGGATGAGTCCCGAGCCTGCCACGTAGCCAGTTTAGCGGTGGACCTCTCCCCATTTGCGGAGATGAACTCCGAAGGCACCACGTGGCCAGCGGGCCGCGGGGGTTGTCTTCGGCGCTCTTGGTGAACTGGATTTTGCTCTTTCTGGCTATCTTTTTTATTCTTTCTATGTTCCCACTTGTTTTAAAATGTTTTCTCTTCATGAAACATGAATACATGCAGAAACCAAAAATGAGGGTGTCACAAGCAGGGCCGCACAAGGCTCAGTCCTCAATTGACACCAACAGGGCTACGCACGTGAGACCTTCGCTCACTGCATCCTATCCCCCCTGCTGGGTCTCAGTTTCACACTTAAGCCATTATCTACCTCTTCTCATCCCATGTGATAAATACCTATCTCGCGAGTAGATTCCATCCACTCGACTTCTACTGAGATCCTAAGAACATTAGTACGGCATTCTCCACTCGTTGAGTTTGTAAACTACCCAACCCTTCATAGGATTTAAAAGGCTATGCAAGTGGGGTTTCAATCACCCTAACTCTAATGCAAGCATTTCACCCTAGACATAAGTGATACAAATAAAGAATTTGCAAAAGTACTTAAATGCAAACCGGGGCTTGCCTAGTTGCGAGTCGAACAGGAAGTTAGCTTCAGGTGGGAGGACGTCCAAGGGCTCCGGTGCGTCCTCAACTTCGGTCACTAAATGAAATGTAACAAAATATATGCATAAGTGCAAGTGTTATATAAGAAGCATACTTCTATTTATAGCTACTGTTATTTAGGTTCCTTAATTGGCTTTGGGATTTTTCCAGTGGATACTAGACTCTCTAAGGTGATCTGAGCCAAATTTGGAGAAATTTCATTGCACCTTGTGGTCTCCAAAATTCCCACAAGTACAAGGCTTCTCTGAATTTTAAGCCCAAATCTGGAGTTTTAATATGTCTAAAAGTGGAAGATCTAATTAGGTTAAGTCTCCATGGTTCTAACAAAATTTGTTTCACCATTTTTGGAGCTACCAATAGAGAGATATGAATTTTGGAACTTGATAAGAAATGCTGAAATTGCTTCTGTTTATTTTCCCATTTTTCAGAGACATAAAGGATTGACACCACATTTGGTCAAGCAAATTAGGTCCAATGACTCTGAAATTTATACTGGAGTTCAATGATTTTTGGAAGAATGTCCTTCCCAAATTTGGGAATTTTCCAATAAACAGAACTCATGTGAAAATTCCTACAAAATTTTCCTTAATTGAATTAATGAGCCAAATAGAGAGATTTTCATAACAAATGGGCTGTACCCCTGGATAGTATTCTCTGAGAGGAATCCAACAAAATTTGTTTGACAATTTTTGGACATTCCTACACAAAGTTATGGCTCTTCAAAGTTTGAACTGGAATAGGAAAATCCTGGAAAAGTTTAAACGCTGCAGCGGGCCCCACATGTCAGCACCCTCTTCTACCTCGCGCCAAAACAGAGAACCGGCGGTGTTGTCTGGTGAGGGTGGCGGAAGCGGCATTCCCGGCCGCATCCCGGGCCAAATCTCGCCGCTCCTCCATTATTTACCCCGCTGAACACGCTGGTGGTGTCGCCGGCGGCCAAAACTCGCCGGAAGATGGTGCGCATCGGTGACAGCAGGGTTTCGAACTCCGGCGAGGTTGAGAAACTTCATTCCTCCACCAAATGATTGGCTCTCTGGCTCTAGAGCACCAGTGGAAGATGTAGAAGCTAGAACGGGCTGCCCAACTCGATGAAACGGCCGGCAACTAGGGTTCAACGGTGAGCCGAGGCGGTTTCCCATGGCGGCGTGAAAATTGACTAGAACACGGCCAACTCTTGATGGTTTTCCTTGGTTCTATGTCGAGGATGGGCGCTAGGGAGTGCAGAAGCTATGTGCACGTTAGCTCGAGGTGTGGTTGATTATGTAACCCAAATTTGGGTTTGAACCGAGCTTCACTCCTCTACACTAGGGTTCGGGAAGAATAAAATTCGAGCTACCGATGGATCATTTGCTACACGGCTGGAAGCTACACCATCCAGGGCTACCCACGCACCTTTCTCGAATAGGAAGTCGGAGGAGAGGGTGGCCGGATGAGGCTGTCGACGGTGAGCCGAAACGGTGAGGTCCGGTGCACCTCAAAGCTTTGGCGCCAATCTGTGTTTTTTGATCAGCTCCGATCGGTAAGCTTTGGAGGAATTATGGGAGGTGCTATAGCACGTGTTGGTGATGGTTTTTGCTGTGGAAGGATCGAGCAACCGAGCTCGGGGTGCTGTGGTTGATCGGGGGAGAAACCAGCCGCGGTGTAGCTCGAGGTTTCGGTCGTGCGCTCGAGCAGAGGGGCTGGGGAGGCTGCGGTGTAACGTGGAGAAGGGAGAACCGGCACCCGGGCTGCCGCTTTAAGCACCCACGCGCATGAGCCGACGTTGGAAGCAGCGAGGAAACAGCTCGGTGGAGGCAGCCGTCGCTCGGTGGAGCGCGGTGAGCAGCCGAGGGGAAAAACATGGTCGGTTAAACACTTCTGTGTGGCTGACAAATGGGTCCCACCCCTCTCATTTTAATTAACTTTTCCACTGATATTTTTACCCCAGCTACTCGAAATTAAAGTTTATACTTCCACACCAAGTCATGGTTTAAATTTTCTGAATTCAAATGATTTGAATTCTGGTGTGGAGATTGAATTAAATTTGATGATTTGAATTAGAAATGGGATTTCAATTATTCAATTGCATTGGTCTAAAAACATAGCAAACCAACTCCAACTTCTCTGAATTTTGGCATGGCTGCTAATTCAAATGTGGAGAACACATTTGTGGAACCAAATTTGCAAAATGAGGAAATTTGAATTTGAAACTGAATTTAAAATTCAGATTAGAGGGCTTCCTCTTTTAATCCCAAACAAATACTAAAACCCCTCCAAATGAGCTGAAATTTGGAGAGTTGAATATTTGAAAATGAAGATCCAAGTTATGCATTTAGATCTCCATGTTTGGAAGTTTTTGGGAAGTTTAAT
Source organism: Neostapfia colusana (assembly GCA_030760725.1). Taxonomy (NCBI): domain Eukaryota; kingdom Viridiplantae; phylum Streptophyta; class Magnoliopsida; order Poales; family Poaceae; genus Neostapfia; species Neostapfia colusana. The sequence continues at coordinate 45,114,709 of JASWHV010000018.1, read as the reverse complement.
TCCTCACTTTAGACTTACACCGTTATAATTCAAAGTTTTAATTCCCCTCATTTTTCCTAAGTGTACATGAGCTGAAAAGTCTTGCTACCACTTTTTGGGGATTTTACATCCCCCCCCTTAAAAAGAATCTTGTCCCGAGATTCCAAAAGAAATGCAAAGTGGGAAAACTTTACCGGGTATATGATGATAGCAAGTCCGGATAATTAGTTCGTAGATATTCCTCACTTTCCCATGTCGCCTCATCAGCGGTATGGTTACTCCACAAGACCTTGTAGAACCATAAGGTCCGGTTTCTTGTGGCACCAGTCTTTTCATCGATAATCCGGATTGGATATTTTGCGTATGTGAGGTCCGGTTGAAGAACTTGTATGTCTTCAGTGCGGATTTCAGCCGACGGTTTGACGCACTTCCTCAGCTAAGAGATGTGGAAGCCGTTGTGAATCCCTGCGAGCGACGCTGGTAACTCCAAGCGATAGGCCATGGGTCCGCATTTTTCGATGACGGTGAACGGACCAATGAACCACGTTGCAAGTTTGCCCTTCACTCCGAAACGATGAACTCCCTTCATCAGAGACACACGGACATAAACATGGTCCCCGATGTCGAAGTGAAGAGGGCGGTGTCTTTTATCCGCATAGCTCTTCTGACGAGATTGAGCAGCCTTGAGATTGGCTTGTATTACTCGCACTCGTTCTTCAGCCTCATTCAAAAGTTCAATGCCGTAGATAACTCGCTCGCCGGACTCGCACCAGTTGAGGGGTGTGCAACATTTCCGGCCGTAGAGAGCTTCATACGGCGCCATCTTGATGCTACCTTGATAGCCATTGTTGTAAGAAAACTCCGCCAACGGCAAATGATCGTCCCAATTCTTGCCATGGTGCATGGCACAAGCACGTAGCATGTCTTGAAGCACTTGATTCACCCGTTCAGTTTGACCATCCGTTTGCGGGTGATACGCGGAACTTTGGATCAGTTTGGTCCCCAATGATGCATGCAGCTGTTCCCAAAACCGAGTGACGAACAGCGCACCGCGATCTGAAATAATAGAGCGGGGAACACCGTGCAAACACAAGATCCTTGCAATATACAGCTCTGCATATTGCTTGCCCACGCAACTTGTATGTACGGGAATAAAATGAGCCGACTTGGTTAGTCGATCGACTATTACCCAAATCGAATCATGCTTGTGAGATGTGAGAGGTAACCCAACTATGACGTCCATGCTGATATCCTCCCACTTCCACTCTGGAATGTTCAATGGTTTAAGCTGTCCGGCTTTACGCATATGGTCGGCTTTCACCCGCCGACACGTATCACATTCGGATACGTACTTTGCGATTTATCTTTTCATATGTGTCCACCAAAACCTGGTTTTCAGATCCTGGTACATCTTGTTGCTGCCTGGATGAATAGAATACTTGGACAAATGAGCCTCGTCCAAGATTTTTCTTCCGATGCTTCATGTCACGGGGTACCACTATACGGTCTTTAAACCATAGAGTGCTGTGCTCATCCCTTTGGAAGTATTTTATATCGCCATTCTTCATTCTTCTCCGAATGTGCGACATTCCCATGTCTTCCTTTTGAGCTTCCATAATCTCTTCTCGTATGGTAGGGACGAGAGCAAGATTATATAATGCCCCATATGGAACCAAGTACAAACTTGGCTCTTCCTCTTTAAGTGGGGTGATGCACAGATTGTTGACATGAGATTTGCGGCTCAAGGCGTCGGCAACCATATTTGCCTTTCCGGGATGGTAGTGAATCTTGATCTATAGTCTTTGATCAGTTCTAGCCATCTCCGTTGCCGCATATTGAACTCCTTTTGAGTGAATATATATTTCAGACTTTTGTGGTCGGTGTAGAGGTGCACTAAGTTCCCAACCAAATAGTGCCTCCACATTTTCAATGCCAACACCACAGCAGCGAGTGCAAGATCATGTGTCGGATAGTGCTGCTCATGGTTACAAAGTTGACGTGAGCCATAGGTGACTACTCTTCCTCCTTGCATCAATACACAGCCAAGCCCGATGCCAGACGCATCACAATATACGTCAAAGGGCTTGGTTGTATCCGGTTGAGCTAACACCGGGGCTGTTGTAAGATGCTTCACTAATGCTTGGAAAACTTCTTCACAAGCTGAGCTCCAAACATATTTAATCCCCTTCTTCAACAGTTCAGTCATCGGCTTAGCAAGCTTGGAGAAATTTGGTATGAATCTCCGGTAATGTCCTGCTAACCCGAGGAAACTCCTGACTTCGTGGACTGATGTGGGGGACTTCCATTTCAGCACTTGTTCGATTTTGCTTGGATCAACTGTAATACCTTCTGCAGAAATAATATGACCAAGAAATGGCACTTGGCTGATCCAAAATTCGCGCTTGCTGAACTTGGCATAAAGCTTATGGTCTCGCAATCGTTGAAGCACGATATGCAGATGTTTGGCGTGTTCCTCTTCAGACTTAGAGTAAACCAAGATGTCGTATATGAACACCACCACAAATTTATCCAACTCCGGCATGAACACTGAGTTCATGAGATACATGAAGTGTGTCGGGGCGTTGGTGAGACCAAAGGACATGACGAGGTATTCATACAACCCATATCTCGTCGAGAAGGCCGTCTTCAGAATATCCTCCGCTCGGATCTTGATTTGATGATATCCAGAGCGAAGATCCATATTTGAAAATACACTTGCACCCACAAGTTGATCGAATAGAATATCGATGCGGGGCAGTGGATATTTATTCTTGATGGTGACGGTGTTAAGAGGTCGGTAGTCCACACACAACCTCAAGGTTTTATCCTTCTTTTTCACAAACAGCGCCGAGCATCGCAATGGTGAGGAACTCGGTCGAATGAAACCCTTCTTTATTAAATCATTGAGCTGCTCCTTCAATTCAGCTAGCTCATTCGGAGCCATCTTGTACGGTCTCCGTGAGATTGGTGTCGTCCTAGGTACAAGTTCCATCTTGAACTCGACATCTCTTTCGGGTGGCATGCCCGGAAGATCATCCGGAAAGACATCCGGGTATTCACGGACCACACGAATATCCTCAAGTTTTGTGGCTTCCATGTTATATGTGGCTGGAGCTTCTTGAACCAAACGGTCAAGAATAAGAACATGTGGTTCATGAAGTGGAGAGTTTAAACAAACCACACGTGGAATGATGTCAAGAACAGCACCATGGCGATGTAGCCATGACATTCCTAAGATGACATCAAGTTTTTGACTCTTTAACATGATTAGAGAAGTCGGATATAGATTTCCACCCAACTGTAATGGTGCTCTATAGACCATCCTATCAGCTGTTATTTTTCCACCTGGAGAACATATCATGTATGAACTATTTGTGGGAATGATAGGCAATTGATATTTAATAACATAAGGCTGACTTATGAATTATGGGTGGCACCGGAGTCAAAAAGTATGACTACGGGATGATCTAAATAAGAAAACGTACCCGCGAGGATGGGTTCGCCTTCCGGCACGTCTTCGATGGCTAAGTGGTGGACGTTGCCGGGTTTTTGTACTGGTTTCTTGGGCTGATTGCGGGGCTGATTAGCACCCTGATACGGTGCTGCACCCCTGCCCTGTTGCGGCTCGGGGCAGTCCCTCGAAATATGCCCGACACGGCCACACGTGAAGCACGTGTAAGGTGTCGGGGCTCCTCCGACTTGAGGAAGGAATTCCGGTGCACGCGGTTGAAACTGAGGCGCACGCAGGACCATCCTTTTCTGCTGCTGTTGCTGTGGTGGATACGACAGTCGGAAGCCTCGCGCATTATATTGTCGTCCGTGAAACTGAGGCGGTCGCGCCAGTGGCTGCCATCTCTGACTGGATGGTGAGCGATACACCACAAGGTATTTTTGTGGCGCCCCACCACTGCTGCTCGTCAGCGCGCTGCGTTTCCTCTTATCCGAACCGCGCTTGCGCTAAGCATTTTCCTGTAGAATCGCGACATTAACAAGGTCGTTGAATGTGCTGCGATTGCTTTGGGCGAGATGGACCTTCATTTTTATAATTCAGGCCCCGGAAGAATGTGTTTTGCTTGTCTTCCTCCATCTTTACAAATCCTGGCACATACTGCGCCAGCCGGTTGAATGACCTGAAGTACTCATGAGCACTCCTCTCATCCTGTTTTAGCGCCAGGAACTCCTGGAGCTTCCTCTCCATAACACCGGGAGGTATATGGTAGGCGCGGAACGCCTCCCGGAACTCTGTCCATGTGACGGCATGGCCAGCCGGTAAGGAGGCAGTGTAGTTCGCCCACCAGGTACCGGCTTATCCTTAAAGCTGTTGCGCTGCGTACAGCGCCTTCTGGCGTTCGGTGCACCGTAGTAAACCGAACTTTGCCTCAAGAGTGCGGATAAATCTGTCCGCCTCCAAAGGCTCTTCGGCCTCCGTAAAGACCGGTGGATGGGTCGCCAGGAATTCTGAATAGGAACTTTTGGGGCTGGCGTTGCCCATTGTCTTGGCGTCCTCCTGGATGGGACGCATTCTGCTGCACCAGCATCCGCAGCAACTCAGTTTGCTCATCGCGCGAGCCGAGTACTGCAGCGACAACCTCCACAAGATTACTTGGAAGTTCTAGCGGTGGAGGAGGTGGTTGCTGCTGCGTCGTGGTTTGCTCCATAGGTGGAGACTCATCACCACGAACCTGACTTGGACCTCCCTCCTCTTGCGTGGACCGTGTGCGCACCATTCTGCATTCATACCATTCAAACGATCAGCACATGTTGGTTTATTTCATCCAGTCTATACAATAGTAGTGCGAGAACAGAATAAATAATACGCATAACAGTCACACATATGGATAAAGTATAAACTTTATACAACATATACATCCCTGTACCACATCACAAGATCAGGTTCCAAAGTAATGAACTTTAGGGATTAAAAGTTCATTTCGACCATCATGGGTCGCCATGGGATGTTAAGTGTGTTAACATGCGTAATCCTTGCTATTGTACTGGACCTAAACATGTATCCGCTCGAAGTAATATGTCAAACGCATAAACTTTTCGACTCCACTCGCTGTTTTACAACAGCCGCTGGATACCGAAAGGTAAAACTAAGTGTTTTAGTTGAAACACTTCAACATGGTGTTCACTGTCCAGCTTCTGGTCCAGCAGACCAGTTGGAAGAATTTAACTATTTTGGCCACCTTGGAGGCAAAATCTGGACTAGAGTTCAACAACAAAGTTGTATTAGACTCAATAAGTAATCCATATTGTATTTATTTGCCTCTATCACCTTCATAGTTTGTGAGTTATGACTTCTACCAGTTGACCGAATTTTCTCAGCAATTTTGACAGCACCTCCTTTGCATGTGGCTGTTTTGTTCACAAAATTGCATCATATTCTGCCCTCAATCTAGGAAAACACTGAACTACAAAGTTGTAGCACATTTCCTATACTTTCCAACGATGTCTTACTTGACTCTTAGAAATTTTTCTACAGAAAGTTGTGGTCGAAATACAGAAAATTCCAGAGAGCATTTTGGGCTGCCCTGTTTCTGGACAGTGCCAACTCCTCTGAAATTTGCATCCATCTGGAGGGAGATTTTGTTCTGGAGCTCTGCATAAAATTTGTATAGGACTACAAAACATTTCCATAATGGTATCCCGCACTTTCATTGGTTAACCAATCTTAAGTTATGCCCTGTTTAAATTCAGCAAAGTTTCTGCCAAAAACAGGGGAGGTGGTTCCTAAGTCTTTAGAAATGATTCTACACTCCCAATTGACTCTTAGTACAATATAGGAGTTTACTAACCCCTAAATGGAATCCTAAACCTCATTTTAACTCTTTTATTTAAAAAAAATACTTTTATGAAGTCTCGGTACTACGTTTCCTCACCAAAGAAAAAATCCTATGCCGATATTCCGGCATATACGTGTCAAATGGTGGAACTAAGAACGTCACTCACAAACAGCTGCTAAACGTCATGCACTAACGTGGTTAATGTACCTGCAGAAGAACACACAATAATGGTGCACACAAAGGTTTTTGACATTTCAGGCAGTTCCATATCATAGTAAAAACATACGGTCCGTATCATTGCCATACGGATCATCCTTGAGTCAAGCCACGTCTCAAGGTACATGGTCGTGTTTTCACACCACATGACGGGGAACCCGAGTAGAGCGTGAACGGGTTGTCACAGTTGGGAATTTTATCAACCCAACAGATACTACCAACTGCCTCATGACCGTTGAGGCACGCCGATGGCGAGCGCTGCGTATGGTCCTTTGAACATTGAACGTTCAAGAGTTGCATACTATCGTGTTGCTTACCACACGATTGGGTATTCTCACTTTTGCCTAAAGCACGCTGGAGATCAGCGTTTTCATATGCTCTCAGAATCATAGAGAGGTTCAGAGACTCATATTAACTACCGTGCCAAGCCACGGTACACCGTTCCATACTATTGCTCGTATGGTGAGCTTACCGCAATTGATCCGACTGCGGTGGCGTACCTTACCTCTTACCTGATGTCGGAGCGTCGTTACAGAATGTATAACACATAAGTTAGCTTTTCCACCTTAGTAACTACTACTATCATAGACCTTATGTGGGCATAATGACTAATCCTCACTCGACTACTTCTAAGTTTTCAAAATAGGCTCTTTTTGAGCGTGCTATTCCCAATGCGGCTCTGATACCACGCCTGTGGGGACCACCTTGTGGTTCACCCACTCCGGGATCACAGAGGGTGGTGTCATGCGATGCGGCACCTAACAGCACACAAGAAAAGAATATGAACAACATACAAACTTTTATTTGATATAAAAACAGCGGAAGTCTTTTTACAAAACATAATTATACAGCAGAAGTTTTATACATAGATACACTCTCATTCTAACTAAGCAAAAGTGCAGCCGTCCAGCCCGGGGACGCTACACACTACAACATAGAACCGGAGATCACGGCGGCATGCAGGGCTCCAGCTCGGCCGTGTACCCTGACGGAGGCATCGCCTCATCCTCGGACCCTTTCTCATAACTCTCACCTGCACACAGCTCAAAATATTGCAACCATGAGCACGATGGCTCAGCAAGGCTGAACCGACAACCCTAGTCATGGAACTCTACATGCAGGGATGTGTAATATAGGAAAAGGACTTTGCAATAAAGACACGCCTACATGTTGTTCCTTACTTTCAGTTTTATAGCAACAGTTTCATGTGCCTTAGGCAGCCCTCACATCGGAAGTCCACAATCAAACAAGGAACACTTTCCTCCGATGTGGTGACGCCCAAAGTGGAAAATAAACTTAATTAGCTCTACAACTACAGCATACAAGGTTTCAAGACATTTATAATTCAATGCAGCATATTCAGTTGGCTTATTTCACTTCTTACTACGTCACAGCGCAGTGAACAAGCGGGTACTCAAATAATCGCGAGGGACGGTGATTGCAATCAAGAGACACCCGGATAACACGTCACATACACCCACTTTCATAAGTGTGGTGCTTCACACCTTCCTACTCTGTTGTATGTAACAACCTTTCAAAGGCAACCCAAATGCCAAACCGGTCCATCCGTAACGGGCAGGAGGTCCCCGCGTGGAGCGTGTCTGTGCCCACCGGCAGATTTACACCTTGCTACCCTCAACCCACTCCAATAAAGCGGTTGGGTAAGCCTCGGCACCCAGGTTGACCAATTACAACGGTTTCCTGGTTCCCATATGCCAGTATGCATCCGGTACTATTCGATACTTGTCCAGCAGGGCCGCATAAGGTTCAGTCCTCAATCGACACCAACAGGGCTACGCACGTGAGACCTCCGCTCACTGCATCCTATCCCCCCTGCTGGGTCTCAGTTTCACACTAAGACATTATCTACCTCTTCTCATCCCATGTGATAAATACCTATCTCGCGAGTAGATTCCATCCACTCGACTTCTACCGAGATCCTAAGAACATTAGCACGGCATTCTCTACTCAAGTTTGTAAACTACCCAACCCTTCATAGGATTTAAAAGGCTATGCAAGTGGGGTTTCAATCACCCTAACTCTAATGCAACCATTTCACCCTAGACATAAGTGATACAAATAAAGAATTTGCAAAAGTACTTAAATGAAAACCCGGGCTTGCCTGGTTGCGAGTCAAACGGGAAGTTAGCTTCAGGTGGGAGGATTTCCAAGGGCTCCGGTGCGTCCTCAATTTCGGTCACTAAATGAAATGTACCAAAATATATGCATAAGTGCATGCAAGTGTTATATATGAAGCATACTTCTATTTGTAGCTACTGATATTTAGATTCCTTAATTGGCTTTGGTATTTTTCCAATGGATACTAGACTCTCTAAGGATGATCTGAGCCAAATTTGGAGAAATTTCATTGCACCTTGTGGTCTCCAAAATTCCCACAAGTACAAGGCTTCTCTGAATTTTAAGCCCAAATCTGGAGTTTTAACATGTCTAAAAGTGGAAGATCTAATTAGGTTAAGTCTCCATGGTTCTAACAAAAAAGATTTCACCATTTTTGGATCTACCAATAGAGAGATGAATTTTGGAACTTGATAAGAAATGCTGAAATTGCTTCTGTTTATTTTCCCATTTTTCAGATGCATTAGGGATTGATACCACATTTGGTCAAGCAAATGAGGTCCAATGACTGAAATTTTTACTGCAGTTCAATGATTTTTGGAAGAATGTCCTGCCAAAATTTGGGAATATTCCAATTAACAGAACTCCTGTGAAAATTCCTACAAAATTTTACTTAATTGAATTAATGAGCCAAATACAGAGATTTTCATAACCAATGGGCTGTACCCGTGGATAGTATTCTCTGAGAGCAATCCAGCAAAATTTGTTTGACAATTCTTGGACATTCCACAAAGTTATGGCTCTTCAAAGTTTGAACTGGAATAGGAAAATCCTGGAAAAGTTTAAACGCTGCAGCGGGCCCCACATGTCAGCACCCTCTTATACCTCACGCCAAAACAGGGAACCGGCGGCATTCTCCGGCGAGGGTGGCGGAAGCGGCATTCCCGGCCGTCTCCCGGGCCAAATCTCGCTGCTCCTCCATTATTTACCCCGCTAAACACGCTGGTGGTGTCGCCGGCGGCCAAAACTCGACGGAAGATGGTGCGCACCGGTAACAGCAGGGTTTCAAACTCCGGCGAGGTCAGGAAACTTCATTCCTTCACCAAACGATTGGCTCTCGGGCTCTAGAGCACCAGTGAAAGATGTAGAAGCTAGAGCGGGCTGCCCAACTCGATGAAACGGCCGGCAAACTAGGGATCAACGGTGAGCCGAGGCGGTTTCCCATGGCGGCGCAAAAATCGACTAGAACACGGCCAACTCTTGATGGTTTTCCTTGGTTCTTTGTCGAGGATGGGCGCTAGGGAGTGCAGAAGCTATGTGCACGTTAGCTCGAGGTGTAGTTGATTGTGTAACCCAAATTTGTGTTTGAACCGAGCTTCACTCCTCTACACTAGGGTTCGGGAAGAATAAAATTCGAGCTACCCGATGGATCATTTGCTACACGGCTGGCAGCTACACCATCCAGGGATACCCACGCACCTTTCTCGAATATGAAGTCAGAGGAGAGGGTGGCCAGATGAGTCTGTTGTCGATGGTGAGCCGAAACGGTGAGGTCCGGTGCACCTCAAAGCTTTGGCGCCAATCCGTGTTTTGTGAGCAGCTCCGATCGGTAAGCTTTGGAGGAATTATGGGAGGTGCTAGAGCACGTGTTGGTGATGGTTTTTGCTGTGGAAGGCTCGAGCAACCGAGCTCGGGGTGCTGTGGTTGATCGGGGGAGAAACCAGCGGCGGTGTAGCTCGAGGTTTCGGTCGTGCGCTCGAGCAGAGGGGCTGGGGAGGCTGTCGTATAACGTGGAGAAGGGAGAACCGGCAATCGGGCTGCCTCTTTAAGCACCCACGTGGACGAGCCGACATCGGGAGCAGCGAGGAAACAGCTCGGTGGAGGCAGCCGTCGCTCGGTGGCGCGCGGTGAGCAGCCGAGGGGAAAAACAGGGTCAGTTAAACACTTCTGTGTGGCTGACAAATGGGTCCCACCCCCTCTCATTTTAATTAACTTTTCCTCTGATATTTTTACCCCAGCTACTCAAAATTAAAGTCTATACTTTCACACCAATTCATGGTTTAAATTTGCTGAATTCAAATGATTTGAATTCTGGTGTGGAGTTTGAATTAAATTTGATGATTTGAATTTGAAATAGGATTTGAATTATTCAATTGCATTGGTCCAAAAACATAGCAAACCAACTCCAACTTCTCTGAATTTTGGCATGGCTGCTAATTCAAATGTGGAGAACACATTTGTGGATCCAAATTTGGAAAATGAGGAAATTTGAATTTGAAACTGAATTTGAAATTCAGATTAGAGAACTTCCTATTTTAATCCCAAACAAATACTAAAATCCCTCCAAATGAGCTGAAATTTGGAAGGTTGAATATTTGAAATATGAAAATCCAAGTTATGCATTTAGATCTCCATGTTTGGAAGTTTTTGGGAAGTTAATTCCTCACTTTGGACTTACACCGTTATAATTCCCCTCATTTTTCCTAAGAGTACATGAGGTGAAAAGTCTTGCTACCACTTTTTGGTGATTTTACATCCCTCCCCCCTTAAAAAGAATCTCATCACGAGATTCCAAAAGAAATGCAAAGTGGGAAAACTTTACCGGGTATATGATGATAGCAAGTCCGGATAATTAGTTCGTAGATATTCCTGGCTTTCCCATGTCGCCTCATCAGCGGTATGGTTACTCCACAAGACCTTGTAGAACCATAAGGTCCGTTTTCTTGTGGCGCGAGTCTTTTCATCGATAATCCGGATTGGATATTTTGCATATGTGAGGTCCGGTTGAAGAACTTCTATGTCTTCAGTGCGAATTTCAGCCGACGGTTTGAGGCACTTCCTCAGCTAAGAGATGTGGAAGCCGTTGTGAATCTCTGCGAGCGACGCTGGTAACTCCAAGCGATAGGCCATGGGTCCGCATTTTTCAATGATGGTGAGCGGACAATGAACCGCGTTGCAAGTTTGCCCTTCACTCCGAAACGATGAACTCCCTTCATCGGAGACACATGGACATAAACATGGTCCCCGATGTCGAAGTGAAGAGGGCGATGTCTTTTATCCGCATAGCTCTTCTGACGAGATTGAGCAGCCTTGAGATTGGCTTGTATTACTCGCACTCGTTCTTCAGCCTCATTCACAAGTTCAATGCCGTAGATAACTCGCTCGCCGGACTCGCACCAGTTGAGGGGTATGCAACATTTCCGGCCGTAGAGAGCTTCATACGGCGCCATCTTGATGCTAGCTTGATAGCCATTGTTGTAAAAAAACTCTGCCAACGGCAAATGATCATCCCAATTCTTGCCGTGGTGCATGGCACAAGCGCGTAGCATGTCTTCAAGCACTTGATTCACCCATTCAGTTTGACCATCCGTTTGCGGGTGATACGCGAAACTTTGGATCAGTTTGGTCCCCAATGATGCGTTCAGCTGTTCCCAAAACCGAGTGACGAACAGCGCACCGCGATCTGAAATAATAGAGTGGGGAACACTGTGCAAACACAAGATCCTTGCAATATACAGCTCCGTATATTGCTTGGCCACGTAACTTGTATGTACGGGAATAAAATGAGCTGATTTGGCTAGTCGATCGACTATTATCCAAATTGAATCATGCTTGTGAGATGTGAGAGGTAACCCGACTATGAAGTCCATGCTGATATCCTCCCACTTCCACGCCGGAATGTTCAATGGTTGCAGCTGTCCGGCTTTACGCATATGGTCGGCTTTCACCCGCCGACACGTATCACATCCAGATACGTACTTTGCGATTTCTCTTTTCATCCGTGTCCACCAAAACCTGGTTTTCAGATCCTAGTACATCTTGTTGCTGCCCGGATGAATAGAATACTTGGACAAATGAGCCTCGTCCATGATTTTCTTCCGAAGCTTCATGTCACGGGGTACCACTATACGGTCTTTAAACCATAGAGTGCCGTGCTCATCCCTTCGGAAGCATTTCATCTCACCATTCTTCATTCTTCTCCGAATGTGCGACATTCCCAGGTATTTTTTTGAGCTTCCATAATCTCTTCTCGTATGGTAGGGACGAGAGCAAGATTATATAATGCCCCATATGGAACCAGGTACAGACTTGGCTCTTCCTCTTTAAGTGGGGTGATGCACAGATTGTTGACATGAGATTTGCGGCTCAAGGCGTCGGCAACCACATTTGCCTTTCCGGGATGGTAGTGAATCTCGATCTCATAGTCTTTGATCAGTTCTAGCCATCTCCGTTGCCGCATATTCAACTCTTTTTGAGTGAATATATATTTCAGACTTTTGTGGTCGGTGTACAGGTGCACTAAGTTCCCAAGAAAATAGTGCCTCCACATTTTTATTGCCAACACCACAGCACCGAGCTCAAGATCATGAGTCGGATAGTGCTGCTCGTGGTTACAAAGTTGATGTGAGCCATAGGCGACCACTCTTCCTCCTTGCATCAATACACAGCCAAGCCCGATGCAGGATGCATCACAATATACGTCAAAGGGATTGGTTGTATCAAGTTGAGCTAACACCGCGGCTGTTGTAAGATGATTCACTAATGCTTGGAAAGCTTCTTCACAAGCTGAGCTCCAAACATATTTAATCCCTTCTTCAACACTTCAGTCATCGGCTTAGCAAGCTTTGAGAAATTTGGTATGAATCACCGGTAACATCCTGCTAACCCGAGGAAACTCCTGACTTCGTGGACTGATGTGGGGGACTTCCATTTCAGCACTTGTTCGATTTTGCTTGGATCAACTACAATGCCTTCTGTAGAAATAATATGACAAAGAAATGGCACTTGGCTGATCCAAAACTCGCACTTGCTGAACTTGGCATAAAGCTTATGGTCTCGCAATCGTTGAAGCATGATATGCAGATGTTTGGCGTGTTCCTCTTCAGACTTAGAGTAAACCAAGATGTCGTCTATGAACACCACCACAAATTTATCCAACTCCGGCATGAACACTGAGTTCATGAGATACATGAAGCGTGCCGGGGCGTTGGTGAGACCAAAGGACATGACGAGGTATTCATACAACCCATATCTCGTCGAGAAGGCCGTCTTTAGAATATCCTCCGCTCGGATCTTGATTTGATGATATCCAGAGTGAAGATCCATATTTGAAAATACACTTGCACCCACAAGTTGATCGAATAGAATATCGATGCGGGGCAGTGGATATTTATTCTTGATGGTGACGGTGTTAAGAGGTCGGTAGTCCACACACAACCTCAAGGTTTTATCCTTCTTTTTCACAAACAGCGCCGAGCATCCCCATGGTGAGGAACTCGGTCGAATGAAACACTTCTTTATTAAATCATTGAGCTGCTCCTTCAATTCAGCTAGCTCATTCGGAGCCATCTTGTACGGTCTCCGTGAGATCGGTGTCGTCCCAGGTACAAGTTCAATCTTGAACTCGACATCTCTTTCGGGTGCCATGCCCGGAAGATCATCCGGAAAGACATCCGGGTATTCACGGACCACACGAATATCCTCAAGTTTTGTGGCTTCCGTGTTATATGTGGCTGGAGCTTCTTGAACCAAATGGTGAAGAATAAGAACATGTGGTTCATGAAGTGGAGAGTTTAAATGAACCACACGTGGAATGATGTCAAGAACAGCACCATGGCGATGTAACCATGACATTCCTAAGATGACATCAAGTTTTTGACGCTCTAACATGATTAGAGAAGTCGGATATAGATTTCCACCCAACTGTAATGGTGCTCTATAGACCATCCTATCAGCTGTTATTTTCCCACCCGGAGAACATATCAAGTATGAACTATTTGTGGGAATGATAGTCAATTGATATTTAATAACATAAGACTGACTTATGAAATTATGGGTGGTACCAGAGTCAAAAAAGTATGACTAGGGATGATCTAAATAAGAAAACATACCTGTGAGGACGGGTTCGCCTTCCGGCACGTCTTCAATGGCTAAGTGGTGGACGTTGCTGGGTTTTTGTACTGGTTTCTTGGGCTGATTGCGGGACTGATTAGCACCCTGATACAGTGCTGCACCCCTGCCCTGTCGCGGCTCGGGGCAGTCCCTCGAAATATGCCCGACACAGCCACACGTGAAGCACGTGTAAGGTGTCGGGGTCCCTCTGACTTGAGGACAGAATCCCGGTGCACGCGGTTGAAACTGAGGCGCACGCGGGACCATCCTTTGCTGCTGCTGTTGCTGTGGTGGATACAATGGTCGGAAGCCTGGTGCATTATATTGTCGACCGCGAAACTGTGGAGGTCACACCGGTGGCTGCCATGTCTGACCGGATGGTGAGCGATACACCACACGGTATTTTTGTGGCACCCCACCACTGCTGCTCGTCAGCGTGCTGCGTTTCCTCTTATCAGAACCGCGCTTGCGCTGAGCATTTTCTTGTAGAATCGCGGCATTAACAAGGTCATTGAATGTGCCACGATTGCTTTGGGCGAGATGGACCTTCATTTTTGAATTCAGGCCCTGGAAGAATGCGTTTCGCTTGTCTTCCTCCGTCTTTACAAATCCTGGCGCATACTGCACCAGCCGGTTGAATGACCTGGAGTACTCATGAGCACTCCACTCGCCTTGTTTTAGCGCCAGGAACTCCTGGAGCTTCCTCTCCATAACACCGGGAGGTATATGGTAGGTGTGGAACGCCTCCCAGAACTCCGTCCATGTGATGGCATGGCCATCCGGTAAGGAGGCAGTGTAATTCGCCCTCCAGGTACCGGCTTCTCCTTGAAGCTGTTGCGCTGCGTACAGCGCCTTCTGGTGTTCGGTGCACCTTAGTAAACCGAACTTCGCCTCAAGAGTGCGGATAAAGCTGTCCGCCTTCCTACCCACCCAATCCAAGTTTTATCTAAAACCAAACTTAGTTGTAATCCAAGATGTCATTTGGCATTTGTTTTCTATCACTTTTGACGTGTGACACATTTCAACAGGACATGTGCATTGGGTGATGCTTACCTATGTGTCCAGGCTTTTTCAACAAAACACCATAGCAATTCCACCTGTAGGTCTGGCCTGCTCTGAGTGAGTCATCAGATGATAAATGCAGAGAAGCGGCTGGATCTCCATCGTCGAGAAGCTTAGTGAATACTCGTCGAGAGCAATCAACGGGAGGGAGAACGGTCCATCACCGAGTGCTCGCATGTAGTAGCCACGACCTCCTGTTGATGGTCGTGAAAAAGGAAAACACGCGAGATGAGGGTTGAGCAGCTCGTTGCTGGAGTTAGATGGCGGGCGCACAAGCAAGAGATCAAGTAGCTTGACACTGGATTCGGTCAGGGCGACGCTCCACAGGGAAGGTGAGCAGCGGCCGAGGACGCAGTTGGGTCGTGTAGAGCACGAGTTCTTCATTCCCGGCTGCAACAGGAGAGTTTTATTTGTCCTGTGAATTGGCATTTTCCAGATATGTATTATCTGGATCCACTGCGTGGCAAATGCATTTTTTTGTTGGCTATGGGATTGTGTTCCACGCATGAATTTCTTTTCCCAATCCACGTCAATTAAGACAATACTGGTCTTCCAAATGAGCCCTAAGGGTGACAAAATCTCGTGCAGCGATGACGTGGAAAATGGCCTGGACAGTCCCAGACTCCTGACTGCTACAGTACTGAAAGTGCATCTAGGTAATCCCCGTGGGTTTTGGATGATTGATGATGACAATTAAGATACTAATGAGCTTTACTGAGTATGAGCACAGGTCTTTGAGATAGGAATGAATGTGGAGTCTCTCAAAAAGCAAAAAGGAAAATAAGAAGACTTGCGAGAGTAAAAAATAGAATTTTATTATTGAATTTCACATTTTCTAGTTGTGTACATGTTCTTCTCTTTTAGAGTGCTTGAGAATCATTAGAGAGCTCAAATATTTAGTTAGAATCTTGGGAGGGAATAGTCATAGGTATGGCTGAGAAAGTAGACCGGACTTGTCCGGATTCAAGGCCGGACTAGTCCGTCCCAACCGGACTATTCCATTTTTGACTGGACTACAAGTCTCTGAGTGAGTTCGGACTTGTCCATTTTTGGCCGGACTAGTCCGTTATTGTGTAAGTCTGAGCCTTTCTGTAACACCCCAAAACCTGTTAAGAGGGGAATTTAAAAATTTTTGGACGTATTGCATGTGGTGCAGAAATTCAAATTCAAATTGGAACTCAAAACAGAAAAGAAAAAGAAACAGAAAAAACAAACCCCCCGGCCAGTGGGCCAAAACCCACCAGCCGGCCGACCCACCCCCGCGCTAGCCCACAGCCGCGGCCCCCCCTCTTTCCCATTGACACGCGGGGCCCACCATCTTCTTCCTCCTCGCGCGCGCGCTCGGCCGACCGGGACTCCTCTCTCTCCCCCGAATCAAAACCACCCCGGATCCTCGCGTATCCCAGCCGAATTTCGGTTCTGGACGACACAAACTCGATCACAACCGAACGCCGCCCTCCCCCGGCTATATAAACACCGGCATCGTCCCGATTTTCACCCATGATCAGCCGTTTTTCCTTCCGGTGAGAACCCGAGTTTCTCCGGCCAATTTCGCTCGATCTTCGCTCGGGATTTCTGATCTAACGCGCTGATCTTGATCCACCGCCTTCGGGGAATCACGCAGGTGCAGAAAACTCGGTGGTTTGCGCTTCAAACACAGCGCCGATGAGCATCGCCGTGAATTCACCTCGGACCTCGTTGCCGACCGCCTTCCAGGACCTCCGAGCTCAAGAAAAACCCCGAGGTGAGATCCCCGACCTCCCCTCTACCGATCTATGCCATGAAATCCCAGTTCTAGGAAGAATTGACGAAGATCCGAAGCTCTCCGGCGAGATCGCCGCTTCTCGCCGCCGGGCAGCGCCGCCCGCGCTCGATCAGAGCGACGTGGCCGCTTGTGCGCCGTCTATTTTAAATCGCACGGTAGAATTTAAATCCCTGCGTACCGGTTCGACGTTATAATCTCAGCCGTCTGTTTTAAATCGGACGGTCCACGCTAGCCCCGCGTTATAAAGGCCGGGATTCTTACGCGCTACCCCTGGGGATCTCGGAAAATACGAGCTAGCCCCAAAAACTTCTGATCTAGCCCCTGGAACTTCGGAAATTCATGTAAATTCAATTAAAAATCAGTTTTAGCCCCTGGACATAATAAAAATTAGGAAAACCCCTCTGTTATGCATAGTTAGGCCCCTGGAAATTATTAAAATAATATAATAGACCCTGTAGTGGGGTGAGTTTACCTTTTTAACCCTATGTGGTATTAAATTTAGGAGTTTGAATATGTGATTAGTATTTAAAATTTAAAAGATGGGACAAACACATTGTAAATTCAAATTTAAACTTTCCTAGCACTTGGAAAACTTTGGAGTGGGATAAAAATAGATTTTTAGCTGAAATGGATCTGTCTAATTGATTGTTCACATTTATTAGTTATAGGGACAAATTTTTAGGCTAGGAAATAATTCTGAAAATTTATAAAATAAATTTAAATTAGTTTACATCAGAGGAGAAGTTCAAAAATATATTATTTAATATTTTAGATCAGAACCTATTCTGTTTAGATGAGGTGTCTTACTATTTTCCTAATAAAGTTCACATTTAGGCATACGAAATAAATCTGGAAATATAGCAAGCTAAGTGTGAATAACTAGAAAATGATAAATGAAGTTTCCAAAATCCAAAGAATTCAGTTTAGGATTGGTAGAAGGTCTGAAAACCATTTGGAGTAGGAGATTACCTTGCATGCACTCTTGGTAGCTAAAGAGGGTATTAAAGAATTTGTTTAAATTGGGAATTTATATATAGTGTACAAACAGAAATCTGAATACAAAAGTTAGAAATAATATACATATGTTTAAAAGTGCATGTAGGTCAAAAATCACCACACATAGAGTAACCACCACCCTTAGAAGTGTGAATAACTTTCATAGGTGTGAATGTTTGTGTTGTATGAAGTGAAAGTGTGAACTATGTCTTACGGATTGTTGTTTTCTTTTGCTATGTGTGATGGTATGAGTAGAACCTGCTCCAGAGCAAGTTTTTCCCTTCCAAGAACAAGACTTTCCATTCCCAGAGCAGCAGGAAGAAGGCAAGTGTCCTTGACCACTTTGATCCTATGCTAGGATTTGTAGATAGAATTATTTGCATTGTCAATTGAAATATGAAACCCATGATATGAAGTTTCCCTAGAATTGCATTATCTTGTTTCCTTGTAGCTTGGGTTGGGATTTACTTTATCATGTCATTTATTCATATACTTGTGCTTTGCCATGCTTAGAATGGGATAATTGGGATATGAGATCAGCAGTTTATTTACCATACTCTTGAATGAGATGTTATGAGTTATGTAGAGGTAGGGATCAAGGCAAGTTGGATGATTTTGGTTGGTGCTGGGTGCACGAGACTTGGGTTTGTGTTTAGTACTTGCCTGGATCCTAAGGACCGGTTCATGGAGCATGTAACCTGGCTTTACCGTGCCAACCACATGCTGAGATGGGGCAGCTTGGCCAATTAATTAGGTGTATCCCCGGCGTAGTATGGGTGTGTTGGATGGTGCGGGGAATAGGTGTCAGCTGGACTACCATATGAACCGCAAGGCTCAAGAGGGGGCCACTGCAGCGGGGTTGGAGCCTCTTGTATGCTGTTAGGGGTGAAACCTCAGTGGGCCCACGCTTGTCAGGAATCCCTTTGTAAAGGCTTCGTAGTGATCTCCTGGCTACACACCTGGGAAGTGTGAATGTGGTTCGTGGCCACTGGCATAATGGAGGTTCTTTTAGTCCACCCGGCAACGGGGAATGAAATCACTACATGTGGGTACAGTGGTGCAAACTCTGCAGAGTCAAAATTGTCATGACAGCCGTGCTCACGGTCAAGAGCGGCTTGGACTTATTCGTGATTAGAGGATGGATGGCTTTGGAAGTTGAGGATGTTAAGCGGGGAGCTTAACATTGGAAATGATGTTATGGTTATTTGATGATGATGATGATGGGTTGGGAGTTTGGGACCATTTCACCTATGTAGTAATGTAGGTGCTTAATAAGCTAAGGTGATAGGTATTAATTGCGTAGTGCTTTAACCATGAGTTCAACCTCTCCTTGTTCTAGCCATGCATGACATAACTTTTCCACACTTGCTGAGTACCATCGGTACTCAACCTTGCATATTTGTTGGTTTATATTGCTGCTCAGGTCAAGAGAATGATGTGGTGTTTAATGATCAAGACTTTGGACCCGAAGAAGGCTTCTAGGTTCATGGAGTCCCTCGGGCAACACCTGTGACGGAGCCCACGAGAATAATATTCCGCTGCTAGTTTATTTACTTGTGATGAACTTATTATTGTCCATCGAGACATATGCTATGTAAGACTTATCTATATTCGACACCTGGCTTGTAATAAATGACGCTTCATTATTTGTCATCACATGTATGAGAAAATGATCCTGGCATACATGTGATATTCACTCGGTTGTTCTTCGGAGAAACCGGGTGTGACAGAAGTGGTATCAGAGCCAAGGTTGCCCGTAGGAACGTGGACCTAGGTAGAAATGGACGTATTTAAGGACCCTATTTTCTTAAAAACTATTTTACAAAGTGTGGGTTGAAAAGTGTTGTTTAATGGGCCACTTTATTCATCTTACCCCATCTTTTATTCAAAATAGGATTTTTGCTTAAAATCTTATCTAACTTAATTTTAAATTCTTTATGTTTTAGATGGTTCGCATGATCCACACCGCCCGCAAGTCCACCGGAGGGAGAGTTCCCGTAGTTGCCCTTGCCCTGAGAGAGGAGAACCGTCCGGTGACGTATCTCTCCTACAGATTGGCAGTAGGAGGCTTGTTGCGCCGTCTTCGACGCATGCTCCAAGCCGCCGGCAATACGGGCAAGCTAATCATACACTATAGCTCCACCAGGACCATCCGTGAGAAGAGGGAAGAATGGAGTTCAGAGATGAGGATTATCCATGAAAATAAACTGCTCAAAATCCACCGCTCTCCAGCTTGTCGAGCGACACAGGTCGATGCGGAGAAGGATGTCACCTTGGAGGCAATCACCTGTCAGAGTCACATCTATCGTCGTCACCTGGACAGGACTGAGTACATGTATGTCCTCCAGCGAGAGAGTGGTACCACGGAGTACAAGTACCCGCCAGTGCAGCAGGGGACTTCCCATGAGCACATGGACTTGTGCTTGGAGGATGCTGCTATGCTCAGCACTCGACTGCAGGAGTGTCAGCAGGAGCTTCAGGATGTTCATGACACCCTGAAGGAAACCGAGGCATTGCTTCGAGCCTGCTTGAGGGCGAGAGAAAGAGGAGATGAGAATGAATTGTGTGTCACCGTGAATGACACATGGACTCCTGACTCCCCAGATCGCCGGGCGATCAGGCGTCGTCGCACTTCTCCACCAGCAGTTTCCCCACCAAAAGCGGAGTCAGAAGGCAGCCGCAATAATGAGGAAGATCCCGAGGAGCCAGCTCAGTGATATGAGTAGTGTAGAGTCCTTCCCTTAGTTTAGCAGGATGTCGCGTAGTCGAGTTGTTACCTTAGTTAATGGTGTGTTAATACTTGGTGTGTGACGTGAGTTGTGGAAGCCATGGGCATTTGTCCACAACCTCGTCTTCGGGTTGTTTTGCTTTGGAGTGTGAACCCATATGAATTAAGAGTGCATTTATGTTCACGTAAGACCTGAAATCCTCAGAAAATGTAAATGAAATAAGTTCTCAAAATCTTAAAGCTTAAACAAGCAAAAAACTAGTAAGTTAACACATAATGCCTTAAATTGACATTTGGTTGATCATGATAGATGGCCGCAAGAGGAAAGGGTCGTACTGCCAACCCCGCCAACAACAACGATGAGGCAGGCAACCCTCATCTTTCTGGAGGCCAAGACAGGGGTGGTCGCCGTGAAGGAGTTGATCCCATCCACCAAATGCTTGAGAATCAAAATTAGCTCATCCAGAACCAGACTCAAGTGATGGCCAACTTGCACCAAGCTCCACCTCCACAAGCTGCACCATGCCAACCAAGGTTGAGTGAGTTTCTAGGAACTCAACCTCCAAAGTTTGCAAGTGCTGTTGAACCCCTGGAGGCAGATGATTGGCTAAAGACCATTGAGAGCAAGATGAGGATTATACAATGCCAAGGGTATGAGAGGGTGCTGTTTGCCTCTCACCAATTGCATGGACCTGCTGCTGATTGGTGGACCGCTTACGTGGCCGCCCATCATGACCCTGAGAATATCACTTGGGAAGAGTTCAAGCGTAGCTTCCGCAACCATTACATACCCAGGGGTGAACTCAAAAACAAGAGGAAGGAGTTCTTGGGATTGCAGCAAGGAAACATGACTGTGATGGAATACCTCACTAAATTCACTTAACTCTCCCGTTATGCCCCACGGGACATATAGACTGATGAGCAGAAACAGGACTGCTTTGTGGAAGGACTTACGGCGGATATACAGTGTGCAATGTCCTCCAACGAGTATGAAAGCTTCCAAAAGATGGTGGATAGAGCATTTGTTGTAGAAAATAAGTTGAAGGCCTTGGAAAATGAAAACAAGAGGAAGGCAGGATGGTCACACCAAGCCTCGGGTAGCAACACCCGCCCACGTCTGATGCAGCAACCCGCAGGGCAGACGAGCCGTGCTGCGGTACCCTACTCAGCACCGAGAGGGTACAACCCAAACTTCAGGCCTCCGGCAGCACCAGCACCACCACAGCGTCAGTTTGGACAGCAGCCTCGCCCTACATATCAACCTCGACCAGCAGTACAAGGACCCCCAAACCAACCCCAAGACAACAAAGGCCAGGCACCTAAGGTTGGGGTGCAATGCTTTAACTGTGGTGAAGTGGGGCACTACGCCCATAAGTGCCCAAAGAAGAAGCCCGGGCAGCCGCAACAGCAGAATGTAATGCGAGGATGGGTGAACCACGTCACCATGGAGGAGGCGCAAGAGGCATCCGACGTGGTAGTTGGTAAGTTTCCTACCAATTTACACATTGCAACCCTGCTGTTTGATTCTGGTGCTACCCACTCGTTCATTGCTCAAGGTTTGTTAAGAAGCATGACCTAGCAACAACACAAATGAACCATATGCTAGCAGTAAACTCTCCAGGTGGAGAAATAAGGACAGGACAAGTGTGTCCCAAGGTGAATCTAGACATTAATGGGGTGGTATTTACTGCCAACCTCATAGTGATAGATTCACAAGGGATAGATATTATTTTGGGCATGGATTGGTTGACCAAACATAAGGGAATCATCCATTGTTCGACCAGAACGGTGGAACTAACTCACCCTAGTGGCACAAGAGTAAAGTTCATAACAATACAAGAGCCTAGGAGGGACATTAAATTAAATCAAGTTGAGGTGAAAGTGGAGGAGATCAGGATTATCAGGGAATACCCAGACGTTTTTCCGGAGGAGTTGCCAGGTATGCCTCCCGATCGTGAAGTGGAATTCGCGATTGAGCTAGTGCCTGGAACAGCTCCGATATACAAGAGACCTTATCGGATGGACTCCAAGCAGCTGTTAGAACTCAAGGATCATTTAAGAGAATTGACGGAGAAGGGGTATATTCGTCCTAGTTCCTCACCATGGGGAGCTCCAGTGATATTTGTGCCCAAGAAGGACGGAATCCAAAGGTTATGCGTAGACTACCGTGCCTTGAATGAAGTAACCATCAAGAACAAGTACCCATTACCCCGCATTGAAGACTTGTTTGATCAGTTGAGGGGAGCTTGTGTGTTCTCGAAAATTGATCTCAGGTCGGGATACCACCAACTTAAGATAAGGCAAACTGATATTCCAAAGACAACTTTCGTATCTCGGTACGGACTGTATGAATACACCGTCATGCCTTTCGGGCTAACTAATGCCCCGGCATACATCAAGTATCTCATGAACAAGGTATTCATGGAATATCTGGACAAATTTTTGGTGGTTTTCATAGATGACATTCTCGTCTTCTCCAATGATGAAGAGGAACATGAGAAACATATAAGGTTGGTGTTGCAGAAGCTGAGGGAACACCAACTATATGCCAAGTTGAGCAAGTGTGAGTTTTGGCTGAAGAGAGTTCCCTTCTTAGGACATATAATCTCGGAGGAAGGAATCTCCGTAGATCCCGCCAAGATCGAGGATATACAGAAGTGGAAGACCCCTGAGAATGTCGGGGACGTTCGAAGCTTCTTGGGATTGGCTGGATACTATCGACGGTTCATTGAGGGAATCTCCAAGATCTCGAGACCCCTCACCAAACTGTTGGAGAAGGGAATCACATTCACATGGACGCCACAGTGCGAGACGAGTTTTCAGGAGCTAAAGAAAAGATTGACAACAGCCCCAGTGCTAGTTATGCCAGATATGCAGAAGAACTTTTCAGTGTACTGTGATGCCTTTGGAAACGGGTTGGGATGTGTTCTCATGCAAGAAGGGCATGTCGTGGCTTATGCATCCCGGCAGCTCCGGAAACACGAGAAGAACTATCCTACACATGACCTAGAACTAGCCGCAGTGGTACACGCGTTGAAAATTTGGCGGCACTACTTGATGGGGAAGAGGACAGAAATATATACGGATCATAAGAGTTTAAAGTACATTTTCACATAGCCAGATCTCAACCTCGTACAAAGGAGATGGTTAGAGCTAATTAACGACTTTGATGTGGGAATCAACTATCATCCTGGGAAAGCGAATGTCATGGCGGATGATTTAAGCCAGAAAGTGCAGGTCAATAGGTTGAGCTTGAAGGACATGCCTGCAGAATTGAAGGACAATGTTATAAGACTCAATCTATGCCTGGTGAATAGTGGTGAAGCCATCGCCATGGAAGTGGACTCCACACTAGAGCAAGACATACGCGATGGTCAAAAGAATGACGAGAAGATACAATTAATCAGACAACTCATCAAGGAAAATAAAGCCCCTAGTTTCAGAGAGGATGAACAAGGTACGGTGTGGCACGGGAAAAGAATCTGTGTGCCTGAAGTAAAGGAGATCCGTGAATTGATTTTGAAGGAGACTCATGATTCCGACTATTCCATTCATCCTGGGAGTACGAAGATGTACCAGGACCTCAAGAGCAGGTATTGGTGGTATGGCATGAAGCAAGATGTCGCGGAACATGTTGCCCTATGTGACACATGTCAGTTGGTGAAAGCGGAACATCAACGACCCGCGGGATTATTGCAACCACTCAAAGTGCCTGAATGGAAATGGGAAGAAATCGGTATGGATTTCATAGTGGGATTGCCTAGGACCCAATAAGGATACGATTCGATATGGGTCATCGTCGATAGGCTAACCAAGGTAGCTCATTTCATCCCCGTGATAGAAAGCAACAGCGGATCCAAATTGGCGGAGTTGTACATGTCAAGGATCGTGTGTTACCATGGAGTGCCAAAGAAGATAGTGTCGGATCGAGGGACACAGTTCACCTCAAGGTTCTGGCAGAAGCTGCATGAAACCATGGGAACCCATCTGAACTTTAGTTCTGCCTATCATCCCCAAACTGACGGGCAGACGGAAAGAACCAATCAGATCCTTGAGGATATGCTGAGAGCGTGTGCACTCAAAAACAATCGGAGTTGGGATAAGAACTTACCGTATGCGGAGTTCTCCTATAACAACAGCTATCAGGCTAGTATGAAGATGTCACCGTTTGAAGCTTTGTACGGGAGGAAGTGTAGAACTCCACTATTTTGGAACCAAACAGGGGAAAGCAAAGTGTTTGGACCCGAAGTACTACAAGAAGCCAAGGCGAAAGTGAGGGAAATTCGCAACAACTTGAGGATAGCACAGACACGACAAAAGAGCTATGCCGATGTACGAAGAAGAGAGCTCGTTTTCAACGTGGGGGACTATGTCTATCTCAAGGTGTCCCCTATCCGAGGACTTCGTCGGTTCAAGGTGAAAGGGAAGTTATCACCTTGATACATCGGACCCTTTCAAGTTATGGAGAGGAAAGGCGAAGTGGCGTATCAACTAGAATTACCGGCTCGCCTATTGGATGTGCATGACGTATTCCATGTGTCACAGCTCAAGAAATGTCTGAGAACACCTGAAGAGATGTTACCCATGAATGAGGTTGACGTAGCGGAGGATCTGTCTTATGCCGAGCAACCCTCCAAGATTTTGGAGACAATGGAATGCCTCACAAGAAATAAAAGAATCCGGATGTGCAAGGTGCAGTGGAAGCATCACTCGGAAGAGGAAGCCACATGGGAGCGAGAAGACGAGCTTAAGGCACAGTTTCCGGAATTGTTTTCTTAGAACCACCAATCTCGAGGACGAGATTTCTTTTAAGGGGGGTAGAGCTGTAACACCCCAAAACCTGTTAAGAGGGGAATTTAAAATTTTTTGGACGTATTGCATGTGGTGCAGAAATTCAAATTCAAATTGGAATTCAAATTAAACTCAAAACAGAAAAGAAAAAGAAAAAGAAAAAAACAAACCCCCCGGCTAGTGGGCCGAAACCCACCAGCCGGCCCACCCACCCCCACGCCAGCCCGCAGCCGCGCGCCCCCCCTCTTTCCCACTGACATGGGGGGCCCGCCATCTTCTTCCTCCTCGCGCGCGCTCGGCCGACCGGGACTCCTCTCTCTCCCCCGAATCAAAACCACCCCGGATACTCGCGTATCCCAGCCGAATTTTGGTTCTGGACGACGCAAACTCGATCACAACCGGACGCCGCCCTCCCCCGGCTATATAAACACCGGCATCGTCCCGATTTTCACCCACGATCAGCCGTTTATCCTTCTGGTGAGAACCTGAGTTTCTCCGGCCAATTTCACTCGATCTTCGCTCGGGATTTCTTATCTAACGCGCTGATCTTGATTCACCGCCTCCGGGGAATCACGCAGGTGCAGAAAACTCGGTGGTTTGCGCTTCAAACACAGTGCCGACGAGCATCGCCGTGAATTCACCTCGGACCTCGTCGCCGACCACCTTCCAGGACCTCCGAGCTCAAGAAAAACCCCGAGGTGAGATCCCCGACCTCCCCTCTACCGATCTCAGCCGTCTGTTTTAAATCGGACGGTCCACGTCAGCCCCGCGTTATGAAGGCCGGGATTCTTACGTGCTACCCCCTGGGGATCTCAGAAAATACGAGCTAGCCCCGAAAACTTCTAATCTAGCCCCTGGAACTTCAGAAATTCATGTAAATTCAATTAAAAATCAGTTTTAGCCCCTGGACTTAATAAAAATTAGGAAAACTCCTCTGTTATGCATAGTTAGGCCCCTGGGAATTATTAAAATAATATAATAGACCCTGTAGTGGGGTGAGTTTACCTTTTTAACCCTATGTGATATTAAATTTAGGAGTTTGAATATGTGATTAGTATTTAAAATTTAAAAGATGGGACAAACACATTGTAAATTAAAATTTAAACTTTCCTAGCACTTGGAAAACTTTGGAGTGGGATAAAAATAGATTTTTAGCTGAAATGGATCTGTCTAATTGATTGTTCACATTTATTACTTATAGGGACACATTTTAGGCTAGGAAATAATTCTGAAAATTTATAAAATAAATTTAAATTAGTTTACATCAGAGGAGAAGTTCAAAAATATATTATTTAATATTTTAGATCAGAACCTATTCTGTTTAGATGAGGTGTCTTACTATTTTCCTAATAAAGTTCGCATTTAGGCATAGCAAATAAATCTGGAAATATAGCAAGCTAAGTGTGAATAACTAGAAAATGATAAATGAAGTTTCCAAAATCCAAAGAATTCAGTTTAGGATTGGTAGAAGGTCTGAAAACCATTTGGAGTAGGAGATTACCTTGCATGCACTCTTGGTAGCTAAAGAGGGCATTAAAGAATTTGTTTAAATTGGGAATTTATATATATTGTACAAACAGAAATCTGAATACAAAAGTTAGAAATAATATACATATGTTTAAAAGTGCATGTAGGTCAAAAATCACCACACATAGAGTAACCACCACCCTTAGAAGTGTGAATGACTTTCATAGGTGTGAATGTTTGGGTTGTATGAAGTGAAAGTGTGAACTATGTCTTATGGATTGTTGTTTTCTTTTGCTATGTGTGATGGTATGAGTAGAACCTGCTCCAGAGCAAGTTTTTCCCTTCCAAGAACAAGACATTCCATTCCCATAGCAGCAGGAAGAAGGCAAGTGTCCTTGACCACTTTGATCCTATGCTAGGATGTGTAGATAGAATTATTTGCATTGTCAATTGAAATATGAAACCCATGATAGGAAGTTTCCCTAGAATTGCATTATCTTGTTTCCTTGTAGCTTGGGTTGGGATTTACTTTATCATGTCATTTATTCATATACTTGTGCTTAGCCATGCTTAGAATGGGATAATTGGGATATGATATCAGCAGTTTATTTACCATACTCTTGAATGAGATGTTATGAGTTATGTAGAGGTAGGGATCAAGGCAAGTTGGATGATTTTGGTTGGTGATGGGTGCACAAGACTCGGGTTTGTGTTTAGTACTTGCCTGGATCCTAAGGACCGGTTCCTGGAGCATGTAACCTGGCTTTACCGTGCCAACCACATGCTGAGATGGGGCAGCTTTGCTAATTAATTAGGTGTATCCCCGGCGTAGTATGGGTGTGTTGGATGGTGCGGGGAATAGGTGTCAGCTGGACTACCATATGAACCACAAGGCTCAAGAGGGGGCCACTGCAGCGGGGTTGGAGCCTCTTGTATGCTGTTAGGGGTGAAACCTCAGTGGGTCCACGCTCGTCGGGAATCCCTTTGTGAAGGCTTCGTAGTGATCTCCTGGCTACACACCTGGGAAGTGTGAATGTGGTTCGTGGCCACTGGCATAATGGAGGTTCTTTTAGTCCA
The DNA here is from genome assembly GCA_030760725.1 of Neostapfia colusana. Lineage (NCBI taxonomy): Eukaryota > Viridiplantae > Streptophyta > Magnoliopsida > Poales > Poaceae > Neostapfia > Neostapfia colusana. The sequence goes on along the minus strand of JASWHV010000018.1, from coordinate 45,086,874 downwards.
CCCGGGAACGGGGGATGAAATCACTACATGTGGGTACAGTGGTGCAAACTCTGCAGAGTCAAAACTGTCATGACAGCCGTGCTCACGGTCAAGAGCGGCTTGGACTTATTCATGATTAGAGGATGGATGGCTTTGGAAGTTGAGGATGTTAAGCGGGGATCTTAACATTGGAAATGATGTTATGGTTATTTGATGATGATGATGGGTTGGGAGTTTGGGACCATTTCACCTATGTAGTAATGTAGGTGCTTAATAAGCTAAGGTGATAGGTATTAATTGCGTAGTACTTTAACCATGAGTTCAACCTCTCCTTGTTCTAGCCATGCATGACATAACTTTCCCACACTTGCTGAGTACCATCGGTACTCAACCTTGCATATTTGTTGGTTTATATTGCTGCTCAGGTCAAGAGAATGATGTGGTGTTTAATGATCAAGACTTTGGACCCGAAGAAGGCTTCTAGGTTCATGGAGTCCCCCGGGCAACACCTGTGACGGAGCCCACGAGAATAATATTCCGCTGCTAGTTTATTTACTTGTGATGAACTTATTATCGTCCATCGAGACATATGCTATGTAAGACTTATCTATATTCGACACCTGGCTTGTAATAAATGATGCTTCACTATTTGTCATCACATGTATGAGAAAATGATCCTGGCATACATGTGATATTCACTCGGTTGTTCTTTGGAGAAACCGGGTGTGACACTTTCTGAGACCAAGTCCCAAAAGGCCGGACTAGTCCGCCCATGGGGCTGGACTGTGACACCCGGTTCCGAAAATAGAACCAAGTGAATGCATATGTGTGCCCAGAATGTTCATCACACATACACATGTAATCCACAAACTGAATCCAGAATATAGCCACGAATAAATAGTGTTTAAGTACATTATTACATCGACTCATTGTCTCACTCATGAATCTCTAACTAATTCTTGCAGCGGAAGACTTTAACGACAGCAGAAAGTGACTAAAGACAGCAGGCTCCATCTTCGACTCCACAGGCATGTTGACGGTAGTTCACACGCCTAGTACTCCACATGGTCCTTGAAGTACTCTTCTCCTGTTGCTGATGTTTATGTGATAATGCAAGGGTGAGTACATGTCGTACTCAGCAAGTGCGGAAAAAGTATGACATGTAGCTTACAACAAGGTATGGAGTAAAAAGGCTCATTGCAGCAAGCAAATTTTATTTCACAAACATGTTACAAACAGCAACTAAGTCTAGATGAATTAAATCCCAGTATAACCAAGTAATCAGCAACATTCTTTCATCATAATTCACCATTTATCAAGTCTCAACCAGCCATTAATCTTTCTCAAGTTCATCTCATGCTCATAAATATTCATATCCATCTCATATTCATATAACCAAAACCAAACTCATTATCATGACTCAAAACAGTCCCAAAACCAATCCCAATGACCATACAACAACCATACCGAATAACCATCCCAAGATTTCCCTCTAATCATGGAAGTTAGCCAGGTGCTTATGACCGGAAGCACGGCTATCATGATAGTTTTGCACTCTGCAGAGGTGGTACCACTTTACCCACAAGTTCGTGATTCCGTCACTCATCAGCGACTGCAGAACCTCCATTATACCAGTACACAACCGTCGGTGTATGGCCAAGAGATCACAAAATAGCCTTTACAAAGGGGCTACTAGACGTATGGACTCACTGAGGATTCACCGGCAGGCTCGAATCACCATTCTCCCACCCACGGGCCCCCTCTTGTGCCATGCAGTTCCCAGGGCAGTACTCCTTGACTCCCATTCCCCGCGCCATCCACGGTCCATAACAAGCTAGCAACACACCTAATTAATCAGCTAAGCCGCACCCATACTTGGCCTTGTGATGGCACTGTTTTTCTAGCATATTCTCGCATGAACCGGTCCTTAGATCTACGGCAAGTACCACCATCTCATCCAGAAACATTCACGAACCAAGGTTGCCTAGGTCTCCCCGATTCCATTCCCATTAACATCATCAAGATCTCATCATCATTATTCGTATGAGTGCAGTAGCTAGACATGTTTTATTTCAGCTTCCCGTATCCCGTAGATTAAGCGAAGCATAAAGGAAAAATGACCATACCCGACTCATCAACATTCCCGGTGACAAGGATGGTTAAAAAAACGAGTAAACTCCTATAAAAGGGTGTCCCATCAAGTTGACTCAAGCATACGAGTTTTCGCAAAGAAAACAGTTTCAAAACATGGGATCAATATGGTCAAGGGGCACTTGCCTTGTTCCCGTGGTTCTTGTTGCTCAAGCTTCTCGAAGTCTTGGTGCTGTAGTTCTTTGTAGATGGCCTCTTGAGCCTGTTCTTCTACTCACGATCAAGCACATACAAAATTCACAGCAACCAATCATCATGCACAAACTTTACTCAAGATGCAATGGGGTAGATGAATGCAAATCCTATGGTGCTGTTTTATTAAACCAGTTTGTATGTGTTCTTGCATGTTTTAACGTGCTTTCATGGGGTTTTATGATGAACAAGGGTGCTGGGATCAAGTGTGGACGTGGTGATGATCTTGACTCAAGATCTAGATCAATTCCACCATCAAAAATTGATCAAAATGTGATCTGTCCACACGAAAAAGTTTCTGTTCGAAGGGGTGAAGAAAACGGATGCGTAGAAACAGCGGCGACGTCGTAAGATGGGTAATAGGGACCTACCTCACTTCCTCCTTGGTGGAAGGGCCTTCCTTCTAGCAGCGGCGAATTTTTCTATAGATGATTAGGGCAGGACAGATCGTCGGTTCTTTTCGGCGACGGCGAGGCGTGACGGGGCTCGTCGGCGGGTCTCGACGACGGGGCTCGACGGCGGGGCTCGATGACGGGGCTCGATGGTGGGGCTCAACGGCGGGGCTCGTCGGCGGGGCTCACCGGCGACCAAACTCCGGCGAGAGGGGGGCCAACTCGGCAAGTTGGGGGCTAGGGCCTCCAAGTCACCGACTTGGGAGGGGGAGAGAGGAGGGGGGGGTGCGGCCAAAAAGGGGGGGGGGGGGGTTGGGTTCTATTTATAAGGGGGGGAGAGGGGAGAATCTGACACGACCCCACGGTCTTGTCGAGCCAGGATCACGCTGAGGGGTGCTGCGTTGCACAGCACCGGATAACACACATCAAAGGTACAAAGGGGAAGCAAAGTTTTATTACATAAACCAGTATATGAACATTTTTACAACAAAGTATGTCCAGTCTACACTGACGGGCGTAGACTACGCATAGAGTTCACATTCAGCCCATGAACGTGTCCCCGCTAGCACACACACACACTAACACGGCGGCGTGCACGACTCCCACTCGACGAGGTTCCCCTCCTGGGGTTCCGTCTCCTCCTCGGGAGTCCCGTCCTCATAGAACCCTGCAAAAGCTTCAAACACAAGCAGTGAGCACGAAGGCTCAGCAAGACTGACCCGTCTCTCCTATACATGGAACTTCTACATGATGGATGATAGGTTACATGAGGTAAAACAAGTTGCAAAGGACTCGCCTAATTAGTGGAACCTTACTTTCAAGTTTTAGCAACAGGATGTGGAGACTTTACGCTAAGGCACATGAGAGAGCCGCAATCAAACAAGAAACACATTTCTCTCATATACTTTGCCCAAAGTGGAAAAGAACTTTAGTTAGCTCTAAACTACAACAAATCATTAACAATCAAAGTCCATCTTTCAATCAGCAATATTTTAACATGTAAATAGCCTGTTCTTCTACGTCATGGTACAGTGAACAAGTGGTACTCAGTGACCGTGAGGGACGGTGATTATTATTGATTTACACCTGCAGGGTTACCCGAATAACCCTTCGCGTACGCCCATACTCGATGTTTCCTACAGCAACCATCACGGACTCCGTACGCAACCACCTTTCACCCATCAGCCAAATAAACCGGTCCTATCATCCCGAGCAAGAGGTCTCTGCACGCGCATCTCAGCGCCGCCAGCCGATTTACACCTCGAGCTCTCAACCTACCCTCTGAACGACAGGCAATGCCTCAATACCCAGCTACCCGAGTTACATCGGTTTCCCGGTTCCCATATAGCCGGTAGGTCTTCGGTACTGTTCTAGCTTGTTCAACAGGCCCGCACACGGCTCGGTCCTCAATCGACACAAGCGTAGCTATAGCACACAGGCCCCAAAGTCCTGCTGCCCTTACTCTCCGCTCCGTCTCATTTTCCTTGCCATGTGTTTCATTTGCTATTTTTACCCGAGCGATATGCCTCTAGCCTATTCTCGCGAGTAGTTCAACTCGACTTGTACCGAATCCTACTCTATCTTAGCATTGCAGTGGCTAATGAGGTTTTCAATCCTAGTCCCAACCCATGGTTTTCTTGGCTATGCAATTGGGTTTTCAAACAAGACTCTAATGCAAGCAATAGGGGTACTCAAAGTAAGTTCTCAAAACAGTAAAAATTTGTAAAAGGGTTAATGCAAACCGGAGCTTGCCTTGCTGCTCTTGGTCATAGGCTAGATGCTCTTCCGGAGTAACAAAGTCTATGACTTCGGGTTCCTCCTAAACCTTAGCGACTACATGAGAAATATGGATATGTATCAATTCATATGCATTTCCATTGAATTTAATCTTGTGAAGTTTATAAGTCTCACTAGACAGACCCAATGACTCTGAAATTTTTATTGTGGTTTGGTTACAACCTAAACAGAGACTTGGCCAAGTTTTAGTTGCAGCAAATCTCATTTGAGCTCTCCATAAATAATTATGTACTTGACCTTAATTGGAGCTCTTATGGTGTTCTAGGGATTTTCATGGAGTAAGCATGACTTTATGAAAACTAGATTTTCAGAGGGTTCTAATGGAGTTGGTCTCACTTAATTTGAAGGTTCCTAGCTAGAGATATGAGCTAAACAATTTCAGAGAAATTCTGAAAATGTTTCTGGACATTTACTATTTTCTCTGGAACAGTTTCATTAATCACACCATTAGGTGGATCAAATGAGCTCAAATGGATCTGAGATTTTTATGGTAGCTCAGGGATATTTTGGTGACCATCCCAGCAAAATTTCATCATTTTCCTCCAAAGGGTTCTCCTGTTAAAATTCTAAACAATTTAACTTTTGAAGAATTAATTCTGTGGAAATAAGGATTTTCATGAAGTGAAACTTGATTTGCTGGAAAGTAATCAGAGAGCTGAATCCAGAAAATTTTGGTTCACTGGATTTGGAGTTTCCTAGCCAAAGTTATGAGGATTTGAAGTTTGAATGAAATCTGAAAATCGGAAAAAGTTTAAATCACTGCACGTGGGACCCAGGGCTACGTGTCGGCTCCTCATCGGATGACACACGTGGCTACAGATTCCTTCGCACGCAGCCGCACCCGATCCGTGCCACAGCGGATCGCGGTTTTAAAATATCTGCCGCTGACAGCCGGGACCCACCCCCTTCGTCTTCCTCTCGCCTCCCGCGCTCTGCCACCGCGACACCTCGCCGGAGAGCTCGCCGCGGCCTCTGTGGTGCTCCAAATTTCATGATTCTGGCCACCCCTGCCTAAATCCACTCGGGGAACATGATTCTGGGCTCAGCTTGTCATGAAAATGGCCGGCACATGGTCGGCGACGAGCGGTAGCTTCGGAAGAACTTCGGCCGTGTCGGCTGGCCTTCCTAGCACCTCATCTGATCGAACAAAAGGTCGTCGAGCACCAGTGGACCCTAGGAAGGATCGACATGGGCTCCATGGAGCTCGGGGATGGCTGTACTAGGCTGTCACCGTGCGACCTAGGCCGGAATTCGGGAATTCTTCTAAAACTCAAAGAACAGTGGCTTCCCTCAACGGTTCTTCGTTGTTCCTGCTCCTATGGACTCGTACGGGCACCTAGAAGTGCTCCACTCCATGAGAGGATGAGTGGTGCGGTGTGGACTACGAATTTTGCGAATCGGTCCGGGCTTCCTTTTTGCACAGTGTCGCGAAATCATGAAATTCCGGCGTGAGCAGTCTATGTCATGCCGCCGGAGCTTGCGGTAACGAAAGAGGGTCTGAAGGCGAACCTTTTTGCTGTTCACAGCTCGGCGAACGGCAGGCTGTGGTGGCCGGACGGATCGTTCCCGCGATGGCGGCTCGAGCTGAACCGGAAAATGAAAGAACGTCGCGGTGGAGCTCGGGAAGGACTGCTCCGGGCCTGGAACCGACGCGACGGCGTCAAGGAATACTTTGTGCACCCGGTGCTGTTCTTAGCTCGCCGTGGAGGCCACAGGATCGGCCGGGCGACGAGGGACTGAGGATTCCACCGAGTGGCGAGGGCTTTCGGTTTGCTGGGCGAGAACGCGTCGGGACAGCGGTGAGGAGAACTGGAGACAGCTCGGGCGCGTAGATAAAGGCCCCGAGAGGCGGTTCAGCAGCTGAGGGCGGCAAGCAGCTGCTGTCCTCGCCGTTTCCTCGCCGTGGCGGCAGCTCAATCGGGCGCAAGAAACCGATATCAGTCCTCAGTCGGTTGAATTCTCTCCAGTGGCTGACATGTGGGTCCCATCTCCCTTTTAACCTCTGAACTTAACTCCCTCTTACTGTTGTAAACAGTAATCCCTCTTATACCCATGGTGATTTGAATTATCTACCCCTGAGCCATTTGAATTGGTTAGAATTCAAATTGGGTTTGGTTTGACTAGATTTCAGCACATATTCAGTTTGAAATTCAAATAAAGTTTGAATTTGCTAAACTTAGCTTATGACAAGATCAACTCCAAATGGAGTGAAAATTAGTGTGTGAGCTCACAAAAATGTGCTGAGTAAGAATATGCCTCCCACTTTTGAATTTATGGGATGAAAATAGTTTGAATTTGAATTTGAGTTCAAACCACCCTCTTTCTAGCTATACCCAAAAGGACTTCAAAAAGGTTTTGAATTTGAGTGAAACTTGGCATGGACATTCCTAGCAAGGTGTAGGAGTTTTTCATATGCCCAGCCCCTGAATGATGCATGTGGAAAATGCCACTTTTGCATTGTGTGAGTTTGTTCTCTAATGATCATGTTGATGGTGGTTACTTGCTCTTCAAATGTGTTCATCAACTTTCTTCAAATGGAGTGTGTGTGGGGTGTGATGAAACACTTTGAGTATATGCCCAAAACTTAGTCCCTTACATTCCCCCCCCCCTGAGAAATTACCGGATATGCGACGTGAAAAAGTCGGGGTAGTTAGCGCGAAGAAATCCTTTGCTCTCCCATGTCGCTTCGTCCACGAAGTGATTACTCCATAGAACTTTGTAGAACCACAACATACGGTTGCGTGTGGTTCGGGCCTTTTCATCAATAACCTGAACCGGTTCCTCCCGATAAGTGAGATCCGGTTTCAGTTCTTCTATATCTTCCAGCTGAGTGGTAGTTGATAGCTTAAGACACTTCCTCAATTGGGAAATGTGAAAGACGTCGTGCACACCAGAAAGTGCTTCTGGTAATTTCAGCCGGTATTCTACCGATCCACATTTTTCGGTAATCTGAAATGGACCGATAAATCGGGGTGCCAACTTTCCTCTCACCCCGAATCTGTTCACGCCCTTCATTGGAGACACACGTAGGTATACATGATCCCTGACTTTGAACTGTAATGGGCGTCTCCTCCGGTCCGCATATTGTTTCTGTCGGGATTGGGCGGCTTTTAGATTCGCTTGAATCAGCCGAACATTTTCCTCCGCATTGTTGACAAGATCAATCCCGAAGGTAACCCTTTCGCCAGACTCACACCAATTCAGTGGTGTGCGGCATTTCCTTCCATATAGCGCCTCGTAAGGCGCCATCTTGATGCTGGCTTGGTACCCATTGTTGTACGAGAACTCGGCCAACGACAAGTGATCATCCCAGTTCTTGCCATGGTTGATGGCGCAAGCTCGTAGCATATCTTCGAGAATTTGGTTTACCCACTCAGTTTGTCCATCCGTTAGCGGGTGGTATGCCGAACTACGGATTAGCTTCGTCCCCAATGCAGCGTGAAGCTGCTCCCAAAAACGGGACACAAATAAAGTGCCCCGATCTGATATGATGGTACGGGGTACGCCGTACAAGCATAGGATCCGTGAGATGTACAGTTCAGCATACTTCTTGGCGTTGTAGTTGGTGTTGACTGGGATGAAATGGGCAACTATGGTGAGCTGGTCGACGATCACCCACACAGAATCATGTTTCTGAAAAGTGGTGGGTAAACCGACGATGAATTCCATGCTCACATCCTCCCATTTCAAGGTAGGAACGCCCAGTGGTTGTAGCAGTCCCTGTTTCTGCATATGATCTGCCTTCACCCTTCGACATGTATCACACTCGGACACGTACTTTGCGATTTCCCGCTTCATCCGTGTCCACCAAAACTTGCTTCTGAGTTCTTGATACATTTTGTTGCTGCCGGGGTGAATAGAAAACTTTGACAAGTGAGCCTCATTAAAGATTTTCTTCCGTAATTCCGGGTTACGGGGTACGACGATCCGGTCCTTGAACCATAGGACACCGTCTCCGTCTTTCTAGAAATATTTCAGCTCCCCACTGTCTATACATCTCCGCAAATGTGACATGCCCTTGTCATTTTTCTGGGCTGCCGCTATCTCTTCACAGATGGTGGGGATCAAAGCTAAGTTGTAGAGAGCTCCATGTGGAATCACATGCAGTGGTGGTTCACTCTCTTCCAACAGTGTGATGGTCAGATTATTGACGTGTGACTTGTGACTCAGCGCATCCGCAACTACGTTTGCCTTGCCGGGGTGATAATGGATCTCTATTTCGTAATCCTTTATCAATTCTAACCATCTTCGCTGCCTCATGTTCAACTCCTTCTGAGTGAATATGTACTTGAGGCTTTTGTGGTCGGTATATAAATGTACGAGGTTACCGAGTAGGTAGTGCCTCCACATTTTCAGTGCAAGTACCACGGCAGCGAGCTCCAAGTCGTGAGTTGGATAATTCTGCTCATGGTTTCTAAGCTGCCGTGACCCATACGTGACCACTCTTTGGTCTTGCATCAGCACACATCCGAGCCCAATGCCGGATGCATCGCAGTACACATCAAACGGTTTTGTTGTGTCTGGCTGCGCCAAAACCGGTGCTGATGTTAGGTGCTTCACTAATGCCTTGAATGCTGCTTCGCATGCTGGACTCCAAACATATTTGGTAGCCTTCTTTAGCAGCTCTGTCATAGGCTTGGCAATCTTCAAAAAGTTCGGAATGAACCTCCGATAATATCCCGCGAGTCCGAGGAAACTCCGTACCTCATAAACAGTCCTCGGGGATTTCCAATTCAGCACTTGTGTGATCTTGCTCAGGTCTACAGCGATGCCCTCCGCTGAGATGATATGCCCAAGAAAAGGCACTTTCGATATCCAGAACTCGCATTTGCTGAATTTCGCATATAGCTTGTGATACCGCAACCGTTGCAAGACTATACGCAGGTGTTTCTTGTGCTCTTCCTCCGACTTGGAATATACCAATATATCGTCAATGAAGACCACAACAAACTTGTCCAGCTCCGGCATGAATACGAGTTCATCAAATACATGAAGTGAGCTGGAGCATTGGTGAGGCCGAAGGACATGACCAGGTACTCATAAAGTCCGTACCTCGTCAAGAACACCGTCTTCGGAATGTCCTCAGCCCGTATCTTAATCTGGTGGTACCCGGATCTTAAGTCCATCTTGGAAAAGATCTTTGCTTCGACCAACTGATCAAACAACATGTCGATCCGTGGCAACAGGTACATGTTCTTGATGGTTACGGCATTCAGTGGACGGTAGTCCACGCAAAGCTGCAACATCTCATCCTTCTTCTTCACGAATAATGCCGAACAGCCCCATGGCGAGGAGCTTGGCCTAATAAAACCCTTCTCCAGCAAGTCCGTTAGCTGAGTCTTCAGTTCAGCCAATTCCTTGGGAGCCATCTTGTACGGCCTTCGAGATATGCATGGTTCCCGGTGCAAGTTCAATCTTGAACTCCACCTCTCTGTCAGGTGGCATCCCCGGTAAATCGTCCCGGAACACGTCAGGGAACTCTCGGACCACTGGAATATCTTCCAATCTGATAGTTGTGGATTGATAGACACTTGGAAGTTTTATTTCTGGACTGTCCAGAAATAAGGAGTGAGGTCCGTGCACTTCTGAGTTCAAGTGCACGATTCGAAGGACGGTGTCTAAAACATCGCCGTGGCGGGTTAACCACGACATCCCTAGGATGACATCGACCTTCTGTCCCTCTAAGATTATGAGAGACGTAGGGTACACTCTACCCTCTAACCATAATGGTGCTTTGGAAACCATTACGCTTGCTGAAATCTTCCCACCCGGTGAACAAATCACATATGGACTATCGGTGGGTAGTATTTGCAAGCTGTGTTTAGCAATGAAAGCTTGGCTAATAAAATTGTGCGTGGTGCCTGAATCAAACAATACTATGGCGGAATGCTGGTGGAGTTGGAACATACCCGCAAGGATTGGCTCACCCTCCGGCACGTCCTCTATGGCAAGTTGGTGGATGGTGTCGGGCCTAGGGTTTGTCCGCCACGCATTAGTAGGGTTCCGGGGCTGATTCCTCCCCGGAAGTTGTGGTGCAACTCCGCCGCCTTGTCTCTCCAGACAACTGCTGGCGAAGTGTCCTGGCCGACCACATTTGTAGCATGTGGCCGCTGCTTTTCCGGTGCTTGGGGAACGAAAACCCGGCATGTGCTGCTGAGGTGCATACTCACGCGGCATCGCCCGCTGCTGTTGTTGCTGCGGAGGTGGTGCTGGCAGTGCCGGCCTGAACGCCGGTGGGGAATAGGGCCGAATGCGGAATGGCATCGACCTCTGTGGTGGCTGCCAGCGTGGACCCTATGGTGGGCGATTAACCATCCGAAATTTCTGAGAAGGACCGCCTCCTTCTCCGCTACTTTGCGGCGCGCTGCGCTTTCTTTCCGCCGCCGCTAACTCCTTGCTGGAGTCCTCCTGAACAATCGCAGCATCAATTATATCATTGAGGCTACCGCGATTGAACATCACCAATTTGTCCTTCAGGAGTGTATTTAGCCCCTGGTAAAGTGATCCCGTCGCTTCTCATCAGTATCGGCGTGATACGACGCGTAGAGCGTTAGATAGTTGAACGCCCTGGAGTATTCCAGTGCGTTCTGGCTCCCTTGTTGCAGGCGTAAGAACTCCTGCATCTTCCTCTTCATGATACCTGGCGGTATGTGATAGGCCCTGAAGGTCGTCCTGAATTCCGTCCAGGTCATAACTCGGTCGGTGGGCTGTGAAGCACAGTAGTTCGCCCACCACGTGCTCGCGGATCCCTAGAGCTGTTGGACCGCGAACTGAGTCTTGCGCTGCTCACTCACTTGGAGCAGCCCGAACTTCATCTCCATCGTGCAGAGCCAGTTATCCGCATCGAGGGGTTCATCCGCCCTTGAGAATACCGGGGGATGAGTCACTAGAATGTTGGAGTAGGAGCTCTGTTAACGCTCCTCACGATCATGACGCCTCTCTGGTCAAGACGTATTTGCGATGAGAGTTTGCAGCAACTCCGTGTGCTTCTGATGAGAACCCGCCATTGCCGCAACGATATCGGCCAATGTAACCGTTGGCGGTGGCGGTGGCGATGTTTGCTGTTGCTGTCCCGAGGAGTCCTCGGGAGGCTGTTGGGAGGTTTCTCCCTCTTGACTAGAACCCCCAACGTCCGGGTTGGCACGGGTACGAGTCATTCTGAAATTCAAAACAGCAGCGATAAGCACATGTCATACTTAAAAATTCCATATGCAACAGTAGGTATTGAAGTGACGCATGAATAATTTGCACAATCTTCACATATATTGATAAAGCATAAACATTATACAAGATACATTATTCTCGGGTCTCCGAGAAGTCGTGCTCATGTCGTCACTACCTATACATACGCTACTGCCTACACGACATGTCACCGATTACAAAAGTTTGGGTTACATCACCCTTGCTGCCCTACTTGGCAACAATAACCCCTTACTCGGAGTAGAACTCGACCTCCTGTGGGTCATCCTCCTCTGGTACCTCTGCTGGTGGCTCTGGGTCTACAACCCCCTCTCCCATCTCGGGTTCTCCCATTGCCGAAAGACCCAAGACCACGGGTATGGCACCTACCACCGGTTTTCCCATCACCAGAGGTACGAGGTCCTGCAACGCGTGCAGCTCATCCATGGCCTGGTTGTAGTCCTCTTCCCAGCCTTGCCCTTCCTCAATAGCGTCGTCCCGCTCTTGAGTAAGGACCTCATCCTGCTCGGTCAGAGCCTGAACCTGTTCTTGCAAAGCCGTGATGTCGACACGGCTCTTCCTCTTCGCCTTCTTCAGACGATGCAACTGATTATGTTGTTCGTTCAGTCGCTTAATCGTCGGAAGGAGCACATTGCAGAGTGCGCTGTGAGCACTCTCGAAATGGTCTCCACGGCTTGTGCTCTCCTTGAGCTTTTGCAGCAAGACAATCCATATGAACAGTTTGGCTGTCCATCACGGATTTTCCTGCCCTCAATTGGAGAATAAGGTTTGCCTCCGCGGGATTGTACCTTGGACAACCCGGATCGGTTGCCTCCATATACCTCCCTTCCCACACGTGATTATCCCGTCCCTCGACCGGAACGAGCGCGTACGGAGTGCCCTCCATAGCTCTCACGTGTAGTTGGCAGAAACGCGACATGGTGTCGTGTGCTGCCACTTGCCACATTCCCTCCGGTTGTCTACCTCTCACCGTAACGGTGAACGGTGCCCAACCGGGTGGCGTAGGTCCTGCAGTAACATCGACATGGATCGTCCACGTCTTGTTCCCCTCCTCGCCTTCTTCCTTGGCGAAGTACTGCGGCATCTTGCTGTATCCAAAATATTGAAACATTTGCCTCAACATTTCCGGATAGCCGCTACGGTGAGAACAGTGGGACACCATCCACCCGTTCTCCAACTGTTTATCCGCTGTCATCTGTAAAAATATATTTGAGAAATGTCAAATATTTATTTTAACAGTAAACCATTGAGTTATGACATAAGATATGTCATTGAACTCATAAAACTTGGAAACAGAGGTCAAACTTAAACAAATTTGACTGTTGATCTGCTGTCCATTATGACAGCCCTGACCAGTTTCCATTTCAACCTGATTTAGACCATGCTAAAGGCAAAAACAATCCTGGAGATCAACATCAAAGTTAAATATAACTTGAATAGCTTTCCAGAAAGTATTTGCTTGGCCTAAGATCTGTCTTGGTTCAAAAGTTACAAGATGTCGAAGTTAACGGAATTTCTGGAGAAAATTGGACAGCACTTCCCTGCTTTAGGTACTGATTTGATCCAAGAATTCCAGTTAATTCTGCTCCCAATCTGACAAAACTTTCTGTTACAAAGTTGTAACCCATATCATGAATTTTTCAGAACTACCTCATTTTATATTTTTGGATCTTTATGCAGGAAGTTATGCTAAATTTACAGAGAGTTACAAAGAGTGTTTGCTCTGCCCTGTTTTCTGGACAGTTTCAACTCTACTGCATCTTTCGATTGGTTAAGGGATGAAACACCTCTGGACATTAACATAAAAGTTGTAAAGATCTTCCAAAGATTTCCAGAAATGTATCATATGACCCCAACTCCGAAAGAACTCAACCTCTAGCATCTTATTAACTTCAGCCTTAATTTAGTTGAAAAAATGGGACTCTGTCCTTAGTAGCCTATAAGTTGAAAACTTGTTAACTTTGAATATCCTGATTAAGGGAAGGAGTTACATCAAATTTTTAGTGTTCCGGATTAAAACTTTCAAGTTTTACAATGAAGTTGTTCATTTAGTGGAGTGTGACGTCGATGCGTCACCAGAGCATGTCGGTACTACGTCCTCACAAAGAAAAACCTATACCAGACTTAGCCGGCTTCATTAGTTCAGTGGCACTAAGCATCTCTCGCACACGGATGGTACACGTCTACAGTTTTGTGGTTAGACTACCTGCAGATAACTCACACAATCGTCAGACTCGGCTGCACACCGAGCCCGGTATCCATACAGTTCGTACACCCGGCCGTCATCACTCGCCCGGATGTTCTCAAGCCAAGCACGCCTTGAGCTACGTGTTCACGTTACTGACCACGTGACGGGGTCTCCCAAATTGCACCACGCATGCCAGGGACAGACGTTGCTCGAATACCCCAAATGACATGAAAAGTCATAGAGGATACTAAAGCGGGTCGGGTTACCTGCCACCCGTGGGGATCCACCCTTCAGCTTGTGCGCACTGGTGGACAGCGCTTACGTGCACCCCCCAAGACATAAAGCGTCCCGAGATGCACGATTTTCCAACATAAGCAAATTGGTTAGGATGCCACTTTCTATACACTAATAACATCCTTATATGGGCTACTAACTCGTTCCTCACTGGATTTTTGAAAAAGATGACCTTTTTAGTGCGTTAAACCTCAAGCGAGCTTTGATACCAACGCTGACATGACCCCACGGTCTTGTAGAGCCAGGATCACACTGAGGGGTGCTGCATTGCACAGCACCGGACAACACACATCAAAGGTACAAAGCGGAACCAAAGTTTTATTACATAAACCAGTGTATGAACATTTTTACAACAAAATATGTCCAGTCTACACTCACGGGCGTAGACTACGGATCGAGTTCACGTTCAGCCCGTGAACGTGTCCTCTCTAGCACGCACACACACTAACACGACGGTGTGCACGACTCCCACTCGACGAGGTTCCCCTCCTGGGGTTCCGTCTCCTCCTCGGGAGTCTCGTCCTCATAGAACCCTGCAAAAGCTTCAAACACAAGCAGTGAGCACGAAGGCTCAGCAAGACTGACCCGACTCTCCTATACATGGGACTTCTACATGATGGATGGTAGGTTACATGAGGTAAAACAAGTTGCAAAGGACTCGCCTAATTAGTGGAACCTTACTTTCAAGTTTTAGCAACAGGTTGTGGAGACTTTACGCTAAGGCACATGAGAGAGCCGCAATCAAACAAGAAACGCATTTCTCTCATGTACTTTGCCCAAAGTGGAAAAGAACTTTAGTTAGCTCTGAACTACAACAAATCATTAATGTCACACCTAGTTTTTCCGAAGAACAACCGAGTGAATATCACATGTATGCCAGGATCATTTTCTCATACATGTGATGACAAATAGTGAAGCATCATTTATTACAAGCCAGGTGTCGAATATAAATAAGTCTTACATAGCAAATGTCTCGATGGACAATAATAAGTTCATCACAAGTAAATAAACTAGCAGCGGAATATTATTCCTTAGGGCTCCGTCACAGGCGTTGCCCGGGAGTCTCCATGAACCTAGAAACCTTCTTCGGGTCCAAAGTTTTGGTCATTATACACCACCTCATTATCTTGACCTGAGCAGCAATATAAACCAACAAAATATGCAAGGTTGAGTACCAATGGTACTCAGCAAGTGTGGGAAAATTATATCATGCATGGCTAGAACGAGGAGGGGTTGAACTCATGGTTAAAGCACTACGCAATTAATTCCTATCACCTTAGCTTATTAAGCACCTACATTACTACACAGGTGAAATGGTCCAAATCTCCCATCCCATCATCATAATCCAATAACCAGAACATCATTTCCAATGTTAAGCTCCCCACTTAACATCCACAACTTCCAAAACCATCAATCCTCTAATCATGAATAAGTCCAAGCCGCTCTTGACCGTGAGCACGACTGTCATGACAGTTTTGACTCTGCAGAGTTTGTACCACTGTACCCACATGTAGTGATTTCATCCCCCGTTGCCGGGTGGACTAAAAGAACCTCCATTATGCCAGTGGCTACGAACCACGTTCACACTTCCCAGGTGTGTGGCCAGGAGATCACTACGAAGCCTTTACTAAGGGATTCCCGACGAGCGTGGGCCCACTGAGGTTTCACCCCTAACAGAATACAAGAGGCTCCAACCCCGCTGCAGTGGCCCCCTCTTGAGCCTTGCGGTTCATATGGTAATCCAGCTGACACCTACTCCCCGCACCATCCAACACACCCATACTACGCCGAGGATACACCTAATTAATTGGCCAAGCTGCCCCATCTCAGCATGTGGTTGGCACTGTAAAGCCAGGTTACATGCTCCATGAACCGGTCCTTAGGATCCAGACAAGTACTAGACACAAACCCGAGTCTCGTGCACCCAGCACACAACCAAAACATCCAACTTGCCTTGATCCCTACCTCTACATAACTCACAATATCTCATTCAAGAGTATGGTAAAATAAAACTGATGATCTCATATCCCAAGTATCCCATTCTAAGCATGGCTAAGCATATGCATAATAATAAATGACATGATAAAATAAATCCCAACCCAAGCTACAAGGAAACAAGGTAATGCAATTCTAGGGAAACCTCCTAGCATGGGTTTCATATTTCATTTGACAATGCAAATAATTCTATCTACACATCCTAGCATAGGATCAAAGTGGTCAAGGACACTTGCCTCCTTCTTGCTGCTCTTGAAATGGGTAGTCCTGGTCTTGGAAAGGAATAACTTGCTCTTGAGCAGGTTCTACATCATACCATCACACATAGCAAAAGAAAAACAACAACCCGTAAGACATAGTTCACACTTCCACTTCATACAAACCACACATTCACATTTATGAAAGTCATTCACCATTATATGTGTTGTGGTTACTCTATGTGTGTTGAATTGTGTCTTGCATACACTTTTAATCATATGTATATGATTCCCACTTTTGTATTCACATTTATGCTTGCATACTATATATATGAGTTTCCAATTTAAATAAATTCCTTATATTCAATTACTACACCTTTTAGCTACCAAGTATGCATGAAAAGTATTTTCCTTTTCCATATGTGTCTTCATAATTTCTACCAACCGTAAACTGAATCCTTTAGATTTTAGAACTCCATTTATCATTTACTAGTTGCTATATTTTCAGATTTATTTCCTATGCCTAAATGTGAACTTTATTATGAAAATTACAAGATACCTCAACTAAACAGAATAGGTTCTGATCTAAAATATTTACTAATATATTTTTGACCTTTTCCTCTGATGTAAACTATTTTACAATTATTTTCCCTATTTTCTAAAACTATTCATTACTTAAAATTGTGTCCCTAAATGTGAATAATAAATTAAACAGATTCAATTCAACCCAAAATATGTTTTTATCTCACTCCAAAGTTTTCTAAATACTGAGAAAGTTTTTTATTTAATTATGACAATATGTTTGTCCCACTTTTTAATTTTTAAACACTAGCCACATATTCAATTTCCTAAATTAAATACTAAACAGGGCTAAAAAGGTAAACTCACCCCATTACAGGGTCTATAATATTATTTTCAGAATTTCCAGGGGTCTAGCTACACTTATCAGAGGTGTTTTTCCTAATTTCTATTAAGTCCAGGGGCTAAAACTGATTTTTAAATGAATTTACATGATTTTCTGGAGTTCCAGGGGCTAGATCAGAAGTTTCTGGGGCTAGCTCTTATTTCCCGAGAACCCCAGGGGGTAGCACGTAAGATTTCCAGTCTTTATAACGCGGGACTGACGTGGACCGTCCGATTTTAAACCGACGGCCGAGATTATAACATCGAACAGGTACGCGGGGGTTTAAACCCTACCGTGCGATTTAAAATAAACGGCGCACAAGCGGCCACGTCGCTCTGATCGAGCGCGGGCGGCGCTGCCGGCGGCGGGAAGCGGCGATCTCGCCGGAAACTTTCGGATCTTCGGGAATTCTTCGTAGAACTGTGATTTTATGGCATAGATCGGTAGAGGGGAGGTCGGGGATCTCACCTCGGGGGTTTTCTTGAGCTCGGAGGTCCTGGAAAGTGATCGGCGACGAGGTCCGAGGCGAAACCACGGCGAAGCTCATCGGCGCTGTGTTTACACCGCAAGTCACTGAGTTTTCTGCACCTGCAAGGTTCCCCGGAGGCGGTGGATCAAGACCAGCGAGTTAGATCGGAATTTCCGAGCTTAGATCGGCCAGAATTCACCGGAGAAGTCTCAGTTCTCACCAGAGGAAAATTGGCGGATCGCGGGGGAAAAACAGAACGAGGCCAGGGTTTTTATAGACGGGGGAGGGCGGCGGGGTTGTTTAGATCATGTCCGCGTCGCCTACGAACAGAATTCAGCGGGGATACGCCGAAATCCCGATCGGTTTTGATTCGGGCGCGAAGGAGTCCGGCGCTGGCGCGAGGTAGACGATGATCGGGTGGGCCCCGCCTGTCAGTGTGAGGCAGCAGCGCGCGCGGCTGCGGGCTGGCGCGGTTGCTGGGTGGGCCGGATGGTGGGTTTCGGCCCACTGGCCGGTTTTTTTCTGTTTTCCTTTTTCTTTTTCTATTTCTTTTCTGATTTGAGTTTAATTTGAATTCCAGTTTGAATTTGAATTTTTGCAAAACATGCAACACGTCCAAAAAATTTTAAATCCCCCTCTTAACATGATTTAGGGTTTTGAATCAAAATTTTGGGGTGTTACAGCTCTACCCCCCTTAAAAGAAATCTCGTCCTCGAGATTGGTGTTTCTAAGAAAACAATTCCGCAAATTGTGCCTTGAGCTCATCTTCCCGCTCCCAGGTGGCTTCCTCTTCTGAGTGATGCTTCCACTGCACCTTGCACATCCAGATTCTTTTATTTCTGGTGAGGCGTTCCATTGTCTCCAAAATTTTGTATGGTTGCTCGGCATAAGACAAATCCTCAGCTACGTCCACTTCATTCATAGGTAACACCTCTTCAGGCGTCCTCAGGCATTTCTTGAGTTGTGACACATGGAATACATCGTGCACATCCGATAGATGAGCCGGTAACTCTAGTTGATACGCCACTTCGCCTTTCCTTTCCAGAACTTGAAAGGGTCCGATGTATCGAAGTGACAACTTCCCTTTCACCTTGAACCGACGAAGTCCTCTTATAGGGGACACCTTGAGATAATCATAGTCTCCCACGTTGAAAACGAGCTCTCTTCTTCGTACATCGGCATAGCTCTTTTGGCGTGTCTGTGCTATCCTCAAGTTATTGCGAATTTCCCTCACCTTCGCCTCGGCTTCTTGTAGTACTTCTGACCAAACACTTTACTTTCCCCGTTTGGTTCCAAAATAGGGGAGTTCTGCACTTTCTCCCGTACAAGGCTTCAAACGGT
Organism: Neostapfia colusana; assembly: GCA_030760725.1. Lineage (NCBI taxonomy): Eukaryota > Viridiplantae > Streptophyta > Magnoliopsida > Poales > Poaceae > Neostapfia > Neostapfia colusana. Next base: position 45,067,775 of record JASWHV010000018.1, on the reverse strand, counting down.
GACATCTTCATACTAGCTTGATAGCTGTTGTTATAGGAAAACTCCGCATACGGTAAGTTCTTGTCCCAACTCCTATTGTTTTTTAGTGCACATGCCCTTAGCATATCTTCAAGGATCTGATTAGTTCTTTCCGTCTGCCCATCGGTTTGGGGATGATAGGCAGAGCTGAAATTCAGATGGGTTCCCATGGTCTCATGCAACTTCTGCCAAAACCTCGAGGTGAACTGTGTCCCTCGATCCGACACAATCTTCTTTGGCACTCCATGGTAACACATGATCCTTGACATGTACAACTCTGCCAATTTGGATCTGCTGTAGCTTTCTTTCACGGGGATGAAATGAGCTACCTTGGTTAGCCTGTCAATGATGACCCATATCGAATCATATCCTGATTGGGTCCTAGGCAATCCCACGATGAAATCCATGCTGATTTCTTCCCATTTCCATTCAGGCACTTTGAGTGGTTGCAATAATCCCGCGGGTCGTTGATGTTCTGCTTTCACCAACTGACATGTGTCACATAGAGCAACATGTTCCGCGACATCTCGCTTCATGCCATACCACCAATACCTGCTTTTGAGGTCCTGGTACATCTTCGTACTCCTAGGATGAATGGAATAGTCAGAGTCATGAGCCTCCTTCAAAATCAATTCACAGATCTTCTTTACTTCTGGCACACAGATTCTTTTCCCATGCCACACTGTTCCTTGTTCATCCTCTCTGAAACCAGGGGCTTTATTTTCCTTGATGAGTTGCCTGATTTCTTGTATCTTCTCATCATTGTTTTGACCCTCGCGTATGTCTCGCTCTAGTGTGGAGTCCACTTCCATGGCGATGGCTTCACCACTATTTACTAGGCATAGATTGAGCCTCATAACCTCGTCCTTCAATTCTGCAGGCATGTCCTTCAAGCTCAACTTATTGACCTGCACTTTCCGACTCAAAGCATCGGCCACGACATTTGCTTTCCCAGGATGATAGTTGATGCCTACATCAAAGTCATTGATTAGCTCTAACCATCTCCTTTGTCTGAGGTTGAGGTCTGGCTGTGTGAAAATGTACTTCAAACTCTTATGATCCGTATATATCTCGGTCCTCTTCCCCATCAAATAGTGCAACCAAATTTTCAACGCGTGTACCACTGCGGCTAGTTCTAGGTCATGTGTAGGATAGTTCTTCTCGTGCTTCTGAAGCTGCCGGGATGCATAAGCCACGACATGCCCTTCTTGCATGAGAACACATCCCAACCCGTTTCCAGAGGCATCGCAGTACACCGTAAAGTTCTTTTGCATATCTGGCATAACGAGCACTGGGGCTGTTGTCAATCTTTCCTTTAACTCCTGAAAACTTGTCTCGCACTGTGGCGTCCAGGTGAATGTGATTCCCTTCTCCAACAGTTTGGTGAGAGGTCTCGAGATCTTGGAGAATCCCTCAATAAACCATCGATAGTATCCAGCCAATCCCAAAAAGTTTCGAACTTCCCCGACATTTTCAGGGGTCTTCCACTTCTGTATATCCTCGATTTTGGCAGGATCCACGGAGATTCCTCCCTCCGAGATTATATGTCCTAAGAAGGGAACTCTATTCAGCCAAAACTCACACTTGCTTAACTTGGCATATAGTTGATGTTCTCTTAGCCTCTGCAACACCAACCTTAGATGTTTCTCATGTTCTTCTTCATCTTTGGAGAAGACGAGAATGTCATCTATGAAAACCACCACAAATTTGTCCAGATATTCCATGAATACCTTGTTCATGAGGTACATGAAGTATGCCGGGGCATTAGTTAGCCCGAAAGGCATGATGGTGTATTCATACAGCCCGTACCGAGATACGAAAGTTGTCTTGGGAATATCAGATTGCCTTATCTTGAGTTGGTGGTATCCCGACCTGAGATCAATTTTCGAGAACACACAAGCTCCCCTCAACTGATCAAACAAGTCTTCAATGCGGGGTAATGGGTACTTGTTCTTGATGGTTACCTCATTCAAGGCACGGTAATCCACGCATAACCTTTGGGTTCCGTCCTTCTTGGGCACAAATATCACCGGAGCTCCCCATGGTGAGGAACTAGGACGAATATACCCCTTCTCCGACAATTCTCTCAAATGATCCTTGAGTTCTTCCAGCTGCTTGGTGTCCATCCGATAAGGTCTCTTGTATATCGGGGCTGTTCCAGGTACTAGCTCAATTGCGAATTCCACTTCACGATCGGGGGGCATACCTGGCAACTCCTCCAGAAAAACATCTGGATATTCCCTGATGGTCCTGATTTCCTCAACTTTCACCTCAACTTGATTTAATTTAATGTCCCTCCTAGGCTCGTGTATTGTTATGAACTTTACTCTTGTGCCACTAGGGTGAGTTAGTTCCACCGTTCTGGTCGAACAATGGATGATTCCTTTATGTTTGGTCAACCAATCCATACCCAAAATAATATCTATTCCCTGTGAATCTATCACTATGAGGTTAGCAGTAAATACTACCCCATTAATGTCTAGGTTCACTTTGGGACACACTTGTCTTGTCCTTATTTCTCCACCTGGAGAGTTTACAGCTAGCATATGGTTCATTTGTGTGGTTGCTAGGTCATACTTCTTAACAAACCCTTGAGCAATGAATGAGTGGGTAGCACCAGAATCAAACAGTAGGGTTGCAAGGTGTAAATTGGCAGGAAACTTACCAACTACCACGTCGGGTGCCTCTTGTGCTTCCTCCATAGTGACGTGGTTCACCCATCCTCTCATTACATTCTGCTGTTGTGGCTGCGCAGGCTTCTTCTTTGGGCATTTATGGGCGTAGTGCCCCACTTCACCACAGCTAAAACATTGCACCCCAACCTTAGGTGCCTGGCCTTTGTTGTCTTGGGGTTGGTTTGGGGGTCCTTGTACTGCTGGTCGAGGTGGATATGCGGGGCGACGCTGCTGTACAAACTGACGTTGTGGCTGTGCTGGTGCTGCCGGAGGCCTGTAGTTTGGGTTGTACCCCCTTGGTGCTGAGTAGGGTACCGCAGCCCGGTTCGTTTGCCCGGCAGGTTGCTGCATCAGACGTGGGCGGGTGTTGCTCCCTGAGGCTTGATGTGACCACCTGGCCTTCCTCTTGTTCTCATTTTCCAAGGCCTTCAGCTTCCTTTCTACCACAAACGCTCTGTCCACCATCTTTTGAAAGCTTTCATACTCATTTGAGGACATTGCACACTGCATCTCTGCGGTAAGTCCTTCCACAAAATAATCTGGTTTCTGCTCATCAGTCTCTATGTCCCGTGGGGCATAACGGGATAGTTGAGTAAATTTAGTGAGGTATTCCCTCACCGTCATGTTTCCCTGCTGCAGTCCCAAAAACTCCTTCCTCTTGTTTTTGAGTTCACCTCTTGGGATGTAATGGTTGCGGAAGCTACGCTTGAACTCTTCCCAAGTGATGTTCTCAGGGTCATGATGGGCGGCCACGTAGGCGGTCCACCAATCAGCAGCAGGTCCATGCAATTGATGAGAGGCAAACAACACCCTCTCATACCCTTGGCACTGTATGATCCTCATCTTGCTTTCAATGATCTTTAGCCAATCATCTGCCTCCAGAGGTTCAGCAGCACTTGCAAACTTTGGAGGTTGAGTTCCTAGAAACTCACTCAACCTTGGTTGGCGTGGTGCAGCTTGTGGAGGTGGAACTTGATGCAAGTTGGCCACCACTTGAGTCAAGTTCTGGATGAGCTGATTTTGATTCTCCAGCATTTGGTGGAGGGGATCAACTCCTTCATGGCGACCACCCCGGCCCTGGCCTCTAGAAAGATGAGGGTTGCATGCCTCATCGTTGTTGTTGGCGGGGTTGGCAGCACGTCCTTTTCCTCTTCCGGCCATCTGGCAGAATCAACCAATGTTAATTTGAAAGCATTTAGTATCATCTTACTACTTTCATTTGTTTGTACTTTGAAGTGTTGAGGCTTTGTTATACTTCTCCAAGGGTTCACTTTTCACACAAAAATAAATGCAATATTATTTCATGTGGGTTCACACACCAAAGCAAAACAATCTAAAGACGAGGCTGTGTACAATTGCTCATGGCTTCCACAACTCACGTCACACACCAAGCATTATCACACCATTAACTTAACTTAACGACTCGCCTATTCGACATCTTGCTGACTAAGGGAGGGACTCTACACTACTCGTTTTCTTGAGCTGGCTCCTCGGGATCTTCCTCATCATTTCGGCTTCCTTCTAACTCTGCTTTGGGTGGGGAGGCTGCTGGAGGAGAAGTGCGACGACGCCTGATCGCTCGGCGATCCGGGGAGTCAGGAGTCCATGTATCATTCACGGTGACACACAGTTCATTCCCATCTCCTCTTTCTCTCGCCTTTAAGCAGGCTCGCAGCAACGCCTCCGTTTCCTTCAGGGTGTCCCGGACATCCTGAAGCTCTTGTTGACACTCCTGCAGTCGAGTGCTAAGCATAGCAGCATCCTCCAAGCACAAGTCCATGTGCTCATGGGAAGTCCCTTGCTGCACTGGTGGGTACTTGTACTCTGTGGTACCACTCTCACGTTGGAGGACATACATGTACTCAGTTTTGTCCAAGTGGCGACGATAGGTGTGGCTCTGGCAGGTGATGGCCTCCCAGGTGACATCTTTCTCCGCATCGACCTGTGTTGCTCTACAAGCTGGAGAGTGGTGAATCTTAAGCAGCTGATTTTCATGTATGATCCTCATCTCTGAACTCCATTCTGCCCTCTTCTCACGGATGGTCCTGGTGGAGTTATAGTGGATGATTAGCTGCCCGTATTGCTGGCGGCTTCGAGCATACGCTGAAGACGGCGCAATAAGCCTCCTACTGCCAATCCGTAGGAAAGGTATGTCACCGGACGGCTCTCCTCTCTCTCGGCAAGGGCAACTACGGGAACTCTCCCTCCTGTGGACTTGCGAGCGGTGCGAATCATGCGAACCATCTAAAACAAAAAGAATTTAAACTTAGGTTAGATAAACTCTTAAACAACAATCCTATTTTGAATGAAAATTGGGGTAAGATGAAGAAAGTGACTCCATTAAATAACACTTTTCAACACACACCTTGTAAAATAGTTTTTAAGAAAATAGGGCCCTTAAATACGTCCATTTCTACCTAGGTCCACGTCCCTACGGGCAACCTTGGCTCTGATGCCACCTCTGTCACACCCAGTTTTTCCGAAGAACAACCGAGTGAATATCACATGTATGCCAGGATCATTTTCTCATACATGTGATGACAAATAGTGAAGCATCATTTATTACAAGCTAGGTGTCGAATATAAATAAGTCTTACATAGCAAATGTCTCGATGGACAATAATAAGTTCATCACAAGTAAATAAACTAGCAGCGGAATATTATTCTTGAGTGCTCCGTCACAGGCGTTGCCCGGGGGTCTCCATGAACCTAGAAACCTTCTTCGGGTCCAAAGTCTTGGTCATTATACACCACCTCATTATCTTGACCTGAGCAGCAATATAAACCAACAAAATATGCAAGGTTGAGTACCAATGGTACTCAGCAAGTGTGGGAAAATTATATCATGCATGGCTAGAACAAGGAGGGGTTGAACTCATGGTTAAAGCACTACACAATTAATTCCTATCACCTTAGCTTATTAAGCACCTACATTACTACACAGGTGAAATGGTCCAAATCTCCCATCCCATTATCATAATCCAATAACCAGGACATCATTTCCAATGTTAAGCTCCCCACTTAACATCCACAACTTCCAAAACCATCAATCCTCTAATCATGAATAAGTCCAAGCCGCTCTTGACCGTGAGCACGGCTGTCATGACAGTTTTGACTCTGCAGAGTTTGTACCACTATACCCACATGTAGTGATTTCATCGCCCGTTGCCGGGTGGACTAAAAGAACCTCCATTATGCCAGTGGCTACGAACCACGTTCACACTTCCCAGGTGTGTGGCCAGGAGATCACTACGAATCCTTTACAAAGGGATTCCCGACGAGCATGGGCCCACTGAGGTTTTTCACCTCTAGCAGCATACAAGAGGCTCCAACCCCGCTGCAGTGGCCCCTCTTGAGCCTTGCGGTTCATATGGTAGTCCAGCTGACACCTACTCCCCGCACCATCCAACACACCCATACTACGCCGGGGATACACCTAATTAATTGGCCAAGCTGCCCCATCTCAGCATGTGGTTGGCACTGTAAAGCCAGGTTACATGCTCCATGAACCGGTCCTTAGGATCCAGGCAAGTACTAGACACAAACCCGAGTCTCATGCACCCAGCACACAACCAAAACATCCAACTTGCCTTGATCCCTACCTCTACATAACTCACAATATATCATTCAAGAGTATGGTAAAATAAACTGATGATCTCATGTCCCAAGTATCCCATTCTAAGCATGGCTAAGCATATGCATAATAATAAATGACATGATAAAATAAATCCCAACCCAAGCTACAAGGAAACAAGGTAATGCAATTCTAGGGAAACCTCCTAGCATGGGTTTCATATTTCATTTGACAATGCAAATAATTCTATCTACACATCCTAGCATAGGATCAAAGTGGTCAAGGACACTTGCCTCCTTCTTGCTGCTCTTGAAATGGGTAGTCCTGGTCTTGGAAAGGAATAACTTGCTCTTGAGCAGGTTCTACATCATACCATCACACATAGCAAAAGAAAAACAACAATCCATAAGACATAGTTCACACTTCCACTTCATACAAACCACACATTCACATTTATGAAAGTCATTCACCATTATATGTGTTGTGGTTACTCTATGTGTGTTGATTTGTGTCTTGCATACACTTTTAATCATATGTATATGATTCCCACTTTTGTATTCACATTTATGCTTGCATACTATATATATGAGTTTCCAATTTAAATAAATTCCTTATATTCAATTACTACACCTTTTAGCTACCAAGTATGCATGAAAAGTATTTTCCTTTTCCATATGTGTCTTCATAATTTCTACCAACCCTAAACTGAATCCTTTAGATTTTAGAACTCCATTTATCATTTACTAGTTGCAATATTTTCAGATTTATTTCCTATGCCTAAATGTGAACTTTATTATGAAAATTACAAGATACCTCATCTAAACAGAATAGGTTCTGATCTAAAATATTTACTCATATATTTTTGACCTTTTCCTCTGATGTAAACTATTTTACAATTATTTTCCCTATTTTCTAAAACTATTCATTACTTAAAATTGTGTCCCTAAATGTGAATAATAAATTAAACAGATTCAATTGAGCCCAAAATATGTTTTTATCTCACTCCAAAGTTTTCTAAATACTGAGAAAGTTTTTGATTTAATTATGACAATATGTTTGTCCCACTTTTTAATTTTTAAACACTAGCCACATATTCAATTTCCTAAATTAAATACTAAACAGGGCTAAAAAGGTAAAGTCACCCCATTACAGGGTCTATAATATTATTTTCAGAATTTCCAGGGGTCTAGCTACACTTATCAGAGGTGTTTTTCCTAATTTTTATGAAGTCCAGGGGCTAAAGCTGATTTTTAAATGAATTTACATGATTTTCTAGAGTTCCAGGGGCTAGATCAGAAGTTTCTGGGGCTAGCTCTTATTTCCCGAGAACCCCAGGGGGTAGCACGTAAGATTTCCAGTCTTTATAACGCGGGGCTGACGTGGACCGTCCGATTTTAAACCGACGGCCGAGATTATAATATCGAACCGGTACGCGGGGGTTTAAACCCTACCGTGCGATTTAAAATAAACGGCGCACAAGCGGCCACGTCGCTCTGATCGAGCGCGGGCGGCGCTGCCGGCGGCGCACGGCGGCGATCTCGCCGGAAACTTTTGGATCTTTGGGAATTCTTCCTAGAACTGTGATTTTATGGCATAGATCGGTAGAGGGGAGGTCGGGGATCTCACCTCGGGGGTTTTCTTGAGCTCGGAGGTTCTGGAAAGTGATCGGCGACGAGGTCCGAGGCGAAACCACGGCGAAGCTCGTCGGCGCTGTGTTTACACCGCAAGTCACCGAGTTTTCTGCACCTGCAAGGTTCCCCGGAGGCGGTGGATCAAGACCAGCGAGTTAGATCGGAATTTCCGAGCTTAGATCGGCCAGAATTCGCCGGAGAAGTCTCGGTTCTCACCGGAGGAAAATCGGCGGATCGCGGGGGAAAAACAGAACGAGGCCGGGGTTTTTATAGACGGGGGAGGGCGGCGGGGTGGTTTAGATCATGTCCGCGTCGCCTACGAACAGAATTCAGCGGGGATACGCCGAAATCCCGATCGGTTTTGATTCGGGCGCGAAGGAGTCCGGCGCTGGCGCGAGGTAGACGACGATTGGGTGGGCCCCGCCTGTCAGTGTGAGGCAGCAGCGCGCGGCTGCGGGCTGGCGCGGTTGCTGGGTGGGCCGGCTGGTGGGTTTCGGCCCACTGGCCGGTTTTTTCTGTTTTCCTTTTTCTTTTTCTATTTCTTTTCTGATTTGAGTTTAATTTGAATTCTAGTTTGAATTTGAATTTTTGCAAAACATGCAACACGTCCAAAAATTTTTAAATCCCCCTCTTAACAAGATTTAGGGTTTTGAATCAAAATTTTGGGGTGTTACAATTAACAATCAAAGTCCATCTTTCAATCAGCAACATTTTAACATGTAAATTGTAACACCCCAAAACCTGTTAAAGAGGGGAATTGAAAATTTTTGGACGTAATGCATGTGGTAAAACAATTCAAATTCAATCTGGAATATAAATTTGAATCAAAACAAAAAAGAAAAAAGGAAAAAGAAAAAGAAAAACGGCCAGTGGGCCGAAACCCACCTCAGCCGGCCCAACAGCCCGCGGCTGTTTCCCCCCTCTCTCTCTGACGCGCAGGGCCCACATGTCATCTTCTTCCCCCCCCTCCCCCGCGCGCCCCCAACTGCCCCGATCTTCCCGCGCTGATCGCCGCTGCTCCAACCGATTTCCATGCCCGATCTTCGGCAAGGCGCTGCTGCACATCTAAACTGACCCCCGCTGCCCCTCCTAGTGCATTTAAATGAAAGAGAACTCGCCGGTTTCCCCGTACCCGCTCCATCTTTCTCTCCGGTGAGAACCGAGGCATCCTCGGCCGTTTTCTTTCAATTCTCATCCGGTTTCTCTGATCTAACGAGCTAGTCGTGTTCCACTGCCGTCGGGGAGCCCTGCAGGTGAAGGAAGCGACGAGTCTTGCGCCCTAGCACCGGTTTCGACGAGCACCGAGGAGCAGCTCCGACCACCGTTGTCGCAGAGCCGAATTACGACCTCCCCAAGCTCGAGAAACCCCTAGGTGAGCTTCCCCTACCCCTCCGCAGTCGATCCATGTGAAAAACCGCAAGTTTTAGCGTGTAGCGGCAAGGAACCGAAGCTGCGACGGCGAGATCACCGCCCCCGCCGCCTCGCGCCGCCGCACGAGTGGGCTGGCTCTGGCAAGGGCAACGTGGCGCCCTGAGTCCCGTCTATTTTAAATCGTGCGGTCCCGAATAGATGTAACCCGTACCGCTTCGTGATCTAATCTCAGCCCTCCGTTATAAATCAAACGGCCCACATTAGCCCCACATATTAAACCCCTGGAAACTTACGCACTACTTCCTGGGGTTATGAGAAAAACGGATCTAGCCCCGGAAAACTTCTGAGCTAGCCCCTGGACCCTCGGGAATTTATGCAAACCCGTTTAAACATCAGTTTTAGCCCCTGGACTTAATAAAAATTAGGAAAACCTCTCTGTTTTCTGTAATTAGGGCCCTGGAAATTTAGGAAATAGTAAAATAGACCCTGCAGTAGGGAGGATTTGCCCTTCAAACCCTATAGGATATTAAATTCAGAAATTTGAACATATGAGTAGAATTTAAATTCAAATGGTGATGTAAACACATGTGCAAATACAAATTTAAATTTTCCTAGCACTTGGAAAACATTTAGAATGAGTTGAGAACTGATTTTAGGCTGAAATGAAATCTGACTAAGTGCTGTTTACTTTTATTATTGCTGGAAATTCATTTTTAGGCTAGAGAATAATTCTGAAAATGGGTAAAATGAATTTAATTTGATCCCCATCAGAGAGGAAGTTCAAAGATATTTTATTGAACATTTTAGATCAGAACATATTCTGTTTAGGTGATATGTCTTCCTATTTTAATATTAAAGTTCACTTTTAGGCATAGAAAATAAATCTGAAAATATAGGAAAACAGGTATGCATGATTAGAAAATGTTAAATGAGGTCTCCAAATCCAAGAACTTCAAATTAAGATTTTGTAGAAGATCTGAAAACCTATTTGGAGTAGAAATTATCTTTCATGCAAATTTTGTGGCTAAGAAGTGTATTAATTAAATATAGAGAATTTGTTCAAATTGGAAATTCATATATAGTGTGCACTTAGAAATATGGATACAAAAGATAGAAATAATATATATGTTTAAAAGTGCATGTAGGCCTAAAATCAACACATCTAGGGTAACCACAACACTTAAAAATGTGAATGACTTTCATATGTATGTATGTATGGTTTGCATGAGTGGAAGTGTGGACTATGGCTTATGGAATGTTGTTTTCTTTTGCTATGTGTGTATTGGCATGAGTAGAACCAGCCCCAGAGCAGGTTCTCACCTTTCAAGATCAAGACTTTCCATTCCCAGAGCAGCAGGAAGAAGGCAAGTGTCCTTGACCACTTTGATCCTATACTAGGATGTGTAGTTAGAATTTAATTGCATTGTCAATTTGGAATATGGTACCCAAGCTAGGAAGTTTCCCAAGATTTTCATTATCTTATTTCCTTGTAGCCTGGGTTGGGATTTATTTTATTATGTCATTTGTTTATATACTTATGCTTAGCCATGCTTAGAATGGGATAAGTAGGATATGAGATCATCAACTTGTTTACCTTACTCTTGAATGAGATGTTATGAGTTATGTAGAGGTAGGGATCGAGGCAAGTTGGATGCTTTGGTTGGTGCTATGTGCACGAGACTCGGGTTTGTGTTTAGTGCTTGCCTGGATCCTAAGGGCCGGTTCATGGGGCATGTAACCTGGCTTTACCGTGCCAACCACATGCTGAGATGTGGCAGCTTGGAAAATTAATTAGGTGTATCTCCGGCGTAGTATGGGTGCTTGGATGGTGCGGGGAATAGGTGTCAGCTGGACTACCATATGAACCGCAAGGCTCAAGAGGAGGCCACTGCAACGGGGTTGGAGCCTCTTGTATGCTGTTAGGGGTGAAACCCCAGTGGGCTCACACTCGTCAGGAATCCCTTTGTAAAGGCCTCGTACTGATCTCCTAGCTACACACCTCGGAAGTGTGAACGTGGTTCGCGGCCACTGGCATAAGGGAGGTTCTTTTAGTCCACCCGGCAACGGGGGATGAAATCACTACATGTGGGTACAGTGGTGCAAACTCTGCAGAGTCAAAACTGTCATGACAGCCGTGCTCACGGTCAAGAGCGGCTTGGACTTATTCATCATTAGAGGATGATGAATTGGAAAGTTGAGGATGTTAAGCGGGAAACTTAAAATTGGAGATGAGATTTTGGTTACTTGATATTGATGATGGGTGAGGGATTAGGACCATTTCACCTGTGTTGTAATGTAGGTGCTTAATAAGCTAAGGTGATAGGTATTAATTGTGTAGTGCTTCAACCATGAGTTCAACCTCTCCTTGCTCTAACCATGCATGACATAACTTTCCCACACTTGCTGAGTACCAACGGTACTCAAGCTTGCTTTTTCTGTGGTTTAAATTGCTGCTCAGGTCAAGGGGATGACGTGGTGTTCAATGACCAAGACTTCGGACCCGAAGAAGGATTCTAGGTTCACAGAGTCCCCCGGGCAACGCCTGTGATGGAGCTCACAAGATTTATATTCCGCTGCTGTTTTATTGACATGTTATGAACATATTATCGTCCATCGAGACATTATGCTATGTAAGACTTATTTATATCCGAACACTTGGCTTGTAATAAATTGATACTTCACTATTTTTCATCACATGTATGAGAGAATGATCCTGGCATACATGTGATATTCACTCGGTTGCTCTTTGGAGAAACCAGGTGTGACAGAAGTGGTATCAGAGCCACGGTTGCCCGTAGGAACGTGGACCTAGGTAGAAATGGACGTATTTAAGGACCCTATTTTCTTAAAAACTATTGTACAAAAGGTGCGGGTTGAAAGTGTTATTTAATGGGGTCACTTTATTTGTTCATCTTGCCCCAACTTTTATTCAAAATACAATCTTTATTTAATTCTTATTTAACTTGATTTTAAATGCTTTATGTTTTAGATGGTTCGCATGGTTCGCACCGCCCGCAAGTCCACCGGAGGGAGAGTTCTTGTAGCTGCGTTTGCCTTGAGAGAGGAGAACTGCCCGGTGACGTACCACTCCTACGGGTTGGCAGTAGGAGGCTTGTTGCGCCGTCTTCGGCGTATGCTCCACGCTGCCGGCAATATTGGCAAGCTGATCACACACTACAGCTCCACCAGGACCATCCATGAGAAGCGTGAAGAATGGAGCTCAGAGATGAGGATTATCCTTGAAAACCAACTGCTCAAGATCCACCGCTCTCCAGCTTGTCAGGCAACTCAGGCCGATGCTGAGAAGGATGTCACCTGGGAGGCCATAACCTGCCAGAGTTACATCCACCGTCGCCACCTGGACAGGACTGAGTACATGTATGTCCTCCAGCGTGAGAGTGGCACCACGGAGTACAAGTACCCGCCAGTGCAGCAGGGGACTTCCCATGAGCACATGGACCTGTGCCTAGAGGATGCAGCTATGCTCAACACTCGACTGCAGGAGTGCCAGCAGGAGCTTCAGGATGTTCGTGACACCCTGAAGGAGACTTTGGCGTTGCTTCGCACCAGCTTGAGGGCGAGAGAAAGAGGAGATGGGAATGAATTGTGTGTCACCGTGAATGACACGTGGACTCCTGACTCCCCAGACCGCCGGGCGAGCAAACGTCGCCGCACTTCTCCACCATCATCTTCCCCACCTAAAGTGGAATCAGAGGGCAACCGCAATGATGAGGAAGACCCCGACGAGACAGCTCAGTGATACGAGTTATTAGACTCATTTCCCTTATTTCCGCATGATTATCGAGTAGTCGAGTCAAGGACCCATCTATTTGCTTGTTAGTGTTTCGTGTGTGACGTGAGTTGTGGAAGCCATAGGCACTTGTCCACAACCTCGTCTTTAAGTTGCTTTGCTTTGGTATGTGAACCCCTATGAATCAATATTGCATTTATTTTCACGTGAAACATGACGCCCAAAGATCTATGTGAAATCTTCAGAAATTGTCTAGATATTAAGGCCTCAAAAGTTTAAGTTTAAACAAGCAATTTGGGAAGTTAATGCGTAATGATTAAAGTTAACATTTGGTTGATCATGATAGATGGCTGGAAGAGGAAAAGGTCGTGGTGCCAACCCCAATAACAACAACGATGAGGCCGCCAATCCTCACCTTCCTGGAGGGCAAGATAGGGGTGATCGCCGTGAAGGAGCTGATCCTATCTACCAAATGATCGAAAATCAGAATCAGCACATCCAGAGTTTAACTCAAGTGGTGGCCAACTTACACCAAGCTCCATCCCCACAAGCTGCACCACGTCAACCAAGGTTGAGTGAGTTTCTGGGAACTCAACCCCCAAAGTTTGCAAGTGCTGCTGAACCTCTGGAGGCAGATGATTGGCTAAAGACCATTGAGATCAAGATGAGGATCATACAATGCCAAGGGTATGAGAGGGTGCTGTTTGCCTCTCACCAATTGCATGGACCCGCTGCTGATTGGTGGACCGCTTACGTGGCAGCCCATCACGACCTCGAGAACATCACTTGGGAAGAGTTCAAGCGCAGTTTCCGCAACCACTACATACCAAGGGGTGAACTCAAGAACAAGAGAAAGGAGTTCTTGGGACTGCAGCAAGGCAACATGACTGTGAGGGAATACCTCACAAAGTTCACCCAACTATCCAGTTCTGCACCATGGGACATCGAAACTGATGAGCAGAAACATGACTGTTTTGTGGAAGGACTTACCATGGAAATGCAATGTGCAATGTCCTCCAACGAATATGAAAGTTTTCAAAAGATGGTAGACAGAGCATTTGTCGTGGAGAGGAAACCGAAGGCCTTGGAGAATGAAAACAAGAGAAAGATGGGATGGTCACAACACCCGTCCACGTCTGATGCCGCAACCTGCAGGGCAGACGAGCCGTGCTGTGGTACCCTACCCGACACCGAGAGGGTACAACCCGAACTTCAGGCCTCCATCAGTACCAGTACAGCCGCAGCGTCAGTTTGTGCAGCAGCCACGCCACACTTACCAACCTCGACCAGCAGGACAAGGGCCACAGAACCAACCCCAAGATAACAAAGGCCAGGCACCTAAAGTTGGGGTGCAATGCTTCAACTGTGGTGAAGTGGGGCACTACGCTCATAAGTGCCCAAAGAAGAAGCCTATGGAGCCACAGCAGCAGAATGTGATGCGAGGACGGGTGAACCACGTGACCATGGAGGAAGCGCAAGAGGCACCTGACGTGGTAATTGGTAAGTTCTCTGCAAATTTACACATTGCAACCCTATTGTTCGATTCTGGTGCTACCCAGTCATTCATTGCTCAAGGATTTGTTAAGAAGCATGATCTAGCAACAACACAAATGAATCATATGTTAGCAGTGAACTCTCCAGGGGGAGAAATAAGAACAAGACATGTGTGTCCCAAGGTGAATCTAGACATTAATGGGGTAGTATTTACTGCAAACCTCATAGTGATAGACTCACAAGGGATAGATATTATTTTGGGTATGGATTGGTTGACCAAACATAAAGGTATCATCTATTGTTCGACAAGAACAGTGGAACTAACTCACACTAGCGGCACAAAAGTGAAGTTCATAGCCGTGCAAGAACCTAGGAGGGACATTAAACTCAATCAAGTTGAGGTGGAAGTGGAAGAGATAAGGATTATCAGGGAATATCAAGACGTTTTTCTGGAGGAGTTGCCAGGTATGCCTCCCGATCGTGAAGTGGAATTCACGAATTGAACTAGTACCTGGAACAGCCCCAATATACAAGAGGCCTTATCGGATGGACTCCAAACAGCTGAAGAGCTCAAGGAACATATAAGAGAATTGACAGAGAAGGGGTATATTCATCCTAGTTCCTCACCATGGGGAGCTCCAGTGATATTTGTGCCCAAGAAGGACGGAACGCAAAGGTTATGCGTAGACTACTGTGCGTTGAATGAAGTAACCATCAAGAACAAGTACCCAATACCCCGCATTGAAGACTTATTTGATCAGTTGAGGGGATCTTGTGTATTCTCAAAAATTGATCTCAGGTCGGGATACCACCAACTGAAGATAAGGCAAACTGACATTCCAAAGACAGCTTTCGTATCTCGGTACGGGCTGTATGAATACACCGTCATGCCAGGGCTAACTAATGCCCTAGCGTATTTCATGTATCTCATGAACAAGGTATTCATGGAATATCTGGACAAATTTGTGGTGGTTTTCATTGATGGCATTCTCGTCTTCTCCAAAGATGAAGAAGAACATGAGGGACATTTAAGATTGGTGTTGCAAAAGTTGAGAGAACACCAACTATATGCCAAGTTGAGCAAGTGTGAGTTTTGGCTGAAGAGAGTTCCCTTCTTAGGACATATAATCTCGGAGGGAGGGATCTCCGTAGATACCGCCAAGATCGAGGATGTGCAGAAGTGGAAGACCCCTTAAAATGTCGGGGAAATTTGACGCTTCTTAGGATTGGCTGGGTATTATCGACGGTTCATTGAGGGTTTCTCCAAGATCTCGAGACCCCTCACCAAATTCTTAGAGAATGGAATTACATTCACATGGACACCGGAGTGTGAGACGAGTTTCCAAGAGCTGAAGAAAAGATTGACAATAGCCCCAGTGCTAGTTATGCCAGATATGTAGAAGAATTTTTTGGTGTATTGCGATGCATCTAGACACGGGTTGGGATGTGTTCTCATGCAGGAGGGGCATGTCGTTGCCTATGCGTCTCGGCAGCTCCAAAAACAGGAGAGAAACTACCCTACACATGACCTAGAACTAGCCGCAGTGGTCCATGCATTAAAGATTTGGCGGCATTACTTGATGGGAAAGAGGATAGAGATATATACAGATCATAAGAGCTTAAAGTACATTTTCACACAGTCAGATCTCAACCTCAGACAAAGGAGATGGTTAGAGCTAATCAACGACTTTGATGTGGGCATCAACTATCATCCTGGGAAAGCGAACGTCATGGCAGATGCTTTAAGCCAGAAGGTGCACGTCAACATGTTGAGCTTAAATGACACGCCGAGTTGAAGTAAGAGATCGTAAAACTCAATCTATGCCTGGTGAATAGTGGTGAGGCCATTGCCATGGAGGTGGACTCCACATTGGAGCAAGACATACGCAACGGTCAGAAGAATGGAGAGAAGATACAAGAAATCAGAGAACTCATCAAAGAGAATAAAGCTCCTGGGTTCAGAGAGGATGAACAAGGTATGGTGTGGCATGGGAACAGAATATGTGTGCCTGGGGTGAAGGAGATCCCTGAACTGATTTTGAAGGAGGCTCACGATTCCGACTATTCCATTCGTCCTGGGAGTACGAAGATGTATCATGACCTCAAGAGCAGATATTGGTGGTATGGCATGAAGCGAGATGTCGTGGAACATGTCGCCCAATGTGACACATGTCAGCTAGTAAAAGCAGAACATCAAAGACCCGCGGGACTGTTGCAACCACTCAAAGTGCCTGAATGGAAATGGGAAGAAATAGGTATGGAATTCATAGTGGGACTGCCTAGGACCCAATCGGGATATGATTCGATATGGGTCATCATCGACAGGCTGACTAAGGTAGCTCATTTCATCCCCGTGAAAGAAAGCTACAGCGGATCCAAGTTGGCAGAATTGTACATGTCAAGAATCGTGTGTTTTCATGGAATGCCAAAGAAGACAGTGTGAGATCGAGGGACACAGTTCACCTCAAGGTTCTGGCAGAAGTTACATGAAACCATGGGAACTCATCTGAATTTTAGTTCTGCCTATCACGCCCAGACTGACGGGCAGACGGAAACAACCAATCAAATACTTGAGGATATGCTGAGAGCTTGTGCACTCAAGAACAATAGGAGTTGGGATAAGAACTTACCGTATGCGGAGTTCTCCTACAACAACAGTTATCAGGCTAGTATGAAAATGTCACCATTAGAGGCGTTGTATGGGAGGAAGTGCAGAACTCCACTATTTTGGAACCAAACCGGGGAAAGTAAAGTGTTTGGGCCCGAGGTACTACAAGAAGCCGATGCGAAAGTGAGGGAAATCCGCAACAACTTGAGGATAGCCCAGACCCGACAAAAGAGCTATGCCGATGTACGGAGAAGAGAGCTCGTTTTCAACGTGGGGGACTATGTTTGTCTCAAGGTGTCCCCTATCTGAGGGCTTCGTGGGTTCAGGGTGAAAGAGAAATTATCACCTCGATACATCAGACCATTCCAAATTCTGGAGAGGAAAGGCGAAGTGGCATATAAGCTATAACTACCGGCTAACCTATCAGAAGTGCACGATGTATTCCATGTGTCACAACTCAAGAAATGTTTAAGAACACCCGAAGAGATGTTACCCATGAATGAGGTGGACATACGAGAGGATCTTTCTTATGCCGAGCAACCGGTCAAGATTATGGAGACAATGGAACGCCTCACAAGAAATAAAAGAATCCGAATGTGCAAAGTGCAGTGGAAGCATCACTCGGAAGCAGAAGCCACATGGGAGCGAGAATACGAGCTCAAGGCACAGTTTCCGGATTTGTTTTCCTAGAGTCACCAATCTCGAGGACGAGATTTCTTTTAAAGGGGTAGAGTTGTAACACCCCAAAACTTGTTAAAGAGGGGAATTTAAAATTTTTGGACATAATGCATGTGGTGAAACAATTCAAATTTAAACTAGAATATAAATTTGAATCAAAACAGAAAAGAAAAAGGAAAAAGAAAATGGCCAGTTGGCCGAAACCCACCTCAGCCGGCCCAACAGCCCGCGGCTGTTTCCCCCCCCCCTCTCTCTGATGCGCGGGGCCCGCATGTCATCTTCTCCCCCCTCCCCCGCGCCCCCAACTGCCCCGATCTTCCCACGCCGATCGCCGCTGCTCCAACCGATTTCCACGCCCGATCTTCGGCAAGGCGCTGCTGCACATCTAAACTGACCCCCGCCGCCCCTCCTAGTGCATTTAAACAAAATAAAACTCGCCGGTTTCCCGTACCCGCTCCATCTTTCTCTCCAGTGAGAACCGAGGCATCCTCGGCCGTTTTCTTTCGATTCTCGTCCGGTTTCTCTGATCTAATGAGCTAGTCGTGTTCCACCACCGCCGGGGAGCCCTGCAGGTGAAGGAAGCTACGAGTCTTGCGCCCTAGCATCGGTTTCGACGAGCACCGAGGAGCAGCTCCGACCACCGTCATCACAGAGCCGAATTCTGACCTCCCCAAGCCCGAGAAACCCCTAGGTGAGCTTCCCCTACCCCTCCGCAGTCGATCGGTGTGAAAAACCGCAAGTTTTAGCATGTAGCGGCAAGGAACTGAAGCTGCGCCGGCGAGATCACCGCCCCCACCGCCGCGCGCCGCCGCACGCGCGGGCTGGCTCCGGCCAGGGCGACGTGGCCCCCTGAGGCCCGTCTATTTTAAATCGTGCGGTCCCGAATAGATCTAACCCGTACCGCTTTGTGATCTAATCTCAGCCCTATGTTTTAAATCCAACGGCCCACATCAGCCCCGCATATTAAACCCCGGGAAACTTACGCGCTACCCCCTGGGTTATGAAAAAAATGGATCTAGCCCCGGAAAACTTCTGAGCTAGCCCCTGGACCCTGGGGAATTTATGAAAACCCGTTTAAACATCAGTTTTAGCCCCTGGACTTAATAAAAATTAGGAAAACCTCTCTGTTTTGTGTAATTGGGCCCCTGGAAATTTAGGAAATAATAAAATAGACCCTGCAGTAGGGTGGATTTTCCCTTCAGACCCTATAGGATATTAAATTCAGAAATTTGAACATAGAAGTAGAATTTAAATTCAAATGGTGATGTAAACACATGTGCAAATACAAATTTAAATTTTCCTAGCACTTGGAAAACATTTAGAATGAGTTGAGAACTGATTTTAGGCTGAAATGAAATCTGACTAAGTGCTGTTTACTTTTATTATTGCTGGAAATTCATTTTTAGGCTAGAGAATAATTCTGAAAATGGGTAAAATGAATTTAATTTGATCCCCATTAGAGAGGAAGTTCAAAGATATTTTATTGAACATTTTAGATCAGAACATATTCTGTTTAGGTGATATGTCTTACTATTTTAATATTAAAGTTCACTTTTAGGCATAGAAAATAAATCTGAAAATATCGGAAAATAGGTATGCATAATTAGAAAATTTTAAATGAGGTCTCCAAATCCAAAAACTTCAAATTAAGATTTTGTAGAAGATCTGAAAACCTATTTGGAGTAGGAAATTATCTTTCATGCAAATTTGTGGCTAAGAAGTGTATTAATTAAATATAGAGAATTTGTTCAAATTGGAAATTCATATATAGTGTGCACTTAGAAATCTGGATACAAAAGTTAGAAATAATATATATGTTTAAAATTGCATGTAGGCCTAAAATTAACACATCTAGGGTAACCACAACACTTAAAAATGTGAATGACTTTCATATGTATGTATGTGTGGTTTGCATGAGTGGAAGTGTGGACTATGGCTTATGGAATGTTGTTTTCTTTTGCTATGTGTGTATTGGCATGAGTAGAACCAGCCCCAGAGCAGGTTCTCACCTTTCAAGATCAAGATTTTCCATTCCTAGAGCAGCAGGGAGAAGGCAAGTGTCCTTGACCACTTTGATCCTATACTAGGATGTGTAGTTAGAATTTAATTGCATTGTCAATTTGGAATATAATACCCAAGCTAGGAAGTTTCCCTAGATTTTCATTATCTTATTTCCTTGTAGCCTGGGTTGGGATTTTTTTTATTATGTCATTTATTTATATACTTATGCTTAGCCATGCTTAGAATGGGATAATTGGGATATGAGATCATCAACTTGTTTACCTTACTCTTGAATGAGATATTATATGTAGAGGTAGGGATCGAGGCAAGTTGGATGCTTTGGTTGGTGTTGTGTGCACGAGACTCGAGTTTGTGCTTAGTGCTTGCCTGGATCCTAAGGACCGGTTCATGGAGCATGTAACCTGGCTTTACCGTGCCAACCACATGCTGAGATGGGGCAGCTTGGCCAATTAATTAGGTGTATCTCCGCCGTAGTATTGGTGCTTGGATGGTGCGGGGAATAGGTGTCAGCTGGACTACCATATGAACCGCAAGGCTCAAGAGGGGGCCACTGCAGCGGGGTTGGAGCCTCTTGTATGCTGTTAGGGGTGAAACCTTAGTAAGCTCACACTCGTTGGGAATCCCTTTGTAAAGGCCTCGTAGTGATCTCCTGGCTACATACCTCGGAAGTGTGAACGTGGTTCGCGGCCACTGGCATAAGGGAGGTTCTTTTAGTCCACCCGTCAACAGGGGATGAAATCACTACATGTGGGTATAGTGGTGCAAACTCTGCAGAGTCAAAAGTGTCATGACAGCCATGCTAACGGTCAAGAGCGGCTTGGACTTATTCATGATTAGAGGATGATGAATTGGGAAGTTGAGGATGTTAAGCAGGAAGCTTAACATTGGAGATGACATTTTGGTTACTTGATATTGATGATGGGTGAGGGAATGGGACAATTTCACCTCTGTAGTAATGTAGGTGCTTGATAAGCTAAGGTGATAGGTATTAATTGCGTAGTGCTTTAACCATGAGTTCAACCTCTCCTTGCTCTAACCATGCATGACATAACTTTCCCACACTTGCTGAGTACCAACGGTACTCAAGCTTGCTTTTTCTGTGGTTTAAGTTGCTGCTAGGGTCAAGGAGATGACGTGGTGTTCAATGACCAAGACTTCGGACCCGAAGAAGAATTCTAGGTTCACAGAGTCCCCCGGGCAACGCCTGTGACGAAGCTCACAAGATTTATATTCCGCTGCTGTTTTATTTACATGTTATGAACATATTATCGTCCATCGAGACATTATGCTATGTAAGACTTATTTATATCCGAACACTTGGCTTGTAATAAATTGATGCTTCACTATTTGTCATCACATGTATGAGAGAATGATCCTGGCATACATGTGATATTCACTTGGTTGCTCTTTGGAGAAACTGGGTGAGACATAAATCGCCTGTTCTTTCTACGTCACGGTACAGTGAACAAGTGGTACTCACTGACCGCGAGGGACGGCGATTATAATCGATTTACACCTGCAGGGTTACCCGAATAACCCGTCACGTATGCTCGTACTCGATGTTGCCTACAGCAACCATCACGGACACCGTACGCAACCACCTTTCACCCGTCAGCCAAATATTGAACCGGTCCTATCGTCCCGAGCAAGAGGTCTCTGCACGCGCATCTCAGTGCCGCCAGCTGATTTACACCTCGAGCTCTCAACCTACCCTCTGAACGACAGGCAATGCCTCAATACCCAGCTACCCGAGTTACATCGGTTTCCCGGTTCCCATATAGCCGGTAGGTCTTCGGTACTGTTCTAGCTTGTTCAACAGGCCCACACACGGCTCGGTCCTCAATCGACACAAGCGGAGCTATATCACACAGGCCCCAAAGTCCTGCTGCCCTTACTCTCCGCTCGGTCTTATTTTTCTTGCCATGTATTTCATTTGCTACTTTTACCTGAGCGATGTGCCTCTAGCCTATTCTCGCGAGTAGTTCCAACTACTCGACTTGTACCAAATCCTACTCTATCTTAGCATTGCAGTGGCTAACGAGGTTTTCAATCCTAATCCCAACCCATGGTTTTCTTGGCTATGCAATTGGGTTTTCAAACAAGACTCTAATGCAAGCAATAGGGGTACTCAAAGTAAGTTCTCAAAACAGTAAAAATTTGTAAAAGGGTTAATGCAAACCGGAGCTTGCCTTGCTGCTCTTGGTCATAGGCTAGATGCTCTTCCGGAGTAACGAAGTCTAAGACTTCGGGTTCCTCCTAAACCTTAGCGACTACATGAGAAATATGGATATGTATCAATTCATATGCATTTCCATTGAATCTAAACTTGTGAAGTTTATAAGTCTCACTAGACAGACCCAATGACTCTGAAATTTTTATTGTGGTTTGGTTACAACCTAAACAGAGACTTGGCCAAGTTTTAGTTGCAGCAAAGCTCATTTGAGCTCTCCACAAATAATTATGTACTTGACCTTAATTGGAGCTCTTATGGTATTCTAGGGATTTTCATGGAGTAAGCCATGACTTTATGAAAACTAGATTTTTAGAGGGTTCTAATGGAGTTGGTCTCACTTAATTTGAAGGTTCCTAGCTAGAGATATGAGCTAAACAATTTTAGAGAAATTCTAAAAATGTTTCTGGACATTTTCTATTTTCTCTGAAACAGTCACACCATTAGGTTGATCAAATTAGCTCAAATGGATCTGAAATTTTTATGGTAGCTCAGGGATATTTTGGTGACCACCCAGCAAAATTTCAGAATTTTCCTCCAAAGGGTTCTCCAGTTAAAATTCTAAACATTTTAAACTTTGAAGAATTAATTCTGGAGAAATAAGGATTTTCATGAAGTGAAAATTGATTTTCTGGAAAGTACTCAGAGAGCTGAATCCAACAAATTTTGGTTCACTCAATTTGGAGTTTCCTAGCCAAAGTTATGAGGATTTGAAGTTTGAATGAAATCTGAAAATCGGGAAAAGTTTAAATCACTGCGCGTGGGACCCTGGGCTACGTGTCGGCTCCTCATCGGATGACACACGTGGCTACAGATTCCTTCGCGTGCAGCCGCACCCGATCCGTGCCACAGCGGATCCCGGTTTTAAAATATATGCCGCTGACAGCCGGGGCCCACCCCCTTCGTCTTCCTCTCGCCTCCCGCGCTCTGCCGCCGCGACACCTCACCGGAGAGCTCGCCGGCGGCCTCTGTGGTTATCCAAACTTCATGATTCTGGCCGCCCCTGCCTAAATCCACTCGGGGAACATGATTCTGGGCTCAGCTTGTCATGAAAATGGCCGGCACATGGTCGGCGATGAGCGGTAGCTTCAGAAGAACTTCGGCCGTGTCGGCCGGCCTTCCTAGCACCTCATCTGATCGAACAAAAGGTCGTCGAGCACCAGTGGACCCTAGGAAGGATTGACATGGGCTCCACGGAGCTCGGGGATGGCTGTACTAGGCTGTCACAGTGCGACCTAGGCCGGAATTCGGGAATTCTTCTAAAACTCAAAGAACAGTGGCTTCCCTCAACGGTTCTTCGTTGTTCCTGCTCCTATGGACTCATACGGGCACCTGAAGTGCTCCCCTCCATGAGAGGATGAGTGGTGCGGTGTGGACTACGAATTTTGCGAATCGGTCCGGGTTTCCTTTTTGCACACCGTCGCGAAATCATGAAATTCCGGCGTGAGCAGTCTATGTCATGCCGCCGGAGCTTGCGGTAATGAAAGAGGGTCTGAAGGCGAACCTTTTTGCTGTTTACAGCTTGGAGAACGGCAGGCTGTGGTGGCCGGACGGACCGTTCCCGCGATGGCGGCTCGAGCTGAACCGGGAAATGAAAGAACGTCGTGGTGGAGCTCGGGAAGGACTGCTCCGGGCCTGGAACCGAGGCGAGGGCGTCAAGGAATACTTGGTGCACCCGGTGCTGGTCTCAGCTCGCCGTGGAAGCCACAGGATCGGCCGGGCGACGAGGGACCGAGGATTCTACCGAGCGGCGAGGGCTTTCGGTTTGCTGGGCGAGAACGCGTTGGGACAGCAGTGAGGAGAACTGGAGACAGCTCGGGCGCGTAGATAAAGGCCCTGAGAGGCGGTTCAGCGGCCGAGGGCGGCAAGCAGCTGCTGTCCTCGCCGTGGCGGCAGCTCTGTCGGGCGCAAGAAACCGAGATCAGTCCTCAGTCGGTTGAATTCTCTCCAGTGGCTGACATGTGGGTCCCATCTCCCTTTTAACCTCTGAACTTAACTCCCTCTTACTGTTGTAAACAGTAATCCCTCTTATACCCATGGTGATTTGAATTATCTACCCCTGAGCCATTTGAATTGGTTAGAATTCAAATTGGGTTTGGTTTGACTATATTTCAGCACGTATTCAGTTTGAAATTCAAATAAAGTTTGAATTTGCTAAACTTAGCTTATGACAAGATCAACTCCAAATGGAGTGAAAATTGGTGTGTGAGCTCACAAAAATGTGCTGAGTAAGAATATGCCTCCCACTTTTGAATTTATGGGATGAAAACAGTTTGAATTTGAATTTGAGTTCAAACCGCCCTCTTTCTAGCTATACCCAAAGGACATCAAAAAGGTTTTGAATTTGGGTGAAACTTGGCATGGACATTCCTAGCAAGGTGTAGGAGTTTTTCATATGCCCAGCCCCTAAATGATGCATGTGGGAAATGCCACTTTTGCATTGTGTGAGTTTTTTCTCTAATGATCATGTTGATGGTGGTTACTTGCTCTTCAAATGTGTTCATCAACTTTCTTCAAATGGAGTGTGTGTGGAGTGTGATAAAACACTTTGAGTATGTGTCAAAAACTTAGGCCCTTACAGAATCCTACTCCAGTTGGAACTAAATCCTAACAAACTTTCCCCCATTTAATTTGGTGCAGCAGCAATGGGGAAAAATCCCCTAAATGTGGGGGAAATTCCCCTTTTTTGGGGAATTGGGAAATTTGGAGATTGGGGAAAAATTTGGGGAAATTGGAACTGGCTCATTTCAGCTATATTTTTCCCATTCCCCACCATTTCTATGTCACTTACTCCATTTCTACATTCCCCTCTCCATTTCTATGTCCCACTCTCCATTTCTACATTGCCTTTCTCCATTTCTATGCCCCATTCTCCATTTTTATATGCCTTTCTCCATTTCTATGGTTCCTTCCTCCATTTCTATGGTTCTTTCTCCATTTCTATAGTTCTTTCTCCATTTCTATAGTTCTTTCTCCATTTCTATGGTTCCTTTCTCCATTTCCATGGTTCTTTCTCCATTTCTATAGTTGTTTCTCCATTCCTATTTCTTTTAAAATGCTTCTCTACATGAAAAATGTGTGCAATGCATGGGAATGAATTTTGAGGGTGTTACAAACCTACCCCCTTCAACTGAATCTCGCCCTCGAGATTCGATAGAGTGGAGGATAGATGAGGGAATTCTGCCTTGAGGTCTTCCTCACGCTCCCATGTAGTTTCAAGCTTCCGTGTGATGGCTCCGTTGTACCTTGCACCAACGGATCACTTTGTTCCTCGTGACCCTCTCCTTCACGTCCAAGATTTTGACGGGGTGTTCCGCGTAGGTCAGATCCTTTTGAAGCTCGAGCTCATCCATCGGTACTTGTTCTTCCAGTACTCTTAAGCACTTCTTGAGTTGGGATACGTGAAACACGTCGTGTACGTTGGAGAGGTGCATTGGCAGCTCTAGTTGATAGGCACTTCTCCTCGATTGCCCAAAATATTGAATGACTCGATGTAGCGAGGTGCTAATTTTCCCTTGACATTGAACTGTCATTGGCCTCGGATAGGCGATACCTTAAGATACACGAAGTCTCCTACTTCGAAGGTC
Organism: Neostapfia colusana; assembly: GCA_030760725.1. Lineage (NCBI taxonomy): Eukaryota > Viridiplantae > Streptophyta > Magnoliopsida > Poales > Poaceae > Neostapfia > Neostapfia colusana. Next base: position 45,042,136 of record JASWHV010000018.1, on the reverse strand, counting down.
AATTTTCTTCGCCTATTGTCCACATAACCTTTTTGTCGTGACTGAGCAGCCTTCAAATTTTCTCATATCGTTTGGACTTGCTTCTCAGCGTCTTGCAGCACTTCGGTCCCAAACACTTGGCTCTCTCTGGTCTCATTCCAGAACAGCGGCGTTCTACACCTTCTACCATACAATGCTTCGAAGGGTGACATCTTCAAGCTGGCTTGGTAGCTGTTGTTGTATGAGAATTCATCATACAGCAAGCTCCTATCCCAACTACGCCCATGTTTCAAGGCGCAAGCCCTCAACATATCTTCCAAAATTTGATTTGTCCTCTCAGTTTGCCCGTCGGTTTGCGGGTGATAAGCAGAGCTAAAATCCAGTCGTGTACCCATAGCTTCATGCAGCTTGTTCCAGAACCTAGAGGTAAATTGAGAACCCCGATCTGAAACTATCCTCTTTGGAACTCCATGGAGACACACGATTTGCTCCATATACAGCTCGGCTAGTTTTGCAGCGCTGTACTTGGTTTTAACAGGAAGGAAATGGGCTGTTTTTATCAATCGGTCCATGATAACCCAAATAGAGTCGTAACCCGATTGAGTATGTGGCAATCCAACGATGAAATCCATGCTGATGTCTTCCCACTTCCACTCGGGTACTTTCAATGGCTGCAACAGTCCAGCCGGTCTTTGATGTTTGGCCTTCACCCGTTGGCACGTATCGCATAAGGCAAGATATTCAGATATGTCCGTTTTCATACCATACCACCAATAGCAAGTTTTCAGGTCCTTGTACATCTTTGTACAGCCGGGGTGTATGGAATAAGGTGAGTCATGTGCCTCCTTTAATATCGTGTCGCGGATGTGCTTCACGTTAGGCACACAAATCCTTTTCCCTAACCAAAGCGTGCATTTCTCGTCTTCCTTGAAATCCTTTTCTATGCCTTGTCGGATTCTTTCCTTGATTTCCTCATCTGTTGCTTGGCCATCTCGTATCTCTTGTTCCAGCGAAGAGTTGAGTTCTATCACTTCCATCTCGTTCATGAACCCGATACGTAACCGTTCAAACTCCTTGCGCAGCTCGGGTGGCAGCACCCGAACCATGAGTTGGTGACATGCTTCCTTTCGGCTCAACGCATCATCTACTACATTGGCCTTTCCGGGGTGATAATTGATTCCAACATCATAATCCTTGATGAGTTCCAACCATCGACGTTGCCTCAAATTCAGATCCGTTTGCCTGAATATATACTTGAGGCTTTTGTGATCCGTATAGATCTCACATCGGCGGCCAAGGATATAATGCCTCCAAATCTTCAAGGCATGTACCACGGCTGCAAGTTCCAAGTCATGTATGGGGTAATTCAGCTTGTGTTTCTTTAGTTGTCTCGACGCATAGGCTACCACTTGTCCTTCTTGCATGAGCACACATCCAAGCCCTTGTTTTGATGCGTCACAATATATGTCGAAGCTTTTGCTCACGTCCAGCAATACCAAAACCGGCGCTGTGGTTAGTCTTTTCTTTAGCTCCTCAAAGATTTCTTGGCACACTGGTGTCCACTGAAATGATTTTCCCTTCATTAGCAATTCAGTCATAGGCTTCGCTATTTTGAAGAAATCCTTGATGAACCGGCGGTAGTATCCAGCCATTCCAAGGAAACTCCGAATATCTCTCACATTCTGCGGTTGATTCCACTTTAAAACGTCTCCCACTTTTTCGGGATCAACCGATACTCCTCCCTCGGAGATGATGTGGCCTAGGAACGATATGTCCTTTAGCCAAAATTGACACTTGCTGAACTTGGCATACAATTGGTGCTCTCGCAGTTTCTGCAATGTCAATCTCAAGTGTTCTTCATGTTCTTCCTCGGTTTTCGAATACACCATGATATCATCGATGAAAACCACGACGAACTTGTCCAAGTACTCCATGAAGACCTTATTAATGAGGTACATAAAGTATGTGGGTGCATTCGTTAACCCAAAAGACATAACAGTATATTCATACGAACCATACCGTGTTCGAAATGCAGTCTTGGGTATGTCGGAGGGCTTAATATTAAGCTGGAAGTATCCCGTCCGAAGATCAATCTTGGAGAAAATTTGGGCACCTTTCATTTGGCCGAACAGGTCCTCTATACGGGGCAGCGGGTATTTATTCTTGATTGTCACCTCATTGAGAGACCTATAATCCACACACATCCTTTGGGTCCCGTCCTTCTTGTCTACGAAGAGCACGGGGGCTTCCCATGGTGACGAGCTTGGGCGTATAAAACCGTTTTCTAGCTGCTCCTGAATTTGCTTCTTAAGTTCCACTAGTTCATTAGCGGGCATCGTATACGGCCTCTTTGCTATAGGTGCAGTTTCAGGTACTAAATCAACGGCAAATTCAATGTCTAAGTCAGGTGGCATACCTGGATGTTCTTCTAGGAACACATCTGAAAATTCTTGAACCACCAGAATGCTTTCCAATGTTGCTTCTTCGACGTGGTTCAATGCTGCCTTCTCGGTCGCCGGTTGGGCTGACTCGAATTCAATACGAGTACCGTGCTCATTTGTCAACTGCACGCTCCTCTCAGCACATTGAATCACTCTGCTTAACCAATCCATTCCAAGTATTATATCAGTCCCTTGGGAATCCAAGACAATAAGGTTGGCAAGAAAGTCTACCCCCCTTATTTTATGGTTTACTTTCGGACATACTATATTAGTCCTCATCTCTCCACCGGGAGAATTAACCAACACAGTGTGTTTCATGTGTGATATGGGCAGATTGTACTTGGCAACATACTTGGATGATATGAATGAATGCGATGCTCCGGAATCAAACAAAACAGTGGCTGGGTTGGAGTTGGCAAGGAACATACCAATCACGACGTCCTCAGCTTCTTGTGCTTCCTCAGCTGAGACATGATTCACGTTGCCACGAGTGTAGTTCTGCTGCCCACGGTTACCTTGCGTAGCTCCTCCATTCGGCTGTGGGTTCTGTTTTGGTGCGTTGGTCGGCTGTCCAAGGCCTTTCTTCGGGCACTGTCTTGCAAAGTGTCCCGCCTCTCCGCATGAAAAGCATGCTTTGTTGCCCAAAACAGAAGGAATGTTGGGGCGAGGCTGGTTTTGAGCATAGGCGCCCATGTTGGGACGGGGCGCAGGAGGCAAAGGCATACGAGGTGCTTGCATAACAGGACATTGCTGCGGTGGTTGATTAGGGCGAGGTGGATTTGCAGGGCGGAAAGTAGAAGCGGACGAGCCATACTGTGGTGCAGCTGGTGACATGAAACGGGGACATACATTGCTCCCTTGTGGCTGGTATGGCATCTTCCTTTTTCCCTCTTGCTCGATCTCATAGATCTTGCTCTCAACCACTATAGCTTTGTCAACGAGCTTCTGGAAGTTTGCATAATTGTTGTTGAGCAGCCTAACTTGGATCTCATTGTTCAATCCTCTCATGAACAAGTATTGCTTCCTTTGATCCGAGTTGACATCTTCTGGAGCATATCTTGACAGCTGCGTGAACTTGTTGAGGTACTCATTCACGATCTTCCTTCCTTGGCGGAGACCTTCAAACTCTTGCCTTTTAAGCATAATGACTCCAGCAGGGACGTAATGAGAACGGAAACTCTCCTTGAATTCAGCCCAAGTGATAGTCTCCTAGTTGACATGAGCATTGCAAAGAGCATCCCACCAGTCAGCGGCTGCTCCCATAAGTTGATGCGATGCGAAGAGAACTTTCCCCCGATCACTGCATGAACAATAGCAAGCTTCTTTTCCATGGACTTCAACCAATCATCAGCCTCCATGGGATCATTAGCTTGTGGAAAAGTAGGCGGCCTAGTCCTCATGAACTCTCCCAATCTGTTGTGAGCCGGCGGTGGTGGCGGTGGTGGCGGTGGGGGTGCAGGAATGGGGTTAGGATTGTTGTTGTTGTTGGATTGTAGCTGTCCCAACGTTTGTATCATAGTTTGCATGAGCTTGTTATGCATAGCCATCAACCATTCAAGGTTGTTTGCATCAGCCCCGGGGTTAGCATTTTCAGGAACTTCAACATTGCCATCCTCTTATGGTTCATTGTTGCCACAAGTGTTCCTCCTTTGATGGCTGGCGTTTTCCCTCACCATCTGTGAGAGAGAGTAGAGTAGAATAGAAAATAGAACTTCAGATTGATCCCCCCAACTATATGCATCAAGGTGTATGAACTAAATATCTTCTTTTATTATTTTCAGCCTATATGAGGATGTGAACACGTGCCGAAGCATCTCACATCTATCCACTATGTGTTGATGTGGACATTCGCCGAAGCGTCCCACAACTCACATCAGCACGCAAACCAAGCAATCATCACAAATGTTCAACACACCACTCTTATTCAAGCTACTACGATTTAAACATTCCTATTACAGCTTATTCAATGGGAATCCTAAACTTAATCATGTGAACCAGTGCTGTTCTCGCCGTGTGACGGGGGTGGCCCATACATGGGTGCACGCCATGGTGAGTCGGCAGTCCATGTAGGGTTATACGACGCTGGTGCTCCATTTGCTCCTGTGTTGGCACGAGTCTCCTCTTGTTTCTCCAGCAAATACAGCTTCTTGCGGAGGTAACGGATCTCTTCTTGTGCGCTTGCGTAGCGGTTTCCTAACTCCACGAGCAACCTCTGAGACTTGTCAGCAGCCTGTGGGTTGGAAAGTGATGTTACATGGGGTCCAATGATCTCCCTTGTACCACTCTTCTGACATGGGTGCAGCTCAAAAGTGGTGTCCTCAAGCTGCTCATGGAAGGCGTAGCACAGTCCCGTGAGTGCTTCCCATGCAGCATCGTCGATAGCTTTTGCCCTTGTAGCTCTCCATGTGGGTGTGAAGTGCCGAGTGACAACCCGACCGTTAGATAGGACGGTTACATCAGCCTTCCACTCTTCATGTCCGCGACGAGGGACTTTCTTGAGGAGATACTCTGGGTATAAGCTGCAGCAATCAAGAAATTCTTTGAGCTCCCTGGATGTGTGTCCTCCTTCCATTCCATCGGACCGAAATTCTTGAACTGAATGGTTGGCCCATTCATCACCTTAATTATTGGTATCAGCAAGGGGTGGCTCCTCCTCGGGTTCATCTTCTCCCATCATAGTTTCATGAGGCTCCACGGGGTGTAAGCCCGCGTGAAACTCCTCCTGAGGTGCGTACCAATGCTGTTCTTGTGGATCATCCTCCATATCGCCTTCGAATGATTCCACCTCTTCCGGATCATCTTCCTCATGCATATAGCTGTTGACTTCATCTTCATCATGAGGTTCCGTCTTCACTTCCTCCCAATATTGTCCATTGGACACCTCAATGGGGTTAAGAGCACTCCCACGGGGTGGTGGACGAGCTCTTATGTGTGCTGTGCTCCCGGTCACCGGCATCTATAAATAAGACATGAGAAACTTTAGAGAAGGAAGAAATAACTCCAAAAACTTTAGAAACTATGGAGCAAGAAAGCAAAGGCGTTGCTGTCCAAAAGAAGAGAAAAGAGTGGCTGAAAATAGCACTTTGCGGTGGCTGAATTGACAAATAAAATGCAGCAGCAAGCAATTTTCGAAAATAGCAGTTTAGAAGGGTGTGCCTATGTGTTTTAAAGTGTCCATTATACCTAGACTTTCATCCTACGGTCAACGTGGCTCTGATACCAATCTGTGACACCCGGTTCCGAAAATAGAACCAACTGAATGGTCCTCGAAGTATTCTTCTCCTGTTGCTGATGTTTATGTGATAATGCAAGGGTGAGTACATGTCGTACTCAGCAAGTGCGGGAAAAGTATGACATGTAGCTTACAACAAGGTATGGAGTAAAAAGGCTCATTGCAGCAAGCAAATTTTATTTCACAAACATGGTAAAAACAGAAACTAAGTCTAGATGAATTAAATCCCAATATAACCAAGTAATCAGCAACATTCTTTCATCATAATTCACCATTTATCAAGTCTCAACCAGCCATTAATCTTTCTCAAGTTCATCTCATGCTCATAAATATTCATATCCATCTCATATTTATATAACCAAAACCAAACTCATTATCATGACTCAAAACAGTCCCAAAACCAATCCCAATGACCATACCACAACCATACCGAATAACCATCCCAAGATTTCCCTCTAATCATGGAAGTTAGTCAGGTGCTTATGACCGGAAGCACGGCTATCATGATAGTTTTACACTCTGCAGAGGTGGCACCATTTTACCCACAAGTTCGTGATTCGTCACCCGTCGGCGACTGCAGAACCTCCATTATACCAGTACACAACCGTCGGTGTATGGCCAAGAGATCACAAAATAGCCTTTACAAAGGGGCTACTAGATGTATGGACTCACTGAGGTTTCATCGGCAGGCTCGAATCGCCATTCTCCCACCCACAGGCCCCCTCTTGTGCCATGCAGTTCCCAGGGAAGTCCTCCTCGACTCCCATTCCCCGCGCCATCCACGGTCTATAACAAGCTAGCAACACACCTAATTAATCAACTAAGCCACACCCATACTTGGCCTTGTGGTGGCACTGTTTTCCTGGCATATTCTCGCATGAACCGGTCCTTAGATCTACGGCAAGTACCACCATCTCATCCAAAAACATTCACGAACCAAGCTTGCCTAGATCTCCCTGATTCCATGCCCATTAACATCATCAAGATCTCATCATCATTATTCATATGAGTGCAGTAGCTAGACATGTTTTATTTCAGCTTCTCGTATCCCGTAGATTAAGCGAAGCAAAAAGGAAAAATGACCATACCTGACTCATCAACTTTCCCGGCGACAAGGATGGATAACAAAACTAGTAAACTCCTATAAAAGGGTGTCCCATCAAGTTGACTCAAGCATACGAGTTTTCGCAAACAAAACAGTTTCAAAACATGGGATCAATATGGTCAAGGGGCACTTACCTTGTTCCCGTGGTTCTTGTTGCTCAAGCGTCTCGATGTCTTGGTGCTGTAGTTCTTCGTAGATGGCCTCTTGAGCTTTTTCTTCTACTCACGATCAAGCAAATACAAAATTCACAGCAATCAATCATCATGCACAAACTTTACTCAAGATGCAATGGGGTAGATGAATGCAAATCCTATGGTGCTGTTTTATTAAACCAGTTTGTATGTGTTCTTGCATGTTTTAACAGGCTTTCATGGGATTTTATGATGAACAAGGGTGCTGGGATCAAGTGTGGACGTGGTAATAATCTTTACTCAAGATCTAGATCAATTCCACCATCAAAAATCAATCAAAACGTGATCTGTCCACACGAAAATTTTTCTGTTTGAAGGGGGCGAAGAAAACAGATGCGTAGAAACCGCGGCGACGTTGTAAGATGGGTAATAGGGACCTACCTCACTTCCTCCTTGGTGGCAGGGCCTTCCTTCTAGCAATGGCAGCAGCGGGGAATTTTTCTATGGATGATTAGGGCAGGACAGATCGTCGGTTCTTTTCAGGCGATGGCGAGGCGTGACGGGACTCGTCGGCGGGTCTCAACGATGGGGCTCGACGGCGGGGCTCGACGGTGGGGCTCGACGACGGGACTCGACGGTGGGGCTCGTCGGCGGGGCTCACCGGCGACCGAACTCCGGCGGGGGGGGGGGGGGGGGGGGGCAACTCGGCGAGTTGGGGTCTAGGGCCTCCAAGTCGCCGGCTTGGGAGGGGGGAGAGAGGAGGGGGGCTGCGACCAAAAAGGGGGGGTTGGGTTCTATTTATAAGGGGGGAGAGGGGAGAATCCTACCGCAATTGGAACTAAATCCTAACAAACTTTTCCCCATTTTATTTGGTGTGGCAGCAATGGGGGAAAATCTCCCAAATGTGCGGAAGATTCCCTTTTGGGGGGAATTGGGGAATTTGGAGATTTGGGGAAAATTGGGGAAATTGGAATTGGCTCATTTCAGCTATCTTTTTCCCATTCCCCACCATTTCTGTGTCACTTACTCCATTTCTACATTCCCCTCTCAGTTTCTATGTCCCACTCTCCATTTCTACATTGCCTTTCTCCATTTCTATGCCCCATTCTCCATTTTTATATGCCCTTCTCCATTTCTATGGTTCCTTCCTCATTTCTATGGTTCTTTCTAAATTTCTATAGTTCTTTCTCCATTTCTATAGTTCTTTCTCCATTTCTATGGTTCCTTTCTCCATTTCCATGGTTCTTTCTCCATTTCTATAGTTCTTTCTCCATTTCTACTTCTTTTATAATGCATCTCTACATGAAAAATGTGTGCAATGCATGGGAATGAATTTTGAGGGTGTTACACGGACTAGTCCGCCTATCGGACTAAGCCACTTAGGTACGGAGGAAATACCTCTGAGTGACCTCGGACTAGTCCGCTCAGCTGGTCGGACTAGTCCGGTTTCTTTAGACTAGTCCGGTTTAGGACAAAACAATTGTTCCTGTGTGAGCTCAGACTAGTCCGGATATGGCCAGACTAGTCCGTAATCTGAGATTAGAGAGTTATCGAGACTAAGTCTGGTAAGACTAGACTAGTCCGCCCTTGTGGCCGGACTAGTCCGTTGCTTGCCAGACTAGTCCATTCTCACCCGGAGCAAAGGTTTCTTTGTGAGATCAGACTAGTCCGCTCCTCATCAGACTAGTCCAGGATTTTATGACCGTTTGAATTCAAAGTTCACGGGGACTTTAGCTGGTAGCCTTTGTGATGTAAGTGGTCTCCCAAGGACGGACTAGTCCGGGGTTCTGACCGGACTAGTCCGAACTTTAGTAGGTGTAACGGTTAGATGTCGAGATCCCTATAAAAAGGGACCCCCCCCCGTTTCAAGTTGGAAGTACTCAAACCCTAGCGCCAAAAACAGTTTCCTTGAGCTCTTATAAGCCTCTTTCCTCACCTTCTTGACCCCTAAGATTGGATCTTGAGGGGTTTGTGGATTTGAGAGAGGAGAGACGCGGTGATCAACGTATGAGCTCTCGGTTTGAATCTCTTGCCCTCTAATTGTTAGTTTGAGTTCTTAGCTGTTGTATTTTGTTTCCTAGAACTGATAGGTTGTTGTAGGGAGCCTCAAATTGTGATTAACCCCTAAGAATATTGTATTCACAATTTGATTGATAGTGAAGAACCCAGGCTTGATCTTGGTGATCGCTCGGTGAGGGTAGGGTTGGAAGAGACCCGATCCTTTGTGGATTCCTCAACAGGGACGTAGATTCCTGTGTGGAATCGAACCTCGGGATAAATCGAGTCTCTTGATTCCTTTACTTTCTCGTTTATTCACTGGAGTTGCTTGTTAGGTTTTTGTCTTGCTCAAAACTTGTTAATTGCTTTGTAGTTGTGAGTCTTGCAATCCAATCAGTTTATCTTTCATAAATTAGTTGATTAGATTGTTAGACTACTTACATATCTTCCACTTAAACAAACTTGAAAAGAAATCCATACAAACGCAATTTCTATACCTAGACCGGACTAGTCCGCCCTCGAACAGGACTAGTCCGGCCCTTCAGGCTTAATTCGCTGTTTTCAGTAGTTTCAGGTTTTATTAGCCTATTCACCCCCTAGGAAACTTTCAATTGGTATTAGAGCCTAACTCTCCACAAAAGCTTAACCTCTTGGAGAGGAGATGGGGGACAAGACCGGTAGCCAAATTGATCCTACCAAGGGAAAAGGAGCAAGTCCGAGCAACTTTGAAGAGCAAGGTTCTAACCCACCTCCAGCTGTTACTCCTCCACAATACATCTCAAGCTCGGAAGGAGATGAAGAAATTCTTCGTCTCATGGCTCTCCTTAAGAAGAAAAAGGAGAAGGCTAAGAAGAAAAGGAAGGAGAAATTGGAGAAGAAGCTAAAGAGTAGTCAACAAGACTACTCGCGATATCCTTTTAATTATGAACGTCTAATTTCACATTCCAGTTATTTATCAATTCCTTAGGCAAACCACCTCACTTTGATGGAACTAACTATACCATGTGGAAGCACAACATGAAGCTGCATCTAATCTCCTTAAACCCAAGTCTTTGGCATGTTGTTTGTACAGGTATAGAACCGAAGACGAGGATGAACTCACCCAAGAGCTAGAACAAAAAATCCACCGCAATGCACAAGCGGCGGCCGTGCTCAACTCATCCCTAAGCCTCGAAGAATTCAACAAGGTGGATAGGTTAGAGCTCGCCAAAGATATTTGGGACACCCTCAAGATCGCACATGAAGGAAACTAATCTGTGAGGGAAGCCAAGATCGAGATGATCGAAGGAGAGCTTGGAAGGTTCGCCATGGAAGAAGGAGAAACACCTCAAGAAATGTACAACCGGCTCAAAACTCTCATCAACAAGAGTCGGGCATACGGATGCAAGAAATAGAATGATCATGAGTTGGTCTAGAGGATGATAAGAGCTTTCATGCCTCGCAATGTGACACTATGCACTCTAATTTGGGAAAGTACAAACTTCCACATGTGTAACACCGCAAAATCCTGTTAAGAGGGGAATTTAAAAAATTTTGGATGTATTGCATGTGGTGCAAAAACTTAAATTCAAACTGGAATTCAAATTAAACTCAAAATAGAAATGAAAAAGAAAAAGAAAAAAAATAAACCTCCCCGGCCAGTGGGCCGAAACCCACCAGCCGACCCACCTCACTCCCGCGCCAGCCCGCAGCCACGCGCCCGCGTATCTCTCGCAGACAGGCGGGACCCACCTGTCATCCCCGACCTCCCGCTCGCGCCGACCCCGGACTGTTCCCCGCGCGCGCGCGATCGTAACCGACCGGATTTCCGCGTCCCTCAGCCTGACTCCCGGTCCCAGAAGGCTCCAGTTCGATCTAAACAAACCCGCCGCCCTTCCCCGGCCGGCTATATAAACCCCGACATCTCCCCGTTTTTCCCCCACGATCCGCCGTTTTTCCTTCCGGTGAGAACTCGAGTTTCTCCGGCCAATTTCGCTCAATCTTCGCTTAGGATTTCTCATCTAACGCGCTGATCTTGATCCACTGCCTCCGGGGAACCGCGCAGGTGCAGAAAACTCGGTGGTTTGCGCTTCAAACACAGCGCCGACGAGCCTCGCCGTGAATTCACCTCGGACCTCGTCGCCGACCGCTTTCCAGGACCTCCTAGCTCAAGACAACCCCCGAGGTGAGATCCTCGACCTCCCCTCTACCGACCTATGGCATAAAATCACAGTTCTAGGAAGAATTGACGAAGATCCCAAACTCTCCGGCGAGATCGCCGCCTCTCGCCGCCGGGCAGCGCCGCCCGCGCTTGATCAGAGCAACGTGGCCGCTTGTGCGCCGTCTATTTTAAATCGCACGGTAGAATTTAAATCCCCGCGTACCGGTTCTACGTTATAATCTCAGCCGTTTGTTTTAAATCGGACGGTCCACGTCAGACCCACATTATAAAGGCCGGAATTCTTATGCGCTACCTCCTGGGGTTCTCGGAAAATACGAGCTAGCCCCGGAAACTTCTGATCTAGCCCCTGGAACTTCAGAAAATCATGTAAATTCATTTAAAAATCAGTTTTAGCCCCTGGACTTAATAAAAATTAGGAAAACCCCTCTGTTATGTGTAGTTAGACCCCTGGAAAATCTTAAAATAATATAATAGACCCTGTAGTGGGGTGAGTTTACCTTTATAACCCTATGTGATATTAAATTTAGGAATTTGAATATGTGTTTAGTATTTAAAATTTAAAAGATGGGACAAGCACATTGTAAATTCAAATTAAAAACTTTCCTAGTACATGGAAAACTTTGGAGTGAAATAAAAATAGATTTTTGGCTGAAATGAATCTGTCTAATTGGAAACTCATATATAGTAAGCAACTTAAATATAAATACAAAAATAGAAATCATATGCACATGTTTAAAAGTGCATGTAAGCCCAAAAATCAACACACATAGAGTAACCACAACACATAGGAATGGGAATGGCTTTCATAAATGGGAATGTGTGGTTTGTATGAAGTGGAAGTGTGAACTATGTCTTATGGATTGTTGTTTTCTTTTGCTATGTGTGATGGTATGATGTAGAACCTGCTCCAGAGCAAGTTCTTCCTTTCCAAGATCAGGACTACCCATTCCCAGAGCAGCAGGAAGAAGGCAAGTGTTCTTGACCACTTTGTTCCTATACTAGGATGTGTAGATAGAATTATTTGCATTGTTAATTGGAAATATGAAACCCATGCTAGGATGTTTCCCTAGAATTGCATTACCTTGTTTCCTTGTAGCTTGGGTTGGGATTCATTTTATCATTTATTATTATGCATATGCTTAGCCATGCTTAGAATGGGATATTTGGGATATGAGATCATCAATTTATTTTACCATACTCTTGAATCAGATATTGTGAGTTATGTAGAGGTAGGGATCAAGGCAAGTTAGATGTTTTGGTTGGTGCTGGGTGCCCGAGACTTGGGTTTGTGTTTAGTACTTGCCTGGATCCTAAGGACCGGTTCATGGAGCATGTAACCTGGCTTTACCGTGCCAACCACATGCTGAGATGGGGCAGCTTGGCCAATTAATTAGCTGTATCCCCGGCGTAGTATGGGTGTGTTGGATGGTGCGGGGAATAGGTGTCAGCTGGACTACCATATGAACCGCAAGGCTTAAGAGGGGGCCACTGCAGTGGGGTTGGAGCCTCTTGTATGCTGTTAGGGGTGAAACCTCAGTGGGCCCACGCTCGTCGGGAATCCCTTTGTAAAGGCTTCGTAGTGATCTCCTGGCTACACACCTGGGAAGTGTGTATGTGGTTCGTGGCCACTGGCATAATGGAGGTTCTTTTAGTCCACCTGGCAACAGGGGATGAAATCACTACATGTGGGTACAGTGGTGCAAACTCTGCAGAGTCAAAACTGTCATGACAGCCGTGCTCACGGTCAAGAGCGGCTTGGACTTATTCATGATTAGAGGAGTGATGGTTTTGAAAGTTAAGGATGTTAAGCGGGGAGCTTAACATTGAAAACGATGTTATGGTTATTTGATTATGATGATGGGATGGGAGATTGGGACCATTTCACCTGTGTAGTAATGTAGGTGCTTAATAAGCTAAGGTGATACGTATTAATTGCGTAGTGCTTTAACCATGAGTTCAACCTCTCCTTGCTCTAGCCATGCATGACATAACTTTCCCACAATTGCTGAGTACCATCGGTACTCAACCTTGCATATTTGTTGGTTTATATTGCTGCTCAGGTCAAGATAATGAAGTGGTGTTTAATGATCAAGACTTTGGACCCAAAGAAGGTTTCTAGGTTCCTGGAGTCCCCCGGGCAACGCCTGTAACGGAGCCCACAAGAATAATATTCTGCTGCTAGTTTATTTACATGTTATGAACTTATTAATCATCCATCGAGACGTATGCTTTGTAAGATGTATTTATATTCGACACCTGGCTTGTAATAAATGATGCATCACTATTTGTCATCACATGTATGAGAAAATGATCCAGGCATACATGTGACATTCACTCGGTTGTTCTTCGGAGAAACTGGGTGTGACAGAAGTGGTATCAGAGCCAAGGTTGCCCGTAGGAACGTGGACCTAGGTAGAAATGGACGTATTTAAGGGCCCTATTTTCTTAAAAACTGTTTTACAAGGTGTGTGTTGAAAAGTGTTATTTAATGGAGTCACTTTCTTTATCTTACCCCAACTTTCATTCAAAATAGGATTTTTGTTTAAAAGTTTATCTAACCTACGTTTAAATGCTTTCTGTTTTAGATGGTTCGCATGATTCGCACCGCTCGCAAGTCCATAGGAGGGAGAGTTCCCGTAGTTGTCATTGCCCAAAGAGAGGAGAGCCGTCCGGTGACGTACCTTTCCTACGGATTGGCAGTAGGATGCTTGTTGCGCCGTCTTCGACGTATGCTCCAAGCCGCCGGCAATACGGGCAAGCTAATCATACACTATAGCTCCACCAGGACCATCCGTGAGAAGAGGGAAGAATGGAGTTCAGAGATGAGGATTATCCACGAAAATCAGCTGCTCAAGATCCACCGCTCTCCAGCTTGTCGAGCGACACAGGTCGATGCGGAGAAGGATGTTACCTGGTAGGCCATCACCTGCCAGAGTCACATCTATCGTCGACACCTGGACAGAACTGAGTACATGTATGTCCTCCAGCGCGAGAGTGGTACAACGGAGTATAAGTACCCGCCAGTGCAGCAAGGGACTTCCCATGAGCAAATGGACTCGTGCTTGGAGGATGCTGCTATGCTCAGCACTCGACTGCAGGAGTGTCAGCAGGAGCTTCAGGATGTTCGGGACACCCTGAAGGAAACCGAGGCGTTGCTTCGAGCCTGCTTGAGGGCGAGAAAAGAGGAGATGGGAATGAACTGTGTGTCACCGTGAATGATACATGGACTCCTGACTCCCCAGATTGCCGGGTGATCAGGCATCGTCGCACTTCTCCACCAGCAGCCTCCCCACCCAAAGCGGAGTCAGAAGGCAGCCGCAATAATGAGGAAGATCCCGAGGAGCCAGCTCAAAGATACGAGTAGTGTAGAGTCTTTCCCTTAGTTAGCAAGATGTCGAATAGTCGAGTCGTTACCTTAGTTAATGGTGTGTTAATGCTTGGTGTGTGACGTGAGTTGTGGAAGCCATGAGCAATTGTCCACAGCCTCGTCTTCAGATTGTTTTGCTTTGGTGTGTGAACCCACATGAAATAATAGTGCATTTATTTTTGTGTGAGACATGAACCCTCAGAAAGTATAACAAAGCCTCAACGCTTCAAAGTAAGAACAAGTGAAAGTAGTAAGATAATAGGTAATGCTTTAAATTAACATTTGGTTGATCATGCTAGATGGCCGGAAGAGGAAAGGGTCGTGCTGCCAACCCCGCCAACAACAACGATGAGGCCTGCAACCTTCATCTTTCTGGGAGCCAAGACAGGGGTGGGCGCCGTGAGGGAGTTGATCCCATCCACCAAATGCTTGAAAATCGAAATCAGCTCATCCAGAACCTGAGTCAAGTGGTGGCCAACTTGCATCAAGTTCCACCTCCACAAGCTGCACCACGCCAACCAAGGTTGAGTGAGTTTCTAGGAACTCAACCTTCGAAGTTTGCAAGTGCTGCTGAACCTCTAGAGGCAGATGACTGGCTAAAGACCATTGAGAGCAAGATGAGGATCATACAGTGCCAAGGGTATGAGAGGGTGCTGTTTGCCTCTCATCAATTGCATGGACCTGCTGCTGATTGGTGGACCGCCTACGTGGCCGCCCATCATGACCCTGAGAACATCACTTGGGAAGAGTTCAAGCGTAGCTTCCGCAACCATTACATACCAAGGGGTGAACTCAAAAACAAGAGGAAGGAGTTCTTGGGGTTGCAGCAAGGAAACATGACTGTGAGGGAATACCTCACTAAATTTACTCAACTCTCCCGTTATGCCCCACGGGACATAGAGACTGATGACCAGAAACAGGATTGTTTCGTGGAAGGACTTACCGCAGAAATGCAGTGTGCAATGTCCTCCAACGAGTATGAAAGCTTCCAAAAGATGGTGGACAGAGCATTTGTGGTAGAAAGGAAGCTGAAGGCCTTGGAAAATGAAAACAAGGGGAAGGCCGGGTGGTCACACCAAGCCTTCGGGAGCAACACCCGCCCACGTCTGATGCAGCAACCCGCAGGGCAGACGAACCGTGCTGCGGTACCCTACTCAGCCCCAAGAGGGTACAACCCAAACTACAGGCCTCCGGCAGCACCAATACAGCCACAACGTCAGTTCGTACAGCAGCCTCGCCCTACATATCAACCTCGACCAGCAGTGCAAGGACCCCCAAACCAACCCCAAGACAACAAAGGCCAGGCACCTAAGGTTGGGGTGCAATGTTTTAACTGTGGTGAAATAGGGCACTACGCCCATAAGTGCCCAAAGAAGAAGCACGCGCAGCCGCAACAGCAGAATGTAATGAGAGGACGGGTGAACCACGTCACCGTGGAGGAGGCGCAAGAGGCACCCGACGTGGTAGTTGGTAAGTTTCCTGCCAATTTACACATTGCAACCCTGTTGTTTGATTCTGGTGCTACTCACTCGTTCATTGCCCAAGGGTTTGTTAAGAAGCATGACCTAGCAATAACACAAATGAACCATATGCTAGCGGTAAACTCTCCAGGTGGAGAAATAAGGACAAGACAAGTGTGTCCCAAAGTGAACCTAGACATTAATGGGGTAGTATTTACTGCTAACCTCATAGTGATAGATTCACAAGGGATAGATATTATCTTGGGTATGGATTGGTTGACCAAACATAAAGGAATCATCCATTGTTCGACCAGAACGGTGGAACTAACTCACCCTAGTGGCACAAGAGTAAAGTTTATAACAATACAAGAGCCTAGGAGGGACATTAAATTAAATCAAGTTGAGGTGAAAGTGGAGGAGATCAGGACCATCAGGGAATATCCAGATGTTTTTCCGGAGGAGTTACCAGGTATGCCTCCTGATCGTGAAGTGGAATTCGCAATTGAGCTAGTGCCTGGAACAGCCCCGATATACAAGAGACCTTATCGGGTGGACTCCAAGCAGCTGGGAGAACTCAAGGATCATTTGAGAGAATTGACGGAGAAGGGGTATATTCCTCCTAGTTCCTCACCTTGGGGAGCTCCAGTGATATTTGTGCCCAAGAAGGACGGAACCCAAAGGTTATGCATGGACTACCGTGCCTTGAATGAGGTAACCATCAAGAACAAGTACCCATTACCCCGCATTGAAGACTTGTTTGATCAGTTGAGGGGAGCTTGTGTGTTCTCGAAAATTGATCTCAGGTCGGGATACCACCAACTTAAGATAAGGCAAGCCGATATTCCAAAGACAGCTTTCGTATCTCGGTACGGATTGTATGAATACACCGTCATGCCTTTTGGGCTAACGAATGCCCCGGCATACTTCATGTATCTCATGAACAAGGTATTCATGGAATATCTAGACAAATTTGTGGTGGTTTTCATAGATGACATTCTCGTGTTCTCCAAAGATGAAGAGGAACATGAGAAACATCTAAGGTTGGTGTTGCAGAGGCTGAGAGAACACCAACTATATGCCAAGTTGAGCAAGTGTGAGTTTTGGCTGAAAAGAGTTCCCTTCTTAGGACATATCATCTCGGAGGGAGGAATCTCTGTGGATCCTGCCAAAATCGAGGATATACAGAAGTGGAAGACCCCTGAAAATGTCAGGGAAGTTCGAAGCTTCTTGGGATTGGCAGGATACTGTCGACGGTTTATTGAGGGATTCTCTAAGATCTCGAGACCCCTCACCAAACTATTGGAGAAGGGAATCACATTCACATGGACGCCGCAGTGTGAGACGAGTTTTCAGGAGTTAAAGAAAAGATTGACAACAACCCCAGTGCTAGTTATGCCAGATATGCAGAAGAACTTTACGGTGTACTGCGATGCCTCTGGAAACGGGTTGGGATGTGTTCTCATGCAAGAAGGGCATGTCGTGGCTTATGCATCCCGGCAGCTCCGGAAGCACGAGAAGAACTATCCTACACATGACCTAGAACTAGCCGCGTTGGTCCACGCGTTGAAAATTTGGCGGCACTACTTGATGGGGAAGAGGACAGAGTTATATACGGATCATAAGAGTTTAAAGTATATTTTCACACAGCCAGATCTCGACCTCAGACAAAGGAGATGGTTAGAGCTAATCAATGACTTTGATGTGGGCATCAACTATCATCCTGGGAAGCAATCGTCGTGGCAGATGCTTTAAGTCGGAATGTGCAGGTCAATAAGTTGAGCTTGAAGGACATGCCTGCAGAATTGAAGGACGAGGTTATAAGGCTCAATCTATGCCTTGTGAATAGTGGTGAAGCCATCGCCATGGAAGGGGACTCCACACTAGAGCGAGAAATACGCGAGGGTCAAAAGAATGACGAGAAGATATAAGAAATCAGGCAACTCATCAAGGAAAATAAAGCCCCTGGTTTCAGAGAGGATGAACAGGGAACGGTGTGGCACGAGAAAAGAATCTGTGTGCCAGAAGTAAAGAAGATCCGTGAATTGATTTTAAAGGAGGCTCATGATTCTGACTATTCCATTCATCCTGGGAGTACGAAGATGTACCAGGACCTTAAGAGCCGGTATTGGTGGTATGGCATGAAGCGAGATGTCACGGAACATGTTGCCCTATGTGACACATGCCAGTTGGTGAAAGCAGAACATCAACGACCCGCGGGATTATTGCAACCACTCAAAGTGCCTGAATGGAAATGGGAAGAAATCGGTATGGATTTCAAAGTGGGATTGCCTAGGACCCAATCAGGATATGATTCAATATGGGTCATCATCGACAGGCTATCCAAGGTAGCTCATTTCATCCCCGTGAAAGAAAGCTACAGCGGATCCAAATTGGTAGAATTGTACATGTCAAAGATTGTGTGTTACCATGGAGTGCCGAAGAAGATAGTGTCGGATCGAGGGACACAGTTCACCTCGAGGTTTTGGTAGAAGTTGCACGAAACCATGGGAACCCATCTGAACTTTAGTTCTGCCTATCATCCCCAAACTGACGGGCAGACGGAAAGAACCAATCAGATTCTTGAGGATATGCTGAGGGCGTGTGCACTCAAAAACAATCGGAGTTGGGACAAGAACTTATCATATGCGGAATTCTCCTATAACAACAGCTATCAGGCTAGTATGAAGATGTCGCCGTTTGAAGCTTTGTATGGAAGGAAGTGTAGAACTCCACTATTTTGGAACCAAACGGGGGAAAGTAAAGTGTTTGGTCCCAAAGTACTACAAGAAGCCGAGGCAAAAGTGAGGGAAATTTGCAACAACTTGAGGATAGCACAGACACGACAAAAGAGCTATGCTGATGTACGAAAAAGAGAGCTCGTCTTCAACGTGGGGGACTATGTCCATCTCAAGGTGTCCCCTATCCGAGGACTTCGTCGGTTCAAGGTGAAAGGGAAGTTGTCACCTCGATACATCGGACCCTTTCAAGTTCTGGAGAGGAAAGGCGAAGTGGCGTATCAACTAGAATTACCGGCTCGCCTATCGGATGTGCACGATGTATTCCATGTGTCACAGCTCTCGGTTTGAATCTCTTGCCCTCTAATTGTTAGTTTGAGTTCTTAGCTGTTGTATTTTGTTTCCTAGAACTGCTAGGTTGTTGTAGGGAGCCTCAAATTGTGATTAACCCCTAAGAATATTGTATTCACAATTTGATTGATAGTGAAGAACCCAGGCTTGATCTTGGTGATCGCTCGGTGAGGGTAGGGTTGGAAGAGACCCGGTCCTTTGTGGACTCCTCAACAGGGATGCAGATTCCTGTGTGGAATCGAACCTCGGTATAAATCGAGTCTCTTGATTCCTTTACTTTCTCATTTATTCACTAGAGTTGCTTGTTAGGTTTTTGTCTTGCTCAAAACTTGTTAATTGCTTTGTAGTTGTGAGTCTTGCAATCCAATCAGTTTATCTTTCATAAATTAGTTGATTAGATTGTTAGACTACTTACATATCTTCCACTTAAACAAACTTGAAAAGAAATCCATACAAACGCAATTTCTATACCTAGACCAGACTAGTCCGCCCTCGAACAGGACTAGTCCGGCCCTTCAGGCTTAATTCGCTGTTTTCAGTAGTTTCAAGTTTTATATGCCTATTCACCCCCCTAGGAAACTTTCAATTGGTATCAGAGCCTAACTCTCCACAAAAGCTTAACCGCTTGGAGAGGAGATGGGGGACAAGACCGGTAGCCAAATTGATCCTACCAAGGGAAAAGGAGCAAGTCCGAGCAACTTTGAAGAGCAAGGTTCTAACCCACCTCGAGCTGTTACTCCTCCACAAGACATCTCAAGCTCGGAAGGAGATGAAGAAATTCTTCGTCTCATGGCTCTCCTCAAGAAGAAAAAGGAGAAGGCTAAGAAGAAAAGGAAGGAGAAATTGGAGAAGAAGCTAAAGAGTAGTCAACAATACTACTCGCGATATCCTTTTAATTATGAACGTCTAAATTCACATTCCAGTTATTTATCAATTCCTTAGGCAAACCACCTCACTTTGATGGAACTAACTATACCATGTGGAAGCACCACATGAAGCTGCATCTAATCTCCTTAAACCCAAGTCTTTGGCATGTTGTTTGTACAGGTATAGAACCGAAGACGAGGATGAACTCACCCAAGAGCTAGAACAAAAAATCCACCGCAATGCACAAGCGGCGGCCGTGCTTAACTCATCCCTAACCCTCGAGGAATTCAACAAGGTGGATAGGTTAGAGCTCGCCAAAGATATTTGGGACACCCTCAAGATCGCACATGAAGGAAACCAATCCGTGAGGGAAGCCAAGATCGAGATGATCGAAGGAGAGCTTAGAAGGTTCGCCATGGAAGAACGAGAAACACCTCAAGAAATGTACAACCGGCTCAAAACTCTCATCAACAAGAGTCGGGCATACGGATGCAAGAAATAGAATGATCATGAGTTGGTCAAGAGGATGATAAGAGCTTTCATTCCTCGCAATGTGACACTATGCACTCTAATTTGGGAAAGTCCAAACTTCCACATGTGTAACACCCCAAAATCCTGTTAAAAGGGGAATTTAAAAATTTTTGGACGTATTGCATGTGGTGCAAAAATTTAAATTCAAACTGGAATTCAGTAAACTCAAAACAGAAATGAAAAAGAAAAAGAAAAAAATAAACCTCCCCGGCCAGTGGGCCGAAACCCACCAGCCGGCCCACCTCACTCCCGCGCCAGCCCGCAGCCACGCGCCCACGTATCTCTCGCAGACAGGCGGGACCCACCTGTCATCCCCGACCTCCCGCTCGCGCCGACCCAGGACTGTTCCCCGCGCGCGCGCGATCGTAAGCGACCGGATTTCCGCGTCCGTCAGCCCGACTCCCGGTCCCAGAAGGCTCCAGTTCGATCTAAACAAACCCGCCACCCTTCCCCGGCTATATAAACCCCGGCATCTCCCCGTTTGCCCCCCACGATCCGCCGTTTTTCCTTTCGGTGAGAACCCGAGTTTCTCCGGCCAATTTCGCTCGATCTTCGCTCGGGATTTCTCATCTAACGCGCTGATCTTGATCCACCGCCTCCGGGGAACCGCGCAGGTGCAGAAAACTCGGTGGTTTGCGCTTCAAACACAGCGCCGACGAGCCTCGCCGTGAATTCACCTCGGACCTCGTCGCCGACCGCTTTCCAGGACCTCCGAGCTCAAGAAAACTCCCGAGGTGAAATCCCCGACCTCCCCTCTACCGATCTATGCAATAAAATCACAGTTCTAGGAAGAATTGACGAAGATCCAAAACTCCCCGGCGAGATCGCCGCCTCCCGCCGCCGTGCGCCGCCGGGCAGCGCCACCCGCGCTCGATCAGAGTGACGTCGCCGCTTGTGCGCCGTCTATTTTAAATCGCACGGTAGAATTTAAATCCCCGCGTACCGGTTCGATGTTATAATCTCAGCCGTCTGTTTTAAATCGGACGGTCCACGTCAGCCCCGCGTTATAAAGGCCGAAATTCTTACGCTCTACCCCCTGGGGTTTTCGGAAAATACAAGCTAGCCCCGGAAACTTCTGATCTAGCCCTTGGAACTTCAGAAAATCAT
The DNA here is from genome assembly GCA_030760725.1 of Neostapfia colusana. Taxonomy (NCBI): domain Eukaryota; kingdom Viridiplantae; phylum Streptophyta; class Magnoliopsida; order Poales; family Poaceae; genus Neostapfia; species Neostapfia colusana. The sequence goes on along the minus strand of JASWHV010000018.1, from coordinate 45,020,671 downwards.
GTAAATTCATTTAAAAATCAGTTTTAGCCCCTGGACTTAATAAAAATTAGGAAAACCCCTCTGTTATGTGTAGTTAGACCCCTGGAAATTCTTAAAATAATATAATAGACCCTGTAGTGGGGTGAGTTTACCTTTATAACCCTATGTGATATTAAATTTAGGAATTTGAATATGTGTTTAGTATTTAAAATTTAAAAGATGGGACAAGCACATTGTAAATTCAAATTAAAAACTTTCCTAGTACTTGGAAAACTTTGGAGTGAAATAAAAATAGATTTTTGGCTGAAATGAATCTGTCTAATTGATTATTCACATTTATTAGTTATAGGGACACATTTTTAAGTAGAGAATAATTCTGAAAATTAGTAAAATAAATGTAAAAATAGTTCACATCAGAGGAGAAGTTCAAAAATATATTATTTAATATTTTAGACCCAAAACATATTCTGTTGAGATGAGGTGCTTACTATTTTCATAATAAAGTTCACATTTAGGCATAGGAAATAAATCTGAAAATATAGCAAGCTAGGTATGAATAACTAGAAAATGATAAATGAAGTTTCCAAAATCCAAAGAATTCAGTGTAGGGTTGGTAGAAGGTCTGAAGACACATTTGGAGTAGGAAAATACCCTCCATGCACACTTGGTAGCTAAAAGGTGTATCAATTGAATATAAGGAATTTATTTAAATTGGAAACTCATATATAGTATGCAACTTAAATATAAATACAAAAATAGAAATCATATGCACATGTTTAAAAGTGCATGTAAGCCCAAAAATTAACACACATAGAGTAACCACAACACATAGGAATGGGAATGGCTTTCATAAATGGGAATGTGTGGTTTGTATGAAGTGGAAGTGTGAACTATGTCTTATGGATTGTTGTTTTCTTTTGCTATGTGTGATGGTATGATGTAGAACCTGCTCCAGAGCAAGTTCTTCCTTTCCAAGATCAGGACTACCCATTCCCAGAGCAGCAGGAAGAAGGCAAGTGTTCTTGACCACTTTGTTCCTATACTAGGATGTGTAGATAGAATCATTGCATTGTCAATTGAAAATATGAAACCCATGCTAGGATGTTTCCCTAGAATTGCATTACCTTGTTTCCTTGTAGCTTGGGTTGGGATTCATTTTATCATTTATTATTATTCATATGCTTAGCCATGCTTAGAATGGGATATTTGGGATATGAGATCATCAATTTATTTTACCATACTCTTGAATGAGATATTGTGAGTTATGTAGAGTAGAGATCAAGGCAAGTTGGATGTTTTGGTTGGTGCTGGGTGCACGAGACTTGGGTTTGTGTTTAGTACTTGCCTGGATCCTAAGGACCGGTTCATGGAGCATGTAACCTGGCTTTACCGTGCCAACCACATGCTGAGATGGGGCAGCTTGGCCAATTAATTAGGTGTATCCCCGGCGTAGTATGGGCATGTTGGATGGTGCGGGGAATAGGTGTCAGCTGGACTACCATGTGAACCGCAAGGCTCAAGAGGGGGCCACTGCAGCGGGGTTGGAGCCTCTTGTATGCTGTTAGGGGTGAAACCTCAGTGCGCCCACGCTCGTCGGGAATCCCTTTGTAAAGGCTTCGTAGTGATCTTCTGGCTACACTCCTGGGAAGTGTGTATGTGGTTCATGGCCACTGGCATAATGGAGGTTCTTTTAGTCCACCCGGCAACGGGGGATGAAATCACTACATGTGGGTACAGTTGTGCAAACTCTGCAGAGTCAAAACTGTCATGACAGCCGTGCTCACGGTCAAGAGCGGCTTGGACTTATTCATGATTAGAGGAGTGATGGTTTTGGAAGTTAAGGATGTTAAGCGGGGTGCTTAACATTGAAAACGATGTTATGGTTATTTGATTATGATGATGGGATGGGAGATTGGGACCATTTCACTGTGTAGTAATGTAGGTGCTTAATAAGCTAAGGTGATAGGTATTAATTGCGTAGTGCTTTAACCATGAGTTCAACCTCTCCTTGCTCTAGCCATGCATGACATAACTTTCCCACAATTGCTGAGTACCATCGGTACTCAACCTTGCATATTTGTTGGTTTATATTGCTGCTCAGGTCAAGATAATGAAGTGGTGTTTAATGATCAAGACTTTGGACCCGAAGAAGGTTTCTAGGTTCATGGAGTCCCCTGGGCAACGCCTGTAACGGAGCCCACAAGAATAATATTCCGCTGCTAGTTTATTTACATGTTATGAACTTATTAATCGTCAATCGAGACGTATGCTTTGTAAGACGTATTTATATTTGGCACCTGGCTTGTAATAAATGATGCATCGCTATTTGTCATCACATGTATGAGAAAATGATCCTAGCATACATGTGATATTCACTCGGTTGTTCTTCGGAGAAACCGGGTGTGACAACATGATGACTCCGGATGAAGTGTTTGGGAAGATCATCAACCACGAGATGATGGAGAAGGAAGCCCAACACGTCAACGACCTAGCAAAGATCACTTCATCTAAGAAGAAGGGCATTGCTCGCAAGGCGACATCCAAGTCCAAGGGAAAAGAAATGCAACTCACAAGTGATAATGAAGAGAGTGATGATGAGAGCACGGACATGAATGATGAAGAAATGGCCTTCTTCATCAAAAGATTCAAAAGAATGATGAGGAGAAGAAAATACCATCACTATGAGAACAAGAGCAAGGACAAGGGCAAGTCAAGAACAAAGAAGACTTGCTACAACTGCGGCGAATACGGGCATTTCATTATAAATTGCCCCCATAGCAAGGAAGATGAAAAGAGGAAGAAGAAGGATGGGAAGCCTCAAGACAAGAAGATATTCAAAAAGAAGAAGGCTTATGGACAAGCTCACATTGGAGAAGAGTGGGACTCAAACAAAGAGTCCTCTTCTGAAGTTGAAGAAAAGGTGGCAACCGTCGCCATCAAGAGGCCAACCATGAAGAAATCACTCTTGCCAAACAAGGGTGATTGGAAAGAGTCCCAGCCACACATGCCTAATGACAAAGGAAGTAAAGCGTAAGGTAATACCTAAACCTTCCAAGTTACATATTGTTGTTGATGATGATGACTTTAATAGCAATAGCAAAAATGAATTCATGTTTAAGGGCTTAATCAAAAATGCTATAGCTAAATGAAAATGCTATCTGATGAAATATTTGAACAAGAAGAGCTTCTCAATCAACAAGAAGAATTGCTTATCCTTGAAAAGGTAAGAAACCTTGAGATTGAGATGCTCCTTGAACCTTGAGAGAGAGAAGAGTAGAGCACTTGAAAGCGAACTTGCCTTAAGCAAGGAAATTTGTGTAGAACTTAAGAGTACGAATGTAGTACTTCAAGATGAACTTGTGAGTTTGACCAAGACTCACAAGAATCTTGAAGCACAATTCAACTCACTTAAGTGAAGTATCTCAACTACTTCATCCTCCAAGAAGAACTCATCAACAAATATGGAATCCAACACTAAAACTTGCAAATGTGCTAATCTTGTTCTAAACTTTAAAAATGAGCTCAAAGAGGCACAAAGCAAGAATACACACAAAAGTGGGATCTTTGATAAGGAGAAGATCAAGTATGCACATAGTGCATACTCAATCACAAGATCACCTCTTATCAAAGATGGACTTGGTTATACTAGGGGAGGAAAGCAAAATGACAGAATCCTCAAGAATAACAACAAGTGTGTAGCTTTTGTCAAAGAGAACTCAGCTATAGTAAAGAACAACAACCTTGGATCTACGCCACATGACATTGCCAAAAATAAAAACTCTACCATGTTCCATAACTTCGATGCATCTTATGTTCTTATGAAGAGCAAGTATGGTTGAGTATATGCTAAATATGATGGGCCACTCCACAAGAGTCCAAAAACTTGTGTGTGGGTGCTCAAATGCTTTGTGACTAACCTCAAAGGACCCAACCTAGCTTGGGTACCTAAAACCAAAGCTTAAATTGTGTTGCAGGCCTACTCCTCCGGTGGTACTAAATAGGTGCTAGATAGTGGGTGCACTAATCATATGACCGGAGAGAGGAAGATGTTCGTTGAGTATGAAGAAAATGATAATCCAAGTGAAGGTATCTACTTTGGCGACAATAGTCAAGGAAGGGTGCTCGGTATTGGTAAAATTGCAATCTCTTCTCAACACTCGCTCTCTCATGTTCTACATATTGAATCACTAGATTATAACCTATTGTTCATATCTCAACTATGTGAGAAAGGTTATAATTTCTTGTTTACTAACGAGGGTGTGACCGTCTCTAGAAGAAGTGATAACTCAGTTGCCTTTAAGGGTGCATTGAAGGGAAAGCTTTATTTAGTGGATTTCTCCATGGATAAAGCTCGACTTGACACATGCTTAATAGCAAAAACCAACATGGGATGGTTGTGGCATAGGAGACTAGCCCATGTTGGCATGAGGAACTTACAAAAACTTCTAAAGGGGGATCACATCCGTGGACTAAAGGGTGTTGTTTTTGAGAAAGATGGGCCATGTAGCGCATGTCAAGCCGGAAAGCAAACTGGAGCAGCTCATCCCGCCAAGAATGTGATGACGACAACAAGACCATTGGAGATGCTTCACATGGACCTCTTCGGTCCAGTCACCTACATAAGCATTGGCGGTAACAAATATGGTTTAGTAATTGTTGATGACTATTCTCGCTTCACTTGGGTATTTTCCTTGCATGATAAGGGAGAAACTCAAAATGTCCTCAAGAAGTTCCTGAGGAGAGCTCAAAACGAGTTCTCCTTAAGAATCAAGAAGATAAGTAGTGACAACGGCTCCGAATTCAAGAACACCCAAGTAGAACAATACTTGGATGAAGAGGGCATCAAGCATGCGTTTTCGGCTCCCTACTCCCCCGAACAAAATGGGGTGGCCGAAAGGAAGAACCGCACACTCATAGAAATGGCAAGAACCATGCTTGATGAGTACAAGACTTCGGATCGGTTTTGGGCGGAAGCGGTCAACACTGCTTGCCACGCCACAAACCGCCTCTATCTCCATCGACTTTTGAAGAAAACTCCATACAAGCTCCTAACCGGTAACAAACCCAACATCTATTGCTTTCATGTTTTTGGAAGTAAATGATACATTCTCAACAACAAGCCTAGGACTTTGAAGTTCGCTTCGAAATCTGATGAAGGTTTTTTACTTGGTTATGACTCAAACACCTACGCCTATCGTGTTTTCAACAAAACCTCCGATTGTGTTGAAATTGCACGTGACGTGGTGTTTCATGAAACTAATGGCTCACAAGTGGAGCAAGTCGATCAATGTGTGCTAGATGAAGAAGAAGCACCATGTGTAGCACTAAGAAGAATGGGGCTTGGAGATGTCTGTCCTCAAGAAGATGTAGGACAAGATGCTCCAAGTTCATCACAATCGGCGCCTCTCACACAAGATCAAACTCAAGATCCCCAAGATCAAACGGTCAAGTTCAAGGAGAAAATCGAGACCATGACATTGATCAAGGGGGAGACAAAGAAGAAAAAGACCACTCAAGAACTCAAGTGCCTCATCCAAGGGTTCATCAAAGCATTCAACAGGATCACCCCGTTGACAACATCCTTGGAGATATCACAAAAGGGGTAACAACACGATCTCGAATGGCTACATTTGCGCATTACTCTTTTGTGTCCTCCTTGGAACCATTTAGGGTGGAAGAAGCACTCAAGGATCTGGATTGGGTGCTGGACATGCAAGAAGAGTTGAACAACTTCGCAAGAAACCAAGTGTGGGAGTTGGTGAAGAGACCAAATGCAAATGTGGTAGGCACCAAGTCGGTGTTCCGCAACAAGCAAGACGAACACGGAGTGGTGACAAGAAACAAGGCCCGACTTGTGGCAAAGGGATATTCTCAAGTCGAAGTTTTGGACTTCGATGAAACCTTTGCTCCCGTAGCTAGTCTTGAGTCAATTTGTATTCTATTGGCCTATGCTACTCACCATGATTTCAAGCTTTATCAAATGGATGTGAAAAGTGCCTTCCTAAACAGTCCAATCAAGGAGGAAGTGTACGTGGAGCAACCACCTGGGTTTGAAGATCAAGAATATACTAATTATGTGTTTAAATTGCATAAAGCTCTCTATGGCCTCAAACAAGCTCCCAGAGCTTGATATGAGTGTCTTAGAGAATTTCTTATTGATGATGTTTTTAGGATAGGCAAGGCTGATTACACTCTTTTTACAAAGAATGTAGATGATGATCTCTTTGTGTGTCAAATATATGTCGATGACATTATATTTGGTTCGACTAACAAATGTTTTTGTAATGAGTTTAGTAAGATAATGACGGATAGGTTTGAGATGTCCATGATGGGGGAGTTGAAGTTCTTCTTAGGATTTCAAGTCAAGCAACTCAAGGAAGGCAGATTCATTAGTCAAATGAAGTACACACAAGACATACTCAAGAAGTTTGACACGGACAAGGCCAAACCCATCAAGACACCAATGGCAACGAACGGGCACCTCGATCTCAATGGAGATGGACCAAGCGTGGATCAAAAGGTATATCGCTCTATGATTGGTTCATTGCTTTATCTTTGTGCATCTAGGCCCGATATCATGCTTAGTGTATGCTTGTGTACAAGATTTCAAGCATCTCCTAAAGAATGTCACTTAACTGCTGTTAAAAGAATCTTAAGATATTTAGTTCACACACCGAACCTAGGGTTGTGGTATCCAAAGGGGTCTAAGTTTAATCTCATCAGGTATTCCGATGCGGATTACGCCGGATGTAAAGTAGATAGAAAAAGCACCTCCGGGACTTGTCAATTCTTGGGTAGGTCCCTAGTATCATGGTCATCCAAGAAACAAAATTCCATTGCCCTTTCCACAGCTGAAGCGGAGTATGTTGCAGCCGGAAGTTGTTGTGCTCAACTTCTTTGGATGTGACAAACTCTAAGGGATTATGGTTACAATATGAACCACATTCCACTCCTATGTGACAATGAGAGTTCCATTAAGATTGCCCATAACCCCGTTGAACACTCTAGCACCAAACACATAGACATCCGGCACTACTTGTTGAGAGACCATTCTATAAAGGGGGACATAGCTATCTGACATGTAAGAATCAAAAAACAGCTAGCCGATATTTTCACCAAGCCACTAGATGAAAAACGATTTTGTGAACTTCAAAATGAGCCAAACATCCTAGACTCTAGGAATGTGTCCTGAAATGTTGTACATCTGAATGCTAGAAATTTGGAATCCTCAAAAATTTTCACAAACTTCAAAAATATGCATGATTGTGAAAACTTGTTCCCCTTCTAATTTTCTCTCACATTATTTTTAGATATATTATGGTCGTCATCTAATTGTGTGCTTTGGTATATATATTGACCATAGTTATCTAATAGAAGGTGCAAGTAAATTCACCTTAATCACTATTGGTGAAATTCTAATATATAAGAATTTATCAGCCTTCAAGAACCGGACTAGTCCGCTCTACAGGCCGGACAAGTCCGGATATCTTGAATAATCCGGGATGCAACAAACAAGTCCACAACGGACTAGTCCGGATTGCATTCGGATAAGTCCGGACCACAGACTAGTCCGGACCTAGTCCGAAATACCGGACTAGTCCGGACAGCAAACCGGACTAGTTCGGCCCCTGGAGACTTAACCTCCAAGGGTCGGGGCCGAACCCCTCCCTCTCATTCACTTCTACACCTCTCTTCTCCTCCAAAACTCACCCCCATTGGCAATTTTGGAGCTCTCCCTCAAATCCCTCAAAGGAATCCTCGATTCAAGGCTTGTGGAGTGCGGAGAACCCTTTCCCGACCATCTCCGCTCCTTTGATCTGCGAATTTCATCAATTTTCTTCGTTGTGAGGTACGTTTTGACCTAACTTCGATTTTTCACAAATCCCTTGTTTCTAGGCCATACTTATAGTGCCTTAGGCCTTCCCTGATGACCTTACGCCATATTGTTGTATTCCTTATAGTATTGCATCTAGTTTTTTTCAGAATTTGTGCTCAAATCGCTTAAGTTAGGGTTTAAAACTGTAGAGTCCGGACACTGGCCGGACAAGTCCGCCCTGGGCGGAGTAGTCCGCCCCAGGCCCAGACAAGTCCGACTCATGCAGTTTTGGCCCCTAACTTTGTGAATGAACACTGATTCAAACACAATGCTTTCGTGTCTAATCTTTCCCTTTCATCTATCACCAGATCATGTCAGGATCCGGCGACAGTCCTCTTCCAAACCCCGAGGCCGAAGCGGCTCGCCAAGCCTCCTACCGTGCAATAGCCGAGGCCGAAGTGGGTGAGGCTGCAGCAAGGGAGGCTCGGACAAAGAAACAGGATGATAGAGAAGCCCAAGCCTCTCAGTCCATTCATCCTTCAAGAAGGAAGAGGCTAGTAACCTTGAAGGAAAAACAACAAGCTCAGTCACAATGAACTGCCCAAGACAAAGGAAAAGGAAAAGCAGCAGATCCTCCCACAAGAAAGGCTTTGGCCAATTGGGGACTTGCCATTCGTGACAACCCTAGGCGTGGAAGGGGGAATCCCCCACAAGGACCAGTTGGGCCACTTTAGTGTGACGCCCTCAATTCTGTGGAAAGCCACGGAACCGAGAACTAATGCATATGTGTGCCCAGGATGTTCATCACACATACACATACTTTCCACAAACTGAATTCAGATTATATATTACCACGAATAACAGAGTTTATTACAACACCTCATGAGTCTTGGACTCATTCTCACAGCGGAAGTTTATTTCTATACAGCGGAAATCTTTATTTGAATGCGGAAGCAAAACTAATGCAGAAGCAAAACTAAGCAGAAGTGGCTCCATCTCTACTCCCTCCACAGGCAAGGTTGAGAACAGATCACACGCCATAATGCTCTACTCGGTCTTCATAGTAGCCTTCTCTTGCTGTTGATGAAGAAATAATAATGCAAGTTTGAGTACAATGATGTACTCAGCAAGTGCGTGAAAACACATGATATGCAGCTCATAAACAAGGTAGGTATAAAAGGCTTATTTGCAGAAAAGCAGATTTATAAACCACAGCAACTTAGCTTTAGATGAATGCAATCCCAACATGTATTAAATTACCAACACACCTCCATCGCTTTCCATGTTCCATTCAAACATTAACCAATCCTTTACCCATGCTCACGAATATATCCTCGTATTCGCTACCATCTCACCTCAAGAAACAACCTCGTCTCGCACCGAGACCAATCTCATATGACTCATCAGTCATACACCCATCTCACCTCCCAAACTCAACAGTCCCAAACCAAACCATAACCAATAACCAAAAACCTTCCCAATAATAATTCCAGTAACCATCCCATCAAATCATGGCAGTTTAGCCAGGTGCTCGTGACCGTAAGCTCAGCTATCATGATAGTTTTAATAACTCTGCAGAGTTTGCACCTCTTTACCCACAAGTTTGTGATTTCGTCACCCGTCGGCGACTGCAGAACCTCAATTATACCAGTACACAACCGTCGGTGTATGGTCAAGAGATCACAAAATAGCCTTTACAAAGGGGTTACTAGATGTATGGACTCACTAAGGTTTCACCGGCAGGCTAGAATCTCCAATTCTCCCACCCACGGGCCCCCTCTTGTGCCATGCAGTTCCCAGGGCAGTCCTCACTCGACTCCCATTCCCGGCGCCTTCCACAGTCCATAACACTCTAGCAACTTACCTAACTACTCAGCTAAGCCGCACCCATACTTGGCCTTGTGGTGGCACTGTTATCCTGGCATGTGCATGCATGAACCGGTCCTTAGATCTACGGCAAGTAAAGCCACCATCTCATGCTACCTCATTCACAAACCCAAGCTTGCCTAGATCTCCCTCCGATCCATGTTCATTTAACCTCATCAGTTACTTATTATCAGTAGGAGTGCAGTTAGCTCGACACATCTATCTCGCTTCCCCATCCCATGGACTCAGCGAAGCATAAAAACAAAAACCATACCCGACTCATAAACTTCCCTGGCGACAAGGGTGGTTTAACCAAAACTAGTAAACTCCTATAAAAAGGTTTCCCATCATGTTTGAATCAGCACACACACATTTTCGCAAAACAAAATAGTTTTACCCAAAAACATAGGATCAACATGGTCAAGGAGCACTTCCCTTGTTCTTGCGGTTCCGGTTGTTCTTGATTCTCAAAACCCTGTTGCTGCAGTTCGTCGTAGACAGCTTCCTGAGCTTGCCCTGCTATGTAGGATTCACGTGCATACAAGATTCACAGCAATCAATATCATGCACAAACCCTAAACTAGATGCGATGATGCACATGCATGCTATCCTATGATTAGTTTCATTAGATTGATCTGTACGTGTTCTTGCATGGCTTGCATGGGCAGAGGTGTTCGGATCAAAGGTGGACGTGGCGATGATCTTGTCTTTAGATCAAACTGATCATCGAGTGATCTGCCCACGAAAAGGCTTCTGTTCGAAAGGAATTGAAGAGCAGATGCAAAGAGATGAACACAATGATATCGTAAGGTGGTATTGAAGTCCTACCTCACGCTCTTCTTGTCTTCGGGGTCCTCCTCAGACCGCTTGGTTCTCCTCCGATGATCTCCCTTGTTGCACTTTGGCGATGTTTTGCTCGGCGAGTTAGGGCTAGGGCTCTCAGTCGTCGGCTCAGGATTTGAAAGAGAAGTTTGTGGTTTCGGCCAGAGGTTTTGGGTTCTATTTATAATCGGGAAGAGAAGAGTCCTAATCTGATTGTATCCCGAATAAGAGTCTTATTCAGATCTTTGTTGGATCCTAACGTCTTATCTTTGGTAACATCGTGGAATTTAGATCGGTTTCTGTTGCGTACCAGTATCTTTACGCGTAAAAACCGCTCCAGAACTCGCTACTTCCGTGATGATGAGCTCCGGAAGCTCCACGTGTCCTCCGGGGCCTAGTATCTCCTCGTCCGCAGAGACGAGCTCTGGTTGTGCCGCGTGTCAATCGATCGAGACCCCCCCTCTTCTTCGGAGGTGAGCTCCGTGCGCGCCACGTGTGGGTGCCGGTCTTTCCGCCTTTCCTTCCCTCATGGACATGCCCCGAGGTCAACACGTGTCCAGCAGCGACGGACCTCCGGAGATAAGCTCCGGTGGCAACACGTGTTCAATAGATCCGGACTTCTCGGGGATGGGTTCCGAGATCAACACGTATCCCTTGCGACTGGTCCCCTGACTTCGGCGAGGACTAGCTCCGAAGATGACATGTGTCCCATGAAAATGCCTTTGCTTCTTCTGCAGAGGCTAGCTCTACGGGCAACACGTGTCCCACAGGGTCGGACCTCTTTCCAATCGCGGAGATGACCCCCGAGCCTGCCACGTAGCCAGTTTAGAGGCGGACCTCTCCCAATTTCTCGGGGATGAGCTCCGAACACGCCACGTGGTCTGCTGGCCGTGGAAATTGCCTTCGGTGCTCTCGGAGAGCTTTGTTGGCCATCCTTTTGATACTTGTCTCTGTTCCTTCTTTTCTTAAAATGTTTTTCTTCTTCATAAAACATGAACATATGCTGACACCCAAGATGAGGGTGTCACAAATCTACCCCCCTTAAATTAAATCTCGCCCTCGAGATTCGTTAGTAGAAAATAGATAGGGGAATTCAGCCTTAATATCCTCTTCACGCTCCCATGTGGCTTCAACTTCAGTATGATGACTCCATTGTACCTTGCACCATCGAATCACTTTGTTTTGGGTGACCCTTTCCTTTACGTCCAAGATTCGGACAGGGTGTTCTGCGTAGGTCAGGTCTTCTTGAAGTTCAAGTTCTCCCATTGACACTTGTTCCTCTGGTACTCTCAAGCACTTCTTGAGCTGGGATACATGAAACACGTCATGTACGTCGCAGAGGTGGTTTGGGAGCTCTAGTTGATAGGCTACTTCTCCTCGCTTGTCCAAAATCTTAAATGGCCCAATGTATCGAGGTGCTAGCTTGCCTTTGACGTTGAAACGTCGTTGGCCTCGGATAGGCGACACCTTAAGGTATACGAAGTCTCCTACTTCAAAAGTCAACTTCCTTCGCCTATTGTCCGCATAGCTTTTCTGTCGTGACTGAGCAGCCTTTAAGTTTTCCCGTATCGTTTGAACTTGCTTTCCAGCCTCTTGTAGTACTTCGGGTCCAAACACCTGGTTCTCTCCAGTCTCGTTCCAGAACAGCGGCGTTCTGCACCGTCTGCCATATAAGGCTTCGAAAGGCGACATCTTCAAGCTAGCTTGATAGCTGTTGTTATAGGAGAACTCGGCATACGCTAAACTCCTATCCCAACTACGCCCACGTTTCAAGGCGCAAGCTCTCAACATGTCCTCCAAAATTTGGTTCGTCCTTTCGGTTTGCCCATCTGTTTGTGGGTGATAGGCGGAGCTAAAATCCAGTCGTGTACCCATGGCTTTCTGCAGCTTCCTCCAGAATCTAGAGGTAAACTGAGAACCTCGATCTGAGACTATCCTCTTCGGAACTCCATGTCGGCACACGATCTGCTCCATGTACAATTCTGCCAACTGTGTAACATTGTAACTGGTCTTTACCGGAAGAAAATGGGCGGTTTTCGTCAACCGGTCCACAACGACCCAGATGGAGTTGTATCCTGACTGAGTTCTTGGTAGTCCGACAATAAAGTCCATACTGATGTCCTCCCATTTCCATTCAGGTATTTTCAAAGGTTGCAACAATCCAGCGGGTTTTTGATGTTCGGCTTTCACCCGTTGGCATGTGTCGCATAGGGCAACGTATTCGGCTATATCCCTCTTCATACCATCCCACCAATAGCAAGTTTTCAGGTCCTTGTACATTTTGGTGCTCCCTGGATGTATGGAATAGGGTGAATCATGTGCCTCCCTTAATATCATGTCGCGAAGGTGTCTTAGGTTTGGCACATAAATCCTTTTTCCTAGCCAAAGCGACCCTTTTCATCCTCCTTGAAATCCTTCTCTATCCCTTGTCGGATTCTTTCCTTGATCTCCTTGACCCCCTCGTCCGTTGCTTGGCCCTTTATTATTTCTTGCTCCAATGAGGAGTGGATCTTCATTATCTCCACGTTATTCAAGAATCCGAGGTGTAATCGTTCGAACTCCTTTCGTAGTTCGGGTGGTAGCTCCCGAACCCTGAGTTGGTGGCATGCTCCCTTTCTGCTCAATGCGTCAGCGACTACATTGGCCTTCCCGGGGTGGTAGTTGATTCCCTCATCATAATCCTTTATAAGTTCTAACCATCGACGTTGCCTCAAATTCAAGTCCGTTTGTGTAAATATGTACATGAGGCTTTTATGATCTGTATAGATCTCACATCGATGACCAAGGATATAATGTCTCCAAATCTTCAATGCATGCACTACTGCTTCTAACTCCAAATCATGCGTAGGATAGTTAAGCTCATGCTTCTTTAATTGTCGTGAGGCATAGGCTACCACTTGTCCTTCCTGCATGAGTACACATCTGAGCCCTTGTCTGGATGCGTCACAATATATGTCAAAACTCTTGCTTACGTCTGGCAATACCAGAACTGGTGCTGTGGTTAGCCTTTTCTTGAGCTCCTCAAAACTTTCTTGGCAGGCTTGTGTCCATTGAAAGACCTTCCCCTTCATTAACAACTCCGTCATAGGTTTTGCTATCTTAGAGAAGTTTTTAATGAAGCGCCGATAGTATCCTGCCATTCCAAGGAAACTTCGAATATCCCTCACGCTCTTCGGTTGGTCCCACTTTAGAACATCTCTCACCTTTCCAGGATCAACCGATACCCCTTCCTTGGAGATGATGTGGCCTAGGAAAGATATTTCCTTAAGCCAAAATTGACACTTGTTGAGCTTGGCATACAACTGATGCTCACGCAACTTCTGCAAGGTCAATCTCAGATGTTCTTCATGCTCCTCCTTACTTTTTGAATACACCATAATGTCATCAATGAAAACCACGACGAACTTGTCCAAGTACTCCATGAAAACCTTATTCATAAGGTACATGAAGTATGCGGGTGCATTCGTCAATCCAAAAGACATAACAGTATATTCATATGACCCATACCGTGTCTGAAAGGCTGTCTTAGGTATATCGGAGGGCTTAATCTTCAGCTAGAAATATCCCGACCGAAGATCAATCTTGGAGAATACTTGGGCTCCTTTCATTTGATCGAACAGGTCCTCTATACGAGGCAGAGGGTATTTATTCTTGATTGTTACCTCGTTGAGAGACCTGTAGTCCACGCACATTCTTTGGGTTCCGTCCTTCTTGTCCACGAAGAGTACCGGAGCTCCCCATGGTGACGAGCTTGGCCGGATAAAACCCTTCTCCAACTGTTCTTGAATTTGCTTCTTGAGTTCTACTAACTCGTTGACGGGCATCCTATATGGTCTCTTAGCTATGGGTGCAGTTCCAGGTACCAAATCTATGGCAAACTCGATGTCCCGGTCAGGTGGCATACCTGGAAGTTCTTCCGGAAACACGTCCGAAAATTCCTGAACCACTGGAATGTTGTCCAATGCTATTCTTTCAACATGGTTCAAATCCACCCGTTCGGTTGCTTGCTGGGCTGACTCAAACTCGACACGGATACCGTGTTCGTTTGTCAACTGCACGCTTTTCTCAGCGCATTGGATTACTCCTTTGTGCTTGCTTAACCAGTCCATTCCGAGTATGATGTCAATTCCGTGGGAGTCCAAGACAATAAGGTTGGCAAGGAAGTCTACCCCCCTTATTTTAAGGCTTACTTTAGGACATACTATATTAGTCCTCATTTCTCCTCCGGGAGAATTAACTAACATAGCACATTCGAGGTGGGATACGGGTAGATGATGTTTGGCAACATATTCGGATGATATGAAGGAATGTGATGCTCCAGAATCAAATAAAATGGTGACTGGGTTGGAGTTGGCAAGGAACATACCAATTGCGACGTCCTCAGCCTGTTGTGCTTCCTCAGCAGTGACATGGTTAACGTGGCCACGAGCATAGTTCTGCGGTCCACGGTTCCCTTGGTTGTCCCCTCCGTTTGGTCGCTGGTTCTGCTTGGGCACGTTACCTTGCTGTCCAGGGCCTCTCTTCGGGCACCGGTTAGCGAAGTGGCCTACTTCCCCGCATGCAAAGCATGCCCTGTTGCCTACGGCAGCAGGTACGTTGGGACGGGGGTTTTGAACAGGAGCGCCATTGTTAGGCCGGGGCGCAGGAAGCATGGGCACACGAGGTGCCGGTGCAACGAACCGTTGCTGTGGTGGCTGACCAGGGCGGTTCGTAGGAGCGGTCGATCCATACTGCGGTGCAGGGGGCATGTACCTAGGTCGTACGTTGCTCCCTTGGGGCTGGTATGGCATCTTCCTTTTGCACTCGCGCTCAATCTCTCGGATCTTGTTTTCCACCACAATAGCCTTATCAACCAGCTTTTGGAAGTTTACGTAGTCATTGTTGAGGAGCTGAACTTGGATCTCATTGTTCAACCCTCTCATGAACAGGTACTGCTTCCTCTGATCTGAGTGGACATCTTCGGGGGCATACCGGGACAGTTGTATGAACTTGTTGAGATATTCGTTCACACTTTCCTGTCCTTGGCGGAGACCTTCAAACTCCTGCCTTTTGAGCATCATTACGCCAACAGGGATATAGTGGGAGCGGAAACTTTCCTTGAACTCAGTCCAAGTGATTGTCTCCGGGTTGGCATGGGCGTTGCTCAAGGCATGCCACCAGTCAGCAGCTGCTCCCATCAGTTGGTGCGACGCAAAGAGAACCTTCTCTCGGTCGTTGCACTGAACAATGGCAAGCTTCTTCTCCATGGATTTCAACCAATCATCGGCCTCCATTGGATCGCTTGCTTGAGCAAAGGTGGGTGGTCGAGTCCTCATGAACTCTCCCAACCTGTTATGAGCCGGCGGTGGTGGTGGCGGTGGTGCCGGAACGGGGTTTTGGTTGGCCCGTAACTGACCCAAAGTTTGGATCATGGTTTGCATAAGCTGGTTTTGCATGGCCATCAACCTTTCTAGGTTGTTTTCGCCAGCTCCGGGGTTAGCAGGAACTTCCTCGTGGTCATCTTCCTGGACGTTCCTTTGGCTGGCGTTTCCTCTCACCATCTGTAAGAGAGAACGAAATAGTAATAGAAGGTTAGAAGGTTAGGTAGCTCCTTTCAACTATATGCATCAAGGTGAGTTGGACTATATATATTAGCCCTTATGAGGATGTGAGCAAGTGCCGAAACATCTCACACCTCCTTCTTATGTGTGGATATGGACAACGTTTTTGAGACGTCCCACCATTCACACTAAGCACATATTCACAAATAATCATTACAAGGGCCCACTCAACTCCTATTCAAGGTTGGTTTCCTATGTCAAGGTGGTTTCAAGGCCAATCTAAGCTATTCACCCTAGGATGCTTCCTTTGGTCCGCGTGGCTTAGCTACCTGTGATTTCTATTTAGGGGTGTAACTTGCTGTTAACCAGTGATTCTAATATCAATCTAAGGTTTCTATCTAGGCGTGTAACCTACTGTCAACCCGTGACTCTGAAACCAATCTGTGACGCCCTCAATTCTGTGGAAAGCCACGGAACCGAGAACTAATGCATATGTGTGCCCAGGATGTTCATCACACATACACATACTTTCCACAAACTGAATTCAGATTATATATTACCACGAATAACAGAGTTTATTACAACACCTCATGAGTCTTGGACTCATGCTCACAGCGGAAGTCTTATTTCTATACAGCGGAAATCTTTATTTGAATGCGGAAGCAAAACTAATGCGGAAGCAAAACTAAGCAGAAGTGGCTCCATCTCTACTCCCTCCACAGGCAAGGTTGAGAACAGATCACACGCCATAATGCTCTACTCGGTCTTCATGTATCCTTCTCTTGCTGTTGATGAAGAAATAATAATGCAAGTTTGAGTACAATGATGTACTCAGCAAGTGCGGGAAAACACACGATATGCAGCTCATAAACAAGGTAGGTATAAAAGGCTTATTTGCAGAAAAGCAGATTTATAAACCACAGCAACTTAGCTTTAGATGAATGCAATCCCAGCATGTATTAAATTACCAACATACCTCCATCGCTTTCCATGTTCCATTCAAACATTAACCAATCCTTTACCCATACTCACGAATACCTCCTCGTATTCACTACCATCTCACCTCATGAAACAACCTCGTCTCGCACCGAGACCAATCTCATATGACTCATCAGTCATACACCCATCTCACCTCCCGAACTCAACAGTCCCAAACCAAACCATAACCAATAACCATAACCAAAAACCTTCCCAATAACCATTCCAGTAACCATCCCATCTAATCATGGCAGTTTAGCCAGGTGCTCGTGACCGTAAGCTCGGCTATCATGATAGTTTTAATAACTCTGCAGAGTTTGCACCTTTTTACCCACAAGTTTGTGATTTCGTCACCCGTCGGCGACTGCAGAACCTCCATTATACCAGTACACAACCGTCGGTGTATGGTCAAGAGATCACAAAATAGCCTTTACAAAGGGGTTGCTAGATGTATGGACTCACTAAGGTTTCACCGGCAGGCTAGAATCTCCAATTCTCCCACCCACGGGCCCCCTCTTGTGCCATGCAGTTCCCAGGGCAGTCCTCACTCGACTCCCATTCCCCGCACCTTCCACAGTCCATAACACTCTAGCAACTTACCTAATTACTCAGCTAAGCCGCACCCATACTTGGCCTTGTGGTGGCACTGTTATCCTGGCATGTGCATGCATGAACCGGTCCTTAGATCTACGGCAAGTAAAGCCACCATCTCATGCTACCTCATTCACAAACCCAAGCTTGCCTAGATCTCCCTCCGATCCATGTTCATTTAACCTCATCAGTTACTTATTATCAGTACGAGTGCAGTTAGCTCGACACATCTATCTCGCTTCCCCATCCCATGGACTCAGCGAAGCATAAAAACAAAAACCATACCCGACTCATAAACTTCCCTGGCGACAAGGGTGGTTTAACCAAAACTAGTAAACTCCTATAAAAAGGTTTCCCATCATGTTTGACTCAGCACACACACCTTTTCGCAAAACAAAATAGTTTTACCCAAAAACATAGGATCAACATGGTCAAGGAGCACTTCCCTTGTTCTTGCGGTTCCGGTTGTTCTTGATTCTCAAAACCCTGTTCCTGCAGTTCGTCGTAGACAGCTTCCTGAGCTTGTCCTGCTATGTAGGATTCACGTGCATACAAGATTCACAGCAATCAATATCATGCACAAACCCTAAACTAGATGCGATGATGCACATGCATGCTATCCTATGATTAGTTTCATTAGATTGATCTGTACGTGTTCTTGCATGGCTTGCATGGGCAGAGGTGTTCGGATCAAAGGTGGACGTGGCGATGACCTTGTCTTTAGATCAAACTGATCATCGAGTGATCTGTCCAAGAAAGGCTTCTGTTCGAAAGGAATTGAAGAACAGATGCAAAGAGATGAACACAATGATATCGTAAGGTGGTATTGAAGTCCTACCTCACGCTCTTCTTGTCTTCGGGGTCCTCCTCAGACCGCTTGGTTCTCCTCCGATGATCTCCCTTGTTGCACTTTGGCGATGTTTTGCTCGGCGAGTTAGGGCTAGGGCTCTAAGTCGTCGGCTCAGGATTTGAAAGAGAAGTTTGTGGTTTCGGCCAGAGGTTTTGGGTTCTATTTATAATCGGAAAGAGAAGAGTCCTAATCTGATTGTATCCTGAATAAGAGTCTTATTCAGATCTTTGTTGGATCCTAACGTCTTATCTTTGGTAACATCGTGGAATTTAGATCGGTTTCTGTCGCGTACCGGTATCTTTAAGTGTGGCGGACCGGAATCCGCTCATCCAGGATCGCAGAGGGTGGTGCCGCGCGATGCGACACCCGACAGCACACGTCATAAGGACATAATATATTACATGGGAAAAACAACTGAAACTGTACGAGCAGGTACAAACTTCAGTTACAACTATTGTTTATATTACACAGCGGAAGTCTACACTATACAACTCACGCCCGCCTATCTAGCAAAAGTTGGTTGCCCAGCCCTAGGGCAACCCACACTAGCTGCACTCCTCAGCTCAGCGCGGCGTGTACAGCTCCCACTCAGCCGTGGTCCCCGACGGAGGGTAACCGTCGCCGGTGGACTCGTACTCCGAGTCCGTGGGTGGCTCCTCACCTGAAAAACACTTAAGCAGCAACCGTGAGCACAAAGGCTCAGCAAGGCTTAACCGACTCACCTAAGCATGAAACTCTACATGAGGGGTACAATGGACATAGGATAGTAACATTTCAGCAAAAGGACACGCCTACAAGTTCATCCTTAGTTCATCTTTTAGCAACAAGTTAACAGTTCATGAAGTCTGAAATTTAGTAAGCAGTATTTGGTGGCACACATGTAGCAATACAATTATATCAACCAGCAATATTGAATCAACATGTTTCATCCATTAATCTACGTCACGACTCAGTGACCAAGTGGTACTCTTCACCGTGAGGGACGGCGAATCGACTCGATATACACCTGCAGGGAAACCCAAAGAGCACGTCACGTACACCCACCCGTGGAGCTGCACAGCACGCTCACTCGATGTCGTACGGGACAACCTTTCACCCCCAGCCCAAACGTCGAACCGGTCGCACCGAAACGAGCAGGAGGTTCCCCACACGGAGCATCTCTCTATGCCCGTTGGCAGATTTCCACCTTGCTGCCCTCAGCCTACACCTATAAATCGGTGCGTTATGCCTCGGCGCCCAGAGGTTTAGGCTACATCGGTTTATCGGGGCCCATATATCCGATATGCCTTCGGTACATTCAAACTTGATCAGCGTGAGCCGCACACGGCTCGGTCCTCAATCGACATGGACAGGGCTGCGCACACAAGACTCCCTCTTGCTGCGCCCTAGCCCCTGCCCAGTCTCATTTTCATTACTAATGTGATCTCACATCACTCATCTGAACCCGTGCGTCCCAAGCCTATCTCGCGAGTAGATTCCAACTACTCGACTTGTACCGAAGCCCTATGAATCTTTAAGCATAGCCTATCTATTCGAGGTCTTAGACACTACCCTCACTCTTTTAGGAACCTTTGGTTATGCAAGTGGGGTTTCATTCATCCTATACCTAATGCACATACATACTTCATATGACACATGTAAACAACGGAAAAACTTATAAAAAGGTTAATGCAAACCGGGGCTTGCCTTGTTGCTGCTGGTCAGGGGTTAGTTCCTCTTCCGGAAGGAGGAAGTCCAGCACTTCCGGAGTCTCTTCTTCAATGGCTACACGTTTAATACAATACTACATGTTAATTTGAATGCAAAGTGTAAACTTGAATACTTATTTACTATAACTCTAGCTAGCCCTCCCCTGTGGTTCTGAAATTTTTATTGTGGCTTGGTAGGGTCCTAACCAGAGTCTTGACCAAGTTTCATTTGAAACCAAGTTCATTTGAACCTTGTACAAATAAAAGCCTCTTTGGTCAATAATTGAGCCTCTAAGTAATTCCAGGGTTTTTCATGGCTCCCACCATTACTTTCTGGAAACTAGAATTTAGGATGGTTCTGATGGAATTGGTTTCACGTCATTTGAAGAATTCTACAGAAAGTTATGTCCTAATTAAGATTGGAGAAAATCTGAAAAATGTTTCTGTACATCTTTCTTTTCTCTGGGCAGTTCCCTTAATCACCCAATTAGGGTAACTAAATGAACTTGGATGAGTCTGAAAATTTTACTGGATTCAGGGATTCTCCAATGAACCTTTCAGCCAAATTTCAGAATTTTTCATAAAGTAGTTCTCCAGATAAAATTCCCAACAGTTTAAACTCTAGGGATTTAATTCTGGAAAACTATTCACTTTCATGAGCTGAATTTGGTATTGCTGGAAAGTGCTCAGAGAGCTAAATCCAACCAAATTTGGTTCACTCGATTTGGAGCTTTCTAGCCAAAGTTATGAGGATTTGAAGTTTGGAAGAATCCTGAAAATCGGGGAAAAAGTTTAAACTCTCGGGGCCTGCGGGGACACGTGTCGAGCGCGGAGGTGTCCGGCACACCGGGGATACCACACGTGTCGAGCGCAGAGGTGTCCGGCACACTGGGGATACCACACGTGTCGAGCGCGGAGGTGTCCGGCACACCGGAGCTCACAGGGTATTTTGCGCGCCAGCACAGCCGATCCCCGGCCACACCCGATCCCGGTTTAAATTCTTTAGCCGCTGACACGTGGGCCAGACAGCTTCGTCTTCCTCCCGCCGTTCTCTCACGCCCGCGCCGCCGACCTCGCCGGAGCAGGCTCGGGGCTCGCCGGCTCGCCGCTGCCGGACCTCCCAGGGGCTGAAACTCGCCGCCAGGGGGGTGTCGACGTCGAGGAACACGTCGGTGGTGTCAGGTCGGGCTGGGGGTGACCGGAAATAGCTCGGCGACGTGCCGCTGCCTCGGTTGAGGTTTGACATCGTCGACTGTGGTTTCTAAACCCGCCAACACCTCGAACACACGGCCCTACAGCATCAGCGTACCTCTAGGAAGCTCGACAAGGTGTCAAAAGGGTTCAGGGATGGCGGCAAGTCGGTCGGCACCGTGTGACCGATCGTGCCCGCCACGACCGCCCTCGATCGAGCTTGAAATTCGTCAATCCTAGACAGTTTCATGCTACGGATGCAGAAAGAACTTGATCGCCGGCTAGTCCAGCGTCTACGTGCAAGATTTGATGACCTCCGAAAGATCATAGAGCGAGAATTTAAAGAAACCGTACCGGAAGCTTGGGTTACGGTCGCCGGAGCAAAAACTAGAAATTCTCTGCGGATTCTTCACGGTTGGCTTCCAAACTTGGAGGAGAGCAGCACGGTGGTCGCGCGCTCTGTTGCCTCTCTCGCTGGACCGTGAAAACGCCTGTGGAACGCTGCCCACGGGCGCCTGACTCTCGGCTGAGGCTAGGTCGCCGCGGTGGCGATCGTTTTTGGGCAAAGGAGGTCGGAGCTCGAGGTTTCTGGCGTTGGAGAAGTGGAGTGCGAGCTCAGGTGGCTGTCTAGCAGCTCAGGGACGAAGGAGGAGATGGTTTTGCTGGTTTTCCCGATTGAGCAGAGAGCTGTGGCGAGAAACAATGCCGCTGCTCGGGTTTGCCCGCGAGAAGATAAAGCCGGCCGACTCCTGCTCGGCTAAGGCGGTGCCGGTCGCGTGGGGGCGCGAGCCAGCCACCCTGGGCGCCAGCGCGCGGAGAGGGAAGCAGCTGGTGGCGCCGGTAGCTGCTCAGTGGCACAGCCGACAGCTGCTCGGTGGAATTTCCCACCGAGACTCTGACTTTGGGTGCAAGTTTCTCCTTCTCCCCTCTATGACAGGTAGGTCCCACCCGGGGTTTTAACCTCTGAAATTTACTCCTAATCACTGTTGTAAACAGTGAGCCCCATAATACCCCTGGTGATTCAAATTATTCACCCCTGAGCCATTTGAATCGAATAGAATTCAAATTGGGTTCGGTTTGAGTGAATTTCAGCACAAGTTCAGTTTTGAATTCAAATAAAGTTTGAATTCGTCCCACTTAGCTCATGTCAAGATCAACTCCGAATGGAGTGAAAATTGGTGTGGTGTGGCGATGAACACTTCAAATGTGTGCCAAAACTGAGGCCCTTACATTCCTCCCCCCTTAAAAGAATCTCGTCCCGAGATTACAAAAGAAGAGATAGCGATGTAGTAGGGACTTACTCGTGTTGAGAAGCCATGAACTCCGGGTAATTTGAACGAAGGAATTCCTCGCTCTCCAACGTCGCTTCTTCCACAGTGTGGTTACTCCAGAGGATCTTGTAGAACCACAACATTCTGCTACGCGTGGTTCGGGCTTTCTCATCAAGGATTTCCACCGGATACTCATCATATGTTAAATCCGGTTTCAACTCGCCGATGTCTTCGGTAGGAACAGCAGCTGTATGCTTCAAACATTTTCGCAGTTGCGAAACATGGAAAACATCATGGACACCAGCCAGAGATGCCGGTAGCTCCAATCTATACGCTGCTGGTCCACACTTCTCGGTGATAGCATAGGGTCCAATGAAACGGGGAGCGAGCTTTCCCTTCACACCGAACCGGTGCACGCCCTTCATCAGAGACATGCGTAGGTACACGTGTTCCCCAATGTCAAAGTGCAACGGCCTATGCCTCTTATCAGCGTAGCTCTTCTGTCGGGATTGAGCGGCTTTTAAATTGGCTTGAATTGTCCGAACGCGCTCTTCGGCGTCGTTCACCACATCAACCCCGAATGTGACTCTTTCACCGGACTCGCACCAATTTAATGGGGTGCGGCACTTGCGACCGTAGAGAGCTTCGTAGGGTGCCATCTTGATACTCGCCTGATAGCCGTTGTTGTACGAGAATTCCGCCAATGGTAGGTGATTATCCCAGTTCCTACCATGGTGGATGGCACATGCTCTCAACATGTCCTCCAGAACTTGATTCACCCTCTCTGTCTGGCCATCTGTCTGAGGGTGGTAGGCGGAGCTCCTAATCAGTTTAGTATCCAAAGCAGCGTGCAACTGCTCCCAAAAGCGAGATACAAACAATGCACGTCGGTCTGAGACTAGGGTCTTGGGTACACCATGCAGGCATAGAATCCTGTCAATGCATAACTCCGCATATCGGTTGGCATGAAAATGTGTATGTACGGGGATGAAGTGAGCTGACTTGGTCAGTCGGTCAACAATCACCCAAATGGAATCATGTTTGTTGGATGTTAAGGGTAATCCCATGATGAAATCCATGCTCACATCTTCCCATTTCCATGCTGGAATCTTCAGGGGTTGCAGCAGCCCTGATTTCCTCATATGATCAGCCTTCACTCGTCTACACGTATCACACTCGGATACGTACTTAGCTACCTCCCGCTTCATCCGTGTCCACCAAAATTTCTTTTTCAAATCTTGGTACATTTTGTTGCTGCCCGGATGAATGGAGTACTTGGACAAGTGAGCTTCATCGAGGATCTTCTTTCTCAACTCCATGTCCCGGGGTACGACTATGCGGTCATTGAACCACAGCGTCCCCTCATCATCCTTCCGGAAACATTTGATTTCCCCGTTGTCTATCCGTCTCCGTAGATGTGCCATGCCTTTATCATTTTTCTGAGCTGCAATGATGTCCTCCCTAATAGTAGGGATGAGGGCAAGGTTGTACAGCGATCCATAAGGAACCAAGTATAAACTTGGCTCTCCCTCCTCCACCGGTGTAATGGTGAGGTGATGGACATGCGATTTCCGACTCAGCGCGTCGGCAACCACATTCGCCTTGCCGGGGTGGTAGTGAATCTCAATTTCATAGTCCTTGATTAATTCTAACCACCTCCGTTGCCTCATGTTCAGCTCCTTCTGGGTGAAAATATATTTTAAGCTCTTGTGGTCGGTGTAGAGATGCACCAGATTCCCCAGGAGATAGTGCCTCCACATTTTTAGCGCCAACACCACGGCAGCAAGCTCCAGATCATGAGTGGGATAATGCTGCTCATGGTTCCGAAGTTGGCGTGAGCCATAGGCGACCACACGTCCTTCCTGCATCAACACGCAGCCAAGCCCAATACTGGACGCGTCACAATACACGTCGAAGGGCTTTGTTGTATCCGGCTGAGCTAAGACCGGGGCTGTGGTGAGATGCTTCACCAATGTTTGGAATGCTCCTTCACACGCTGTGTTCCAAACATATTTCGTCCCTTTCTTCAGTAATTCTGTCATCGGTTTAGCGAGCTTGGAGAAACTTGGAATAAATCTCCGATAGTATCCCGCTAACCCGAGGAAGCTTCTGACTTCATGGACTGAAGTGGGAGCTTTCCATTTCAGCACTTGCTCTATCTTGCTTGGGTCAACTGCAATGCCTTCCGCTGAGATGATATGTCCCAAGAATGGCACTTGGCTGATCCAATACTCGCATTTGCTGAACTTGGCATAGAGCTTGTGGTCTCGCAATCGTTGAAGAACGATCCGCAAGTGTTCGGCATGTTCAGCTTCTGTCTTGGAGTAAACCAAGATATCGTCGATGAACACTACCACGAACTTGTCCAGCTCCGGCATGAACACCGAGTTCATGAGATACATGAAATGGGCTGGAGCATTTGTGAGACCAAATGACATGACGAGATATTCATATAGTCCATATCTCGTCAAGAATGCCGTCTTCGGAATATCCTCCGCCCGGATTTTTATCTGGTGATATCCAGAGCGAAGGTCCATCTTGGAGAACACACTGGCACCCACAAGTTGATCAAACAATATGCCGATGCGGGGCAGTGGGTACTTATTCTTGATGGTGACGGCGTTGAGCGGCCGGTAATCCACACACAGCCTCAGGGTCTCATCCTTCTTCTTCACGAATAGCGCGGAGCATCCCCAAGGCGACGAACTCGGCCTAATGAAACCCTTGCTCAGCAGATCATTGAGCTGTTCTTTCAGTTCCGCCAGCTCATTTGGAGCCATCTTGTATGGTCTCCGTGATATGGGTGTAGTCCCGGGTGCGAGCTCGATCTTGAACTCGACATCCCGCTCAGGTGGCATGCCCGGTAGATCATCCGGGAACACGTCGGGATACTCCCGGACTACGGGGATGTCTTCTAACTTGAGAGCCTCAGCACTATTGATCGCTGAAACCTCTCTGACTGGATTATCTAATAGGAGGGACTGCGGACAGTGTAATGGGGAGTTGAGGTGAACCGTCCGTGATAGTGTTTCCAGGACAGCTCCATGGTAGCTTAGCCACGACATTCCCAAGATTGCATCAATCTTCTGCCCCCCCCCTAGGATAATCATAGTGGTGGGATATATCTTCCCACCTAAGCACAGTGGTGCTTTTGGAACCATCATCGTTGCTGAAATCTTTCCTCCCGGTGAGCAGATCATATACGAACACTCGGTTGGAAAGGCTTCCAGCTGATGCTTAACCACGTACGATGCACTTATAAAGTTGTGGGTTGCACCAGAATCAAAAAGTATGACGATGGCTTGATGGTTGAGAGTAAACGTACCCGCCAGCACGTTGTCTCCCTCTGGGGCGTCCTCATTGTCGAGGTTGCGGACGCCTCCAGTCCGCTGACCAACCTTCTTCACCAGAGGTCGGCCTCGAGCACCGCCCTGGAGCTGGGCTTGCCCGCTGCTCTGCTGCCCCTGGGAACAGTCCTTCGCGAAGTGGACCGCCTGGCCACACGCAAAGCAGGTAAAATGGGGCGGTCCCCCGCTGATCGGTGGACGGAATCCCGGGGCGCGTTGTGGCGGTGGAAACGCCCGGGGTACCGTCTGCTGCTGCTGTTGCTGTTGCTGTCTTGGTGGTGGCATCGGCGGACGGAACGGAGGTGCCTGAATGGGACGTCCCCCGAACCGTTGCGGTCGCGCCGGTGGTTGCCACTGCTGCCCGGATGGTGTCCGATACACCACACGGTACTTCTGGGGAGCGCCACTCCCACCGCTGGGTGGAGCGCTGCGCTTCCGCTGCTCAGCTGCCAACTCCCGCTGAGCATCCTCTTGCATGATCGAGGCATTGACTAAGTCGTTGAATGTGCCGCGGTTCCACTGTACGAGATGGGTCTTCATTTCGGGGTGCAACCCCCAATAGAAGTGCTCCCTCTTCTTCTCCTCCGTGGAGATGTAGTCTGACGCATACTGTAAAAGCCCAAGAAAAGGGACTTGCAAAGACTTTTCTTCACCTCACAACACCACAGTTTTTATTGTGGACACCTTAGGAAATGTTGTGAAGAGCAAGTAACCTCCATCAAAAGAATGATTAGAGGGGAAAGCCTTCACTTTCACAAAGTAGGGTTTCTATACATGAACATGAGAGGTTGAGCTCACCCCTAGAATTTAAAAAGTCTTGGGAAGGTTCAGTCCAAAGCTCATGCAAATTCAACACTTTTTTAGGCACTTTTGGGTTGTTTCAAAAAGAGGCCAATTTGAATGTAAATTCAAATTGCAGCAACTTTCATCACCCAAATTCAAAAGTTAGCTTCATATCTACACTCAGAACATTTTTCTGAGTAAACCCACCAATTTTCGTCCCCATTGGAGTTCATCTTGTCAGGAGTTAAATTTGCCAGAATTCAAAACTGAATTTGAATTTCAGTTTAAATATGAAGCACATTTAACCAAACAAAGTTTGAATTTGAGAATTCAAATTCAAACAAATACTTGGGGGTTAAGTCTCCCATTCAATTCTCAGTAGCTGGGATATTTACAAAAGAAAGGGGGAGAAAGATTTAGAGGGGAGAAGAGGGCCCACTGGTCAGCCACCCTGGGGGGGGGGGGGGGGTAAACCGACTCGGGCGCGTGGTCGAACACCATGCGGCCGACAGCGCACGGGGTCGACCCCGTCCCAATGCAGCCACCGCGCCACCTCCTGCTCGGGGGGATGAGGGCGCCGGCTACAAAACCTGTGATCGCACCCTGGTCGGCAAGAATTCGCTCCCCATCCTCTCGGTTCCACTCGCTTACAGGCGGCGAGAATCAGAAAGCTCCGAAGGCCGGAACCCCTCTCCGGTGAGCCCTCTGATCGCCGGCGGCCGGACGGCACAGGCTTCCTCCTGCCCGATGCTCAACACAAGAAACGATCGCCTCCAGGTGCTGGTTTTGCCTGCCCTTACCGTTCAGCATTTCATGCACCGTCGGGGGAGAATTTCTTCCGGGAACGCCTCGGTGTTCTTAAGGCCGAGCTCCCCCAAATCCCAAAATTCACGAGTATTGGCTTATCACCGGGCGTACCGAGCTAAACACACAATCTACACACTGCCACGACCACCTAGGATCGAAAACCAGCAAGAATCATGGGCTAGGGTTGCGGTTATCCATGTTTTTCGAGCAACAGCCGATATCCGGCCTAGGTCGCCGACGAGGTCATAGTTGCAGCCGTTTTCACGGGGATCGGTGCCCATATCCATGATCAGCAGGTGTCAGCGGAGCTCCCCGAGCAAACCGCATCAAAAAAAGGTGCAGGTGAGGCTGAGTTCGACGTCGCCGGTGAGCTACCGGTCGCTGTTGCCGTCGGGAGCCCTGTTCCGGCCGTTGTCAAACTCCGGGAAGGGCACCACCGTGTTCCCCAGGCCGGGATAGGCACAGGAGGCGAGAATCAGCAAGCTCCGAAGGCCGGAACCCCTCTCCGGCGAGAGCTCCGGCGAGCTCGGCGGCGGGATTGCGCGGGTGGCCGGAGGAGGACGAAGGGGTAGGCCCCACGCGTCAGCGGCTGGAGATAAAGGGGTGGGATTCTCTGTGGTCCGGGATCCAGTGCGGCCGCGCGGGAAGGAGTCTGTGGCCCCGTGTGGCTCGGATCCAGCGGTGGACACGTGTACGTGGACCCACCCGCAGGATTTAAACATTTCTGAAATTTCCAGTTTTAGTGCAAACTTTAGAACCCCATAACTTTTGCTAGGAAGCTCCAATTTTAGTGATTCAAATTGGGTTGGATTCATCTTGTCTAGCTCTGTCCAGACATACAACCCAATTTGTATGAAACCCATTAATTAATTCTGGAAAATTCTTTAAAGCTTTTCAGTAAAATAATTTTAGAGGGAGTTTGGTTCATCCAAAAATCCCCAAATTTTACCAGAATGTTCTTTAGGACATTAGTAAACCCCTATAAAAGTTTCAGACCATTTGGAGTTGATTTGGTCAGAGCAATTCAAATTGGAAGGTGCTGTGTTCATTTGAATACAGAAACATTTTCAGAGGATTTCCAAAACTTGGAAATTCAGTTCTGGGCAAATCTTAACCCCAAAAATGTTAGGAAAATTCATGCAAACTCTATGAGCTATAATTGAAATTTTAGTTCATTAAGTTGAGCATGAACAGGGGTATTACCTCAGAATAAATTCTTCCTTGCTGATTTGCCAAGAGAATTATTCTGAGCAAACCACTCCATGAAAAGTGCTAATGTTTGGTCCAGAGCGTTTTCTTGTCACAAGGAACTCACACAAAAATTCTCAGCTCCATTGGAGCTCTAGATCACCCCTGTCCTGTTTAACCACTTAAGGGATTAAGGTGGAAAAGGGGCGAAAACCACTTAGCATTTAACCATGTGATTAAGTCCAAGCCAAACCACCAACACCAGTTCATCCTTAAATTCTTAAACAAAGTTCCAGGTGTTAGAGGCTGGTTATTAGAACTAATAGTAGAAGTCTTACTCTAAAACTCACATTTGCATCTAAATTGACATGTAGTATTTCATTAACGTGTAGCCGTTGAAGAAGAGACTCCGGAAGTGCTGGACTTCCTTCTTCCGGACGAGGAACTAACTACTGACCAGCAGCAACAAGGCAAGCCCCGGTTTGCATTAACCCTTTTATAAGTCTTACTTTGTTTACATGTGTCATATGAAGTATGTATGTGCATTAGGTATAGGACGAATGAAACCCCACTTGCATAACCAAAGGTTCCTAAAAGAGTGAGGGTAGTGTCAAGGACCTCGAGTAGACAGGCTATGCTTAATGAGTCATAGGACTTCGGTACAAGTCGAGTAGTTGGAATCTACTCGCGAGATAGGCATTGGGGCATACGGGTTCGGTTGAGTGATGTGAGATCACTTTAGTAATAAAAATGAGACTAGGCAGGGGCTAGGGTGCAGCAAGAGTGAGTCTTGTGTGCGCAGCCCTGCCCGTGTCGATTGAGGACCGATCCGTGTGCGGCCCTGCTGAACAAGTATTGAACGTACCGAAGGCATATCGGATATATGGGCCCCGATAAACCGATGTAGCCTAAACCTCCGGGCGTCGAGGCATAGCACACCGATTTATAGGTGTAGGTTGAGGGCAGCAAGGTGGAAATCTGCCAACGGGCATAGAGAGATGCTCCGTGTGGGGAACCTCCTGCTCGTTTCGGTGCGACCGGTTCGACGTTTGGGCTGTTGGGTGAAAGGTTGTCCCGTACGACATCGAGTGAGCGTGCTGTGCAGCTCCACGGGTGGGCGTACGTGACGTGCTCTTTGGGTTTCCCTGCAGGTGTATATCGAGTCGATTCGCCGTCCCTCGCGGTGACGAGTACCGCTTGTTCACTGTGTCGTAACGTAGACTAATGGATGACATATGTTGATTCAATGATGCTGATTGATATAATTGTATTGCTACATGTGTGCCACCAAATACTGCTTACTAAATTTCAGATTTTATGAACTGTTAACTTGTTGCTAAAAGATGAACTAAGGATGAACTTGTAGGCGTGTCCATTTGCTGCAACATTGCTATCCTATGTCATGGTACCCCTCATGTAGAGTTGCATGCTTAGGTGAGTCGGTTAAGCCTTGCTGAGCCTTCGTGCTCACGGTTGCTGCTTAAGTGTTTTTCAGGTGAGGAGCCACCCACGGACTCGGAGTACGAGTCCACCGGCGAGGGTTACCCTCCCTCGGGGACCACGGCTGAGTGGGAGCCGTACACGCCGCACTGAGCTGAGACGTGCAGCTAGTGTGGGTTGCCCTAGGGCTGGGCAACCGACTTTTGCTAGATAGGCGGGCGTGAGTTGTATAAAAGAAACTTCCGCTGTGTAATAAAAGACCCTAGTTTGTAACTGAGAAGTGTACTATTTTGTACATTCAGTTTGTTTTTCCCATGTAATATAATGTGTTCTTATGACGTGTGCTGTCGGGTGTCGTATCGCGCGGCACCACCCTCTGCGATCCTGGATGAGCGGATTCCGGTCCGCCACAGCCTGGTATCAGAGCTGCATTGGGGATAGCACAGTACTTAAGGACTGCATTAGGGGAAAAACTTAGGTATACGGTGAGGATTCGGTAGTTGCCCAAGTAAGGACTATATTAGCATAGTTACTTAAAGTGGCAAATACTAACCTATGTGTTATAATTCTGAATTTCAATTATGTAACGACGCACCTACGCTCTGGTAAGTACGGTAAGGAACGCCACCGAAAGCGGTTCAATTTCGGTTAGCTCCCCCTGACGAGGAATGTGGCTCAGGGATAGAGTCTCACAGCTTGGTGTGAGATGTCAATATGAACCTCTTGGACTCTTCTTGTCCCTGAGTTCATATGAAACGCTGATCCCTAGCGTGCATTAGGCAAGTAAGTGGAGACCCCATCGCGTGGTCAGTAACGCGAGAGTGTGTTCGTCTGGAAATAGCCCAGGGGGACATACGCAGCGCTTGCCATCGGCGTGCCCTGCAGGGCAGTAGGTGGTATCTGTTGGGTTGATAACATTCCCAACCGTGACGACCCGTTCATGACATACTCGGGTTCCCCGTCGTGTGGTGTTGAAACACGATCACGTACCTTGAGACGTGACCTAGCTCAAGGACGGCCGTATGGAAATGATACGGGCGTTTGTATTTACTTTCAAATATGGTACTGCCTGAAATGGAAACAAAACCTTGAGTGCACCATTATTGTGTGGTCTTCTGCAGGTACTAACCACGTATGTATCCGTGTAGAGAACGTGTGCGAGAGACCGTTTAGTGCCACACTTGAGACGTATATGCCGGTATGATCCGGTTAGGATTTTCTTTGGTGAGGAACGTAGTACCGAGGTATTGTAGGCATATGCATGAAAATATTGAACAAGGAATTAAAATCTATAGGTTCCACATTTAGGACCCTGGTTGGGTATAAGAGTGGTATAGTGAGGAGTGTAGTTCCAAAAAGACTGAAAAACAGAGTGCTCTGTTTTGGGCAGCATGTTTGCTGATCTTCAACAGGGCGTAACTCACCGGTCGTTTAGCCCAGAGGGGGTGCTACATAGCTCTGGAAAGGTATTGAAGTACTCTACAACTTTGTTGTAGACTTCCAGAGCTGAAACTCACCTTAAGATGGCTTAAAGCCCAGAGAAATGTAAACTGTCCAGAACCAGGGCAGAGTAAAACATCCTCTGAACTGATCTGTTTTTCAAATATAACTCCCAGTAGAAAAATCTAAAATTGTCATATAATACATCCTTAGAAAGAGTAGAAGATGTGTGACATCTTTGCAATTCAAAGTTTCTGAAGTTTCAGCACAGAATTTAGTGGAAATCAAGGTTGAAAACAGCCACTTCCAAGGGAGGTGCTGTTAAAATTCTTCCAGAAATTCTGCTAACTCTGAATTAGCATAACTTTTTAATCAAAGCTGATCTGGGGGCAAATGAGTACTCGTTGGAAAGATACTGAAGTTAACTTGAACTTTGGTATTCAACTTGAGTCATGAAAATGCACAGAACCAGATCAAAACTTGGAATAGGTACAAACTGGTCATTCTGACAGAAGAATGACAGTTGAGCTCATTGGAGAGGGTGTTGTACCCTACGGGTGGTATGCGTGATGACAACGCGATAGTAATGTCTCGTAGTGACCAAACCTAGTTATGTTGAGCTTCCAAAGTGGAGGTTTATCAAGTTGGATTAAACTAGTTTGTGTTTGGTCTGGTAATGGTGTAGCTTGTGCAAAGTTATTACACTATCTACTTACGAGATGTATCGCATGTTTTCATTGTCATTATGTTTTACACCTATTTCATTTAGACTGCATGCAAAATGTTGCGGGACTGATGTTTAATGTCGTGTGGTTGCATATGGTTCGTACTAGGACCACGCACGAGGTTGGTGGCTCTAGCAAACAGGGAGGTGATGACTCCCAGCCACCGGCCTACGACAGCACCCCACTGCAGCAGCCACCACCGCCGCCTCCGCTTACTCTAGCGGATGTGATAGCGGCATTGGTGGGAGGTCGTGAGGAGCAGACCGACCTGCTCCGCACGATCATGCAGAATACGTCCCAGGCGGGAGGACGTCAAGAGCGAGGGCCTCGTGAGCCCCGCGAAGTGTCGTACTCGGATTTCATGAGTACGCACCCTCCAGTGTTCACCGAAGCTGAAGAACCACTGGAGGCGGACAACTGGCTGCGGACTATCGAGTCCAAGTTCGGGCTGCTCCAGTGTACGGAGCGGCAGAAGACACTGTTCGCAGCACAGCAGCTCCACGGTGCCGCTGGTGCGTGGTGGGCGAATTATGTCGCCTCACGTCCGGCTGGCCATGCCGTGGAATGGCAAGAGTTCCGGGAGGCGTTCCGCGCCTATCACATTCCTCCCGGAATAATGAAGAGGAAGTTCCAAGAATTTTTGGAACTGAAGCAGGGCGGGAGGAGTGCCCACGACTACTCCCGTGCCTTCAACCATCTGGCGCAGTATGCGTCAGACTACATCTCCACGGAGGAGAAGAAGAGGGAGCACTTCTATCGGGGGTTACATCCCGAAATGAAGACCCACCTCGTACAGTGGAACCGCGGCACATTCAACGACTTAGTCAATGCCGCGATCATGCAAGAGGATGCTCAGCGGGAGTTGGCAGCTGAGCAGCGGAAGCGCAGCGCTCCACCCAGCGGTGGGAGTGGCGCTCCCCAGAAGTACCGTATGGTGTATCGGACACCATCCGGGCAGCAGTGGCGTCCACCGGCGCGACCTCAACAGTTCGGGGGACGTTCGTTCCAAGCACCCCCGTTCCGTCCGCCGATGCCACCACCAAGACAGCAGCAGCAGCAGACGGTACCCCGGGCGTTTCCACCGCCACAACGCGCCCCGGGATTCCGTCCACCGATTAGCGGGGGACCGCCCCGTTTCACCTGCTTCACGTGTGGCCAGACGGGCCACTTCGCAAAGGACTGTCCCCAGGGGCAGCAGAGCAGCGGGCAAGCCCAGCTCCAGGGCGGTGCTCGAGGCCGACCTCCGGTGAAGAGGGTTGGTCAACGGACTGGGGGTGTCCGCAACCTCGACAGTGAGGACGGCCCAGAGGGAGACAACGTGCTGGCGGGTATGTTTACTCTCAACAATCAAGCCATCGTCATATTATTTGATTCTGGTGCAACCCACAGCTTTATAAGTGCATCCTATGTGGCTAAACATCAATTGCAAGTCTTCCTAACCGACTGCACTTATATGATATGCTCACCGGGAGGGAAGATTTCAGCTAATATGATGATTCCAAAGGCACCTCTGTGCTTAGGTGGGAAACTATATCCCACCACCTTGATAATCCTTATGGGACAAAAGATTGATGCAATCTTAGTGATGTCATGGCTGCAATACCATGGCGCTGTCCTAGAGACTCGGACACGGACGGTTCACTTAAATTCTCCATTCCACCGTCCGCATTCCATGGTGTTAGACACACCAGTCCGGGAAGTTTTAGCAATTAATAATGCTGAAGTTCTCAAGTTAGAAGACATCCCCGTAGTCCGGGAGTATTCTGATGTGTTCCCGGATGATCTTCCGGGCATGCCACCTGAGCGGGATGTCGAGTTCAAGATCGAGCTCGCACCCGGGACTACGCCCATATCACGGAGACCATACAAGATGGCTCCAAATGAGCTGGCGGAACTGAAAGAACAGCTCAATGATCTGTTGAGCAAGGGTTTCATTAGGCCGAGTTCCTCGCCTTGGGGATGCTCGGCGCTAATTGTAAAGAAGAAGGATGAAACCCTAAGGCTGTGTGTGGATTACCGGCCGCTCAACGCCGTCACCATCAAGAATAAGTACCCACTGCCCCGTATTGACATCTTGTTTGATCAACTTGTGGGGGCAAGTGTATTCTCAAAGATGGACCTTTGCTCTGGATATCACCAGATCAAGATCCGGGCGGAGGATATCCCGAAGACGGCGTTCTCGACGAGATACGGCTTATACGAATATCTCGTTATGTCCTTTGGTCTCACAAATGCTCCAGCCCATTTCATGTATCTCATGAACTCGGTGTTCATGCCGGAGCTGGACAAGTTCGTGGTAGTGTTCATCGATGATATCTTGGTTTACTCCAAGACAGAAGCCGAGCATGCCGAACACTTGCGGATCGTTCTTCAACGATTGCGAGACCATAAACTCTACACCAAGTTCAGTAAATGCGAATTTTGGATCAGCCAAGTGCCATTCTTGGGACATATCATCTCAGCTGAAGGCATTGCGGTTGACCCAAGTAAAATAGAGCAAGTGTTGAAATGGAAAGCTCCCACTTCAGTTCATGAAGTCAGAAGCTTCCTCGGGTTAGCGGGATACTACTGGAGATTCATTCCAAGCTTCTCCAAGCTCGCTAAGCCGATGACAGAGTTGCTGAAGAAAGGGACAAAATATGTTTGGAACACAGCGTGTGAAGGAGCGTCCCGAACACTGGTGAAGCATCTCACAACAGTCCCGGTGTTAGCTCAGCCGGATACAACGAAGCCCTTCGACGTGTATTGTGACGCGTCCGGTATTGGGCTCGGCTGCGTGTTGATGCAGGAAGGACGTGTGGTCGCTTATGGCTCACGCCAACTTCGGAACCATGAGCAGCACTACCCGACTCACGATCTTGAACTTGCTGCCGTGGTGTTGGCGCTAAAAATGTGGAGGCACTATCTCCTGGGGAACTTGGTGCATCTCTACACCGACCACAAGAGCTTGAAATACATTTTCACCCAGAAAGAGCTGAACATGAGGCAGAGGAAGTGGTTAGAACTGATCAAAGATTATGAGATTGAGATCCATTACCACCCCGGCAAGGCGAATGTGGTTGCCGACGCGCTGAGTCGGAAATCGCATGTCCATCACCTCACCATTACACCGGTGGAGGAGGAAGAGCCAAGTTTATACTTGGTTCCTTATGGATCGCTGTACAACCTTGCCCTCATCCCTACGATTAGGGAGGACATCATTGCAGCTCAGAAAACGGATAAAGGCATGGCACATCTCCGGAGACGGATAGACAATGGAGAAATTAGATGTTTCCGGAAAGATGGTGAGGGGACGCTGTGGTTCAATGACCGCATAGTCGTACCCCGAGATATGGAGTTGAGGAAAAAGATCCTCGATGAAGCTCACTTGTCCAAATACTCCATTCATCCGGGCAGCAACAAAATGTACCAAGATTTGAAAAAGAAATTTTGGTGGACACGGATGAAGCGGGAGGTAGCTAAGTACGTATCCGAGTGCGATACGTGTAGACGAGTGAAAGCTGATCACATGAAGAAATCAGGGCTGCTGCAACCCCTGAAGATCCCGGCATGGAAATGGGAAGATGTGAGCATGGATTTCATTGTGGGATTACCCCTAACAGCCAACAAGCATGATTCCATATGGGTAATCGTTGATCGGTTAACCAAGACGGCTCACTTCATTCCGGTGAATACACGTTACAATGCCGGCAAATATGCGGAGCTATACATAGCGAAGATTCTATGCCTATACGGGGTACCCAAGACCATTGTCTCAGATCGAGGTGCATTATTTGTATCTCGCTTTTGGGAGCAGCTACACGCTGCATTGGGTACTAAGTTGATCAGGAGCTCCGCCTATCACCCGCAGACAGATGGCCAGACAGAGAGGGTAAATCAAGTCCTGGAAGACATGTTGAGAGCATGTGCCATCCACCATGGTAGAAACTGGGATGATCACCTACCATTGGCGGAATTCTCGTACAACAACGGTTATCAGGCGAGTATCAAGATGGCACCCTATGAAGCTCTCTACGGTCGTAAATGCCGCACCCCATTAAATTGGTGCGAGTCCGGTGAAAGGGTCACATTCGGGGTTGATGTGGTGAACGACGCCGAAGAACGCGTTCGGACAATTCAAGCCAATTTGAAGGCCGCTCAATCCCGACAGAAGAGCTACGCTGATAAGAGGCGTAGGCCGTTGCACTTTGACGTTGGGGAACACGTGTACCTCCGCGTGTCTCCGACGAAGGGCGTGCACCGGTTCGGTGTGAAGGGGAAGCTCGCTCCCCGTTTCATTGGACCCTACGCTATCACCGAGAAGTGTGGACCAGCAGCGTATCGATTGGAGCTACCGGCATCTCTGGCTGGTGTCCATGATATTTTCCATGTTTCGCAACTGCGAAAATGCTTGAAGCATACAGCTGCTGTTCCTACCGAAGACATCGGCGAGCTGAAACCGGATTTAACATATGATGAATATCCGGTGGGAATTCTTGATGAGAAAGCCAGGACCACCCGCAGCAGAACGTTGTGGTTCTACAAAATACTCTGGAGCAACCACACCGTCGAAGAAGCGACGTGGGAGAGCGAGGAGTTCCTTCGCTCAAATTACCCAGAGTTCATGGCTTCTCAACACGGATAAGTCCCTATTACATCGCTATCTCTTCTTTTATAATCTCGGGACGAGATTCTTTTAAGGGGGGAGGGATGTAAAAGCCCAAGAAAAGGGACTTGCAAAGACTTTTCTTCACCTCACAACACCACAGTTTTTATTGTGGACACCTTAGGAAATGTTGTGAAGAGCAAGTAACCTCCATCAAAAGAATGATTAGAGGGGAAAGCCTTCACTTTCACAAAGTAGGGTTTCTACACATGAACATGAGAGGTTGAGCTCACCCCTAGAATTTAAAATGTCTTGGGAAGGTTCAGTCCAAAGCTCATGCAAATTCAACACTTTTTTAGGCACTTTTGGGTTGTTTCAAAAAGAGGCCAATTTGAATGTAAATTCAAATTGCAGCAACTTTCATCACCCAAATTCAAAAGTTAGCTTCATATCTACACTCAGAACATTTTTCTGAGTAAACCCACCAATTTTCGTCCCCATTGGAGTTCATCTTGTCAGGAGTTAAATTTGCCAGAATTCAAAACTGAATTTGAATTTCAGTTTAAATATGAAGCACATTTAACCAAACAAAGTTTGAATTTGATAATTCAAATTCAAACAAATACTTGGGGGTTAAGTCTCCCATTCAATTCTCAGTAGCTGGGATATTTACAAAAGAAAGGGGGAGAAAGATTTAGAGGGGAGAAGAGGGCCCACTGGTCAGCCACCCTGGGGGGGGGGGGGGGGGTAAACCGACTCGGGCGCGCGGTCGAACACCCTGCGGCCGACAGCGCACGGGGTCGACCCCGTCCCAACGCAGCCACCGCGCCACCTCCTGCTCGGGGGGATGAGGGCGCCGGCTACAAAACCAGTGATCGCACCCTGGTCGGCAAGAATTCGCTCCCCATCCTCTCGGTTCCACTCGCTTACATCCGAAGCAGCTCACCCGGAGTCGCCGCCCTCTGATCGCCGGCGGCCGGACGGCACAGGGTTCCTCCTGCCCGACGCTCAACACAAGAAACGATCGCCTCCAGGTGCTGGTTTTGCCTGCCCTTACCGTTCGGCATTTCATGCACCGTCGGGGGAGAATTTCTTCCGGGAACGCCTCGGTGTTCTTAAGGCAGAGCTCCCCCAAATCCCAAAATTCACGAGTATTGGCTTATCACCGGGTGTACCGAGCTAAACACACAATCTACACCCTGCCACGACCACCTAGGATCGAAAACCAGCAAGAATCATGGGCTAGGGTTGCGGTTATCCATGTTTTTCGAGCAACAGCCGATATCCGGCCTAGGTCGCCGACGAGGTCATAGTTGCAGCCGTTTTCACGGGGATCGGTGCCCATATCCATGATCAGCAGGTGTCAGTGGAGCTCCCCGAGCAAACCGCATCAAAAAAGGTGCAGGTGAGGCTGAGTTCGACGTCGCCGGTGAGCTACCGGCCGCTGTTGCCGTCGGGAGCCCTGTTCCGGCCGTTGTCAAACTCCGGGAAGGGCACCACCGTGTTCCCCAGGCCGGGATAGGCACAGGCGGCGAGAATCAGCAAGCTCCGAAGGCCGGAACCCCTCTCCGGCGAGAGCTCCGGTGAGCTCGGCAGCGGGATCGCGCGGGTGGCCGGAGGAGGACGAAGGGGTAGGCCCCACGCGTCAGCGGCTGGAGATAAAGGGGTGGGATCTCTGTGGTCCGGGATCCAGTGCGGCCGCGCGGGAAGGAGTCTGTGGCCCCGTGTGGCTCGGATCCAGCGGTGGACACGTGTACGTGGACCCACCCGCAGGATTTAAACATTTCTGAAATTTCCAGTTTTAGTGCAAACTTTAGAACCCCATAACTTTTGCTAGGAAGCTCCAATTTTAGTGATTCAAATTGGGTTGGATTCATCTTGCCTAGCTCTGTCCAGACATACAACCCAATTTGTATGAAACCCATTAATTAATTCTGGAAAATTCTTTAAAAATTTTCAGCAAAAGAATTTTAGAGGGAGTTTGGTTCATCCAAAAATCCCCAAATTTTACCAGAATGTTCTTTAGGACATTAGTAAACCCCTATAAAAGCTTCAGACCATTTGGAGTTGATTTGGTCAGAGCAATTCAAATTGGAAGGTGCTGTGTTCATTTGAATACAGAAACATTTTCAGAGGATTTCCAAAACTTGGAAATTCAGTTCTGGGCAAATCTTAACCCCAAAAATGTTAGGAAAATTCATGCAAACTCTATGAGCTATAATTGAAATTGTAGTTCATTAAGTTGAGCATGAACAGGGGTATTACCTCAGAATAAATTCTTCCTTGCTGATTTGCCAAGAGAATTATTCTGAGCAAACCACTCCATGAAAAGTGCTAATGTTTGGTCCAGAGAGTTTTATTGTGACAAGGAACTCACACAAAAATTCTCAGCTCCATTGGAGCTCTAGATCACCCCTGTCCTGTTTAACCACTTAAGGGATTAAGGTGGAAAAGGGGGGAAAACCACTTAGCATTTAACCATGTGATTAAGTCCAAGCCAAACCACCAACACCAGTTCATCCTTAAATTCTTAAACAAAGTTCCAGGTGTTAGAGGCTGGTTATTAGAACTAATAGTAGAAGTCTTACTCTAAAACTCACATTTGCATCTAAATTGACATGTAGTATTTCATTAACGTGTAGCCGTTGAAGAAGAGACTCCGGAAGTGCTGGACTTCCTTCTTCCGGACGAGGAACTAACTACTGACCAGCAGCAACAAGGCAAGCCCCGGTTTGCATTAACCCTTTTATAAGTCTTACTTTGTTTACATGTGTCATATGAAGTATGTATGTGCATTAGGTATAGGACGAATGAAACCCCACTTGCATAACCAAAGGTTCCTAAAAGAGTGAGGGTAGTGTCAAGGACCTCGAGTAGATAGGCTATGCTTAATGAGTCATAGGACTTCGGTACAAGTCGAGTAGTTGGAATCTACTCGCGAGATAGGCATTGGGGCATACGGGTTCGGTTGAGTGATGTGAGATCACTTTAGTAATAAAAATGAGACTAGGCAGGGGCTAGGGCGCAGCAAGAGTGAGTCTTGTGTGCGCAGCCCTGCCCGTGTCGATTGAGGACTGATCCGTGTGCGGCCCTGCTGAACAAGTATTGAACGTACCGAAGGCATATCGGATATATGGGCCCCGATAAACCAATGTAGCCTAAACCTCCGGGCGTCGAGGCATAGCACACCGATTTATAGGTGTAGGTTGAGGGCAGCAAGGTGGAAATCTGCCAACAGGCATAGAGAGATGCTCCATGTGGGGAACCTCCTGCTCGTTTCGGTGCGACCGGTTCGACGTTTGGGCTGTTGGGTGAAAGGTTGTCCCGTACGACATCGAGTGAGCGTGCTGTGCAGCTCCACGGGTGGGCGTACGTGACGTGCTCTTTGGGTTTCCCTGCAGGTGTATATCGAGTCGATTCGCCGTCCCTCGCGGTGACGAGTACCGCTTGTTCACTGCGTCGTAACGTAGACTAATGGATGACATATGTTGATTCAATGATGCTGATTGATATAATTGTATTGCTACATGTGTGCCACCAAATACTGCTTACTAAATTTCAGATTTTATGAACTGTTAACTTGTTGCTAAAAGATGAACTAAGGATGAACTTGTAGGCGTGTCCATTTGCTGCAACATTGCTATCCTATGTCATGGTACCCCTCATGTAGAGTTGCATGCTTAGGTGAGTCAGTTAAGCCTTGCTGAGCCTTCGTGCTCACGGTTGCTGCTTAAGTGTTTTTCAGGTGAGGAGCCACCCACGGACTTGGAGTACGAGTCCACCGGCGAGGGTTACCCTCCGTCGGGGACCACGGCTGAGTGGGAGCCGTACACGCCGCGCTGAGCTGAGACGTGCAGCTAGTGTGGGTTGCCCTAGGGCTGGGCAACCGACTTTTGCTAGATAGGTGGGCGTGAGTTGTATAAAAGAAACTTCCGCTGTGTCATAAAAGACCCTAGTTTGTAACTGAGAAGTGTACTATTTTGTACATTCAGTTTGTTTTTCCCATGTAATATAATGTGTTCTTATGACGTGTGCTGTCGGGTGTCGTATCGCGCGGCACCACCCTCTGCGATCCTGGATGAGCGGATTCCGGTCCGCCACACATACTGTGCCAGATGGTTGAAGGCACGGGAGTAGTCGTGGGCACTCCTCCCGCCCTGCTTCAGCTCCAAGAATTCTTGGAACTTCCTCTTCATTATTCCGGGAGGAATGTGGTAGGCGCGGAACACCTCCCGGAACTCTTGCCATTCCACGGCATGGCCAGCCGGACGTGAGGCGACATAGTTCGCCCACCACGCACCAGCGGCACCGTGGAGCTGCTGTGCTGCAAACAGGGTCTTCTTCCGCTCCGTACATTGGAGCAGCCCGAACTTGGACTCGATGGTCCGCAGCCAGTTATCCGCCTCCAGTGGTTCCTCAGCTTCGGTGAACACTGGAGGGTGCGTACTCATGAAATCCGAGTACGACACATCACGGGGCTCCCGAGGCCCTCTATCTTGACGTCCCCCCGCCTGGGACGTATTCTGCACGATCGTGCGGAGCAGGTCGGTTTGCTCCTCACGACCTCCCACTAATGCCGCTATCACATCCGCTAGAGTAAGCGGGGGGGGGGGGGGGCGGTGGTGGCTGCTGCTGCGGGGTGTTGTCGTAGGCCGGTGGCTGGGAGTCATCACCTCCCTGTTGGCTAGAGCCACCAACCTCGTGCATGGTCCTAGTACGAACCGTCTGCAACCACACGACATTAAACATCAGTCCCGCAACATTTTGCATGCAGTCCAATAGAACTGGGCGTAAAAACATTATGACAACAAAACATGCGAAATATCTCGTAAGTAGATAATGTAATAACTTTGCACAAGCTACACCATTACCAGACCAAACACAAGTTAGTTTAATCCAACTTGATGAACCCCCTCTTTGGAAGCTCACCATAAGTGGGTTTGGTCACTACGAGACATTACTATCGCTTTGTCATCACGTATAGCACCCTTAGGGTACAACACCCTCTCCAATGAGTTCAACTGTCATTCTTCTGTCAGAATGACCAGTTTCTACCTATTCCAAATTTTGATCTGGTTCTGTGCATTTTCATGACTCAAGTTGAATACCAAAGTTAAAGTTAACTTCAGTATCTTTACAACGAGTACTCATTTGCCCTCAGATCAGCTTTGGTTAAAAAGTTATGCTAATTCAAAGTCAACAGAATTCCTGGAAGAATTTTAACAGCACCTCCCTTGGAAGTGGCTGTTTTCAACCCTGATTTCCATTAAATCTGTGCTGAAATTTCAGAATCTTTGAATTGCAAAGATGTCACACATCTTCTACTCTCTCTAAGGAGGTATTATATGACAATTTTTTATTTTTCTACTGGGAGTTATGTTT
This sequence comes from Neostapfia colusana, assembly GCA_030760725.1. Classification (NCBI taxonomy): domain Eukaryota; kingdom Viridiplantae; phylum Streptophyta; class Magnoliopsida; order Poales; family Poaceae; genus Neostapfia; species Neostapfia colusana. The sequence continues at coordinate 44,978,382 of JASWHV010000018.1, read as the reverse complement.
GAAAAACAGAACAGTTCAGAGAATGTTTTACTCTGTCCTGGTTCTGGACAGTTTACCTTCCTCTGGGATTTCAGCCACCTTAAGGTGTGTTTCAGTTCTGTAAGTCTACAACAAAGTTATAGAGTACCTCAATACCTTTCCAGAACTATATAGCACACCTCTCTGGGCTAAAAGACCTGTGAGTTGTGCTCTGTTAAAATTCGGCAACCTTGCTGCCCAAAACAGAGCACTCTGCTTTTCATACTTTTGGCTATACTGCTCCACTATCCCATTCTTATACCCAACCAGGGTACTAAATGTTGAACCTATAGATTTTAATTCTTTGTTATCATTATTCTCATGCATATGCCTACAATATCTCGGTACTACGTTCCTCACAAAAGAAAATCCTAACCGGATTTTACCGGCATATACGTCTCAAATGTGGCACTAAAAATGGTCTCTCGCACACGTTTACTACATGGATACTTACGTGGTTAGTACCTGCAGAAGACCACACAATAATGGTGCACTCAATGGTTATTCATTTCAGGCAGTTCCATATTTGAAAGTAAATACAAACGCCCGTATCATTGTCATACGGCCGTCCTTGAGTTAGGTCACGTCTCAAGGTACGTGATCGTGTTTCAACACCACACGACGGGGAACCCGAGTAGGTCATGAACGGGTCGTCACGGTTGGGAATGTTATCAACCCAACATATACCACCTACTGCCCTGCAGGGCACGCCGATGGCAAGCACTGCGTATGTCCTCCTGGGCTATTTCCAGACAAACACACTCTCGCGTTACTGACCACGCGATGGGGTCTCCACTTACTTGCCTAATGCACGCTAGGGATCAGCGTTGCATATGAACTCAGGAACATGAAGAGTTCAAGAGTTTCATATTGACATCTCACACCAAGCTGTGAGACCCCATCCCTGCACCACGTTCCTCGTCAGGGGAGCTAACCGAAATTGAACCGCTTTCGGTGGCGTTCCTTACCATACTTACCAGAGCGTAGGTGCGTCGTTACATAATTGAGATTCAGAATTATAACACATAAGTTAGTCCTTGCCACTTTAAGTAACTATGCTAATATAGTCCTTACTTGGGCAACTACCGAATCCTCACCGTATACCTAAGTTTTTCCCATAATGCAGTCCTTTAGTACTGTGCTATCCCCACTGCAGCTCTGATACCAGGCTGTGGCGGACCGGAATCCACTCATCCAGGATCGCAGAGGGTGGTGCCGCGCGATGCGACACCTGACAGCACACGTCATAAGGACATAATATATTACATGGGAAAAACAACTGAAACTGTACAAGCAGGTACAAACTTCAGTTACAACTATTGTTTATATTACACAGCGGAAGTCTACACTATACAACTCACGCCCGCCTATCTAGCAAAAGTTGGTTGCCCAGCCCTAGGGCAACCCACACTAGCTGCACTCCTCAGCTCAGCGCGGCGTGTACGGCTCCCACTCAGCCGTGGTCCCCGACGGAGGGTAACCGTCGCCGGTGGACTCGTACTCCGAGTCCGTGGGTGGCTCCTCACCTGAAAAACACTTAAGCAGCAACCGTGAGCACAAAGGCTCAGCAAGGCTTAACCGACTCACCTAAGCATGAAACTCTACATGAGGGGTACAATGGACATAGGATAGTAACATTTCAGCAAAAGGACACGCCTACAAGTTCATCCTTAGTTCATCTTTTAGCAACAAGTTAACAGTTCATGAAGTCTGAAATTTAGTAAGCAGTATTTGGTGGCACACATGTAGCAATACAATTATATCAACCAGCAATATTGAATCAACATGTTTCATCCATTAATCTACGTCACGACTCAGTGACCAAGTGGTACTCTTCACCGTGAGGGACGGCGAATCGACTCGATATACACCTGCAGGGAAACCCAAAGAGCACGTCACGTACACCCACCCGTGGAGCTGCACAGCACGCTCACTCGATGTCGTACGGGACAACCTTTCACCCCCAGCCCAAACGTCGAACCGGTCGCACCGAAACGAGCAGGAGGTTCCCCACACGGAGCATCTCTCTATGCCCGTTGGCAGATTTCCACCTTGCTGCCCTCAGCCTACACCTATAAATCGGTGCGTTATGCCTCGGCGCCCGGAGGTTTAGGCTACATCGGTATATTGGGGCCCATATATCCGATATGCCTTCGGTATGTTCAAACTTGATCAGTGTGGGCCGCACACGGCTCGGTCCTCAATATACACGGACAGGGCTGCGCACACAAGACTCCCTCTTGCTGCGCCCTAGCCCCTGCCCAGTCTCATTTTCATTACTAATGTGATCTCACATCACTCATCTGAACCCGTGCGTCCCAAGCCTATCTCGCGAGTAGATTCCAACTACTCGACTTGTACCGAAGCCCTATGAATCTTTAAGCATAGCCTATCTATTCGAGGTCTTAGACACTACTCTCACTCTTTTAGGAACCTTTGGTTATGCAAGTGGGGTTTCATTCATCCTATACCTAATGCACATACATACTTCATATGACACATGTAAACAACGGAAAAACTTATAAAAAGGTTAATGCAAACCGGGGCTTGCCTTGTTGCTGCTGGTCAGGGGTTAGTTCCTCTTCCGGAAGGAGGAAGTACAGCACTTCCGGAGTCTCTTCTTCAATGGCTACACGTTTAATACAATACTACATGTTAATTTGAATGCAAAGTGTAAACTTGAATACTTATTTACTAATAACTCTAGCTAGCCCTCCCCTGTGGTTCTGAAATTTTTATTATGGCTTGGTATGGTCCTAACCAGAGTCTTGACCAAGATTCATTTGAAACCAAGTTCATTTGAACCTTGTACAAATAAAAGCCTCTTTGGTCAATAATTGAGCCTCTAAGTAATTCCAGGGTTTTTCATGGCTCCCACCATTACTTTCTGGAAACTAGAATTTAGGATGGTTCTGATGGAATTGGTTTCACGTCATTTGAAGAATTCTACAGAAAGTTATGTCCTAATTAAGATTGGAGAAAATCTGAAAAATGTTTCTGTACATCTTTCTATTTTCTCTGGGCAGTTCCTTTAATCACCCAATTAGGGTAACTAAATGAACTTGGATGAGTCTGAAAATTTTACTGGGATTCAGGGATTCTCCAATGAACCTTTCAGCCAAATTTCAGAATTTTTCATAAAGTAGTTCTCCAGATAAAATTCCTAAAGTTTAAACTCTAGGGATTTAATTCTGGAAAACTATTCACTTTCATGAGCTGAATTTGGTATTGCTGGAAAGTGCTCAGAGAGCTAAATCCAACCAAATTTGGTTCACTCGATTTGGAGCTTTCTAGCCAAAGTTATGAGGATTTGAAGTTTGGAAGAATCCTGAAAATCGGGGAAAAAGTTTAAACTCTCGGGGCCTGCGGGGACACGTGTCGAGCGCGGAGGTGTCCGGCACACCGGGGATACCACACGTGTCGAGCGCGGAGGTGTCCGGCACACCGGGGATACCACACGTGTCGAGCGCGGAGGTGTCCGGCACACCGGAGCTCACAGGGTATTTTGCGCGCCAGCACAGCCGATCCCCGGCCACACCCGATCCCGGTTTAAATTCTTCAGCCGCTGACACGTGGGCCAGCCGGCTTCGTCTTCCTCCCGCCGTTCTCTCACGCCCGCACCGCCGACCTCGCCGGAGCAGGCTCGGGGCTCGCCGGCTCGCCGCTGCCGGACCTCCCAGGGGCTGAAACTCGCCGCCAGGGGGGTGTCGACGTCGAGGAACACGTCGGTGGTGTCAGGTCGGGCTGGGGGTGACCGGAAATAGCTTGGCGACGTGCCGCTGCCTCGGTTGAGGTTCGACATCGTCGACCGTGGTTTCTAAACCCGCCAACACCTCGAACACACGGCCCTACAGCATCAGTGTACCTCTAGGAAGCTCGACAAGGTGTCAAAAGGGTTCAGGGATGGCGGCAAGTCGGTCGGCACCGTGTGACCGATCGTGCCCGCCATGACCGCCCTCGATCGAGCTCGAAATTCATCAGTCCTAGACAGTTTCACGCTACGGATGCAGAAAGAACTTGATCGCCGGCTAGTCCAGCGTCTACGTGCAAGATTTGATGACCTCCGAAAGATCATAGAGCAAGAATTTAAAGAAACCGTACCGGAAGCTTGGGTTACGGTCGCCGGAGCAAAAACTAGAAATTCTCTGCAGATTCTTCACGGTTGGCTTCCAAACTTGGAGGAGAGCAGCACGGTGGTCGCGCGCCCTGTTGCCTCTCTCGCTGGACCGTGAAAACGCCTGTGGAACGCTGCCCACGGGCGCCTGACTCTCGGCTGAGGCTAGGTCGCCGTGGTGGCGATCGTTTTTGGGCAAAGGAGGTCGGAGCTCGAGGTTTCTGGCGTTGGAGAAGTGGAGTGCGAGCTCAGGTGACTGTCTAGCAGCTCAGGGACGAAGGAGGAGATGGTTTTGCTGGTTTTCCCGATTGAGCAGAGAGCTGCGGCGAGAAACAATGCCGCTGCTCGGGTTTGCCCGCGAGAAGATAAAGCCGGCCGACTCCTGCTCGGCTAAGGCGGCGCCGGTCACATGGGGGCGCGAGCCAGCCTCCCTGGGCGCCAGCGCGCAGAGAGGGAAGCAGCTGGTGGCGCCGGTAGCTGCTCGGTGGCACAGCCGACAGCTGCTCGGTGGAATTTCCCACCGAGACTCTGACTGGGTGCAAGTTTCTCCTTCTCCCCTCTATGACAGGTAGGTCCCACCCGGGGTTTTAACCTCTGAAATTTACTCCTAATCACTGTTGTAAACAGTGAGCCCCATAATACCCCTGGTGATTCAAATTATTCACCCCTGAGCCATTTGAATCGAATAGAATTCAAATTGGGTTCGGTTTGAGTGAATTTCAGCACAAGTTCAGTTTTGAATTCAAATAAAGTTTGAATTCGTCCCACTTAGCTCATGTCAAGATCAACTCCGAATGGAGTGAAAATTAGTGTGGTGTGGCGATGAACACTTCAAATGTGTGCCAGCACTGAGGCCCTTACATTACGCGTAAAAACCGCTCCAGAACTCGCTACTTCCGTGATGATGAGCTCCGGAAGCTCCACGTGTCCTCCGGGGCCTGGTATCTCCTCGTCTGCAGAGACGAGCTCCGGTTGTGCCGCGTGTCAATCAATCGAGACCCCCCCCTCTTCTTCGGAGGTGAGCTCCGTGCGCGCCACGTGTGGGTGCCGGTCTTTCCGCCTTTCCTTCCCTCAGGGACATGCCCCGAGGTCGACACGTGTCCAGCAGCGACGGACCTCTGGTGATAAGCTCCGGTGGCGACAGGTGTTCAATAGATCTGGACTTCTCGGGGATGGGTTCCGAGATCAACACGTATCCCGTGCGACTGGTCCCTTGACTTCCGCGAGGACTAGCTCCGAAGGTGACATGTGTCCCATGAAAAATGCCTTTGCTTCTTCCGCAGAGGCTAGCTCTACAGGCAACACGTGTCCCACAGGGTCGGACCTCTTTCCAATCGCGGAGATGACCCCCGAGCCTGCCACGAAGCCAGTTTAGAGGCGGACCTCTCCCAATTTCTCGGGGATGAGCTCCGAACATGCCACGTGGTCTGCTGGCCGTGGAAATTGCCTTCGGTACTCTCGGAGAGCTTTGTTGGCCATCCTTTTGATACTTGTCTCTGTTCCTTCTTTTCTTAAAATATTTTTCTTCTTCATAAAACATGAACATATGCTGACACCCGAGATGAGGGTGTCACATTGAGGGAGCACCACCCATGCACAATCCAAACCGCCAACCCAATTTGACGAGTGCGACATTCAAAGGGAAGGGAGCTGAGAAAGCCAGAAGTCTCAGAGAAGAAGTCTACAAGTATGAGAAGGCCACACCAGACCCTCGCTTCTGGTGTGACTTCCACTGTGACTATTACCGGCTCGTCTATCTTCCAATGAAGACACCAGTAGTCGATGCTCAGTGGGTGAATTGGTCCTATATGGAAAACAAGAAACATCAAGCTTCTGATGCAGTGATTGAAGCTGTAGAATGCCATGGGATCGAGGATTTGATGGCTTTTCAGTATGGCTGGATCATCGAAGTCATAGTCCAATTCTACACCACCTGCTACTTCCACACTTATGGAAACAGGAAGATCACTTGGATGACAAATGGTGTGGTGTACTCGGTGTTGTACGATGAGTTTGCAAGGATTCTCGGGCTTGAGGAGCATTTGAACTATGACATCATAGTTCACAATGAAAGGACCTTGGGAAAGGATGACTTGGACTTTATGTATCCATCATATCTCACATATGAGCCATCCTCAACTCACAACATCAAGCCCTTCTTTGGAGTGCTCAACCGGATCCTGAGGAAGACACTAGTTCCCAAGGATGGAGATGCGGGGATGATACAAGGGTATCTAAGAAACTTGTTGAAGCTAATCAATGAATAAGAGCGGATCAACGTCTTCGACTACATCTACAACAATATCTTCAACATCTCCTACACTCAAAACAGGTCTTGTGGCTATGCGCCATATATTATGTGCATGATCGATAAAGTCACCGGCATGGAATTTGCCAAGGATGTGAAGCACAGTAAGCTGCATCCGCAAATGTCGACTCCTCTTCCTCGCCCTCCTGTGTCCTTGGGTAGGAGCTCCTCTGCAGCTCCATCCTCTACAGCTGGGCCGTCTGCTCCTCCATCGTCGAGTGGCTCTTCTAGTGGGCTGCTCAAAATCTTCAAGGCAATCTTCTCTTCATGCCGGAAGGTGGGAGTTTGCACACAGAAAATGAAGCAACGCCATGAGAAGTAACTTAAGGCAAATGTGCGACAAGATGGAGATACCTATGTCTCCACCGTCATCGGACGATGAAGAAGTAACCGAGTTTCCCACTCTCACCGACGATGAGCTTGCCAACTTTGGTGAAGGTGGTTCCACCTCTGCTACTCCTCCTACCTCCCACGCTCATTATGAGGATGGCAATGAAGATGACGATGAGGATGAGGAAACTCAAAGTGAACAAGGCGAAGATCAAGATGAAGATGATAGCAATTAGGCCCTTCTCTCTTTTCTTTTCTGTAACAACCTCAATTTCATATTCATGCATTGCATATAGAAAAACATTATAAAAAAATAGAAATGGGAAAGAATCATAAAAATGGGAGAAAGATAGCTGAAAAGAGCCAATTCCAATTCGCTGAGGAGCGCCGTCGACACTTCCCGCGGCCTGCTGGCCACGTGGCAGGATCGGAGATCGCCTCAGGAGAAGGGGCGAGGTCTTTCCCACTGGACATGTGTTGCCTTTGGAGCTAGTCTCTGTGGAGAAGCAAGGCCCAGCCCGCGGGACACGTGTCGACTTCGGAACTCATCCCTGCGCCCACGGGACATGTGTTGCTCTCGGAGCTCGCCTCCGAGAGGTCCGACCCCGCTGGACACGTGTCGTCCTCGGAGCTCACCTCCGAGGTGAAGGGAGGTCCGACACTGCGGGTACACTTGTCACCCTCGGAGCTCACCTCCAGGAGGTCCGACGCTGTTGGACAGGTGTCGACCTCGGAGCTCGTCTCTGAGGAGAACGGAGGTCCGGCGCTGCTGAACACGTGGCACTTTCAGAGCCCACCTACGAGGAGAGGGGAGGTCCGGCACTGACACGTGGCGCCCCCAGAGCTTGCCTCTGAGGGAAAGGGAGGCCCCGCCTCGCCAGACACGTGGCGCACGCGGAGCTCGCCTCTGAGGAAAAGGGAAGCCCACCCCGCTGGACGCGTGGCAGGTACGGAGCTCTCCTCTGAGGAGAAGCAAGGACCGTTCCCCGCTGGACACGTGGCACCTCCGGATCTCACACTGCGGAGGTGACGCGATCCTTAAATGGTTTTTCTCCTGTGTGCACAGGAATACCTGGTACTGAGGAAATCGACACGATTTCCATGTTGCTACCGCACCAAATCAATTGGAGTAAAGTTGTTAAGATCCAAAACAAATTGAATAGGACTCTTAATTAAAATCCAATCAGAGTAGAACTCTTCTTTCACCCTTTATAAATAGAACCCAAAAACCCCCTTAGCCGTAACACCTTTTCCCAAGTCGACAACTTAGAGGCCCTAGCCCCCAACTCGCCGAGTTAACCCCCTTCATCGGAGTTCAGCCACCGGTGAGACCGCCGATGAGCCTCGTCACGCTCGCCATCGCTGGAAGAGAGCCGACGATCTGTCCTGCTGCCATTGCTAGGAAGAAGGCCGAGGTAGGTCTTCGTTACCATCTTATGACATCATCACGGTTTTCTTTTAAGTTTATTTGTGTGGACAGATTGCGTCATGATCGGTTTTTGACGGTGGTATTGATCTAGATCTTGAGTCAATATCATCACCACGTCCACACTTGATCCTTACACCCTTGTTCACCATAAAACCCCATGCAAGCTGAGAAAAACATGCAAGAACACGTACAAACTGATCTAAATAAGACAGCATCATAGGATTTGCACCATTGCATCTTGAGTAGAGTTTGTGCATGATGTTTGATTGCTATAATTTTGTATGTGTGTGGTTGTGAGTAGAAGGACAAGCTCAGGAAGCTATCTACAAAGGACTACAGCACCAAGACTTCGAGACGCCTGAGCAACAAAAGCCACGGGAACAAGGCAAGTGCCCCTTGACCATATTGATCCCATGTTTTGAAACTGTTTTGTTTGCGAAAACGTGTGTGCTTGAGTCAACTTGATGGGAAACCCTTTTATAGGAGTTTACTAGTTTTGTTAACCATCCTTGTCGCCGGGAAAGTTAATGAGTCGGGTATGGTCATTTTTTTCTTTTTGCTTCGCTAATCTACGGGATATGGGAAGCGAGATAGAACCTGTCTAGCTACTGCACTTATATGAATAATGATAATAAGAACTTGATGATGATAATGAGCATAGAATCGGGGGAGATCTAGGCAAGCTTGGTTCGTGGATGTGGTAGAATGAGATGGTGGTTTACTTGCCGTAGATCTAAGGACCGGTTCATGCCAGCACATGCCAGGAAAACAGTGCCACCACAAGGCCAAATATGGGTGCGGCTTAGCTGACTAATTAGGTAAGTTGCTAGATTGTTATGGACCGTGGAAGGCGCGGGGAATGGGAGTCGAGAGAGGACTGCCCTAGGAAACGCATGGCACAAGAGGGGGCCGGTAGGTGAGAGAATGGTGATTCGAGCCTGCTGGTGAAACCTTAGTGAGTCCATACATCTAGTAGCCCTTTTGTAAAGGCTATTTTGTGATATCTTGGCTATACACCGACGGTTGCGTACTGGTATAATGGAGGTTCTGCAGTCGCCGACGGGTGAAGAAATCACAAACTTGTGGGTAAAGTGGTGCCACCTCTTAAGAGTGTAAAACTATCATGATAGCCGTGCTTACGGTCACAAGCGCCTGGCCAACTCACATGATTAGAGGGAAATTTGGGATCGAAACTTGGGATGGTTATTTGGTTATGGATATGGTATGGTTATTGGGATTGGTTTCAGGACTGTTGAGTCATGACAATGAGTTTGGTTTTCGGTTATATGATTATGAGATGGATATGAACATGAGATGGTTATTATGAGCATGAGATAAAGTTGAGAAAGATTAATGGTTGGTTGAGACATGAAAAGTGGTGAATTATGAAGGAGGTATGTTGCTGTTTTACTTAAATATATGTTGGGATTAAATTCACTTAAAGATAGTTGCTGTTTTTATCACGTTTGTGAAATAAACTTTGCTTTCTGCAATGAGCTTTTTTATTCCTACCTTGTTGTAAGCTACATGTCATACTTTTCCCGCTCTTGCTGAGTACGACATGTACTCACCCTTGCATTATTATACAAACATCAGCAACAGGAGAAGAGTACTTCGAAGATCATGTGGAGTACTAGGCATGTGAACTACCGTCAACTTGCCTGTGGAGTTGGAGATGGAGCCGCTGCTGTTTAGATGCTTCCGCTATTGTTTAGAGACTTCCGCTGCTAGAATAAGTTAGAGACTTCCGCTGCAATAATAAGCTAGAGATTGATGTAACAAAGTACTTAAACCCTATTATTCGTGGTTATATTCTGAATTCAGTTTGTGGATTACATGTGTATGTGTGATGAACATCCTAGGCACACATATGCATTAGCTGGGTTCCGTGTTTTATGGGACCGGGCGTCATAGATTGGTATCAGAGCCATGTTGACCGTAGGACGCAAGCCTAGGTAGAATGCACAGATTAGCATCAGAACCACATTGATCGTAGGACGCAAGCCTAGGTAGAATGGACACTCTAAAACACATAGGCACACCCCTCTAAACTTCTATTTTTGAAAATTGCTTGCTGCTGCATTTCCTTGTCAAGACAGCCACCACAAAATGCTATTTTCAAGCCCCTCCTTATCTCTTCCTTTGGACAACAATACCTTTTGCTTTCTTGCTCCATAACTTCTGAAGTTTTGGAGTTATTTCTTCCTTCTCAAAGTTTTCTCATGTCCCATTTATAAATGGTGCTAGTGTTCCCGATCAACGCCATCTAACCATACATGGACTGCCAACTCACCATGGCGTGCGCCCATGCATGGACCACCCCCGTCACATGGCGGGAACAGCACCAGTTCACATAATTAAGTTTAGGACTCCCATTGAATAAGCTTGAATAGAAGTGGTGTTAACTTTTGTGATGATTGCTTGTGTTTGAGTGCTTAATGTGAGTTGTGGGACGCTTCAGCGTTGTCCATATTGACACATAGTAGAGAGATGTGAGATGCTTCGGCACTTGTTCACATCCTCATATAGGCTGAAATTAATTAGTCCATCCATCTTGATGCATATAGTTGAGGGGGGATCAATCTAATCTTCTAAACTTCTATTCTACTCAACTCTCTCACAGATGGTGAGGAAAAACGCTCGCCGACAAAGGAGGAACGTTCGTGGCAACCAGGAACCACAAGAGGATGACCACGTTGAAGTTCCTGAGAATGTTAACCCTGGGGCTGATGCAAATAACCTTGAATGGTTGATGGCTATGCAGAACCAGCTCATGCAAACCATGATCCAAACTTTGGGTCAGCTGCAAGCCAACAACAACAACCACAATCCTAACCCTATTCCTGCACCACCGCCACCACCACCACCGCCGCCGGCTCACAACCGACTGGGAGAGTTCATGAGGACTCGACCGCTTACTTTTGCACAAGCTAATGATCCCATGGATATCGACGATTGGTTGAATTCCATGGAGAAGAAGCTTACTATTGTTCAGTGCAATGATTGGGTGAAAGTTCTCTTTGCATCGCACCAACTTATGGGAGCAGCCGCTGACTGGTGGGACGCTCTTTGCAATGCTTATGACAACCAGGAGACTATCACTTGGGCTGAATTCAAAGAGAGTTTCCGCTCTCATTACGTCCCTGCTGGAGTCATGATGCTTAAAAGGCAAGAGTTCGAAGGTCTCCGCCAAGGAAAAAAGAGCATGAATGAGTACCTCAACAAGTTCATGCAGCTTTCAAGGTATGCTCCAGAAGATGTCAACTCGGATCAAAGGAAGCAATACTTGTTCATGAGAGGGTTGAACAATGAGATCCAAGTTCAACTGCTCAACAATGACTATGCAAACTTCCAGAAGCTTGTTGACAAAGCTATAGTGGTTGAGAGCAAGATCCGTGAGATCGAGCAAGAGTGCAAGAGAAAGATTCCATACCAGCCACAAGGGAGCAATGTACGTCCTCGTTTCATGCCCCCAGCTGCACCACAGTATGGCTCGTCCGCTTCTACTTTTCGCCCTAATCAACGACCACAGCAATGTCCTATTATGAAGACACCCGTATGCCTTTGCCTCCTGCGCCCCGTCCCAACATGGGTGCTTATGCTCAAAACCACCCTCACCCTAACGTTCCTGCTGTCTTGGGCAACAAGGCATGCTTTGCATGTGGAGAGACGGGACACTTTGCAAGTCAGTGCCCGAGGAAAGGCCTGGGACAGCCGACCAACGTGCCCAAGCAGAACCCACGGCCAAACGGAGGAGCTAATCAAGGTAACCGTGGGCAGCAGAACTTCGCTCGTGGTAACGTGAATCATGTCTCCGCTGAGGAGGCGCAACAGGCTGAGGACGTCGTGATTGGTATGTTCCTTGCCAACTCCAACCCAGCTACTGTTTTATTTGATTCCGGAGCATCGCATTCATTCATATCTTCCAAGTATGTTGCCAAGTATAATCTGCCCATATCACACATGAAACACACTATGTTAGTTAATTCCCAGGGTGGAGAGATGAGGACTAATATAGTATGTCCGAAAGTAAACCTTAAAATAAGGGGGGTAGACTTCCTTGCCAACCTTATTGTCTTGGATTCTCAAGGGCTTGATATAATACTTGGAATGGATTGGTTAAGCAAGCACAACGGAGTGATCCAATGTGCTGAGAGGAGCGTGCAGTTGACAAATGAGCACGGTATTCGTATTGAGTTTGATTCAGCCCAACCGGAAACCGAGAATGCAACGTTGAACCACGTCGAAGAAGCAACATTAGAAAGTATTCCAGTAGTTCAAAAATTTTCGGACGTGTTCCCGGAAGAACTTCCAGGTATGCCACCTGACCGGGACATTGAGTTTGCCATTGATTTAGTACCTGGAACTGCACCTATAGCAAAGTGGCCATATAGGATGCCCGTTAATGAACTAGTGGAACTTAAGAAGCAAATTCAAGAGCAGCTAGAAAAGGGTTTTATTCGCCCAAGCTCGTCACCATGGGGAGCCCCCGTGCTCTTCATAGACAATAAGGATGGGACCCAAAGAATGTGTGTGGATTATAGGTCTCTCAATGAGGTGAAGATCAAGAATAAATACCCGCTGCCCCGTATAGAGGACCTGTTTCACCAAATGAAAGGTGCCCGAGTTCTCTCCAAGATTGATCTTTGGTCGGGATACTTCCAACTGAAGATTAAGCCCTCCGACATACCCAAGACTGCCTTTCGAACACGGTATGGTTCGTATGAATATACCGTTATGTCTTTTGGGTTAACGAATGCACTCGCATATTTCATGTACCTCATGAATAAGGTCTTTGTGGAGTACTTGGACAAGTTCATTGTGGTTTTCATCGATGATATCATGGTGTATTCGAAAAGCGAGGAAGAACATGAAGAACACTTGAGATTGACATTGCAGAAACTGCGAGAGCATCAATTGTATGCCAAGTTCAGCAAGTGTCAATTTTGGCTAAAGGAGATATCGTTCCTAGGCCACATCATCTCCGAGAGAGGAGTATCGGTTGATCCCGGAAAAGTGGGAGATGTTCTGAAGTGGAACCAACCGTAGAACGTGAGGGATATTCAGAGTTTTCTTGGGATGGATGGATACTATCGCGGGTTCATCAAGGATTTATCCAAAATAGCAAAGCCTATGACTGAATTGCTAATGAAGGGAAAAGCATTTCAGTGGACACCCATGTGTCAAGGGAGCTTTGAGGAGCTCAAGAAAAGGCTAACTACAGCGCCGGTTTTGGTATTGCCGGACGTGAGCATGAGCTTTGACATATATTGTGACGCATCAAGACAAGGGCTTGGATGTGTACTCATGCAAGAAGGACAAGTGGTAGCCTATGCGTCGAGACAACTAAAGAAACACGAGCTGAATTACCCCACACATGACTTGGAACTCGCAGCCGTGGTACATGCCTTGAAGATTTGGAGACATTATATCCTTGGCCACCGATGTGAGATCTATACGGATCACAAAAGACTCAAGTACATATTCACCCAAACGGACCTGAATTTGAGGCAACGTTGATGGTTGGAACTCATCAAGGATTATGATGTTGGAATCAATTATCACCCCAGAAAGGCCAATGTAGTAGCTGATGCATTGAGCCGAAAGCGAGCATGTCACCAACTCACGGTTCGGGAGCTACCGCCCGAGCTGCACAAGGAGTTCGAACGGTTACATCTCGGGTTTTTGAACGAGATGGAAGTGATAGAACTCAACTCTTCGCTGGAACAAGAGATACGAGATGGCCAAGCAACGGATGAGGAAATCAAGGAGATCAAGGAAAGAATCCGACAAGGCATAGAAAAGGACTTCAAGGAAGACGAGAAGGGTACGCTTTGGTTAAGAAAAAGGATTTATGCCTAACGTGAAGCACATTCGTGACACGATAACAAAGGAGGTACATGACTCACCTTATTCCATACATCCCGGCAGTACAAAGATGTACAAGGACCTGAAAACTTGTTATTGGTGGGATGGTATGAAAAGAGACATAGCTGAGTATGTTGCCTTATGCGACACGTGCCAACGGGTTAAGGCCGAACATCAAAGACCCACTGTACTGTTGCAACCATTGAAAGTACCCGAGTGGAAGTGGGAAAACATCAGCATGGATTTCGTCGTCGGATTACCACGTACTCGGTCGGGTTACGACTCCATCTGGGTTATTGTGGACCGATTGACGAAAACAGTCCATTTTCTTCCTGTTAGAACCATGTACCGCGTCGTAGAACTAGCCGAGCTGTACATGGAGCAAATCGTGTGCCGTCGTGGAGTTCCGAAGAGGATAGTTTCAGACCGGGGTACCCAATTTACCTCTAGGTTCTGGAAAAAGCTGCATGAAGCTATGGGTACACGACTGGATTTCAGCTCCGCTTATCACCTGCAAACAGACGGGCAAACTGAGAGGACAAATAAAATTTTAGAAGACATGTTGAGAGCCTGCGCCTTGAAACATGGGTGTAGTTGGGATAGGATGTTGCCGTATGCTGAGTTCTCATACAATAACAGCTATCAAGCCAGCTTGAAGATGTCACCTTTCGAAGCATTGTATGGTACACGGTGTAGAACGCCGCTGTTATGGAATGAGACCGGAGAGAACCAAGTGTTTGGACCCGAAGTGCTGCAAGACGTCTAGAAGCAAGTTCAAACAATACGGGAGAACTTGAAGGCTGCTCAGTCACGACAAAAAGGTTATGCGGACAATAGGAGAAGAAAGTTGACCTTCGAAGTAGGAGACTTCGTGTACCTTAAGGTATCGCCTATCCGTGGCCAACGATGTTTCAACGTCAAAGGCAAGTTAGCACCTCGCTACATCGAGCCATTTAAGATTTTGGGCAAGCGAGGAGAGGTAGCTTATCAACTAGAGCTCCCAACGCACCTCTCCAACGTGCATGACGTGTTTCACGTATCCCAGCTCAAGAAGTGCTTGAGAGTACCAGAAGAACAAGTACCAAAGGATGAGCTCAAGCTTCAAGAGGATCTGACCTATGTAGAGCACCCTGTCCAAATTTTGGACGTGAAGGAAAGGGTCACGAGGAAGAAAGTGATCCGTTGGTGCAAGGTACAGTGGAGCCATCAAACGGAAGCCGAAGCTACATGGGAACGTGAGGAAGACCTCAAGGCAGAATTCTCTCATCTAGTCTCTACTCTGACGAATCTCGAGGGCAAGATTCAGTTTAAGGGGGGTAGGTTTGTAACACCCTCAATTTCATATTCATGCATTGCATATAGAAAAACATTATAAAAGAAAAAGAAATGGGAAAGAATCATAAAAATGGGAGAAAAATAGCTGAAAAGAGCCAATTCCAATTCGCCAAGGAGCGCCGTTGACACTTCCCGTGGCCTGCTGGCCACGTGGCAGGATCAGAGCTCGCCTCAGGAGAAGGGGTGAGGTCCGACCCCGCTGGACACGTGTTGCCTTTGGAGGTAGTCTCTGCGGAGAAGCGAGGCCCAGGCCGCAGGACAAGTGTCGACTTCGGAACTCACCCCTTCGGAAGGGATAAGGTCCGCCCCACGGGACACGTGTCACTCTCGGAGCTCGCCTCCAAGAGGTCCGACCCCGCTGGACACATGTCGTCCTCGGATCTCACCTCCGAGGAGAAGGGAGGTCCGACACTGCGGGACACGTGTCACCCTCAGAGCTCGCCTCCGGGAGGTCCGACGCTGTTGGACACGTGTCGACCTCGGAGCTCGTCTCCAAGGAGAACAGAGGTCCGGCGCTGCTGAACACTTGGCACTCTCGGAGCCCACCTCCGAGGAGAGGGGAGGTCCGACACTGACACGTGGTGCCTCCAGAGTTTGCCTCTGCAGGAAAGGGAGGCCCCGCCTCGCCAGACACGTGGCGCACGCGGAGCTCGCCTCTGAGGAAAAGGGAGGCCCGCCCCGCTGGACGCGTGGCAGGTCCGGAGCTCGCTCTGAGGAGAAGCAAGGACCGGCCCCCGCTGGACACGTGGCACCTCCGGAGCTCACCCTACGGAGGTGACGAGATCCTTAAGTGGTTTTTTCTCCTGTGTGTGCGGGAATACCTGGTACTGAGGAAACCGACATGATTTCCACGATGCTACCGCACCAAATCAATTGGAGATAAGTTGTTAAGATCCAAAACAAATTTAATAGGACTCTTAATTAAAATCCAATCCGAGTAGAACTCTTCTTTCACCCTTTATAAATAGAACCCGAAAACCCCCTTGGCCGTAACACCTTTTCCCAAGTCGACAACTTAGAGGCCCTAGCCCCTAACTCGCCGAGTTAACCCCCTTCATCGGAGTTTCGCCACCGGTGAGACCGCCAACGAGCCCCGTCACGCTCGCCGTCTCTGGAAGGGAGCCGACGATCTATCCTGCTGCCATTGCTAGGAAGAAGGCCGAGGTAGGTCTTCGTTACCATCTTATGACATCATCGTGGTTTCTACACATCTATTTTCTTCGGACAGAAGTTTTTTCGTGTGGGCAGATCACGTCTTGATTGGTTTTTGACGGTGGTATTGAACTAGATCTTGAGTCAAGATCATCACCACGCCCACACTTGACCTTACACCCTTGTTCACCATAAAACCCCATGCAAGCCCAGTAAAACATGTAAGAACACGTACAAACTGATCTAAATAAGACAGCATCATAGGATTTGCACCATTGCATCTTGAGTAGAATTTGTGCATGATGTTTGATTGATATAGTTTTGTATGTACGTGGTCGTGAGTATAAGGACAAGCTCAGGAAGCTATCTACAAAGGACTACATCACCAAGACTTCGAGACGCCTGAGCAACAAAAGCCACAGGAACAAAGCAAGTGCCCCTTGACCATATTGATCCCATGTTTTGAATCTGTTTTGTTTGCGAAAACCTGTGTGCTTGAGTCAACTTGATGGGAAACCCTTCTATAGGAGTTTACTAGTTTTGTTAACCATCTTTGTCACCGGGAAAGTTAATGAGTTGGGTATGGTCATTTTTTTCTTTTTGCTTCGCTAATCTACGGGATATGGGAAGCGAGATAGAACGTGTCTAGCTACTGCACTCATATGAATAATGATAATAAGAAATTGATGATGATAACGAGCATAGAATCGGGGGAGATCTAGGCAAGCTTGGTTCGTGGATGTGGTAGAATGAGATGGTGATTTACTTGCCGTAGATCTAAGGACCGGTTCATGCCAGCATATGCCAGGAAAACAGTGCCATCACAAGGCCAAATATGGGTGCGGCTTACCTAACTAATTAGGTAAGTTGCTAGATTGTTATGGACCGTGGAAGGCACGGGGAATGGAAGTCGAGATAGGACTGCCCTGGGAACCGCATGGCACAAGAGGGGGCTCGTAGGTGGGAGAATGGTGATTCGAGCCTGCTGGTGAAACCTTAGTGAGTCCATACATCTATTAGCCCCTTTGTAAAGGCTATTTTGTGATCTCTTGGCCATACACCGACGGTTGTGTACTGGTATAATGGAGGTTCTGCAGTCGCCCGACGGGTGACGAAATCACAAACTTGTGGGTAAAGTGGTGCCACCTATTAAGAGTGTAAAACTATCATGATAGCCGTGCTTACGGTCACAAGCGCCTGGCCAACTCACATGATTAGAGGGAAATTTGGGATCGAAACTTGGGATGGTTATTTGGTTATGGATATGGTATGGTTATTGGGATTGGTTTCGGGACTGTTGAGTCATGACAATGAGTTTGGTTTTCGGTTATATGATTATGAGATGGATATGAACAGGAGATGGTTATTATGAGCATGAGATAAAGTTGAGAAATATTAATGGTTGGTTGAGACATGAAAAGTGGTGAATTATGAAGGAGGTATGTTGCTGTTTTACTTAAATATATGTTGGGATTAAATTCACTTAAAGATAGTTGCTGTTTTTTTCACGTTTGTGAAATAAACTTTGCTTTCTGCAATGAGCCTTTTTATTCCTACCTTGCTGTAAGCTACATGTCATACTTTTCCCGCACTTGCTGAGTACGACATGTACTCACCCTTGCATTATCATACAAACATCAGCAACAGGAGAAGAGTACTTCGAAGATCATGTGGAGTCCTAGGCGTGCGAACTACCGTCAACTTGCCTGTGGAGTTGGAGATGGATCCGCTGCTGTTTAGATGCTTCCGCTATCGTTTAGAGACTTCCGCTGCTAGAATAAGTTAGAGACTTCCGCTGCAAGAATAAGCTAGAGATTGATGTAATAAAGTACTTAAACCCTATTATTCGTGGTTATATTCTGAATTCAGTTTGTGGATTACATGTGTATGTGTGATGAACATCCTGGGCACACATATGCATTAGCTGGGTTCCGTGTTTTACGGGACCGGGCATCACATTTTCCTTTTTGGTGCTTTGATGCCAAAGGGGGAGAGAAAGAGGGGGAATAGTCTAGCTTAAACTTTTTAGAACTCTTGTCTTGTGTTATTTTGTAATGACTATGCCACGTTATGTTATTTTGTAATGACTATGCCACATTATGTCTTCATACTATGCCATGATGACATGATCTTATTAGTTGATGTCATTTATGTTCCCCTCGATGCATTTTACACTCATTTTATCACATCACACTTAGACACCCCACCATAACACATGTGTGTATGAAATTCCCATAGAACTCATTTATGTGCATATTTTTCCTGACAATCTCTTGTGCACACATTTAGGGGGAGTAAATGATACATACACGTATTATGAAAACAAACTCTTATATCCATTAATCGAGAGTCTTAATGTGTTGTCATCAATCACCAAAAAGGGGGAGATTGAAAGTGCATCTAGGTAATCCTCGTGGGTTTTGGATGATTGATGACGACAATTAAGATACTTATGAGCTTTACTGAGTATGAGCACAGGTCTTTGAGATAGGAATGAATGTGGAGTCTCTCAAAAAGCAAAAAGGAAAAGAAGAAGACTTGCAAGAGTAGAAAATAGAATTTTATTATATAGTTTCACATTTTCTGGTTGTGTACAGGGTCTTCTCTTTTAGAGTGCTTGAGAATCATTAGAGAGCTCAAATGTTGAGTTAGAATCTTGGGAGGGAATAGTCATAGGTATGGCTGAGAAAGTAGACCGGACTTGTCTGGACTCAAGGCTGGACTAGTCCATCCCAACCGTACTATTCCGTTTTTTACCGCACTACAAGTCTCTGAGTGAGTTCGGACTTGTCCGTTTTAGGCCGGACTAGTCCGTTATTGTGTAAGTCTGAGCCTTTCTGATACCAAGTCCCAGAAGGCCGGACTAGTCCACCCATGGGGCCAGACTAGTCCGCCTATCGGACTAAGATGCTTAGGTCCGTAGGAAATTCCTTTGAGTGACCTCGGACTAGTCCGCTCAGCTGGCCGGACTAGTCCGGTTTCTTTAGACTAGTCCGGTTTAGGACGGAACAATTGTTTCTGTGTGAGCTCGGACTAGTCCGGATATGGCCAGACTAGTCCGCAATCTAAGATTAGGGAGTTATCGAGACTAAGTCTGGTAAGAACGGACTAGTCCGCCCTTGTGGCTGGACTAGTACGCTGCTTGCTAGACTAGTCCGTTCTCACC
The DNA here is from genome assembly GCA_030760725.1 of Neostapfia colusana. Classification (NCBI taxonomy): domain Eukaryota; kingdom Viridiplantae; phylum Streptophyta; class Magnoliopsida; order Poales; family Poaceae; genus Neostapfia; species Neostapfia colusana. The sequence goes on along the minus strand of JASWHV010000018.1, from coordinate 44,958,662 downwards.
CGGAGCAAAGGTTCCTGTGTGAGATGGCACTAGTCCGCTCCTCAACGGACTAGTCCGGGATTTTATGACCGTTTGAATTCAAAGTTCACGGGGACTTTAGTTGGTAGCCTTTGTGATGTAAGTGGTCCCCCAAGGACGGACTAGTTTGAGGTTCTGACCGGACTAGTCTAGACTTAAGTAGGTGTAACGGTTAGATGTATGGATCCCTATAAAAAGGGACCCCCCCCCCAGTTTCAAATTAGAAGTACTCAAACCCTAGCGCCACAATCTCTTTCCTTGAGCTCTTCTAAGCCTCTTTCCTTACCTTCATGACCCCTAAGATTGGAACTTGAGGGGTTTGTGGATTTGTGAGAGGAGAGACGCGGTGATCAATGTTTGAGCTCTCGGTTTGAATCTCTTGCACTCTAATTGTTAGTTTTGAGTTCTTGGCTGTTGTATTTTGTTTCCTAGAACTTTTAGGTTGTTGTCGGGAGCCTCAAGTTGTGAATAGCCCCTAAGAATATTGTATTCACACTTTGATTGATAGTGTAGAACACGGGCTTGATCTTGGTGATCGCTCAGTGAGGGTAGGGTTGGAAGAGATCCGGTCCTTTATGGACTCCTCTATGGGAACGTACATTCCTGTGTGGAATCGAACCTCGGGATAAATCAAGTCTCTTGATTCCTTTACTTTCTCGTTTATTCACTAGGGTTGCTTTTAGGTTTTTGTCTCGCTCAAAACTTGTTAATTACTTTGTAGTTGTGAGTCTTGTAATCCAATTAGTTTATCATTCACAAATTAGTTGATTAGATTGTTAGACTACTTACATATCTTCCACTTAAATAAACTTGAAAAGAAATCCATAAAAACGCAATTTCTATACCTAGACCAGACTAGTCCGCCACTAGACCAGACTAGTCCGACCCTTCAGGCTTAATCCACTGTTTTCAGTAGTTTCAGGTTTTATTAGACTATTCATCCCCCCTCTAGGCAACTTTCAATCCGACGAGCCAATTTCTATTATAGCACTCATTTCGAGTGGCTTTGACAAAATAACACTCAAGTCGTGGGCTTCGTTAAAATAACATTTTTATCGTTGACAGACCGTTAAAATAGAATTTTAGTCTAATCTACATCTTTTAAACATTTTCTTTTCTTTTCTAATTATTATAAACTCTGAAATGGCCATTGTGCCCTTCGTTCATTTTTGCCGGAGCATGCGCGGCGCGCAGAGGCCATCGAGCACATAGGCCGCGGGGACGCCGTGCCAGCCCAGCAGTGTGGCACCGAAGAGGGGGCAACTAGCCTCCGAGAGAACTGAGATGTGTACGTTGGCCCAGCCCTCGAGGAACTCCGTGCCCACGGGACCACCACGGTGTCGCCCCACGAGTGCTCGCCACCGGCGCCAGAGGACGACACCACCGCCATGCTGTAGCAGCAGTCTGAGACAGACGCGTCCGACAAGGCGGTGACGTACGGACGCAGCCGGCGCGGCAGCAGCGAGTACAGCCAAAAAATTAAAGAAGAGTCCTATACGGTAGGGCATAGCCAAAAGATTAAGTGTACAGCCAAATATGAAAGAAGGGCACAATGGTCATTTCAGAGTTTATAATAATTAGAAAAGAAAAGAAAAATGTTAAAAAGAGGTAGATTAGACTAAAATTCTACTTTAATGGTGCGTCAATGGTAAAAGTGTTATTTTAACGAAGCCCACAACGTGAGTGTTATTTTGTCGAAGCCGCTCGAAACAAGTTCTATAATACCAATTGACTCACAGTACGACGGGGAATGTCCAGGCCGGCAAATCTCCTGAGTCGTGATTCCGCACAGCTGGTTTGTCCCGAGCGACGACGGGCAGGCAGGCGAGGACGAAAGGTGCGCGACAACGCCGAGGGGCGGGCAACGATGAGGGGCGACGAAGGACGACCGACGCTCGGTGGCAGATCCCGCAATACAGTTCACAAGGAGGGTGCGGGGCAGCGCGCGGGAGGCAGAGGCCCACTGCTGAAAATGCAATCCGATGGTGTTTGTCCGGTACTAGCTCACTGCTGATCTTAATCTGGTAGGGCTTTGTTTGCCCTAGCTTGGTGAATCGCGCCCTTGGTCGCGTCTTCCCCAACGATTTGTTCTCCTGTCACGGCAATCACTAATTTCGCTTAAAAGCTCTAGGCAGCGTGTATCCTAATGTTGTGTGATATGGCAAATACAGTCTGTATCTGTCATGTCTAATGTTATGAAATATTATAACCATAATGTGCTAACGTTAAATATTATAACAATAATGTGATAACGTTATTTATGTACACTACAGGAATCCCACAAATTTACGAAGGTCGCTGTTATTTATGACGGCTAGATTCGATCGTCGTAAATAAAAGCTTCTTTATGACGGCCTAAACTATGCCGTCATAAATACCATCTTATTTACGATGGCCCTGGTTTGGCCATCGTAAATAAGGTTATTTTCGACGGCCTGGCCACGGGCCGCCGTAAATAATAGGTATATAACCATGGGCCTAGGTTCGGCGCGGGCATTCACGCCTTTGTCGACCCGAGCCCGTGAGCCACCGCCCCCCCACCTGCCGCCGCCGCCCCGCCCGCACCCCCTCCCCCCGTTGCCCCCAACCGCCCCCAACTCCTGGCCCCTGGCGCCTCCCCGGCCCCCGACCCCTGGCCTTCCAGACACCGCTTCTGACGCCGCCGTCGCCACCCAAGTATGTTCTTTTATTTGTGTAATTAGGTGATCATTATAATAAATGGAAAATTGATTTTTTTTCTTATTAGTAATCTTTTAGTTGTAAATCGATTTAGTTTAAGTTGTCATTTAGTTACTTGTATAATTAGGTGTATTATTTAGTTTAATTGTTAATTATATGTTCGTTTAGTTTTAAATAGTATTTAGTTTGTTAATGACTTCTATGTTAGGTGTTATTTAGATTTTATATTAATATATTATGTTGCTAGTTTAATTGTTAATTATTTGTTTTATTTGTTTGTTTAGTTGAAAATTGAGTGTTAATTATTCGCTTCATGACGTTTAGCTATATACACCGTCGTGAGAGCATGTAGTACGATAATTAATAATACGACATTTGTCGAGCTGGGTTTCGAGGCGAACGGTGCCGGTGCGGACAGAAAAACGGGGCTGGGTTCATCGTAAACAAGGGGTATATACCCACGGGCCCAGGATCAGCGAGGACATTCACGTCCGCGCCGACCCCGAGCCCGCGAGCCGCCGCCGCCCCTGCCCGTTGCTCCGAGCTCCACCGCCACCCCGAGCTCCGCCGCCGCCCCCGCCTGCGTATTATTTACCTTATCCATGTCAACATATTAATGCTTGGTGAGTTTTATATAAGGTGAATCCTCGTGAGTGGTTATATACTTCAAAAGATGATGGTTACCATGATATCAATGACGTTGACGAGGTTTACCAAGAACAAGAGTTGTCAGACTCGTTTTTCATCAAGACTAGTGTTGAACTCGATTTAGTTGGAGACGCTGACTATGTAGAGACTTCTGATATGCCCAAACAAAAACAGGAACAAATTACAAAACAAGATCGATGGTGTGGTTCAAGGAGTAGGATTCGATGTCCATGAATTCTGAAACTGACTACAAGTAACGTTTTGTTCACTAAATTATAATAACTTTGTATGTTTCCTTAGCATATTGATCAATTACTCCTTACAACAGGATGTCGTCAGAGAAGGGGAAAGAGAAGGGGGCTAGGGGCTTCCTCAGGTAGGCACGAGACACCCTTTTTTGCGGCAGTTTATCAGGTGGGAGCAGATGCTCTCAGTTGATGAGACACATCCCAGACCTAATGGGCAGACCTCTGGCTTTACAGCGCACGGAGGTAAATTCCCATTCGAGTTACTTATCTTATATATCACTTATCAATTAATTATTCTTATCAATCCTTTAATTTTGCAGTCTGACTCAGATTACTCTGAGTCAGAGTCAGAGGTTAGGACACCGCCACAGCCTTCGGGGTCGCTTATGGCTGGCGTGGAGGCCCCTTTTGTGGAGCCGCCTAGCGTGGAGCCTTCGGGCTCTAGTGGTGACTAGCCTTCCGGGTCACTAGACATGATCCCAGAGCAAAGGTGGCAAATGAGGAGGACACACTTTGTGCCTCCTACTCTAGTTCCTACAGAGCGGGTTACTATTCGCTCGGTTGGAGACACGTAAGCAAACTATCACATAGTATTTGTGACACCCTAAATTTCATATTCATACATGCATACATATTTCATATAGAGAAAACATTTTAAAAGAAGTAGAACAGGTGAAAGATAGCTAAAAAGAGCCAATTCCAATCCACAGAGAGTGCCGTCGACACTTCCCGCGGCCCGCCGGCCACGTGGCGCCTTCGGAGCTCATCCCTGCAAAAGGGGTGAGGTCCGGCACTGCTGGCTACGTGGCAAGCTTGGAGTTTGCCTCTGCGGAAGGGGCGAGTTCTGGCCACGTGGGACACGTGTTGCACCCGGAGCTAGCCTCTGCGGAGAAGCGAGGCGCAGCCCCGCAGGACACGTGGCGCCTTCAGAGCTAGTCTCTGCGGAGAAGCGAGGTCCAACCCCGCGGGACACGTGTCGCTCTCGGAGCTAACCCCTGCGGAGGGAGTGAGGTCCGGTCCTACGGGACACGTGTCGTTCTCGGAGCTCACCTCCGAGGAGAAGACACTGCGGGACACGTGTCAGCCTCGGAGCTCGCCTCCGAGAGGTCCGACGCTGCTTGACACGTGTCGACCTCGGAGCTCATCTCCGAGGAGAAGGGAGGTCCGACGCTGTTGGACACATGTCGGTCTCGGAGCTCGCCTCCGAGAGGTCCACCACGCTGGACACATGTCGACCTCGGAGCTCGTCTCTGAGGAGAAAGGAGGTCCGGCGCTGCTGGACACGTGGCATTCTCAGAGCCCACCTCCGAGGAGAGGGGAGCTCATAAACAAGGTAGGTATAAAAGGCTTATTTGCAGGAAAGCAGATTTGTAGAATCCGAAACTGACACGTGGCGCCCCAAAGCCCGCCTCTGTAAAGGGGGGAGGCTCGGCCCGCCAGACACATGGCGCACGCGGAGCTTGCCTCTAAGGGAGAGGGAGGTCCCGTCCACCAGACACGCGGCGCAACCGGAGCTCACCCCTGAGGAAAAGGGAGGCTCAACCCCCGCTGGATACGTGGCGCCTCCGGAGCTCACCACTGCGGAGGTGACAAGATCCTTAAGCGGTTTTTCTCCTGTGCGTGCAGGAATACCCAGTACGGAGGAGACCGACACGATTTCCACGTTAACACCACATCCAAATCAATTGGAGATAAGTTGTTAAAATCCAAAACAAATTGAATAGGACTCTTATTTGAAATTCGATCGAAGTAGGACCCTTCTTTTCCTGTTATAAATAAAACCCAAAACCCCTGGCCGCAACCACGTACCTATTTTCCACCTCCCGAGTCGACAATTTAGAGGCCCTAGCCCCGAACTCGCTGAGTTAACCACTTTCGTCGGAGTTCAGACAATGGTGAGCCCCCACCGGTGAGCCGCCGACGAGCTCCCCGCTGCTGCCATCGCTAGGAGGAAGGCTCTGACACCAAGGAGAGGTGAGGTAGGTCTCCATTACCACCTTACGTAATCATCACGGTTTTCTTCGCATCTGTTTCTTCGATCCCTTCGAACAGAAGCTTTTTCGTGTGGACAGATCACGTGTTGATCGGTTTGATCTAGATCTTGATACAAGATCATCACCACGTCCACACTAAATCCTTACACCCTTGTACATCGTAAAACCCCATGCAAGCCTATTAAAACATGCAAGAACACATACAAACTAAAACTGCACCATAGGATCAGCATGCATCTACACCATTGCATCTTGAGTAAAGTTTGTGCATGATGATTGATTGCTGTGAATCTTGTATGTGTGTGATCGTGAGTAGAAAGACAAGCTCAGGGAGCTATCTACGAAGGACGACAGTACCAATACTTCGAAGCGTATGAGCAACAAAAGCCACAGGAACAAGGCAAGTGCCCCTTGACCATATTGATCCCATATTTTGAAAACTGTTTTGTTTGAGAAAACGTATTTGCTTGAGTCAACTTAATGGGAAACCCTTTTATAGGAGTTTACTAGTTTTGTTAACCACCCTTATCGCCGGGAAAGTTACTGAGTCAGGTATGGTTGTTTTTGCTTTTGCTTCGCTAATCTACGAGATATGGGAAGCGAGATAGAACGTGTCTAGCTACTGCACTCATATGAATAATGATAATAAGAACTTGATAATGAGCATAGAATCGGGGGAGATCTAGGCAAGATTGGTTTATCGATGTGGTAGAACGAGATGGTGGTTTACTTGCCGTAGATCTAAGGACCGGTTCATGCCAGCACATGCCAGGAAAAACATTACCACCACAAGGCCAAATATGGGTGCGGCTTAGCTGACTAATTAGGTAAGTTGCTAGATTGTTATGGACCGTGGAAGGTGCGGGGAATGGGAGTCGAGAGAGGACTGCCCTAGGAACTGCATGGCACAAGAGGGGGCCCGTAGGTGGGAGAATGGTGATTCGAGCCTGCTGGTGAAACCTTAGTGAGTCCATACATCTAGTAGCCCCTTTGTAAAGGCTATTTTGTGATCTCTTGGTCATACACCGACGGTTGTGTACTGGTATAATGGAGGTTCTGCAGTTGCCGACGAGTGACGGAATCACAAACTTGTAGGTAAAGTGGTGCCACCTCTGCAGAGGGTAAAACTATCATGATAGTCGTGCTTACTGTCACAAGCGCCTGGCCAACTCACATGATTAGAGGGAAGGTTTGGGATGGATGTTTATTGGTTTAGTTATGGTATGGTCTTTGGGATTGGTTTTTGGGACTGGTGAGTCGTAACAATGAGTTTGGTTTTGGAAGATATGAATATGAGATGAATATGAGATGGTGGTATGAATATGAGATGGTTATGGATATCATGAGCATAAGATGAAAGTTGAGAAAGATTTATGGTTGGTTGAGACATGAGAGGTGGTGAATCATAAAGGAGGTATGTTGATGTTTTAATTGGATATATGTTGGGATTAAGTTCACTTAAAGTTAGTTGCTACTTTTATCATGTTTGAGAAATAAACTTTGCTTTTCTGCAATGAGCCTTTTTGTTCCTACCTTGTTGGAAGCTACATGTCATACATTTCCTGCACTTGCTGAGTACGACATGTACTCACCCTTGCATTATCATACAACATCAGCAACAGGAGAGGAGTACTTCAAAGATTATGTGGAGTACTAGGCGTGTGATCTACCGTCAAATTGCCTGTGGAGTCGGAGATGGAGCCGCTGCCATGTTTAGATGCTTCCGCTATCGTTTAAGAGACTTCCGCTGCTAGAATAAAGATAGAGATTCATGTAATAAAGTACTTAAAGCTTATTGTTCGTGGTTATATTCTGAATTCAGTTTGTGGGTTACATGTGTATGTGTGATGAACATCCTGGGCACACATATGCATTAGTTCGGATACGTTTTCATGGGACCAGGTGGCACAGATTGGTATCAGAGCCACGTTGACCGTAGGACGCAGGCCTAGTCACAGAGTGGCATTAGAGCCACGTTGACCATAGGATGCAAACCTAGGTAGAATGCATAGATTGGCATCAGAACTAACTTGACCGTAGGATGCAAGCCTAGGTAGAATGGACACCCTAAAACCCATAGGAACGTTTAAACCATAGAAGCTTGAATAGGAGTGGTGTGTGAACTTTTGTGATGATTGCTTGTGTTTGTGTGCTTAGTGTGAGTTGTGGGACGCTTCAGCGTTGTCCATATCCACACATAGTAGAGAGATGTGAGATGCTTCGGCATATATCCACATCCTCATATGAAAGAAGATATATAGTTTATACACCTTGATGCATATAGTCGGGGATCAATCTAAACTCCTAACTTCTATTCTATCCAACTCCCTCTCACAGATGGTGAGAGAAAACGTCGGCCGTCAAAGGAGGAATGTCCGTGGCAACAAGGAACCACAAGAGGAATACCACGTTGAAGTTCCTCAAAATGACAACCCCAGGGCTGGTGAAAACAACCTTGAATGGTTGATGGCTATGCAGAACCAACTCATGCAAACTATAATCCAAACCTTGGGTCAGCTGCAAGCCAACAACAACAACCATCCTAACCCCGTTCCTGCACCACCACCGCCGGCACACAATAGACTGGGAGAGTTCATGAGGACTCGACCGCCTACTTTTGCACAAGCTAATGATCCCATGGAGGTCAACAATTGGTTGAAGTCCATGGAGAAGAAGCTTGCTATTGTTCAGTGCAATGATCGGGAGAAAGTTCTATTCGCATCGCACCAACTTATGGGAGCAGCCACTGACTGGTGGGACGCTCTTTGCAATGCTCATGTCGTCAAGGAGACTATCACCTGGGCAGAGTTCAAAGAGAGTTTCCGTTCTCATTACGTCCTTGCTGGAGTCATGATGCTCAAAAGGCAAGAGTTCGAAGGTCTCCGCCAAGGCAGGAAGAGCGTGAATGGGTACCTTAACAAGTTCATGCAGCTGTCAAGGTATGCCCCCGAGGATGTCAACTCGGATCAAAGGAAGCAATACTTGTTCATGAGAGGGTTGAACAATGAGATCCAAGTTCAGCTTCTCAACAACGACTATGTGAACTTCCAGAAGCTAGTTGACAAAGCTATAGTGGTTGAGAGCAAGATCCGAGAGGTCGAGCAAGAGGGAAAAAGAAAGATGCTATACCAGCCACAAGGGAGCAATGTATGTCCCCGTTTCATGCCCCCAGCTGCACCACAGTTTGGATCGTCTACTCCTACTTTTCGCCCTAATCAACCACCGCAGCAACGTCCCGTTACGCAAGCACCTCGTGTGCCCTTGCCTCCTGCGCCCCGTCCAAACATGGGCGCTTATGCTCAAAACCACCCTCGCCCCAACGTACCTGCTGTCTTGGGCAACAAGGCATGCTTTGCATGCGGAGAGGCAGGACACTTTGCAAGTCAATGCCCGAAGAAAGGCCTTGGGCAGCCAAGCAACGCACCCAAGCAGAACCCATGGTCGAAAATAGGAGCTGATCAAGGCAACCTTGTGCAGCAGAACTACGCTCGTGGCAACGTGAATCATGTCTCCGCTGAGGAGGCGCAACAGGCTGAGGACTTTGTCATTGGTATGTTCCTTGCCAACTCCAAACCAGCTACTGTTTTATTTGATTCCGGAGCATTGCATTCATTCATATCATCCAAGTATGTTGCGAAGTATAATCTACCCATATCACATTTGAAATATACTATGTTAGTTAATTCTCCCGGTGGAGAGATGAGGACTAATATAGTATGTCCAAAAGTGAACCTTAAAATAAGGGGGGTAGACTTCCTTGCCAACCTTATTGTCCCGAATTCTCAAGGGCTTGATATAATACTTGGAATGGATTGGTTAAGCAAGCACAACGGAGTGATCCAATGTGCTGAGAGGAGCGTGCAGTTAACAAACAAGCACAGTACTCGTATTGAGTTCGAGTCAGCCGAACCGGCAACCGAGAAGGCAATGTTGAACCACGTCGAATAAGCAACATTGGAAAGCATTCCGGTAGTTCAAGAATATTCGGACGTGTTCCTGTAAGAACAAACACCGATGGATGAGCTCAAGCTTCAAGAGGATCTGACCTATGTAGAGCACCCTGTCCGAATTTTGGACGTGAAGGAATGGGTCACGAGGAACAAAGTGATCCATTGGTGCAAGGTACAATGGAGCCATCACACGAAAGCCGAAGCTACATGGGAGCGTGAGGAAGATCTCAAGGCAGAATTCCCTCATCTATTCTCTACTCTATCGAATCTCGAGGGCGAGATTCAGTTTAAGGGGGGTAGGTTTGTGACACCCTCAATTTCATATTCATACATGCATATATATTTCATATAGAGAAAACATTTTAAAAGAAGTAGAACAGGTGAAAGATAGCTAAAAAGAGCCAATTCCAATCCACCGAGAGCGCCGTCGACACTTCCCACGGCCCGCCGGCCACGTGGCGCCTTCGGAGCTCATCCCTGCAAAAGGGGTGAGGTCCGGCACTGCTGGCTACGTGGCAGGCTCGGAGCTTTCCTCTGCGGAAGGGGCGAGGTCCGGCCCCGTTGGACACGTGTTGCCCCCGGAGCTAGCCTCTGCGGAGAAGCGAGGCCCAGCCCCGCTGGACACGTGGCGCCTTCGGAGCTAGTCTCTACGGAGCAGCGAGTTCCAACCCCGCGGGACACGTGTCGCTCTCAGAGCTAACCCCTACGAAGTGAGTGAAGTCCGGTCCTACGGGACACGTGTCGTTCTCTATGCTCACCTCCGAGGAGAAGACACTGTGGGACACGTGTCACCCTCGGAGCTCGCCTCCGAGAGGTCCGACGCTGCTTGACACGTGTTGACCTCGGAGCTCATCTCCGAGGAGAAGGGAGGTCCGACGCTGTTGGACACGTGTCGATCTCGGAGCTCGTCTCCGAGAGGTCCGCCCCGCTAGACACGTGTTGATCTCGGAGCTCGTCTCTGAGGAGAAAGGAGGTCCGGCGCTGCTGGACACGGGGCATTCTCGGAGCCCACCTCCGAGGAGAGGGGAGGTCCGGAACTGACACGTGGCGCGCCAGAGCCCATCTCTGTAGAGAGGGGAGGCTCGGCCCGCCAGACACGTGGCGCACGCGAAGCTTGCCTCTAAGGGAGAGGGAGGTCCCGTCCGCCAGATACGCGGCACAACCGGAGCTCACCCCTGAGGAAAAGGGAGGCCCGGCCCCCGCTGGACACGTGGCACCTCCGGAGCTCACCACTGCGGAGGTGACGAGATCCTTAAGCGGTTTTTCTTGTGTGCGTGCAGGAATACCCGGTACGGAGGAGACCGACACGATTTCCACGTTGACACAGCATCCAAATCAATTGGAGATAGGTTGTTAAGATCCAAAACAAATTGAATAGGACTCTTATTTGAAATCCAATCGAAGTAGGACTCTTCTTTTCCTATTATAAATAGAACCCAAAACCCCTGGCCGCAACCACGTACTTATTTTCCACCTCCCGAGTCAACAACTTAGAGGCCCTAACACCCAACTCGTCGAGTTAATCCCCTTCGTCGGAGTTCAGACAATAGTGAGCCCCACCGGTGAGCCGCCGACGAGCTCCCGTTTGTCGGTATCTGAGATATGGGGTACCCCCGCGCACAGGGTAAAATGCCTAAGGTGCTCGCCCTTCTCCGCAGGGAGAGCTCCGAAGGCGCCACGCGTCTGGCGGGGCCGGACCTCCCTCTCCTCAGAGGAGAGCTCTGGGCCCGCCATGTGGCATACAGAAGCCGGACCTCCCCCTCCGCGGGAGAGAGGTCCGAAGACGCCACGCGTCCAGCAAGGCCGGACCTCCCTCTCCTCAGAGGTGAGCTCCGGGCCCGCCACGTGGCATGCAGAAGTCGGACCTCCCCCTCCGCAGGAGAGAGGTCCGAAGGCGCCACACGTCCAGCGGGGCCGGACCTCCCTCTCCTCAGAGAAGAGCTCCGGACCCGCCACGTGGCTGGAAGAACGGTGCTGCCTGCCCCCGAACGGTAGGCAGCAGGCGTAAAGGCGCCCCTCACCTTGCCCGTACAAGGAATTCAAGGCCCGCGTCTTTCCAAGACGCGGAAACGCGGAGCACGCGCCTGTCAGGTGCCGTTGCGTCCAGTCGCATCACAGACTGGCGCGTGGTGTCAGAACCTGACAGGTAATAAACGGCGCGACAAGACATCCCATGCCGCCTGCGCCGTCATCAACCACTACGACTAGCGCACGGCATGGGCAGGGCGGCAAAAGGAAGAGTCAGAAGCCTTCGACCGGAGGCAACCACCGGCATAACTACAGATACGGTAGATCATAGACAATCTCCCCGGGACCACCTTTCGGATCCCGGCTTCCCTTGTAAGCCGCCCGAGCCTTGGACTATAAAAGGCTCGGGTAGGCGTCGATAGCAAGGGTTCGCATTCTGCAACTCATACGCTAGCCATACACTCTCAAGCTGTAACTCACCCCCAAGCTCAGGCCCCCGGCCCTGAGCAGCAAGCAATACAGCGAGCTCCATAGCTCGCCGTGGACGTAGGGTTTTACGCTCCGGCGGCCTGAACCACGTAAAACTTCCCGTGTCAAGCTCTCACTAACTCGTCCATTCGCGCAAGCTCTCCGCTAGGAACTAGCCCCTCCGAAAAAAGAACCTCCGCGGGCTGCCCAGTGCAGGCCCGGGGGAAGTGTCGATCGCACACTTCGACATTTGGCGCGCCAGGAAGGGGGCTTTTCCCCTAGCGCGACGAGTTTCCGCCAACGAAGATGACCAAGCTCCCTTCAGCGGCAAGCTCTCCTCCTCCGCATTCACGGCGAACCGTGACCAGCGGAGAGTACATGTCGACGCACTCAGGACGGAGTGTGTCGGCACAAGCGGGTAGCCAGCAGCCGACTCCGGCAACGCCGACTCCGGCTATGCAGGCCTCGACCAGCGTAAGGTCTTCTGCAGCGCTGAGCGTACACCATGGAGGTGCGCTAGCTGCAGCAAGGGCGCTGCTGCGCAACCCACCTGCAGGGGATGCGCCCCATTCAGCAACCCAGCAATGGGTCCGTGAGGTGGACCGCCTCGTCGTCGCCGCCGTGAACCCTCGGTTTCGGCGAGGGCGGCGCCCAGGGCAACCAGCTGTGTCGCTGACGCGCACACCCACGGTTGACGGGCTAACGGCGGATTCCAGCTCCTCCAGGCTCCTGTCGACGGACCTGCGAAGGGAACTGGAGCGGTGCCACTTGGGGCAGGGCGCCCGAGTGTACCTCGAGCGACGTCGAGAGAGGCGTCGCAACCATGAGGCAGGCGACAGCATGTCATCGGCCTCGACACAACCGGAAGGGCAGGCCTTCGCCATGCGAGCCCCGCCTCAGGCATATGCTGCGCAACATATGCCACCACCATATGCGCCGCAAGTAGCGGCCCCAGCCTATGGTGCAGCCTTGCCCATGCCGGGATACGTGGTGCCAGGTGTGAACCACCTGCTCGCAGCACCAGTACCTGCAGCAGCAGGTGCAGGATGTGCGGCCCTTGCGCCCCACCTTCGCTTCGCAAGGTGGCCGCGCAAGTTTCGCTCGCACTTGCCCGAGAAGTACGACGGAAGCGTCAACCCGGCGGAGTCCCTCCAGGTCTACTCCACCGACGTACTTGCTGCAGGAGGCGATGAGGCTGTCATGGCCAACTACTTTCCCGTCGCCTTGACCGGCCCAGCCCGGTCCTGGCTCATGAATCTACCCCAGGGGTCCATAACCTCCTGGGGTGAGCTCTGCCGGCAGTTCGTCGCCAACTTTGGCAGCTCCTACACCCGCCCCGGCACGGAGCTCGATCTCCACGCCGTCAAGCAACAACCTGGGGAGTCGCTGCGCTCCTTCATCCAGCGGTTCTCCCAGGTGCGCAACACCATCCCACATATCCAAAGCGCTTCTGTGGTGGTGGCGTTCCGACAGGGTGTCCGGGACGAGAAAATGCTCGAGAAGCTCGCGACCAGAGAGGTCCGCGACGTCTCGGAGCTCTTCAGCCTGGCGGATAAGTGCGCCAGGGCAGCCGAAGGGCGGAACTGGCACGCACTACCTACCTCCGAGTCAGGAGGGCAGCCCGGGTCCGGAGCTGCTGCCTATGGGGGTGGCAAGAAGACCAAGAACCGGGGGAGTGGAAAGATGAAGCCACCATTCACGGCCCCCGTCGCCGCAGCTGCGACAACCAGCGGACCTCGGGGGCCGCGCCCCGACAAGAGGCAGCGGCAATCACCGGCCCCAGACAGTGGCCAGGGCGGGCTATGCCCCGTGCATGGCACCTGCAACCATACAGCTGCCGAGTGCTGGGAGATCCAGAGGCTCGCAGAGCGCTTCCGTAATGGAAGACAGCAGAGGGCTGAAGCACCGCCCTACCCTAAGAGGGATGGCAAACAGAAGGCCGATGCCCCAGTCACCGCTGCCCACCAAGTGGGGTTCCAGGAGCCTCAACGTGTCATAAAGACAGTGCATGACGGTGAGGACTCCAGTTCTGACGGTGACGGGCCAAGGTGTTAGCCAGCTGCGGCACGCCTCCGTGCCTCGAACATACCTCTCGGGGGCCGCCTAGGGTCCGTCAACCCCTTGAAGGCCTTGCCAGAAGGGGGAGATGCCTTAGGTCATCCAAGGCGAGCCCGGGTCCACCTACCCCTTGAAGGCCTTAGCCAGAAGGGGAGAACTCCCCGGGGGCCCCGGAGAGAAGCCAAGCAGGACCTGCTCCAGCGTGAAGACAACAACTTCGACAAGACTCGGCTTGCAGGGAACACCCCACAACGCACGGTCTCGGCTAATGCTCTAAGCACTACCGCCAAAGAACCAGACGTGACGGGGGCCCGCAAGAAGGCGGCCTGGTGAAGCGGCACGCTATATTCCAAGAAGGACCCATAAGCTCTCCCCCAGCAGGGAAGGTCCCTTCCGAATCATGAAAGCTGCCGCCCCAGGTACACATGCCTTTCAACCGAGAGTGGGATCCATTCCCAAAAATCCTTGCCATGGAGCAACACTGTAAGTCCTACTTACTGAGCATCGGTAGAACAGGGTTATTCACTTCTGTAATAGACCCCATAGAACTTAGGAACAGAGCTTGGGGTAGCTAAGTCTCAAGGGACGGTACAGGACTACGTCCAGTTTAGCCTGGTTCTGACCCTAAGCGCGTAGAGTCTTGCTTCCCTTGTAGACGAGGCGGAACATTGCCCCCACGAACAGCCAGAATTCCACCTATGGGCGCGAATACAGAGACTTGTTCTACTTAGCTCCTTCCCATGCGCTCATTTAAATTATGCATTAATTTTTATGATCGCACTATCTCTGTATGTTCATCATACGTCTAGCTCCCCCTCTCCTGCGCTCATCCATAGTCGGCATTTGCTATCCTCCCAAAGGCGGCTGCGCTTGAGGCACCTGCCGATGGCCGAGTGAGTCTCTCGGGCCTCCCCCAGTCAGGTGTTGCGGTGTCAGTTGGTCACCTCCAGGAAAGGCCAGCGTTGTGCATGGGGGGTCTAGGGTGCGTATCCAGCTTAGCCGGCCCAGAGCCCATAGCATGCGCATCCTGCTCTCCGGAGGTCCAGGGGAGTACGTCCGCTTTGCCTGGTCATGAACCCAAAGCGCGTGCACCCTGCTTCCCCAACGCATGGCCAGGTACTAGGGATCGGACGGCCGTACCCGGACCTCGGAGGGAGCCGGAGCTCCGGCGCCTCGTGCACAGAATTGCCCAAGCCCCGTATAGCGGGCCAGGACCATAAGACAGATAAGACTAGGAGACAGGAGGGGAGGACCCCCCGAGGAGAATTACGTTTCCTCTACCTGTGTGCAGGACCTTCAGGTTACGGCAATAGGGACTGCATGAAGCGGGGGGGAAGGGGCTACCAGCTACACCGGCCTGGGACCGGAAGGACCGGGACCTGCCCCTCCAGCAGGGGCGGGGCCCGGGGGCCCCACGTGTCCAGCAGGCCCGGAACTCTCTCCTTCTTTGAGGAGGGCTCCGGGCTCGCCACATGGCAGGCAGGAACCGGACCTCCCCCCCTCAGCGGGAGGGCTCCGAAAGCCCTACGTGTCCAATATGACCGGAGCTCCCGTCTCTTGAGGAGGAGCTCCGGACCCACCACGTGGCCGGCAGATTTGGAGCCCCCCATAGGGCGAGGTTCGGAGACCTCCGGGGGCCCCTAACACGGTTAGGACCCGGGGGGGTGTCTGTGCGACGCTCCGAGATTGGAAATGACCTCTGAGTACCTTGCGGAGCTAAGGACTCAGCCAGGCAAAGCCAAGAAGGAGGGAAAAGCATCACAGACACAAGTATCCAAGAGAGTCAAATTAAGCAAGGCTCCTTGAGCTGGACTACAGACTCGATAAAAAAGGGAGAAGCAAGTCCTAAGGACCTCCCGACTCTCGCTGGAACCTTGCGGCTACAAGGGCGGCCACATCCTCGACTTCAGCCCTGGCAGCTTCCTCCCGCTCCGCGGCTGGGCCCTCTCTTGCTGGCTCCAGTGAGAAAGAGGGGTCGCGGCCCTTGAAGCATGCCAGCACATGCGAGGCGACCTCTAAAGCTAAGCCACGGCCCTCGGCTTCAAGCTCGCTGGCGACCACCAAGTCGAGTCTGTCCAGCTTGGCGCCGATCGACTCCAATGCAGGGATCACCTCTGCCACCTGCAATGCGGAAGTTGCGGCCCTCACCGGACTGAAACCAAGAGGGATCAGGGCGGACCCCGCCTGATCCACGAAGCTTGAGACCACAAGGGCCTCGTAGGACCGTAGGGCTGAGAGCTCCTCCACCTCGCGGCGGGCCGCCCGCAGAGCCTCCAGGTTCCTCTCGGAGAATTCCATCTCCTGGGCCGCCAGGGAACTCTCCCGAAGGCGGAGGGTCTCGGCTAGCCGCTCCAACTCAGCGGCCCTGAAGCCGGCAGTCAACTCGCGGTCCAAGACCGCCCGACGATCATGGGAGACCTGTTCATCCCTCAAGTCAAGGTCTGCCTTCAGAATCTCCAGCTCCTTTATCCGAGCTCGGAGGTCATCCTCGCCCGCAGCCAGCTGCGCGGCGACCCTCTCTACCTCAGCTGCCACGGAACGCTCCCGCTCCTCAACGGCGAGTTCGCGGCGCTCCAACCGCTGCCGTATTTCCACAGCAGCAGAGAGGCTCTCTTCGGCCCGGGCGTGAGCCTCCAGGGCCTCCCTGTTGATCCGCCGCGACTGGGTGTCCATGCGGTCAACAGCCCGCTTCATCCAGTCGACGAGTGTTTCCCGGAAGTCGAGCAACTCCCGCCTGGAGTCGATCTCGCTCTTAACCTTCGCGGTCCTCTCCCGCAAAAGGTTCCCCCAGGTGAGGAGGCGGTCCCGTTCAACCGTATACTCCTCCCGCTCGCGCCCTAGCGCAGCCAAGACCTGCCGGACGCTCGACTCGGCGAGCGCGAAGGCGTCCGCCAGAGGCAATGGAGCAACAGAAGCTGGGGCAGTCCCCCCGACCTCCTCCATTACCTCGTCCTCGGGAAGAGCCGGTGCGCCAGCCGCCGAGACAAGACGCCGATCAGGAGAAACTGGCCCAGCAGCCCTGGCAGCCGGGCCAGCCGGGCTCTCTTCAGCTTCAGGCTCCTTGACCTGAGGAGGGAGACGAGCCGGGGAAGACGGAGCTGGAGAAGAGGCCAGGCCGCCTAGTGCAGGATCAACCTGTGCTGGCTCGGGGGCCGCGGTAACCGTCTCGGCAGGAAGAGACGGCGCCGCCACAGAGTCCGGGCACACCAGAATAGGAGAAGTCCGCGCTGGCCTGGGGGCCGCAGCATTCGCCCCTGGCTCCGAGCGCATCGGCACAGATTCCCCGCAAGACGGGGAAGGCCGGGAAGCGCGGACACTCCAGCGGGCTCTGAACCCCGACTTCCGAGCCGGGGTAGGATTTCCAGAGCCCGCTACCGTCTCCGACGACCGCTCCGCAGTCGCTTGGACTGGCGGAACAGGGGACGCCACAGAGGCTTCCCCTAGCACATCAGCCCGGGGCCTCTTCAAGTCGCCACCGGAGGGAGTGTCAGGCACCCCAGAATCCCGACTTGGCACCGGCGCCGTTGCTGGAGGAGATCGGGCGCGTTTCTTCTCTGGCAGCGGGTTGGAAGCCATGGCAAGGGAGAGCTCAAAGGCAAGAAAGCAAAAGCGCAAGAGTCCAAGAAGAAACGCAGAGAAGTGCAAAGGGAAGCTACAACGTGGGTGAGACCCCCTCTAAAAAGCTTCCCGGTGCAGTTCCAAGCGATTCGGAACTCTTCGAATACCCCGCACCTGCAACCGCTTCGGTTCCTAGACCGAGTGCCGATGACGGGTGGGCCCAAGCCGCTTAACTGGAGCGGTGGGGGCAAGGAGTCAGTCTCCTAAGAAGATGAGCCGGCAAGGCCCTTCGGCGGTTCCGGAAGAAAGCGCCGCAACGTGCAGAAGTGGCAGCCTTGGGAACCACCGCAGTAAAAGCAATCATCAAGTGGGCGCACGCTCTCACGACCCCGCGGCCGTTCGGGCTCCAGCAGCGGTTAAGTCGGGACTTAGAGAAAGTGCGCGGATCGGAAGAGATGGGGGTCCCACCTCAGGCTCGCTATCTCCCCCGAGATGGGCCCGGGGGCCACTGTCGGTATCTGAGATATGGGGTACCCCCGCGCACAGTGTAAAATGCCTAAGGTGCTCGCCCTTCTCCGCAGGGAGAGCTCCGAAGGCACCACGCGTCTGGCGGGGCCGGACCTCCCTCTCCTCAGAGGAGAGCTCCGGGCCCGCCACGTGGCATACAGAAGCCGGACCTCCCCCTCCGCGGGAGAGAGGTCCGAAGACGCCACGCGTCCAGCAAGGCCGGACGTCCCTCTACTCAGAGGTGAGCTCCGGGCCCGCCATGTGGCATGCAGAAGTCGGACCTCCCCCTCCGCGGGAGAGAGGTCCGAAGGCGCCACGCGTCCAGCGGGGCCGGACCTCCCTCTCCTCAGAGAAGAGCTCCGGACCCGCCACGTGGCTGGAAGAACGGTGCTGCCTGCCCCCGAGCGGTAGGCAGCAGGCGTAAAGGCGCCCCTCACCTTGCCCGTACAAGGAATTCAAGGCCCGCGTCTTCCCAAGACGCGAAAACGCGGAGCACGCGCCTGTCAGGTGCCGTTGTGTCCAGTTGCATCACAGACTGGCGCGTGGTGTCAGAACCTGACAGGTAATAAACGCCGTGACAAGACATCCCATGCCGCCTGCGCCGTCATCAACCACTACAACTAGCGCACGGCATGGGCAGGGCGGCAAAAGGAAGACTCAGAAGCCTTCGACCGGAGGCAACCACCGGCATAACTACAGATACGGTAGATAATAGACAATCTACCCGGGACCACCTGTCGGATCCCGGCTTCCCTTGTAAGCCGCCCGAGCCTTGGACTATAAAAGGCTCGGGTAGGCGTCAATAGCAAGGGTTCACATTCTGCAACTCATACGCTAGCCATACACTCTCAAGCTGTAACTCACCCCCAAGCTCAGGCCCCCGTCCCTGAGCAGCAAGCAATACAGCGAGCTCCATAGCTCGCCGTGGACGTAGGGTTTTACGCTCCGGCGGCCTGAACCACGTAAAACTTCCCGTGTCAAGCTCTCACTAACTCGTCCATTCGCGCAAGCTCTCCGCTAGGAACTAGCCCCTCCGAAAAAAGAACCTCCGCGGGCTGCCCAGTGCAGGCCCGGGGGAAGTGTCTATCGCACACTTCGACACCGTTGCTGCCATCGCTAGGAGGAAGGCCCCAACACCAAGGAGAGGTGAGGTAGGTCTTCATTACCACTTTACGACATCATCGTGGTTTTCTTTGCATCTGTTTCTTCGATCCCTTTGAACAGAAGCTTTTTCGTGTGGACAGATCACGTGTTGATCGGTTTGATCTAGATCTTGATACAAGATCATCACCACGTCCACACTAAATCCTTACACCCTTGTTCATCGTAAAACCCCATGCAAGCATATTAAAACATGCAAGAACAGGTACAAACTAAAACTGCACCATAGGATGAGCATGCATCTACACCATTGCATCTTGAGTAAAGTTTGTGCATGATGATTGATTGCTCTGAATCTTGTATGTGCGTGATCGTGAGTAGGACATGCTCAGGGAGCTATCTACGAAGGACTACAGCACCAAGACTTCGAAGCGCCTGAGCAACAAAAGCCACAGCAACAAGGCAAGTGCCCCCTTGACCATATTGATCCCATGTTTTGAAAACTATTTTGTTTGCGAAAACGTATTTGCTTGAGTCAACTTGATGGGAAACACTTTTATAGGAGTTTACTAGTTTTGTTAACCACCCTTGCCGCGGGAAAGTTAATGAGTCGGGTATGGTCATTTTTTCTTTTGCTTCGCTAATCTACAGGATATGGGAAGCGAGATAGAACGTGTCTAGCTACTGCACTCATATGAATAATGATAATAAGAACTTGATAATGAGCATAGAGTCGGGGGAGATCTAGGCAAGCTTGGTTTGTGGATGTGGTAGAACGAGATGGTGGTTTAGCCAGCACATGCCAGGAAAACAGTGCCACCACAAGGCCAAATATGGGTGCGGCTTAGCTGACTAATTAGGTAAGTTGCTAGATTGTTATGGACCGTAGAAGGCGCGGGGAATGGGAGTCAAGAGAGGACTACCTTGGGAATTGCATGGCACAAGAGGCGGCCCGTAGGTGGGAGATTGGTGATTCGAGCCTGCTGGTGAAACCTTAGTGAGTCCATACATATAGTAGCCCCTTTGTAAAGGCTATTTTGTGATCTCTTGGCCATACACCGATGGTTGTATACTGGTATAATGGGGGTTCTGTAGTCACTGACGGGTGACGAAATCACAAACTTGTGGGTAAAGTGGTGCCACCTCTGCAGAGTATAAAACTATCATGATAGCCGTGCTTACGGTCACAAGCGGCTGGCCAACTCACATGATTAAAGGGAAGGTTTGGGATGGATTTTTATTGGTTTGGTTATGGTATGGTCTTTGGGATTGGTTTTTGGGACAGTTGAGTCGTAACAATGAGTTTAGTTTTAGAAGATATGAATATGAGATGAATATGAGATGGTGGTATGAATATGAGATGGTTATGGATATCATGAATATGAGATGGTTATGGATATCATGAGCATAAGATGAAAGTTGAGAAAGATTTATGGTTGGTTGAGACATGAGGTGGTGAATCATAAAGGAGGTATGTTGATGTTTTAATTGGATATATGTTGGGATTAAGTTCACTTAAAGTTAGTTGCTGCTTTTATCATGTTTGAGAAATAAACTTTGCTTTTCTGCAATGAGCCTTTTTGTTCCTACCTTGTTGGAAGCTATATGTCATACATTTCCTGCACTTGCTGAGTACAACATGTACTAACCCTTGCATTATCATACAACATCAGCAACAGGAGAGGAGTACTTCGAAGATCATGTGGAGTACTAGGCGTGCGATCTACCGTCAACTTGCCTGTGGAGTCGGAGATGGAGCCGCTGCCATGTTTAGATGCTTCCGCTATCATTTAAGAGACTTTCGCTGCTAGAATAAAGTTCGAGATTCATGTAATAAAGTATTAAACCTTATTATTCGTGGTTATATTCTGAATTCAGTTTGTGGATTACATGTGTATGTGTGATGAACATCCTGGGCACACATATGCATTAGTTCGGATCTGTTTTCACGGGACCGGGCGTCACAGTATTCAACTTTCCGGTTCTTTTATTTGTGGATACATTAATGAGTTTACTAAATTCTTGTAGCTCCTGGTACGACTGCTCGTTCACAGGTCAGGGGCACCACAGACAGATGTCCGGTTGCATCGGGTCTTTAGTGCGTCTGCACTATCCCGGTTTGATCAACGGGGTACCTGCGACGTAGTGGGACGAGTACACTCGTGTCTCTTACGAGGCGCACAACAACCTTAAGGGGGTTGTGTGGACGAATTTTATAGTAATTCTATTTAATAAATTTTTGTAAATTAGTATTTTTTAACTCGTTTAAATTGTTAATGCTTATCTCTTCAATACTTGTTTTCTTATAGCTGAGGTATCATTTAGAGGACACGAGCCAGACCATGTTGGACCATGCTAGAGCCGTGTTCAACAGAAACGCGCAGAAGCTTGTAATGCAAGCGTTGTCATATGCTCGTATTCAACCTGTGAATGAGTACCTCGAGCGGCATCAGGAGCGTGAGTCGGGGCCGTTTAGGAGGGCCTTGGACACGTACTTGATGAAGGAGCAGTACGCGGAGGTAATTTGTTTGTGTTCAATTATTTTAATACTTAGTTATGTAAATGGTATTTCAATGACATAATAAATATGTACAGCTCAGTATTTCCTGGCTAGATGGTCGGTCCGAAGCATACTGAGCTCTCTGCCAGATGTGGTCTAGCGATGCTTTCATCAAGAAGTCCATGAGTGCTCGTGGATGCAGAGGTTCCGACGGAAAACACTCCTATAGCCCCGATGGCGGTCAGGTACCGACCGCCACTCAAGTGTGGAAGCGGGGTCATAAGGACCCATCCCAGCCTTGGTAGTGCAGTCAGGTCATGACCGATCAACTAGAAAGTTATCAAAACTCATCAATTCAATTGTTACTAATACTATTGTTGTTACTAATACTCAATTTTATGGGCAGGAGGTCGTGAGGATACACGAGGAAGGGTATGATTTGGAAAACGCGTCAACCGACCCTCAAGCCGTGTACGCTAGCGGGGGTGAGAAGGCACATGGACGGTTAGTTGGTCATTTTGTCTGTTTCTTTACAATCTTGCTTCTTTTGATTATTGTTCTTTTATTCTTTTGTAGGTCTGCCATATTTCATGGAGTTGTCGACTCGAGGGTAGCGCGACCTTCGATCGTCACTCCATCGACCGAGAGTTCCTCCATCGGCCAGACAAGTCATCATCTCTCCCAGAGAGAGATAGAGCTCCAGAGGGAGAGACGAGATCCAGAGGGAGAGAGAGGAGCTCCAGTGTAACACCCTCAAATTCATTTCCATGCATTGCATATATTTTCGATATAGAGAAACATTATAAAATAAGTAGAAATAGAGGAAGGAACCATAGGAATGGAGAAAGAATAATAAAAATGATAGGGAATGGGAAAAAGATAGCTGAAACGAGCCAATTCCAATTTGTTGAAGTGCGCGCTTGATACTTTCCCCGGCCCCGCTGGACACGTGGCGCCTTCGGAGCTCACCTCTGTGGAGGGGGTGAGGTCCGGCACTGCTGGACACGTGGCGCCTTCGGAGCTCACCTCTGCGGAGGGGGTGAGGTCCGGCACTGCTGGACACATGGCGCCCTCGGAGCTCGCCTCTGAGGAGAGGGGAGGTCTGGCACCGCTGGACACATGGTGCCCTCGGAGCTCGCCTCTGAGGAGAGGGGAGGTCCGGCACCACTGGACACGTGGCGCCCTCGGATCTCGCCTCTGAGGAGAGGGGAGGTCCGGCCCCTCTGGACACGTGGCACCCTCGGAGCTCGCCTCTGAGGAGAAGGGAGGTCCGGCACCGCTGGACACGTGGCGCCCTCGGAGCTCGCCTCTGAGGAGAAGGGAGGTCAGGCATCACTGGACACATGGCGCCCTCGGAGCTCGCCTCTGAGGAGAAGGGAGGCCCGGCCCCGCTGGACAAGTGGCGCCCTCGGAGCTCGCCACTGAGGAGAGGGGAGATCTGGCCCTGCTGGACATGTGGCGCCCTCAGAGCTCGCCTCTGAGGAGAGGGGAGGTTCGGCCCTGCTGGACATGTGGTGCACTCGGAGCTCGCCTCTGAGGAGAGGAGAGGTCCGGCCCCGCTGGACACATGGCGCCCTCGGATCTCGCCTCTGAGGAGAGGGGAGGTCCAGCCCCGCTGGACACGTGGCGCCCTCGGAGCTCGCCTCTGAGGAGAAGGGAGGCCCGGCCCTGCTGGACACGTGGCGCCCTCGGAGCTCGCCCCTGAGGAGAAGGGAGGCTCGGCCCCGCTGGACACATGGCGCCCTTGGAGCTCGCCTCTGAGGAAAAGGGAGGCCCGGCCCTGCTGGACACGTGGCGCCCTCGGAGCTCGCTCCTGAGGAGAAGGGAGGCCCGGCCCTGCTGAACACGTGGCGCCTTCGGAGCTCACCCTGTGGAGGGGGCAAGGTCTTTAGGCGGGTTTTTCCTCCTGTGCACGGGGGTACCCGGTACTGAGGGTACCGACACAATTTCCCCAAATTTTTCCCCACATTTGGGGGGATAAAATACCCAAGTCTGCCGCACATAACTGAAAAGATAAGTTTGTTAAGATCCAAAACAAATTGAATAGGACTCTTATTTGAGCTCCAATTGGAGTAGGACTCCCCCACCTTATAAATAGAACCCAAACCCCCCCTTGGCCATAACCCCTTTCCTTTTTTCCCCTCCCAAGTCGACGACTTGAAGGCCCTAGCCCCGACTCGCCAAGTTGGACATACACACCCCCCCTCGCCGGAGTTCAGTTGCCGGTGAGCCCGCCGACGAGCCCCGTCACGCCTTGCCGTCGCCAGAAAAGAGACGACGATCATAAGGGAAGTGAGGTAGGTCTTCGTTACCCATCTTACGACGTCGTCTCTGTTTCTACGCATTCGTTTTCTTTGCTCCCTTCAAACATAAACTTTTTCGTGTGGACAGATCACGTTTTGATCGGGTTTTGACGGTGGAATTGATCCAGATCTTGAGTCAAGATCATCACCACGTCCACACTTGATCCCTACACCCTTGTTCATCATAAAACCCCATGAAAGCCCATTAAAACATGCAAGAACACGTACAAACTGGTTTAATAAAACAGCACCATAGGATTTGCATTCATCTACACCATTGCATCTTGAGTAAAGTTTGTGCATGATGTTTGATTGCTGTAAATTTTGTATGTGTGTGGTCGTGAGTAGAAGGACAAGCTCAGGAAGCCATCTACAAAGAACTACAGCACCAAGACTTTGAGACGCTTGAGCAACAAGAGCCACGGGAGCAAGGCAAGTGCCCCTTGACCATATTGATCCCATGTTTTGAAACTGTTTTGTTTGCAAAAACTCATATGCTTGAGTCAACTTGATGGGACACCCTTTTATAGGAGTTAACTAGTTTTGTTAACCATCCTTGTCGCCGGGAAAGTAGATGAGTCGGGTATGGTCATTTTTCCTTTTTGCTTCGCTTAATCCACGGGATACGGGAAGCTGAATTAAAACATGGTAAGCTACTGCACTCATATGAATAATGATGATGAGAACTTGATGATGTTAATGAGCATGGAGTCAGGGGAGATCTAGGCAAGCTTGGTTCGTGGATGTTGCTGAATGAGATGATGGTTTACTTGCCGTAGATCTATGGACCGGTTCATGCCAGCACATGCCAGGAAAACAGTACCACCACAAGGCCAAATATGGGTGCCACTTAGCTGACTAATTAGGTGTGTTTCTAGCTTGTTATGGACCGTAAATGGCACGGAGAATGGGAGTCGAGAGAGGACTGCCCTGGGAACTGCATGGCACAAGAGGGGGCCCGTGGGCGGGAGAATGGTGATTCAAGCCTTCCGGTGAAACCTCAGTGAGTCCATACATCTAGTAGCCCCTTTGTAAAGGCTATTTTGTGATCTCTTGGCCATACACCGATGATTGTGTACTGGTATAATGGAGGTTCTGCAGTCGCCGACGGGTGATGAAATCACAAACTTGTGGGTAAAGTGGTGCCACCTCTGCAGAGTGTAAAACTATCATGATAGCCGTGCTTACGGTCACAAGCACCTGGCCAACTCACATGATTAGAGGGAAAACATGGGATGGGTGTTCAGTATGGTTATGGTATGGTCATTGGGATTAGTTTTGGGACTGTTTTGAATCATGACATTGAGTTTGGTTTCGGTTATATGAATATGAGATGGTTATGAATGTTTATGAGTATGAGATAAACTTGAGAAAGATTAATGGCTGGTTGAGACTTGATAAATGGTGAATTATGATGGAGAAAATAATGCTGAATTACTTGGTCATGTTGGGATAAATATCACTTAGAAATAGTTGCTGTTTTTATCATGTTGTGAAATAAAATTTGCTTGCTGCAATGGGCCCTTTTTATTCCTACCTTGTTGTAAGCAACATGTCATACTTTTCCCGCACTTGCTGAGTACGACAGGTACTCACCCTTGCATTATCACATAAACATCAGCAACAGGAGAAGAGTACTTCGAGGACCATGTGGAGTACTAGGCGTGCGAACTACCGTCAACATGCTTGTGGAGTTGAAGATGGAGCCGCTGCTATTTAGTTATTTCCGCTGTCGTTCAGAGACTTCCGCTGCAAGAATAAGTTAGAGATGCATGAGCGAGACAATGAGTCGATGTAATAAAGTACTTAAACCCTATTTATTCATGGTTATATTCTGAATTCAGTTTGTCGATTACATGTGTATGTGTGATGAACATCCTGAGCACACATATGCATTAACTTGGTTCTGTTTTCGGAACCGGGTGTCACATCCAGAGAGAGGGAGATAGCCAGGGCCGCACAGGAGCAACATGCCACCTATATGACAAACTACATGGCTCAGATGCAGGCGGTGATGGGGGTAAGTAATTCAATATAATTTAATTTAAACTCATAACATTCCATTACTATCTATGTTCTAATATTTTGCAATTACATGCCTTAGCTCGACAGACTGTGCACCAGATCCCAATCCCTATGTGGCAGCCATCAGAGTTGGCCCCGCCACAGGTGTCCCATCTCATGGACATTCAGATATTCAGATAATGTGTTTTTTATTTGCTATTTCCTAATCTAAGAAAAACTTAGTGTGGTAGAGGGAAGAGAATGAGAGTGAGAGTTAGGGGGAGAGGGAAGGAATGAGAATTAGAGGGAGTGGTAGAGAGAGGGTGTCGGTACCCTGCAGACCGGGTACCACCGCGTAGTGGGTAAAAGACAGCCTGGACCCCGCCTACATGCAGAGGCAGGCCCTAGCATAAGTCACGTGGCCTGGGCCCCATGGTCAGCCCTGAGGCTACCGCCGGCGCTTAGGCACCGGAGCTGACACGTGTTGTGGGCTCCGACATGAAGCCTTCCGCTGAGGTGAGGTCTGGAGCTGCCACGTGTCCCCGGCATCGAGCATCCTCCCTGCTGAGGACAGCTCCGGTGCTGGCGCATGTCCCGGGCTCCAGTCCAAGCCCCCCCCCCCTCTGAGGTGGGGTCCGGAGCTGCCACGTGTCCTCCGGCTTCGAGCCGCCTCCCCACTGAGGATAACTCCGGTGCTAACGTGTGCCCTGTGCTTCGGTCTGAGTCTCCCCGCCGAGGTAAGGTCCGGAGCCACCACCTGTCCCCAGGCACCAAGCCCGTCGACAAGTGCTCAAAAGCTGCCGCGTGCCCCACGATCCTTCGTGGGCCTTTGGTCGACGAAGTCAAGAAAGAAGTGAGCTGTCAGGCTTCGCATTCAAGGCTCGCGCCTTCCCTACGAGCTTGGCTCACTACGCATGCCTCCATCCCTTGCCCGTTCGCCACTGCAGTGACATGACAGGACGGTAGTGCGTGACAGCAGTACAGTGCCACCCAACGGCACTAAGCCGCCCAACCGGGCGAGGAGACGCGACGACAAGACGACGTCTTCATCATCACCTGCAATGCGGTCAGGGGCGCTCGAAGCGCTGGACGGAGGGACTTAACTCCCCCGCTGGCCACTCTACTCAGAGGACAAAGCCCTAGATCGTGTATAGGACACTCAAAGCTTTGGGGCCACCTGTCGGGCCCTAGGCCTCATTGTAGCCACCCCGGCCTTGAACTATAAAAGGACCGGGGTAGCCACCCTGCAATGGGTTCCGATTCCCTGCTCTCGAGATCACACCACGCACTAGCACTCATGCTAAAAGCAATAGAACAAGCACACCTGTGGATGTAGGGTATTACGCTCCGGCGGCCCGAACCACGTAAATTACTGTGTTCATCCGCTCCCTCGAGCCCAGGTCGCGAAGGGTGCCAAACCCTCTCTGAAAAAAAAACCTCCTGGGCTGCTTCTGAGCAGGTCGGGGGGAGTGTCGCAACTCACACTCCGACGTTTGGCACGCCAGGTAGAGGGACTTTCCGCGGGACCATGGTGAACATCACTTCTCATGGCGAGCCTCCTCGCCGAACTCGCCATCGTCTCCAGCCAGGAGACGATGAGGTCACCCCCCGCCAGAGCAGGCGGGTCTGGCCAAGCCGGCAGCCAAGCGGCCTGCGCACTTTGTATGATGTACGGGGGTTCTTCCGATGTCTCGTCCAGACAGGCCGTCAAGACCATCCTTCGAGAAGTGGCGGCCACCGCTCCAGTCCTAGGGCCGGCGCCACATTGCAAATGGATGGAGACGCCAATCAACTTCGACGTCTCCAACTGCCCCAAGAACATGGCAGGCGTCGGGCAGATGCCTCTACTCGTTGCCCCGACCATGTCCAATGTGAAGCTCTACCACGTGTTGATCGATGGTGGGGCGGCCATCAGCGTTATTAGTATTGCAGCTTTCAAGAAGCTGCAGATCCCTATGTCCCGGCTTATCCCCTTGAGACCATTCTCAGGGGTAGGTCGAGATCCCATCTTCCCGTGCGGTAGTATCTCTCTCCCGGTGACATTTGGGACGCCTGAGAACTACCATAAGGAGAGTGTCGTCTTCGACGTCGCGGAGGTCAGCCTCCCCTTCAACGCCATAATTGGCATACCAGCTCTGTAGCGGTTCATGGCAGTGGCCCACTATAGCTACTTGGTCTTGAATATGCCAACTCCAAGTGGTGTCCTCAAGATTTGTGGTGACTGCACCGTGGCTGTCGCAGCGCTGGAAAAGCTCCAAGTGCTGGCAGCAGCATAGGAGGCCGTCTCCGGTCACGCAGAAGCTAGCCGGCCTCCTCCAAGCATGCGTCGGCGAGGGGCGACATCTGCACCCCGTGTGCAGCCCTCGGATGGCGAATACGTACCAGTCAAGGTCGTGCAAGTTGGTCCTGATGTCGCCCAGACCACCTGAATCACTGGGGCCTAGGAGGCAAATAGGAAGACGTGTTCATCACCTTCCTCCGGGCCAATGTCGACGTGTTTGCCTGGCAACCGTCGGAAATGCCCGGGATCCCCAGGGAGGTGATTGAGCATCAACTGAAGATCCACCCCGATGCCAGGCCGGTCCAACAGAAGCCTCGGAAGAAATCCATCGAGTGGCAAGACTTCAACCGTGAAGAAATCAAGAAGCTGCACGATGCCGGCTTCATCCGAGAGGTCCACCATCCACGATGGTTGGCCAACTCTGCTGTGGTCCCCAAGGCTGGCGGGAAGCTACATATGTGCATCGACTACACCACCCTCAATAAGGCATGTCCAAAGGATCTGTTCCCTCTCCCCCGTATTGAACAAATAGTCGACTCTACGTCTGGCTGTGATCTACTGTGTTTCCTAGACGCATATTCAGGTTTCCACCAAATACTAGGGAAGATGAAGAGCACAGTGCCTTCATCACAGTAGCCGGTCTATATTGCTATGTGTCCATGCCTTATGGTCTTAAGAATGCGCTTCCTGCTTTTGTGCGTGCAATGCACAAGATGTTCAGGAACCTCATTCGGGACCTAGTTGAGGTTTATGTCGATGACTTCGTAGTAAAGGTTAAGTCGCAAGCATCTCTGCTCAACAACCTGGCCCTAGTCTTCGACAAACTGCGTTCCACACGCACGAAGTTGAGCCCAAACAAATGTGTCTTCGGGGTCCCTGCCGGGAAGCTGCTCAGATTCTTGGTCTTACACGGAGGGATCAAAGCTAACCTAGAGAAGATTAAGGCGATAGATCTGATACGGCCTTGTGACGCCCTCAATTCTGTGGAAAACCACGGAACCGAGAACTGATGCATATGTGTGCCCAGGATGTTCATCACACATATACACATCATCCACAAACTGAATCTCAGAATATATATGACCATGAATAACAGAGTTTATTACAATGTCTCATGAGTCTTGGACTCATGCTCACAGCGGAAGTCTTTATTCTAGCAGTGGAAGTCTTCTAACTAATGTGGAAGCAATCTAAGCAGCAGCGGCTCCATCTCTACTCCATCCCCACAGGCAAGGTTGAGGACAGATTACACGCCTAATGCTCCACCTGGTCTTCGTAGTAATCTTCTCCTGTTGCTGATGATGAGATAATAATGCAAGTTTGAGTACAATGATGAACTCAGCAAGTGCGGGAAAATATGATATGTAGCTCATAACAAGGTAGGTATAAAAAGGCTCATTGCAGAAAGCAAAGTTATTTATCAAAACAATGATAAAACAGCAACTTATCTTTAAGCGAATGTAATCCCATCATGTACTAAAATACCAATCATACCTCTGTTATGTTCATTACCTTCCATATCCAACCGGATATTAATCAACCTCATTCTTGCTCACGAATACCTTCTCGTATTCGCTACCATCTCACAAATACCATCTCATATTCGCTACCATTCCATTTCATAAACAATTCCGTCTCACACCGAGACCAATCTCGTTGCCATGACTCAACAGTCATGGAACCAATCTTATCACCCGGGCTCAACAGTCCCGAAAACCAAACCAAAACCAAACCATCCAAAACCATCCCAAAATAACCATCCAACTAATCATGGAAGTAGGCCAGGCTGTCGTGACCATAAGCTCGGCTATCATGATAGTTTTAGACTCTGCAGAGTTTGCACCTCTTTACCCACAAGTTTGTGACTTCGTCACCCGTCGGTGACTGCAGAACCTCCATTATACCAGTACACAACCGTCGGTGTATGGCCAAGAGATCACAAAATAGCCTTTACAAAGGGGTTACTAGATGTATGGACTCACTAAGGTTTCACCGGCAGACTAGAATCTCCAATTCTCCCACCCACTGGCCCCCTCTTGTGCCATGCAGTTCCCAGGGCAGTCCTCACTCGACTCCCATTCCCCGTGCCTTTCACGGTCCATAACAATCTAGCAACTTACCTAATTACTCAGCTAAGCCGCACCCATACTTGGCCTTGTGGTGGCACTGTTGTCCTGGCATGTGCTCGCATGAACCGGTCCTTAGATCTACGGCACGTAAACCACCATCTCATTCTACCTCATTCACAAATCCAGGCTTTCCTAGATCTCCCTCCGATCCATGTTCATTAGCAACATCAGTTTCTCATATATCTTACGACTGCAGTTAGCTAGACACATCTATCTCGCTTCCCGTAATCCCATGGACTCAGCGAAGCAGAAAAGTAAAAACCATACCCGACTCATAAACTTCCCTAGCGATAAGGGTGGTTAAACCAAACTAGTAAACTCCTATAAAAGGGTTTCCTATCATGTTTGACTCAGCACACACACCTTTTCGCAAAACAAAATAGTTTCCCAAAACATAGGATCAATATGGTCAAGGGGCACTTGCCTTGTTCTTGCAGTTCCGGTTGCTCTTGGATCTCAAAACCTTGTTGTGGAAGCTCGTCGTAAATGGCTCCCTGAGCTTGTCCTTCTATACGCGATCACGCACATACAAGATTCACAACAATTAATATCATGCACAAACTTTAACTAGATGCGATGATGCATATGCATGTTAATCTTATGATGCAGTTTAGTTTGTACATGTTTTTGCATGGCTTGCTTGGGTTTTATGATGAACAGAGTTGTAGAGATCAATTGTGGACGTAGCGATGATCTTGACTTTAAATTAAATCGATCAACAAGTGATCTGTCAACAAAAAGCTTCTGTTCAAAAGGAATCGAAGAACAGATGCAAAGAAAACGCGATGATGTCGTAAGGTAGTATTGGAGACCTACCTTTCGTTCTTCTTGGTCTCGGGGTCCTTCTCTTAGCAAGACAGATCATTTGGTATCTCTTCCGGCGATCTTCCTTGACTGAACTCCGGTGAAGGGTTTTTCGGCGAGTTGGGGCTAGGGCTCTAAGTCATCGACTCAGGAGTTGGAAAACAAGTTCGTGGTTTCGGCCAAAGGATCTGGGTTCTATTTATAATCAGGAAGAAAGAGTTCTAATCTGATTGGACTTCGAATAAGAGTCCTATTCAAATTGTAGTTGAATCTTAACAACTTATCTTTAGTTGATTTGGTGCGGTAACATTGTGGAATTCATGTCGGTTTCCTCCCGTACCGGTATTCCCACGCATACAGAAGCAAAAACCGCTCCAGAATTTGTTACCGCCGCAGTGATGAGCTCCGGAAGCTCCACGTGTCCATCGGGGGCCTGGTCTCCCTTTTTCGAAGAGACGAGCTCCGGTTGTGCCGCGTGTCAAGCGAGCGAGACTTCCCTCTCTCTCAGAGGCGGGCTCCGCGTGCGCCACGTATGCTGGCGGTCGAGACTTCCCCTCTCAACAAAGGCGAGCTCCGCGAACGCCACGTGTCGGCGCCGAACCTTCCCTCTCTTCGGAGGTGGCTCCGGGTGTGCCACGTGTCCTAACAGCGCCAGACTTCCTTTCTTCTCAGAGACGAGCTCCGAGGTTGACACGTGTCCAACAGTTACGGACCTCCCGGATATAAGCTCTAGTGGCGACACGTGTCCAATAGAACCGGACCTCTCGGAGGTGAGCTCCGAGATCGACACGTATCCCGCGCGAGTGGTCCTCTGATTTCTGCGGTGACTAGCTCTGAAGGTGACACGTGTCCTGCGGGCTGGCCTCGCTTCTCCGCAGAGGCTAGCTCCGGGGGCAACACGTGCCCCACGGGGTCGGACCTCTCCCCCTTTGCGGGGATGAGCCCCGAGCCTGCCACGTAGCCAGTTTAGCGGTGGACCTCTCCCCATTTGCGGAGATGAGCTCCGAAGCCGCCATGTGGCCAGCGGGCTGCGGGAGTTGTCTTCGGCGCTCTTGGTGAACTGGATTTTTTTCTTTTAGGCTATCTTTTGATTCTTTCTCTGTTCCCACTTCTTTTAAAAAGTTTTTTCTACATGAAACATGAATACATGCCGAACCAAAATGAGGGTGTCACAAATCTACCCCCCTTAAATTGAATCTCGCCCTCGAGATTCGTTAGTAGAGAACAGATGAAGGAATTCTGCCTTGATGTCTTCTTCACGCTCCCATGTGGCTTCAGCTTCGGTGTGATGGCTCCATTGTACCTTGCACCATCGGATCACTTTGTTCCTTGTGACCCTTTCCTTTACGTCCAAAATTCAAACAGGGTGCTCCGCATAAGTCAGGTCCTCTTGAAGTTCAAGCTCTTCCATTGGTACTTGCTCCTCTGGTGCTCTCAAGCACTTCTTGAGCTGGGATACATGAAACACGTCATGTACGTCATAGAGATATGTTAGGAGCTCTAGTTGATAGGCTACTTCTCCTCGCTTGTCCAAAATCTTAAATGGTCCGATGTAGCGAGGTGCTAGCTTGCCTTTGACATTGAAACGTCATTGGCCACGGATAGGTGATACCTTAAGGTATACGAAGTCTCCTACTTCGAAAGTCAACTTCCTTCGCCTATTGTCCGCATAGCCTTTTTGTCGTGACTGAGCAGCCTTTAAGTTCTCCCGTATCGTTTAGACTTGCTTTTCAGCTTCTTGCAGCACTTCGGGTCCAAACACCTGGTTCTCTCCGGTCTCGTTCCAGAACACCGGCGTTCTACACCGTCTACCGTACAATGCTTTGAAAGGCGACATCTTCAAGCTAGCTTGATAGCTGTTGTTATAGGAGAATTCGGCGTACGGTAAACTCCTATCCCAACTACGCCCATGTTTCAAGGCGCAAGCTCTCAACATGTCCTCCAAAATTTGGTTTGTCCTTTCGGTTTGTCCATCGGTTTGTGGGTGATAGGCGGAGCTAAAATCCAGTCGTGTATCGATAGCTTTCTGCAGCTTCCTCCAAAATCTAGAGGTAAACTGAAAACCCCAATCTAAGACTATCCTCCTCGGGACTCCATGACGGCACACGATCTGCTCCATGTACAGCTCGGCTAATTGTGCAACGTTGTACTTGGCCCTTACAGGGAGAAAATGGGCTGTTTTCGTCAATCGGTCCATGATAACCCAGATGGAGTCATAACCCGACTGAGTACGTGGCAATCCGATGATGAAATCCATACTGATGTCCTCCCACTTCCACTCGGGTACCTTCAAGGGTTGCAGCAATCCAGCGGGTCTTTGATGTTCGGCCTTCACCCGTTGGCATGCGTCGCATAGGGCAACATATTCAGCTATGTCCCTTTTCATACCATCCCACCAATAACAAGTCTTCAAGTCCTTGTACATTTTGGTACTTCCGGGATGTATGGAATAAGGTGAATCATGTGCCTCTTTTAATATCATGTCGCGGATGTGCTTCACGTTAGGCACACAAAGCCTTTTTCCTAGCCAGAGCGTACCCTTCTCATTTTCTTTGAAATCCTTCTCTATTCCTTGTCGTTTCCTTTCCTTGATCTCCCTAATCTCCTCATCCGTTGCTTGGCCATTTCTTATCTCTTGCTCCAATGAAGAGTGGATCTCCATCACTTCCATCTTGTTCAAGAATCCGAGGTGTAACCGTTCGAACTCCTTACGTAGTTCGGGTGGTAGCTCCCGAACCGTGAGTTGGTGACATGCTCCCTTCCGGCTCAATGCATCAGCTACTACATTGGCCCTTCCAGGGTGGTAGTTGATTCCAATATCGTAATCCTTGATGAGTTCCAACCATCGACGTTGCCTCAAATTCAAGTCCGTTTGTGTAAATATGTACTTGAGGCTTTTATGATCTGTATAGATCTCACATCGATGACCAAGGATATAATGTCTCCAATTCTTCAATGCATTCACTACTGCTGCTAGCTTCAAGTCACGTATAGGATAATTAAGCTCGTGCTTCTTTAATTATCGTGAGGCATAGGCTACCACTTGTCCTTCTTGCATGAGCACACATCCGAGCCCTTGTCTAGATGCGTCACAATATATGTCAAAGCTCTTGCTTACGTCCGGCAATACCAAAACCGGTGTTGTGGTTAGCCTTTTCTTAAGTTCCTCAAAGCTCTCTTGTCACGCTGATGTCCACTGGAACACTTTTCCCTTCGTTAGCAACTTCGTCATAGGTTTTGCTATCTTAGAGAAGTCCTTGATGAAGCGTCGGTAGTATCCAGCCATCCCAAGAAAACTCCGAATATCCCTCACGTTTTGCGGTTGGTTCCACTTCAGAACATCTCCCACTTTTCCAGGATCAACCAATACTCCTTCCTTGGAGATAATGTGGCCTAGAAACAATATCTCTTTTAGCCAAAATTGACACTTGTTAAGCTTGGCATACAATTGATGCTCGCGCATTTTCTGCAAGGTCAATCTCAAATGTTCTTCATGCTCCCCTCACTTTTTGAATACACCATAATGTCGTCGATGAAAACCACGACAAACTTATCCAAGTACTCCATGAAAACCTTGTTCATAAGGTACATGAAGTATGCGGGTGCATTAACTAACCCAAAAGACATGACGGTATATTCATATGAACCATACCGTGTTCGAAAGGCAGTCTTCGGTATATCGGAGGGCTTAATCTTCAGCTGGAAGTATCCCGACCGAAGATCAATCTTGAAGAACACTCGGGCTCCTTTCATTTGGTCGAATAGGTCTTCTATACGGGGCAGAGGGTATTTGTTCTTGATTGTCACCTCGTTGAGAGACCTATAGTCCACACACATCCTTTGGGTTCCATCCTTCTTGTCTATGAAGAGCACGGGAGCTCCCCATGGTGACGAGCTTGGACGTATAAAACCCTTCTCCAACTGCTCCTGAATTTGCTTCTTGAGTTCCACTAGTTCATTGGTGGGCATCCTATAGGGTCTCTTTGCTATGGGTGCAGTTCCGGGTACCAAATCAATGGTAAACTCAATGTCCCGGTCAGGTGGCATACCTGGAAGCTCTTCCGAAAACACGTCTGAGGATTCTTGAACCACTGGAATGCTGTCCAATGTTGCTCCTTCGACGTGGTTCAAAGTTGCCCTTTCGGTTGTTTGCTGGGCTGACTTAAACTCGACACGAATACCGTGCTCGTTTGTCAACTGCACGCTCCTTTCAGCACATTGGATTACTCCGTTGTGCTTGCTTAACCAATCCATCCCGAGTATTATGTCAAGCCCTTGGGAATTCAAGACAATGAGGTTGGCAAGGAAGTCTACCCCCCTTATTTTAAGGCTTACTTTCGGACATACTATATTAGTCCTCATCTCTCCACCGGGGGAATTAACTAACATAGCATATTTTAAGTGTGATATGGGTAGATTATTTTTGGCAGCATACTTGGATGATATGAAGGAATGTGATGCTCCAGAATCAAATAAAATGGTGGCTGGGTTGAAATTAGTAGAGAACATACCAATTACGACGTCCTCAGCTTGTTGTGCTTCCTCAGCAGAGACATGGTTCATGTTGCCGCGAGCATAGTACTGCTGTCCACGGTTTCCTTGATTGTCCCCTCCGTTCGGTCGCGGGTTCTGCTTGGGCACATTGCCTTGCTGTCCAGGGCCTCTTCTCGGGCACTGGCTCGCGAAGTGTCCTGTTTTCCCGCATGCAAAGCATGCCCTGTTGCCTACGGCAGCAGGTACGTTGGGGCTTGGGGTTTTGAACAGGAGCGCCCATGTTGGGTCGGGGCACAGGAGGCAAGGGCACACGAGGTGCTTGTGCAACGGGTCGTTGCTGTGGTGGCTGACTAGGGCGGTATGCAGGAGCGGTCAATCCATACTGTGGTGCGGCTGGGGGCATGTACCGAGGTCGTACGTTGCTCCCTTGGGGCTTGTATGGCATCTTCCTCTTGCACTCTCGCTCGATCTCTCGGATCTTTCTTTCAACCACTATAGCCTTGTCAACTAGCTTCTGGAAGCTCGCGTAGTCATTGTTGAGGAGCTGAACCTGGATCTCATTGTTCAACCCTCTCATGAACAGGTATTGCTTCCTCTGGTCTGAGTTGACATCTTCGGGGGCATACCGGGACAGTTGGGTGAACTTGTTGAGATACTCATTCAGGCTTCTCTGTCCTTGGCGGAGACCATCGAACTCCTGTCTCTTGAGCATCATTACACCAGCAGGGATGTAATGAGACCGGAAACTCTCCTTGAACTCAGTCCAAGTGATTGTCTCCGGGTCGACATGAGCGTTGCATAGGGCATCCCACTAGTCAGCGGCAGCTCCCATGAGTTGGTGCGACGCAAAAAGAACCTTCTATTGGTCATTGCACTGCACTATGGAAAGCTTCTTCTCCATAGATTTCAAACAGTCGTCGGCCTCCATGGGGTCGTTAGCTTGAGCAAAGGTGGGTGGTCGAGTCCTCATGAACCCTCCCAGTCTGTTATGAGCCGGCGGTGGTGGTGGCGGTGGTGCCGGAACGGGGTTGTTGTTTTTGGCCTGCAACTGACCCAAAGTTTGGATCATGGTTTGCATAAGTTGATTCTGCATGGTCATCAACCGTTCCAGGTTGTTCTCACCAGCTCCGGGGTTAACAGGAACTTCATCGTGGCCATCCTCTTGGTTGTCACGGATGTTCCTTCGGCCAGCGTTTCCTCTCACCATCTGTGAGAGAGAACGAAATAAAATAGAAGATTAGAAGGTTAGATGGATCCCCCTAACTATATGCATCAAGGTGGATTGGACTATATATATTAGCCCATATGAGGATGTGAACAAGTGCCGAGGCATCTCACAACTCTTTCTACTTATGTGTGAATATGGACAACGCTTTGAGACGTCCCACAACTCACACTAAGCACACAATCACAAACAATCATCACAAGGGCTCACACAACTCCTATTCAAGGCTTGTTTAATGGGGGTCCTATATGGCTTAGGGTGTTGCCAATCTGTGATCCAACTATGGCCTTTCCTAGGCTTGTCTCCTATGTCAAGGTAGTTTCAAGGCCAATCTATGCATCCTAGGCTTGCATCCTGTGGTCAACGTGGCTTAGCTACCAATCTGTGTCTGATACCAATCTGTGATCTATCTAAACGTGTAACCTACCGTCAACCCGTGGCTCTGATACCAATCTGTGACGCCCTCAATTCTGTGGAAAACCACGGAACCGAGAACTGATGCATATGTATGCCCAGGATGTTCATCACACATATACACATCATCCACAAACTAAATTTTAGAATATATATGACCACGAATAACAGAGTTTATTACAATGTCTCATGAGTCTTGGACTCATGCACACAGCAGAAGTCTTTATTCTAGCAATGGAAGTCTTCTAACTAATGCGGAAGCAATCTAAGCAGCAGCGGCTCCATCTCTACTCCATCCCCACAGGCAAGGTTGAGGACAGATTACATGCCTAATGCTCCACCTGGTGTTCATAGTAATCTTCTCCTATTGCTGATGATGAGATAATAATGCAAGTTTGAGTATAATGATGTACTCAGCAAGTGCGGGAAAATATGATATGTAGCTCACAACAAGGTAGGTATAAAAAG
Organism: Neostapfia colusana; assembly: GCA_030760725.1. Lineage (NCBI taxonomy): Eukaryota > Viridiplantae > Streptophyta > Magnoliopsida > Poales > Poaceae > Neostapfia > Neostapfia colusana. The sequence goes on along the minus strand of JASWHV010000018.1, from coordinate 44,920,843 downwards.
GCTCATTGCAGAAAGCAAAGTTATTTGTCAAAACCAAGATAAAACAGCAACTTATCTTTAAGCGAATGTAATCCCAACATGTACTAAAAAACCAATCATACCTCTGTTATGTTCATTACCTTCCTTATCCCAACCAGATATTAATCAACCTCATTCTTGCTCACGAATACCTTCTCGTATTCGCTACCATCTCAAGAATACCATCTCATATTCGCTACCATTCCATTTCATAAACAATTCCGTCTCACACCGAGACCAATCTCGTTGCCATGACTCAACAGTATTGCAACCAATCTTATCACCCAGGCTCAACAGTCCCAAAAACCAAACCAAAACCAAACCATCCCAAAATAAGCATCCAACTAATCATGGAAGTTGGTCAGGCGCTCGTGACCGTAAGCTCGACTATCATGATAGTTTTAGACTCTGCAGAGTTTGCACCTCTTTACCCACAAGTTTGTGATTTCTTCACCCATCGGCGACTGCAAAACCTCCATTATACCAGTACACAACCGTCGGTGTATGGCCAAGAGATCACAAAATAGCCTTTACAAAGGGGTTACTAGATGTATGGACTCACTAAGGTTTCACCGGCAGGCTAGAATCTCCAATTCTCCCACCCACGGCCCCCTCTTGTGCCATGAAGTTCCCAGGGCAATCCTCACTCGACTCCCATTCCCCGCGCCTTCCACGGTCCATAACAATCTAGCAACTTACCTAATTACTCAGCTAAGCCACACCCATACTTGGCCTTGTGGTGGCACTGTTATCCTGGCATGTGCTCGCATGAACCGGTCCTTAGATCTACGGCAAGTAAACCACCATCTCATTCTACCTCATTCACAAATCCAATCTTGCCTAGATCTCCCTTCGATCCATGTTCATTAGCAACATCAGTTTCTCATAAATCTTACGACTGCAGTTAGCTAGACACATCTATCTCGCTTCTCGTAATCCCATGGACTCAGCGAAGCATAAAAGTAAAAACCATACCCGACTCATAAACTTCCCTGGCGACAAGGGTTTTTAAATCAAACTAGTAAACTCCTATAAAAGGGTTTCCCATCATGTTTGACTCAGCACACACACCTTTTCGCAAAACAAAATAGTTTCCCAAAACATAGGATCAATATGGTCAAGGGGCACTTGCCTTGTTCTTGCGGTTCCGGTTGCTCTTGGATCTCGAAACCTTGTTGTGACAGCTCGTTGTAAATGGCTCCCTGAGCTTGTCCTTCTATACGCGATCACGCACATACAAGATTCACAACAATCAATATCATGAACAAATATTAACTAGATGCGATGATGCATATGCATGTTAATCTTATGATGCAGTTTAGTTTGTATGTGTTCTTGCATGGCTTGCATGGGTTTTATGATGAACAGAGTTGTAGAGATCAATTGTGGACGTAGCGATGATCTGGACTTTAGATTAAATCGATCAACAAGTGATATGTCCATAAAAAGCTTCTGTTCGAAAGGAATCAAAGAACAAATGCAAAGAAAATGTGATGATGTCGTAAGGTAGTATTGGAGACCTACCTTTCGTTCTTCTTGGTCTCAGGGTCCTTCTCTTAGCAAGACAGATTGTTGGGGCTCTCTTCCGGCGATCTTCCTCGACTGAACTCCGGCGAAGGGTTTATTCGGCGAGTTGGGGCTAGGCTTCTAAGTCGTCGGCTCAGGAGTTGGAAAAGAAGTTTGTGGTTTCGGCCAAAGGTTCTGGGTTCTATTTATAATCGGGAAGAAAGAGTTCTAATCTAATTGGACTTCGAATAAGAGTCCTATTCAAATTGTCGTTGAATCTTAACAACTTATCTTTAGTTGATTTGGTGCGGTAACATTGTGGAATTCATGTCGGTTTCCTCCTGTACCTATATTACCACGCGTACAGAAGCAAAAACCGCTCCAGAATTTGTTACCTCCGCAGTGATGAGCTCCAGAAGCTCCACGTGTCCATCGGGGGTCTGGTCTTCCTTTTTTGAAGAGACGAGCTCTGGTTGTGCCGCGTGTTAAGCGAGCGTGACCTCCCTCTCTCTCAGAGGCGGGCTCCGCGTGCGCCACGTATCCTGGCGGTCGAGACTTCCCCTCTCAACAGAGGCGAGCTCCGCGAACGCCACGTGTCGGTGTCGGACCTTCCCTCTCTTCGGAGGTGGCTCCGGGTGTGCCATGTGTCCTAACAGCGCCAGACTTCCTTTCTTCTCAGAGACGAGCTCCGAGGTTGACACGTGTCCAACACTGATGGACCTCCTGGAGATAAGCTCCGGTGGTGACACGTGTCCAATAGAACATGACCTCTTGGAGGTGAGCTCCGAGATCGACACGTGTCCCGCGCGACTGGTCCTCTGATTTCCGTGCTGACTAGATCCGAAGGTGACACGTGTCCTGCGGGCTGGCCTCGCTTCTCCGCAGAGGCTAGCTCTGGGGGCAACATGTGTCCCACAGGGTCGGACCTCTCCCCCTTTGCGGGGATGAGCCCCGAGCCTGCCACGTAGCCAGTTTAGCGGTGGACCTATCCCCATTTGCTGAGATGAGCTCCGAAGGCGCCACGTGGCCAACGGGCCGCGGGAGTTGTCTTCGGCGCTCTTGGTGAACTGGATTTTTTTCTTTTTGGCTATCTTTTGATTGTTTCTCTGTTCCCACTTCTTTTAAAATGTTTTTTCTACATGAAACATGAATACATGCAGAAACCAAAAATGAGGGTGTCACAGGCCTCTTGCCCGCATCAAGGACGTGCAGAAGATCACCGGATGCTTGGCCGCGCTCAGTCGGTTTATCTCTAGACTAGCAAAGCGGGCTCTTCCGTTCTTCAAGCTTCTGCGCAAAACTGGTCTATTCGTATGGACCGAGGAGGCGGATGAGGCGTTTTAGGAGCTGAAGAAGTTCCTCACAATTCTGCCAATCATGGTAGCCCCTGAACAAGGCGAGCCCCTGCTCCTCTACATTGCTGCCACAGCCGAGGTCATGAGCATGGTTCTAGTTGCGGAGTGACTAGAACTTCATCGCCCTCAATTCCTAGAAGAAGCTCCTGTCGGCGGTCTAAAGCCCCAGGGCTCAAACCCAGCAGGAGATCCATGGGATGGGGAAGTAGTCAGGTCCCAAGCAGGTGGACGTGATGACCGATGCATATCTCGATCCGAGCTCCCAGAATGTAGTTCCGACCCGGAGGCCTAGGGGCCCTGAGTCCCGGACCTCCCCAAGAAGAACCAGCCAGGTTTCAGGCATCTAGACCCTGCAACAGGCGTGCACCTGGGTCCGAGCTCCTAGAGTGCAGTACCGGACAAGGGGGCCAGGGGTCCCCTGGTTTCGGACCTCACCTAGAAGAACTGGTCAGACCTCAGACGCCTAGGCCTGACAAATGGTGCACCAGGGTCTGAGCTCCCAGAGTGCAATCCAAGGCTCGGGGGCCGGCGCAACCCGAGTCCCAGACCTCTACAAGAAAGATGTTGCGGACCCCTCCGAGAGGGTTCGAACCATCCAGTGTCCGGTTTCCTTCATCAGCGAGGTCCTCCACGATGCCAAGACAAGATATCTGGAGGTGCACAAACTGCTCTATGCAGTCCTCGTTGCATCAAGGAAGCTGTGCCATCACTTCCAAGCTCACAAGATCTCGACCTCATACCCGCCGAGAACCGTCCTCCACAGCCACAACACCACTGGAAACATAGCTAAATGGGTCGCGGAGTTGGCAGAGTTTGAGCTGGACTTCTTACCGCGCCATGCGGTGAAAAGCCAGGCGTTAGCTGACTTCGTGGCAGAGTGGACTCCACCACCATGCCAGCCAGAGGGCCAGTACATCAGTGAACCAGAGCCCAGAGCTCCGGTCTTCACTAGGTCCTACCGGACTCTTCTTCACAGCTCCTCGTGGAAGTAAGGTGCTGGAGCGGGGGTTCTGCTCATTACACCAACCGGAGAGCAGTTCAAATACGTGGTGCGACTTGACTTCAAGGCGACCAACAACATGACGGAGTATGAGGCTCTCATCTTCGGGTTAAAAATCATGCTATCCCTTGGCGTCCAGCAGTTGTTGGTCAAGGGTGATTCTCAGCTGATAATCAAGCAAGTCAAGAGAGTGTAGCTGTAATGACCCACAGCTTGCAGCTTATCTCCTCCAAGTATAGAAGCTGGAGAAGGACTTCTTATCTTTGTACTTGTGCTATCCTCCCCATGACAATAACGCAATAGCTGACGACCCATCAGCGAAGGCTTCCACTTGGGCTCCAGTGCCTGAGGAGGCCTTTGAAAGGAAGTTGCTGCGACCTACCGCTTGGTCGACCGAACCAGGCGAAGGGGGCGGGACCAGCATCTCGAAGCTGGTGGTCCCAGCGGCCCTGTTACCATGGCGCCTGCCAAGGATCGTAAGCGTCACCGGGGGCTCCGTGCGGCCCGGCGCTCTAGATCCAAGTGCTCAAGTAGGTCCCGATGCATGGATCACGGAGATCCGGGACTACTTAAAAGACAATTTCCTTCCCGATGAACGTGTATCCGCTTAACGGATCACTCGGTTGGCTAAGAGATACACGCTGGTAGAAGGGGATCTCTATCGGCGTGGCTCTAATGGTGTCCTAATGTGGTGCATAACCCTGGAGGAGGGCTGCGACCCGCTCGCAGAGATCCATGGAGGCGAGTGTGGGAACCATGCATGTTCCCACATGCTGGTTGGTAAGTCCTTCCGGCATGGCTTTTACTGACCGACAGCTCTCTAGGATGCCGTCGACCTGGTCAGAAGATGCAAGGCGTGCCAGTTCCACGCTAAGTAGATCCACACACCAGCGGAAAGGCTGCAGATGATCCCACCCTCATGGCCCTTCGCTGTGTGGGGGCTGGACATCCTAGGACCATTTCCCAGATCCATTGTAGGGTACCGTACCTCTTCGTCACCGTAGACAAGTTCACCAAGTGCCCGGGGGCTACCCCTGTAGTAACCATCAGCAAGCAATCAGCAGTCAAGTTCATCAAGTCAATCGTCTGCCGGTTCGGGGTCCCGAATAGAATCATCACCGATAGCAGGACCCAGTTCACCAGTGCAGTATTCCAAGGCTGCTGTGAAGACATCGGCATCCAAGTTTGCTATGCTTCCTTTGCTCATCCAGAGAGTAATGGTCAAGCCGAAAGAGCCAACACCGATATTCTCAGGGGACTCAAGACACACACCTACAACAGCTTCAAGAAGCACAGTGCCAATTGGGTGGAAGAGCTTCCATGTACACTGTGGGCTAGCCGGACGTCCCTCAATCGCTTGACAGGGGAAACGCCCTTCTTTCTGGTGTATGGGGCTGAGACTGTGCTCCCCCCAGAAATCACCATGGGCTCATCCCGTGTCCGAGCGTACGACGAAGCCACGCAGGACCAACTCTGGCATGAAGATATCGACCTTGTTGATGAGCGAAGGTGGCAAGCAGCTGTCCGAAACGCTCGATGCCGTCAAGCGCTCCGGAGCTATCAGCAGCGGTTCATGTGGAGTAGACTGCTTGAGGTGGGTGACTTGGGAGGGAGAATGTGAGAGTGCGGGGGAGGGAGAGGGAGAGAGTGTGAGAGTGAGGGGGAGAGGGAGGGAGAGAGACAGAGTGGTAGAGAGAGGGGGAGTGAGAGAGAGAGGGAGTGGTAGAGAGAGGGGGTGAGAGGGGGAGGGTATGAAGTGAGAGTGAGTTAGAAGCTCAAACTTTCTCTAACTATTTATTTGCATTGTAGGGATCAGCGACGGAGGCTCAAACTCCACCACCATAGCTACCGGCACCGGGAGGAGGGTGCGGAGATGGATTCTTCGGCTCCAGAGCGAGTGGAGGAGGTAGTGTTTATCCCCTCCTTGTTTATATTTTCAATGAATATCTGCTGATGTGTGTGTATATGTATGTGTATAACTGTTCTGTGAGCTGACCATCGTGCTAGGTGTATCTGTTTTCTATTTTTTTTAAACAAAATTAAAAACCTTATCTACGACGGCCAGGACAGCTATTTATGACGGCTTGTGGATCAGGCCATCGTAAGTAAACCTACTTAACTTACGACAGTATGTGGTCCATGCAGTCGTAAGGTAGGTGCCCAGCCCGCCACGTGACACAGGCTTGGGCAACAACCCTTATATACGAAGGCTGGAAACGACCGTCGTAAATAATTAATTTACGGCGGTGACAATCGTAATTAAAATTATTTATGACCATTTAACTCAAATGGTCAGAAACCATCGTAAATAACAAAAAACCATGATGGTTTTTTGTTGTTTACGACGGTTTCGTTTTTTGTTATTTACGATGGTTTCTGACCGTTGTAAATTGATCGGTTTCCTATAGTGGTAGTGATCATGGCTCTGGTGGTAAACAAATTTCACGATGAATTACTTAGTATGACAGGAGAAGTGGACTGCACAGTGTTGATCATTAGTACCCTCATCCGCAGCATGGTCCATAATGAACTAGTTAATAAGTAGTTTAGTGTCATGTTGTAATTTCGTAAGGCCTTGAATGACCTAATATATTTCCTTCTTCGTGTTATATGCATCTAATTTCTCACAAAAATTTTACATACATTTGTAATTACTATGAAGTAGTATGAATCTGCTGAACTACTATGAATTTTTAACACCGTTTGTAAAGAATGAAAGAGTAGCCCGGTTCATGTAGCTCCCGCTCGCGTAGGGTCCGGGGAAGGGTCCGACCCACTTGGGTCCTTCGCACGCAGCCTTTCTCTACATTTCTGTAAGAGCTGTTTCCAGGACTTGAACCCGTGACCTCATGGTCACAAGGCGACAACTTTACCGTTGCGCCAAGGCCCCCTTCTTTTTAACACCATTTGTAATTACTATAAATTTAATATATTTGTATCATAGATTTTATGAAATGAAAAAATATGAAAAATAAAATGATTATGTGGTAGTTGGTGTAGAGGTTAGATTTGGAGTTCGATGAGTGCACAAAATTAAACGGTATAGATGAAAATCTTTTAGAGGTGATTGTAAAAGGGGTGAGAATATTTCTCGAGAGGTTGTATTTAGAGGTTGCGAACAGTCAAACACCAGATTCGACAGAGTGACAATAAAATGCTGGATACAGGAAAGCCACGGCCACCCCCGGTATAGGCCCTATTACGTACAACTTCAACTTGTTAAAAAGTAGTTTTTTTGAAAAGTTGATGAAAAAACAGCTTAACCTTATATTCCGGTTTTAGTTTATTCTAAATTGCAGGAGAAACTAGTTATTTGGCACACCTATTGTTTATTTTTTAAAAGTTATTCCAGAAGGTATGCAAAACATAGTCATAGTGTTCAAATTTTCCAGACCTGGATCCTCTAACTTATAGCCTACTACTGCACCGCGTGCAGTAACTTTATCCACCATCCATTCAACTTCCAATAACGTCGAATAGAGTTCACTATAACTGTTAGATAAAATAAATAGTAAATGCAGTCTACTCCAACTAAAGTCAGACATAAGTTAGAGGGTACCGATCCTCAAACCTTGGCGCCGCACACACCCGAATTCCGCGCCCTCAAGTAACTACCGCGGATGATTTATTACCTCACACCCTTCCAAGACATTTGCATATTTACTATCCCAACGTTAGGCTTCGTCAAAATACCACTCCCAACATTTGTGAGGACCCGGACCCGATCACGGGGCCGTGCCGCTTACCCGGGAATCGTATTGGGTGGTGTCGTGCAATACGGCACCCAACATCACACATAATAAAGCATCATATTACATGAATCAAGCAGAAGCTTACAAAGTGTGAATTTTTACAAATACTTCTTAAAATAATCTACAGCGGAAGACTGATACAACTCACGTCTCATATCTATGCTAAGCAACAGAGAAGACGTCTAGCCCGCGGACCCTTCTCGCTAGCAACACGGTCAAAATGCAGCGGCGGTTTTTCCATGAGATCACCACTCGGAGAGTTTCGAGTCTCATTGGACAACCGCACTTATCAGCATAGTGTTATTACCTGCAAAACAACTCATGGAGTATCCGTAAGCATGAAGCTCAGCAAGACTTAACCGTCAACCCTAGTCATGAAACTCTATATGCTGAAATAGAGGGCTGAATATAGAAGTTTGAACAAAATATGAACTTGAGCTAAAGGAGAGTTCTTACTTCAAGTTTTAAGCAACTTTTATAGCCCTCGCACTATTTACATCGAGACTCCACAATCAAACAAGAAACGCATTCATCTCGATGCCACTTGCCCGAGGTGAATGTAACTTTAGTAAGCTACCCTAGACCCATATAAAACTTGCACCATCAACGTCGAGACTCCACAATCAAACAAGAAACGCTTTGCCTCGACGCTACTAGACCAAGGTGGAAAATAAATTTAGTGAAAGTGTTGATCATCCCTCATCTCCAATATGAGGATTACTCACGAAGCATATTAACTTTTTTCCAGTTTATTACTATGTCACGACGCAGAGAACAAGTATGCTCACTACCGCGAGCGACGGTGATTCGAATCAAAAACACCCGGCTGACACGACACATACGCTTGTCCGAGACCGGTGATCAACCAATCCCCTCAACGTCGTGTGTGGCAACCTTTCACACGACACCCAAATATCGAATCGGTCCCACTGACTTGGATTAAGTCGCATTACGGCAAGCCCTAGTAGAGCCGACTTCTCTATCCTTTCAGCATCTGCATAAGACGGTGGGGATTGCCTCGACACCCAGGTTAACATGTTACATCAGGTTAACATGTTACATCGGTTTCATGGGTCCCATATAGCCAGTATGCATCCGGTACACATCTCAAACTTATCTAGCGGGGCCGCACACGAGAACAGGCCTTAATCGACTCAGACAGAGACTAGATTCACAGGACCACATCCTTGAGCCTTCTATCCACTGTCCGGTCTCCATTCCCAACTATGAGGATCAATTCCTAACTCTTCCGATTGATCCCCTATATCCCGGTTCACGAGTAGGAAACGGCCTACGCGAGTTATGTCTCTTTAATCCACTTTTGTTAACTTGAGATCAACAGTTATAATTGAGTGATAACCTATTCTAAATTAAACTCCAGGTTTTTTCTTGGTGATGCATGTGGAGTGTCATACTATCTAGACTTAATGTAATAAACAAAATGCTAGACATTATAAAGTGAATACAAATAAAAACTTGTAAGTTTTGATGCAAACCGGGGCTTGCCTTTGTTTTGCAGGGAACTAATATATAAGGTTCAGTTAGTGAAGACCACTTGAGGCTTGATCACTCGCTTTCCTCCTCCTTTGATCTCCACTTCGATTGTTCCAAAATCTCCACGTAGATGCTACACGTGATGAATATGCATATGTATTTAATTATAAAGATTTTGCAAAAGTTCTAATGACAAGTTTAAAAACTGGAACTCTATTTAAGAATTTAAAATGACACTGATGCTAAGGTTTGGGTTTGGGTTAATCAACATGATTAAGTGCTAAGTATTTTCCCCCCTCATGTTTCGAGCACCTAAGGAGGTTAAACAAAAAAAGGGTAATCCAGAGCTCCAATGGAGCTGAAACTTTTCATGTGAGTTCCTTGTCGCAAGAAAGTCTTCTGGACCAAAAATTAGCACTTTTAACTGAGTGGTTTGTTCAGAACAATTCTCTAAGCAATTAAGCAAAAAGGAATTAATTCTGAAGTAACTCACATGCTCATACCAAACTTAGTGAACTAAAATTTCAATTATAGTTCATATGGCCTGCATGAATTTTGCTAGAATTTTTGGAGCTAAGAATTACCCAGAACTGAATTTCCAAGTTTTGGAAATTCTCTGAAAATGTTTCTGTATCCAATTGAACACAGCAACAAAAATCTGAATTATACTAATCAAATCAACTCCGAACGAGCTGAAACTTTTACAGGAGTTCACTAACAAAAATCTGATAAACCAAACTCCCTCTAAAATTCTTTTGCTGAAAAGCTTTAAAGCATTTTCCAGAATTAAATAATGACTCCAATACAAATTGGGTTACACATTTTGATGGAGTTGTTCACTATGAATCCAACCCAATTTGAATCACTAAATTGGGAGCTTCCTACACCAAGATATGACCTTTTCAAGAATTTGGAGAGAACTGAAATGAGCTCTGTACTATTTTTCCAATTTTCAGAGACATAAAGAATTAACACCATATTTGGCCAAGCAAACGAGGTCCAATTCCTCTGAAATTTTTACTGTAGTTCAAGTATTTTTGGAAGAATGTCATGCCAAAAATTGGGAATTTTCCAATACACATAACTCCTGGAAAAATTCCTATAATATTTACCTTATATGAATTAATGAGCCAAATCCAGGTATTTTCGTAAATATTGGGCTATACCCCTGGATATTACTCTCTGAGAGGAATCCAACAAAATTTGTTTGACAATTTTTGGACATTCCTACACAAAGTTATGGCTATTTAATCATTGAACTGAAATCTGAAAACAGAGAAAAGTTCAAATGTCTGCTGCTGGGCTCGGGCCATGTGTCACCCTCTGAAACAAAGACACACGGGCTACACAGTTCCAGACACGCAGTCACACCGTATCTGATAGCCACAGAGGATCGGGATTTTTAATTTCCCTCTCACTGAATGCAGGGGCCCGGCTTCCTTCCTCAACCTCCCGACGCCTCTCGCGCGCGCGCCGCTAGGTCACCGGAAACCGGTCTCCCGACCTCTGCCCGAGCCCCTGCTCGCCGCCAGGGACTAAAATCACGTGCTGAGCATCTTGGTGGAGCTTTCCCGAGCCGGCGAGGTCCCTAACCTCTCTCGTGACCGCACAGCGGCTCGGCTCACCTGCAGTGGTGTAGGCCGGCTAACCTAGCCCGCCAAAAGCTCGGTGAAATGGCGCTATAGCACCAGTGAACCATGAGGAAGCTCGACATAACCTCAAAACTGCTCGGGAATGGCGGCTAATGGTGTTTCACCGTGCACCCGAGACGTCCTCCACATTTGAGCTCGGAAAACCTAGAATTTGTGCGGTCTACATGCGTTTCCAAGCTAGTGTTGTGAAGAGCAAATGATCGCCGACTACTTTAGGTCCCGTGTGCAAGATTTGGAGACCTAAGAACGAGAATTGAGATCGAATTTGAGAGTACCGTACCAGAATGTCGGTTTTTGCCCACCGGAGAAACTTTCTCGAATTCGCGCTCGGTTGAATATGGCTTGGCTTGAGCTTCGGAGGTGAGCATCACAGGGTCCTAGCGCATCCGAGGATGCTCTTGCGTGGGCATGAGAAGCTCTCTGTAGGGCTGTCTATGTGAGACCTCTCCGGCGGTTGCTCTCGGTCACCACGGAAACCCGGGGTCCTCGGGTCTGGGAGTCAAACACCGGGGTCCTCGGTCACCGAGTCTTGCACGCAATGAAACGCCGGCTACACGATTGATCGGTGGTGGCGGAGCGAGCGGTGCTGTTCTCTGGCGTGAGCACGAGGCAAAGGCAGCGGGGGTTCAGTTTGTGAGCGAGAGGATCACGCCGGGGCTAAGGAACACACAAGCAACTCGCCAGCACAATGAAAACTTCGGTAGAGTAGCTGTTGCGTGGAAAACTCGTGGCGCCCTCTGCTGCCTCGGTTGTTCGAGTGGAGGAACAGTGACCGACTCATTTCTTCGGATATTTGGGCAGGCTGACCAGTGGGTCCCATGGTCCCTCTTATCCTCTCAAATTTCCTCAAAGTTGGCAAATGACTCAGTTCAATTGTGGGAAGTTTGAATCTGAACTGTATTTGGGTATTTGGACAAGTTTCATTCAAATTTAAATTTGTATTTGAATTCATTGTACATTTAAGTCTATTTGGAAAAATGGATAGCAAATATCTTTAAAAATTCATGAGACTTTGCCTACCCCCTAATTTGGACCTAAGGAATTCAAATATGAAACTTTATTTTTGGTTTGGCTGCTGCAAATGAGGTTTTGATCAAAACTGTTTGCATTCCTATTGTTGTCCTCATTTGAAATTTGAGTTTGAACAATTTGAGTTTAAAAATCTGAATTTCATTTCCCCTTACACATGAGAGCTTACACATGGGTTTTAAAATAACTTTGTCCCCCAACACTTAATTGATCCTAGGCTAGAATGGTGGGACACTCATGTGTGTCATCACATGTGGAGAAATTTAAACAAGTCCATCATAACTTGAAACCAATGGTGTTCAAACTTCAGGCCCTTTGTTTTCCAAATTTTTGGGACCTTTACATTCCTCCCCCCTTAAAAGGAATCTCGTCCCGAAATTATAAAGTAAAAATGAGGGAGAGGATGGTGGAGAAATTATAGGATGCGCGACGTCAAAAGTCGGGATAATTGGCACGAAATCATCCTTCGCTCTCCCATGTCGCTTCAACCTTGGAGTGACCACCCCATAGAACTTTATAGAACCACAACGTACAGTCGTGTGTGGTTCGGCCCGTTATGTAGATGATCTGAATCGGTCCCTCCTGATACGCGATATCCAGGTTCAGTTCCTCGATATTCCCCAGCTGAATGGTGGTTGAAAACTTGATGCGCTTCTTCAGCTGAGAAATGTGGAAGATGTCAGACACACTAGAGAGTGTCGCTGGTAGTTCCAGCCGGTATGCAACGGATCCACATCTTTCCATAACCTGGAATGGACCGATGAATCGAGATGAATAGAAACTTTGACAAGTGAGCCTCGTCAAAAAATTTTCTTCCTCAACTCTGGGTTACGGGGTACGACGATTCTGTCCTTCAACCACAGGACGCCGTCTCCGCCTTTTCGGAAATATTTCAGTTCCCCACTGTCTATACATCTCCGCAAATGTGACATGCCCTTGTCATGTTTCTGGGCTGCCACCCACTCTTTAGGATGGTGGGAATTAAAAGCTAAATTGTAGAGAGCTCGATGGGGAACCACATGTAATGGTGGTTCGCTCTCTTCCAACGTAGTGATGGTCAGATTATGAACGTGTGACTTGCGACTCGGCGCATCTGCCACTATGTTTTCCTTGCCTGGATGATAATGGATCTCTATTTTGTAATCCTTTATCAACTCTAACCATCTTTGTTGCCTCATGTTCAGCTCCTTCTGAGTGAATATGTACTTGAGGCTCTTGTGGTCGGAATATAAATGTACGAGGTTACCTAGTAGGTAATGCCTCCACATCTTGAATGCAAATACCACGACAATGAGCTCTAAGGCATGAGTTGGATAATTTTGCTCATGGTTCCTGAGTTGCCGTGATCTCTACGCTACCACCCTTCTGTCTTGCATCAGCACACATCCGAGCCCAAAGCCGGATGCATCACAGTACACAACAAACGGTTTTGTTGTGTCTGGCTGCGCCAAAACCGGTGCTGATGTTAGGTGCTTCACTAATGCCTTGAACGCTGCTTTACATGATGGACTCCAAACCTATTTGGTAGCCTTCTTCAGCAGCTATGTCATAGGCTTGGTAATCTTCGAGAAGTTCGAAATGAACCTCCGATAATATCCCGCGAGTCCGAGGAATTTCCGTACCTTGTAAATAAACCCCGGAGACTTTCAAATGCAGCACTGGTGCGATCTTGCTCGGGTCTACAGCGATGCCCTCCGCTGAGATAATATGCCCGAGAAAAGGCACTTGCAATATCTAGAATTCGCACTTGCTGAATTTCGCGTATAGCTTGTGATCCCGCAGCCGTTGCAAGACTATACGCAGGTGCTCCTTATGTTCTTCCTTCGACTTGGAATAAACCAGTAGGTCGTCGATGAAGACCACGACAAACTTGTCCAGTTCTGGCATGAATACCGAGTTCATCAAGTACATGAACGGAGCTGGAGCGTTGGGGAGGCCAAGGAACATGGCAAGGTACTTATAAAGCCCGTACCTCATCGAAAAGCTGTCTTCGGAATATCCTCAGCCTGTATCTCAACCTGACAGTACTCTCATCTTAAGTCCATCTTGGAAAAGATCTTTGCTTTGACCAACTGATCAAACAATATGTCGATCTGTGGTAACGGGTACTTGTTCTTTATAGTGACGGCATTGAGTGAACGATAATCAACACTTAATCTTAGTGTCTCGTCGTTCTTCTTAATGAACAGCACAGAGAATCTCTAAGGTGATGAGCGTGGTCGTATAAAACCTTCGCTCATGTGTTCACTTAGTTGCTCCTTCACTCCGCTAGTTCATTGGGTGCCATCTTGTACGGCTTCCGTGAAATCGGTGTTGTTTCCGGCGCCGGTTCAGTCTTGAACTTGACGTCCCGTTTGGGCGGTCTGCCCGGTAACACATCGGTATTCACATACCACCGGAATATCCTCGGGTTTAGTCATTTCCATGTGGTAGGCCTATCCCGTTCTCTTTGCTGTGCAGAACAGACTCTTCTGTCCTAACCCAGCTTTTGATCCGTTTAGAAGCATTTTCATAACTCAAATTGAATACCAAAGTTAAAGTTAACTTCAGTATCTTTCCAACGAGTACTCATGTTCTTCTAGATCACCTATGCATCAAAAATTATGATATAAAGTTGATAGAATTCCTGGATAAAATTTGTCAGCATCTACTTTTTATGTGGCTGATTTTATCAAAGTTATATATACAAATACAATATGAATCTGAACCAACTTTGAACTACAACAATGTTTCATATCTCATAACCTTCCCAACGGTGTATCACAGGCTTCTTAGGGATTTTTCTACAGAAAATTATGGCTTAAAAACAGAAAGGTCCAGAGAGGTTTTTCTGCTGTCCTGGTTCTGGACAGGTTGCCTTCAACTGGACTTTTCCCCAATTCAACTTATGATTTTGTTCTGGAGGTCTACAAAAAAGTTGTAGAGAACTTGAAAATCTTTCCATAACTGTATCATACACCTTAATTGGGTAAAGATACTCAGAGTTATGCTCTGTCAAATTCCAGCAAGAATTCCTGCCAGAAACAGAGCACTCTGTTTTTGAAGTCTTTGAAGCCTAGGCATTCTCTCATTTGAATCTTAGCTCAAAATAAGAGTTCAATAACTAGTATTTGTTTCAAATTTCCATTTTTATTTGAAAGTTAGCTCATGAATCATTTATTCATAGGGAAGAGGTTACTGAGTGTAGTACGGTGTCGATGCACCGTAAGAATCATGTCGGTACTACGTAGCCTCACCAAAAGAAAATCCTAACTGGATTATACCGGCATATCCATATTATCGGTGGCACTAAGACCGTCACTCAAAAACGTATGCTAATCGGAATACATACGTGGTTAGTACCTGCAGAAGAACACTCAAAAGTGATGCACTCAAGGGTTGTTGTCATTTTAGACAGATCCATATTTGAAAGTAAATACATACGCCCGTATCATTGCAATACGGCCGTCCTTGAGTTAAGCCACGTCTCAAGGTACGTGATCGTGTTTTCACACCACACGACGGGGAACCCAAGTAGAATGCGAACGGGTCGTCACGGTTGGGAATTTTATCAACCCAACAGATACCACCTACTGCCCTGCAGGGCACGCCGATGGCAAGCGCTGTGTATGTCCTCCTAGGCTACTTCCAGAAGAACACACAATCGCATTACCGACCACACGATTGGGTTTCCACTTTTTTGCCTAAGGCATGCTAGGGACCAGTGTTTTATATGAACTCAGGAACATGAAGAGTCCAAGAGTTTCATATTAATGTCCCACACCAAGCTGTGAGACCTATCCCTGAACCACTTTTCTCGTCAGGGGCGCTAACCAAAATTGAACTGTCTTCGGTTACGTTCCTTACCATGCTTACCTGAGCGTAGGTGCGTCGTTACATAACCAAAATTCAGAATTATAACAAGTATGTTAGTCATGCCACTTTAAGTAACTATACTACTATAGTCCTTATGTGGGCCTAATACCGTTTTCTCACCATATCCTAAGTTTTTGTCATAATACGATCCTTATTTTGTGCGCTATTACCAATGCGGCTCTAATACCACACTGTGAGGGCCCGGACCCGATCACGGGGCCGTGCCGCTTACCTGGGAATCGTATTGGGTGGTGCCGTGTGATGCGGCACCCAACAGCACACATAATAAAGCATCATATTACATGAATCAAGTGGAAGCTTACAAAGTGTGAATTTTTACAAATACTTCTCAAAATAATCTACAGTGGAAGACTAATACAACTCATGTATCATTTCTATGCTAAGCAACAGAGAAGACGTCCAGCCCGTGGACCCTTCTCGCTAGCAATACGATCACAATAGCAGCAGCGAGTTTTCCATGAGATCACCACTCGGAGTGTTCTGAGTCTCATTGGACAACCGTACTTATCAGCATAGTGTTATTACCTGCAAAACAACTCATGCAGTATCCATGAGCATGAAGCTCAGCAAGACTTAACCGTCAACCCTAGTCATGAAACTCTATATGCTGAAATAGAGGGCTGAATATAGAAGTTTGCACAAAATATGAACTTGAGCTAAAGGAGAGTTCTTACTTCAAGTTTTAAGCAACTTTTATAGCCCTCACACAATTTACATCGAGACTCCACAATCAAACAAGAAACGCTTCATCTCGATGCCACTTGCCCGAGGTGAAAGTAACTTTAGTGAGCTACCCTAGACCCATACAGAACTTGGGCCATCAACGTCGAGACTCCACAATCAAACAAGAAACGCTTTGCCTCGAGCTACTAGCCCAAGGTGGAAAATAAATTTAGTGAAACTGTTGATCATTCCTCATCTCCAATATGAGGATTACTCACGAAGCATATTAACTTTTTCCCAATTTATTACTACGTCACGACGCAGAGAACAAGTATGCTGGCTACCGCGAGCGACGGTGATTCAAATAAAAAACACCCGGCTGACACGACACATACGCCTGTTCGAGACCGGTGATCAACCAACCCCCTCAATGTCGTGTGTGGCAACCTTTCACACGACACCCAAATATCGAACCGGTCCCACTAACTTGGATTAAGTCGCACTACGGCAAACCCTCATAGAGCCGACTTCTCTATCCTTTCAGCATCTGCATAAGACGGCGGGGATTGCCTCGACACCCAGGTTAACATGTTACATCGGTTTCCTAGGTCCCATATAGCCAGTATGGATCCAGTACACATCTCAAACTTGTCCAGCGGGGCCGCACACGAGAACGGGCCTTAATCGACTCAGACAGAGACTAGGTTCACAGGACCACGTCCTTGAGCCTTCCATCCACTGCCCGGTCTCCATTCCCAACTATGAGGATCAATTCCCAACTCTTCCTATTGATCCCCCTAAATCCCGGTTCACGAGTAGGAAACGGCCTACTCGAGTTATGCCTCTTTTAATCCACTTTCGTTAACTTGAGATCATCAGTTATAATTGAGTGATAACCTATTCTAAATCAATCTACAGGGTTTTTCTGGGTGATGCATGTGGAGTGTCATACTATCTAGACTTAATGCAATAAACAAAATGCTAGACATTATAAAGTGAATACAAATAAAAACTTGTAAGTTTTGATGCAAACCGGAGCTTGCCTTTGTTTTGCAGGGAACCAATATATAATGTTCAGTTAGTGAAGACCACTTGAGGTTTGATCACTCGCTTTCCTCCTCCTTTGATCTCCACTCCGATTGTTCCAAAATCTCCACGTAGATGCTACACGTGATGAATATGCATATATATTTAATTGTAAAGATTTTGCTAACAAGTTATAATGACAGTTTAAAAGCTGGAACTCTGTTTAAGAATTTAAAATGACACTGGTGCTAAGGTTTGGGTTTGGGTTAATCAACATGATTAAGTGCTAAGTATTTTCCCCACTCATGTTTTGAGCACCTAAGGAGGTTAAACAGAACAAGGGTGATCCAGAGCTCCAATGGAACGAAAACTTTTCATGTGAGTTCCTTGTCACAAGAAAGTCTTCTGGACCAAAAATTAGCACCTTTCATTGAGTGGTTTGTTCAGAACAATTCTCTAAGCAATTAAGCAAAAAGGAATTAATTATGAAGTAACTCACATGTTCATGCCAAAATTAGTGAATTACAATTTCAATTATAGTTCATAGGGCCTGCTTGAATTTTCTTAGGATTTTTGGAGCTAAGAAGTACCCAGAACTGAATTTCCAAATTTTGGAAATTCTCTGAAAATGTTTCTGTATCCAATTCAACACAGCAACAAAAAACTGAATTCTCCTAATCAAATCAACTCCGAATGAGCTGAAACTTTTACAGGAGTTCAATAACATCCTAAAGATTATTCTGGCAAAATTCTAGGATTTTTGGATAAACCAAACTCCCTCTAAAATTCTTTTGCTGAAAAGATCTAAAGAATTTTCCAGAATTAAATAATGACTCCAATACAAATTGGGTTGCACATTTGGATAGAGTTGCTCACTATGAATACAACCCAATTTGAATCACTAAATTGGGTGCTTCCTACACCAATATATGACCTTTTCAAGAATTTGGAGAGAACTGAAATGAGCTCTGTTCTATTTTTCCAATTTTCAGAGACATAAAGAATTAACACCACATTTGGCCAAGAAAATGAGGTCCAATGCCTCTGAAATTTTTACTTGGTTTCAAGTATTTTTGGAAAAATGTCATTCCCAAAACTGTGAATTTTCCAATACACATAACTCCTGGAAAAATTCCTACAAGATTTACCTTATATGAATTAATGAGCCAAATCCAGGTATTTTCATAAATATTGGGCTGTACCCCTGGATATTAATCTCTGATAGGAATCCAACAAAATTTGTTTGACAATTTTTGGATATTCCTACACAAAGTTATGGCTATTTAAACTTTGAACTGAAATCTAAAAACAGAGAAAAATTCAAATGTCTGTTGCTGGGTCCGGGCCACATGTCACCCTCTGAAACAAAGACACACGGGCTACACAGTTCCAGACACGCAGTCACACGAGATCCATAGCCACAGAGGATCAGGGTTTTTAATTTCCCTCTCACTGACTGCTGGGGCCCGGCTTCCTTCTTCAACCTCCCGACGCCTCTCACGCGCACGCCGCTAGGTCGTCGGAGCTCATCGGAAACCGGTCTCCCGACCTCTGCCCGAGCCCCTGCTCGCCACCAGGGACTAAAATCACGTGCTGAGCATCTTGGTGGAGCTTTCCCGAGCCAGCGAGGTCCCTAACCTCTCTCGCGACGGCACAGCGGCTCGGCTCACCTGCGGTGGCATCGGCCGGCTAACCTAGCCTGCCAAAAGCTCGGTGAAATGGCGCTATAGCACCAGTGAACCATGAGGAAGCTCGACATAACCTCAAAACTGCTCGGGAACGGCGGCTAAGGGTGTTTCACTGTGCACCCGAGACCTCCACGTTTTAGCTCGGAAAACCTAGAATTTGTGCGGTCTACGTGCGTTTCCAAGCTAGGGTTGTGAAGAGCAAATGATCGCCGACTACTTTAGGTCCCGTGTGCAAGATTTGGAGACCTAAGAACGAGAATTGAGATCGAATTTGAGAGTACCATACCGGAAGGTCGGTTTGTGCCCACCGGAGAAACTTTCTCGAATTCGCGCTCGGTTGTCCATGGCTTGGCTTGAGCTTTAGAGGTGAGCATCACAGGGTCCTAGCACGTCCAAGGATGCTCTTGCTCGGGCATGAGAAGCTCTCTATAGGGCTGTCCACGTGAGACCTTTCCGGCGGTTGCTCTCGGCCACCACGGAAACCCGGGGTCCTCGGGTCTGGGAGTCGAACACCGGTCGGTGGCACGTCGAGGAGGGAGAGGGAGATGCCCTGGTGCCATTTTGCTACTCTGCCTAGGCTTGCACGCGATGAAATTCCGGCTACACGATTGATCGGTGGTGGCGGCAGCGAGCGGCGCTGTTCTCTGGTGTGAGCACGAGGCAAAGGCAGCCTGGGTTCAGTTTGTGAGCGAGAGGATCACGCCGGGGCTAAGGAATCACACAAGCAACTCGCCAGCACGATGAAAACTTCGGGAGAGTAGCTGCTGCATGGAAAACTCGGTGGCGCCCTCTGCTGCCTCGGTTGTTCGAGTGGAGGAACAGTGACCGACTCATTTCTTCAGATATTTTGGGAGGCCGACCAGTGGGCCCCATGGTCCCTCTTATCCTCTCAAATTTCGTCAAAGTTGGCAAATGACTCAGTTCAATTGTGGGAAGTTTGAATCTGAACTGTATTTGGGTATTTGGACAAGTTTCATTCAAATTTAAATTTGTATTTGAATTCATTGTACATTTAAGTCTATTTGGAAAAATGGATAGCAAATATCTTCAAAAATTCATGAGACTTTGCCTACCCCCTAATTTGGACCTAAGGAATTCAAATATGAAACTTTATATTTGGTTTAGCTGCTGCAAATGAGGTTTTGATCACAACAGTTTGCATTCCTATTGTTGCCCTCATTTGAAATTTGAGTTTGAACAATTTGAGTTTAAAAATCTGAATTTCATTTACCCTTACACATGGGAGCTTATACATGGGTTTTAAAATAACTTTGTCCCCCAACACTCAATTGATCCTAGGCTAGAATGGTGGGACACTTATGTGTGTCATCACATGTGGAAAAATTTAAACAAGTCCAAATTTTCATAACTTGAAACCAATGGTGTTCAAACTTCAGGCCCTTTGTATTCCAAATTTTTGGGACCTTTACAACATTGAACTAGCTAAAATACTATTGTAATAGAAACCTGTTCGCTTGTTTACTATCGAGACATTATAACTTAAATCGTAGCCTATTTTGACAGGAAAGAACACATAAAAAGACTAAAATACCCTCAACTCTCTTATTCACATCTCTCATTTAGAAACAGTGATATGGAAGCTTGTTGAATTAAAAAATCAGTCATATGGAACACAAAAAATTACATGCCACTAGAAGCTTGTTGAATAAAAAATTTGCACGCTCTCATGTCACATAGAGCAATACCATTAGATAAATTTAACATAAAAAGGACGAACCTAGTACCGAAGGCTCCCACACATTATGGGGTCCGAGGATGGGTTATTTCTAGACAGCCTTACCATTAGATAAATTTAACATCCTAAAAAAACTGCATGCTACATAAGATAAATTTAACAATTCACACACATGAGATAAATATAACTAAATTCAAAGTTTAACAAATCCATAAACATTAAAATTCGCATATCACATAGAGTCATACACATTAAAGATTACATTTCAATCTGAACAACCTTACCTATAAGTTTTCAAACTACAACAAATAATGATAGAAAATAACTTAAACTTTCTTAAACTTCCTTAGTGTACTTTTTTCGACAACCCTTTTAAATGTTATGTGCTTGGTTGGAGTTGAAGTGCACACCGTTTGTGATGAAGTGGAGATGGTGAGCGGCTCTAATAATATGGACGTAGTGACCTGTTGTGAAGTAGTACAGACATTGATATTTTCTTTAACGGGAAACCAAGTTTTGGTGCTATTTTATCTTAGTTTCCTCCTGCAAGATGAAAACTGCCTAGTGTCATACATTCTATTGTTCAAACATATATGCCTCCCTAATAGTACCACTTGACCATAAAAAATACTTAGGCATAAATTTAGGGACTAAGTGCACCCATGTGCAGATTTGACTTTATCTCCACCCCTAAAACAAAACACTCATCATTTCGATATATCACGTTCGGACAACTTGCTCAGTCTTAAGATGGCAGCAACTAGAATGCAGGTGCAGAAATGCAAAAAAAACGATCCTAACCCAATGGATCTTTATCCTACGGCCAATGCTTCTTTTTTAATTACCCCCTCCACCTGAGTACGTAGATTAATAAAATACATATTAAATAAAATATATCATTATGCAAACTGTGGAGATAAACAAGAACATATGCCGCCGCCGCCAAAGTTTTTTCCTGCTGCCAGAGCTGAAGCTGCTGTCTGCTGCCGCTGAATATACCAAGTCGAAGCTGCGTATATACGCCACTGCGGACGCTAAATAACTACTCATGCTTGCTTTGCTACCATCAGTGACAGATCGTTGAGCTTATCTTATACATCATGGACCAGTACAGTAGCATGCATGGGCGATAGCTAGCTCGACTGCATCCTTGCAGCATCCCTTACAGCAGACATAACTAGAATACAAAAATAAACAAAACTAGAGTACACATGCCACCATGTTTCATGTCATCATCAATCTCAAGTCCCACTAAAGATAACAAATCGAACACATATTTTAATGAAGATGACAGATCAAACATATATTTTGATGAAGATAATAGATCAGACATATATTCTGATAAACATATGGTTTTAACGAGTAACAAAAATGAACATGTTATTTCTATCATCATCTTTAATCTTCATGTACATTCACTTTTTTGGACAATTTTGTGCATCATTCCCAATATCTTTGCAACTCTTACATTTGTGTGGTGCTAATACTTTAGGGCCGCCCCCCGTCTTACTAGACCAACCCATATGTGGACAACAAGTTTTTATTGTGCTAAAACCTGAAGAGAAAGAACTGGGAGTTGGCTTTTTGCTCTTGCCTTTATCTGCATGCTCCAATATTCTCTTGCACCTCCCCTTTGCACAAATATCATTGGGTGGGAGTATTTGCACTTTATTTGGAATGGTCGAACCAATAAAGTCTTCTTGCCTAGTGTGAGAGCGAGGCTGAAACAAGAAGGACAATGATTCTAAATTTTGTAACAAAAGGTCCATGTCTTCTTCTGATGTCTTGGCCATTTAATAAATATCTTGAAATGTATTTTGGGCATTTGACATCTTCCTTCTCATGGATTCATCCACGGACGTTGTTGTTTTCTTCATTAATAAATTGTCTTCCGTATCATAAGCATTATATCTGGAAATTAAACAACAATACATCAGCTACGAAAAGATAATTTAAGAACCATATATGTAGGATCGAAGTACACGTGTAAAGCTACCAGAGGAGGGGTGAATGGTAGATAAAAAAATTTTCAGCGGAAGCAACAAAACACCCCTCAGCAGAAAACTGATCTGTTAAAGAAACTGTGTGTGCGACTAATCTAAACATGTTCAACTGTGAAAAAACTAGTATAGATTGTAAATAATCAAGTCACGAGGAAGTCACAACAAGAACCATGAAAATCCGTTTAGATAAACTCAAGTTACAATCGAAAGATCGAACAAAGGTCAATCTGTCCTACGCGAGAAAAACAGTTCTAGAATACTGCAAAGAAACTCGTGTAGATCAGAAACCACAAATTCAATGACCGTGAAATTTTCACAGATGAAATATAATCAAGTTGTGAAGACAACCCAAAAAGAATCACATCAATTGGATCTGTAAAACTTGAGTTATCATAAAACCACCGAAGCAAGGTAGTGCTGAACAGAAACTCAACGAGAAAAACTTGTCTGAAACAAGTCGGACGAACAAGGCACAAAAGTTCCTTTAGAATACGAATTTTATGTATAAAAACACAAGAGGAACAGCCCCAAAGTCGTGTACCCACGAGCCTTGGCCTCCCTTCCTTATATGACCAGCCCTAAGGCCAACCCAATTTAAACTAGGACTCCTACTCCTACTTGGATTCAAACTGTAACTTTTCAATACTGGTCAAGACTCTTCTACACTCAGGTAGAATCAATCTTAAGACTTCCAAACACCTTAGGAGCATCCCAAACATTTCTAAAATAACTCAACTTCATGTCCCACACGAAATCCTATCATAACCAACTCAAAACTTTTCATATTTGAGTCAAACACGACTCAGCCGCAGCCTGAGTCGATAACCTAGTCGGTTGGACCTTTCCGACCAATTCTTTACGTCCACATCTCTTCATCACGCCTTGGAACCATGCAGCCATGTCCATGCACTCCTTGCACACGTGCAAACATCTTCCAATGACGTCCAAGATACATTCATATGCATTGTTCTTGATTCAAACATATTGCGCAACCTCCCGATCAACTCAACCACAATTCCTCCCGAACTTGGTTGTTGAACCTCATCTTCTCCCTAAGACTAGTTAAATGGATCCCGTCACCAGCCATGTCTTGAACTCAAGCAACACCTGCACATGAATAGACAACCAATACTTCCGAGCACAAGTCCTCGACTTGACTCTCGTTAGTTCCGAAACTACAACATCTTACGTAAGCACCTCACATAAGCATGTTGTAAATCATAGCAAAATGATATCAGCCATAACCACCAAAACACACTAAAAACTTAGTAAAATAATACTAAGCAAACTTTCCATAAGAGTAAAGCAAGTTCGAAACATTGCAAGTTAAAAGCAAAACCATTGCAATCAAGCTCTGAACCTTACCAAAGCTAACCGGACCTAGCACCGGAGTTAGCAAAAACAAGTCGGACCTAGCCAAAATAAGTCAGACCTAGACAAAGCAAGTCGGACCTTACATCGGATCTTGCCGGAGCTACCCAAAACAAGTCGGACCTATCGTCGGACCTTGCAGGAGCTCGGACCTAGAGTCGGACCTTGTTAAAAAGGTGTTTTGGTAGTATTCAAAACTTTTATCGTCAAAGCCAATGTATTCAGCACACCTAGGTCTCACAATGTACAATAGATTACCTTTTACAGTTTTTCATCCATATTTTTGTGATGTAGTACATTGGCAATTTTTGTAATCTTGCACATATGAACATATGTATAATATGACGACATGGTATTCCTATGGACTCAAACATTATACATGAGCACTTGTATACATGATTGGTAGTGAAGCAAATCACCTCTCTAACTCTTTGATAGTTGTCGGTCATGGTAACAATTTTTCTATCATCCATTTCAGTTGTGCTCTGGACATCACAATGCCCCCTTGCAGCTAACACCTCTTCTTGATATTTTTAAATACTTCATGTGTGGAAACAATGCCACCATGTTTTTCTATTTCCCTCGAAGTAAATAGAGTAGCGTTTGTATGTAGAATTGTGTTATCATGTATGAGTTCTTCCTGTCGTTGACATTTCAATGCCGTGTCAAACCGTAGCCAAAACTCTACAAGTGCAAGCTTGTGACCTATGAAACGATTAAAAAAGAAATTTGCACTCTGTGACCTTGATGTCATTCGAAGAATACCTCCAGGCCAGACGTGTCTAAAATATGCTGGTATACATGACTCGCGGATGTGATACCTTTTCACCATCCATTCATTAGTCTCCAAATGATAATATGTTATTATAGCTTGCCATTTGCTCTCAAACTCTTCTGTTGTTCCTGAACCCCATACACATGACTTAACTCTTTTCCAAAACTCCTTATCCTCTATCAGCTTAGAGGAGGAAATCAATTTTCTCTGGGAATTTTTTTCATGACATGCCACATACACAACCTATGGATGCTGTTTGGATAAACAGTAGCAATAGCAGCCCTCATCCGCATCGGTTACAATAAGTCTAGGTGCCTTCGCTCTTATAGCTCGTAAAAAATGTCTCAAATAACCAAACATAGCTTTCAATTTTCTCATCGGCCAAAAAAGTAGCACCAAAGAAAATAGAACGGATATGATGATTCACTCCAGTGAAAGGTGTAAATTTCATATCATATTGGTTTGTGCTATAAGTAGAATCAAAAGTCACAACATCACCAAAATGGACATAGTTATTTCTACTAGTTGCATCAGCCCAAAACACACGAACCAATGGACCATCATTCACTTCATATTCGAAGAAAAAACCTTGATTCAATTCCCTGAGCCTACTAAATTGGTCAATAAACATCTGAACATCACATCTTTAATTTTCTTTCTAATATCTATATAATAGTTTTGCAGATCTTTTTTTGTGCAAGCCACATACTCAAAATCCCCTGCATCCACATGAAGTAGTCTGTATGCTTGTGATGTTCCTATGCTTTCTTTGTGGCAATTAAAAAGTGTTGTCTTTGCTTTTTCACTTACATGGCGCTTGGATCTCAGCATATGTTGTTTGCTAGGTGTCACAAGATCATGGTTATGTTCCTCATAGTGTTGCAATTTGGTACTTTTCTTGACTAGTGCGCTTAACATAAATAGAAGCTTGACATCCACATCTACTCTCCCTTGTCAGGCGCACCTTGGATGAATTCTTAGATTTATTATCTTTTTCTATTTTGTATCCTTCCCTTGCACACAAGTATCATTTCCACTGAACCACTCCATTGTCATCTGTTTTTTGTTGCCCAAGACGAACAAAAAACTAATGTCGTGTGCATAATCCTTGTGGAATTTCTCTATAGATTCACCATCATCAAATGATACGCCTACCTGCAAATATGCATAATATTTGTAGTTAATCATTGAAATAAATTGTAAATGTATGGAAATTTAAATATGCAAATATACTCAACTGAAGTATATTTGTTTTCTTCGTTGGCATCCTAAACCCATTACTCATATTGATATGCCCATCATCATTCTAGATAGAAGAGAGTACTCCAACGCTAAAAAAATAGCACCTTGCATTACGTATATAATTATAGTATAGATGCAATATAAAATAGAACAAGTAGGTATATGAGCTAGTACCTACTGTCCATTGTACACTGAGAATCTTTAGTGACAAATGCAGAATTAAGGTGGTTAGCAATGACTTGGCGTGACTCGTCGATAGCATGGGACACAAGGTTTCCAACTTCATCCATTTTAAGATGATCAATTGCAAGTTTCGTGTGAGCACAGTTCGTGACCTAGATAAAAAAACTGAGCACATCAGATACATATACATGCACCTTTAGTGGGTGATTAGAAAAACAATTGATGCAGTAGTACCTGTTTTACACGAAGATAGTTATCTAGCACCCGCTGCGCTAGGACACTCTTCTAGAGTGGGGATGATCAGGTAGATATATTGAACAAATGTATGCAAGTTACGGCAATATATAATGCATGAACCATGTCAATTGAACTAAAATTGAACCGTGAACTGCATGTACCTTTCTAAACTGACGGCTGCCACGTTGCTGCCGAGAGCACGCCTCTAATCTTGTTCATACTCGGCGGCGTTGTCAGCGTATATACACGGCTTCAATTTCGGCGGCGACAGACAGCAGCTTCAGCCTCGTAGCGGAACTCCGATCAAATAGTTATTGAACGTTGTCGGCAGCGTATATACGCGGCGGTATTCGGCGGCTGTGGACAACGGCATCATATGCAGCCCTGGCAGCAGAAAAAGACTTCGGCGGCTGCGGACAACGGCATCATATGCAGCCCTGGCAGCAGAAAAAGACTTCGATGGTGATGGACAACGGCTTCAGCCATGGCAGCAAGAAAAGACTGGTGGCAGCGGCGGTGTATGTTTTTGTTTGTCTTCACAGTTTGTAGGAGAATATATTTTATTTAAAGTGTATTTTGTTAATCTGCGTACTCAGGTGGAGGGGACTAATTAAAAAAAGAAGCATTGATTGGAGATCTATTAGTTTAGGATCTCTTTTTGCATTTTTGCACCAAACTTGTTTTTGCATTCTAGTTGCTGTCGTCTTAGATAGGAAGATGACAGTTCGTGAGAAGATCAGAACAGCAAACCAGCTGCCCAAATCAGACTATCATCATAATCACCTGAAATCTGAACAACATACGATACCCAACGCCCCTAAAAGCAAATGCGAGTACATGCCACTGGGGGGAGTGAGGCGGCGCCGCAGAGCCACGCTGCCTCGGTCAGTCAGTCAGGCAGGCGGGTGGGGGGCGCGGCGGCGCACAAGCAGCTGGGCGGACTTGGAGGCGCATGTAACACCCTAAAACCTGCTAAAGAGGAGAATTTAAAAATTTTTGGACGTATTGCATGTGGTGTAGCAATTCAAATTTAAACTGGAATTTAGATTTGAATCAAAACAGAAAAAGGAAAAGGAAAAAGAAAAAGAAAAAAAACCGGCCAGTGGGCCGAAACCCACCCAGCCGGCCCAAAACCCGCACGCGCCCCCTCCCTCTCTCCCTCTCTCTGACGTGTGGGGCCCGCTTGTCATCTTCTCCCCCCCCCCTCCCCCGCGCGCCCCAACTAACCCGATCTTCCCGCGCTGATCGCGGCTGCTCCAGCCGGTTTCCACGCCCGATCTTCGGCAGGGCGATACTGCATATCAAACCAACCCTCCGCCGCCCTCCCTCGCTCATTTAAACGCCGACGATCGCCCCTTTTTCCTTCCCGATCGGCTGTTTTTCCTCTCGGTGAGAACCGAAGCTTCCACCGCCGTTTTCCTTCGATCCTCGCTCGGATTTCCTGATCTAACATGCTGATCATGTTCCACCGCCTCCGGGGAGTCTCGCGGGTGAAGGAAACCCGGTGTTTTGCGCTCTAGACACAGCTCCGGCGAGCACCGCCGCGTTTTCACCTCGGACCTCGTCGCCGACCGCCTTCCAGGGCCTTCGATCTCAAGAAAAACCCCGAGGTGAGATCCCCTACCTCCCCTCTTCCGTTCTATGCCAAGAAATCTAAGTTTTAGGGAGTATAGACGAAAACCTGAAGTTCTCCGGCGAGATCGCCGCCTCCCGCCGCCGCGCGCCGCCGGGCAGCGCCGCCCGCACACAACCAGGGCGACGTGGCCCCCTGAGGCCCGTCCATTTTAAATCGTGTGGTTCCTATTAGATCTAACCGTACCGCTTCGCGTTATAATCTCAGCCGTCTGTTTTAAATTGGACGGTTCACGTCGGCCCCGCATTATAAAGGCCAGGAATCTTACGCGCTACCCCCTGGGGATCTCGGAAAACACGAGCTTGCCCCGGAAACTTCTGATCTAGGCCCTGGACTTAATAAAAATTAGGAAAACCTCTCTGCTATGTGTAATTAGGCCCCTGAAAATTTAGGAAATAGTAAATTAAACCTTGCAGTAGGGTGGATTTGCCTTTTAGACCCTATAAGATATTAAATTCAGAAATTTGAACATATGAGTAGAATTTAAATTCAAAAGGTAATATAAACACATGTGCAAATACAAATTTAAACTCTCGTAGCACTTGGAAAACCTTTAGAGGGAGTTAAAAATAGATTTTAGGCTGAAATGAAATTTGCCTAAGTGTTGCTCATTTTTATGATCTCTAGAGACACATTTTAGGCTAGAAAATAATTCTAAAAACTGGTAAAATAAATTTAAATTGTTTCACATCAGAGAGGAAGTTCAAAAATATTTTATTGAACATTTTATATCAGAACCTATTCTGTTTAGATGATATGTCTTGCTATTTTAATATTAAAATTTACTTTTAGGCATAGAAAATAAATCTGAAAATATAGGAAAATAAGTATGCACAAATTTGAAAATGTTAAATGAGGTCTTTATTTTCAAAAACTTCAAAATTAAGATTTTGTAGAAGATCTAAAAACCTATTTGGAGTAGGAAACTTTCTTTCATGCAAATTTTGTGGCTAAGGAGTGTATTAATTAAATATAGAGAATTTGTTCAAATGGGAAATTAATATATAGTGTGCAACTAGAAATCTGAAATACAAAAGTTAGAAATAATATATATGTATATATGTTTAGAAGTGTATGTAGGTCTAAAATCAACACATCTAGGGTAACCACAACACTTAAACATGTGAATGACTTTAATATGTATGTATGTGTGGTTTGCATGAGTGAAAGTGTGGACTATGGCTTATGGATTGTTGTTTTCTTTTGCTATGTGTATTGGCATGAGTAGAACCTGCCCCAGAGCAAGTTCTCACCTTCCAAGACCAAGACTTTCCATTCCCAGAGCAGCAGGAAGAAGGCAAGTGTCCTTGACCACTTTGATCATATACTAGGATATGTAGTTACAATTTAATTTGCATTATCAATTTGGAATATGATACCCAAGCTAAGAAGTTTCCCTAGATTTTCATTATCTTATATCCTTGTATCCTGGGTTGGGGTTTATTTTATTATGTCATTCATTCATATTACTTATGCTTAGCCATGCTTAGAATGGGATAAGTGGGATATGAGATCATCAACTTATTTACCTTACTCTTGAATGAGATATTATGAGTTATGTAGAGGTAGGGATCGAGGCAAGTTGGATGATTTGGTTGGTGCTGTGTGCACGAGACTCAGGTTTGTGTTTAGTGCTTGCCTGTATCCTAAGGACCGATTCATGGAGCATGTAACCTGGCTTTACCGTGCCAACCACATGCTGAGATGTGGCAGCATGGCCAATTAATTAGGTGTATCCGCAACTGGACTACCATATAAACCGCAAGGCTCAAGAGGGGGCCACTGCAGCGGGGTTGGAGCCTCTTGTATGCTGTTAGGGGTGAAACCTCAGTGGGCCACGCTCGTTGGGAATCCCTTTGTAAATATCTCGTAGTGATCTCCTGCCTACACGCCTGGGAAGTGTGAATGTGATCCGCGGCCACTGGTATAATGGAGGTTCTTTTAGTCCACCCGACATCGGGGGATAAAATCACTACATGTGGGTACAGTGGTGCAAACTCTGCAGAGTCAAAACTGTCATGACAGCCGTGCTCACGGTCAAGAGGGGCTTGGACTTATTCATGATTAGAGGATGATGGATTGGGAAGTTGTTGAGGTTAAGCGGGAAGCTTAACATTGGAGATGAGATTATGTTTACTTGATATTGATGATGGGTTGAGGGATTGGAACCATTTCACCTGTGTAGTAATGTAGGTGCTTAACAAGCTAAGGTGATAGGTATTAATTGCGTAGTGCTTTAACCATGAGTTCAACTTCTCCTTGCTCTAGCCATGCATGACATAACTTTCCCACACTTGCTGAGTACTAACGATACTCAACCTTGCTTTTCTGTTGGTTTAAATTGCTGCTCAGGTCAAGGGGATGATGTGGTGTTCAATGACCAAGACTTCGGACCCGAAGAAGGATTCTAGGTTCACGGAGTCCCCCAGGCAACGCCTGTGACGGAGCCCACAAGATTTATATTCCGCTGCTATTTTATTTACATGTTATGAACATATTATCGTCCATTGAGACATTATGTTATGTAAGAATTATTTTATATTCGAACTCTTGGCTTGTAATAAATAATGTTTCACTATTTGTCATCACATATATGAGAGAATGATACTGACATACATGTGATATTCACTCGGTTGTTCTTTGGGCAAACCGGATGTGACAGCGCAGAAAGAAAGAATGATGCTATGGATGGGGTAATTTTGATTTATATATATATTATATATTTTAGTTATGACATTTATTAATAACATATCGATAGTAAATGAGGAAACTCGTTTTTCCTATAATAGTATTTAATGAGTGTATGGAGTGCTATTCTGGAAGTGTCTCGTCCCTTCCTGTGCTCCAATTCCACCGATAGGTGCTTGTCGCCTGCTTCTCCCCGGATCAATGCAATCTATGTCGGGATTGGCACGGTCATCCTCACCACCAGACCCTCGACGGACAGCGGGCGAGGAGGCGGTGACGGGGAGGGATCCGTTGGTTTGTCTACGACGGCGGAAGGGGCGTATCTGTGGCGGCGGAGGAAGGGCGCAGTCGCTGCGTCTAGCGCGGGCACCGTGCTCTGGCGTGAGGCCCTCATCTCATCGCTGCAGTCGCCACCTCGGCCTTGTTGGTGTCCGAGAGCAGGAGCATACTGTCACCGGCCCAACCTGCCGCACGGCCTTGGCCACCGCACATTGCCGCGTAGCCGCGTGCCTAACTGTGGCCGCCGGTCGCCGTGCCGTGGCCGCACGCGCCTGCCCTTGGCCGCCGCGCATCACGGTGCCGCTGCACACGTCCTCACCTCCGTCCAGCCCCACGACGATGTCGAAGGTCTCGTGCTGACCAGGCGCATCCGCGCCGCCGCTTTCTTCACAGGATCACAGCCGAGGACTGGCCTCTTCTCCCAGGTACGGCCCACCTCTCCTCAGTCTTTGAGAGTAAAAAAAAATGCTGGTCATTGCACAGTTCTGTCTAATCTCCAGAAGATTGCACAGTTTCAGATCCATATTCAATCAAAGAGCTCCCCTGATATTTGACCAATTCGTTGCCTGTTAGCTTAAATATCCACTATATGCATAGTCCACATAGCATTTATCTTGGTCTGTATAGTGCTTCCATTCCAAGCGTTCAGTTGCGCAGTGCTTGTAAGCGTTCATTCTGCACCGCTTCATCTTCAGGCTTCTCTGAATTGCTAAAAAGAAACACGGGAATGTGCATTAGCTTACGCTTCAGTACTAGAATAGAAGCTAAAGAGTGTTGAACCGTTCTTCGAACCTTGCGTTTGTTACGTCCACCGCACATGTACCTCTGATTTGTGAATTGTGTACAGGTGTTTTTATTATTTCTTTTTCAGTAATGGACAAAGGTTCTGAGCCTCAGTTGCAATTCACTTGCAACTGAATTGCAGGTCAGCAATAGTAATCACTAAACCATGCTTGGTCTGACATGCACAGATCGCCCAGGCACCTTGCGCAGTCAGCTAGCAACGCACGTAGGCCCCTGGTAAACGTGTGGCATATGCCGGTCGCCTCCATGTGATAGATCGGCGGGTCCTTGGTGGTGGCGAGCTGCAACTCAATTTCTTAAAAAAAAAGGTCTTGGAGAACAGTATTCACACTGATTTCTTTGGTCATTTTGTGCGATTCAAGCCCATCATCGCGTACTAGTGATTCTAGAAATTCAAATTGTTTTTGATGAGCAGGGTCCAATGGGATGATGACCTACAAGGATTTAAGGACAGCGATATCTGCGGATGTAAATGCCAAACTGTCTAAAATTATCGTTCTTATGTCATCATATGCTTAAAAAGGTCTAGTGTGACCACTAGCAAAGTTATGTGCACACTGATAATTAGCTGACCACGCGTTGCCCTGTATATTTCTTATGGATTAGTATACCCCCATTTAGTTTGAATACTTTATAGTTTACCCCTTTATTTTGAATAAAACTGTACATTTTTTTGAATCAGGTGTTTTTCACCCAACCGAATAAACCTGTACATAATTCGCCATTTAGTGTAGTTAATGCTTAGATGTTTATTTCACTTGCAAGAACCCGTGTTATGTGGATAAATATCTTGCTCGTAGATGGATTATACCCTGACAACTCAAAGCATAAATATTTTAGATTCAGAGAAACGAGTCATTTGGGAAAATGTTTCCATTAACTGCAATTGTGAGGGTAAGTGCATGTATTTGCAATATAGTGCATTTTGATCATGTTTGCATAACGTTTTCGACAGCCGGCGTGTGTTTCAGTATAGTGTGTTTTGGTCTGGTTTCATTTGACAGCGGGTGTGTTTGCCGTGTAGTATGTTTTGGTCTACTTTCATTTGCTCATGCTAATATGGTTAAAGTCACGTTCAGAATACTAGGACCCCTACATTCCCTGCTTCAAGTCTGTGCGACTCACAAACTTATCCTTTGCATCATGTTCAGGTATTTTATTCTCTTGTAACATGGATCATGGTACTCATTTGGTATGAGATCATGATATCTTTGGTTTCAACTTTTCCTTTCATCACTTACAGGATCGCCCTACCAGTTCAATTTAGTGGTTTTCTTGTTTGCCAATATAGTGTTGCTCATGTATTATGTCTATTTTGAATGTTTAAGGATTTCAGCATTCATATTATTCGGTGCTTTATGAAGAATTAATTGGACACGTTATTCGGAATCCCAACCGGCGCATGCCACACTTGATGGTTGTGTGATCCTTCGGTGCCTCAGAATGTGAACAGGAACCACGTCATGATGGTCTGCTGCTGTTACATTAAGGAAACTAAATCGTGGCGATGCAGAGCTGACCTTCCAATAACACAGGATAAGATCAAGGCAGAAGGGGGCTATACTTACGCCGTCCCATTTGAAGTTTATTTCTGAATTTGTTTAAAGTCAAATCAATTTAATTATAACTAGGTTTATAAAAATAAGTATTAGCATCTACCACACAAAATAAGTATATTATGAAAATATACATTATTGTGAATCTAATAATACTAATATGCTGCTATAAAAATTAATAATTTTTATGAACTTGGTCAAAGTTGGATTAGTTTGACTTTGACTAATTTCAAAAATAAACTTTCAGTGAGACAGAGGGAGTACTTCTCTAGAAGCAAGCAAGTATATATTGATTGTACGACAACCTTGGGACCTCTGGGGCTAGCGACAATGTCAGGAAACTAGGGTAGTACATCATCGACTAAATATAGATTGTATTAGAAAGTTAAATTCTCGAGGCCTTCATAAATGTTGTTCAGATAGGGAGTCCAAATGGCACATGCAGTAGTTCTTCACGAGCACAAACACACGAATAGGGAGATCGAGCAATCAGGAGTACACGTTGCTCTTTATCTCGCAGCTGGACCTCAACAGAGCATCGATATTAGAGGCATGATATGATTGGAGGCAGTGCAACACAGGACACTGCACGGAGGAGAGGAGAAAGTTGTTTCCCTGATGCATATTTCACAAGTAGGGATCTTATATAAGCGCCAGAGAGAGAGGGAACATCAGGCCGAGTTAAGACATCCAACAATTTGCATTAATTATATTGTTATCAGGGGTGTAAATTAGTGTCCGAACGTCTAGGCGCTTGCCGAGCGCTTGGACGCCCACGCGCCCCTAGGCGTCTGACCAGGCGTGGACGATGGCGGAGGCGGCCACGGAGGCGGGGGCAGAGGCGAGTTGAGGGCTGAGGAGGTGGGCTAAGGAGCCCAATTAGTGTGAACCGATGGTCCACGTTTTAGATAGGGAGATAAAAAACTACCCTTACCCTAACCCTACCCATTTTCTTCCCTCACCCCCTCTCTCTCTTCTCTCTAATGGTGGTGGTGGCGACAGGCAAGCGAGGCGGCAGTGGTGGCGGTGCGAGGGGCCGGCAACGGCCACGGCGAGACGGCAGCGCCGTGAGGTATCGACAGCGGGCTGTACATCGGTGATGGCGGCGGCAACAGCGGTGGTGGCCTAAACAGCAGCAGCGGCGGCCAGCCAAGCGAGGCGGCCGACCATGGCGTCTAGGCCGAAGCACCTGGAAGCCTAGACGGTGACTAGGCGTCGCCTAGGCGATGCCTGGTAAACATTGATTGCTATCAATCGGCAAGTACCACATCCATTACTAGTAATAAGTGAGTAAAATTGAACATTGGAAACGACAAAACATGACACCACACAAGCGAGATGTGACAAGGCATAGCATGGCTCGGCTTGCCCCACGCGCGTGACACAACATTCACCCTCTCACACCTTCACAATTGATTATATAATAGTATAATATCTCGCGATGGATAAATGTCAAATGAGAATCCCTATGGAGGCCAGGATCGTGTGGTTCATCATCAGAATGGGATTGACTCACTCGAGAACAGGCATAGGATAGATGAACTTTTTAGCGTTTTATTAATATCTCTCTTTTGGAAGTTTAAGAGGTTTAAAATCCTCTTAATTTTTCATGCGCGATTATTGTCCTCTTAGTATTCCACATAGCAAAACTTAAACAATGAACTATGCCTTAAATTAATAGTTTTCTGTGAATGATTTCCATCAAAGCGTTTGCTAGTACTGGACTGCGATAGGCATTCTTTCAGTTTGGAACATATAAGTCATACTCCCTAACTTTTCATGAGTATATAGATATCACCCAATGTAATAGACTATGATTAGCAGTCGGGCCCATATACGTGTAATTTCTTAGGAGATGATATGTAGGTCAACATATATGGTTATATAAGTAACTTAGAATACATTAAAATATAACTAGCTTATCATATAGAATAAGAGTAATAATATCTAGTGGAGTAGGCTTTATACATATGTACTTTCCCCTTGTAGCTTGTTTCAGCATCCTAGGATCACCGATCACATGGGATGAGTTACCACTATGGTATGACTTCTCTCTTGATGATTCATCTATCACATTTTGTGATAGCCCCTTAGTGAAGGGGTCTGCCAGGATTTTAGTCGTGTGGACGTAGTTTAATGCTATTACTCTAGAGTTTTTCATTTTTCTGACAAATTTCAGTTCATTCTCAATGTGCCTTGATGACTTCATGTCATCTTTAGAGTAGTTAAACTTAACAATCACAGTTTAATTGTCATGGTTCATGTTGGTACCCTGCGAACCAGGTACCCTCGCGTGGAGGGATGAAGACAACCCAGGTCCCGCCTCCCTGCCGAGGCGGGCGCTAGCGAGGCCACATATCCTTGGCCCCGAGGTCGACCCTAGGGCTGCCACGTGTGCCTAGGCTCTGGAGCCAACATGTGTCCTCGGCCCTGGACTGAGCCTCCCCGGTGAGGTAAGGTCCGGAGCTTCCATGTGTATGTTGGGTCTGAACGTCCTCCCTGCTGAGGAGGGCTCCGGAGCCGACACGTGCCCTTGGTCCCAGACCTAGCCTCCCCGCTGAGGTGAGGTGCGGAGCTGCCACGCGGGCTCCGAACCTCCTCCCTGCTGAGGAGGGCTTCGGAGCCGACACGTGCCTTGGCCCCGGACCTAGCCTCCTCACCGAGGTAAGGTCCGGAGCTGCCACATGTATGTGGGCTCTAAACCTTCTCCCTGCTAAGGAGGGCTCCGGAGCCGACACGTGCCCTTGGCCCCGGACCTAGCCTCCCTGCTGAGGTGAGGTCTGGAGCTGCCACACGTACCCGGGCTCCGAACCTCCTCCCTGCTGAGGAGGGTTCCGGAGCGGGCACATGCCCTTGGCCCCGGACCTAGCCTCCCTGCTGAGGTGAGGTCCGGAGGTGCCACATGTATGTGGGCTCTGAACCTCCTCCCCGTAGACGAGGGCTCCGGAGCCGCCACGTGTCCCACGATCCGTCGTGGGCCGGGAGTCGAAGAAGTCAAGGATAAAGTGCGCTGTCAGGCCATGCATTCAAGGCTCGTGCCTTCCCCAGAAGCATGGCACACGACGCACGCCTCCATCCTACGCCCGTTCTCCATTACGGTGACAAGACAGGGCGGCGAGGCGTGACAGCGGCACAGTGCCGCTCTGCAGAGCGAGGCGACATGGCAACAAGACAGTGTCATCATCATCGCCTGCCACGTGGTCAGAAGTGCTCAGCACGCCAGGAAGGGACTTAATTCCTTCACCAGACACTCTACTCAGAGTTGTAAAAACCCTAGACTATGTATAGGGTTTAGATAGCCTCGGGGCCACCTATCGGGCCCTGGGCCTCATTGTAACCACCTCAGCCTTGGAATATAAAAGGACCGGTGTAAAAGTCCCAAAACTTGTAAATAGAAAACTTGACCTATGAATAAAGTTGAGTTTAATACAAGAAATAGGACTTACAAAAAACTTTTGTATACTCATGAAAGTGTGGGCAAGTGCAATAAAACTTTGAATTCAGTTTGAATTAAGAGGGTCACTTCAAAAGGAAGAAGGGCACTTTCAAAAGAGGGAATTCAAATTGTTGTTTGAGAAGTTGTATTTGCAATAGCCAACTCAAAGATCAGAGGACAGATTTGAATTCCTCAGGTCCAAATTATGAGGGAGCCAAGTTTTGAGCAAATTTGGAGGGGCTTTGATATGAATGTCAAAGGAACTTGTAAATTTCATCCAAATTTGAATTTAAACTTGAAACTGTGGCACAAATTGTCAAATGTCAAAATGGCTTTTGGATTTGGATCCTGCATAGATGAATTTACAATGTGTCAAAAATTTGGAGATATTTTGGGGCAGAGGGGAGCTGTGGGCCCCACTGGTCATTGAGAGGAGGGGGCCTAACTTACTGCCTAAGTCACTCTGTTCTCGGTTCGCACCCGAGCTCACACCGAGCCACCGCGAGGCGCCACGCACTGCCGACCGAGGACCCGGAAGCACCTCCCGAGCTGCTTGGGATCGATCTTTCGTTGCTCTTACCGCCTCCACCGAGAGCGTAGCGCCTCACCCAATCACCTCACGCCACTGCCGTCTTTACCCCACGCCTCTCGTCGAGTTCTTGCCGCACGGAGAGAAGTCCTCGGAGCACCGGCGCCCGGACGCCTCGGTAGCTTCCGCGCCGAGCTAAGCCGCCCTACAGCCCCACCAGACCTCCCTCGACGTGGCCGAAGCGGTAACTAGGCTCTAGCTCCGCAGAAACCCCGGCGTCGAGCTCGGTTCTCTACCACAGCACCGAAGGGAGCCGCCACGACGAGAACTCGTTGGCCGGCGCCGCAGGGCTTCTCCCACCCAGTTGAAAAATCAAAAAGGTGCGCCTGTAAACCTTCTCGCTTCACAACAATGCCGGCAGCGTGTCATGCACCGAGCTCGCCGGAATTTCAGTTTTGCCGATGACATACGATAATGGCCGAGAGGAGAAACTCGGCGAATTCGTTTCACACGTCGAACCACTCCCAACACGACGTAGCCTACACCTTCTATACCCCCGTGTGCGTTCATAGGACCAAGAACCATCGAGAACCATCGAGCAGAGCTGCTGTTCATCGAGTTTTTCGATTTTTGCCGGATTTTGACCTAGCCCGACGGTGAGGTCATATTTTCGGCGAGTTCCAGCGAGATCGGCGGTTGGGTCCGTGTTCTCCTCGGTGCGGTGGTGCTGTAAGCGCAAACGGCTACGTGTTTGGTGTCGTATCACGCCCTGGCGACATCACCGGAGTGCCCACCGCCTCTGTCGCCGTTGCACTTAGGTTTCCGGCCACCTTCGATCGGAGGTAAAACCGACAACGTGTTCCTCGCGCGAAACCATGCAGTGGCGGCAAAAATCAACAAGTTTCGAGGACTGGAACCCCTTCCCGGCGAGGTCTTCGGCGAGCCCGGCGGCGGGGTCGCCTGGGAGCCGGAGGAAGACGAAGACGGCGGCTGGCCCACACGTCAGTCTCTGTTGCGAGGGAGGGGGATTTTCTGTGGCCTCGGATCGGTCTGTGACAACGCGGGGACGGTTCTGTGGCCCCGTGTGGCTTGAGTTCAGCAGCTGACACGTGGGGATGGGGCCACTGTCAGAGTTTAAACATTTCCCCGATTTAATTTGAATTCCAGATATAGTTCAAACTTTAGAACCTCATAACTTTCGCTAGGAAGCTCCAAATTTAGTGATTCAAATTGTGTTGGATTCAGGATGAAAAGCTCTATCCAAATATGCAACCCAATTTGCATGAAAACTAATAGAAAATTCTGGAAAATTCTTTAAAGCTTTTCAGCAAAAGAATTTTTGAGGGAGTCTGGTTCATCCAAAATTCCCCAAATTTTGCCAGAATATTCTTTAGGATATTAGTAGACTCCTGTAAGAGTTTCAGCTCATTTGAAGTTGATTTAGTTGGGGTAATCATAATTCCAAGTTTCTGCATTCAAATAAGCACAGAAACATTTTCAGGGAATTTCCAAAAGCTTGGAAATTCAGTTCTAGCCATTCCTTAGCTCCAAAAATCCTAGGAAAAATCATGCATGCTCCCTGAGCTATGTATGAAATTGTAATTCACTTGAATTGGCATGAAAGTGCAAATTTATTGAGAATTAATTCCTTTTTGCCTAAATGCTTAGGGAATTGTTCTGGGTGATCTACTTAGTGAAATATTTTGAATTTTGGTCCAGAGGACTTTCTTGTGACAAGGAACTCACAAAAAAATTTCCAGCTCCATTGGAGCCCTGGATCATTATGTACTGTTCAACTCATTAGTTGATCCCCACCCAAGTGATGAAATCCCACTCATCACTTGATCCTAGTGCTTGAACACAAACCCAAAACCACTAGCACCAGTTTCATTTTAAATTCTTAAACAGAGTTCCAGTTTTAAACCTTGTCTTTAGTACTTGTTAGCAAGGGTTTTATAATTAAACATGTATGCATGTTTATAACGTGTAGTGTTTAAACGTGGATAAGTGAAGATTGGATCAAGAGGCAAGAAGGCAGTGATTAAGCTTCAAGTCAGCAGAAACTAACTCCATATATCTCTGACTTTAGTCACCTGCAAAACCAAGGCAAGCCCCGGTTTGCACTTAAGTTGTTTTTAAAGTTTTCCCTTTGTTCACTACTATTGGTCAAAGTTTGTATGTGCATTAGGTCAAGGATGTTTTATACTCCACTTGCATAACCAAACATGAACCCTGAGGTCAAGGGTAGAATTGTATCATCGCTGTAGGATAAGGCCATGCTAAATAGCGTAGGACATCCGGTAGAAGTCGAGTAGTTGGAATCTACTCGCGAGCTATAGACGGGACTACCTGGGTGTAGATGGAAAAAGAGGGAAAACTAAAGTTTACATTTCCAAAGATGAGACCGGGCAGGATGGTTAGGCAGCGACAAGACGAGGTCTTGGTCGAGTAGCTCTGCCTGTGTCAGTTAAGGACCGATGCGTGTGCGGCACCCAGGAGCAGGTATTGAGTTGTGTACCGGATGCTTACTGACATATGGGAATCAGGAAACCGATGTACCAGGTTCACTGGATTGTAGAGGCATACCACATCGTCTCGTTAGACCTATGATCCCGAGGCGGCGCGACCGGTTCTACAGTTTAGTGTCCTGAGAAATATTGCCACATACGACGTAATGAAGGACGCAAGAGTTGGGTCTTCAGAGGCGGGCCTATGTGTCGAGTTATCCGGGTAGTGTTTGATTCGAATCACCGTCCATCGCGGTTATTGATTATCGCTTGCTCCCTGTGTTGTGACGTAGTAATCAAGTTGTGTGGAAATAGTTTGCAAAGTTTTAAATGCTGTTATGATAATTGTAAATTGCATGAAAACCATGTTTGAAGTAGAGATAGAGCAAACTAAAGTTATTTTTCCACCTTGGGACAAGTAACATTGGAACGAAGCGTTTCTTGTTTGATTGTGGAGTTCCAATGTTGCTAAGCGCAAGGTCACTACTATTATGGCTAAAACCTGAAAGTTAAGGATGAACTCGTAGGCGAGTCTTTTCGCAAATGACAGGGTTAAGTCTTAGGTTACTTTCATGTAGAGTTTCCTGCCTTAGGAGAGACGGTTAAGTCTTGCTGAGCCTTTGTGCTCACTCTTGCTATATAAGTGGTTTTGCAGGTAAACATCGACGCTATAAAGAAGGTTGTCCGGTGAGACTCGGGAACTTCCGAGTTATGTCACCTTTGGAGAACCTAGCCGCTGCCATGTCTTCGTGTTGCTAGCGAGAGGAGTCTGCGGGCTGGACCCCTCCTCGAGTGCTTCTTAGATACTCCACGTGAGCTGTTTATAGACTTCCGCTGTATCTATTTTATGTAAATTATTTACAAAGAACAATTTGTAAAGCTTCCGCTTTGATTTATGTAATACATTGTTCCTTATATGTGTGTTGTTCGGTGCCGCATAACACGACACCACCCAATGCGATCCCCGGGCGAGGCGGCACGACCCCGTGATGGAGGTCGGGCCCTCTCAGCGTGGTATCAGAGCCGCATTGGTAATAGCACATGGAATAAGGATCGTATTACGACAAAAACTTAGGATACGGTGAGGAAACGGTATTAGGCCCACATAAGGACTATAGTAGTATAGTTAAAGTGGCAGGACTAACATATTTGTTATAATTCTGAATTTTTGATTATGTAACGACGCTCCTATGTTCTGGTAAGCATGGTAAGGAACGCCACCGAAAGCGGGTCAATTTCGGTTAGCTCCCCTGGCGAGGAAAGTGGTTCAGGGATAGATCTCACAGCTTTGTGTGAGACGTCAATATGAACTCTTGGACTCTCCATGTTCCTGAGTTCATATGAAACACTGATCCCTAGCGTGCATTAGGCAAGTAAGTGGAGACCCCATCATGTGGTCAGTAACGCGATAGTGTGTTTGTCTGGAAGTAGCCCAGGAGGACATACGCAGCGCTTGCCATCGGCGTGCCCTGCAGGGCAGTAGGTGGTATCCGTTGGGTTGATAACATTCCCAACCGTGACGACCCGTTCATGACATACTCGGGTTCCCCGTCGTGTGGTGTTGAAACACGATCACGTACCTTGAAACGTGACTTAACTCAAGGACGGCCGTATGACAATGATACGGGCGTTTGTATTTACTTTCAAATATGGAACTACCTGTAATGAAACAACCTTTGAGTGCACCACTATTGGTGATCTTCTGCAGGTACTAACCACGTACGTATCCCGTGTAGTACACGTGTGCGAGAGACCGTCTTAGTGCCACTGATAGTATGTATATGCCGGTGTAATCCGGTTAGGATTTTTATTTGGTGAGGCTACGTAGTACCGACATGTTTCTTACGGTGCATCGACACCGTACTACACTTAATAACCTCTTGCTTATGAAGAAATGATTTATGAACTAACTTTCAACTAAAAGTGGAAGTTTGAAACAAGTAGTAGCTACTGAACTCTTATTTTGAGCTAAGATTCAAATGAGAGTATAACTAGGTATCAAAGTTTTCAAAAAACAGAGTGCTCTGTTTCTGGTAGGAATTCTTGCTGGACTCTAAAAGGGCATAACTCTGAGTAGCTTGACCCAAATATGGTGTATGATACAGTTCTGGAAAGATTTTCAAGTGCTCTACAATTTCTTTGTAGACCTCCAGAGCAAAATCACACTTTAAGTTGGTGAAAAGTCCAGTTGAAGGCAAACTGTTCAAAACCAGGACAATAGCAAAAACCTCTCTGGACTTTTCTGTTTTTAAGCCATAACTTATTGTAGAAAAATCTTTAAGAAGCCTATAAGTACTTGTTGGAAAGCTACTGAAGTTTACTAAAACTTTGGTATTGAACTCAAGTCAAGAATCTGTTGATAACTTGAGTAAAATTTGGAGTTTGTGTGAACCGGTCAGGGTAGTCCTGCTGATTAGTTTAGC
This sequence comes from Neostapfia colusana, assembly GCA_030760725.1. Taxonomy (NCBI): domain Eukaryota; kingdom Viridiplantae; phylum Streptophyta; class Magnoliopsida; order Poales; family Poaceae; genus Neostapfia; species Neostapfia colusana. The sequence goes on along the minus strand of JASWHV010000018.1, from coordinate 44,878,422 downwards.
GTACTAAAGATTTGTTTAAACATGAATGTGGTTATGCTTTCATAAAGTTCATTACATGTTCATGTTTTACTTATCTTTACTTACTACTGAGATAGAATTTTGATTGACCAAAATTTTGTTTCGTGCAGTATGGTACGCGCACACTCTCAAATGGAGATTGGAGGTTCAAGTCGAGGTGGGAATGACTCGACTTCATCACAAGAGCCATCTCCAACCGGATTGTCTGAAATTATGGCGAAGATGAGTGAAACTCTCCAAACTCTAGTTCAGCAAGGCATAGAGCGAGAAGCTCAACGTCACATGCCAACCCAGAGTACATATCTGGATTTCTTGACGACACAACCGCCGGTATTCTCTGAGGCGGCTGACCATTGTGAAGCAAATCACTGATTACGTGTCATCGAGTCCAAGTTTGGGTTGATCCAATGTGATAAATTCTTGAAGACTCTATATGCCGCTCAGAAGCTTCACGGCTTTGCGGGAGCATGGTGGGCAGAGTACCTTGCTGTCCAACCAGCAGGGCATCGTGTCACATGGGCGGAGTTCCAGGCTGCATTCCGTGCTCGTTTCATCACTGCGGGCATAATGCAAACAAGCCATGATGAATTCTGGAACCTAAAACAAGGCGACATGAGCGTTATTGAGTATGCGAAGTAATTCAATCGCTTATCTCAATATGTCCCTGACTATGTGAAATCACCATCCATGAGGGGTTATCACTTTTACCGAGGGCTGACCGCTAGGCTGCGATGTGAATTGGCTCAAGTTAGCCAAGAGAATTTTGATGAGTTTGTGAGCTGTGCTATCGCTCAAGAATATTATTCCAACCTCTACCTCAAAGAAAAGAGGGAGAGGGACTCATCACAGGATAAAGACAATCATCTACCTCAGAAGTATCTGTTGGTGATCCGTTCACCTTCCGGTCGAGAGATTCCACAAGAGGTGCAATCATTCTACGAGTTTGATGACTCTTCTACTCCACAGAGGTCTTATTCACCTCCACCGCAGCAGCAACTTGTCTCTTATGCACCTCAGTATCAACAAGGTGCACTAGAATATTATTACCCTCAAGAGGTTGAAGATGAACAAGGTAATTTCTCAGTTGAACCAAGTGCTGTCCCACTTCATGTTGACAACGAGCTCAATGTCAATGAAGCAACTGAACCGAACAGCAACAACGTGTCTGCGGGTCCAGTTCCAAAAAGTGATTTTGGGCAGCCCAGAAAAGCTATGTCAAAAGTGGGGACAGTCAATTATGTGTCAGTCGATGATCTGCCAAAGGGAGGACCTGTTCTTGCCGGCAGGTTTACCTTAAATGACAAGCCGGTTGTCATTTTATTCGACTCTGGTGCGACACATAACTTCATTAGCAGGGCAACGGTGATCCGGGATCAGATCTCCACAACTGTCACAAAAGGTTCTTACCTTATTCATTCACCAGGTGGAGACTGTAAGGATCGAAACGCCCAAGAGGGGGGGTGAATTGGGCTTTTTAAAATTTTAGAGCAATTTAAAACTTTAATGGTTGAAGCTCAATTCCCTATGCAAACTAACTACGCAAGCAAGAGAGTTAAGTGCGGAATAGTAAAAGCGTAATAGTAAGGGGTGAGGAGAGAAATGCAAACTCCCGCGGAGACTCGGAGACACGGCGATTTTTCCCGTGGTTCGGTAAGATCATAAAAATCTTTCTACGTCCACGTTGTGGCACCCACCAAAGGGTATAGCCACTCCCAAGTCACCAAGACGAGGGAATCCACTATCTTTCTCCGTTCGCCTTCTCCGGCAAGGTGGAGCTCAAGCCTTGTACAACGGTGATCCTCCGGGCTTCCACAAACATCTTGGTAAGCTCCGGAGTGATCTCTTCTTCCTCCAACGTTTACAAGGTGAGAGAAGTCACCAAGACACTCTCTCTCACTAGCCTAGAGATTCCAATCACCAAGAATGGACGCACACAAACTTCTCTCTAGCTAGATATAACCTATAGTTGGAGTACAAGAGGTTTTGAAGTGTGGAAGTGGTAGCTCTTGGTCTTGAATGCTTGAGAATGTGTAGTGAGGCTCTGGTGATCAAGACTTGTCGAAATGAACGGTTGGAGGGGTATTTATAGCCAGCCTACACGAGATAGCCGTTGGAAAAGTAGGCAGACTTTTTCAGTGAACATCGGATCCTCCGATGTACCCCTTTATATGATCATCGGTCGAATTCCAAATTAGCTGATGTCATGTGTCAGATGTGACCGTTGGATATACCCGTTGGATCTTTTAATCGACCGATGTCACTTCAACTATCATCGGATGATCCGGTGAATTGATCTTCAGAATTGGTTTAGAAGTAAAGTCTCGGTTGAAATTGACCGACGGACACTTACTTCATCATCGGATGATCCGGTGAGTTGATCTTCAGAATTGGTTCAGACATTATCCTTCTGTTAAAATCAACCGATGTGCCACTTCCTTCACATCGGATGATCCGGTGTGTACTGGGCTCTGAGGTCTTCTTCTTCTGCCAACTCAAACTCGACCGATGTAGTCATTTTGCAAGACATCGGATGATCCGGTGCTTGCAACTTGTTTGCTTCGAGTTGTTTTGAGTTGATCTTTTGGAATCTTCTTGAGTGACCTCTTTGACACTTGTTTGAAATGATATTACGGTAAAGTGTAAGCTTCTTGTGTTGCCAATTTTGATAGAATAGATTTGTTTGTATGAGTTCTTTATATCGAATGACCCCTTAAAATAGATCTTTCATTAACGGTTGATGTGATATATGTGAAACCTCGCATCCACAAACTCATTAGTAATAACGAACGGTTGTCATTAATCACCGAAACCATATCTCACGGGGGCCTAGATGCTTTCAATCTCCCCCTTTTTGGTGATTGATGACAACACAACGAGTAGAGCATAGAATTAATGGAATTAAAACGCAATGCTCAAAAAGAAATATAACAGGTACAAATTGCAACACAAGTGGCTCGAAGGCTCAAATAATAATCAATGAAACGTAAGAGCACAGAGGAGCACCCGGAGTATAATAATAGCAAATATTAATGACAGGCAATCTCAAATAAAGTAGCAAAAGGATGGACAATCTCAAATATAGTAGCAAAAGGATAGACAATCTCAAATATAGTAGCAAAAGGATAGACACTCCCCCTAGAACGGAGCTAACCCTCCCCCTGACTCTAACTCTTCTCCCCCTTTGGCATCAAGACACCAAAAAGGAAAGTCGAGTGACTACGACTCAGGCGCGCTCCTGGCGATGGTGAAGCGGTCGGCGTCGACGGTGCTGTCGCCGGAGCTGCTGGAGGTGGAGGTCGCTGGTGCTGGAGCTGGAGCGGGGGGAGCTGGAGCTGGAGCTGCTGGTGGATCCGCTGAGACTGCTGGCGCCGGTGGAGGAGGTACTGCCGGAAGGGGTGAGGACTGGAACGGCGTCGGCGGCAGTACTGGAGCTGGTGCCAGTGGCGGTACACCTGGAACCTGACCGAGTCCTGAGTGCTGAGGTGGAAGAGCGACTCCTGTTTGCTGGTAGAGGTTGGTGACCAACCCCAGGATGCCCAACAGCATCTGCTGAGTCTGCTGCTGCTGGTCCAGAGTGTGTCGCGTCATCTGGTCGACAAGGTTGGTGAACCTGTCGGTGTCCTCTCGCCTCTGACGGGCGATCTCCAGCTGCATCTCCTGCTGCTGCCTCTGAAGCTGCTCCTGTCAAGCTGCTTGCTGCTCCTGCTGCTGAGCCATCCGCTGAAGTATGGCAGTGAGCTCTGACGGCTGAGTCACCTGAGCCTCTGACACTAGAGGAGGTGTAGGTGGTGGAGCTGCTGAGCCTCCTGCCTCTGTGTCGTTCTGCCTCGGTGAGGGAGGAGCAGGAGGGAAGTACTCCTCGACACTGTCGCTGGTGTCGCTGTCTGACCATACGTGCTGTAGGTCTCCTCCCTGAGCCTCTGCCTGTGCCAGCTCTGCGTCCTCCTGAGTCAGCTCTGCCCAGTCCTCCTCTGACAGTCTGGCTCGAACCTCACGCTCGACGGGGCGGCCAAGGCGGCGGTCTCCCGGAGTGGGGACTCGGTAGTGGCTGAACCGGGTCACGTGCATCTCCGTCAGCTGAGAGACTCCTGGAGTGTCCTCTGGAACCAGCTGGTGAAGAAGGTGACAGATCCAGTGACCGAAGACCAGCTGTCGTAGCATCCCAACTCCGTCGGTGATCACGTCCTCCATCTCGCAGATCAGAATGTCTACTATGTCGAACTCCATCCCGTTCATCACATAGAACAGGATGGTCTGCTGAAGGCTCGTTGAAACCCTCCAAGTAGCCAGACCTCGGTAGCAGGGTACGCCTGAGGACGTGGTGAACTGTCCGAGCTGCTGGGGTGAGAAGCGCTGGCACCCTCGGCTGGTCTGGAGTGAACGGCTGAGTGAACAGACCTCTGATCTCCTCAAAAGGCGGTGCCACTCCTCCAGTCTGTGGTCTCCTCGGCGGGTCTGCGTCTCCGTAGACTATCTGGTGCAGGCACGTAGTAGAGAGCTCCACACCAAGCAGTCTGCCCAACAGGTCTCGAGATACGTCGTGGATCCGCCCCATGAACATGAAGTGAATCGAGCGACGGCCCTCAGAGACGTAGAGTGTCGCGTAGAACACTCTGACCCACTCCTCGACGTAGGCACTCCTCTGGTGCGAGAGTAGGTCCACAAGGCCTCTGTATCTCTCAAAAAGTGGCCTGATCCCATGTCCTGCTGCCACTGCAAGCTGATCCCAGTCAATGCTGTTATGCTGGAATAGCTTGTGACCCCGACGCCTGTAAGTCTCGTACAGGGACGCCTGTGTCAGGGTCCAGAAGCGGGAGTCCACTCGAGCGTCCCTAGGCCGTGGGAACCACTCCTCGATCAACGCTGACCATCTGAGCTTCTTTAGTTGCCTTGCCTTCATCTTCCTGTAGTCAGTGAGTATGACCTCTTCGGCAACTCGGACTGCTGTGTCCATCAGGTGGATGGCCCTTTCGGCCTCTCTGTCCTCGGCGCGGTCAGCCGCAGAGGGGCGCCGACTCGCCGTAGGAGTCTGTCCACCCCCACGAGTCCTCGGGGTGCGCCGGCGGATCAGGGGCGGCACCTCGGTCTCTTCCTCGTCGGAGCCCTCGGGAGGCACCGGCTGGATTGGAGGCTGCTCCTGCCACTGCCGGGACTCGCGGATCCGTAAGGAACCGCGATGGCCGCGCTCACGCTCCTCGGCGGCGCGAGCGGCCAACTCCGCACGACGCGCGTCCTTGGACATCTTGCGCTTTTTCGCGGCGGGTTCCTCAATAGCCTTCCCTTTTCCTTTGCGATCGCGACCCATCTCAGCGGCGAAGCTCGGCGAGGGAGACGCGGCGGAGGAGGGAATTGTGGCGGCGTGGTGGAACGGCGGCGGCGCTCTCGGGAGAGGCGGTGGCGGCGATGCCTGGGAGGCGTTGGCGGCGACTGGAGGTGGCGTGCGTGGGAGAGGCGGCGGCGGCGGCTGCTGGGAGGCGGCGGCAGCGGCTGAGAGGCTGGGGTTTGGAGGCGGCGCGACGGCTGGGAGGCGGCGCGCGGCTGGGAGGCGGTGCGCGCGGGGAGAGCTGGTGGCGGCGGCGCCGCCTGGGGGCGGCGGCGGAGCCTGGAGGCGGCGGCGGCGCCTGGAGACGGCGGCGGCGGCTGGGGCGCGTGAGGAAGGTGGCGAGGGCGTCGGGCGGCGGCGGAGGTCGAGAAGAAAGAAAGAAAAACGACGGAGGTCGGCGATCCGCTATTTAAACTGTACGGGCAAACCCTAGCCGCGCATAAAACACCGGATGGACCGATGATCATCGGAGGATGCATCGGTCGAGTTCAACAGAGAGTTGTTCCAAAAACTCTCTTTGAACACCGGATGATCCGATGTTGAGGTGTCGATCATCGGTCGATTTCTGCAGGGCACCAGAAAACTGAACACCGGATGCTCCGATGTCTTCTGAAATGAACTCATCGGTTGATTTGTGACATCTGACTTGATCTGAGTACTGAACTGAAGCACCAATTGATCCGATGATCTGCTGGCCCTAGCATCGGATAATCCGATGACTACAGAAAACCTAAGACTGCCCATATGTGTCCTTGGACTTAAACACACAAAGATAAGGATGGGTCCTAGGACTTTTTGGGCAACTCCTAGCCTCTAATAGAAGGCTTCAAATATAGTGCCACATATTGGCTAAGCCCTTAAGCAAAGAGAACACACAAGGTTAGGAGGGAAACCATGAAAATGTAAGGCCCATGCTTTGTGAGCTAGAGTGTGGAAAACTTCTATCTCTTTAAAGCATGTACCTTTAGAATTTTGCTCTATCCACATCATATGAGTTGAGATATTGCATTTTGAACAAGTCTCCTTCTCATGATGTGGGTTCCCCTTTGTGACAATCTACCGTATGCAATGCCAACCAAAATGATGCAAGATATTGAATGAGTGCAAGTCTATATGGCAGGAATCATGCAAGGCGTAATGTAAATCTATCTTGCCAAGTTTAAACCTGCCAAAGGCTTCCTCAGGGAAAACTATTTCTAGCTTGCCCCTATCCTTTGGGAGTTAGACAAGACCTATTTGATATGCAACCTTACATGAACATGGCAACTTACATGACGTTAGATGCATCTAGCACATTTAATCCACTTCTAAGTCTAGAAAAAGTTTTCTCATCAAGTGGTTTAGTGAAGATATCCGCCAATTGTTCTTCAGACCTAACACCTTGCAAAGAGATGTCTCCTTTAGCCTCATGGTCCCGTAAGAAGTGATGGCGAATATCTATGTGCTTAGTGCGGGAGTGTTGAACGGGGTTTCTAGCTATCTTAACCGCACTTTCATTGTCACAAAGGAGAGGCACACAATCAAATTTAATTCCAAAGTCCAAAAGGGTTTGCTTCATATATAGAATTTGGGCACAACATGCACCGGCCGCTATATACTCTGCCTCCGCGGTGGACAAAGCCACGGAGTTTTGCTTTTTGCTCGACCAAGATACTAGGGAACGCCCAAGTAAGTGGCACCCACCGGAGGTACTCTTGCGATCCACACGGCATCCGGCAAAGTCCGAATCCGAGTAACCCAAGAGATGGAAACTAGCGTTCTTGGGGTACCACAAACCTACACTTGGGGTATGCTTGAGATACCTAAGTATCCTAAAGACCGCCTTACGATGCTATTCTTTAGGTGCCGCTTGAAAGCGAGCGCACAAGAACACACTAAACATGATATCGGGCCTAGATGCGGTAAGATATAACAATGAACCAATCATGGAACGGTAATGAGATTGATCAATAGGTTTACCGTCCATGTCCGCGTCGAGATGACAATTTGTCGCCATTGGAGTACTTCTTGAGCTACAATCTTTCATTTCAAACTTCTTCAAGAGGTCTTTGGTATACTTCTCTTGGTAGATGAAAGTCCCCTCTTGAAGTTGCTTGATTTGAAATCCTAGGAAGAAATTGAGCTCTCCAATCATTGACATCTCGAACTCCCTAGACATCATGGTGCCAAACTCAAGGCTAAGAGATTTGTTAGTTGAGCCAAAAATAATGTCATCAACGTAAATTTGACAAAGAAATAAATCCCCGTTGATGTCTTTGGTGAAGAGTGTGGTATCAACCCTCCCGATCTTGAATCCTTGCATGACTAGGAAATCCCTTAGACGTTCATACCATGCCCTAGGTGCTTGCTTGAGCCCGTAGAGCGCCTTGTGTAACCTATACACATGGTTAGGATTCCTCGGATCTTCAAACCCGGGAGGTTGCTCAACGAAAACAAGCTCGTTAATATAACCATTGAGGAAGGCACTTTTCACATCCATTTGGTAAAGCATAATATTGTGATGTGAAGCAAAAGCAAGGAGTATGCGAATAGCTTCTAACCGTGCGACCGGGGCAAATGTCTCTCCAAAATCTAGTCCTTCAACTTGTGAAAAACCCTTGGCCACAAGCCTTGCCTTGTTGCGGACCACCACGCCATTCTCGTCTTGTTTGTTGCGGTACATCCACTTCGTTCCGATGACGTTCTTGTCCTTAGGTCGCTCCTCCAATACCCAAACTTTATTGCGGGTGAAGTTGTTGAGTTCTTCTTGCATAGCCATCACCCAATTGGGATCTTGGAGTGCTTCCTCAATATTTGTGGGTTCTACACATGAAACAAAGGAGTAGTGCTCACAAAATGAAGCAACATGGCGAGAACGGGTACTTACTCCCCGTGACGGACTTCCGATGATTTGATCCATCGGATGTGCCTTGGAGATGCGCCCATGCCTCATAAGAGGTTGTGAGGCACTTGGTGGTGGTGAGGCATCTTGCTCGTCTTGTGGTTGGACTTGACCTTGGACTTCTTCTTCTTCTTGGTGTTGTGTGGCATGTGAATCTTGCATTGGCAATGGATCATTTTTCTCTTCTTCATCAATTTGAGGCGCCATGGAGGTGTTGATGTTGGAACTTGAGGCTCCCCCTTGATCATGGCTCTCCTCAACTTCGGGCTTGATGTCTCCTATGGTCATGTACTTCATAGCTTCTCGTAGAGGCTCATCATCTATATCATCATGACCAAAACTCTCCTCTTGGGAGCCATTAGTCTCATCAAACTCAACATCACAACTTTCTTCAACTAACCCGGAGGTTTGGTTGAATACTCGATATGCTTTTGAGTTTGACGCATAACCAAGAAAGATACCAACATCACACCTTCTTTCAAACTTACCGAGCCTTCTCTCGCGGTAGATGTAGCACTTGCACCCGAAGACTCGGAAGTAGGAGATGTTGGGCTTTCTCCCAATGAGAAGCTCATATGGGGTCTTTTGAAGTAGTCGATGAAGATAGACCCTATTTGCGGCATGGCATGCCGTGTTGATTGCTTCGGCCCAAAACTTCTCCGACGTGCCATAGTCATCAAGCATTGCTCTTGCAAGGGTGATGAGAGTCTTGTTCTTCCTTTCAACGACACCATTTTGTTGAGGGGTGTATGTGGCCGAAAACTCGTGCTTCACGCCTTCACGATCACACCACTCCCCAATGTTGTAGTTCTTGAACTCGGTGCCGTTGTCACTCCGGACCTTGATGATGGGAAGTTGAAATTCCCTTTGAGCTCGTTTAGCGAAGGTCTTGAAGATTTCCGGAGTTTCACCCTTGTCGCCTAGGAACAATGTCCAAGCATAGCGAGAGTAGTCATCAACAATAACAAGACAATAGAGGTTACCGCCAAGGCTTTGATACGTGGACGTTCTGAAGAGGTCCATGTGAAGTAGTTCAAGTGGCTTGGAGGTTGACACCATTGTCTTCAACGGATGGTGTGAGGCAACTTGCTTCCCGGCTTGACATGCGCTACAAAGCTTGTTCTTCTCAAATGTGACATCCTTCACGCCGGTCACCATCCCAAGCTTGAATGACTTCTTGAGCTTGCTCATCCCAATGTGAGCAATGCGCCGATGCCATAGCCATCCCAAACTAGTCTTGGTGAAAAGACAAGTGGTCAAGCTAGCGTCCTTGTTAGAGAAGTCCACCAAGTAAAGATGTCCATGCCGGAAACCTTTGAATATTAGTTCTTTGCTTAATTCACTAGTCACAACAACACCATTCTTGTCAAATGTGCATGTTAGTCCAAGATCACATAATTGTGCAATGGAAAGTAAATTGAAACTAAGAGACTTAACGTAAAGCACGTTAGAGATAGACAAATCATGAGAAATAGCAATTTTACCCAAACCAATTACCTTCCCCTTTGAGTTATCACCAAAGGTGACTTGTTCATGATTGCCGGGGTTTTCTATGGAGGTGAACATACCATCATTGCCGGTCATATGTTGAGTGCACCCACTATCGAGTACCCAATGCTTTCCTCCGGCTTTGTAGTTCACCTACACACATGAAGTTAGTTTTTGAGTTTAGGAACCCAAGCCAACTTAGGTCCTTGTATGTGTGATACAAGTGTTTTTGGAACCCAACGTTGCTTGGGGAGCTTCCCCTTCATGCCCTTGATGTCTTTGCCGATGAACCTTGCCTTCACTTTTCCACCTACTTTGCTCAATAGATAGTGATAATCATTGAACGTAGATTTGTAGTTAGGAGGCAATTTGGGAGAAGGACGGTTGGGAAGAGGACACTCCCTCGTGTGATGTCCGGTGACCTCACAATGTTGGCAATATGACCCAACTTCCTTGATGAAGCTTGTCCTAAGCTCCGGTGAGGGCACCTTTCCTTTGTTGGGTACCGGGAAGGATCCAAGTCCTCTCTTGTTGAAGCTTTTCGCTTGTTGGTAGAGGATTTCCTTGTGCTTGTCCTCCCCCTTAGAGAGTCTTGCCACACTAGTGCGAAGACTTTCAATTTCGTCCATTAGCTCCTTCTCCCTAGGGCTTGCTTTCAAAGGCAAAGACTTATCCAAAACATTGGTGGCATGTGAATTAGATGATATTTTGCCATCAAGGGTTTCTTTCTTTGTGTTTTTCAATTTAAGTTCAATAGCTTCATAAGCACGGTTAAGCACTTCATGTTCTTGAACCAACTCATTGTGCTTTGCCAAGAGTGCTAAGTTAGCTAAGTCAAGCTCATGATACTTAAGCTTGATTGTAGCATTTTCATCCTCGATTTGTTTGACATTTGATTTGAGCGTGTCATGCTCTTTAAGTATGGTTACATACTTGTCATGCAAATCGAGGTTAGCACTTTCAAGCTTAGCACGAGCTAGCTCAAGAGCCTTAACCTTAGCCTTTTCCCTTTTTATCATGGCATGATATTCATTAATCATAGATGCTAATTCATCGGGTGAAAGCTCCTCATCATCATCGCTAGAGTCTTCACATACCTTTGAGTTACCTTTCGCCATTAGGCACATAGGAGGTGGACGAAGAGGTGAGTCATCCTTGTTGACGATGGCGAGGCCCGCCAAGTTTTCTTCATCTTCACTATCTTCGTCGCTTGACTCTTCATCCGTGATCCACTCATTTGCTTCACACATGAAGACCTTTTGAGGCCTTCTTCTTTTCTTTGGAAAGAGCTTGGTTTTCTTGCCTTTGTCAAATTTCTTCTTTCCAAAGGAGCGCTTGGGCTTGACCTCCTCTTCATCATCACTTTCTTCTAGCTTGTGATGCTTGCCAATTTCCTTTCTTTTGTCCGGTCTTGGACAGTCATATGATATGTGGCCTAGATCACCACAATTGTAGCACGTCTTGTTTTCATCTTTTCTTGGCAAGAAGGCTTTCTTTTTGGGATCAAAAGAGTATCCCTTCTTTGCAATCTTGGAGTTGAGGCGTGAGAATTTTCTCATCATCAAAGCAAGCTCATCATCATCATCTTCGCTTGTTTCTTGCCCTTCTTCACTTGGGCTAGGCTCAACCACTTTCTTCTTCTTGGGAGTTGTCTTCTTGGTTGAAGCCTTGAGAGCAATGGTTTTTGATGATGACTCCTCCATCGTTCCAAGTACGCTCATCTCATGAGCATTGATTTCTCCAATGAGCTCCGAAACTTCAATGTTGTCTAGTGACTCTTTTTGGAGCATTGAATTGATAATGTTGTACTTGGGCTTGGGTAGAAGCATGAGGATCTTGCGATTTATAAGTCCCTTGCCAAGAGAAGCAATATCAAGTGCGTTAATTTCCTCAATGAGCACATTTAAACGAGAAAACATTTGATTAACGTTTTCATGAGGAAACATCTTAAATTCATCATATTTTGATTTAAGCATGTGATATTTGAGTTCTTTGACACGAGATGAGCCCTCATGTATTTCAACTAGACATGCCCAAATTTCACATGCTTTTTCCTTGCTAGCAATCCTAGCAAAAACATCTTGACTAATGCATTCATATATGGCATTTCTAGCCTTAGCATCCCATTTTAATTGGTCTCTAACATAGTCAAGATTTCCAAACCCCGCATGGGTCGCTTCCCACACTTCGGGAGCAATTGCCTCAAGGTAAGCGCGCATGCGTGCTTTCCAATAAGCAAAATTCTTGCCCTCGAAGGTAGGAACCGAACCCCCATTCTTGGCCATTTTTGCTCTCTAGCGGTGAAGCTAGAATGATCCAATGAGCAACCAAGCTCTGATACCAATTGTAAGGATCGAAACGCCCAAGAGGGGGGGTGAATTGGGCTTTTTAAAATTTTAGAGCAATTTAAAACTTTAATGGTTGAAGCCCAATTCCCTATGCAAACTAACTACGCAAGCAAGAGAGTTAAGTGCGGAATAGTAAAAGCGTAATAGTAAGGGGTGAGGAGAGAAATGCAAACTCCCGCGGAGACTCGGAGACACGGCGATTTTTCCCGTGGTTCGGTAAGATCACAAAAATCTTCCTACGTCCACGTTGTGGCACCCACCAAAGGGTATAGCCACTCCCAAGTCACCAAGACGAGGGAATCCACTATCTTTCTCCGTTCGCCTTCTCCAGCAAGGTGGAGCTCAAGCCTTGTACAACGGTGATCCTCCGGGCTTCCACAAACACCTTGGTAAGCTCCGGAGTGATCTCTTCTTCCTCCAACGTTTACAAGGTGAGAGAAGTCACCAAGACACTCTCTCTCACTAGCCTAGAGATTCCAATCACCAAAAATGGACGCACACAAGCTTCTCTCTAGCTAGATATAACCTATAGTTGTAGTACAAGAGGTTTTGAAGTGTGGAAGTGGTAGCTCTTGGTCTTGAATGCTTGAGAATGTGTAGTGAGGCTCTGGTGATCAAGACTTGTCGAAATGAACGGTTGGAGGGGTATTTATAGCCAGCCTACACGAGATAGCCGTTGGAAAAGTAGGCAGACTTTTTCAGTGAACATCGGATCCTCCGATGTACCCCTTTATATGATCATCGGTCGAATTCCAAATTAGCTGATGTCATGTGTCAGATGTGACCGTTGGATATACCCGTTGGATCTTTTAATCGACCGATGTCACTTCAACTATCATCGGATGATCCGGTGAATTGATCTTCAGAATTGGTTTAGAAGTAAAGTCTCGGTTGAAATTGACCGACGAACACTTACTTCATCATCGGATGATCCGGTGAGTTGATCTTCAGAATTGGTTCAGACATTATCCTTCTGTTAAAATCAACCGATGTGCCACTTCCTTCACATCGGATGATCCGGTGTGTACTGGGCTCTGAGGTCTTCTTCTTCTGCCAACTCAAACTCGACCGATGTAGTCATTTTGCAAGACATCGGATGATCCGGTGCTTGCAACTTGTTTGCTTCGAGTTGTTTTGAGTTGATCTTTTGGAATCTTCTTGAGTGACCTCTTTGACACTTGTTTGAAATGATATTACGGTAAAGTGTAAGCTTCTTGTGTTGCCAATTTTGATAGAATAGATTTGTTTGTATGAGTTCTTTATATCGAATGACCCCTTAGAATAGATTGTTGAGGGGTCTCCATTTGTATCCAATGAGCAGTAGATGGTGTGAATAGATAGTTCATTAACGGTTGATGTGATATATGTGAAACCTCGCATCCACAAACTCATTAATAATAACGAACGGTTGTCATTAATCACCGAAACCATATCTCACGGGGGCCTAGATGCTTTCAGAGACATATCAACTAATGAAGTCGTCTCTTGAGCACCACTTTGCTTGGGTGGAAAAATTTATCCTACCACCCTCATCATTCTTGAAGACCAAGGAATCAATGCCATATTGGGAATATCATGGTTGACCTTCCATAAGGCTGTTCTGGACATCGAGAACAGGAGTGTTCACTTGGACTCTCCACTTCACGGGCGTCAAACCTTGTATCTCGGCAAAGCGGTTTCCAAAGACCCAGAAGTATGTAATGCCGAGGCGTGCAGGCTAGAAGACATTCCGGTAGTCCGTGAATATCTGGACGTGTTTCCCGAAGATCTTCTAGGCTTACCACCTGAGCACGAGGTGGAGTTCAAAATAGAGTTGATACCGGGAACCACGCCGATCTCTCGGAGACCATATAAAATGGCTCCGAATGAATTAGCCGAGCTGAAGGAGCAACTCAAGGATCTGATGGACAAGGGGTTTATTCGTCCAAGTTCATCACCATGGGGTTGCTCAGCTTTATTTGTGAAGAAGAAGGATGAGACGCTGAGGCTATGCATCGATTATCATCCTTTAAATGCTGTGACAATAAAGAACAAGTATCCACTACCAAGAATTGATATCCTCTTCGATCAGCTAGTGGGTGCTAAAGTCTTCTCTAAGATGGACTTAAGGTCGGGATATCATCAAATCAAGATCGGAGCGGAAGATGTCCCGAAAACAGCATTCTCGAAATGATATGGACTCTATGAGTATCTTGTCATGTCATTTGGGTTGACCAATGCTCTGGCCCACTTTATGTATCTTATGAACTCGGTGTTCATGCCGGAGCTGGATCAGTTCGTCGTGGTATTTATCAATGACATATTAGTCTATTCCAAATCTGAAGAGGAACACGCTAAACATTTGCATATTGTGCTCCAACGACTGAGAGATCACAAGCTCTATGCAAAGTTTAGTAAATGTGAATTCTGGATCAACCGAGTGCCATTTCCTGGGCACATTATTTCAGCAGAAGGCATTGCTGTTGATCCAAGCAAGATTGAACAAGTGCTGAAGTGGAAGTCTCCAACATCAGTCCATGAAGTTCGTAGCTTCTTGGGTTTGGCGGGATATTATCGGAGGTTCATCACGAGCTTCTCAAAAATCTCCAAACCTATGACGGAGCTACTGAAGAAGGGCATCAAATATGATTGGAGCAAGCGATGTGAGGAAGCTTTTTTTTGGACGTGTTGCATGTTTTGCAAAAATTCAAATTTAAACTGGAATTCAAATTAAACTCAAATCAGAAAAGAAATAGAAAAAGAAAAAGAGAAAACAGAAAAAAAAACGGCTAGTGGGCCGAAACCCACCAGCCGGCCCACCCAGCCCCCGCGCCAGCCGCAGCCGCGCGCGCTGCTTCCTCACACTGACAGGCGGGGCCCACCCGATCGTCGTCTACCTCGCGCCAGCGCCGGACTCCCTCGCGCCCGAATCAAAACCGATCGGGATTTCGGCGTATCCCCGCTGAATTCTGTTCGTAGGCGGCACGGACATGATCTAAACCACCCCGCCGCCCTCCCCCGTCTATAAAAACCCCGGCCTCGTTCTGTTTTTCTCACGCGATCGGCTGATTTTCCTCCGGTGAGAACCGAGACTTCTCCGGCGAATTCTGGCCGATCTAAGCTCGGAAATTCCGATCTAACTCGCTGGTCTTGATCCACCGCCTCCGGGGAACATTGCAGGTGCAGAAAACTCGGTGACTTGCGGTGTAAACACAGCGCCGACGAGCTTCGCCGTGGTTTCGCCTTGGACCTCGTCGCCGATCACTTTCCAGGACCTCCGAGCTCAAGAAAACCCCCGAGGTGAGATCCCCGACCTCCCCTCTACCGATCTATGCCATAAAATCACAGTTCTAGGAAGAATTCTCGATGATCCGAAAGTCTCCGGCGAGATCGCCGCTTCTCGCCGCCGTGCGCCGCCGGCAGCGCCGCCCGCGCTCGATCAGAGCGACGTGGCCGCTTGTGCGCCGTTTATTTTAAATCACACGGTAGGGTTTAAACCCCCGCGTACCGGTTCGATGTTATAATCTCGGCCGTCGGTTTAAAATCGGACGGTCCACGTCAGCCCCGCGTTATAAATACTGGAAATCTTACGTGCTACCCCCTGGGGTTCTCGGGAAATAAGAGCTAGCCCCGGAAACTTCTGATCTAGCCTCTGGAACTCCAGAAAATCATGTAAATTCATTTAAAAATCAGTTTTAGCCCCTGGACTTAATAAAAATTAGGAAAAAAACCTCTGATAAGTGTAGCTAGACCCCTGGAAATTCTGAAAATAATATTATAGACCCTGTAGTGGGGTAAGTTTAACTTTTTAGCCCTGTTTAGTATTTAATTTAGGAAATTGAATATGTGGCTAGTGTTTAAAAATTAAAAAGTGGGACAAACATATTGTCATAATTAAATTAAAAACTTTCTCAGTATTTAGAAAACTTTGGAGTGAGATAAAAACATATTTTGGGCTGAGTTGAATCTGTTTAATTTATTATTCACATTTAGGGACACAATTTTAAGTAATGAATAGTTTTAGAAAATAGGGAAAATAATTGTAAAATAGTTTACATCAGAGGAAAAGGTCAAAAATATATTAGTAAATATTTTAGATCAGAACCTATTCTGTTTAGATGAGGTGTCTTGTTATTTTCATAATAAAGTTCACATTTAGGCATAGAAAATAAATCTAAAAATATAGCAATTAGTAAATGATAAATGGAGTTCTAAAATCCAAAGGATTCAGTTTAAGGTTGGTAGAAATTATGAAGACACATATGGAGAAGGAAAATACCTTTCATGCATACTTGGTAGCTAAAAGGTGTAGTAATTGAATATAAGGAATTTATTTAAATTGGAAACTCATATATATAGTATGCAAGCATAAATGTGAATACAAAAGTAGGAATCATATACATATGATTAAAAGTGTATGCAAGACACAAATCAACACACATAGAGTAACCACAACACATATAATGGTGAATGACTTTCATAAATGTGAATGTGTGGTTTGTATGAAGTGGAAGTGTGAACTATGTCTTATGGATTGTTGTTTTTCTTTTGCTATGTGTGATGGTATGATGTAGAACCTGCTCAAGAGCAAGTTATTCCTTTCCAAGACCAGGACTACCCATTTCAAGAGCAGCAAGAAGGAGGCAAGTGTCCTTGACCACATTGATCCTATGCTAGGATGTGTAAATAGAATTATTTGCATTGTCAAGTTAAATATGAAACCCATGCTAGGAAGTTTCCCTAGAATTGCATTACCTTGTTTCCTTGTAGCTTGGGTTGGGACTTATTTTATCATGTCATTTATTATTGTGCATATGCTTAGCCATGCTTAGAATGGGATGTTTGGGGTATGAGATCATCAGTTTATTTTACCATACTCTTGAATGAGATATTGTGAGTTATGTAGAGGTAGGGATCAAGGCAAGTTGGATGTTTTGGTTGTGTGCTGGGTGCACGAGACTCGGGTTTGTGTTTAGTACTTGCCTGGATCCTAAGGACCGGTTCATGGAGCATGTAACCTGGCTTTACCGTGCCAACCACATGCTGAGATGGGGCAGCTTGGCCAATTAATTAGGTGTATCCCCGACGTAGTATGGGTGTGTTGGATGGTGCGGGGAATAGGTGTCAGCTGGACTACCATATGAACCGCAAGGCTCAAGAGGGGGCCACTGCAGCGGGGTTGGAGCCTCTTGTATGCTGTTAGGGGTGAAACCTCAGGGGCCCATGCTCGTCGGGAATCCCGTTGTAAAGGCTTCGTAGTGATCTCCTGGCTACACACCTGGGAAGTGTGAATGTGGTTCGTAGCCACTGGCATAATGGAGGTTCTTTTAGTCCACCCGGCAACGGGGGATGAAATCACTACATGTGGGTACAGTGGTACAAACTCTGCAGAGTCAAAACTGTCATGACAGCCGTGCTCACGGTCAAGAGCGGCTTGGACTTATTCATTATTAGAGGATTGATGGTTTTGGAAGTTGTGGATGTTAAGCGGGGAGCTTGACATTGGAAATGATGTTATGGTTATTGAATTATGATGATGGGATGGGAGATTGGGACCATTTCACTTGTGTAGTAATGTAGGTGCTTAATAAGCTAAGGTGATAGGTATTAAGTGCGTAGTGCTTTAACCATGAGTTCAACCTCTCCTTGTTCTAGCCATGCATGATATAATTTTCCCACACTTGCTGAGTACCATTGGTACTCAACCTTGCATATTTTGTTGGTTTATATTGCTGCTCAGGTCAAGATAATGAGGTGGTATATAATGACCAAGACTTTGGACCCGAAGAAGGTTTCTAGGTTCGTGGAGACTCCGGGCAACGCCTGTGATGGAGCCCTCAAGAATAATATTCCGCTGCTAGTTTATTTACTTGTGATGAACTTATTATTGTCCATTGAGACATTTGCGAATGTAAGACTTATTTATATTCGACACCTGGCTTGTAATAAATGATGCTTCACTATTTGTCATCACATGTATGAGAAAATAATCCTATTTGGTCAATATTTGAGCCCCTAAGTAATTCCAGGGTTTTTCATGGCTCCAACCCTTACTTTCTGGAAACTAGAATTTTGGATGGGTCTAATGGAGTTGGTTTCATGTCATTTGAAGAATTCTACAGAAAGTTATGCCATAACTAAGATTTGAGAAAATCTGAAAAATGTTTCTGTACATTTTTCTATTTTCTCAGGGCAGTTCTCTTTATCACCCTATCAGTGTAAATAAATGAACTTGGATGAGTCTGAAAATTTTACTGGGATTCAGGGATTTCCCAATGAACCTCTCAGCCAAATTTCAGAATTTTTCATAAAGTAGTTCTCCAGATAAAATTCCTAACAGTTTAAATTTTAGGGATTTAATTCTGGAAAACTCTTCACTTTCATGAGCTGAATTTGGTATTGCTGGAAAGTACTCAGAATTCTGAGTTCAGCAAAATTTGGTTCATCGAATTTGGAGTTTCCTAGCCAAAGTTCTATGCATTTGAAGTTTGAACTAAAACAGGAAATTCCAAAAATGTTTAAATCCTGCGGGTGGGTCCCACTCCTCGAGCCGGCCCACTCAGAATGCGGCCACACCGCGGCCCACGGGGTTTTACCCGCGCTGCCGCACTCAATCCCGGCCGCAAACCGATCCCCGCGCGAGATCAGAGGCTGACCGGTGGACCCGCCCCCCCCCCCCCCCCCCCCTTCGTCTACCTCGCGCTCTCCGGCAGCTCCCGTGGTGGCGCCTCGCCGGAGCGCTCGCCGCCGGACGTTTCACTGCCCGAACTTCGACGGAACTTGCCGCCTGTGTCTAACTCGACTCGGAGAACACGTTGGTGCCCTCACCGGAGCTTGACAACGGCCGGAACAGTGCTCCCGCCGGCAACAGCGGCCGGGAGCTCACTGGCGACGTCAAACTCCGCATTCCCTGCACCTTTTTCGATGCGGTTTGCTCAGGGAGCTCCGCTGACACCCGCTGATCATGGATATGGGCACCGATCTCTGTGAAAACAGCTGCAACTACGACCTCACCGGTGACCTAGACTGGAAATCGGTGCCGATGCAAAAAGTTCGAAGAACATCGCCCATACTCGATGAAACTCGATGATTTATGATCTCAGAGACGCGTGGGCGAGTCTAGATCATGTCTTTAGCTCGGCCTAAGGAGTGGTGGCTTACTTGCTACGAATTTCTGGATTTCGCCTGGTTCGGTTCTAAACACCCCGACACACAAATCCCCCAAATTCTTTGCCGACTGTGCGAGAGAGAGGGCGAGGTCAGTACGGTGGTGATCAGTACCTCGAGGCGGTTCTTTCTTGTGTTGCTTGTCGGGCACGAGAGTGCCTGGTTTGCTCGGACGCCGGCGACCAGAGAGCGGCGAGGAACAGGTTTGCGCGCGGAGGCGATTGTGGGTGGGGGAACGCTGGGGCAGCCGGGGCACCGTGAAAACAGCCGAGCGGTCGTCGCGCTGGCGTGGTGACTCCGCGCTTTCACCGTGCGGTGGCCGCGTTGGGACGGGGTCGACCCCGTGCGTTGTCGCCCGTAGGGGTGTTCGACCTCGTGCCTGAGTCGGTTTGATTCCTGGGTGGCTGACCAGTGGGCCCTCTTCTCCCCTCTAATTCTTTCTCCCCCTTTCTTTTGTAAATATCCCAGCTACTGAATATTGAATGGGAGACTTAGCCCCCAAGTCTTGGTTTAAATTTGAATTCTCAAATTTGAACTGTGTTTGGCTAAATTTGCTGCATGTTTAAACTGAAATTCAAATTCAGTTTTGAATTCTTGCAAATTTGGCTCTTGACAAGATGAACTCCAATGAGGATGAAAATTTGTGGGCTTACTCAGAAAAATGTGCTGAGTTTGAATATGAAGCTAACTTTTGAATTTGAGGGATGAAAGTTGCTGCAATTTGAATTTACATCCAAATTGGCCTCTTTTTCAAATACCTCCAAAAGTGTCTCAAAAAGTGTTGAATTTACATGAAATTTGGCCTGAACCTTCCCAAGACTTTTTAAGTGCTAGGGGTGAGCTCAACCTCTCATGTTTATGTGTACAACTCCCCCTTTGTGAAAATGAAGGCTTTCCCCTCTAATCACTCTTTTGATGGAGGTTACTTGCTCTTCACAATATTTCCTAAGATGTCCACAATAAAAACTGTGGTGTTGTGAGGTGAAGAAAAAGTTTTTGCAAGTCCCTTTTCTTGGGCTTTTACATCCCTCCCCCCTTAAAAGAATCTAGTCCCGAGATTACAAAAGAAGAGATAGAGATGTAGTAGGGACTTACCCGTGTTGAGAAGCCATGAACTCCGGGTAATTTGAGTGAAGGAACTCCTTGCTCTCCCATGTCGCTTCTTCGGCGGTGTGGTTGCTCCAAAGTATCTTGTAGAACCACAACGTTCTGCTGCGCGTGGTCCTGGCTTTTTCATCAAGAATGGCCACCGGATACTCATTATATGTTAAATCCGGTTTCAGCTCGCCGATGTCTTCAGTAGGAACAACAGCTGTACGCTTCAAACATTTTCTCAGTTGCGAAACATGGAAAACATCATGGACACCAGCAAGGGATGCCGGTAGCTCCAATCGATACGCCGCTGGTCCACACTTTTCGGTGATAGCATAGGGTCCAATAAAACGGGGAGAGAGCTTCCCCTCCAAACCGAAGCGGTGCACGCCCTTCATCGGAGACACGCGGAGGTACACGTGTTCACCGATGTCAAAGTGCAACGGTCTATGCCTCTTATCAGCGTAGCTCTTCTGCCGGGATTGAGCGGCCTTCAAATTGACTTGAATTGTCCGAACGCGCTCTTCGGCGTCGTTCACCACATCAACCCCGAATGTGACCCTCTCACCGGACTCGCACCAGTTTAATGGGGTGCGGCATTTGCGACCGTAGAGAGCTTCGTAGGGTGCCATCTTGATACTCGCCTGATAGCCATTGTTGTACGAGAATTCCGCCAATGGTAGGTGATCATCCCAGTTCCTACCATGGTGGATGACACATGCTCTCAACATGTCTTCTAGAACCTGATTCACCCTCTCTGTTTGGCCATCTATCTGAGGGTGGTAGGCGGAGCTTCTAATCAGTTTAGTAACCAAAGCAGTATGCAACTGCTCCCAAAAGCGAGATACAAACAATGCACCTCGGTCTGAGACTATGGTCTTGGGTACACCATGCAGGCATAGAATCCTAGCAATATATAACTCCGCATATCTGTTGGCATGGAAATGTGTATGTACGGGGATGAAGTGAGCTGACTTGGTCAGTCGGTCAACGATCACCCAAATGGAATCATGTTTGTTGGATGTTAAGGGTAATCCCACAATGAAATCCATGCTCACATCATCCCATTTCCATGCCGGGATCTTCAGGGGTTGCAATGCCCTGATTTCTTCATGTGATCAGCTTTCACTCGTCGGCACGTATCGCACTCGGATACGTACTTAGCTACCTCCCGCTTCATCCGTGTCCACCAAAATTTCTTTTTAAAATCTTGGTACATTTTGTTGCTGCCCGGATGAATGGAGTACTTGGACAAGTGAGCTTCATCGAGGATTTTCTTCCTCAGCTCCATATCCCGGGGTACGACTATGCGGTCATTGAACCACAGCGTCCCCTCCTCATCTTTCCGGAAACACTTGATCTCTCCATTGTCCATCCGTCTCCGGAGATGTGCCATGCCTTTGTCCGTCTTCTGAGCTGCAATGATATCTTCCCTAATGGTAGGGATGAGGGCAAGGTTGTACAGCGATCCATAAGGAACCAAGTATAAACTCGGCTCTTCCTCCTCCACCGATGTAATGGTGAGGTGATGGACATGTGATTTCCGACTCAACGCGTCGGCAACCACATTCGCCTTGCCGGGGTGGTAATGGATCTCAATCTCATAATCTTTGATCAGCTCTAACCACCTCCTTTGCCTCATGTTCAGCTCCTTCTGGGTGAAAATATATTTTAAATTCTTGTGGTCGGTGTAGAGATGCACCAGATTCCCCAGGTGATAGTGCCTCCACATTTTTAGCGCCAAAACCACTGCAGCAAGCTCAAGATCATGAGTCGGATAATGCTGCTCATGGTTCCGAAGTTGGCGTGAGCCATAAGCGACCACACGTCCTTCCTGCATCAACACGCAGCCGAGCCCAATACCGGACGCGTCACAATACACGTCGAAGGGCTTTGTTGTATCCGGCTGAGCTAGGACCGGGGCTGTGGTGAGATGATTCATAAATGCTTGGAACACTCCTTCACACGCCGTGTTCCAAACATATTTCGTCCCCTTCTTCAGCAATTCTGTCATCGGCTTAGCGAGCTTGGAGAAGCTTGGAATGAATCTCCGATAGTATCCCGCTAACCCGAGGAAGCTTCTGACTTCATGGACTGAAGTGGGAGCTTTCCGTTTCAGCACTTGCTCTATTTTGCTTGGGTCAACCGCAATGCCTTCTTCTGAGATGATATGTCCCAAGAATGTCACTTGGCTGATACAAAACTCGCATTTACTGAACTTGGCATAGAGCTTGTGGTCTCGCAATTGTTGAAGAACAATCCGCAAGTGTTCGGCATGTTCGGCTTCTGCCTTGGAGTAAACCAAGATATCATCGATGAACACTACCACGAACTTGTCCAGCTCCGGCATGAACACTGAGTTCATGAGATACATGAAATTGGCTGGAGTGTTTGTGAGACCAAAGGACATGACGAGATATTCATATAGTCCATATCTCGTCGAGAAGGCTGTCTTCAGGATATCCTCCGCCCAGATCTTTATCTGGTGATATCCAGAGTGAAGGTCCATCTTGGAGAACACACTTGCACCCACAAGTTGATCAAACAATATGTCGATGCGGGGCAGTGGGTACTTATTCTTGATGGTGACGGCGTTGAGCGGCCGGTAGTCCACACACAACCTCAGGGTTTCATCCTTCTTCTTTACAAATAGCGCTGAGCATCCCCAAGGCGAGGAACTCGGCCTAATGAAACCCTTGCTCAACAGATCATTGAGTTGTTCTTTCAGTTCAGCCAGCTCATTTGGAGCCATTTTGTATGACCTCCGTGATATGGGCGTAGTCCCGGGTGCAAGTTCAATCTTGAACTCGACATCCCGCTCAGCTGGTACGCCCGGAAGATCATCCGGGAACACGTCGGGGTACTCCCGGACTACGGGGATGTCCTCTAACTTGAGGGCTTCAGTATTGTTGATCGCTGAAACCTCTCTGACTGGATTATCTAATAGGAGGGACTGCGGAAGGTGTAATGGAGAATTGAGGTGAACCGTCCGTGCTAGAGTTTCCAGGACAGCGCCATGGTAGCTTAGCCATGACATTCCCAAGATTGCATCAATCTTCTGCCCCTCAAGGATAATCATAGTGGTGGGATATATCTTCCCACCTAAGCACAGTGGTGCTTTCGGAACCATCATCGTTGCTGAAATCTTTCCTCCCGGTGAGCGGATCATATACGAACACTCGGTTGGAAAGGCTTCCAGCTGATTCTTAACCACATATGATGCGCTTATAAAGTTGTGGGTTGCACCAGAATCAAACAATATGACAATGGCTTGATGGTTGAGAGTAAACGTACCCGCCAGCACGTTGTCTCCCTCTGGGGCGTCCTCATTGTCGAGGTTGCGGATGCCTCCAGTCCGCTGACCAGCCTTCTTCACCGGAGGTCGGCCTCGAGCACCGCCCTGGAACTGGGCTTGCCCGCTGCTCTGCTGCCCCTGGGGACAGTCCTTCGCGAAGTGGCCCGCCTGGCCACACGTGAAGCAGGTGAAACGGGGCGGTCCCCCGCTGATCGGTGGACGGAATCCCGGGGCGCGTTGTGGCGGTGGAAATGCCCGGGGTACCGTCTGCTGCTGCTGTCTTGGTGGTGGCATTGGCGGTCGGAACGGGGGTGCTTGGAACGAACGTCCCCCGAACTGTTGAGGCCGCGCCGGTGGTCGCCACTGCTGCCCGGATGGTGTCCGATACACCATATGGTACTTCTGGGGAGCGCCAACCCCGCTGCTGATTGGAGCGCTGCGCTTCCTCTGCTCAGCTGCCAACTCCCGCTGAGCATCCTCTTGCATGATCACGGCATTGACTAGGTCATTGAAAGTGCCGCGATTCCACTGAACGAGATGTGTCTTCATTTCGGGGTGTAACCCCTGATAGAAGTGCTCCCGCTTTTTCTCCTCGGTGGATATGTAGTCTGACGCATATTGCGCCAGATGGTTGAAGGCACGGGAGTAGTCATGGGCACTCCTCCCGCCCTGCTTCAGCTCCAAGAATTCTTGGAACTTTCTCTTCATGATCCCGGGAGGAATGTGATAGGCGCGGAACGCCTCCCGGAACTCTTTCCATTCCACGGCATGGCCAGCCGGACGTGAGGCGACATAATTCGCCCACCACGCACCAGCGGCACCGTGAAGCTGCTGTGCTGCGAACAGGGTCTTCTGCCGCTCCATACACTGGAGCAGCCCAAACTTGGACTCGATGGTCCGCAGCCAGTTGTCGGCCTCCAGTGGTTCTTCAGCTTCGGTGAACACTGGAGGGTGCGTACTCATGAAGTCCGAGTATGACACTTCCTGGGGCTCACGAGGCCCTCTGTCTTGACGTCCCACCGCCTGGGACGTATTCTGCACGATCGTGCGGAGCAGGTCGGTCTGCTCCTCATGACCTCCCACCAGTGCCGCTATCACATCCGCTAGAGTAAGCGGAGGCGGCGGTGGTGGCTGCTGCTGCGGGGTGCTGTCGTAGGCCAGTGGCTTGGAGTCATCGCCTCCCCCTTGGCTAGATCCACCAACCTCGTGCGTGGTCCTAGTGTGAACCATATGCAACCATACGACAATAACATCAGTCCCGCAACAGATTGCATGCAATCCAATAAAAATAGGCGTAACAACATAATGACAATAAAAACATGCGATACATCTCGTAAGTAGATAATGTAATAACTTTGCACAAGCTACACCATTACCAGACCAAACACAAGCTAGTTTAATCCAACTTGATGAACCTCCACTTTGGAAGCTCACCATAACTAGGTTTGGTCACTACGAGATATTACTATCGCTTTTTCATCACGTATACCACCCTTAGGGTACAACACCCTCTCTAATGAATTCAACTGTCCCTCCTCTGTCAGAATGACCAGTTTCTACCTATCCCAAGTTTTGATCTGGTTCTGGGCATTTTCATGACTCAAGCTGAACACCAAAGTTAAAGTTAACTTCAGTATCTTTCCAACGAGTACTCATTTGCCCACATATCAGCTCTGGTTAAAAAGTTATGGTAATTCAAAGTCAGCAGAATTTCTGGAAGAATTTTAACAGCACCTCCCTTGGAAAGTTGCTGTTTTCAACTCTGGTTTCCACTGAAATCTGTGCTGAATTTTCAGAAACTTTGAATTGCAAAGATGTCACACATCTGCTACCCTTTCTAAGGATGTATCATATGACAGTTTTAGATTTTTCTCTGGGAGTTATGTTTGAAAAACAGAACAGTTCAGAGAATGTTTTACTCTGTCCTGGTTCTGGACAGCTTACATTTCTCTGGGATTTAAGCCATCTTAAGGTGTGTTTCAGCTCTGGAAGTCTACAACAAAGTTGTATAGTACTTCAATACCCTCCCAGAACTATATGCCACACCTCTCTGGGCTAAAAGACCTGTGAGTTATGCCCTGCTGAAGATCAGCAAACTTGCTGCCCAAAACAGAGCACTCTGTTTTTCAGTCTTTTGGAGCTACACTCATCCCTTTCCAATTTATCTACCCAACCAGGGTCCTAATTGTTGAACCTAATGATTTTATTTCCTTTTTATCATTATTTCCATGCATATTCCTACAATATCTCGGTACTACGTTCCTCACAAAAGAAAATCCTAACCGGATCATACCAGCATATACGTCTCAAGTGTGGCACTAAACGGTCTCTCGCACACGTTTACTACACGGATACATACGTGGTTAGTACCTGAAGAAGACCACACAATAATGGTGCACTCAAAGGTTGTTCATTTCAGGCAGTTCCATATTTAAAAGTAAATACGAACGCCCGTATCATTGTCATACGGACGTCCTTGAGTTAGGTCACGTCTCAAGGTACGTGATCGTGTTTCAACACCACACGACGGGGAACCCGAGTATGTCATGAACGGGTCGTCACGGTTGGGAATGTTATCAACCCAACAGATACCACCTACTGCCCTGCAGGGCGTGCCGATGGCAAGCGCTGCGTTGTCCTCCTGGGCTACTTCCAGACGAACACACTCTCGCGTTACTGACCACGCGATGGGGTCTCCACTTACTTGCCTAATGCACGCTAGGGATCAGCGTTTCATATGAACTCAGGAACATGAAGAGTCCAAGAGTTTCATATTGACGTCTCACACCAAGCTGTGAGATCAATCCCTGAACCACGTTCCTCGTCAGGGAGAGCTAACCGAAATTGAACCGCTTTCGGTGGCGTTCCTTACCAAACTTACCAGAGCGTAGGTGCGTCGTTACAATAATTGAAATTCAGAATTATAACACATAAGTTAGTCTTTGCCACTTTAAGTAACTAGGCTAATATAGTCCTTACTTGGGCAAACTACCGAATCCTCACCGTAAACCTAAGTTTTCCCATAATACAGTTCTCAAGTATTGTGCTATCCCCACTGCAGCTCTGATACCAGGCTGTGGCGGACCGGAATCCGCCCATCCAGGATCGCAGAGGGTGGTGCCGCGCGATGCGACACCCGACAGCACACATCATAAGAACACATTATATTACATGGGGAAAACAAACTGAATGTACAAAGCAGTACACTTCTCAGTTACAAACTAGGGTCTTTATTACACAGCGGAAGTTTCTTTTGTACAACTCACGCCCGCCTATCTAGCAAAAGTCGGTTGCCCAGCCCTAGGGCAACCCACACTAGCTGCACGTCTCAGCTCAGCGTGGCGTGTACGGCTCCCACTCAGCCGTGGTCCCCGACGGAGGGTAACCCTCGCCGGTGGACTCGTACTCCGAGTCCGTGGGTGGCTCCTCACCTAAAAAACACTTAAGCAACAACCGTGAGCACGAAGGCTCAGCAAGGCTTAACCGACTCACCTAAGCATGAAACTCTACATGAGGTGTACCATGACATAAGATGGTCATATTGCAACAAATGGACTCGCCTACAAGTTCATCCTTAGTTCAACTTTTAGCAACAAGTTAACAGTTCAAGAATCTGAAATTTAGTAAGCAATATTTGGTGGCACACATATAGCAATGCAATTATATCAATCAGCAATATTGAATCACCATATTTCATACATTAGCCTACGTCACGACTCAGTGACCAAGTGGTACTCTTCACCGCGAGGGACGGCGAATCGACTCGATATACACCTGCAGGGAAACCCAAAGAGCACGTCATGTACGCCCACCCGTGGAGCTGCACAGCACTCTCAGTCGATGTCGTACGGGACAACCTTTCACCCAACAGCTCAAACGTCGAACCGGTCGCACCGAAACGAGCAGGAGGTTCCCCACACGGAGCATCTCTCTATGCCCGTTGGCCGATTTCCACCTTGCTGCCCTCAGCCTACACCTATAAATCAGTGCGTTATGCCTCGACGCCCGGAGGTTTAGGATACATCGGTTTATCGGGGCCCATATATCCGATATGCCTTCGGTACGTTCAAACTTGATCAGCGTGGGCCGCACACGGATCGGTCCTCAATCGACACGGACAGGGCTTCGCACACAAGACTCCCTCTTGCTGTGCCCTAGCCCCTGCCTAGTCTCATTTTCATTACTAATGTGATCTCACATCACTCAACCGAACCCGTGTGTCCCAAGCCTATCTCGCGAGTAGATTCCAACTACTCGACTTGTACCGAAGCCCTATGAATCTTTAAGCATAGCCTATCTACTCGAGGTCTTAGACGCTACCCTCACTCTTATGGAAAATTTCTGGTCATGCAAATGGGGTTCCATCCATCCTATACCTAATGCACATTCACACTTCATATGACACATGTAAACAAAGTAAAACTTATAAAAGGTTAATGCAAACCGGGGCTTGCCTTGTTGATGCTGGTCAGTAGTTAGCTCTTCTTCCGGAAGGAGGAAGTCCAGCACTTCCGGAGTCTCTTCTTCAGTGACTACACGTGTAATGAAATACGACATGTAAATTTAAATGCAATGTGTAAACTTGAATACTTAACTACTAATAACTCTAGCTAGCCCTCCCCTTTGGTTCTGAAATTTTTATTGTGGCTTGGTAGGGTCCTAACCAGAGTCTTGACCAAGTTTCATTTGAAACAAAGTTTAATTGAACCTTGTACAAATAAAAGCCTATTTGGTCAATATTTGAGCCTCTAAGTAATTCCAGGGTTTTTCATGGCTCCAACCATTACTTTCTGGAAACTAGAATTTAGGATGGGTCTAATGGAGTTGGTTTCATGTCATTTGAAGAATTCTACAGAAAGTTATGCCATAACTAAGATTTGAGAAAATCTGAAAAATGTTTCTGTACATTTTTTCTATTTTCTCAGGGCAGTTCTCTTTATCACCCCATTAGGGTAAAAAAATGAACTTGGATGAGTCTGAAAATTTTACTGGGATTCAGGGATTTTCCAATGAACCTCTCAGCCAAATTTCCGAATTTTTCATAAAGTAGTTCTCCAGATAAAATTCCCAACAGTTTAAACTTTAGGGATTTAATTCTGGAAAACTCTTCACTTTCATGAGCTGAATTTGGTATTGCTGGAAAGTACTCAGAATTCTGAGTTCAGCAAAATTTGGTTCATCGAATTTGGAGTTTCCTAGCCAAAGTTCTATGCATTTGAAGTTTGAACTAAAACTGGAAATTCCAAAAATGTTTAAATCCTGCGGGTGGGTCCCACTCCTCGAGCCGGCCCACTCAGAATGCGGCCACACCGCGGCCCACGGGGTTTTACCCGTGCTGCCGCACTGAATCCCGGCCGCAAACCGATCCCCGCGCGAGATCAGAGGCTGACCGATGGACCCGGCCCCCCCTTCGTCTACCTCGCGCTCTCCCGCAGCTCCCGCGGCGGCGCCTCGCCGGAGCGCTCGCCGCCGGGCGTTTCACTGCCCGAACTTCGACGGAACTTGCCGCCTGTGTCTAACTCGACTCGGAGAACACGTTGGTGCCCTCACCGGAGCTTGACAATGGCCGGAACAGTGCTCCCTCCGGCAACAGCGGCCGGGAGCTCACCAGCGACGTCAAACTCCGCATCCCCTGCACCTTTTTCGATGCGGTTTGCTCGGGGAGCTCCGCTGACACCCGCTGATCATGGATATGGGCACCGATTGTAAAAGTCCCAAAAATGCAAAGTCAATAAAGTGAATGTTGATTCCCATTTGTGTTGGAATGCATGAAAATGGGACTTAAAAAAAATTGTACATGTGATGATGCACATGGGTGTCCAACCGAACGAGCTCTGACATTCGTTTGAAGGTGTTTAGCCAAGGTTGGATTAAACACCATGTGTAAAGTTCTCACATATAAGGGGGAGTTTAAATTCAGATTTGAACTCAATTGTTCCCCTCAAGTTGCTGCCAAAAATTTGGAGCACACATGTATCCTCGAATTTTTGAATGCGAGGAAAGTCAGGGTGGCCACATCATGATTTCAGGGTGGGCTAAAAAGGAGTCAAATATGACCATTTTCAAATGTGAGCTGAAATCAAAATTGAAAGTGAACTTCACACTGAATTCGGTTTATTCAAACTTTAGCCCACGTTTAAACCCCCGAAATATCAGATTGAGGGGATTTACTGGAATGAATTCCTTTTGGAAACATTTGGAGGATAAGGAGAGGAGTAAGGGGGTAGACCCCACATGTCAGTTGGCTGCTTTAACTTGCTCCCGAAGTCTTTCTCTGTTCGGTGTCGAACACCAATCGAGCCTCCTCAGAGCGCCACCGAGGGCAGCCACCTCCAGCTTCCTGCATCGAGCTGGCGACCTGCTCGTGGCTTCAACACCTCACAGCGTGATCCTCTCACTCACCAACCGAACTGCAAGCAGAGGCCACCTCCTCGCTGTTTCTGTCGTGCTGGCGACCAGCTCGTGGGATTGAGTAGCTCCCGACGTGATCTTTTGCTCACAAAAACAGCAACCCTGGGCGTTATCTTCCCCTCGCCCACGAACTGAACCGAGAGCTCCGAATTTAAAGTTTTGAACCTAACCGAAGGTTAACTCCTGGTAATCAAATTCAGTTTGTGGGAATAGCTGCAAATTTCGAGTTTGAAATTGGGGAGCCACTGAGTGAGGGGGAGACTGCTTATGGGACCCACCTGTCATTTGCACAGAGTCAAAAAATTGAGCTCCTGTTCGGTGTGCGCTTGACACCGAGAAGCATGCATCTCCAGCGAGCTGCTTGTGTGCCTGCTGCCTCCGAGTCGGTTCAATCCGTGGCCTATATCAGGGAACAAACGAAGTTCTTTTTCCCTGCTCGCTACTCCACAGCACAGCGCTCGTACGAACGCGCTCAGAAAGAAAATGGCGCCGCCTCCTCTCTGCTCGCATCCCCGATCAGCCTACAGCCACTGTGGCGCCCAGCTGAACCTCCTAGGAGCTGCGCCGACCTCCACTGGACGTCCTCCACCACTTCTCAGCTCGTCCCCGGCCTCCCCTCGCTGTGCCCGAGCTGTTCTTCACCGGCAAAACAGACCCGACGTTGCACCTCACTGCTCCTCACGTTCCGGCCGCTCCAACGCCTCTCCTGCACGTCCAGCACCTCCCTAAGGTGCGCCAAGGTGTGTAGATCATGCTATCTCAGTCCCCTTGCCCTTCCCTGTCGCTGTCTCGCCGGAATTTGGATTTTGGCGCCGGTACACGTGAAGAACCGACCCACACCAAAACTGGAAATTCGTCCAACGTGGTTGATCATCGGTTCTACAATTCAAGCCACAGAAACTAGTGAACCTAGCGCCCTCCCACGCCAAATACCGCAGCAAACCATCGACCACACACCCCGGGCGACGAGAAATCGCTGGCGAAGGCAAAAACGGGTCAGTCCTCCGGTGAACCCTATGTTCCAGCCATTTTCTGCAAGTCTTAGCCTGCGTTCCATGTTCCCCGATCATTGGTGATGCTTTAGGGCAAGGTATCTCGTCGGGAGAAGCTTCGGACGCGCCAGAACGCGTTGATGCCGAGCTCCCGAGCCGCCCCACCGGTGCCGGCCTGTTTTCGGCCGTTTCCATGCGTGGAAACCTTGCCCGGCAGCTGCGCCATGTTCCCAGGAGCATGTAGGGCGAAACCGGAGCTAATTTGGTGCAGAAATGAGGGAGAACGAGCCATGCCACGATTTGAACTGGTGTGCACGCGCGCCTCTGGCGGGAGGTTGAAGAAGGACCTGACCAGTGGGCCCCCCTGTTAAGTCTCTGTGTAGATTTTAAACAGAGAGCTATCACAGTTTGAAAAATTCATAACTTTGTGTATACAGCTCCAAAAAGGGTGAGACAAATTTTTTCTGAATCCTTAGGATAAGTACTTTACAGAGGAACAAATTTCATGCTATGAAAATGCCCAGGAATTTCTGTAGAATTGTTTTTATTAAATACTTTAGGGATTTATTACAGGAGCAATTCTTTATGAAATATTCCCAAATTTGGGCAGCTAGTCCTTTTCATAGTGCCTGACCTCCAGTAAAAATTTTAGGATTTTTGGAGCTTATGTGGAGGGCTTAATCAGTAGGTTATCTCAGGATTAAATAAATTAGCTAAAAATCATAGAATTGATTTCCAGAAAAATGTTTCAACCTTCATAGCTTCATAACTTTCTGTAGGGATGTTCAAAATTTGTGAAACAAATTTTGTTGGATTTCTCTCAGTCAGTACTTTGCAGAAATGCAAAGAAATTGATCTGAAGATCTCTGGATATTTCTCCAAGATTCATCAAAAATTAAATCTTTGGGAATTTAGTCCAGAATGTCTCTGTTATGGAATTTCTTAAAATTTGGCCAGGAAGTTCCTCATGACATTAATGATCTCCAGTAAAAATTTGAGCTTCATTGGAGTTCATTTGCTAGGTCCAATTACCTTCCAAAGTCCAGCCTTTATTTGGAAATTCAAATTTAAACAGAAACTTTTCAGAACTCCTGTCCAACTTCAAAAATTCATATCTCTCTGATGGTAGCTCCAAAAATGGTGAAACAAATTTTGTTAGAACCATGGAGACTTACCCTAATCAGATCTTCCACTATTAGCTATGTCAAAGCTCCTGAATTAGGCTCAAAATTCAGAGAAGCATTGTACTTGTAGGAATTTTAAAGACTACATTGTGCAATGACATGTCTCCAAATTTGGCTCAAATCATCCTTAGAGAGTCTAGTATCTACTGTAAAAATCCCAAAGCCAATTAAGAATCCTAAATAGCAATAGCTATGAATAGTAGTTTAATTCTTATAAATCCTTAATACTTACGCATGTATTTTATTACATTTCATAATAGTGACCGAAGTTGAGGACGCACCGGAGCCCTTGGACGTCCTCCCACCAGAAGCTCACTTCTTCTCTGACTCGCAACCAGGCAAGCCCCGGTTTGCACTTAAGTACCTTTTATAAAATTCTTTATTTGTATCACTTATGTCTAGGGTGAATGGTTGCATTAGAGTTAAGGTGATTGAAACCCCACTCGCATAACCTTTTAAATCCTATGAAGGGTTGGGTAGCTTACAGAGCCGACGAGTAGACAAGGCCCCGCTAATATGCTTAGGACCTCGGTAGAAGTCGAGTAGTTGGAATCTACTCGCGAGGTAAGGTTTTGTCACACGGTTTGGTCAGAATAGAAAATGGCTTAAGAGTGGTAAAAATGAGACCCAGCAGGGGGGTAGGAAGCAGTGAGCGGAGGTCTCACGTGCGTAGCCCTGTTGGTGTCGATTGAGGACCGAGTCGTGTGCGGGCCTGCTGAACAAGTATCGAACAGTACCGGATGGCATACTGACATAAGCAGGAAACCGATGTAAATGGTTAACCTGGGTGCCGAGGCTTACCCAACCGTAAACAGGAGTGGGTTGAGGGTAGCAAGGTGTAAATCTGCCGGTGGGCACAGTCACGCTCCACGCGGTGACCTCCTACCCGTTACGGATGGACCGGTTCGGTGTTTGGGTTGCCTTTGAAAGGTGGTTGCATACAACAGAGTAGGAAGGGGTGTGGAATCACGCTTCTGAAAGTGGGTGTATGCAACGTGTTGTCCGGGTGTCTCCTGATTGCAATCACCGTCCCTCGCGGTTATTTGAGTACCGCTTGTTCACTGTTTCGTGACGTAGTAATAAGTAAAGTAAGCCAGTTGAATGATAATATGCTGTGATGATAGAGTAATGTTTTGGAAACCATGTTTGCTGTAGATGTAGAGCTAATTAAGTTTACTTTTCTCTTTGGGCATCACCACATCGGAGGAAAGCGTTTCTTGTTTGATTGTGGACTTCCGATGTGAGGGCTGCCTAAGGCACATGAATTTGCTGCTATAAAACTGAAAGTAAGGATCAACTCATAGGCGTGTCTTTGTCGCAAATTCCTTTTCCTATCATACACCTCCCAGCATGTAGAGTTCCATGCCTAGGTCAGACGGTTAAGCCTTGCTGAGCCATCGTGCTCACGGTTGCAATATTTGAGCTGTATGCAGGTGAGAGCTATGAGGAGGGTTCCGAGGACGAGGCGATGCCCCCGTCGGGGTACACGGCCGAGATGGAGCCCTGCACGCCGCCGTGATCTCCGGTTTCATGCTGCTAGCGTGTAGCGTCCCCGGGCTGGACGGCTGCACTTTTGCATAGTTAGGATGAGAGGCTACTATTGTACATTACTTCCGCTGTATAGTTATATTTTGTAAAAGACTTCCGCTGTTTTATATCAAATAAAAGTTTGTATGTTATCCTTTATTCTTTTCGTGTGTGCTGTTGGGTGCCGCATCACACGGCACCACCCTATGCGATCCTGGAGTGGGTGAACCACGGGGTGGTCCCCACACCGATCTCTGTGAAAACAGCTGCAACTACGACCTCACTGGTGACCTAGACCGGAAATCGGTGCCGATGCAAAAAGCTCGGAGAACATCGCCCATACTCGATGAAACTCGATGATTTCTGATCTCAGAGACGCGTGGGTGAGTCTAGATCATGTATTTAGCTCGGCCTAAGGAGTGGTGACTTACTTGCTACGAATTTCTGGATTTTGCCTGGTTCGGTTCTAAACACCCCGACACACAAATCCCCCAAATTCTTTGCCGACTGTGCGAGAGAGAGGGCGAGGTCAGTACGGTGGTGATCAGTACCTCGAGGCGGTTCTTTCTTGTGTTGCTTGTCGGGCACAAGAGTGCCTGGGTTGCTCGTACGCCGGCGACCAGAGAGCGGCGAGGAACAGGTTTGCGCGCGGAGGCGATTGTGGGTGGGGGAACGCTGGGGCAGCCGGGGCACCGTGAAAACAGCCGAGCGGTCGTCGCGCTGGCGTGGTGACTCCGCGCTTTCACCGTGCGGTGGCTGTGTTGGGACGGGGTCGACCCCGTGCGTTGTCGCCCGTAGGGGTGTTCGACCTCGTGCCTGAGTCGGTTTGATTCCTGGGTGGCTGACCAGTGGGCCCTCTTCTCCCCTCTAATTCTTTCTCCCCCTTTCTTTTGTAAATATCCCAGCTACTGAACATTGAATGGGAGACTTAGCCTCCAAGTCTTGGTTTAAATTTGAATTCTCAAATTTGAACTGTGTTTGGCTAAATTTGCTGCATGTTTAAACTGAAATTCAAATTCAGTTTTGAATTCTTGCAAATTTGGCTCTTGACAAGATGCACTCCAATGAGGATGGAAATTTGTGGGCTTACTCAGAAAAATGTGCTGAGTTTGAATATGAAGCTAACTTTTGAATTTGAGGGATGAAAGTTGCTGCAAATTGAATTTACATCCAAATTGGCCTCTTTTTCAAATACCTCCAAAAGTGCCTCAAAAAGTGTTGAATTTACATGAAATTTGGCCTGAACCTTCCCAAGACTTTTTAAGTGCTAGGGGTGAGCTCAACCTCTCATGTTCATGTGTACAACTCCCCCTTTGTGAAAATGAAGGCTTTCCCCTCTAATCACTCTTTTGATGGAGGTTACTTGCTCTTCACAATATTTCCTAAGATATCCACAATAAAAACTGTGGTGTTGTGAGGTGAAGAAAAAGTTTTTGCAAGTCCCTTTTCTTGGTCTTTTACAGTATGCGGAATTATACATAGCACGGATCTTGTGTCTACATGGAGTTCCTCGGACGATTATCTCCGATCGAGGCGCGTTGTTTGTTGCTCGTTTCTGTGAGCAGCTACATGCATCTTTGGGAACAAAATTGATTCGAAGCTCCGCGTATCACCCTCAAACCGATGGGAAAACTCAGAGGGTGAATTAAATACTTGAAGATATGCTGAGAGCATGTGCCATCCACCATGGTAAGAGCTGGGATGATCACGTACCGTTGGCAGAGTTCTCATATAACAACGGGTATCAATCAAGTATCAAAATGGCGCCTTATGAAGCTCTCTACGGCCGGAAGTGCCGCACACCCTTGAACTGGTGTGAATCCGGCGAGAGAGTTATTTACGGGATTGATCTCGTGAATGAGGCTGAAGAGCGGGTAAGGCTTATTCAAGCAAATCTTAAAGCCGCTCAATCCAGACAAAAGAGCTATGCGGATAAGAGGCGTCGTCCTCTGAAATTTGAAGTTGGGGACCACGTATACCTCCGCGTATCTCCTATGAAGGGCATTCACCGGTTTGGAGTGAAAGGGAAATTAGCTCCGCGCTTTATCGGTCCCTTCGTCATCATTGAAAGATGTGGACCCGTGGCATACCGTTTGGAGCTGCCGGCAGCCTTAGCCGGAGTTCATAACCTCTTCCACATATCTCAATTGCGGAAGTGTTTGAAAGTTCCAACGGAGATTCTCACGGGAGACATAGCAGATTTGAAGTCGGACCTCACTTATGTTGAGCATCCAACCCGGATAATTGATGAAAAGACTCGCGAAACCAGGAACCGGACGTTGCGATTTTTCAAGGTGCTATGGGAAAATCACACGTCCGACGAAGCTACATGGGAAAGCGAGGAATACTACTCATGAAAGTGTGGGCAAGTGCAATAAAACTTTGAATTCAGTTTGAATTAAGAGGGTCACTTCAAAAGGAAGAAGGGCACTTTCAAAAGAGGGAATTCAAACTGTTGTTTGAGAAGTTGTATTTGCAATAGCCAACTCAAAGATCAGAGGACAGATTTGAATTCCTCAGGTCCAAATTATGAGGGAGCCAAGTTTTGAGCAAATTTGGAGGGGCTTTAATATGAATGTCAAAGGAACCTGTAAATTTCATCCAAATTTGAATTTAAACTTGAAACTGTGGCACAAATTGTCAAATGTCAAAATGGCTTTTGGATTTGGATCCTGCATAGATGAATTTACAATGTGTCAAAAATTTGGAGATATTTTGGGGCAGAGGGGAGCTGTGGGCCCCACTGGTCATTGAGAGGAGGGGGCCTAACTTACTGCCTAAGTCACTCTGTTCTCGGTTCACACCCAAGCTCACACTGAGCCACCACGAGGCGCCATGCACTGCCGACCGAGGACCCGGAAGCACCTCCCGAGCTGCTTGGGATCGATCTTTCGTTGTTCTTACCGCCTCCACCGAGAGCGCAGCGCCTCACCCGATCACCTCACGCCACTGCCGTCTTTACCCCGCGCCTCTCGTCGAGTTCTTGCCGCACGGAGAGAAGTTCTCGGAGCACCGGCGCCCAGACGCCTCGGAAGCTTCCGCGCCGAGCTAAGCCGCCCTACAGCCCTGCCATACCTCCCTCGACGTGGCCGAAGCGGTAACCAGGCTCTAGCTCCACAGAAACCCCGGCATCGAGCTCGGTTCTCCACCACAGCACCGAAGGGAGCCACCGCAACGAGAACTCGTTGCCTGGCCGCCACAGGGCTTCTCCCACCCAGCTGCAAAAGCAAAAAGGTGCGCCTGTAAACCTTCTCGCTTCACAACAACGCCGGCAGCGTGTCATGCACTGAGCTTGCCGGAATTTCAGTTTTGCCGACGACATACGATAATGGCCGAGAGGAGAAACTCGGCGAATTCGTTTCACACGTCGAACCACTCCCCACACGACGTAGCCTACACCTTCTATACCCCCGTGCGCGTTCATAGGACCAAGAACCACCGAGAACCATCGAGCAGAGCCGCTGTTCATCGAGTTTTTCGATTTTCGCCGGATTTTGACCTAGCCCGACGGTGAGGTCATATTTCCGGCGAGTTCCAGCGAGATCGGCGGTTGGGTCCGTGTTCTCCTTGGTGCGGTGGTGCTGTACGCGCAAACGGCTACGTGTTTGGTGTCGTATCATGCCCTGGCGACATCGCCGGAGTGGCCACCGCCGCTGTCGCCGTTGCACTTAGGTTTCCAGCTACCTTCGATCGGAGGTAAGGCCGGCAACATGTTCCTCACGCGAAACCATGCAGTGGCGGCAAAAATCAACAAGTTTCGAGGACCGGAACCCCTTCCCGGCGAGGTCTCCGACGAGCCCGGCGGCGGGGTCGCGCGGGAGCCGGAGGAAGATGAAGACGGGGGCTGGCCCACGTGTCAGTCTCTGTTGCGATGGAGGGGCATTTTCTGTGGCCTTGGATAGGTCTGTGACAACGCGGGGACGGTTCTGTGGCCCCGTGTGGCTTGAGTTCAGCAGCTGACACGTGGGGATGGGGCCACTGTCAGAGTTTAAACATTTCCCCGAATTAATTTGAATTCCAGATTTAGTTCAAACTTTAGAACCTCATAACTTTCGCTAGGAAGCTCCAAATTTAGTGATTCAAATTGGGTTGGATTCAGGATGAAAAGTTCTATCCAAATATACAACCCAATTTGCATCAAAACCAATAGAAAATTCTGTAAAGTTCTTTAAAGCTTTTCAGCAAAAGAATTTTTGAGGGAGTCTGGTACATCCAAAATTCCCCAAATTTTGCCAGAATATTCTTTAGGATATTAGGAGACTCCTGTAAAAGTTTCAGCTCATTTGAAGTTGATTTAGTTAGGGTAATCCTAATTCCAAGTTTCTGCATTCAAATAAGCACAGAAACATTTTCAGGGAATTTCCAAAAACTTGGAAATTCAGTTCTAGCCATTCCTTAGCTCCAAAAATTCTAGGAAAAATCATGCATACTCCCTGAGCTATGTATGAAATTGTAGTTCACTTGATTGGCATGAAAGTGCAAATTTATTGAGAATTAATTCCTTTTTGCCTAAATGCTTAGGGAATTGTTCTGGGTGATCTACTTAGTGAAACATTTTGAATTTTGGTCCAGAGGACTTTCTTGTGACAAGGAACTCACATGAAAAGTTCCAGCTCAATTGGAGCCTTGGATCATTATGTCCTGTTCAACTCATTAGTTGATCCCCACCCAAGTGATGAAATCCCACTCATCACTTGATCCTAGTGCTTGAACACAAACCCAAACCACTAGCACCAGTTTCATTTTAAATTCTTAAACAGAGTTCCAGTTTTAAAACTTGTCTTTAGCACTTGTTAGCAAGGGTTTTATAATTAAACATGCATGCATGTTCATAACGTGTAGTGTTTAAACGTGGATAAGTGAAGATTGGATCAAGAGGCAAGAAGGCAGGGATTAAGCTTCAAGTCAGCAGAAACTAACTCCATATATCTCTGACTTTAGTCACCTGCAAAACCAAGGCAAGCCCCGGTTTGCACTTAAGTTGTTTTTAAAGTTTTCCCTTTGTTCACTACTATTGGTTAAAGTTTGTATGTGCATTAGGTCAAGGATGTTTTATACTCCACTTGCATAACCAAACATGAACCCTGAGGTCAAGGGTAGAATTGTATCATCGCTGTAGGATAAGGCCATGCTAAATAGCGTAGGACATCCAGTAGAAGTCGAGTAGTTGAAATCTACTCGCGAGCTATAGATGGGACTACCTGGGTGTAGATGGAAAAAGAGGGCAAACTAAAGTTTACATTTCCAAAGATGAGACCGGGCAGGATGGTTAGGCAGCGACAAGACGAGGTCTTGGTCGAGTAGCTCTGCCTGTGTCGGTTAAGGACCGATGCGTGTGCGGCACCCAGGAGCAGGTATTGAGTTGTGTACCGGATGCTTACTGACATATGGGAATCAGGAAACTGATGTACCAGGTTCACTGGATTGTAGAGGCATACCACATCGTCTCATTATACCTATGAGCCCGAGACGGCGCGACCGGTTCTACAGTTTAGTGTCCTGAGAAAGGTTGTCACATACGACGTAATGGAGGACGCCAGAGTTGGGTCTTCAGAGGCGGGCGTATGTGTCGAGTTATCCGGGTAGTGTTTGATTCGAATCACCGTCCATCACGGTTATTGATTACCGCTTGCTCTCTGTGTTGTGACGTAGTAATCAAGTTGTGTGGAAATAGTTTGCAAAGTTTTAAATGCTGTTATGATAATTGTAAATTGCATGAAAACCATGTTTGAAGTAGAGATAGAGCAAACTAGAGTTAATTTTCCACCTTGGGACAAGTAACATTGGAACGAAGCGTTTCTTGTTTGATTGTGGAGTTCCAATGTTGCTAAGCGCAGGGTCACTACTATTATGGCTAAAACCTAAAAGTTAAGGATGAACTCGTGTGGGGGACCACAGGACCTCGTTGGGTGGTGCCGTGTTATGCGGCACCCAACAGCACACGGGTCGCTGAACACACATCATATTACATAAATAGTTTAGCGGAAGCGTACAAGAAAGTTTTACAAATAGTTATATCAGAGTAAACTACAGCGGAAGACTATCACTCTCACGACTCATATCTAAACTAGCAACAAAGAAACGGTCCAGCCCGCGGACGTTTCTTACTAGCAAGACGAAGACAATCTGCAGCGGCGAGGATGCTCTTTGAGTAAGCACTCGGAGGTTCCCGAGTCTCATCGGCACCCCTTCTCATAAGCATCGAGTCAATTACCTGCAAAACAACTCGGATAGCATCCGTGAGCATAACGCTCAGCAAGACTTAACCGTCACCCTAAACATGAAACTCTAAGTGAGGTTATGAACCTAACATAGGATGGCATAAGCATAATTAAACTCGCCTAAAAGTGAATCCTTACTTTCAGGTATTAATTGCAGCATTTTAAGTAACCCTGGGCACGCCACATCGGGAGTCCACAATCAAACAAGAAACGCTTCCCCCGATGTAAATTGTTCATGGCATAAAAGAATCGAGTTTGCACTAGCCTATTCATCAAGATCCAATACAACGCTAGTATAATACTTCACATCAATATGATTAGTTCCTTTCTCATGCAAGTTCTTACTACGTCACGACTGTGAGAACAAGTATGCTCAGTCCATTCCGCGAGCGACGGTGATTCGAATCAATAACACCCGGACTACACGACACGTACGCCCGTACTCGACGTTGCCTACAGCAACCATCACTGACGTCGTACGTGGCAGCCTTTCCCCCGTTTCACCCCCGCTGAATCGATCAAGTTGCCCTGTACAGTAGCTACTCTCATGGTGCACCTTCCGACATGAGATGTCATGAGAATATTCCCCACATACTGCACACCGGCCGTACGCCTGAGGCGACCCGAAAAGTCCCAACGACAGCTTCCCGAGGTACATCGGTTTACTGGGTCCCATATAGCCAGCATGAGTCCGGTACACAACTCAAACTTGCTCAACAGGGCCGCATACGGATTGGTCCTTGACCGACACGGACAGGTCTACAGCACCCAGGCCCCTATGTCCTGCTGCCCCTACAACCTTCCGGTCTCAACTTTAACTTGCTAATTCAATTACGAACCAATCCCGTATGCCCCTGTTGTTCCTGAAACTGCGAGTAGCATCTCACCACTCGACTTCTACCGAACCGTACTTAAGCATGGCAGTTCTACACGGTGATAGACACCTACCCAATACTCCATGGGTCATTTGGCTATGCAAGAGGAGTATCAAACACTAGACCTAATACATAATTCATATCCTGACCGAAAGTGGATACAAAACAAAAACTTAACAGCTGTTAAATGCAAACCGGAGCTTACCTGTTTTGCAGGGTAGTCGTATATAACAGTTAGTGTCCTTGCAGATCCACCCTTGACTCTCCGGAGCTTGATCCACTTCGATGAATCACTCCTTTGAGTCCCCTTCGTTGTGGTTCCTATTGAAATGCATATGTATATGTTTTATAGACTGTAATGGAAAGAAGTTATGGAATTAATTTCTTAGGAACAGAGGTTGTGTGGAAAAGCCAAGCATGGCTTGGTTTGCCTCTGTTGTGCAAAGAACAGAAATAAATTAATTTGACCTTAAGGCCTTAGCTATACACTAATCATTTTCCCTAATGAACATAATAGATAAGCTGAAAA
Organism: Neostapfia colusana; assembly: GCA_030760725.1. Lineage (NCBI taxonomy): Eukaryota > Viridiplantae > Streptophyta > Magnoliopsida > Poales > Poaceae > Neostapfia > Neostapfia colusana. Next base: position 44,837,092 of record JASWHV010000018.1, on the reverse strand, counting down.
GATTTGAGTGCAACTGAAGAACAAGAACTCCAATGGCCTCAAAACTTTTACAGCAGGTTCTATACTACCTAAGGATTTAGCTTGCCAAATTGAAGCTAATGTGGAGTCATATTGTGTCCTCCATAATTCTCACAATATCTCTTATGTATTTTTCCCTTATACATAAGTATGGAGAATAAGAACAGGGAGTTCAAGGACTAATATAGGGCTGATAATTTACATGTGAGTTCTTGATCACATGAGAGTAATCTGGTCCAAAATTCAGCCCTTTTACTTGAGTAGTTATCCCAGAACAATTCTTTAAGTATTTGTACTCAAAAGAATCAATTCTGTAGTAATGTGCATTTTCATGCGCAATGAAGTGAACTACAATTCCAAGTATGTCTCAGAGACCTTGACTAAACTTTCCTATGATTTTTGGAGCTATGGATTGCTTAGATCAGATTTTTGAAGTGGGAAACATTTTCTGAAAATGTTTCTGGACTCTTTTGAACACAGTAGTTTGCATTTGGCAAATTCATACTCAAATGATCTTCAAACGAGCTGAAAATTTGCTAGTAGGTCAATAATATGCTAAAGAATATTCTGGCAAAATTTGGGGATTTTTGGATAAACCAAACTCCCTTGATAATTCTTTTTCAGAAAACCTTCCAAGAATTTTCCAGAATATAATATTAACTTTCATACAAATCTGAGTTCATATTTGGATAGAACTCAGAGAGATGAATCCAAAACAAGTGGAATCACTCAAATTGGAGGTTTCTACCAGGAGCTATGAATTTCCAAAGATTGAGCTAATTCTGGAATTATTTTACTACAGCAAATTCGGCTGGACCCACAGTTTTGAATTCCAGCCAATAGAAACGAAGCCCCACAGGGCCACAGCATCCCTGCGCGCCAACACACGGGATCCCGGCCACACCCGATCCTGGGTTTAAAATTTGAGCTGCTGACAGCCGGGGCCCACGCGTCTTCTTCTTCCTCCGGCTTCCTCGCTCGCACCCGCGCTGCCCCTCGCCGGCCCGACACCGGAGCTCGCCGGCTCGCCGTTTCCGGCCACCGCCTGAGCTGAAACTCGCTGCCAGGGAGTTTGTGACACCGAGGAACATGTCTGTGGGGTCTGCTTGGGCTGCCGGCGGCCGGAAACTGGCCGGCGACGTGCGACAGCCACTGTGGAGGTTCGGTAGCGTTGCCTAGGGTTTCCAGCCCGCCAAAACCTGCGCCGACGCGCCCTACAGCACCAGCACACCTCTAGGAAGATCGGCACGGTCTCAAAGTAGCTCGGAAGTGGCGGGAACTAGGTTGTCATCGTGCGACCGAATGGGTCCGCCATGAACAACCCAAAAAGAGCTCAAAATTCGCCGATCTGAGGCGTTTTCATGCGCTGGATGCAAAAGGAAAAACGATCGCCGGCTATTCTAGCTTCTCTGTGCCAAACTTGGTGACTTAAGGAGAATCAGAGGGCAAGAATTCGAAGGAATCGTACCGGAAGCTCGGAATGGGGTCGCCGGAGCAAAACTTCAAAATTCGCCGGCGATGCTTCACGGTATGGCCTGAGCTTGGGCTGAGAGCAGCACCGCACCCGTGCGCGTCCGTAGGTGTGATCGCTTGGCCGTGAAACCCGCCGTGGACGGCTGTCCACGAGCTCCCGATCACGCTTTTGAGCTAGGTAGCCGCGGCGGCGGTCGTTCTCGGGCAACGGAGGCCGAAACTCGCTTGGTTTCAGGTCAGGGAGGTGGAGGCTGATCTCAGGGAGAGGTTTAGCAGCTCGGGGGAGGGGAGACACGATTGCTTTGCCGTTTCTTCGATCGGATGGAGAGAGCGGCGGGGAGAAACAGCCGCTGTTCGTGCGCTCACGAGGGGAGGAGAACAACTGGGTCTTCGCTCGGCTGAGGCACGATAACGTCGAAGGAACCGCCTTCGGTGGCCGCGCGTGGGGGAAAGAAGCAGCTGGTGGCGCTGCCGAGCGTCCCCGTGGCTCCACGGTGGGAGCTGCTTGGGGCTCACGTGTTGTTCGGTGAATTTCCCCACTGGGCTGAGACTTAGGGTGCAAGGTTTCTTCCTTTAGCTCTATGACATGTGGGTCCCACTCCACATGTACCTCCCAAATATCTGTTCAAGCTGACCCTCTTAATTCCCACAATTCTGACTTTTAAAATGTGGGTTAGAATTTGAATCTTTCCAATTCAGTTTGAATTTGCTTGCCAAAATTGAATTTGGGTGAAGTTTGCAAATTCTTCTCTTTAACTCCTTTTTGAGCCCACCCTACAAATAGAAAGTTGGGGATCAAACTCCTCCCTATAATTCCAACTATGTGGCTGCAGTTTTAATCAAAGTCCTTGGTCACTACATGTGTGAAATTTGAATTTCAAATCTGATTTTTAAACTTACATGCAAGAGGTATTTAACTCCTTATTGGTTCAACACTTTAAAATAAAAAGGTGAGCCTCATGTTGGATGTTCATCCATGTATTACCTTGCATGAAGAAAAGTTTTAGCAAGTCCCATTTTTCATGTCTTTGCCACACATATGAATTCAAACCTTAGTTTTTATTCATACACATTTTTGGGACTTTTACATTCCCCCCCCCTTAAAAGAATCTCGTCCCGAGATTACAAAAGAGGAACAAGACGGAAGAGGTAATTACCAACTGTACAAAGATAAAAGTTCCGGGTAGTTGGTGCGGAGATAATCTTCACTTTCCCACGTCGCCTCTTCCGCGGTGTGATTACTCCACAGCACCTTGTAAAATTTGATCGTCCGGTTCTGGGTTACCCGGGTCTTTTCATCCAAAATCTGAACCAGTCGCTCGGTGTAGGTCAGGTCCGGTTTCAATTCGTCGATGTCCTCAGTGCGAACAGCAGCGGTGAATTTGAGGCACTTCCGCAGCTGTGAAACATGAAATACATCATGTACACCCGCTAGACTTGCCGGTAACTCCATCCGGTAGGCTACGGGTCCGCACTTCTCCGTGATAACAAAAGGACCAATAAAACGGGGAGCGAGTTTCCCCTTTACACCGAACCGGTGAATTCCCTTCATCAGAGATACACGAAGATATACGTGCTCTCCGACGTCAAAATGTAATGGCCTACGCCTTTGATCAGCGTAGCTCTTCTGTCGTGATTGTGCAGCCTTCAAGTTCTCTTGTATCAACCAAACTCGGTCTTCGGCTTCTTTCTCAAGATCAATCCCAAACAGAACTCTTTCACCGGACTCACACCAATTCAACGGTGTGCGGCATTTCCGGCCATAGAGAGCTTCATATGGTGCCATTTTAATACTCGCTTGATAACTGTTGTTATATGAAAACTCCGCCAGCGGTAGGTGATCATCCCAATTCCTACTGTGGTGGATGGCACACGCTCTCAACATGTCCTCAAGTACTTGGTTCACCCTCTCAGTTTGTCCATCGGTTTGAGGGTGATATGCAGAGCTTCTAATTAGCTTGGTGCCCAACGAGGCATGCAGCTGCTCCCAAAAACGAGCAACAAACAGCGCACCTCGATCTGAAATGATGGTCTTCGGGACACCATGTGAGCATATAATTCTGGAGATGAATAACTCCGCATATTGCCTTGCTCGATAATGAGTGTTCACCGGTATGAAATGGGCCGACTTTGTCAACCGGTCGACGATCACCCATATCGAGTCATGCTTCCTGGATGTGAGTGGTAATCCGACGATGAAGTCCATATTCACATCCTCCCATTTCCACGCCGGTATCTTCAAAGGTTGTAGCGGTCCGGCTTTTCGCATATGATCCGCTTTGACCCGTCTACACGTATCACATTCGGATACGTATTTAGCAATCTCCCTCTTCATCCTCGTCCACCAAAATTTCTGTTTCAAATCTTGGTACATCTTGTTACTTCCGGGATGAATGGAAAACTTAGACAGGTGGGCTTCATCCAAGATCTTCTTCCGGAGTTTCATATTGCGCGGTACCACTATACGGTTGTTAAACCATATCGTACTGTTCTCATCCCTCCGGAAACATTTCACCTCTCCGTTGTCTAGTCTTCTCCGTATGTGAGACATACCTCTGTCTCTTCTTTGAGCCTCAACAATCTCTTCACGGATTGTTGGAATGAGCGCGAGATTATAAAGCGCGCCATACGGAATGACACGGAGGCTTGGTTCTTCTTCTTCCAACTCAGCAGCTGCTAAGTTGTGAACGTGGGCTTTCCGACTAAGCGCGTCGGCAACCACGTTTGCTTTCCCCGGATGATAGTGGATCTCAATTTCATAATCCTTGATGAGCTCCAACCATCTCTGTTGCCTCATATTTAGCTCCTTCTGCGTGAAGATATACTTCAGGCTTTTATGGTCGGTGTAGAGGTGAACAAGATTACCCAGTAGGTAATGCCTCCACATTTTTAACGCCAACACCACTGCAGCAAGCTCAAGATCATGAGTTGGATAATGCTGCTCGTGGTTTCGCAGTTGACGAGACCCATAGGCGACTACACGCCCTTCTTGCATCAGAACACAGCCGAGACCGATGCCGGATGCATCACAATATACATCAAATGGCTTCGTCGTGTCCGGCTGAGCAAGAACTGGAGCTGTTGTGAGGTGTTTCACCGAAGTTTTGAATGCGTCTTCACATGCTGCATTCCACATGTATTTAGTACCCTTCTTCAGCAGCTCTGTCATTGGTTTAACAATCTTTGAGAAGCTCGGAATAAACCTCCAATAATACCCCGCTAAACATAGGAAACTTCGGACCTCGTGGACTGATTTGGGAGATTCCCACTTCGGCACTTGTTCAATCTTGCTGGGGTCCACGGCGATACCTTCTGCTGAAATAATATGGCCTAGGAAAGGCACTTGATCGATCCAGAACTTGCACTTGCTGAACTTGGCATATAACTGGTGCTCCCGCAACCGTTGTAGCACAATACGCAGATGTTCAGCGTGCTCTTCTTTAGATTTGGAGTAAACCAATATGTCGTCGATGAATACCACGATGAACTTGTCTAACTCCGGCATGAACACTGAATTCATCAAGTACATGAAGTGTGCCGGAGCGTTGGTTAACTCAAATGACACGACGAGGTACTCATAGAGTCCGTATCTCGTCGAGAAAGCTGTCTTCGGTATGTCCTCCGGTCGGATTTTGATTTGATGATATCCCGACCGAAGATCCATCTTCAAAAATACCTTTGCACCCACAAGTTGATCAAACAGGATGTCGATGCGGGGCAAAGTATACTTGTTCTTGATCGTGACAGCATTTAGAGGATGGTAATCAACACATAGCCGTAGTGTTTCGTCCTTCTTCTTAACGAACAACGCTGAGCAACCCCAAGGTGAAGAACTTGGTCGTATGAAACCCTTGCTCATGAGTTCATTCAGTTGCTCTTTCAACTCCGCTAGCTCGTTAGGTGCCATCTTGTAAGGCCTTCGTGAGATAGGCGTCGTTCCCGGTGCCAGTTCAATATTGAACTCGACATCCCGTTCGGGTGGCATGCCCGGTAAGTCATCGGGAAATACGTCGGGATAATCTCATACCACCGGAATATCTTGAAGCTTCAGCGCGTCCGTGTGGTAAGCCTCTACCATATCTGGGTCTTCGCTGTCTAAAAACAGCGTGTGCTGTCCGTGAATCGGTAAGTCAATCTGGACAGTCCGGTTACTGATATTGAGAACGGCACCGTGACGATTTAATCAAGACATCCCCAATATAATGTCTATCTTCTGCCTATCCAACATAATCAGCGATGTTGGGTATATTTTTCCACCCAAACACAAAGCTGCTCGGGACACAATCTGATTGGCGGAGATATTTCCTCCCGGTGATCGTATGAGAAAACTCGTTGTGGGAGTATTGGTGGATAATTGGTGCTGATCCACGCATGATTTGCTGATGAAATTGTGGGTTGCACCGGAATCAAAAAGTACCAGCACAGGCATGTTATTGAGAGCAAACATGCCTGCTAACACCGGTGCTCCCTCCGGCCCTCCGGGACATCCTCAACAGCAAGATGTTGCACACTCCCGGATTGCAATGCTGTTATGTTGACTTGAGCAGGTGGCGGCATACTACCTGACGATGATGGCTGTCTGGTGTTCACCAACTTCTCCCGGCATTCCTGCCTAAAATGCCCAGAACGGTGGCAATAAGAACACGGAGGTTTCCCCGGTTCTTCGTTGACTTGCGGTTGAGAAGTTGATGTACTTGGCTGCAGCAATGATGCAACAGGTATCATTCGTTGCTGCGGCAATGGCGCTGCTTCAATACATGATTCTTGAGAAGGAAATCTGTACGGAGTTGATCTCACTGGCGCTTGCCATCTTTCATCGGATGGTGTGTGATACACCACACGGTATTTGCGAGGAACAACTGGTGTGTTTTCTAGCACATCCTCCCGGTCTCTCTTCTCTGCTTGACACTCAAGTGTCGCTTGTTCTTGTAGCAGAGCAGCACTGAACAACTCGGTGTAACTGCCTTGATTGAACAAAGCTAACTTCTCTTTTAGTATGGCACTCAAGCCATAGAAAAAGTAGTCACACATTGCAGCTTCGCTCATCGCATAAGCAGGAGCATATTGTGCCAGAAGATTGAATCGTCTGACATAATCGAGGACACTCATGTCCCCCTGCTTCAAGTTCCTAAATTCTTGCTGTTGGGCCTTGATAAAACCCATAGGAATGTGACGAGCACGGAATGCTTCACGAAATTCCGTCCACTCCACTTGATGGCCTTCCGGAACGGTGGCGAGATAAGCAAACCACCGATTTCCGGCGGCTCCATGGAGCTGTTGAGCTGCAAATAATGTCTTCTGATACTCATCGCACTCAAACACTCCAAACTTGGACTCCATAACTCGAAGCCACTGATCAGCTTCCACTGGTTCATTGGCTTCCGTGAAGATTGGCGGTTGTGTCGCCAAAAAATCCAAGTAGGCATTCCGAGGTGGAACGTCCTGTTGTGCACGCTGGAGTAAGCCCTGTTGTACCAAGGCTTGGAGTAGTCTTGTGTTCTCTTGACTTGACTCGACCATCTGAGCCATGACATCCGCCCATACCGTTGATGGCGGTGCCCGTGGTTGAGTTGAGTCATCGTCATCTCGGCGAGAACCTTCAGCCCTACTCGGAGAATGAGTACGCACCATACTGCAAAATAATCATTTTTGAAGGGAGTCAAAATTTGATCTCAGCAGTATGTGAAAGTATGTAAAACATGAACATGCTAAAACTTTATGAAAGCATAACAAAATTTCATGTTTACACATCTTTCTAAAGCCAACATATTCAGTCCCTCATTCTGTACAGAACAGACCCTTCTGTACTTAACCCAGAATTTGATCTAATTACTAGCATTTTCATAACTCGAGTTGAATACCAAAGTTAAATTTAACTTCAGTATCTTTCCAATGAGTACTCACATGCCCCTAGATCATTTCTGGAACAGAGGTTATGATTATTCAAAGTTGACAGAATTTCTGGGTAAATTTTGCCAGCACCTCCTTTGTATGTGGTTGTTTTCATTACAGTTTTATATACAAATGGGGTAAAATTCTGAACAAACTATGAATTACAAACTTGTTGCAAATTTCCTAACCTTTCCAACGGTGTATCATATGACCCTTAGAAAATTTTCTACAGACTGTGATGGCTAATTTACAGAAACATCCAGAGGAGTTTGCAGCTGCTCTGTCTTCTGAACAGTTTGCATTCATCTGGACATTCAACCAAGTTGTTGTCGGATTTGGCTCTGGAGTTCTACAGAAAAGTTGTAGAGCACTTAATAACCTTTCCATAACTGTATCAAACACCTCCATTGGGTCAAGCTAATCAGAGTTACGCTCTGTTAAAGCCCAGAAAAATTTCTGTCTGAACAGAGCACTCTGTCTTTGATATCAAAAGAAGCCTAACAAGTCTCTTCTTTGAAACTTAGTTCAAATGAAGAGCTCAGTACTAATATGTGCTTTATCATATCCATTTTTTGTTGGAGATTTAGTCATGAATGATTTCTTCATAGGTAAGAATACTATCCAGTGTAGTACGGTGACGATGCACCGTAAGACATATGACGGTACTACGTTGCCTCACCAAAGAAAAACCTAACCGGATTACACCAGCATATACGTATCCTTAGGTGGCGCTAAAACGGTCACTCACAAACGTGTTCTACACGCACTAAGGTTTTCGTGGTTAGTACCTACATAAGCCACAGTCAATCATCAGGCCCGGCTGCACACCGAACCCGGTATCCATACAGTTTGTACACCCGGCCGTCATCAATCGCCCAGGTGTTCTCAAGCCAAACACGCTTGAGCTACGTGTTCACGTTACTGACCACGTGACGCGGTCTCCCAAATTGCACCACGCACGCCAGGGAAGACGTTCCTCGAATATCCCAAACGACATGAAGAGTCGTAGAGGATACTAAAGCGGGTCGGGTTACCTGCCACCCGTGGGGCTCCACCCTTCAGCTTGTGCGCACTGGTGGACAGCGCATACGTGCACCCCCCAAGACATAGAACGTCCCGAGATGCACGGTTTTCTGACATAACAAATAAGTTAGGTTTCCACCTTCATATTATGCTAATAATAGTCCTTATGTGGGCCTAGTACCGTTATCCCACCGTATCCTAAGTTTTTGACATAATATGATGCTCAATCCGTGCTCTGTTCCCAACGCAGCTCTGATACCACGCTGTGGGGGACCACAGGACCTCGTTGGGTGGTGCCGTGTTATGCGGCACCAAACAGCACACGGGTCGATGAACACACATCATATTACATAAATAGTTTAGCGGAAGCGTACAATAAAGTTTTACAAATAGTTATATCAGAGTAAACTACAGCGGAAGACTATCACTCTCATGACTCATATCCAAACTAGCAACAAAGAAACGGTCCAGACCGCGGACGTTTCTTACTAGCAAGACGAAGACAATCTGCAGCGGCGAGGATGCTCTTTGAGTAAGCACTCGGAGGTTCCCGAGTCTCATCGGCACCCCTTCTCATAAGCATCGAGTCAATTACCTGCAAAACAACTCGGATAGCATCCGTGATCATAACGCTGAGCAAGACTTAACCGTCACCCTAAACATGAAACTATAAGTGAGGTTATGAACCTAACATAGGATGGCATAAGCATAATTAAACTCGCCTAAAAGTGAATCCTTACTTTCAGGTATTAATTGCAGCATTTTAAGTAACCCTGGGCATGCCACATCGGGAGCCCACAATCAAACAAGAAACGCTTTCCCCCGATGTAAATTGCTCATGGCATAAAAGAATCGAGTTTGCACTAGCCTATTCATCAAGATCCAATACAACGCTAGTATAATACTTCACATCAATATGATTAGTTCCTTTCTCATGCAACTTCTTACTACGTCACGACTGTGAGAACAAGTATGCTCGGTCCATTCCGCGAGCGACGGTGATTCGAATCAATAACACCCGGACTACACGACACGTACGCCCGTACTCGACATTGCCTACAGCAACCATCACTGACGTCGTACGTGGCAGCCTTTCCCCCGTTTCACCCCCGCTGAATCGATCAAGTCGCCCCGTACAGTAGCTACTCTCATGGTGCACCTTCCGACATGAGATGTCATGAGAATATTCCCCACATACTGCACACCGGCCGTCCGCCCGAGGCGACCCGAAAAGTCCCAACGGCAGCTTCCCGAGGTACATCGGTTTACTGGGTAACATATAGCCAGCATGAGTCCGGTACACAACTCAAACTTGTTCAACAGGGCCGCATACGGATCGGTCCTTGACCGACACAGACAGGTCTACAGCACCCAGGCCCCTATGTCCTGCTGCTCCTACAACCTTCCGGTCTCAACTTTAACTTGCTAATTCAATTATGAACCAATCCCGTATATGCCCCTGTTGTTCCTGAAACTGCGAGTAGCATCTCACCACTCGACTTCTACCGAACCGTACTTAAGCATGGCAGTTCTACACGGTGATAGACACCTACCCAATACTCCATGGGTCATTTGGCTATGCAAGAGGAGTATCAAACACTAGACCTAATACATAATTCATATCCTGACCGAAAGTGGATACAAAACAAAAACTTAACAGCTGTTAAATGCAAACCGGAGCTTACCTGTTTTGCAGGGTAGTCGTATATAACAGTTAGTGTCCTTGCAGATCCACCCTTGACTCACCGGAGCTTGATCCACTTCTATGAATCACTCCTTTGAGTCCCCTTCGTTGTGGTTCCTATTGAAATGCATATGTATATGTTTTATAGACTGTAATGGAAAGAAGTTATGGAATTAATTTCTTAGGAACAGAGGTTGTGTGGAAAAGCCAAGCATGGCTTGGTTTGCCTCTGTTGTGCAAAGAACAGAAATAAACTAATTTGACCTTAAGGCCTTAGCTATACACTAATCATTTTCCCTAATGAACATAATAGATAAGCTGAAAAGATTTGAGTGCAACTGAAGAACAAGAAGTCCAATGGCCTCAAAACTTTTACAGCAGGTTCTATACTACCTAAGGGTTTAGCTTGCCAAATTGCAGCTAATGTGGAGTCATATTGTGTCCTCCATAATTCTCACAATATCTCTTATGTATTTTTCTCTTATACATAAGTATGGAGAATAAGAACAGGGAGTTCAAGGACTCATCTTGGGCTGATAATTTACATGTGAGTTCTTGATCACATGAGAGTAATCTGGTCCAAAATTCAGCCCTTTTACTTGAGTAGTTCTCCCAGAACAATTCTTTAAGCATTTGTACTCAAAAGAATTAATTCTGTAGTAATGTGCATTTTCATGCCCAATGAAGTGAACTACAATTGCAAGTATGTCTCAGAGACCTTTACTAAACATTCCTATGATTTTTGGAGCTATGGATTGCTTAGAACAGATTTTTGAAGTGGGAAACATTTTCTGAAAATGTTTCTGGACTCTTTTGAACACAGTAGTTTGCATTTGGCAAATTCCTACTCAAATGATCTTCAAATGAGCTGAAAATTTGCTAGTACGTCAATACTATGCTAAAGAATATTCTGGCAAAATTTGGGGATTTTTGGATAACCCAAACTCCCTCGATAATTCTTTTTCAGAAAACCTTCCAAGAATTTTCCAGAATATAATATTAACTTTCATACAAATCTGAGTTCATATTTGGATAGAACTCAGAGATATGAATCCAACCCAAGTGGAATCACTCAAATTGGAGGTTTCTACCAGGAGCTATGAATTTCCAAAGATTGAGCTAAGTCTGGAATTATTTTACTACAGCAAATTCGGCTGGACCCACAGTTTTGAATTCCAGCCAATAGAAACGAAGCCCCACCGGGCCACAGCATCCCTGCGCGCCAACACACAGGATCCCGGCCACACCCGATCCCGGGTTTAAAATTTGAGCTGCTGACAGCCGGGGCCCACACGTCTTCTTCTTCCTCCGGCTTCCTCGCTCGCACCCGCGCTGCCCCTCGCCGGCCCGACGCCGGAGCTCGCCGGCTCGTCGTTTCCGGCCACCGCCTGAGCTGAAACTCGCCGCCAGGGAGTTTGTGACACCGAGGAACACGTCTGTGGGGTCTGCTTGGGCTGCCGGCGGCCGGAAACTGGCCAGCGACGTGCGGCAGCCACTGTGGAGGTTCGGTAGCGTTGTCTAGGGTTTCCAGCCCGCCAAAACCTGCGCCGACGCGCCCTACAGCACCAGCGCACTTCTAGGAAGATCGGCACGGTCTCAAAGTAGCTCGGAAGTGGCGGGAACTAGGTTGTCATCGTGCGACCGAATGGGTCCGCCATGAACAACCCAAGAAGAGCTCGAAATTCGCCGGTCTGAGGCGTTTTCATGCGCTGGATGCAAAAGGAAAAACGATCGCCGGCTATTCTAGCTCCTCTGTGCCAAACTTGGTGACTTAAGGAGAATCAGAGGGCAGCAATTCGAAGGAATTGTACCGGAAGCTCGGAATGGGGTCGCCGAAGCAAAACTTCAAAATTCGCCGGCGATGCTTCACGGTATGGCCTGAGCTTGGGCTGAGAGCAGCACCGCACCCGTGCGCGTCCGTAGGTGTGATCGCTTGGCCATGAAACCCGCTGTGGAGGGCTGTCCACGAGCGCCCGATCACGCTTTTGAGCTAGGTAGCCGCGGCGGCGGTCGTTCTCGGGCAACGGAGGCCAAAACTCGCTTGGTTTCAGGTCAGGGAGGTGGAGGCTGATCTCAGGGAGAGGTTTAGCAGCTCGGGGGAGGGGAGACATGATTGCTTCGCCGTTTCTTCGATCGGACCGAGAGAGCGGCGGGGAGAAACAGCCGCTGTTCGTGCGCTCGCGAGGGGAGGAGAACAACTGGGTCTTCGCTCGGCTGAGGCACGATAACGTCGAAGGAACCGCCTTCGGTGGCCGCGCGTGGGGGAAAGAAGCAGCTGGTGGCGCTGCCGAGCGTCCCCGTGGCTCCACGGTGGGAGCTGCTCGGGGCTCACGTGTTGTTCGGTGAATTTCCCCACTGGGCTGAGACTTAGGGTGCAAGGTTTCTTCCTTTAGCTCTATGACATGTGGGTCCCACTCCACATGTACCTCCCAAATATCTGTTCAAGCTGATCCTCTTAATTCCCACAATTCTGACTTTTAAAATGTGGGTTAGAATTTGAATCTTTCCAATTCAGTTTGAATTTGCTTGCCAAAATTGAATTTAGGTGAAGTTTGCAAATTCTTCTCTTTAACTCCTTTTTGAGCCCACCCTACAAATAGAAAGTTGGGGATCAAACTCCTCCCTATAATTCCAACTATGTGGCTGCAGTTTTAATCAAAGTCCTTGGTCACTACATGTGTGAACTTTGAATTTCAAATCTGATTTTTAAACTTACATGCAAGAGGTATTTAACTCCTTATTGGTTCAACACTTTAAAATAAAAAGGTGAGCCTCATGTTTGATGTTCATCCATGTATTACCTTGCATGAAGAAAAGTTTTAGCAAGTCCCATTTTTCATGTCTTTGTCACACATATGAATTCAAACCTTAGTTTTTATTCATACACATTTTTGGGACTTTTACAACTCGTAGGCGAGTCTTTTCGCAAATGACAGGGTTAAGTCTTAGGTTACTTTCGTGTAGAGTTTCCTGCCTTAGGAGAGACGGTTAAGTGTTGCTGAGCCTTTGTGCTCACTCTTGCTATATAAGTGGTTTTGCAGGTAAACATCGACGCTATAAAGAAGGTTGTCCGGTGAGACTCGGGAACTTCCGAGTTATGTCACCCTTGGAGAACCTAGCCGCTGCCATGTCTTCGTGTTGCTAGCGAGAGGAGTCCGCGGGCTGGACCCCTCCTCGAGTGCTTCTTAGATACTCCACGTGAGCTGTTTATAGACTTCCGCTGTAGCTATTTTGTGTAAATTATTTACAAAGAACAATTTGTAAAGCTTCCGCTTTGATTTATGTAATACATTATTCCTTATATGTGTGCTGTTCGGTGCCGCATAACACGGCACCACCCAATGCGATCCCCGGGCGAGGCGGCACGACCCCGTGATGGAGGTCGGGCCCTCTCAACCGGGGTGTCCACCCGACAGGGGGTTCGCAACCTTGCAACTCTCACGCTCATATGCATAGACAATACAACAATCACCACCGTGGACGTACGGTATTACGCTGCGACGGCCTGAACCTTGTAAATCTCGGTGTTCACCCACTTTCTCGAGTTGGATCGTTCTAGGGATGCCAAGCCCTTCCAATCAAAGAATATCTGCGGGCTGCTTCCGTAACAGACCGGGGGAGTGTTGTAGGAATACTTCGACATTTGGCCCGCCAGGAATGGGGGCATTTTGCGCTCTATATAGAACGATGGTGAACATCACCTCTCTCGGCGAGACTTCCCATCCCACTCACCGTCGTCTCCAGGCGGAAGATGACGAGGCCACCTCCCACTCCAGGGCGGGCAGGTTTGGTCAGACCGGCGACCAAACAGCCGGCATGCTCTACGTGATGTATGGGTGCTCTTCCAATGTCTCGTCCCGGCGAGGCGTCTAGACCCTACGTTGAGTGGTGACAGTAGCTGCTCCAACCTCCGGGCCAGCGCCACACCGCAAGTGGATGGAAAGGCCAATCAACTTCAACGCCCCCGACTGCCCCAAGATCATGGTAGGCGCCGGACAGATGCCACTCCTCGTCGCCTAGACCATCTACAATGTGAAGCTCTACCATGTGTTGATCAATGGCGGAGCGTCCCTCAGCGTCATCAGCCTCGCAGCTTTCAAGAAGCTGCAAATCCTTATGTCCCAGTTTACCCCCTCGAGACCATTCTCGGGGGTAGGCCGAGACCCTATCTTCCCGTGCGGTAGCATCTCCCTCCCGATGACATTCGGGACACCTGAGAACTACCGTATGGAAAGCGTCGTCTTTGACGTTGCGGAGGTCAGTCTCCCCTTCAACGCCATAATCGACAGGCCTGCCCTGTACCGATTTATTGCAATGGCCCACTACGGCTACATGGTCCTGAAGATGCCAACCCCGAGTGGCATCCTCAAGATCCGTGGAGACCGCACTGCGGTTGTCTCAGCACTGGAGAGGCTCCAAGCGCTGGCAACTGCGCAGGAGGCTGCTTCCGGTCATGCAGAAGCTAGCCGGCCGCCTCCAAGCATGCGTCAGCGAGGGATGACATCTGCACCCCGTGTGCAGTCCTCAGACGGTGAGGACGTTCAGTCAAGGTCGTCCAAATCAGTTTTGATGCAGCACAGACCACCGGAATCGCCGGGAGTCTGGGCGACAAATAGGAAGACACACTCGTCACCTTCCTCTTGGCTAATGTCGACGTGTTTGCATGGCAACCGTCAGAAATGCCCGGGATCCCCAGGGAGGTGATTGAGCACCAACTGAAGATTTACCTTGATGTCAGGCCGATCCAACAGAAGCCTCAGAAGCAATCCTTTGAGCGGCAATACTTCATTTGTGAAGAAATCAAGAATCTGCTCGATGTTAGCTTCATCCGAGAGGTCCACCATCCTCGATGGTTGGCCAAACCCGTTGTCGTCCCCAAGGCTGGCGAGAAGCTTCGGATGTGCATCGACTGCACCACCTTCAATAAGGCTTATCCAAAGGATCCGTTCCCTCTCCCCGTATAGACCAAATAGTGGATTCTACTTCCGGCTGTGATCCTGCATTTCCTAGACACATATTCAGGTTTCCACCAAATACCTATGTCTAGGGAAGATGAAGAGCATACTACCTTCATCATAGTAGATGGCTTATACTGCTATGTATCCATGCCTTATGGTCTTAAGAATGCCCTTTCCACTTTTATACGTGCCATGCATAAGACATTTGGGAATCTCATTCATGACCTAGTAGAGGTGCATGTCGATGACATCGTAGTAAAGGTTAAGTCGCAAGCATCTCTGCTCGACAACCTAACCTTAGTAATCAACAGACTTCGTTCAACACGCATGAAGTTGAACCCAGAGAAGTGTGTCTCTGGGGCCTCTGTCGGGAAGCTGCTCGGTTTCTTGATCTCACACCAAGGAATTGAAGCTAACCTATAGAAGATTAAGGCAATAGAGCTGATGCAGCCCCCTGCCCGCATCAAGTACGCGCCGAATCTTACCGGATTCTTGGCTGCACTCAATCTTCTGCCCGCATGAAGTTAGCCATTTTCTCTAGACTGGCCGAGAGGGCTCTTCCGTTCTTCAAGCTTCTGCACAAATCTGGTCCATTCGTATGAACCGAGGAGGCGGATGAGGCATTCCAGGAGCTGAAGAAGTTCCTCATGACGCTGCTAATCATAGTGGCCCCGGAAACAAGGTGAGCCTCTGCTCCTCTACATCGTCACAACAACTGAGGTCGTGAGCATGGTTCTGGTTGCGGAGCGGCCGGAACTCTATCGACCTCAAGTCTCAAACAAGGCTCCTGCTGCCGTTGGTCTAGAGTCCCAGGGCTCGAACTCCGCAGGGGACCCAAGGGACGGGGAAATAGACAGGTCCCAACTAGCCAGACCTGATGATCAATGCATATCTGGGTTCGAGCTCCCGAAATGCAGTCCTGGACCCTGGGGCCTAGGGGCCCCGAGTCCCGGATCTCCTGAAGAAGATCAAGTCGAGTCTCAGCTAGCTAGACTAGACGATTAGTGCACACCTGGGTCCGAGTTCCCAGAGTGCAGCTCCGGACCCGGGGGCCGAGGCCCCCAAGTCCCGAACTCCTACGAGAGGACGCATCGGACCCCTCCGGGAGGGACCGGACCATCCAACGTCCGGTCTACTTCATGAGCGAGGTCCTCCACGATGCCAAGACAAGATATCTGGAGGTGCACAAGCTGCTCTACGTAGTCCGCGTTGCATCAAGGAAGCTACGTCACTACTTCCAAGCACACAAGATCTCAGTGGTCACCTCGTACCCACTGAGAACCGTCCTCCACAACCCCAGCAAAACTGGGAACATAGCCAAATGGGTTGCAAAGCTGGTGGAGTTCGAGCTAGACTTCATACTGCTCCACGCGGTGAAGAGTCAGGCGCTAGCTGACTTCGTGGCAGAGTGGACACCACCACCACGCCACCTAGGGGGCCAAGACATCGGTGGACCAGAGCCTAGAGCTCTGGTCTTCACTGGGCCTCACTGGACTCTCTTCTTTGATGGATCCTTGCGCAAGCAAGGTGCCGGAGTGGGGGTTCTGCTCCTTACACGAACCGACAAGCAGTTCAAGTACATTGTGCGACTTGACTTCAAGGCAACCAACAACATGGTGGAGTCTGATGCTCTCATCTTCGGGATAAAGACCGTGCTGTCTCTCGGCGTCCAACAGTTATTGGTCAAGGGTGATTCTCATCTAATCATCAAGGAAGTCAAGGGAGAGTGCTGCTGCAATGACCCACAGCTTGCAGCCTATCTCCTCCAAGTACATAAGTTGGAGAAGGACTTCTTATCCTTGGATTTGTGCCATGTTTCCCCGTGCCGACAACACAATAGCCGATGACCTATCAACGAAGTCTTCCACCTGGGCTCGGGTGCCTGAGGGGGTCTTTGAAAGGAAGTTGATGCGACCTACCGCCTGGCCAGTCGAACCAGGCGAAGGAGGCGAGATAAACACTTCAAAGCTGGCGGTCCCAGCGGCCCTTCTACCTTGGTGCCCGCCAAGGATCGTAAGCGTCACCGGGGACTCCATGCAACCCGGCGCTCAAGATCCAAGTTTTCAAGTAGTTCCCGACGCAAGGATCGCGGATATCCCGGACTACTTGAAAGACAATATCCTTCTCGATGAACGTGTATCCGCTGAATGGATCGCTCGGTTGGCTAAGAGATACGCGCTGGTAGAAGGGGATCTCTACTGGCGTGGCGCTAATGGCGTCCTGTTGTGGTGCATAACCCGGTAGAAGGGATGCGACATGCTCACGGAGGTCCATGGAGGCGAGTGTAGGAACCATGCATCTTCCCGCACGCTGGTCGGTAAATCCTTCTGGCATGGCTTTTACTGGACGACAGCTCTCCAGGATGCCGTCGACCTGGTCAAGAGACGCAAGGCGTGCCAGTTCCAAGCCAAGAAGATCCACACACCGGCGCAGACATTGCAGATGATCCTGCCCTCATGGTCCTTCGCTGTGTTTTGGCTGGACATCCTGGGGCCATTCCCTAGATCCGTCAGAGGGTACCGGTACCTCTAGGTCGCTGTAGACAAGTTCACCAAGTAGCCGAAAGCCACCCTATAGTAACAATCAACAAGGAGTCAACAATCAAGTTCATCAAGTCGATCATCTGCCGGTTTGGGGTTCCGAACAGAATCATCACCGACAACGGGACCTAGTTCACCAGTGCATTGTTCCAAGACTACTACAAAGACCTCGGCATCCAAGTTTACTATGCTTCCGTTGCTCAACCAGAGAGCAATGGTCAAGTCGAAAGAGCAAATGCCAAGATACTTAGAGGACTCAAGACGTGCACCTACAACAGCTTGAAGAAGCACGTTGCCAATCGGGTCGAAGAGCTTCCGTGTGCACTGTGGGCTAGCCGGACGTCCCTCAGTCGTGCGATAGGGGAAACACCCTTCTTCCTTGTGTATGGGGCTGAGGCCGTCCTCCCCCGAGATCACCATGGGCTCATCCCGTGTCCAAGCGTACGACGAAGCCACACAAGACCAGCTCCGGCGTGAAGATATCGACCTTGTCGATGAGCGAAGGTGGCAAGCAGCTGCTCGAAACACACGGTACCGCCAAGCGCTCCGGCGCTATCAGCAGCGGTTCGTGCTGAGTAGACAACTCGAGGTGGGAGACCTGGTGCTTCAGTGAATACTTTCTCGATAAGGGGGGACAAACTCTCCCCCAGCGGGGAGGGTCCCTTCCAAGTGACACAAGTATGCCGCCACGGGTGCATCCGCCTAGCCACGGAGGATGGTGTACCTCTACCCAATCCATGGAACATAGAACATCTTTGTAAGTTCTATCCTTAGCGCAGCAGTAGGGTTCTTTTTTCTCTGTAAGGGTGCCATAGTGTCTAGGAACAACACTTAGAACAGCTAAGCTCCAGAGGAGTCCTGCTACTCTTGTCATCCGGAGCGGGTCGCTGCATTCTTGTACGACATGTTTCCTCCTATGAAGAAAGCCTAAAATGAGAAAAATTTGTCTTACCCTGTGTACTCTTTTTATAGTTTGTGGTCACTAATGCATATCAACTAAATAATGGCATGTCCGGAGCCTGTCCTGCATACTTGTCCTAGGTCCCGTGGCACTGAAAGGTCTCCTCGCTGAAAGGTTAACGCCCGTGGGAGGTCTAGGATGCGCATCCTGCTTAGCTTGGTTCCATACCCTAAGCCTGCCGTACTGCCTCCCTTGCACTACAACTGAGTACTTGGGGGCCGGAAGGTACACACCTACGGACAAGAAAGTACCCGGACCCCAGACATTGCCCCCCTTTCTTTTATGTGCTTTCTTTCCATACTGCTCCGGCCGTGTTGCCATTTACTTTTTCCTGTGCTTATCCATAGTAGGAGCTGTGTTATCCTTCTGCAGACGGGTCTGCTTGAGGTACATGTGGTGTACCTGCAGTCCTGTGGTTGTCTCATTGCTCGGGGGGCCTATGGTGACGGATGGTCCCTCCCCCGAAAGGCTTACGCTAGCGGGAGGTCCAGGGTGTGTGGTCTTCTTAGCCTGGTTGTGTACCCTAAGCATGCACACTCTGCCTCTCCAGCACTACAGCTCAGTACCGGGGAACCGGATGACTCATACCCCTGGTCAAGGCTTTAACGATAACTCGTACGACCCACCACATCGAATTACCCAAGCCCCGTAGCTCAGCTAAGAACCATAAGGCACAACAAAACTAACAAACAGGAAAAAGTGACTAGAGAGCACGACTACTCCTTTTCTCTGCCATGCTTGCAGGTCCGAAGAGGTACTTGGCGTCCGGACCTCTCAAGAGGCCCGATGCTGACGTTCTGCCTTATCCAGTCTACTTGGTAGGTGCGCCCCAACTCAAGGGCCATACCTACCAGGGGGCCATCACGGTAAACCAGGCGGGCAGGACGTCGAACCACTGCAGCAACAAGCAGAAGACTCAGAGCTCCGGCTACGACAAGCTGAAGACACTAGCCGAGGTTCCTTCGGGTCCTTGCGCTGCCAAGGACCCGAAAGGATGTGTTAGCCACACTAGCGGAGCGCTCTGGGTCCTTATGCTGCTAAGGACCTAGAGGAACAAGATCGGGTCATCGGTAAAGTGCTATCCACCTCGGCTAAGTCATTCTGGACCTTTGCGCTGCCAAGGGTCCGAAGCCTACATCAACAACTCAAGACGCACAAGACTTGAAACAAAAAAGTCTTTATTAATGGCAGATCTCCGGCATACAGAGGAGGATACAAGGCGAGCGGGATACCTAGAAGCTACCCGCGCTGGAACCTAGCAGCTACAAGTCGGGCAACCTCCTCCATGGCAGACTTGGCTGCCCCCGACAGTTCTGCACTGTGGACCTGCGCCATAGGTTCCAGTGAGATGCTGGGGTCGCAGCTTCGAAGGCAAGACAACACATGATCTACCACCTGCTCGACCAGAGCCTTGCCTTCGGCTTCCAGCTACTCCCCCACTATGTTCTCCAGCGCCAGGAGCTTCTCCCCGACCGAGTCGAGGGCAGGGAGCACCTGGCTCACCTCCTTGGCCGGATCACCGGAGCGCAAGGGGCCGAAGCTGAAGGGTTCCAGCACCACCTCCATGCGGCCAAGAAAGTCCCAGACCTTCTCTGCCTCAGCGACACGAGAAGCTCGAAGTTCTTCGACCTCTTGGCAGTGGAAGCCACCTCCCCGCTGAGCTCCTCCTTGCCAGCTCCTGCTCCCGGGCGGCCAGCTCCTGCTCCAGAACAGCCAGGACCTGCTCCTTGGTGGCCAACCACGCAGTCTGCTCGTCCAGGTCAGTCTCCCTGGCGGCAACGATGAGCTCCCGGTTGTAGACGCCCTAAAGCCGCTTCTCCAGGCGCTCTCGCTCCTCCTCGTGGGAAACCAGGCGATCCGAGAGCTCCCTGTCCTTTGCCTCCGCCTCCTTCTGTCAGGCCCGTGAGACGTCGATTGGCAGAGGCATGGAGGTCCTTAGCCTCAGCCAGGAGGCTCACAACCTTCTTCTAGAGGTCGGCGAAGATTGCCTCCTTCTCCTCCAGGACCTCCTCCCGTGCCTCAAGCCGCTCCTCTCGTCCCTGTGCCTTCGCCCTAGCGGACTGGACCCACGCCTTCAACAGGTCGTCCTAGTCTCGGAGGCGCTCCCGCTCGGACCTCAGCTTGGCCCACTCCTGCTTGAGCATGTCCTGCATCTGGTCTAGACTCGAGCGGACTGCTCTCACGGCCCTGGGTAGAAGGACGGCCTTCGGCATCGCCAGGCGAGGGACTGCATCGACACCCTCCAACTCTTCATCTTTCGGTGGGGCTACCACCATGGCAGCCTGCAGAGGAAGAGGAGGAGGACTGGCAGCCCGCTCAGCAGCAGCCGTGGTGCTACCAGTGGCGTTTGCGCCCACTGGTTGGCTGGCCTTGGGGGCCCGAATGCCTACATCCGGAGCCGCCCCAGGTGCAGGCTTAGGCACTGCTACCGGCTTTGGAGCTTCGTCGGAGAAGGACCTCTGGCTCCCGGATTGCTGCGGAGGAGGAGGGGTGCTCTGCTGAGGAGCCCTGCAAGAAGCAACCTCGCCTACCAGCGGCTCGGAACACAACCTAAACTAAAAGGTTGAGCCGTAACTAGAGGTCTGGAAGTTCCACCCCGCGCGAAGCTTCTTACGTGGAGGGCTCGAGCCACTCGCCCCCGCTAGCGTTGAGGTTGCTTCCATCGGCTTCGAAGCCGGCGGAACCTCAGGGGTCTTCGTCACAAAATACGACGCAGCAGGAGCCTTCCCTACTGAGGACCTCGACGCGGAGATACGCCCTGTGTTGGGGCTGCTCTCGATGGCTGAAGGAGCCGGCGGCACTGCTGGAACCCTTGTCGCCGCCGATGCTGCTTCAGGAGTCCTCCCCGACGGTGGCTTCCGAGCCGGTGATGCACCCAAGGACTTCTTCTTCATCGTAGACGCGTCAGGGGCCCTCCTCGAAGCTCCAGCAGTGCCAGGCGCCCTTCCTGTGCCCGCCGGGGCTGCTCCGGCTGCGGGAGCTCCAGAGCTGCCACCAGCACCAGTCCCCGAACCCTGTTCGGAGCCGCGGGAAGCCTGGGAACCCCCCCCCCCCCCCCCCCCCGCCTGGGGGCCCGAGATGAAACTTCCGTGGCTTGGGTGGCGCCTTGATCGACTCCGAGACGTCCTTGGGTGGCGAACGAGGGCGCGCCGCAAGATCAGATCTGCCAGCCGACTCCTTCCCTGTGTTTGGGAGTGAGTTCAGCGCAGGCCCCCGTGGCTTCCGACACCGTCTGCTCCAGGGATCTCCACGCCTCGCGAAGAGTCACCGACCTGCCGCACTGCGACATTGATGTCGTCCAGTGTCACCAGCTCCCTCAGCAGCCTCGACCGTGCATGCAGGTTGAGGTAGACAGGCTGGCAGCTCGCCAGTGGGGTGATGGAGTCATTGGTGATCGGATCGCAGGAGAGCTTCAGCAGCATCTTGCCCAGCATCTCCCGATATGGTGACGACCCAGCTCCGCGCACCAACCGGGTCATGTCGCCCTCCCAGGTGTACTGCCAGATGGGCCGGACGCGCTGCAGGAGAGGGGCGATCCGGTGGGACAGGAAGTCAGCCAGGACCATCAGCGAGGTCAGTCCTTCCTCTGCCATGCCATGTACCTGATCCTCTCCAGCACTGGCGTGTAGGCATCCTGCAGGTCGGGGATCTCGTCCCCGACGGCTTCCTCGGCCATCGACGGGCCACTCGGTAGCTCCAATCGGTCGTGGACGTCGATCTGGGCGATCACCCAGTCCTCCCTTCAGTGCTCCCACTTCACGGGAGTGAAGGGCACGATGTAGGGCGCGGAGTTCCTCCCTCGGTGCTTGAAGTAGTAAGCCCCCTGGTGGCTTGTGCTTCTTCCAGAGGCCCTCAAGGAGAAGAACACCCTGAAGAGCCGCACCGAAGGCTGCACGCACACGAACATCTCACAAAAGTGGATGAAGACGACCACTAGTGTGAGGGCATGCGGCGTAAGGTGCTAGAGCTAGAGCCCGTACACATCCAGCAGGGTGAGGAGGAAGGACGACGCCGGGGGCGCGAACCTGGACAGCACGTACGAGGTGAAGAGATACACCTCGCTGAGCTGCATGTCAGTTAGCGGGACCCTCCAGCGACGGATCTTTACGTCGAATGTGGCTAACTGCCAGCCAAGCAGGTGCCTCACAAGCACGATGTTGCCATCAGTGCGAAGCCGGGAGGAACGGAGGCCAGAAGCCATGGCGGCGAGAGAAGATTGAGCGCTGGGGAGCGGAGGCTTCGAGCGCAAAAGAGGAAGACGAATTTACCAAAAGGCAGAAAGGAACCGCCCTTCTCCGGAAGGTTTCCTTTTCTACATCCGCAACCTCTAGCAGGGCAGCAGGCGTGAGGTATGTTTTTCCACCGCTGCAAGCTACTCGCCTCCCCCAATGATGGATGGGACCTAGGTCCACCCGTCAGACACTGGGGTCAGGCGGGTGACTTCTCGGGAACATCCGGCAGTTCCCGATAAAGGTGGCGCGGTAGAACTACAACAGGTGACCTGAGGACTGCCACAGTAAATACCCCGGGGCAACCCCTCGATCACGTTGCCATGACCCACCAGTCAAGAGCAGACATGCGTCCACTACACCGATGACGTGCTGTCGTTTTGACTGTCGAGTACTCCCATTATGCTAAGGACGTGCATCCTTTTCGTCTCCCAGGTACAACTGCACACCCACTACGCTAGAGTCTAGCTGCCACTTCAGCTTCCAAAGTGCAGGTTCTAAGTTACCACGTGAGAAGGATGGAGACCCCACCTGCGGGATTGTTATCTCCCCCTAGATGGGCCCGGGGGCCACTCATGGTGCCCTACGAACCGGTTACCCCTGCGTAGAGGGTTGAAGACGGGTTGAAGACAACCCAGGCCCCGCCTCCTTGCCGAGGCGGGCGCTAGCGAGGCCACGTGTCCTTGGCCCCGAGGTCGACCCCGGGGTTACCACGTGCTCCTAGGCTCTAGAGCCAACACGTGTCCTTGGCCCCGGGTCGAGCCTCCCCGCTGAGGTTAGGTCCGGAGCTGCCACGTGTATGTGGGATCTGAACCTCCTCCCTGCTGAGGAGGGCTCCGGAGCCGACACGTGCCCTTGGCCCCGGACCTAGCCTCCCCGCTGAGGTGAGGTCCGGAGCTTCCACGTGTACCCGGGCTCCGAACCTCCTCCCTGCTAAGGAGGGCTCCGGAGCCGACACGTGCTGTTGGCCCCGGACCTAGCCTCCCCGCTGAGGTAAGGTCCAGAGCTGCCACGTATATGTGGGCTCTGAACATCCTCCCTACTGAGGAGGGCTCCGGAGCCGACACGTGCCCTTGACCCCAGACCTAGCCTCCTAGCTGAGGTCAGGTCCGGAGCTGCCTCGTGTACTCGGGCTCCAAACCTCCTCCCTGCTGACGAGGGCTCCGGAGCAAACACGTGCCCTTGGCCCCGGTCCTAGCCTCCCCGCTGAGATTAGATTTGGAGCTGCCACATGTATGTGGGCTCTGAGCCTCCTCCCAGCAGAGGTGGGCTCCGGAGACACAACGTGTCCCACGATCTGTCGTGGGCCGTGAGTCAAAGAAGTCAAGGAGTAAGTGCGCTGTCAGGCCATGCATTCAAGGCTCGCACCTTCCCCAGAAGCATGGCACACGCCTTTGTCCTCCGTCCGTTTGCCATTACGGTGACAAGATATGGCGGCGAGGCATGATAGTGGAACAATGCTGCCTAATGGTACAGTGCCGCCCTGCAGGGCGAGGCGACACGGCGACAAGACAACGTCATCATCATCGCCTGCCACGTGGTCCAAAGTGCTTAGCACGCCAGGTGGCGGGACTTAATTCCTTTGCCAAGCACTCTACTCGGAGTTGTAAAAACCGTAGACTATGTATAGGGTTTAGATAGTCTCGGGGCCACCCGTTGGGCCCTGGGCCGCATTGCAACCACCCCGGCCTTGGACTATAAAAGGACCGGGGTGTCCACCCGATAGGGGGTTCGCAATCCTGCAACTCTCACTCTCATACGCGCAGACAATACAACAATCACCACCATAGATGTAGGGTATTATGCTCTGGCGGCCCGAGCCACGTAAATCTCGGTGTTTACCCGCTCTCTCGAGTTGGATCGTTCTGGGGACGTCAAGCCCCTCCAATCAAAGATCCCCCGCGGGCTGCTTCCGTAGCAGACTGGGGGAAGCATCGTAGCAACACTTCGACAGTTCATAAGAATAGTATGAATCGATTTCTCAAGTTGAGGTCAGTATGAACCAGTTTCTCAAATTGAAACCTCTTGGAATCCACTTTGATCATGACATTCAACTATTCAATACCATTGTAAGGGCCCAAGTTTTTCATTGGCTAAAAGTGTTCATCACACCACACTCACCTCATTTGAGGAGATCTTATGAACACATTTGAAGAGCAAGTAAACACCGTCAAGAAACTCATTAGGAGATAAACTCACAAAATGCAATAGTGGGATTTCTAACATGCATCATATAGGGGCTGAGCATATGAAAAACTCATAAACCTTGTTAGGAAGGCTCATGCCAAATTTCACCCAAATCCAAAACCTTTTGAGGTATTTTTTTGGGTACAACTAGAAAAAGGCTAGTTTGAACTTAAATTCAAATTCAAACTCCTTTCATCCCATGAATTCAAAAGTGGGATTCATATTCACCATCAACACATGTTTTTGAGCTCACACACCAAATTTCACTCCATTTGGAGTTGATCTTGACATGAGCTATTTTGGCTAAATTCAAATCAAATCTGAAATTTCAGTTAACCTTTGCTGCAAATTTGATCAAATCAAATCACACTTTGAATTATTCAAATTCAACTTGCCATTTTGTAGTTTGATCAAATTTCAAAGGGCATGAGGGTTACCAATATTAAGAGCAGTGGAAAATTGAAGTGTAAAGGTTAAAAACTGAGGAGTGGGACCCTCCTGTCAGTCACCCGAGTAATCAACCGACTGAAGAGCCGACACCCGGTTTATCGGGCTGTTGCAGCGCGCGCCACCGAGCCACAGCGCCGGCCAGCAGCTGCTTCACTCGCGCCCCGCTAGAGCTGCCGCTTGGCGCCCTTATCACTCTCCGAGCAGCCCAAAGGCGAGTTCCTCACCGCTCTCACGTGCCTACTCTCTCTCGTTTCTGCTCCCGCGAAGAACACCACCACCACCCGCTATCGGTGTCGCCGATCGCACACTGCAACCGAGCTTCGGTTGAGCTAGCTCCCTACAGAAAAAACGACCGCCACAGCCTGATCTTGCGTGCTACCTCTTCCACTCCGGCATTGTTGGCTGCTGTTGGTCACCAATTGAAGAACAGCGCCGCATGTCCGAAGTACCCCGGCGGAACCAAAAGCGGCTCACTGTGGACAGCACGCTACGGTCACCCTCACCTCCATCTCCGTACACAAGAAAGGTGCATCGTCGTGTGTAGAAGGTGTAGCCGAAAGCCGTCCGGCAAATGATCAACCATATGAATGGAATTTCAAAATATACTGAAAGCTAGTTCATTTAGCCCGAGCTCACTTTATACTGAAATTCGGATTCCATGTAATCTTGTCGGTCAAGCTCGTTGGTCAATAAGTTCTAAACATGCTAGCACACACTATCGATGAAGAGTCAAAGGAAACCATTGAGAATCGGCCGTGATATGGCCATTTTCCTCTCCGCTGACGGAAACCACTTCGGCTCACCGTCGAGAGTATATTTGTCGGCATTTCTAGCTTCCAAAATGTTCCAGTTCATGTTCCTCATGCTCCACTGATGCTCTCTGGAAATTCCCAACCATTTTTGTGCCGTGTAGTGCGAGACCGACCTTGCCGGAACCCTGAGTTCCGCTGTTGCCGGTGCGCACGTGTTTCCGGCCATCGCTGGCGGCCGGCGAGCCCACAGATGAGTTCAGGAGGTCGAAAAATGGAGGGGTGGTGAGTTTGGCCCCAAGAGGTGGCCAGGAACTCAGTTCCGGTGAACCTCAGCAGAGACCGCCGCTGTCGGGCGCGTTTGGCGCGAGGAAGAAGAAAGCCGGACGCGTGGGACCCACGGCAGAGATTTAGACATTTCCTGATTTCCAGTTTCTAGTTCAAACTTCAAACCCATATAACTTTGGCTAGGAAACTCCAAATTGAGTGAAACAAATTTTGTTGGATTAAGCTCTCTGAGTACTTTCCAACAAATCAAGTTTCACTTCATGAAAACTTTTATTTCTCCATAATTAATTCTCCAAAATTTAAAATGTTTAGAATTTTAACTGAAGAACTCTTTAGTGGAAATTTTTGAAATTTGTCCAGGATGTTCCCTATAATATCCCTGAGCTACCATAAAAATTTCAGATTCATCCGAGTTCATTTGATCCACCTAATGGTGTGATTAATAAAACTGTTCCAGAGAAAATGAAAAATGTTCAGAAACATTTTTCAGAATTTCTCTGAACTTATTTAGCTCATATCTTTTGCTAGGGATCTTAAAATTAGATGAAACCAAGTCCATTAGAACCCTCTGAAAATATAGTTTCCAGAAAGTCATGGCTTGCTCCATGAAAATCCTTAGAACACCCTAAGAACTCCAATTAAGGCCAAATACACATTTATTTGTGCAGGGCTCAAATGAGCTTTGCTTCAAATAAAATTTGGCAAAGTCTCTGTTTAGGTCGTATCCAAACAACAGTAAAAATTTCAGAGCCATTGGGCCTGTCTATCTGTACTTATAGACTTTACAATCTCAACTTCTAATTCATATGCATTTAAATTGATATGCATACATGTTATCTTATGTAGTCGCTAAGGTTGAGGAGGAGCCGGAGGTGTTAGATTTCATCACCCCGGAGGAACAGCTATCATACGACCAGCAGCAAGGTAAGTTCCGGTTTGCATTAGCCATTTTATAAATTTTATTGTTTTGAGAACTTACATTGAGTATCCACTTCAATTGTGCATTAGAGTCTTGTTTGAAAACCCAATTGCATAGCCAAGAGAACCAGGGTTTTGGGCTTAGGTTTTAAATCTTGAGTAGCCACCACAATGCTAAGATAGTGTACGATTCGGTACAAGTCGAGTAGTTGGAACTGCTCGCGAGAATAGGCTAGAGGCACACAACTCGGTTAGAGATAGCAAATGGAACACATGGCAGGAAAAATGATACTGAGCGGAGAGTAAGGGCAGCAGGACTTTGGGGCCTGGGTGTCATAGCTCCGCTTGTGTCGATTGAGGACCGAGCCGTGTGCGGGCCTGTTCAAGAAGCTAGAATAGTACCGAAGACCTACCGGATATATGGGAACCAGAAAACCGATGTAATTCGTGTAAGGGCCTCAGTTTTTGACATGTTTGAAGTGTTCATCACCACACACACACACACACACCTCATTTGAAGCAAGTTGATGAACACATTTGAAGAGCAAGTAACCACCATCAACATGCTCATTGGAAAACAAACTCACAAAGTGTAAAAGTGGCATTTCCCACATACATCATATAGGGGCTGGGCATTGGGAGAACTCCTACACATTGCTAGAAATGCCCATGCCAAGTTTCACCCAAATTCAAAACCTTGTTGAGGTCATTTTAGGTATAGCTAGAGAGAGGGTAGTTTGAACTCAAATTCAAATGCAAACTGTTTTTATCCCATGAATTCAAAAGTGGGAGGCATATTCTTACTCAGCACATTTTTGTGAGCTCACACACCAATTTTCACTCCATTTGGAGTTGAGCTTGACATGAGCTAAGTGGAGCAAATTCAAACATCATTTGAATTTCAAAACTGAACATGTTCTGAAATTTATTCAAACCAAACCAAATTTGAGTTCTAACCAATTCAAATGGCTCAAGGGTAGATAATTCAAATCACCATGGGCTTTGTGGGTACTACTGTTTACAACAGTGAATTGGAGTTAATTTCAGGGGTTAAAGTTGAGAGTGGGACCCACATGTCATAAAGCTAAGAGGGGTGACTTGCACACAAAGTCACAGCCTCGGTGGGAAATTCCACCGAGCAGCTGCCGGGTGTGCCACCGAGAGGAAGCCGGCGCCACCAGCTGCTTCCTGCCTTGCGCGCTGGCGCCCAGGGCGGCCTTCTCGTGCCCCCACACGACCCTCACCGCCTCAGCCGAGCGAAGACCGGATGCCTTCTTATCCTTGCGGGCGACATCGAGCAGCGCCATGCTTTTTCCCCCGAGCTCTCGGTCGATCGGGAAAACAGAGCAAACAATCGCGCCCTCGCCCCCCCCCCCCCGCCGAGCTGCTAGGCAACGCCCTGAGCTCAAGCACCACTCGCCCGACGCCTAGACCACCGAGTTTCGGCCTCTGTTCCCGTGATCAACGACGACCGCCGCGACTTAGTTCAAGAACAGCAATCGGTCTCACGTGGGCAGCACACCACAGCCACTTCCACGGCCGAGCAAGGGCGGCAAAAGGAGCTCACGGGCTCCACACTGCTTCCACCTGAAGCTCAAGCCACGCCGTAGCTCTCGCCGGCGAATTCCGAGATTTTGCTCCAGCGGCCTCAACCCGAGCTTCCGGTACGGTTCCTTAAAATTCTCCTTCTCTACTCCTCCTTAAGTCATCAAACTTTGCACGTGTATGCTGGATTAGCCGGCGATCAATTATCCTTTAGCATCCATCGCATGAAAACGCCTCGGAGTGACGGAATTCAAGCTCTACTAGGGGTGTTCGCCGCGGACCCATTCGGTCGCACAGTGAAACCGTATTTGCGGCCACTCCCGAGCTACTCTGAGGTTGTGCCGAGCTTCATAGAGCTGCGCTGGTGGTGTAGAGCCCATCGGTGCAAGTATTGGTGGGCTAGAGACCTCGGGCGACGGCGCCGAACCACAACAGTAGCCGCCGCACGTCGCCGAGCTAGTTCCAGCCACCGGCAGCACAAGCAGAGCCCACCAGCGTGTTCCTCGATGCCCTAAACCCTCTGGCAGCGAGTCTCTAGCTGGGCGTCAGCAGGGAACGCCGGTCCGGCGAGCAGCCGTCTGCTCGGGCGAAGGGGGAGCGCGCGGGCGCGAGGAAGAAGGCGGGAGGAAGAAGAAGACGCGGGGCCCGGTTGTCAGCGGCTCATAATTTAAATCGGGATCGGGCTGCGGCTCGGATCCAGTGTGCTGGCGCGCAAAAAGACTCCGTAGACCCCGGTGTGCCGAGCCTCAGCACACAACACGTGTCCCCGTGGCCCACAAGCAGATTTAAACTTTTCCCCGATTTTCAGTTTTAGTTCAAACTTCAAATCCTCATAACTTTGGCTAGGAAGCTCCAAATCGAGTGAACAAAATTTTGTTGGATTCAGCTCTCTGAGAACTTTCCATCAAATCATGTTTCACTTCATGAAAATCCTTAATTCTCCAGAATTAATTCCTCAAAGTTTAAACTGTTTGGAATTTTAACTGGAGAACCCCTTGGAGGAAAATTCTGAAATGTTGCTGGGATGTTCACCAAAATATCCCTAAACTACCAAAAAAATTTCAGATCCATTTGAGCTCATTTGATCCACCTAATGGGGTGATTAATGAAACTGTTCCAGAGAAAATAGAAAATGTTCAGAAACATTTTCGGAATTTTCTCTGAAATTGTTTAGCTCATATCTTTAGCTAGGAACCTTCAAATTAAGTGAGACCAACTCCATTAGAACCCTATGAAAATCTAGTTTCCAGAAATTCATGGTTTGCTCCATGAAAATCCCTAAGACACCCTAAGAGCTCTAATTAAGGTCAAGGACATAAGTAATCGTGGAGAGCTCAAATTAGCTTTGCTGCAACTAAAACTTGACCAAGTCTCTGTTTAGGTGGTAACCAAGCCACAATAAAAAGTTCATAGTCATTAAGTCTGTCTAGTGAGACTTAGAAGGTTAACAAGTTTAAAACTCAATTCAAATACATTTAATTAATACATGTACTTCTTATATCATGTAGACGCTAAGGTCGAGGAGGAACCCAAAGTCCTAGACTTCGTTACTCCGGAGGAGCAGCTAGCCTACGACCAAGAGCAGCAAGGCAAGCCCCGGTTTGCATTAACCTTTTTACAAATTTTTATTGTTTTGATCACTTACTTGAGTATTATGATTCCTTGCATTAGAGTCTTGTTTGGAAACCCAAATGCATAGCCAAGAAAGCCATGGATTGGGATTAGGATTGAAAACCCCGTTAGCTAATGCAATGCTAAGATAGTGTAGGATTCAGTACAAGTCAAGTAGTTGGAACTACTCACGAGCATAGGCTAGAAGCACTCGACTCGGGTAGAGATAGCACATGATACACATGGCAAGAAAAATAAGACCAAGCAGAGAGTAAGGGCAGCAGGACTTTGGGGCCTGTGTGCTATAGCTCCGATTGTGTCGATTGAGGACCGAGCCGTGTGCGGGCCTGTTGAACAAGCTAGAACAGTACCGAAGACCTACCGGCTATATGGGAACCGGGAAACCGATGTAACTCGGGTAGCTGGGTGTTGAGGCATAGCTGGTCGTTCGGAGGGTAGGTTGAGAGCTCGAGGTGTAAATCGGCTAGCGGAACTGAGATGCGCGTGCAGAGACCTCTTACTCGGGACGATTGGACCGGTTCAACATTTGGCTAATGGGTGAAAGGTGGTTGCGTACGGCGTCCGTGATGGTTGCGGTAGGCAACATTGAGTACGGGCTGCGTGACGGGTTATTCGGGTAACCCTGCAGGTGTAAATCGATTATAATCGCCGTCCCTCACGGTCAGTGAGTACCACTTGTTCACTGTACCGTGACGTAGAAAGAACAGGCTAGTTACATATTAAAATGTTGCTGATTGAAAGATGGACTTTGATTGTTAATGATTTGTTGTAGTTTAGAGCTAATTAAAGTTCCTTTCAACTTTGGGCAAAGTACATGAGAGAAATGCGTTTCTTGTTTGATTGCGGCTCTCTCATGTGCCTTAGCGTAAGGTTCTCCACAACCTACTACTAAAACTTGAAAGTAAGGTTCCACTAATTAGGCGAGTCCTTGCAAATGATTTTACCTCATGTAACCCAACACCCCTCATGTAGAAGTTTCATGTTTAGGAGAGACGGGTCAGTCTTGCTGAGCCTTCGTGCTCACTGCTTGTGTTTGAAGCTTTTGCAGGGTTCTATGAGGAAGGGACTCCCGAGGAGGAGATGGAACCCCAGGAGGGGAACCCCGTCAAGTGGGAGTCGTGCATGCCACCATGTTAGTGTGCGTGTGTGCTAGCAAGGACACGTTCACGGGTTGAACGTGAACTTGATGCGTAGTCTACGCCCGTGAGTGTAGACTGAACATATTTTGTTGTAAACATGTTCATAAACCTCTTTATGTAATAAACTTTGCTTCCACTTTTTACCTTTGATGTGTGTTACCCGGTGCTATGCAACGCAGCACCCCTCAGCGTGATCCTGGCTCGACAAGACCGTGGGGCCGTGTCAATTCGGGTAGCGATCTGTTGAGGCATAGCTTGTCGTCTAGAGGGTAGGTTGAGAGCATAAGGTGTAAATCGGCTGGCGGCACTGCAGATGCGCGCGCAGAGACCTCTTGCTCGGTACGATAGGAACGGTTCAACACTTGGCTGACGGATGAAAGGCGGTTGCTTATGACGTCCATGGTGGTTGCTGTAGGAAACATCGAGTATGGGCGTATGTGACGGGTTATTCGGGTAACCCTGCAGGTGTAAAACGATTATAATCGCCATCCCTTGCGGATAGTAAGTACCACTATACGGATGTTATTAGCCCATATAAGGATGTTATTAGTGTATAGCAAGTGGCAAACAGTAACCTAAATGTCTATGTCGGAAAATCATGCATCTCGGGACGTCATATGTCTTGGGGGATTCATGTAAGCGCTGTCCACCAGTGCGCACATGCTTAAGGGTGGAGCCTCATGGGTGGCAGGTAACCTGACCAGCTTTAGTATCCTCTACGACTCTTCATGTCATTTGGGGTATTGGAGTAATGCCCTTCCCTGGCGTGCTATGGGCAAGTGTGGGAGACCAGGTCACGTGGTTAGTAACATGAACACGTAGCTCCAACCATGATTGGCTTGAGAACAACCGTGCAAGTGATGACGAACCGTTGTATGAACTGTATTGGGACCGGGTTCGGTGTGCAGACGAACCTGAAGATTGTGTGGTTTATTTTCAGGTAGTCCAACCACGGATCGGTAGACGAGTAGCACACGTGTGCAAGAGACGTTTAGTGCCACTGAATTAACGAAGCCGGCTAAGTCCAGTATAGTTTTTTCTTTGTGAGGAATGTAGTACCGACATGAATTGGGTGACGCTTCGACGTCACACCCCACTAAATGATCAACATCATTGTAAAAATTGAAGATTTTGATCCGGAGCACTAAAACTTTGATTTAACCCCTTCCCTTAATCAGGATGTTCAAAGTAATCAAGTTTTCAACTTATCAGATATTAAGGACAGAGTTCTCTGTTTTCACCTGAAATAATGCTGAATTTATACAGAGGTTAGAGGTTGAGTGCTTTCGATGTTGGTGATACATTTCTGGAAAGCTTCAGAAGAGCTTTACAACTTTTCTATTCATGTCCAGAGGTGTTTCATCCTTCAACTGGTCGAAAAATGCAGTAGAATTGAAACTGTCCAGAAAACAGGGCAGAGCAAATACTCTCTGTAACTCTCTGTAAAATGACCATAACTTCCTGCATAAAAATTCAAAAATAGAAAGTGAGTTAGTTATGAAAAGTTAATTACATAGGTTACAACTTTGTAACAGAAAGTTCTGTCAAATTCAATGTAGAGTTAACTGGAATTTTTGGATCAAATCAGTACCTCAAGCAGGGAGGTGCTGTCCAATTTTCTCCAGAAATTCTATCAATTTTGACATCTCATAACTTTTAAACCAGGACAGATATTAGGCCAAGAAAATAGATTCTGGAAAGCTATTGAAGTTATCTTTAACTTTGAAGTTGAGCTCCAGAACTGTTTTTGCCTTTAGCATGGTCTAAATCAGATTGAAATGGAAACTGGTCAGGGCTGTCAGTTTGGGCAGCAGACCAGCAATCAAATTTATTCTGAGTTTGATTTGTGTTTCCAAGTTTTATGAGTTCAATGACATGTTTTATGTTATAACTTAATGATTTACTGTTTAAATGAATATTTGACCTTTTTCAAATATGTTTCTACAGATGGCAGAGGATAAACAACTGGAGAAAGGGTGGGTGGTATCCCACTGTTCTCAATGCAACGGTTATCCGGAACTGTTGAAGCTAATGCTTCAATATTTCGGGTACGTGGAGACACCGCATTACCTCGCCAAGGAAGAAGGCGAGGAGGGGAACAAGACATGGACTGTCCATGTCGAAGTTCCTGCAGGACCTACGCCACCCGGTTAGGCACCGTTCACCGTCACGGTGAGAGGTAGACAACCGGAAGAAATGTGGCAGGTGGCAGCCCGCGACACCATGTCGCGTTTCTGCCAACTACACGTGAGAGTGATGGAGGGCACTCCATACGCGCTTGTCCCGGTGGAGGGGCGAGCTAATAACATGTGGAGGGAGAGGTACGTTGCGGCAATTGATCTGAGTTGCCCAAGGTACAACCCTACGGAGGCGAACCTCAGCCTCCAGTTGATTGCAGGGAAGACAGTGATGGACAGCCAATCTGTCCATACAGCTCAACTTGCCATGGAGCTCAAGGAAAGCACCAGCCGCCGAGACCATTTTGAGAGTGCTCACAGCGCACTCTGTAATGTGCTCCTTCCGACGATCAAGTGACTGAATGAACAACACAATCAGTTGTGTCGTCTGAAGAAGGCGAAGAAGAAAAGCCGTGTTGATATCACGGCTTTGCAGCAGCAAGTACAGGCCTTGACCCAGCGGAACGAGGTCCTTACTCAAGAGCATGATGACGCTACTGAGAAAGGGCTGGGCTGGGAAGAAGACTACAACCAGGTCATGGACGAGGTGCATGCGTTGCAAGACCTCGTACCTCCGGTAGTGAGCCTACCGATGGTAGGTGCAGTACCCGTGGTTTTGGGTATCCCGGCGATGTGGGAACCTGAACCCGAAGAGGAGGTCATGGACCCGGAGCCACCAGCAGAGGTAGCGGAGGAGGACGACCCACAGGAGGTCGAGTTCTACTCTGAGTAGTGAGATACCATTACCAAGTAGGGCAGCGAGGGTGGTGTGTAGAAACTTTTGTAACAGGTGGCATGTCGTTTAGACAGTAGTATGTGTATAGGTAGTGACGACATGAGCACGACTTCTCAGGGATCCGAGAATAATGTATCTTGTATAAAGTTTATGCTTTATCAATATATGTCAATGTATCATGTGTCACTGCAGTACCTACCGTTTCTATGGAATTTTAAAAATGACATATGCTGATCGTTGCTGTTTTGAATTTCAGAATGAATCGCACTCGTGCCAACCCGGAGGTTGGAGGTTCCAGTCAGGGGGAGAGGCCTCCCACAGCCTCCCGAGACGTCCTCGGGACCACAACAACAGCAGAAACAGCAACAACCTCCACCACCACCACCAATGGTCACGTTGGCTGATATTGTTGCGGCCATGGCGGGCTCACATCAGCAGCACACCGAACTGCTGCAAACTTTGATTGCGAATACGTCTCGACCAGAGAGGCGTCAAGACCGAGAGGAACGTCAACAAAGTTCCTACTCGGATTTTCTGGCTACTCATCCCCCGGTATTCTCAATGGCGGATGAACCCCTCGATGCGGACAACTGGCTCCGCACGATGGAGATGAAGTTCAGGCTGCCCCAAGTTGGTGAGCAGCTGAACACGCAGTTCGCGACCCAACAACTTCAGGGGTCCGTGAGCGCTAGGTGGGCCAACTTTTGCGCCTCGCAACCCACCGAGCGAGTGTTGACTTGGGCAGAGATCCAGACGGCCTTCAGGGCCTATCACATACCGCCAGGTCTTATGAAGAGTAAGATGCAAGAATTCCTCCACCTACAGCAAGGCTGCAGGAACTCACTGGAGTACTCCAGGGCGTTCAATGATCTCGCACTGTACACTTCATATTACGCCGATACTAACGAGAAGCGGCGAGATCACTTTTATCAGGGGCTTAATCCGCTCCTGAAAGACAAGTTGGCGATGTTCAATCGCGGCAACCTCAATGACATTATTGATGCTGCGATTGTGCAAGAGGACTCCGGCAAGGAGTTAGCAGCGGCAGAGAAGAAGCGAAGTGCCGCAGAGCAGTGGAGAGGGAGGTGGTCCTCCCCAAAAATATCGGATGGTGTATCTCACCATCTGGACAACGCTGGCAGCCACAGCAGCGACCGATGCAATTTCGCAATCGGCCGTATTCACCACCGGCGTTCCGACCGGCATTACCAGCACCTCCGCAGCAACAACAGCAGCAGCGGACGATGCCGCGTGCGTTTGCACCCCAGCAGCGCATGCCGGGCTTTCGTCCTCCAAGCACGGGCCAGGCGTCAACCGCATGCTTCAAATGTGGTCGCCAAGGGCACTTCGCCAACAACGGCCTTGAGAGGCAAGGCGGCGGAGTGGCACCACAGTTTCCGGGGAGGAATCAGCCCGAGAACCCCATTAATGTGTGGCGGGCGAACCCTAAGCCCGGCACCGTCCACCAACTCTCCATAGAGGAGGTGCCGGAGGGAGAGCCAATCCTTGCGGGTATGTTCCAACTCCACCAGCATCCCGCCATAGTTTTATTTGATTCAGGCGCCACACATAGTTTCATTAGCCAAGCTTTTATTGCTAAATACAGCTTGCAAATACTACCCACCAAAAGTCCTTACTTGATTTGTTCACCAGGTGGGAAAATTTCAGAAAATATGATGGTTTCAAAAGCGCCATTATGCTTAGGGGGTAGAGTATACCCTACGTCTCTCATAGTTTTAGAGGGACAAAAGGTCGATGCCATCTTAGGGAAGTCGTGGTTAACCCGCCACGGCACTGTTTTAGACACCGTCCTCCGAGTCGTGCATCTACACCCGGAAATGCACGAGTCACATTCATTATTTCTGGACAGTCCATCACCATCAGATTGGAAGACATTGCAGTAGTCCGTGAGTTCCCAGACGTGTTCCCGGATGATTTACCGGGATGCCGCTGTGAGGGCCCGGCCCCGATCACGGGGCCATGCCGCTCGCCCGGGAATCGCATCGGGTGGTGCCGTGCGATGCGGCACCCAACAGCACACATAATAAAGCACCATATTACATAAATCAAGTGGAAGCTTACAAAGTGTGAATTTTACAAATAATTCTCAAATAATCTATAGCGGAAGACTAATACAACTCATGCCTCATATCTAGGCTAAGCAAAAGAGAAGACGCCCTGCCCGCGGACCCTTCTCACAAGCGACACCATCATAATAGCAACTGCGGGGTTTCCACGAGTTCATCACTCGGAGGGATCCGAGCCTCATCGGACAACCCTACTTATCAGCGTAGCGTTATTACCTGCAAAACAACTTATGGGTGGTGCCATGCGATGCGGCACCCAACAACACACATAATAAAGCATCATATTACATAAATCAAGCGGAAGCTTACAAAGTGTAAATTTTACAAATATTTCTCAAATAATCTACAGCAGAAGACTAATACAACTCACGCCTCATATCTAGGCTAAGCAAAAGAGAAGACGCCCTGCCCGCGGACCCTTCTCACAAGCGACACCATCATAATAGCAGCGGCGGGTTTCCATGAGTTCATCACTAGGAGGGATCCGAGCCTCATCGGACAACCCTACTTATCAGCGTAGCGTTATTACCTGCAAAACAACTTATGCAGTATCCATGAGCACGAAGCTCAGCAAGACTTAACCATCACCCTAGTCATGAAACTCTACATGCTGAAAATAGAGGGCTGAATATAGCAGTTTGCACAAAAGGTGCTCTTGAGCTAAAGGATAGTCCTTACTTCCAGTTTTAAGCCACTTTTATAGCCCTCGCGCAATTTACATCGAGAATCCACAATCAAACAAGAAACGCTTTATCTCGATGTCACTTGCCCGAGGTGAAAATAACTTTAGTGAGCTACCCTAGACTCATACCGACCTTGCGCCATTAACTTCGAGACTCCATAATCAAACAAGAAACGCTTTGCCTCGACGCTACTAGCCCAAGGTGAAAAATAAATTTAATGAAAGAGTTGATCATTCCTCATCTCCATTATGAGGATTACTCACAGAGCATTTTAAATGTTTCCCAGTTTATTACTACGTCATGACTCAGTGTACAAGTATGCTCACTACCGCGAGCGACGGTGATTGCAATAAAAAACACCCGGCTGACACGACACGTACGCCCGTACTCGATGTTGCACACAGCAACCATCACTGACGTCGTGCGTGGCAACCTTTCACATGACACCAAAATGCTGAACCGGTCCCACCGACTGGGATTAAGTCTCACTACGACAAACCCTCGTAGAGCCGACTTCTCTATCCTTTCAGCATCTGCATCAGACGGTGAGGTATGCCTCGACACCCAGGTTAACATGTTACATCAGTTTCCTGGGTCCCATATTGACAGTATGCATCCGGTACACAACTCAAACTTGTCTCACAGGGCCGCACACAAGAACGGGCCTTACTCGACTCAGACATAGACTAGGTTCACAGGACCACGTCCTTGAGCCTTCCATCCACTGCCCGGTCTCCATTCCCAACTATGAGGATCAATTCCCAACTCTTCCGATTGATCCCCCTTAATCCCGGTTCACGAGTAGGAAACTGCCTACTCAGTTATGCCTCTTTTAATCCACTTTCATTAACTTGAGATCAGCAGTTATATAATCAATTAAAAACCTACTCTACATTGTACTCCAGGGTTTTCTAGGTCATGCATTTAGAGTTTCATACCATCTAGACTTAATGCAATAAACTAAATGCTAGACAATATAAAGTGAATACAAATAAAAACTTGTAACTTTTGATGCAAACCGGGGCTTGCCTTTGTTTTGCAAGGGACTTATAAATATGAAGTTCAGTTAGTGAAGACCACTTGGCTTGATCAATTGCTTTCCTCCTTCCTTGATCTCCACTCCGATGACTTCAAATTCTCCACGTAGATACTACACGTAATGAATATGCATATTTGTTTGATGGTAAAACTTTTGCTAACAAGTGCTAAAGACAAGTTTAAAACTGGAACTCTGTTTAAGAATTTAAAATGACACTGGTGCCAGTGGTTTGGGTTTGGATTAAAGTATTATGATCAAGTGATAAGTGGGGTTCATCACTTGGGTGGTGATCACCTGATGAAGTTGAACAGAACATTACTGATACAGGGCTCCAATGGAGCTGGAAATTTTCTTGTGAGTTCCTTGTCACAAGGAAGTCATCTGGACCAAAATTTGGAATTTTTCAAAGAATAGATCACTCAGAACCATTCCCTAAGCATTTAGACAAAAAGGAATTAATTCTGAATAAACTTGCACTTTAATGAAAATTCAAGTGAACTACACTTTCAAACATAGCTCAGGGAGTATGCATGAATTTTCCTAGGATTTTTGGAGCTAATAATTTCCTAGGACTGAATTTCCAAGTTCTGGAAATTTTTTGAAATTGTTTCTGTACTCATTTGAACAAAGTAACTTCAAACCTGAATTCCCCTAATCACATCAACTTGAAATGAGCTGATACTTTTACAGGAGTTCACTAACATCCTAAAGATTATTCTGGCCAAATTTGAGGATTTTTTGATAAACCAAACAACAACAAAACAACAACCAAGCCTTTATCCCAAGCCTGTTGGGGTCGGCTAGACATGAAACCCAATATCAATGAAGTAAAAGAGAGGAAGAGATATAAGAACAAGGAAAAAAAGAAAAAAAGAAAAAAAAAGAAAAAGGGAAAAGAGAAGAGACAACAACAACAACAACAACAACCAAGCCTTTATCCCAAGCCTGTTGGGGTCGGCTAGACATGAAACCCAATATCAATGAAGTAAAAGAGAGGAAGAGATATGAGAACAAGGAAAAAAAGAAAAAAAAAGAAAAAAAGAAAAAAGGAAAAAAAGAAAAAGGAAAAAGAGAAAAGAGAAAATAAATAAGAAAAAAGGTAAAGAAAAAGAGAAAAGAAAAAAAGAAAAAAAAACAAGACTACGATTCTGGCACATGAATTGCTACTTTCCATGTGGTCCTATCATGAGCTAAGTCTATGGATACATTCCAATCTCTCAAATCTCGTTTTACCGCCTCCTCCCAGGTCAACATTGGTTGTCCTCTACCCCTCCTAATATTTTCTCTACCTCTTAAAATCCCACTGTTAACCGGTGCTTCTGGAGGTCTCCGTTGGATATGTCCAAACCACCTAAGCCGATGTTGGACTAACTTCTCTTCAATCGGCGCCACCCCTACCTTATCACGAATCGTCTCATTCCTTATTCGGTCTCTTCTCGTGTGCCCACACATCCACCGTAGCATGCGCATCTCTGCGACACTCATTTGTTGGACATGTTGCCGTTTAGTTGGCCAACATTCCGCCCCATAGAGCATCGCGGGTCTGATCACCGTCCTATAGAACTTCCCTTTTAGCTTTTGTGGGACTTTCCTATCACATAGGATTCCAGAGGCTTGTCGCCATTTCATCCACCCTACCTTGATCCTGTGGCAAACATCCTCATCAATATCGCCATTGCTTTGTAACATTGATCCTAAGTATCGGAAAGAGTCCCTTCTAGGTACTATTTGTCCTTGTAGACTAACATTTCCCTC
The DNA here is from genome assembly GCA_030760725.1 of Neostapfia colusana. Taxonomy (NCBI): domain Eukaryota; kingdom Viridiplantae; phylum Streptophyta; class Magnoliopsida; order Poales; family Poaceae; genus Neostapfia; species Neostapfia colusana. The sequence continues at coordinate 44,796,929 of JASWHV010000018.1, read as the reverse complement.
TTCACGAACAACACCACTAAAGTCACACCTCATGTACTCGGTTTTGGTCCTACTAAGTCTAAACCCCTTGGACTCTAAGGTTTGTCTCCATAACTCTAATTTCTTATCAACACCATCTCTAGTTTCATCTACCAGCACTACATCATCAGCAAAGAGCATGCACCAAGGGATATCCCCTTGTATATCCTTCGACACCTCATCCATCACCAAGGAAAAGATGTATGGGCTCAAAGCTGATCCTTGATGTAGTCCTACCGTGATAGGAAATGCATCAGTCTCACTATCACTTACGCGCACACTTGTCCTAACATTATTGTACATATCCTTGATAAGGGTAATGTACTTTGTTGGCACTTTATGTTTCTCTAGTGCCCACCACATGACTGGCCTTGGTATCTTGTCGTACACCTTCCCCAAGTCGATGAACACCATATGCAAGTCCTTCTTCTGCTCCCTATATCTCTCCATAAGCTGACGAAGCAAGAAAATCGCCTCCATTGTAGACCTCCCAGGCATAAAACCAAACTGGTTTTTAGTGACATTGGTCACTTTCCTCAGTCGGTGTTCAATCACTCTCTCCCAAAGCTTCATAGTATGACTCATAAGCTTAATACCTCGATAATTAGTACAACTTTGAATATCTCCTTTATTTTTGAAGATAGGTACTAATATACTTTTCCTCCATTCTTCAAGCATCTTGTTTGACCGAAAAATGTGGTTGTATAGCTTTGTGAGCCATACTATTGCGACGTCCCCAAGACATCTCCACACCTCAATAGGGACATCGTCAGGGCCGAGGGCCTTTCCTCCTTTCATCCTTTTTAAGGCCTCCTTAACCTCAAACTCTTGTATCCTCCGCACGAACCACCTGTTGGAGTCATCAAAGGAGTCATCCAACTCAACCATAGTGCTCCCATTCCCATCATTGAATAGCCCATTAAAGTAATCACGCCATCTATTCTTAATCTCTTCATCCTTCACTAGAATGCGGTCAGTCTCATCTTTGATGCATTTAACTTGATTGAGATCACTCATCTTTCTCTCGCGGATTTTTGCTACCTTGTATATGTCATTTTCACCTTCTTTTGTCCCTAGTCTCTCATATAACTTATCATAGGTCTGTCCTCTTGCTTTACTCACAACCCGCCTTGCATTCTTCTTAGCCTCTTTGTACTTAAGCATGTTGCTTGCGCTTCTATCATTATGACAACTCTTGTAACACTCCTTCTTCCCCTTAATGGCCTTTTGTACATCCTCATTCCACCACCAAGTGTCTATTTTTTGATAAACCAAACTCCCTCTAAAATTCTTTTGCTGAAAAGCTTTAAAGAATTTTCCAGAATTAAATAATGTGTCTCATACAAATTGGGTTCCATATCTGGATATATCTATTTAATATAAATCCAACCCAATTTGAATCACTAAATTTTGGAGCTTCCTAGCACAAGTTCTGAGGTTCTAAAGTTTGGAGAAAATTCTGGAATTCGAATTAATCGGGAAAAGTTCAAACTTCTGACAGCGGGTCCGGCCAACATGTGTCAGCTCCTCGGCTAAACCACACGGGGCCACAGGGCTATTTCCCGCACTGTCACAGACGATCCCGTGCAACAGAAGATCCCACACCTATTCATTGAGTGACTTATGTGCGGGCCCGGCCTCCTCGTCTTCTACCTCTCGCTCCCGCGCCCGCGCGCCGCCGGGCTCACCGGAGCTGCGCTGATCTTCACCGTCCGGCCAGCTCCCACGCTCTCCCTCGCCGCTTGGGCCTAATTCCACACGCTGAACATGATGGGACCACTTCCCCCGACCGGCGGTGGCTTTAACATAGCCGGCGACGGTGCGGCGGCTCGGTACCCTTTCGGCGACGTCGCCCGGCCAACCTAGCCCGCTAAAACATTGGTGTAAGGACCCTACAGAACCGTTGCACGCTAAGGAAGATCGTCCTGGTGGTGAAACGGGCCGGAGATTGCTCTAACCTAGCCTTCACCGTGAGCCCGATTCTTCCCACCATAGCCGCCGTCGGAAAAGTGGAAAATACACCGTGCACCATGGTTTTCATGCATCAGGTGCTAAAAGGATAATGATCGCCGGTAGTCCAGCTCGTGTGTGCATGATTTGATAAGCTATAGAGGATTAGGGAGTGAGAATTTTGGCGGCATGTACCGGATGCTCCGTTTGAAGTCGCCGGGACAAAATCTCCAAATTAGCCGTCGATCCTTCACGGGTTGCTCCAAGATTTGGAGGAGAGCAGCACCACCGTAGCACGCTCCCGTGGCCGGGTTTGCTCGGGCATGACAACCTCTTTGGAGGGCTGCCTACGTGCGCCCCGTCGTCGGCTAGCTTTAGGTCACCGCGGATGGAGGAGTTTAGTGCTCGGAAAACACCAGAGCTTGCTAGCTCTTGCTCTCAAGAGGTGAGGAACGATGGCGTAGCGTTGTTGTGCAGCTCGGAGGGCGCTGCGGCGCCAGTTGAGCCGGCTCCCGATGGTTTCACAGAGGCGGTGGCTTCTCTGTTTCTTTAGCACGTGAGAGCGAGAGAACAGAGGGTTCCTCGGTGATATGGCACCGCTGACTGACACGACCCCACGGTCTTGTCGAGCCAGGATCACGCTGAGGGGTGCTGCGTTGCACAGCACCGGATAACACACATCAAAGGTTCAAAGCGGAAGCAAAACTTTTATTACATAAGGTGGTTTATGAACATTTTTACATCAAAATAGGTCTAGTCTACACTCGCGGGCGTAGACTACGCATCAAGTTCACGTTCAGCCCGTGAACGTGTCCTTGCTAGCACGCACGCACACTAACACGGCAGCGTGCAAGACTCCCACTCGACGGGGTTCCCCTCCTGGGGTTCCGTCTCCTCCTCGGGAGTCCCTTCCTCATAGAATCCTGCAAAAGCTTCAAACACAAGTAGTGAGCACGAAGGCTCAGCAAGACTGACCCGTCTCTCCTAAACATGGAACTTCTACATGAGGGTTGATAGGTTACACGAGGTAAAAATCATTTGCAAGGACTCGCCTAATTAGTGGAACCTTACTTTCAAGTTTTAGCAGCAGGTTGTGGAGAACCTTACGCTAAGGCACATGAGAGAGCCGCAATCAAACAAGAAACACATATCTCTCATGTACTTTGCCCAAAGTTGAAAAGAACTTTAGTTAGCTCTAAACAACAACAAATCATTAGCAATCAAGTCCATCTTTCAATCAGCAACATTTTAACATGCAACTACCCTGTTCTTTCTACGTCACAGTACAGTGAACAAGTGGTACTCACTGACCGCGAGGGACGGTGATTATAATCGATTTACACCTGCAGGGTTACCCGAATAACCCGTCACGTACGCCCGTACTCGATGTTGCCTACAGCAACCATCACGGACACCGTACGCAAACACCTTTCACCCGTTAGCCAAATGTTGAACCGGTCCAATCGTCCCGAGCAAGAGGTCTCTGCACGCGCATCTCAGTGCCGCCAGCCGATTTACACCTCGAGCTCTCAACCTACCCTCTGAACGACCAGCTATGCCTCAACACCCAGCTACCCGAGTTACATCTGTTTCCCGGTTCCCTTATAGCCGGTAGGTCTTCGGTACTGTTCTAGCTTGTTCAACAGGCTCGCACACGGCTCGGTCCTCAATCGACACAAGCGGAGCTATAGCACACAGGCCCCAAAGTCCTGCTGCCCTTACTCTCCGCTCGGTCTCATTTTTCTTGCCATGTGTATCATGTGCTATCTCTACCCGAGTCGAGTGCCTCTAGCCTATGCTCGCGAGTAGTTCCAACTACTCGACTTGTACCGAATCCTACTCTTTCTTAGCATTGCAGTACCTAACGGGGTTTTCAATCCTAATCTCAACCCATGGTTTTCTTGGCTATGCAATTGGGTTTCCAAACAAGACTCTAATGCAAGGAATAAGTGATGCTCAAAGAAAGTGCTCAAAACAATAAAAATTTGTAAAGAGGTTAATGCAAACCCGAGCTTGCCTGCTTTGTAGGGTAGTAGTATATAATAGAAGTTAGTGATCTTTAATTCCTTGATCTTTCTGAACTTGCTCAACTGATCCACACGTCAAGGGATGGCTCCGTCGATGTCCTTCATCGTGAACCCTATCGACATGTATATGCATAGTACTTTATAATGTAATTCACAGGCTTAGAGATTAAACTTCTTAAGAACAGAGGCTGTGTAGAGATCCTAGGATGAAGTGGTTGCCTCTGTCGTGCAAAGAACTCAAAGAGACTAAATTTACCTTAGATGTTTCATTACATCTCTAGCTAAGTTTCTAGTGCCATATAAGATGAGCTCTAATGATCTGGACATAACTAAAGATCCTGATCTTCAATGTCCTCGAAGTTTTTTCAGGAAGTCATACACTACACAGGGACTTAGCTTGCTAAATTGCAGCTAAAGTGAAAGGACATTGTGTCTCCCACAATTTCCACACTAACCCCCATGTTGTTCTTCACATCCAATAGAAACGAGGACAAGGACAGGAAGACTCAAGGCTCAATTTGAGCTGAAATTTGCATGTGAATTCTTGGTCACCTGAAAGGGCCCTAGACCAAAAATGAACACTTTTCATTGAGTGTTTTATTCAGAACAATTTCCTAAGCAATTAAGCAAAAAGAAATTAATTCTGACTTAACTCACATGTTCATGCCCAACTTAGTGAACTAAAATTTCCATTATAGTTCATAGAGTCTGCACGAATTTTCCTAGGATTTTCGGAGCTAAGGATTGCCCAGAATTGAATTTCCAAGTTTTGGAAATTCTCTGGAAATGTTTCTGTATTCATTTGAACACAGCAACTTAAAACCTGAACTTTTCCTGATCAAATCAACTCAAAATGAGCTGAAACTTTTACAGGGGTCTAGTAACACCCTAAAGAATATTCTGGCAAAATTGGAGGATTTTGGATAAACCAAGCTCCCTCAAAAGTTCTTTTGCTGGGAAGCTTTAAAGAATTTTCCAGAATTAAATAAGGACGTTCATACAAATTGGCTTGCATATTTGGATAGAGTTTGTCAACCTGAATCTAACCCAATTTGAATCACTAAATTTGGAGGTTTCTACACAAGGATATGAGCTTCACAAGAATTGGGGACAATCTGAAAATGAGCTCTGTTCTATTTTCCAATTTTCAGAGACATAAGGAATTAACACCACATTTGACCAAGCAAATGAGGTCCAATGCCTCTGAAATGTTTACTGGAGTTCAAGTATTTTTGGAAGAACCTCCTGCCCAAATTTGGGAATTTTCCAACACATAGAACTCCTGGAATAATTCCCACAAGATTCTCCTTACATGAATTAATGAGCCAAATCCAGGGATTTTCATAAATATTGGTCTGCATCCCTGGATAGTACTCTTTGAGAGGAATCCAAAAAATTTTGTTTCATAATTTTCGGACATTCCTACACAAAGTTGTGGCTCTTTAAAGGTTGAACTGGAAACTGAAAACCCTAAAATGTTTAAAACGCTGACAGTGGGTCTGAGCTACGTGTCACTCACTGGCACAAAGACACACGGGGCCACACATTTCCATATGCGCAGTCGCACCGGATCCAACCGCCACATAAGATCAGGGTTTTAAATTTTCTCTCACTGACGACTGGGCCTGCCGACCCCTTCTTCAACCTCGGGTCAGTTCCCGCGCCCGGGTGCCCGCGCCGCTGCCCTCGCCGGAGATCGCCGGACACCAATCTCCCGGCCTCTGCCCGAGCCCTTGCTCGCCGCCAGGGCCTAACCTGCCCCGCTGAGCACGATGGTGAGGTTTCCCCGAGCCGGCGAAGCCTCTACGGTAGCTAGCGGCGATGCGGCAGCTCGGCACATCATCGGCGACGTCGGTCGGCCATCCTAGCGCGCTAACAGTTCGGCAAAACGGTGCTACAGCACCAGTGAACGATGGGGGAGCTCGACCTAGCCTCAAAAATATTCGGGGACGATGGCAAATCTGCTTTCACCGTGCGACCGCGGTCCCCCGGTTCGGTTGCCGGTAGAAACCCACGAAATACTTGCTCTAGGTGCAGTTTCAGGCTAGAACCGAGAAGAGCAAAGGATGGCCTACCACTTTGAGCCCTTTGTGCAAACTTTGACGACCTAAGAATGAGAATTGAGGGGAAATTTGGGATTACCGTGTCGGAAGGTCGAATTGAGTACGCCAGAGCAACTTTTCCAAATTCTCTCCCGGTGGTGCATGGCATGGTCTGAGCTTGGGGGAAGAGCAGCACGGTGCCTTGGCGCATCCAGGGGTGCCGGTACTTGGTCGTGACTCTCACCAGGTGGAGCTGTCCATGGACGCCTCCTAATCGATCCTTGTTCGGCCGCGCACGGACGTGGTGTCCCCGGGGTAGGAGGGCCGAGCCAGGTCGGTGGCACGTCGTGGAGGATGATGGTGAGGCCCTGGTGCCGTTTTTGCTACCCATTTGTCTCGGTTCGTGATCACCAGAGTCGGATGCCGATCAAATGAGTGTGGCGGCGGTGGCGCTGTTTAGGGCGCGAGGGGAGAAGAAACAGAGCGGTTCCTCGGGGTTGTGGCAAGAGGACACGGCCGAGGTGATAAGAAGAGGAAAGCAGCTCGCCAGGCGCCAACCGGTGAAGCAGGTGGTGGCTCGGGGCTACTCGGTGTCGACCGGTGCTGCACCTCAGTGTCGATCACCCGGGGAGGCAAAATAGAGACCCAATTCCTCTGTAGAGATATTTTGGTACATATGACAAGTGGGTCCCATCTCCCCCTTATCTCTCCAAAATATCCCAAAATTTGCAAATGATGAAATTCAATTGTGTGGAGTTGAAAACTGGACTGCATTTGGATAATTGGGCACAATTCATCGAAATTCAATTATGTATTTGAATTCATTGTATATTTAGGTCTATTTGAAAAAATGGGTAACAAATATCTTCAAAAGATCATGAGACTTTGCCTACCCCCTAATTTGGACCTAAAGAATTCAAATATGAAACCTGCTCTTTGATTTGGCTACTGCAAATGAGATTTTTAATACAACAGTTTTGAAAACCATTGTGTTAATCTCATTTGAATTTTTGAGTGGAACCAACTTGCTCCAAAATCTGAATTTAGCTCTCTCACACATATGGGTACTTCCCTACTTGGTTTCAAATTCCTTTTTGTTCCATGTTTTCAAATAACCATTGAACTTGTGTGGAGGGAGCTTTCATGTGTATTATCACATGTGAAAAAGTTTAAACAAGTCCCATTTTTCATACCTATGAAACCAGCTTTGTGCAAACATGAGTTTCTTTGTATTCATACTTTTGGGACCTTTACACTGACCGCAGCTGGGAGGGTGAGGACGGAGAGAACAGCTCGCCAGCGCGAGGGAAAACACAGCAGGAGGTGTCGTTCAGTGCCTCTCGGTGTCGCACGGTGGGAACCGAGGTTGCTTCATGTGGAGGAGGGAAACAGAGACCAGTTACTGGGATATTTCTCCATTTAACCACGCCTATGACATGTGGGTCCCACCAGGCAGTCTTTCCTCATCCCTCAAAAGATCTCCAAAATTTGGCAAGTGGCTAATTCAAATGTTTGGAGTAGAAAACTGAGCTGCATTTGGATAGTTGGACAAATTCCATCCAAATTCAAATGTATATTTGAATTCCTTGCACATTTAAATGCTTTTTGGAAAAATGGACCGCAAACCTTTTTAAAAATTAATGAAACTTTGCCTACCCACTAATTTGGACCTAAGGAATCCAAATATGCATTTTCATTCTTATGTTAGCTGCTGCAAACAAGAGTTTTAACACAGCAGTTTGAATTACCATTGTGTCCTCCCCTAATTTGAAATTTGAGTTGAACATTCAGTTCAAAACCTGATTTTTAAACCCTTCCATTGCACTTGAGTACTTCAACTCTGTGGTCTTAATCCACCTAGGGTCCAAACATGCAAGTAACCCTAAGTTGGTTTTAGAAGAATCTCTCATGTGTTATCATATGTGTAAAAAGTTTAAACTAGCCCCCTTTTTCATACACATGACACCAACATTTGTGCAAACTCAAGTTTCTTTGTATTCATGCTTTTGGGACCTTTACAGCCGCCAACCGAGAGGTGGAGTTCAAGATTGAACTTGCACCGGGGACTATGCCAATATCCCGAAGGCCGTACAAGATGGCACCAAAGGAGTTGGCAGAATTGAAAACTCAGTTGACGGACCTGCTGGAGAAGGGGTTTTATTAGGCTGAGATCCTCACCATGGGGTTGTTCGGTATTATTTGTGAAGAAGAAGGATGAAACGTTGCGGCTTTGCGTGGACTATCGTCCGCTAAACGCTGTGACTATCAAAAACAAGTACCCGTTGCCATGGATCGACTTGTTGTTTGATCAGTTAGTCGAAGCAAAAATCTTTTCCAAAATGGACTTAAGATCCAGGTACCATCAGATTAAGATACGGGCTGAGGACATCCCGAAGACGGCTTTCTCGATGAGGTACGAGCTTTATGAGTACCTGGTCATGTCCTTCGGCCTCACCAACGCTCCAGCTTATTTCATGTACTTGATGAACTCTGTATTCATGCCGGAGCTGGACAAGTTTGTCGTGGTCTTCGTCGACGACATATTGGTATGTTCCAAGTTGGAGGAAGAACACACGAAGCACCTGTGTATAGTCTTACAAAGGCTGCGGGATCACAAACTATACGCGAAATTCAGCAAATGCGAATTTTGGATATCGCAAGCGCCTTTCCTCGGGCATATTACCTCAGCGGAGGGCATCGCTGTAGACCCGAGCAAGATCACTCAAGTGCTGAATTGGAAGTCCCCGAGGTCTGTCCACGAGGTACGGAGTTTCCTCAGACTCGTGGGATATTATCGGAGGTTCATTCCAAACTTCTCAAAGATCACCAAGCCTATAACAAATCTGCTGAATAAGGCTACCAAATATGTTTGGAGTCCAGCATGTGAAGCAGCATTCAAGGCATTAGTGAAGCACCTAACATCAGCACCGGTTTTTGCGCACCCAGACACAACAAAACCGTTTGATTTGTACTGCGATGCATACGGCATTGGGCTAGGATGTGTGCTGATGCAAGACTGAAAGGTGGTCGCGTATGGATCACGGCAGCTCAGGAACCATGAGCAAAATTATCCAACTCATGAATTAGATCTCGCTCCCGTGGTACTTGCACTCAAAATGTGGAGGCACTACCTACTCAGTAACCTTGTACATTTATATACTGACCACAAGAGTCTCAAGTACATAATCACTCAGAAGGATTTGAACATGAGGCAGTGAAGATGGTTGGAGTTGATAAAGGATTACGAAATAGAGATCCATTATCACCCCGGCAAGGCAAACGTGGTGGCGGATGCGCTGAGTCGCAAGTTACATGTTAATAATCTGACCATCACTCCGTTGGAAGAGAGCGAGCCATCATTAGATGTGATTCCACATGGAGCTCTCTACAATCTAGCTCTTATCCCCACCATCCATGAAGAGATAGCGGCATCTCAGAAACATGACAAGGGCATGTCGCATTTGTGGATACGTGTAGACAGTGGGGAGTTGAAGTGTTTCCAGAAAGACGGAGACGGCGTCCTATGGTTCAAGGACAGAATCGTCGTCCCGTAAACCAGAATTGAGGAAGAAAATCTTTGATGAGGCTCACTTGTCAAAGTTTTCCATTCACCCCGGCAGCAACAAGCGGTATCAAGAACTCAGAAGCAAGTTTTGGTGGACACAGATGATGCAGGAGATCACAAAATACGTGTCCGAATGTGATACATGCCATAGGGTGAAGGCTGACCATATGAGGAAACTGGGATTGTTACAACCGCTTGGCATTCCTGCCTGAAAGTGGGAGGATGTCAGTATGGACTTCATCGTCGGTTTACCCACCACATTTCAGAAACACGATTCAGTGTGGGTGATCGTCGACCGGCTCACCAAAGTTGCCCATTTTATCCTGGTCAACACCAACTACAACGCCAAGAAGTATGCTGAATTGTACATCTAACAAATCATGTGCTTATACGGCATATCCCGCACCATCATCTCAGATCGGGGCACTTTATTTGTCTCGTTTTTGGAAGCAGTTACATGCTGCTTTGGGGACAAAACTGATCCGTAGTTCAGCTTACCACCCGCAGACGATGGGCAAACCGAGCGGGTAAACCAAATTTTAGAAGACATATTACGAGCTTAGTCTATCAACCACGGTAAGAATTGGGATGATTTCTTACCGTTGGCTGAGTTTTCGTACAACAATGGGTACGAAACCAGCATTAGGATGGCACCTTACGAGACGCTATACGGGAGAAAATGCCGCACACCGCTGAATTAGTGTGAGTCTGGCGAAAGGGTCACCTTCGGGATTGATCTTGTCAATAATGCGGAAGAAAAAGTTCAGCTGATTCAAGCGAACTTAAAAGCCGCCCAATCCCGACAAAAACAGTATGCGGACCGTAGATAACGTCCTTTACAATCCCGTTGGGCGCGTTTGGCGCGAGGAAGAAGAAAGATGGACGCGTGAGACCCACTTGCAGAGATTTAAACATTTCTCGATTTTCAGTTTCTAGTTCAAACTTCAAACCATATAACTCTGGCTAGGAAACTCCAAATTGAGTGAACCAAATTTTGTTAGATTCAGCTCTCTGAGTACTTTCCAACAAATCAAGTTTCACTTCATGAAAGCTTTTATTTCCCCAGAATTAATTCTCCAAATTTAAACTGTTTAGAATTTTAACTGGAGAATGCTTTAGTGGAAAATTCTGAAATTTGGCCAGGACGTTCCTTATAATATCCCTGAGCTACCATAAAAATTTTAGATCCATACAATCTCATTTGATCCACCTAATGGTGTGATTAATAAAACTGTTCCAGAGAAAATGAATAAATGTTCAGAAACATTTTTCAAAATTTCTCTGAACTTTTTTAGCTCATATCCTTTGCTAGAGATCTTAAAATTAGATGAAACCAATTCCATTAGAACTCTATGAAAATCTAGTTTTCATAAAGTCATGACTTGCTCCATGAAAACCCTTAGAACACCCTAAGAGCTCCAATTAAGGCCAAATACACATTTATTTGTGCAGGGCTCAAATGAGCTTTGCTTCAAATGAAATTTGGCAAAGTGTCTGTTTAGGTCATATCCAAACAACAGTAAATTTCAGAGTCATTGGTCCTGTCTAGCTGTACTTATAGACTTTACAATCTCAACTTCTAATTCATATGCATTTAAATTGATACGCATACATCTTATCTCATGTAGTCGCTAAGGTTGAGGAGGAGCCGGAGGTGTTGGATTTCATCACCCCGGAGGAACAGCTATCATACGACCAGCAGCAAGGCAAGTTCCGGTTTGCATTAGCCATTTTATAAAATTTATTGTTTTGAGAACTTACATTGAGTATCCACTTCAATTGTGCATTAGAGTCTTGTTTGAAAACCCAATTGCATAGCCAAGAGAACCAGGGTTTTGGTATTAGGTTTTAAATCTCGAGTAGCCACTGCAATGCTAATATAGTGTAGGATTTGGTACAAGTCGAGTAGTTGGAACTGCTCGCGAGAATAGGCTCGATGCACACAACTCGGTTAGAGATAGCAAATAGAACACATGGCAAGAAAAATGAGACCGAGCGGAGAGTAAGGGCAGCAGGACTTTGGGGTCTGGGTGCCATAGCTTCACATGTGTCGATTAAGGACCGATCCATGTGCGGGCCTGTTGAACAAGCTAGAACAGTACAGAAGACCTACCGGATATATGGGAACCAGGAAACCGATGTAATTCGGGTAGCGATCTGTTGAGGCATAGCTTGTCGTCCAGGGGGTACGTTGAGAGCATGAGCTGTAAATCGGCTGGCGACACTACGGATGCGTGTAAGGGCCCAAGTTTTTCATTTGCTCAAAGTGTTCATCATACCACACACCTCTCATTTTAGGAAAGCTTATGAACACATTTGAAGAGCAAGTAAAACCATCAAGAAACTCATTAGTAGATAAACTCACAAAATGCAAAAGTGGTATTTCCCACATGCATCGTATAGGGGGTAAGAATTTGAAAAACTCCCAAACTTTGCTAGGGATGCTCATGCCAAATTTCACCCAAATCCAAAACCTTTGGAGGTATTTTTGGGTATAATTAGAAAGAGGCTAGTTTGAACTTAAATTCAAATTCAAACTCCTTTCATCCCATGAATTCAAAAGTGGGATTCATATTCACGCTCAGCACATTTTTGTGAACTCACACACCAATTTCACTCCATTTGGAGTTGATCTTGACATGAGCTAATTTGGCTAAATTCAAATCAAATTTGAATCTCAGTTCACATGTGCTGCAAATTCAATCAAACCGAATTCTATAATTTGTTCATTTACAAACCAAATCCCAATTTGGGTGATTGATCGAATGACCAAGGGTATTAGGGTCCCTACTGTTTTGAACAGTGTAGAAATTTAATTTGTGAGGTTAAAAATGGGGAGTGGGGCCCTCCTGTCAGCCTCTCCTTTGATCAACCGACTGAAGAAAAACCGACTGAAGAAACGGGGGCTCGGTTTATCGGGCTGCTGCAGAGCGCGCCACCGAGCCACAGCGCTGGCCAGCAGCTGCCTCGATCTCGCCCCGCTGGAGCGGCCGCTCGGTGCCCTTATCACTCCCCGAGCACCCCAAAGACGAGTTCGTCACCGCCCTCACGCGCTTACTCGTTCTCTGTTCTTCTCCCGCGAGGAACACCACCACCGCCCGCTCTCAGTGTCGCCGATCGCACGTGCAACCAAGCTTTGGTTGAGAGAACCCTCCACAGCAAAAACAGTCGCCACCACATTCTCTTGCATGCTACCTCGTCCACTCCGGCATTGTGGCCTGCTGTTGGCCACCAATTGAGGAACAGCGCCGCACGTCCGAAGTAAACCGGCGGAACCGAAAGCGGCTCACCGTGGACCGCACGCTACGGATAACCTCACCTCCACTTCCCTACACAAGAAAGTTGTGTCCCCATGTGTAGAAGGTGTAGCCAAAAGCCGTTTGGCAAATGATCAACCATAGGATTAGAATTTCCAAGTATACCGAAAGCTAGTTCATTTGGCCCGAGCTTACTTTAAACTGAAATTTGGATTCCACGTAATCTTATCAGTCGAGCTTGTTGGTCAGTAGGTTCTGCAAATGCTAGCGCACACTCTCGAGGAAGAAGCAATGGAAACCGTCGAGAATTGGCCGTGATATGGCCATTTTCCTCGTCGCTAACGGAAAACACCTCGGCTCACCGTCGAGAGTAGGTTTGCCGGCATTTCTAGCTTCCAAAAGGTTTCATTTCATGTTCCTCGTGCTCCTTTGATGCTCTCCGAACAATTCCCGACCAATTTGGTGCCATGTAGCACGAGGCCGACCTCGCCGGAATCCTAGGTTCCGCTGTCACCGGTGCACACGTGTTTCCGGCCATCGCCGGCGAGCCCACAGATGAGTTCAGGAGGTCGGAAAATGGAGAGGCGGCGAGTTTCGGCCCGACAGGTGGCCGGGAACTCGGTTCCGGCGAGTCTCGCCGGAGACTGCCGCTGTCGGGCGCGTTTGGCACGAGGAAGAAGAAGCCGGGGCGCGTGGGACCCACCAGCAGAGATTTAAACATTTCCCGATTTTCAGTTTCTAGTTCAAACTTTAAACCCACATAACTTTGGCTAGGAAACTCCAAATCGAGTGAACCAAATTTTGTTGGATTCAGATCTCTGAGTACTTTCCAACAGACTCCAGTTTCACTTCATGAAAACTTTTAATTCTTTAAAATTTAAAGTGTTTAGAATTTTAACTGGAGAACCCTTTAGTGGAGAATTCTGAAATTTCGCCAGGATGTTTATCATAATATCCATGAGCTACCATAAAAATTTCAGACCTATTTGAGCTCATTTGATCCACATAATGGTGTGATTAATGAAACTGTACCAGACAAAATGAAAAATGTCCAGAAACATTTTTCAGATTTTCTCTGAACTTGTTTAGCTCATATCTTTTGCTAGGAATCTTCAAGTTAGGTGAAACCAATTCCATTAGAACCATCTGAAAATATAGTTTGCAGAAAGTCATGGGTTGCTCCATGAAAATCCCTAGAATACCCTAAGAGCTCCAATTAGGGCCAAATACACATTTATTTATGGAGGGCTCAAATGAGCTTTGCTGCAAATGAAATTTGGCCAAGTCCCTGTTTAGGTTGTATCCAAACCACAGTAAAAATTCCAGTCATTGGGCCTGTCTAGCAGTACTTATAGTCTTAATAAAATTAACTCCAAACTCATATGCATTTAAATTGATATATGCATGTATTTGTCTCATGTAATCACTAAGGCTGAGGAGGAGCCAGAAGTTTTAGACTTCATAACTCCGGAGGAACAGTTAGCCTACAACCAGCAGCAGCAAGGCAAGCTCCGGTTTGCATTAGCCATTTTATTAACTTTATTGTTTTAAGAACTTACATTGAGTATTCACCTTACTTATGCATTAGAGTCTTGTTTGAAAACTCAACTGCATAGCCAAGAAAACCCTGGTTTTGGACTTAGGTTTTTAAACCTCGAGTAGTCACTGCAATGCTAAGATAGTGTAGGGTTCGTTACAAGTCGAGTAGTTGGAACTGCTCGCGAGAATAGGCTAGAGGCACACCACTCGGTTAGAGATATCAAATGGAACACATGGCAAGTAAAATGAGACCGAGCGGAGAGTAAGGGCAGCAGGACTTTGGGGCCTGGGTGCCCTAGCTCTGCTTGTGTCGCTTGATGACCAAGCCGTGTGCAGGGGCCTGTTGAACAAGCTAGAACAGTACCGAAGACCTACCGGATATATGGGAGCCAAGAAACCGATGTAATTCGGGTAGCTAGGTGTTGAGGCATTGCTTGTTGTCCAGAGGGTAGGTTTAGAGCCTTAGGCGTAAATCGGCTGGTGGCACTGCAGATGCACGCGCATAGACCTCTTGCTCGATACAATAGGACTGGTTCAACATTTGGCTGATGGATGAAAGGTGGTCGCGTACAACGTCCGTGATGGTTGCTGTAGGCAACATTGAGTACGGGCGTACGTGACGGGTTATTCGGGTAACCCTGCAGGTGTAAATCGATTATAATCACTGTCCCTTGCGGTCAGTAAGTACCACTTGTTCACTGTACCGTGACGTAGAAAGAACAGGCTAGAGTCATGTTAAAAAGTTGCTGATTGAAAGCTATACCTTGGTTGTTAATGATCTATTGTAGTTTAGAGCAAATTAAAGTTACTTTTAACCTTGGGCAGAGCACGTGAGAGAAATGTGTTTCTTGTTTGATTGCGGCTCTCTTATGTGCCTTAGCACAAGGTTCTTCCACAACTTGGGCTAAAATTTTGAAAGTAAGGTACAACTACTTAGGCGTGTACTTTGCAACTTTCATTCCATTACACAATGCAAACCTAGCATGTAGAGTTTCATGTATAGAAAAGACGGGTGAGTCTTGCTGAGCCATCATGCTCACTGCTTGTGTTTGAAGCTTTTGCAAGGTGTTATGAGGAGGAGACTCCCGAGGAGGAAACGGACCCCCAAGAAGGGCAACCCTTTCGAACTGGAGTCGTGCACGCCGCCGTGTTAGTGTGTGTGCGTGCTAGTGGGGACATGTTCACAGGCTGAACATGGACTCTTTTGCTTAGTCTACGCCCGTGAGTGTAGACTTGACTTATTTTGCATGTAAACATGTTCAAAAACAGTTCATTGTAATAAAATCTTTGCTTCCACTTTGTACCTTTTATGTGTGCTATTCGGTGCTGTGCAACACAACACCCCTCAGCGTGATCCGGGCTAGTCGAGGCTGTAAGGCCCTCGCAATGCGCGCGCAGAGGCCTCTTGCTCAGGACGATAGGACCGGTTCAACACTTGATTGATGGATGAAAGGTGGTTGCGTATGACGTCCGTGGTGGTTGCTGTAGGCAACATCGAGTACAGGCGTACGTGACGGGTTATTCAGGTAACCCTGCAGGTGTAAAATGATTATAATCGCCGTCCCTCACTGTCAGTGAGTACCACTTGTTCACTGTACCGTGACGTAGAAAGAACAGGCTAGAGTCATGTTAAAAAGTTGCTGATTGAAAGATGTACTTTGGTTGCTAATGATTTGTTGTAGTTTAGAGCTAATTAAAGTTCTTTTCAACCTGGGGCAAAGCACATGAGATAAATGTGTTTCTTGTTTGATTCCGGCTCTCTTATGTGCCTTAGCACGAGGTTCTTCCACAGCTTGTGCTAAAAACTTGAAAGTAAGGTTCAACTATTTAGGCGTGTCCTTTGCAACTTCCATTCTATTACACACTACAAACCTAGCATGTAGAGTTTTATGCATAGGTAAGAAGGGTGAGTCTTGCTAAGCCATCGTGCTCACTGCTTGTGTTTGAAGTGTTTGCAGGGTGCTATGAGGAGAAGGCTCCCGAGGAGGAGACGGACCCCCAAGAGGGAAACACCGTCGAGTGGGAGCTGTGCACGCCGCCGTGTTAGTGTGCATGTGTGCTAGTGGGAACACGTTCACGGGCTGAACATGAACTCTTTTGCTTAGTCTACGTCTGTGAGTGTAGACTTGACGTATTTTGGATGTAATTATGTTTATTGAACACTTTTGTGTAATAAAACTTTGCTTCCGCTTTGTACCTTTTACGTGTGTTATCCGGTGCTGTGCAACGCAGCACCCCTCAGCATGATCCGGGCTAGCCGAGACCGTCGGGTCCTCGCAACCATACGAAAAGAAAACAATACTGACAACACCCTATATTCATAGAAGTGTTCTCGGTGGCAATACGGAAAATATGGAAACAAAGAAATGCTAAAAAATTCTGGATTAGTTGCACCATCAATACAGTCCTGGAAGGAATATTTTCAGGAAATGCTTAAACTTGAGAGTCAAAGGTTTAATTCATATGGCAGTGGTAGACATTTTTTACTAGCTTATAACGAAAATATAGTGGGTCCCCTACCTCAAGAGGATCTTCTTTGTTTCTGTTTGTCTCTTGTAAATTTTGAGGTTGGCACCCTGCCTTACCTGTAAGATCCTGTTGTAATCTTCTATACTTAATATAACACACAACAGGGGTTTCACTTACTGTTATACCCTTCGATAAACTACCAATAAGTCCATGACAAGTTAACATAGCCAATCGGTTTGAATAGTGGTGGTGTCTAACGTCGTGAGTTTTGCTTCATTATTGACATGGTTAAGATGGTATGCTTGCAATACTTTCACAAAACAATGCCAATTTCCAAACTGAACACATATCCACTTGCGGGTTTTTCTCACAAGAAATAAAGTTTGAAATGCTACAATCCTATAGCACACTAAGGTATTTCATAGCTTGTTGTATCCTTTAGATAGTGCACCACTCTTCCCAAAGCCCTTCAATGACCATCTTCTGGGTTTGAAACAAACCAGCCAAGTTTGCTCACAACAAATAAGATATCTGGCCTCTTACCACCAGCTAGATACATTAACGAGTCTATAATTTTAGAGTATCTCAGTTGATCTCTTTATGTATCATGACTTTCCTATCAGTACACTGCAATTATAAGGAGTCGAAGCAGTTTTACAATCACTAAATTTAAAGGGGCTCAATACCTTTTCCACATAGTGTGATTGCACAAGTGTAACCCCACCATCATCTTCTTGTAACAATTCAATATTTGAGATGACATACCACCGTCAAGTTATGCAGTAACAGTCAAATTGATTGCCTATCAAAACCGTCAATCTTTCCTGCTCACCACTGTGTATGGACCATGCCATGGGGAGCAAATTTAACCCTCCTACTTGAATAAATCATTAGGGAACTCATTTACTACCCATGTCCATAGTTATGCCATAGTTCACCAATTTACTTTGGGATAAATACAATAACCTTTGGAATACTCATGAGTGAAATGCTACAACAGTATATTCCGTGCGCTTGCGGATCCTTTCTGTAGTCATCAATAATAGCAACATACTCTATAGTGCATTATTAGAATGTTCATTGGGCCTTCTGGTGCCATTGTCATGGATTTTTTATTAATGTAGTTTAGCGTGTGCCAATAGCGCCCATCGGAGGGTGGACGTGTCATCTTTGAGGAGGTGTAAGGCAGCAGGGAGAACCTATTTCGACTAGGGTCAACAGCTCGAGGGCGCACCCTACCCTGTGACCCCTCAAGTTGAGGGAATGGGTCTTGCGGCGTCGGCCTCCTCGTCCGGCCTCAAGAGCCGTCGGCATCCCAAAGGATAGACGTTTGGCGCCGCCTTAGGGTTATAGTCCGACTTAATCTTAATCTTGATTCTGATTTAGGTTTTGTTTTCCCCCTTTCTTTCGTTGCTGTGGATACTTACCAAATACACGAAAATAAGAATCTAGTGCGTATAGCCTAGCTCGTGATGCGATTGATAGATTACTTAGACACAATGCACTTAGACTTTTCGGGTGTTGAATCAAGTAGAGCATGGTGACAAAACTGTTGGAGCTAGATGACTATACCTTTGGGTTTAGATCCGGATGTCGACATGGTGATGAATATGTAGTAGATCGAAGGTGGCACGAGGTTGAAAGCAGTGGTGTCGATGGCGTCCGATGAAAGCATCCCCCTCACTGTCCTGCACTGAGTATATTGGATTTCACAAGTTGTTGTTTGGGGGGTGTTGGGCATCGTGAACCCTTGGTTTTCATTCCCCTAGCCACACCCCTCAATAAGCACGGGTGTGAGAGGGGGCCCCAACCAGGAGTTGGTTGGCACCCCCCCCCCCCATGCTGGATTTGTGAGACTCGTAATTGGTCCATTGGGACTGGTTCCAAATAGGTGATCACAAAGGATCTTATAGAGAAGGCTATAGTTCTCCGTAGTGTCTTGAAGGAAAGGATGGGTACTTCAGACAATCCTCAAATGCTCTTTAATCTGAATGAGATGGCCTTGACATCAATAAATCTGGATCACCTGGTAGAGCCATTCACAGAAATAGACTAAACGCTTAAAAAATGTCGATTGAGAAAGTGTCGGCTCGAGATGGGTACAACATTCTTAAAAGAAATGTTGATCCATTGTCAAGGAAGACAACTATCAACACTGTGAAGACTTTTATAATGGCACAACCAGCATGCAAACAATATACAACTTCCTCATCACACTTATTCCAGAAACTAGCAACCCGAAACAGTGAATGACTTCAAACCCATTTTCCTCATGAACCCAAGGTTAAAGCTCATCATGAAGATCATGTCGAGAAAACTCCAAGCAGTTATAATAATCTTCATCCATAAAAATCAATAAGGTTTCATCAGAAGTTGAGCAATGGAAGACTGTCTACCTTGGGTCTAAGAAGAGTATATCCACTACCGTCACAAATCAAAGAAGGAATTGGTGCTCAAACTAAACTTTAAGAAAGCATTTGATACTTTTGAACACAACATAATTATAAGAATGTCTCACAGCGTTGGTTTCCCTCATAAATAGACTGACTAGACCTAAGAAATCCTTATCACAACAACCTCCTCAATCTTGCTCAACGGTGTCTAGGGATAAAAAGTTCTACTACAAGAAAGGAGTATGGCAAGGGATCTCTATCCCCATTGTTCTGTTGTCATGAGTGTTGAGTTACTGCAATATGTCATCAAAAAAGCTTGCTCTACAAAAGTACTTAATTTGAACACAAACACTGGATGTTTTCCCAATCTTGCAGTACACAAAAGTCACCATCATGGTTCTTAAAGCATTCAGAGGGAGTCGTTTATCTTTAAAGGAATTAAATTAAATCTTGTTAATTCTTCCCTATTACAAATCAAAATTTCATTTATAAAGGTAGAACTTCTGGCTGGAGTGTTTAGATGTTAAGTTGGTACATACCTGTCCACTTAATTGGGGCTACTGATGGGTAATTGCAAGCCATAGGAGGAGGACTTTACACCCCTAATAGTGAGAATTGAGAAGATTATTTTCCTGCAACGATATGGCTCTCAGTGGCAGGTAGATCTTTTCGGACAGTGTGGTGTCTGTAGTACCTATATGCAATGTGCACGATCAAAATGCTGTCATGCTAAAAAATCAACACGGGCAGAAGGAAACGGCCTATGGAGAGGATTTGACATCAATAGAGAAGTGAAATTCATAGTTGTCTCGGATAGAGTAACATCACATAATGATAAAGAAGGCTTAGGACTAAAATACCTGAGGATTATGAACCAATCACTACTACTCAAACACCCACATAAATTCTACAATGGAGCAAGTGTCCCGTGGGTCAATCAGATTCATCACACGCATTATGCCAACATAAAGGCACCACACCACACCACACCAAAATGCTCCTTTTAATGAAGAGGGTACCAAAACTATATGCTCATAACAAAACTTTTACCGAAGTCAAAACGGACCCGAGAAACACGGTATGCCTTTGGGAGGATGCATAGAATAGACACCTACCGAAGACAGAGCGATTAAGCCTATTCACCAAGGCAAAGAAGCTGAACATCTCAGTCAACCAATTAACAAACAACCACGATTTGTATCACAACTTTCACACATCACTCTCAGAGCAACAGATGGATGACCTGCATCACTTGAGATAGATAATAGAAGAGGTGTAGTATTGCCAACAAGACAAGGGCATATAGACCTAAAATTGGGTCAAAGTCCATCTAAAAAACAAACTCTTGCATTTCAAAATGTAAACCCGCTACGGTCTTCAAGCCGATTTGAAAGTCAAAGGTACCCTAGAAACTCAAATATTCACATGACTGATTTTCTTGGATTCAATAAATTTCAGAAACCTACTAAGAAGAAGACAATACAACATAAAAGGAGTGACTACAATTGTGTCCTATGCAATCACACAACTGAAGAATTTACTTATCATTTGTTCTTCGTGTGCCCCTATAGTACAACATGTTGGAACATGGTACAGGTTTAATGGGATCACAACCTTCAATTCTTTGATACCCTTCAACAAGCAAAGAGGTCATACCACCTCCCCCTTCCTTCATAGAAATATTTTCCATTGTGTCTTAGAAGATTTAGAAACAGTGGCTTGGGAGATTTAAAAGTGGAGGAACTAAAAGATCTTCAGAGTAGTTGCACCTTATTTTCAATATTGGAAGGATTGCTTTAGGTACACCTTCAGGCTCCCACAAGTTCAAACGGGGGATAAGCAGAATACTTTGTTCTAGCTTGACACACTACTAGAAAAAACATTTTCACAGGTGGCTCTAAACATATTATCAGTCAGTTTTGAAACCATCTATGACAAAGCGCCTGTGAAAACGACCCATTTTCACAGGCGGGGCTAAAAACCACTTGTGAAAATGTATTATTACAGGTGGTTCAGCAAAGCACACCATCTGTGACAAAGATTATCACAGGCGGCTCTTTAGGAAGGACCACTTGTGAAAATGGACCAACACAGGCGGCACTTTATAAAAGACCGCTTGTGAAAATAGACTATCGCAGGCAACTGTATATAAAGGACCGCTTGTGAAAATGGATATCGTGGACGTTACTTGATACAGATTGCTTGTGAAATTGAATATCACAGGCACCTCTTTAAAAAGGACAGCTTGTGAAAATTGATATCATAGGCGGGTCTAGATAAAAAACCACCTGTGGAAATAGAGAACCACAGACGACTCTTTTTTTGCAATCGATACAAGGACATAATTGTAAGGGCCTAAGTTTTTGCACACATTCAAAGTGTTCATCACACCCCACACACACCTCATTTGAGGAAAACTTATGAACACATTTGAAGAGCAAGTAAACACAATCAATATGGTCATTAGTGGATAAACTCACAAAATACAAAAGTGGTATTTCCCACGTGCATCATATAGGGGATGAGCATATGAAAAACTCCTACACCTTGCTAGGAATACTCATGCCAAATTTCACCCAAATCCATAACCTTTTTGAGATATTTTTGGGTATAATTAGAAAGAGGCTAGTTTGAACTCAAATTCAAATTCAAACTCCTTTCATCCCATGAATTCAAAAGTGGGATTCATATTTACACTCAGCACATTTTTGTGAGCTCAGACACCAATTTCCACTCCATTTGGAGTTGATCTTGACATGAGCCAATTTTAGCAAATTCAATTTGAATTTCAAACTGCATATGTGCTGTAAAAATATTCAAATACTTCACAATTTGAATTCTATCAAGTTCAAATGGGCATTCGGTAGATAATTCAAATTTCAGAGGGTATTAGTGGAAATACTGTTTGGAGCAGTAGGAAAATTGAAGTTTGGAGGTTAAAATGTGAAGTGGGACCCCCTTGTCAGTCACTCAACCGAAGAGAACCGACTGAGGCACCGTGCTCTGTTTCCCGCGCTAAAGCAGCTCGCGCCATGACGTAAAGCGATCGGTGCCATCTCCTGCTCGGTGGTTCCAGCTCCCGACCGACGTCCTCAGCTTCTTATCTCCGAGCCACCAACAGCAGCAGCTGGTTTTCACACTGCCTCGACGTTTTCCCGCACTGAGAAACCGGAGAGATACGCCGCACACCCCAACTCACCACCCCGCCGTCGACCGGCCAAAACCATCCCTTCCACCATGAGCTAAGACCACAAACGGCACCGCCGACCATTGCTCGACGTGCTCCAACCCTCAGTTGCTGGTGATCAGCTCCCCTAGAGATTTTCCGAGCCGATCTTCCACTTCCTGATTCACTCCGATGCACTTCTGACTTGACACCATCGCCCGGGTAGCTCCAAGCTTCTCCGGCACAGCTAACTGGTCTCTGAGGTTAGCATCAAAGTCTAGTAGCTCACCCCGAGCTTCCTAGCTCCATCTTAGCGCCGGTTAGCCGGAATTTCATTTTTCCCGATGATCATCATATAGAACACTGAGAACAAAAACCCGAAATTTATCTCGATCAATGGATTACTGGAGATCCTGGCCAAGCTGAAGCTAGAGTAGCACCTCACAGTTACCTCAGCCCAATCCTAGCGATGATGATCAACCCAGTGAGCAGAGCACCGTATTTTGGCCACCGCCAGTGAAAAACGGCTCGGGTCGCCAGTGAAGTCTACTTTCCCGGCGATCTCCGGCCAAGAGGAGGGCAGGGTTGGCTTCCCCGTGCCCCAGTGGTGCTTTACGACCCGTTGGTTGATCGTGTTCACCGCCGAGACGAGCTAGCACCGTCGGACCCGAGCTCAATTCCGCCGCCACCGTCGCCGACTACGTTCCCGGTGATGTCGAGGCACGAGAAGTTGCCCGGCGTGTGCGCCGTGCTCCAAGGGTCACGTAGGAAGAAACCGTGTCAAGAATTAGGCAGTAACAACCGAGAACGAGCCGCGCCACCGTCGCTGTGCATCGCACGCTCAGGCGCTGGCGGGAGGTTGAAGAAGGCACTGTGCGTGGGACCCACGTGCAGTGTTTTAAACATTTCCCCGATTTTCAGATTTAGTTCAATTTCAAACCCACATAACTTTTCTAGGAAACTCCAAATCAAATGAAAAAAATTTTATTGGATTCATCTCTCTGAGTACTTTCCAAAAAATTAAGTTTCACTTTATGAAAATCTTTATTTGTCCAGAATTAATTCTTCAAAGTTAAAAATGTTTAGAATTTTAAATGGAGAACCATTTGGAGGAAAATTTTGAAATTTGGCCAGGATGTTCACCATAATATCCTTGATTTACCATAAAAATTTCAGATCCAGTTGAGCTCATTTGATCCACCTAATGGTGTGATTAATAAAACTGTTCCAGAGAAAATGGAAAATGTCCAGAAACATTTTCAGAATTTCCCTGAAATTGTTTAGCTCATATCTTTAGCTAGGAACCTTCAAATTAAGTGAAACGAACTCCATTAGAACCCTCTGAAAATATAGTTTTCAGAAAGTCATGGTTTTCTCCATGAAAACCCATAAAACACCCTAAGAGCTCCAATTAAGGCCAAGTACATAATTATTTGTGGAGAGCTCAAATGAGCTTTGCTGCAAATGAAACTTGGCCAAGTCTCTGTTTAGGTTGTATCCAAACCACAGTAAAAATTTCAGAGTCATTGGGCCTGCCTAGTGAGACTTTAATTCAAATGCATTTAAATTGATACAAATATGTATTTATATCATGTGGTCGCTAAGGTTGAGGAGGAGCCCGAAGTCTTAGACTTCATCACTCCAGAGGAGCAGATAGCCTACGACCAACAGCAGCAAGGCAAGCTCCGGTTTGCATTAGCCTTTTTATAAAGTTTACTGTTTTGAGAACTTACTTTGAGCACCCACTTCAATTTTGCATTAGAGTCTTGTTTGAAAACCCAAATGCATAGCCAAGAAAACCCTGGTTTGGGCTTCGGTGTTTAAACCTCATTTAGCTACTGCAATGCTAAGATAG
Organism: Neostapfia colusana; assembly: GCA_030760725.1. Classification (NCBI taxonomy): domain Eukaryota; kingdom Viridiplantae; phylum Streptophyta; class Magnoliopsida; order Poales; family Poaceae; genus Neostapfia; species Neostapfia colusana. The sequence goes on along the minus strand of JASWHV010000018.1, from coordinate 44,772,648 downwards.
TGTAGGGTTTGGTACAAGTCGAGTAGTTGGAACTGCTCGCGAGAATAGGCTAGAGGCATACTACTCGGGTAAAGGTAGCAAATGAAACACATGGCAAGAAAAATGAGACCGAGCGGAGAGTAAGGGCAGCAGGACATTGGGGCCTAGGTGCCATAGCTCCGCTCGTGTCGATTGAGGACCGAGCCGTGTGCGGGCCTGTTGAACAAGCTAGAACAGTACCGAAGATCTACCGGATATATGGGAACCGGGAAACCGATGTAACTTGGGTAGCTGGGTGTTGAGGCACAGCTGGTCGTTCAGAGGGTAGGTTGAGAGCATGTGGTGTAAATCGACTGGCGGCACTGCAGATGCGTGCGTAGAGACCTCTTGCTCGGGACGATTGGACCGGCTCAACATTTGGCTGACGGGTGAAAGGTGGTTGCGTACGATGTCCGTGATGGTTGCTTTAGGAAACATCGAGTACGGGCGTATGTGACGGGTTATTCGGGTAACTCTGCAGGTGTAAATCGATTATAATCGCCGTCCCTCGTGATCAGTGAGTACCACTTGTTCACTGTACCGTGACGTAGAAAGAACAGGCTAGAATCATGTAAAAGTTGCTGATTGAAAGCTATACCTTGATTGTTAATGACTTGCTGTAGTTTAGAGCTAATTAAAGTTCTTTTTAACCTTGGGCAAAGTACATGAGAGAAATACATTTCTTGTTTGATTGTAGCTCTCTCATGTGCCTTAGCGTGAGGTTCTCTACAACTTGCTGCTAAAACTTGAAAGTAAGGTTCAACTAATTTGGCGAGTCCTTTGCAACTTATTTACCTCATGTATCTTGTAATCCCTCATGTAGAAGTTTCATATATAGGAGAGACGGGTCAGACTTGCTGAGCCATCGTGCTCACTGCTTGTGTTTGAAGCTTTTGCAGGGTGCTATGAGGAAGGGACTCCCGAGGAGGAGACGGAACCCCAAGAGGGAAATCCCGTCGAGTGGGAGTCGTGCACGTCGCCGTGTTAGTGTGCGTGTGTGCTAGCGGGGACACGCTCATGGGCTGAACGTGAACTCGATGCGTAGTCTACGCCCGTGAGTGTAGACTGAACATATTTTGTTGTAAAAACATTCATAAACCTGTTAATGTAATAAAACTTTGCTTCCGCTTTGTACCATTTTATGTGTGTTATCCGGTGTTGTGCAATGCAGCACCCCTCAGCGTGATCCTGGCTCGACGAGGCCGTGGGGCCACGTCAGCGTGGTATCAGAGCTCGCTTGAGGTTTAACACACTAAAAAGGTCATCTTTTTCAAAAACTCGGTGAGGAACGAGTTAGTAGCCCATATAAGGATGTTATTAGTGTATAGAAAGTGGAAATACTAACCTATTTGCTTATGTCGGAAAATCATGCATCTCGGGACGTCATTTGTCTTGGGGGGTGCATGTAAGCGCTGTCCACCAGTGCGCACAAGCTGAAGGGTGGAGCCTTACGGGTGGCAGGTAACCTGGCCCGCTTTAATATCCTCTACGACTATTCATGTTGTTTGGGGTATTCGAGCAACGCCCTTACCTGGCGTGCTACGGGCAAGTTTGGGAGACCCCGTCACGTGGTTAGTAACGCGAACACGTAGCTCAAGGCGTGTTTGGCTTGAGAACAACCGTGCGAGTGACGACGGATGGTTGTATGAACTGTATTGGGACTGGGTTTGGTGTGCAGCCGGACCTGACGATTGAGTGGTTTATCTGCAGGTAGTCTGACCATGAATCGGTAGACGAGTAGCATCCGTGTGCGAGAGACGTTTAGTGCCACTAAATTAACCAAGTCGGCTAAGTCCAGTATAGATTTTTCCTTGTGAGGAACGTAGTACCAACATGTACTGGTGATGCTTCGACGTAACACCCCACTAAATGAGCAACCTCATTGTGAAACTTGAAACTTTTAATACATAGCACTAAAACTTTGATATAACTTCTTCCCTTAATCAGTATGTTGAAAGTTAATAAGTTTTCAACTTATAGTATACTAAGGACAGAGTCCTCTGTTTTCAGCTGAAAGCACGCTGAAGTTAAACAGAGGTCATAGGTTGAGTTCTTTCGAGGTTAGAGTCATATGATACATTTATGGAAAGCTTTGGAAGATCTTTACAACTTTTCTGTTGATGTCCGGAGGTGTTTCATCCCTTAACCAGTCGGAAAATGCAGTAGAGTTGAAACTGTCCAGAAAACAGGGCAGAGCAAACACTCTCTGTAAATTGAGAATAACTTCCTGCACAAAAATCTAAAAATAGAAAATGAGGTAGTTCTTAAAAGTTCATGAGATGGGTTACAACTTTGTAACATAAAGTTTTGTCAAATTTGGTGTAGAATTAACTGGAATTCTTGGATCAAATCAGTACCTCAAGCAGGGAGGTGCTGTCCAATTTTCTCCAGAAATTCTGTCAGCTTTGACATCTCATAACTTTTGACCCAGGGCAGATCTTAGGCCAAGTAAATACTTTCTGGAAATCTATTGAAGTTAGATTTAACTTTGATGTTGAGATCCATAATTGGTTTTGCTTTTAGCATGGTCTAAATCAGGTTGAAATGGAAACTGGTCAGGCCTGTCAGTTTGGGCAGCAAACCAGCAATCAAATTTGTTATAAGTTTGAGTGTGTTTCCAAGTTGTATGAGTTCAATGACATGTTTTATGTTATAACTCAATAAATAACTGTTGAAATAAATATTTGACTTTTTTTTCAAATATGTTTCTACAGATGACAGCGGATAGACAATTGGAGAACGGGTGGGTGGTATTCCACTGTTCTCACCGCAGCGGTTATCCGGAAGTGTTGAAGCAAATGCTTCAATATTTCGGATATGTGGAGACGCCGCAGTATCTTGAGAAGGAAGAAGGCGAGGAGGGGAACAAGATGTGGACAATCCATGTTGAAGTTCCTGCAGGACCTACGCCACCCGGTTAGGCACCGTTCACCGTCACGGTGAGAGGTAGACAGCCGGAGGAAATGTGGCAAGTGGCAGCCCGCGACACCATGTCGCGTTTTTGCCAAATGAACATGAGAGCTATGGAGGGCACTCCATACGCGCTCGTTCCGGTGGAGGGACGAGCTAATCACGTGTGGAGGGAAAGGTACTTGGAGGCAACAGATCCAGGTTGCCCAAGGTACAACCCCACGGAGGCGAATCTCAGCCTCCAGTTGAGGGCAAGAAAGGCCATAATGGACAGCCAAGCTGTTCATATGGATTGTCTTGCCATGAAGCTCAAGGAGAGCACCAGCCGTGGAGACCATTTCGAGAGTTCTCACAGTGCACTCCGCAATGTTCTCCTTCCGATGATAAAGCGACTGAATGAGCAACACAATCAGTTGCATCGTCTGAAGAAGGCAAAGAAGAAAAGCCATGTCGACATCACGGCTTTGCAACAGCAAGTGCAGGCCTTGACCCAGCAAAATGAGGTCCTCACTCAAGAGCGTGATGACGCTATTGAGGAGGGGCAAGGCTGGGAAGAGGACTACAACCAGGCCATGGACGAGGTGCATGCGTTGCAGGACCTCATACCTCCGGTAATGGGCCTACCGATGGTAGGTGCCGTACCCGTGGCTTTGGGTATCCCGGCGATGGGGAGCCTGAACCGGAAGAGGAGGTTATGGACCCGGAGCCACCAGCAGAGGTAGCAGAGGAGGACGATCTACAGGAGATCGAGTTCTACTCCGAGTAGTGAGTTACCGTTGCCAAGTAGGCAGCGAGGGTGGTGTAGGAAAAACTTTTGTAATCGGTGACACGTCGTGTAGACAGTAGTATATGTATAGGTAGTGACGACATGAGCATGACTTCTCAGAGAACCGAGAATAATGTATCTTGTATAAAGTTTATGATTTATCAATATATGTGAATGTTGTGCAAGTTATTCATGTGTCACTTCAATACCTACTGTTTCACATGGAATTTTAAGTATGACATGTGCTAATCGCTGCTATTTTGAATTTCAGAATGACTCGCACTCATGCCAACCCAGACATTGGGGGTTCTAGTCAGGGGGGAGATGCCTCCCAACAGCCTCCCGAGGATTCCTCGGGACAGCAACAGCAGCAACAGCAACAACCACCACCGCCAACGGTTACATTGGCCGACATTGTTGCGGCTATGGCGGGTTCTCATCAGCAGCACACGGAGTTGCTGCAGACTTTAATTGCAAATACTTCTCGACCAGAGAGGCGTCAAGGTCGTGAGGAGCGCCAACAAAGCTCCTACTCCGACTTTCTGTCTACTCATCCCCCGGTATTCTCAAGGGCGGATGAACCCCTCGATGTGGACAACTGGCTCCGCACGATGGAGATGATGTTCGGGCTGCTCCAAGTGAGTGAGCAGCGCAAGACTCAATTCGCGGTCCAGCAGCTTCAAGGCTTCGCGAGCGCTTGGTGGGCGAACTTTTGCTCCTCGCAACCCACCGAGCGAGTTATGACCTGGGCGGAGTTCTAGACGGCCTTCAGGGCCTATCACATACCGCCGGGTCTTATAAAAAGGAAGACGCAGGAGTTCCTTTGCCTGCAGCAAGGAAGCCGGAACGCGCTGGAATATTCCAGAGCGTTCAATGATCTTGCACTCTACGCTTCTTATCACGCCGATACCGACGAGAAGCGGCAGGATCATTTTTATCAGGAGCTTAACCCGCTCCTGAAGGACAAGCTGGCGATGTTCAATCGCGGCAGCCTCAATGATATTATTGATGCTGCGATTGTTCAGGAGGACTCCGGCAAGAAGTTAGCGGCGGCGGAGAAGAAGCGAAGCGTGCCGCAAAGCAGCGGAGAAGGAGGTGGTCCTTCTCAAAAATACCGGATGGAGTATCGCTCACCATCGGGTCAACGCTGGCAGCCACCACAGAGGCCGATGCCATTCCGCAGTCGGCCATATTCTCCACCGGCGTTGAGGCCGGAACTACCAGCACCACCTCCGCAACAGCAACAGCAGCAGCAGCAGGTGATGCCGCGTGCATTTGCACCTCAGCAGCACATGCCGGGCTTTCGTCCCCCTAGCACGGGCCAGACAGCAGCCACATGCTTCAAATGCGGTCGCCCAGCACACTTCGCCAACAACTGTCCTGAGAGGCAAGGCGGCGGAGTGGCACCACAGTTTCCGGGGAGGAATCAGCCCCGGAACCCCACTAATGCGCGGCGGGCAAATCCTAAGCCCGGCACCGTCTACCAACTCGCCATAGAGGACGTGCCGGGGGGAGAGCCAATCCTTGCGGGTATGTTCCAACTCCACAAGCATCCCACCATAGTATTATTTGATTCAGGCACCATGCACAGTTTTATTAGCCAAGCTTTCATTGCTAAATACAGCTTGCAAATACTACCCACCGAAAGTCCGTACTTGATTTGTTCACCGGGTGGGAAAATTTCAGAAGGCATGATGGTTCCAAAAGCACCATTTGCTTAGAGGGTAGAGTATACCCTACGTCTCTCATAGTTTTAGAGGGACAGAAGGTCGATGTCATCTTAGGGATGTCGTGGTTAACCCGCATGGCGCTGTTTTAGACACCGTCCTCTGAGTCGTGCATTTGCACTCAGAAGTGCACGAGTCTCACTCTTTATTTCTAGACAGTCCAGAAATAAAACTTCCAAGTGTATATCAATCCACAACCATCAGATTGGAAGACATTCCAGTAGTCCGTGAGTTCCCTGACATGTTCCCGGATGATTTACCAAGGATGCCGCCCGACCGAGAGGTGGAGTTCAAGGTTGAACTTGCACCAGGAACTATGCCAATATCCCGAATGCCGTACAAGATGGCGCCCAAGGAATTGGCTGAACTGAAGACGCAGTTAATGGACCTGCTGGAGAAGGGTTTTATTAGGCTGAGCTCCTGACCATGGGGCCGTTCGGCATTATTTGTGAAGAAGAAAGACGAGACATTGCGGCTTTGTGTGGACTATCGTCCACTAAACGCCGTAACCATCAACAACAAGTACCCGTTGCCACGGATCGACATGTTGTTTGATCAGTTGGTCAAAGCAAAGATCTTTTCCTAGATGGACTTAAGATCCGGGTACCATCAGATTAAGATACGGGCTGAGGATATTCCGAAGAGAGCTTTCTCGATGAGGTACGGACTTTATAAGTACCTGGTCATGTACTTCGGCCCCACCAACGCTCCAGCTCACTTCATGTATTTGATGAACTCGGTATTCATGCCGGAGCTGGACAAGTTTGTCGTGGTCTTCATCGATGACATATTGTTATATTCCAAGTCGGAGGAAGAACACACGAAGCATCTGCGTATAGTATTGCAAAGGCTGCGGGATCACCAACTATACGCGAAATTCAGCAAGTGTGAATTCTGGATATCGCAAGTGCCTTTTCTCGCGCATATTATCTCAGCGGAGGGCATCGCTGTAGACCCGAGTAAGATCACACAAGTGCTGAATTGGAAGTCCCCGATAACTTTTCACGAGGTACGGAGTTTCCTCGGACTCGCGGGATATTATCGGAGGTTCATTCCGAACTTCTCAAAGATTGCCAAGCCTATGACAGAGCTGCTGAAGAAGGCTACCAAATATGTTTGGAGTCCAGCATGTGAAGTAGCGTTCAAGGCATTAGTGAAGCACCTAACATCAGCACCGGTTTTGGCGCAGCCAGACACAACAAAACTGTTCGATGTGTACTGCGATGCATCCGGCATTGGGCTCGGATGTGTGTTGATGCAAGACCGAAGGGTGGTCGCGTATGGCTCACGGCAGCTCAGAAACCATGAGCAGAATTATCCAACTCATGACTTAGAGCTCGCTGCCATGGTACTCGCACTCAAAATGTAGAGGCACTACCTACTCGGTAACCTCGTGCATCTATATACCGACCACAAGAGCCTCAAGTACATATTCACTCAGAAAGAGCTGAACATGAGGCAGCGAAGATGGTTCGAGTTGATAAAGGATTATGAAATAGAGATCCATTATCACCCCGGCAACGCAAACATAGTGGTGGATGCGCTGAGTTGCAAGTCACACGTCAACAATCTGACCATCACACAGTTGGAAGAGAGCGAGCCACCATTGCATGTGATTCTACATGGAGCTCTCTACAATCTAGCTCTTAACCCCACCACCGTGAAGAAATAGCGGCAGCTCAGAAACATGACAAGGGCATGTCACATTTGCGGGGACGTGTAGACAGTGGGGAGCTGAAATGTTTCCGGAAAGACGGAGACGGCGCCCTATAGTTCAAGGACCGGATCGTCGTACCCCGTAACCCGGAGTTACGGAAGAAAATCTTTGATGAGGCTCACTTGTCAAAGTTTCCTATTCACCCCGGCAGCAACAAAATGTATCAAGAACTCAGAAACAAGTTTTGGTGGACACGAATGAAGCGGGAGATCGCAAAGTACGTGTACGAGTGTGATACATGTCGAAGGGTGAAGGCAGACCACATGAGAAAACCGGGACTGCTACAGCCACTGGGCGTTCCTGTCTGGAAGTGGGAAGATATGAGCATGGACTTCATCGTCGGTTTACGCACCACTTTTCAGAAGCATGATTCCGTGTGGGTGATCGTCGACCGGCTCACCAAAGTTTTCCATTTCATCCCGGTCAACACCAACTACAACGCCAAGAAGTATGCTGAATTGTACATCTCACGGATCCTATGCTTGTACAGCATACCCCGCACCATCATATCGGATCGGGGCACTTTATTTGTGTCCCATTTTTTGGAACAGCTACACGCTGCATTGGGGACGAAGTTGATCCGTAGTTCAGCATACCACCCGCAGACGGATGGGCAAACCGAGCAGGTAAATCATATTCTAGAAGATATGCTACGAACTTATGCTATTAACCACGGTAAGAATTGGGATGATCACTTACCGTTGGCCGAGTTCTCGTACAACAATGGGTACCAAGCCAGCATCAAGATGGCACCCTATGAGGCGCTATAGGGAGAAAATGCCGCACACCGCTGAATTGGTGTGAGTCTGGCGAAAGGGTCACCTTCGGGATTGATCTTGTCAACAATGCGGAGGAAAAGGTTCGACTGATTCAAGCGAACCTAAAAGCCGCCCAATCCCGACAAAAACAGTATGATGACCGGAGAAGACGTCCTAAACAATTCAAAGTCGGGGATCACGTGTATCTATGTGTCTCTCCAATGAAGGACGTGAACAGATTCGGGGTGAGAGGAAAGTTGGCACCCCGATTCATCGGTCCATTCCAGATTACAGAAAGATGTGGATCAGTTGCATACCGGCCAGAATTACCGGCGACACTCTCTGGTGTGCACGACGTCTTTCACATTTCTCAGCTGAGGAAGTGTCTTAAGCTATCAACTACCGTTCAGCTGGGGGATATCGAAGAACTGAAACCGGATCTCACGTATCGGGAGGAACCGGTTCAGATAATAGATGAAAAGGCCCGAACCACACGCAACCGTACGTTGTGGTTCTACAAAGTTCTATGGAGTAATGACTCCGTAGACAAAGTGACATGGGAGAGCGAAGGTTTTCTTCGCGCTAATTACCCTGACTTTTTCACGTCGCACATACGGTAATTTTCCACCATCCTCTCTCGCATTTTCACCTTATAATCTCGAGACAAGATTCTTTTAAGGGGGGAGGAATGTAAGGGACCAAGTTTTTGCACATATTCAAAGTGTTGATCACACCCCACACACACCTCATTTGAGGAAAACTTATAAACACATTTGAAGAGCAAGTAAACACAATCAATATGATCATTAGTGGATAAACTCACAAAATACAAAAGTGGTATTTCCCACATGCATCATATAGGGGATGAGCATATGAAAAACTCCTACACCTTGCTAGGAATGCTCATGCTAAATTCCACTCAAATCCAAAACCTTTTTGAGGTATTTTTGGGTATAATTAGAAAGAGGCTAGTTTGAACTCGAATTCAAATTCAAACTCCTTTCATCCCAGGAATTCAAAAGTGGGATTCATATTTACACTCATCACATTTTTGTGAGCTCACACACCAATTTCCACCCATTTGGAGTTGATCTTGACATGAGCCAATTTTAGCAATTTCAAATTCAATTTGAATTTCAAACTGCATATGTGCTGTAAAAATATTCAAACACTTCACAATTTGAATTCTATCAAGTTCAAATGGGCATTTGGTAGATAATTCAAATTTCAGAGGGTATTAGTGGAACTACTGTTTAGAGCAGTAGGAAAATTGAAGTTTGGAGGTTAAAATGTGAAGTGGGACCCCCTTGTCAGTCACTCAACTGAAGAGAACCGACTGAGGCGCCGTGCTCTGTTTCCCGGGCTGAAGCAGCACGTGCCACGGCGTAAAGCGATCGGCGCCACCTCCTGCTCGGCGGTTCCAGCTCCCAACCGACGTCCTCAGCTTTTTATCTCCGAGCCACCGTCGGCAGCAGCTAGTTTTCACACTGCCTCGACATTTTCCCGCACTGAGGAACCGAAGAGATACGCCGCACACCCCACCTCACCACCCTGCCGTCGACCGGCCAAAACCATCCCTTCCACCGTGAGCTAAGGCCACAAACGGCACCACCGACCTTTGCTTGACGTGCTCCAACCCTCAGTTGCTCGTGATCAGCTTCCCCCGAGCTTTTCCGAGCCGGTCTTCCACTTCCCGATTCACTCCGAAGCGCTTCCGACTTGACACCATCGCCCGGGTAGCTCCAAGCTTCTCCGGCTCAGCCAACTGGTCTCTGAAAATGGAAAAAGTCCAGAGAAAATGGAAAATGTCAAGAGAAGATGGAAAATGTCCAGAAACATTTTCAGAATTTCCATGAAATTGGCTCATATCTTTAGCTAGGAACTTCAAATTAAGTGAAAAAACCTCTATTAGACCCCTCTGAAAATCTAGTTTTCATAAAGTCATGGCTTGCTCCATGAAAACCCCTAGAACATGCTAAGAGCTCCAATTAAGGCCAAGTACACAATTATTTGTGGAGAGCTCAAATGAGCTTTGCTGCAAATGAAACTTGGCCAAGTCTCTGTTTAGGTTGTATCCAAACCACAGTAAAAATTTCAGAGTCATTGGGCCTTTCTAGTTAGACTTATAGTCCTCACAAATTCAGCTTTAATTCAAATGCATTTAAATTGATACATATATGTATTTATATCATGTAGTCGCTAAGGTTGAGGAGGAGCCCGAAGTCTTAGACTTCATCACTCCAGAGGAGCGGATAGCCTACGACCAACAGCAGCAAGGCAAGCTCCGGTTTGCATTAGCCTTTTTATAAAGTTTACTGTTTTGAGAACTTACTTTGAGCACCCACTTAAATTTTGCATTAGAGTCTTGTTTAAAAACTCAAATGCATAGCCAAGAAAACCCTGGTTTGGGCTTAGGTGTTTAAACCTCATTTAGCTACTGCAATGCTATGATAGTGTAGGATTCGGTACAAGTCGAGTAGTTGGAACTACTCGCGAGAATAGGCTAGAGGCACAGTACTCGGATAAAGGTAGCAAATGAAACACATGGCAAGAAAAATGAGACCGAGTGGAGAGTAAGGGGGCAGCAGGATGTTGGGGCCTGGGTGCCATAGCTCCGCTTGTGTCGATTGAGGACCGAGCCATGTGCGGGCCTGTTGAACAAGCTAGAACAGTACCGAAGACCTACCGGATATATGGGAACCGGGAAACCGATGTAACTCGGGTAGCTGGGTGTTGAGGCATAGCTGGTCATTCAGAGGGTAGGTTGAGAGCTTGAGGTGTATATTGGCTAGCGGCACTACGGATGCGCGCGCAGAAACCTCTTGCTCGGGATGATTGGACCGGCTCAACATTTGGCTGACTGGTGAAAGGTGGTTGCGTACGACGTCCGTGATGGTTGCTGTAGGCAACATCGAGTACGGGCGTACGTGACGGGTTATTCGGGTAACCCTGCAGGTGTAAATCTATTGTATCGTCGTCTCTCGCGGTCAGTGAGTACCACTTGTTCACTGTACCATCACGTAGAAAGAACAGGCTAGAGTCATGTAAAAGTTTCTGATTGAAAGCTATACCTTAATTGTTAATGACTTGCTGTAGTTTAGAGCTAATTAAAGTTCTTTTCGACCTTGGGCAAAGTACATGAGAGAAATGTGTTTCTTATTTTATTGCGGCTCTCTCATGTGCCTTAGCGTGAGGATCTATACAACTTGCTGGTAAAACTTGAAAGTAAGGTTCAACTAATTAGGCGAGTCCTTTGCAACTTATTTACCTCATGTATCCTGTAATCTTTCATGTAGAAGTTTTATGTATAGAAGAGACGGGTCAGACTTGCTGAGCTATCGTGCTCACTGCTTGTGTTTGAAGCTTTTGCAGGGTGTTATGAGGAAGGGACTCCCGAGGAGGAGACGGAACCCCAAGAGGGAAATCCCGTCGAGTGGGAGTCATGCACGCCGCCATGTTAGTGTGCGTGTGTGCTAGCGGGGACACGTTCACAGGCTGAACGTGAACTCGATGCGTAGTCTACGCCCCCGTCAGTGTAGACTGAACATATTTTTTTGTAAAAATGTTCATAAACCCGTTTATGTAATAAAACTTTGCTTCCGCTTTGTACCATTTTATGTGTGTTATCCGGTGCTGTGCAACGCAGCACCCCTCAGCGTGATCCTGGCTCGACGAGGCCGTGCGGCCGCGTCAATAATATATCATCTATCTTTTGCATCTTCGCATCTCTCACTTCAATAAAGATTGCAACATTTTGAATGTACGTAGGATCAGGTCTTGCCTATTGTACATCTACGCTCGGTCCATCTTCTACTTATGACTATACGTAAAAATATAAAACATATATATCATTTTATTCTCATCCATTTTCACATCTAAAACTAAAAATTGGAAAATTTTAAGAAACCATAAATAAAAATTTAAAAATGTAGGATATATACAATGTAGCAAGACATACCTTTTGGAGAGAGAAATCTTTGATAAAAATATAAATTTATCTTAATTCTATTTTCAAATCTTCTATATCCTAAAAATTTTGTGTAGAAGCTAAATTCAAAAATAAAGACCTCAAATTGGACCTAAATGAGAAGAAACGAAGCACGATCATAGGCTTACCTTATGGAGAGATAAATCTTTAATATAATCCCTAATTTAACTCTTATCATTGTCGAGATCTATAAAATACATAAAATTTCGTGTAGAACATAAATTACACATATGAGGCCTTAAATCGCATTATAATGAAGGGGAAAACGAAGCAAAAAAATAGAATAACAATAAGGAGATATAACTCCAAAAAGATTTGGGAACAAAACCGTCCCCTCTAAATTTTACAAAAATATCGTCTGTCGCGACTGTAGCTACCTCAGCCGTACTCAAACAAAACCCGTAAAGGGCGAGGTTTCCCTACGGAGAAGGGCGAGGTCCTTATGCATTTTCACCTGTGCGCAGGGGTACCCCGTATTGAGGGTACCGACAGTGGCCCCCGGGCCCATCTCGGGGGAGATAGCGAGCCCGAGGTGGGGCCTCCGTCTCTTCCATTCCGCGCACCTTCTCTAAGACCCGCATTGACCGTTGCCGAAGCACGAACAGTCGTGGGATCGTGGGAGCATGTGCCCCACTTGATGGCTGCTTTTACTGCGGCGGTTCCCAAGTCTGCCACTTCTGCACGTCGCGGCGCTTTTTCGGGAACCGCCGAAGCGTCTTGCCGGCTCGTCTCCTTGGGAGACTGACTCCTTGGCCCACCGCTTCAGCTGGATGACTTGGGTCCACCTGTCATCGATGCTTGGCCTTGGAGCCGAAGCGGTTGCCCAAGCGGCGTATTCGAAGAGTTTCGAATCGCTTTGAATCGCACCTGGGAAGTTTTAAAAGGGGATCTTACCCGCATCGCGGCTTCCCTTCGCACTTCCCAGCACTTGCGTCTTCCTTGAGTTCTTGCGCCTTTGTCTTCCCTGTCCTTGAGCCTTCTCCTGTCATGGCCTCCAACCCACCTCCGGAGAAGAAGCGCGCCCGGTCTCCTCCGGCGGCGGCGTTCGCGCCGAGTCAGGGATCCAAGGCGCCTGCGCGCCCTGCTTCTGGAGATGGCGCCCCGTCCGGTGGCGACCCCAAGAGGCCTCGGGCTCATCATCCCGACGGGACTCCTCTTGAGCGACGACGGGCTGAAAGTTCCCGGGCGTCGCGTCCTCCCTCCTCAGGCGGTGGAGCCTCGAGGGAAAGTGTTGGTGCGTCGATGCCCAGGGGCGAGCCAAGAGCTCAGGTGCCCCGGGCTTCAGGGGCTGGGTCGGCGTCCAGTGGGGCTTCAGAAGCATCCCCTGCTCCGCCAGCCCGGGCGACTGTGGGGCAGCCGTCGGCAGCGACGGCGGGCTCTAGTGGACCTACCCCGGCTCGGAAGCCGGGGTTCAGAGCCTGTTGGAGCGCTCGTGTCTCTCGGTAAGCGACGCCTACTAGATTCTAGAGCCTGTGTTGTCTTCTTCTTTTCTTAACTCAGGAGTTTCCATGTTTGTAGGGACTCCCCGAGTGCCGGTAACGCTCCCGTTTCCCGGCCATCCCTGACTGACGAGAGATCCACGCCGCAGCGCTCGGAAGCCGAGACGGTCGCTGCGGCCCCCAAGCCAGCGCAAGTTCCTTCTGCACCGGTCAGCCCGGCCCCTGCGGCAGCGGCCTCCTCCCACTCGTCCCTCTTCTCCGGCTCGGGAGCCGGCTGTCACTGAGGGTTCGGCGGGACCGGCCATCGATGTCCCGCCCCCTGTTGCCGGAGCGGGAGGAACTGCTACGGGCCTTACGGTGTGCAGCGAACAAGCGCGCACCGGGAGCGAGGTCGTCCAGTGCCGGCTTCTCCTGATCGGCGCCTTGTCCCGGTTGCCGGAGCGTCGACTTCTCCCAAAAACGACGTGATGGAGGAGGTCGGAGGCACCGCTCCGACCTCAGCCGCCCCACTGCCCCTGGCTGAGCCCCTCGTGCTCGCCCAGACGAGCGTCCGGCATGTCTTGGCCGCGCTCGGTCGCGAGCGGGAGGAGAAGGTAGGTGAGAGGGATCGCCTCCTCATCTGGGGGCGCCTTTTGAGGGAGCGGACCGCGAAGGTCAAGGGGGGGCTCGACTCTAGGCGGGCGTCGCTTGATGTCATGAAGGCGCTCCTCGACCGTCAGAAGAGGGCCGTCGACCGTCTAGACTCTGAGACGCGGCAGCTCCACAAGGAGGCCCGCGCGTCTCACGCTCAGGCCGACGAGGGTCTCTCTGCCTTGGAGGATCTGCGCCTGAAGCTGAAGCGCCGTGAGCGCGCCGTCGCGGAGCAGGAGCGCTCTACAGCAGACGAGGTGGAGAAGATCGCCGCACGGCTGGTAGCTGGCGAAGGCGACCTGAGGGCTCGTGCCAAAGAGCTGCAGGCCCAGAAGGCAGACCTGGTCGCAAGGGAGGAGGAGGTCTCCCGGAAGCACCAGGCGGCCCTGGACCGGGAGCTGGCAGCCGACTTCCGGGCTTTGGAGTTGGACCAGCTCGCCCAGCGCCTCCAGCTTCGGGAGAGTTCGCTGGCCACCAAGGAGAAGGAATTCTTCGAGGGGAGCCTTGATGCCTTGCTCGCAGTCCGCCACGAGGTGGAGGAGCTGCTGGCCTTGCGGTCCTCCGAGGCCCAAGCGGTCTCAAACTTCGTAGACCAAGCGGGGTCCGCCCTGGTCCCTCTCGGCTTTAGCCCAGTGAAGGCAGCGGCCCCGGCGCAGAAAGTGGCCGAGGTGATCCCTGCGCTCGAGTCTATCAGCGCCAAGCTGAATAGGCTCGAAGCGGAGGTCGCCGGCGAGCTCGAGGCCCAGGGACGGGACCTGGCCATGGAGGTCGCTACGCACGTGTTGGCGTGCTTCCGGAGCCGGGATCCCTCCTTCTCCTTGGAGCCCGCGAGTCAGGGCCCCGCCGCGGAACGGGAGGAAGCCGCCAGGGTCGAAGTCCGGGACGTGGCCGCCCTCGTGGCCTCTAGGTTCCGGCGAGAGCCAGTGGAATCCTAGGGCTTGTATCTTTTCCCTTCTCCTTTTTTTTATTGAGTCTGTAGTCCAGCTCATGGAGCCTTGAATGAATAGACTCTTGTTATTTTCTGTGTCTGTGTGCTTTTGTCTTCTTCTTGGCTTGGCCTGGCCGAGTCCTTAGCTCCGCAAGGTACCCAGAGGTCTTCACCAATCTTGAAGCCCTGCACAGACACCTTCCCCGGGTCCTCATTGTGTTGAGGACCCCGGAGGTCTATGGAACTCGCCCCATGAGAACGGGGAGGTCCGTATCTACCGACCATGTCGCGGGCCCGGAGCTCCCCTCTGAGGAGAGGGGGGTCCGGCCCCGCGGGACACGTGGAGCCTTCAGAGCTCTCCCAGCGGAGGGGGAGGTCCGGCTTCTGCCGGCCACATGGTGGGCCCGGAGCTCCTCCTGAGGAGAGGGGAGCTCCGGCCCCGCTGGACACGTGGGGCCTTCGGGACTCGCCCCTGCAGAAAGGGCGAAACCCGGATGCTCCGGTCTTGCGCTGGAGTAGTCGATGGCTCTTTGTCCCCCTTCAGGCGGTCCCCGTAGCTAAAACCTGGAGATCCTGCACAGAGGTAGAGGAAGCGTAATTCTCCTCGGGGGGTTCTCCTCTCCTCGTCTCTTAGTCTTATTTGGTTTACGGTCCTAGTCCGGTATACGAGGCTTGGGCAATTCTGTGCGCGAGGCACCGGGGCTCCGGCTCCCTCCGAGGTCAAGGTACGACCGTCCGGCCCCTAGTACCGGACCGTACGCCGGGGAAGCAGAGTGCACAGGCTTTGGGTACGGAACCAGGCAAAGCGGTTGTACTCCCCTGGACCTCCGAAGGGCAGGGCGCGCACGCTTTGGGTCGAAACGGACAAAGCAGGCTACGCACCCTGGACCCCCCATGCACAGCGCAGGCCTTTCCTGGAGGTGACCAACTGGCACCGCAACACCTGACTGGGGGAGGCCCGAAAGGCCCCCTGACCATCGGCAGGTGCCTCAAGCGCAACCGCCTTCGGTAGGATAGCAAATGCTGACTATGGATGAGAGGGGGAAAGGGGAGCTAAATGTATGGTGACAATACATAGAAAGTGCGGTCATAGAAATTAATGCGTAATTTAAATGAGCACATAAGTGAGAGCGTGGTAGAACAGGTTTCTGTGTAAATGTCCACAGGAGGAAGGCAGGCTGAACATGGAGGCAACGACCCACCCCATTAAGAAGGGAAGCAAGACTCTACACGCTTGGGGTCGGAACCAGGCCAAGCCGGACGTAGTCCTGGACCGTCCCCTGAGGCTTAGCTGCTCCGAGCGCTGTTCCTGGAGCCTATGGGATCTATTACTGAAAGGTAAAGGCATGTTCTACTAATGCTCAGGAGGTTGAACTTACTGTGATGTTCCATGCCCCAAGGGTTCGGGAGCGGTTCCCAACCTTGGTGGAGAGGCGTATGTACGTGGGACGGCAACTTTTGTGGCTCGGAAGGGACCTTCCCGGCTGGGGGAGAGTTTATAGGTCCTTCGCGGGAAAGTGTGCACCGCGGCTCCAGGTCGCCTTTTTGTAGCTCCCGGACGTGCTTGGCCCTTTGGCGGTAGTGCCGGAGCACCAGCCGGGGCCGTGCGTTGTGTGGTGCTGCCTGCAATCGTGCCTCGCCGACGAGGTCGATATCTTCACGCTGGAGCAGGTCTTGTGCGGCTTCTCCCAGGAGCCCTGGGGTACCTTCCCCTATTGGCTCAGACCGACAAGAGGTAGGAGGGCCCGAACTCTTCTTGGGAGACCTAGGATGTCTTCCTCCATTGGCTCAGGGCGACAGGAGGTTGACGGATCCTGAGCGGCCCCCGGGAGGTGAGGCCGAGGCACAGAGACGTGCGCTCGGGTAGAGCTGGCCCGGTTCTGCACCGCCGGGGGCTGGTGCTTGGGCTGCTGCAACTGCTTGGAGCTTCTCCAAGGCTGATACCGCAGCAGTGCAGTCTCCACAGATCTTTTGGGGCTGCCGCAGTCGGTTACCGCCCTGACTCATCGTCACCGGAGCTTGAGTCCTCGTAGTTGTGTACCGTCTTTATGGCGCGCTGAGGCTCCTGGAACCCCACCTGGTGGACGACGTTGTCTGGGGCGTCGACCTTCTGCTTGCCCTCCCTTTGATGGAAGGGAGGGGCATCAGCTCACAGCTGTTTCCCCTTGCATAAGCACTCCGCGAGCTTCTGAATCTCCTGACACTCGGCGGCAGTATGGTAACTGGTGTCGTGCACGGGGCATGGCTCGCCTTGGTCACCATCCGGGGCTGGTGACTGTCGCTGCCTTTCGTCGGGGAGTGGCCCCCGAGCTCCACTAGGTGCTGCTTCTGCAGCAACAGGAGCTGCGGTCGGTGGCTTCATCTTGCCACCGCCCCGGTTCTTGATGTTCTTGCTGCTTCCGTGGGAAGCAGCGCCAGATCCGGGCTGTCCTCCTGACTCGGAGGCTGGCAGTGAGTGCCAGTTCGGCCCTTCTGCTGCCCTGGCGCACTTGTACGCCAGGCTGAAGAGGTCTGAGACGTCGCGAACCTCTCTGGTCGCGAGCTTCTCAAGCATCTTCTTGTCCCGTACACCCTGCCGGAACGCCACCACCACAGAAGCATTTTGGATATGCGGGATGGTGTTCCGCAACTGGGAGAACCGCTGGATGAAGGAGCGCAGCGTCTCTCCATGTTGTTGTTGGATGGCGTGGAGGTCGAGCTCCGTGCCAGGCCAGGTGTAGGAGATGCTGAAGTCAGCAGTGAACTGCCGGTAGAGCTCTCCCCAGGAGGTTATGGAACACTGGGGGAGGTTCATGAGCCAAGACCGGTCAGGGCCGGTCAAGGCGACGGGGAAGTAGTTGGCCATGACGGCCTCGTCCCCTCCTGCAGCAAGGATGGCGGTGGAGTATATCTGGAGGAACTCCGCCGAGTTGACACTGCCATCGTACTTCTCGGGCAGGTGCGGCCGAAACTTGCGCGGCCACCTCGCGAAGTGAAGATGTGGCGCCAGGGCCGCACATCCTGCTCCTGTTGCTGTAGGCGTTGGTGCCGCGAACGCTTGGTTCGCCGCTGGCACTGTGTATCCCGGTATGGGCAAGGCTGCGCCATAGACCGGGGGCACCATTTGCAGGGCATATGGCTGGGGCATATGCTGCGTGGCATATGCCTGGGGCAGAGATCACGTGGCGAACGTCTGCGCCTCAGGCTGGGTTGAGGCAGTCGACATGCTATCGCCGGCCTCCTGGTTGCGACGCCTTTCCCGTAGTCGCTCAATGAACACTCGAGCATCTTTGCCCAAGTGGCATCGTTCCAGCTCTGTCCTCAGGTCCGCCGATGGGAGCCTGGTGGAGCGAGAATCTACCGTCTGCCCGTCAACCGTTGGCGTGCGCGTCAGCGACACAGCCGGTTGGCCGGAACGTCGTCCCCGCCGAAGTCGAGGGTTTGCGGTGGCGACGACGAGATGGTCTACCTCGTGAATCCACTGTTGGGTCGCTGACTGAGGTGCGTCCCCAGCAGGTGGATTGCGCAGTAGCGCTCTTGCTGCAGCTAGCGCGCCCCCGTGGGAGACGCTCAGCGCTGCATAGGATCTCACGCTCGCTGGAGCCTGTGCTGCCGGAGTCGGCTGCTGGCTTCCAGCTTGCGCCGACACACTCCGTCCAGAGTGTGTCGAGACGTAGTCCCCGCTAGTCACCGTTCGTCGTGAACGTGGGCGGGGAGAGCTTGCCGCTGAAGGAAGCTTCGTCATCTTCGCCGGCAGAAGCTCGTCGCGCAAGGGAAAAGCCCCTACCTGGTGCGCCAAATGTCGAAGTGTGTAGCCGACACTTCCCCCGGGCCTGCTCTGGGCAGCCCGCGGAGGTTCTTTTTCGAAGGGGCTAGTCACTCACGGAGAGCTTCGGCGTTATGGCTGATTGAGGGAGAAGCTTGACACGGGGAGTTTTACGTGGTTCAGGCCGCCGGAGGGTAAAACCCAACGTCCACGGTGAGCAGAGCTGCTCGCTGTATTGCTTGCTGCTCAGAACCGGAGTCCTGAGCTTGAGGGTGAGAGATGTCGAATGGCTAGAGTGCGAGGGTGCGTATGAGGCGAACCCTTGCTAACGTTGCCTACCCGAGCCTTTTATAGTCCAAGGCTCGGGCGGCTTACAAGGTGGGCCCGGGACCCGATAGGTGGTCCCCGGGATATTGCCTGCCATCTACCGTATCTGCAGTTACGCCGGTAGTTGTCTCTGGCGAGGGCTTCCGAGTCTTCGTTCTGCCGCCCTGCCCATGCCACAAGCTAGTCGTAGTGGTTGATGATGGCAGGGTCGGCAGGGGATGTCTTGTCGCTGTGTTTATTGGCGGGCAGGCTCTGACACGGCGCGCCAGTCTGCGATGTGACTCGGCGCAATGGCACCTGACAGAGGCGTGCTCCGCGTCTCCGCGTCTTGGGAAGGTGCGGGTCTTGAATACCTTGTACGGGAAAGGTATGGCGCGTCTTTACTCTTGCTGCCTACCGCATGGGGGCAGGCAGCGCCGCTCTGCTGGCCACGTGGCGGGCCCGGAGCTCTTCTCTGAGGAGAGGGAGGTCCGGCCCCGCGGGACACGTGGAGCCTTTGGAGCTCTCCCCACGGAGGGGGGAGGTCCGGCTGCTGCTGGCCATGTGGCGGGTCCGGAGCTCTCCTCTGAGGAGAGGGGGGTCCGGCCCCGCAGGACACGTGGAGCCTCCGGAGCTCTCCCCGTTGAGGGGGGAGGTCCGGCTCCGTTGGCCACGTGGCGGGTCCGGAGATCTCCTCTGAGGAGAGGGAGGTCCGGCCCCGCTGGACACATGGCGCCTTCGGAGCTCTCCCTGCAGAGAAGGGCGAGGTCCTTAGGCATTTTCCCCTGTGCGCAGGGGTACCCCGTATTGAGGGTATCGACAAATGTGCTCTCTGAAGGGAATGCAGCAGTCGACGCCTCTGAACCGCGTAGCTCTTTTGATGAGATTGAGTAGCTTTGAGGTTCTCTTGTATTATACGAACTCTCTCTTCGGCTTCATTATCAAGATCAACCCCGAATGTTACTTGTTCACCGGACTCGCACAAATTTAATGGTTTATGGCACTTCCGGCCGTATAGAGCTTTATAGGGTGCCATTTTGATGCTCGTTTTGATACCTGTTGTTGTACGAGAACTCTGCCAACGGTAAGTGGTCATTCCAGTTCTTACCGTGGTGGATGGCACACGCTTTTAGCATATCTTCAAGTATTTGATTCACCCTCTCAGTTTGCCCATCGATTTGAGGGTGATACGTGGAGCTTCGAATCAATTTGGTTCCCAAGGATGCGTGTAGCTGCTCCAGAAACGGGCTACGAACAACGATCCTCTGTCGGACACAATGGTATGGGAAACTCCATGTAAGCACAAGATCCGTGCTACGTACAACTCTGCATACTGCTTGACGTTGTATCTGGTATGCACAGGGACGAAGTGTGCTGATTTGGTTAACCGTTCAACAATTACCCAAATCGAATCATGGTTGTGGGAGGTCATCGGCAACCCGACGATGAAGTCCATACTCATGTCTTCCCACTTTCATGCCAGTATTTGCAATGGTTGCAGCAGGCCCGACTTCTTCACATGGTCGGCCTTGACTCTTCGACATGTATCACATTCTGAAACATAATTTGCAACTTCACGTTTCATACGTGTCCACCAAAATTTCTTCCGGGGATCTTGGTACATATTATTGCTGCTCGGATGAATGGAAAATTTGGACAAATGAGTTTCATCCAAAAAAATTTCCATAGTCCCATATCCCGGGGCACTACTATCCGGTTGTTGAACCACAACGTACCTTCTTCATCCTTTCGGAAGCATTTCATTTCTCCGTTGTCTATTCTCTGCCGTATGTGAGACATACCCTTGTCTTTTCTTTGAGCCTCAATGATCTCCTCTCGGATTGTAGGAATGAGAGCAAGATTATAGAGCGCTCCATACGGGATGACACTGAGTCTTGGTTCTTCATCATCCATTTCAGCAATAGTCAAGTGATGGACATGCGCCTTACGACTGAGTGCATCAGCGACCACATTCGCCTTTCCCGGATGATAATGAATCTCAAGTTCATAATCTTTAATGAGCTCTAGACATCTTCGTTGTCTCATGTTCAGTTCTTTCTGAGTGAAGATGTGTTTCAAACTCTTGTGGTCGGTGTAGAGGTGTACAAGATTTCTGAGCAAGTAATGCCTCCACATCTTCAAAACAAGGACCACGGCAGCTAACTCAAGATCATGAGTTGGATAATGTTGCTCGTGGTTTGTGAGTTGATGAGATCCATAAGCGACCACTCGTCCTTCTTTCATCAGCACGCAGCCGAGACCGATGCCAGATGCATCACAATAAACGTTGAATGGCTTCATCGTATCCGGCTGAGCAAGAACTGGGGTGGTTGTGAGATGTTTTACTAGAGTCTTGAAGGCTTGTTCACATGCAGCACCCCAAACAAATCTTTTACCCTTCCTTAATAATTCCGTCATCGGTTCAGCGATCTTGTAGAAGCCCGGAATAAACCTCCGGTAATAACCCGCTGAACCGAGGAAGCTTCGGATTTCATGCACATACATTGGTGACTCCCATTTCTGCACTTGGATAATATTACTCGGATCAACAGCGATGCCCTCCGCTGAAGTAATGTGTCCGAGAAAAGGTACTTGATTAATCCAAAATTCACACTTGCTGAATTTTGCATAGAGCTTGTGATCTCGCAATCTTTGTAGCATAATATGCAGATGCTTAGCATGTTCTTCCTCTGACTTGGAGTACACCAAGATATCATCGATGAAGACCACGATGAATTTATCCAACTCCGACATGAACACTGAATTCATCAGGTACATAAAGTGCGCCGGGGCGTTGGTCAACCCAAAAGACATAACGAGATACTCGTATAGCCTGTATCTCGTCGAGAATGCCGTCTCCGGAATATCTTATGCCTGGATTTTAATCTGATGATATCCGGACCGAAGATCCATCTTCGAGAATACTTTCGCACCCACTAATTGATCGAAGAGCATATCAATGTGAGGT
The DNA here is from genome assembly GCA_030760725.1 of Neostapfia colusana. Lineage (NCBI taxonomy): Eukaryota > Viridiplantae > Streptophyta > Magnoliopsida > Poales > Poaceae > Neostapfia > Neostapfia colusana. Next base: position 44,750,748 of record JASWHV010000018.1, on the reverse strand, counting down.
AGTGGATATTTATTCTTGATGGTCACGGTGTTAAGAGGACGATAATCAACACAAAGCTGTAGTATTTCGTCCTTCTTCTTGAAAAACAATGTTGAACAACCCCAAGGTGATGAACTCGGTCGTATAAAACCCTTGCTCATTAGGTCATTCAGCTGTGTCTTCAATTTCGCCAGTTCATTGGGTGCCATCTTGTACGTCCTTCACGATATCGGTGTTGTTCCTGGCGCAAGTTCAATATTGAACTCTACGTCCCGTTCGGGCAGCATGCCTGGTAAATCATCGGGAAACACATCTGAAAACTCACGTACCACTGGAATGTCCTCTATCTTCACAGTTTCTGTGTGGTTCAATGTTGCAATCTGTTGCCGACTGGTGCCCAGAAATAATATATGAAGACCGTGCTGTGGGGAGTTGATCTCAATGGTCCGAGAACTGATATTGAGAACCGCATTGTGGTAATTCAACCACGACATCCCTAAAATAATGTTGATCTTCAGACCCTCAAGAATAATGAGAGTTGTGGGGTATATTCTACCCCCCAAACAAAGAGGTGCTCGGGAGACAATCTCACTTGTGGTACTGCTGCCCCCGGGCGAAGATATGAGGTATTGGCTCTTTGTAAAAGTGGTTTGGAGCTGATGTTGAGCCACAAAAGATTGGCTAATGAAGTTGTGTGTGGCACCAGAATCGAAGAAAATTAAAACGGGTAGCTGATTCAGAGAAAACATCCCTGCTAACGCAGCTTCTCCTTCTGGAACATCATCAATCACTGTGTAGTGAATACTGCTCCTTGTCTGCCCTTTTTTCTGCAGATGTATGTACGGGTCTGAATATTGCAAATATGATGACCCGCAGCCTTGAATTCCCTCCGGATAATACCTAGCATAATGGCCCATACGCCGACAAGTGAAACACGGATATCTCTCCGGTTCTTCGCTGACTTACGGGTTGAATGCTAGGTACACACGGCTGCAGCGATGGAGCACAACTCACCGTCTGATGCTGCTGCTGTGGAGGTGGTGCAAGTTGTGGTACTTGACCAGCAATCAACCTCTGAGGAGTTGATCGTACAGGTGGCCTCCATCTTTCACCGGATGGTGTTCGGTACACCAAACGGTATTTTTGAGGCAAATAATTTGTGCTGGCCTGCTCAATCTCACTCATTTTACTTTTCTCTGCTTGCCACTCGAGTGTCGGCTTTTCGTGGATGAGAGCCGCATCGACCATGTGTAAAATCCCCAAAAGTGGTAGCAAGAAAATTCTGCTCATGTGCACTTATGAAAAATGAGGAGAATTAAAACTTTGAATTATAATGGGGTAAGTTCAAAGTGAGGGTTTAGACTTCCCAAAACTTCCAAACATGGAGATCTAAATTCATAACTTGGATCTTCATAGTCCAAATATTCACCCTTCCAAATTTCAGCTCATTTGGAGGAGTTTCAATATTTGTTTGGGATTAAAAGGAAAAGCCCTCTAATCTGAATTTCAAATTCAGTTTGAAATTCCAATTCCCTCAATTTGAAAATTGGGTTTCACAATTGTGTTCACCACCTTTGAATGAGCAGCCATGCCAAAAATTGGAAATTTTGGAGCTGGTTTGCTATATTTTTGAGGCAATACAAAATGGAGAATTCAAACTTCATTTCAAATTCAAATGGTCAAATACAATTCAAACTTTCACACCAGAATTCAAATCATTTGAATTCAGAAAGTTTAAACCATGACTTGCTGTGAAAGTCTAGCCTTAAATGTTGAGTTGCTGGGGAAGAAATATCAGTGGAAATTGGATAGAAATTAGAGGTGGTGGGACCCCTTTGTCAGCCACACAAATGTCCACCGCCTCTGCAGAATTTCGTCGAACAGTGAGAGCTCGACAGCTCTCGGTTGCAACCCGCTCCCAAGACACACCGTGCCACCTCCTGTTGCCTCGGCTATCTGCTCAGCCCTCCACGCCACAGCAGCAGAACACTTCACTTTGCCCTCTCGGTCTTCAACCGACGTGCTTCCCAGCCCTCTGCTCGAGTGCACAAGCAAGAACACAGAGCCACGCTGGTCTGTTCGGGTCACCGTTGCTGCTTCACGTCTTCCGGGCACTCCAACGCCTCTCCCACACGTCCAGCACCTCCCTAAGGTGCGCCAAGGTGTGTAGATCATGCTACCACAGTTCCCTTGCCCTTCCCCATCACTGTCTCGCCGGAATTTAGGTTTTGGCGCCGGTACACGTGAAGAACCGACCCATACCAAAACTGGAAATTCGTCCAATGTGGTTGATCATCGGTTCTACAATTCAAGCCACAGAAACTAGTGACCCTAGCGCCCTCCCACGCCAAAGCACACATCAAACCGTCCACCACAGGCCCCAGGCGACGAGAAATCGCCGGCGGCGGCAAAGACGGGTCGGTCCTCCGGTGAACCCTATGTTCCGGCCATTTGCTGCAAGTTTTAGCCTGCGTTCCATGTTCCCCGATGATTGGTGATGCTTTAGGGCAAGGTAGCTCGTCGGGAGAAGCTTCGGACGCACCAGAACGCGTTGATGCCGAGCTCCCGAGCCGCCCCACCGGTGCCGGCCTATTTTCGGCCGTTTTCATGCGTGGAAACCTTGCCCGGCAGCTGCGCCATGTTCCCAGGAGCATGTAGGGCGAAACCGGAGCTAATTTGGTGTAGAAATGAGGGAGAACGAGCCATGCCACGATTTGAACTGGTGTGCACGCGCGCCTCTGGCGGGAGGTTGAAGAAGGACCTGACCAGTGGGCCCCCCTGTTAAGTCTCTGTAGATTTTAAACAGAGAGCTATCACAGTTTGAAAAATTCATAACTTTGTGTAGACAGCTCCAAAAAGGGTGAGACAAATTTTGTCTGAATCCTTAGAGACTTACCCTAATCAGATCTTCCACTATTAGCTATGTCAAAGCTCCTGAATTGGGCTCAAAATTCAGAGAAGCATTGTACTTGTAGGAATTTTAAAGACTACATTGTGCAATGACATGTCTCCAAATTTGGCTCAAATCATCCTTAGAGAGTCTAGTATCTACTGTAAAAATCCCAAAGCCAATTAAGGATCCTAAATAGCAATAGCTATGAATAGTAGTTTACTTCTTATAAATCCTTAATACTTACGCATGTATTTTATTACATTTCATAATAGTGACCAAAGTTGAGGACGCACCGGAGCCCTTGGACGTCCTCCCACCAGAAGCTCACTTCTTCTCTGACTCGCAACCAGGCAAGCCCCGGTTTGCACTTAAGTACCTTTTATAAAATCCTTTATTTGTATCACTTATGTCTAGGGTGAATATTTGCATTAGAGTTAAGGTGTTTGAAACCCCACTTGCATAACCTTTTAAATCCTATGAAAGGTTGGGTAGCTTACAGAGCTGACGAGTAGACAAGGCCCCGCTAATATGCTTAGGACCTCGGTAGAAGTCGAGTAGTTGGAATCTACTCGCGAGGTAAGGTTTATCACACGGTTTGGTCAGAATAGAAAATGGCTTAAGAGTGGTGAAAATGAGACCCAGCAGGGGGGATAGGAACCAGTGAGCGGAGGTCTCACGTGCGTAGCCCTGTTGGTGTCGATTGAGGACCGAGTCGTGTGCGGGCCTGCTGAACAAGTATCGAACAGTACCGGATGGCATACTGACATAAGCAGGAAACCGATGTAAATGGTTAACCTGGGTGCTGAGGCTTACCCAACCGTAAACAGGAGTGGGTTGAGGGTAGCAAGGTGTAAATCTGCCGGTGGGCACAGTCACGCTCCACGCGGGGACCTCCTGCCCGTTACGGATGGACCGGTTCGGTGTTTGGGTTGCCTTTGAAAGGTGGTTGCATACAACAGAGTAGGAAGGGGTGTGGAATCACGCTTCTGAAAGTGGGTGTATGCAACGTGTTGTCCGGGTGTCTCCTGATTGCAATCACCGTCCCTCGCGGTTATTTGAGTACCGCTTGTTCACTGTTTCGTGACGTAGTAATAAGTAAAGTAAGCCAGTTGAATGATAATATGCTGTGATGATAGAGTAATGTTTTGGAAACCACGTTTGCTGTAGATGTAGAGCTAATTAAGTTTACTTTTCGCTTTGGGCATCACCACATCGGAGGAAAGCGTTTCTTGTTTGATTGTGGACTTCTGATATGAGGGCTGCCTAAGGCACATGAATTTGCTGCTATAAAACTGAAAGTAAGGATCAACTTATAGGCGTGTCTTTGTCGCAAATTCCTTTTCCTATCATACACCTCCCTGCATGTAGAGTTCCATGCCTAGGTCAGACGGTTAAGCCTTGCTGAGCCATCGTGCTCACGGTTGCAATATTTGAGCTGTATGCAGGTGAGAGCTATGAGGAGGGTTCCGAGGATGAGGCGATGCCCCCGTCATGGTACACGGCCGAGATGGAGCCCTGCACGCCGCCGTGATCTCCGGTTTCGTGCTGCTAGCGTGTAGCGTCCCCGGGCTGGACGGCTGCACTTTTGCATAGTTAGGATGAGAGGCTACTAATGTACATTACTTCCGCTGTCTAGTTATATTTTGTAAAAGACTTCCGCTGTTTTATATCAAATAAAAGTTTGTATTTTGTTCGTTATTCTTTTCGTGTGTGCTGTTGGGTGCCGCATCGTACGGCACCACCCTATGCGATCCTAGAGTGGGTGAACCACGGGGTGGTCCCCACAGTCGTGGCATCAGAGCCGCATTGGGAATAGCATGCTCGAAAAGAGCCTATTTTCAAAAACTTAGGAGTAGTCGAGTGAGAATTAGTCATTAAGCCCACATAAGGTCTATGATAGTAGTAGTTACTAAGGTGGAAAAGCTAACTTATGTGTTATACATTCTGTAATGACGCTCTGACGTCAGGTAAGAGGTAAGGTACGCCACCGTAGGCGGATCAATTACGGTAGCTCGCCATACGAGTAATGGTATGGAAGGTTATACCGTGGCTTGGCACGGTAGTTAATATGAGTCTTGAACCTCTCCATGGTTCTGAGAGCATATGAAAACGCTGATCTCCAGCGTGCTTTAGGCAAAAGTGAGAATACCCCATCGTGTGGTAAGCAACACGATAGTATGCAACTCTTGAACGTTCAATGTTCAAAGGGCCATACGCAGCGCTCGCCATCGGCGTGCCTCAACGGTCATGAGGCAGTAGGTGGTATCCGTTGGGTTGATAAAATTCCCAACCGTGACGACCCGTTCGCGCTCTACTCGGGTTCCCCGTCGTGTGGTGTGAAAACACGACCATGTACCTTGAGACGTGGCTTGACTCAAGGATGATCCGTATGGCAATGATACGGACCGTATGTTTTTAATATGATATGGAACTGCCTGTAATGTTAAAAACCTTTGTGTGCACCATTATTGTGTGTTCTTCTGCAGGTACATTAACCATGTTAGTGCATGACGTGTAGAAACCGTTTGTGAGTGACGTCTTTAGTTCCACCATGTGACACGTATATGCCGGAATACCGGTTTAGGATTTTTCTTTGGTGAGAAAACGTAGTACCGACTGCATAAAAGTTTATTTTCAAAGAAAAGAATCACAATGAAGTATAGGAATTCATTTAGGGGTTAGTAAACTCCTATATTGAACTAAGAGTCAATTGGGAGTATAGGTTCAATCTCAAAAGCTTAGGAACAATCTCCCCTGTTTTTGGCAGAAATTTTTCTGAACTTGAACAGGGCATAACTTAAGATTGGTTGAACCAATGGAGGTGTGGGATACCATTCTGGAAAGGTTTAGAAGTCCTCTACAACTTTTCTGTAGAGCTCCAGAACAAAATCTCCCTCCAAAGGGATGAAAATCTCAGATGAGTAGGTACTGTCCTGAAACAGGGCAGACCAAATGCTCTCTGGAATTTTCTGTATTTCAACCAAAACACTTAGTTTCACCGTTTGACGTCCAGTGGCTGTTGTAAAACAGCGAGTTAGAGTCGAAGGGTTTATGTATTTGACATATCACTTCGAGTTAGTACATGTTTGGGTGCAATACAATAGCGAGGAATTACGCATGCTAACACACTTAACATCCCGTGGTGACCCCGATGGTCGAAATGAACTTTTAACCCATAAAGTTCAATACTTTGGAACTCGATCGTATGACATGGTCCAGGGATGTATATGGTGCATAAAGTTTATACTTTATCCATATGTGTGATTGTTATGCGCATTGTTTATCCCATTCTCGCATTACTATTGTATAGGCTGGATGAACTAAACCCACATGTGCTGATCGATTGAATGGTATGAATGCAGAATGGTGCGGACACGTTCAACGCAAGAGTAGGGAGGTCCGAGTCAAGTTCGTGGTGATGAGTCTCCACCTCCGGAGCAGACCACGACGCAGCAGCAACCACCTCCTCCACCGCCAGAACTTCCAAGGAATCTTGCGGAGGTTCTCGCTGCAGTGCTCGGCTCGCGCGACGAGCAAACCGATTTACTGCGGATGTTGGTGCAGCAGAATGCGTCATATCAGGGAGGACGCCAAGACAATGGGCAACGTCAGCCCCAACAAAGTTCATATTCAGAATTCATGGCGACCCATCCACCGGTCTTCACGGAGGCCGAAGAACCTTTGGAGGCGGACAGCTTTATCCGCACTCTGGAGGCGAAGTTCGGGCTGCTACGATGCACCGAACACCAGAAGGAGCGGTATGCAGCGCAACAGCTTCAAGGAGAAGCCGGTACCTGGTGGGCGAACTACACCGCCTCCTTACCGGCTGGCCATGCCGTCACATGGACCGAGTTCCGGGAGGCGTTCCGCGCCTATCACATACCTCCCGGTGTGATGGAAATGAAGCTCCAGGAGTTCCTGGCGCTACGACAAGGCGAGAGGAGTGCTCATGAGTACTTCAGGTTATTCAACCGGCTGGCGCAGTATGTGCCAGGATTTGTGGGCACGGAAGACAACAAGCGCAATGCGTTCTTCCGGGGCCTGAACTCCAAGATGAAGGTCCATCTCGCCCAGAGCAATCGCGGCACATTCAACGACCTAGTTAATGCCGCGATTCTACAGGAGAATGCTCAGCGCGAGCGCGGTTCTGACAAGAGGAAACGCAGCGTGCTGACGAGCAGCAGTGGTGGAACGCCACAGAAATACCGCGTGGTATATCGTTCACCATCCGGTCAGAGATGGCAGCCACCGGCGCGACCGCCTCAGTTTCGCGGTCGGCAATATAATGCGCCGGGCTTTCGACCGACGTATCCACCACAGCAACAGCAGCAGCAAAGGATGGTCCCGCATGCGCCCCAGTTTCAACAGCGTGCACCGGGATTCCGTCCTCAAGACGGCGGGACCCCGACACCTTACACGTGCTATACGTGTGGCTGTGTCGGGCACATTTCGAGGAACTGCCCAGAGCCGCGACAGGGCAGGGGTGCAGCACCATATCAGGGTGCTAATCAGCCCCGCAATCAACCCAAGAAACCAGCACCAAAACCCGGCAACGTCCACCACTTAGCTATCGAAGACGTGCCGGAAGGCGAACCCGTCCTCGCGGGTACGTTCTTTTACCTAGATCATCCCGTAGTCATACTTTTTGACTCCGGTGCCACCCATAATTTCATAAGTCAGTCTTATGTTATTAAATATCAACTGCCTATCATTCCCACAAATAATTCATATTTGATATGTTCTCCGGGTGGGAAAATAACAGCTGATAGAATGGTCTATAGAGCACCATTACAGTTGGGTGGGAATCTCTATCCGACTTCTATAATCATGTTAGAGAGTCAAAAACTTGATGTCATTTTAGGAATGTCATGGCTACATCGCCATGGTGCTGTGCTTGACATCATTCCACGTGTGGTTCATCTCAATTCTCCACTTCATGAACCACATGTTCTTAATCTTGACCGATCGGTTCAAGAAACCCCAGCCACATATAACATGGAAGCCACAAAACTTGAAGATATTCGTGTGGTCCACGAATATCCGGATGTCTTTCCGGATGATCTTCCGGGCATGCCACCCGAAAGAAATGTCGAGTTCAAGATTGAACTTGTACCCGGGACGACACCGATCTCACGGAGACCGTACAAGATGGCTCCGAATGAGCTGGCTGAATTGAAGGAGCAGCTCAATGATTTAATGAAGAAGGGTTTCATTCGACCGAGTTCCTCGCCATGGGGATGCTCGGCGCTGTTTGTGAAGAAGAAGGATGAAACCTTGAGGTTGTGTGTGGACTACCGGCCTCTCAACGCCGTCACCATCAAGAATAAATATCCACTGCCCCGCATCGATATATTATTCGATCAACTTGTGGGTGCAAGTGTATTTTCAAAGATGGATCTTCGCTCTGGATATCATCAAATCAAGATCCGGGCGGAAGATATTCCAAATACGGCCTTCTCGACGAGATATGGGTTATATGAGTACCTCGTCATGTCCTTTGGTCTCACCAACGCCCCGGCACACTTCATGTATCTCATGAACTCAGTGTTCATGCCGGAGTTGGACAAGTTTGTGGTAGTGTTCATAGACGACATCTTGGTCTACTCCAAGTCTGAAGAGGAACACACCAAGCACTTGCATATCGTGCTTCAACGATTAAGAGACCATAAGCTTTATGCCAAGTTCAGCAAGTGCGAGTTTTGGATCAGCCAAGTGCCATTCCTTGGTCATATCATTTCTGCAGAAGGCATTGCAGTTGATCCAAGCAAAATCGAACAAGTGCTGAAATGGAAGTCCCCCACATCAGTCCATGAAGTCAGAAGTTTTCTCGGGTTAGCAGGATATTACCGGAGATTCATACCAAACTTCTCCAAGCTTGCTAAGCCGATGACTGAACTATTGAAGAAGGGGATCAAATATGTTTGGAGCTCAGCTTGCGAAGAAGCTTTCCAAGCTTTAGTGAAGCATCTTACAACAGCCCCGGTGTTAGCTCAACCGGATACAACCAAGCCCTTCGACATATATTGTGATGCGTCCGGTATCGGGCTTGGCTGTGTTTTGATGCAAGGAGGAAGAGTGGTCGCCTATGGCTCACGTCAACTTCGTAACCACGAGCAGCACTATCCGACTCATGATCTTGAGCTCGCTGCTGTGGTATTGGCCTTGAAGATGTGGAGGCACTATTTGCTTGGGAACTTAGTGCACCTCTACACCAACCACAAAAGTCTGAAATATATATTCACTCAAAAGGAGTTGAATATGCGGCAACGGAGATGGCTAGAACTGATCAAAGACTATGAGATCGAGATTCACTACCATCCCGGGAAGGCAAACGTGGTTGCCGATGCCTTAAGCCGCAAAGCTCATGTCAACAGTCTGTCCATCACCCCACTTGAAGAGGAGGAGCCGAGTCTGTACTTGGTTCCATATGGGGCATTGTATAATCTTGCTCTCATCCCTACAATACGAGAGGAGATTATGGAAGCGCAGAAGAAAGATGTGGGAATGTCGCACATTCGGAGAAGGATGAAGAATGGCGAAATGAAATGCTTCCGAAGAGATGATAATGGTACACTATGGTTTAAAGACCGTATAGTGGTACCCCGCGACATGAAGCTTCGGAGGAAAATATTGGACGAAGCTCATTTGTCCAAGTATTCTATTCATCTGGGCAGCAACAAGATGTACCAAGATCTGAAAACAAGGTTTTGGTGGACGCGGATGAAAAGAGAAATTGCAAAGTACGTATCCGAATGTGATACGTGTCGGCGGGTGAAAGCCGACCATATGCGTAAAGCCGGACAGCTGCAACCGTTGAACATTCCGGCGTGGAAGTGGGAGGATATCAGCATGGACTTCATAGTTGGATTACCTCTCACGTCTCACAAACATGACTCGATTTGGGTGATAGTCGATCGACTAACCAAGTCGGCTCATTTCATTCCCGTACATACCAGTTACGTGGCCAAGCAATATGCGGAGCTTTATATTGCAAGAATCTTATGCTTGCACGGTGTTCCCCGCTCCGTTATTTCAGATCGCGGTGCGCTGTTTGTCTCTCGGTTTTGGGAACAGCTGCACGCATCATTGGGGACCAAACTGATCCGAAGCTCCGCGTATCACCCGCAGACAGATGGTCAAACTGAACGGGTGAATCAAGTGCTTGAAGACATGCTACGCGCTTGTGCCATTCACCACGGCAAGAATTGGGACGATCATTTGCCGTTGGCGGAGTTTTCTTACAACAATGGCTATCAAGCTAGCATCAAGATGGCGCCGTATGAAGCTCTCTACGGCCGGAAATGTCGCACACCTCTCAACTGGTGCGAGTCCGGCGAGCGAGTCATCTACGGCATTGAACTGGTGAATGAAGCTGAAGAACGAGTGTGAGTGATACAAGCCAACCTTAAGGCTGCTCAATCTCGTCAGAAAAGCTATGCGGATAAAAGGCGCCATCCTCTCCACTTCAACATCGGGGACCATGTGTATGTCCGTGTGTCTCCGATGAAAGGAGTTCACCGTTTCGGAGTGAAGGGTAAACTTGCGCCGCGGTTCATTGGTCCGTTCATCATTATTGAAAAATGCGGACCCGTGGCCTATCGCCTAGATTTACCGGCGTCGCTCGCAGGCATTCACAACGTCTTCCACATCTCTCAGCTGAGGAAATGCCTCAAACCCTCAGCTGAAATCCGCACTGAAGACATAGAAGTTCTTCAACCGGACCTCACGTACACGGAGTATCCAATCCGGATCATCGATGAAAAGACTCGTGCCACAAGAAACCGGACCTTATGGTTCTACAAGGTCTTGTGGAGTAACCATACCGCTGATGAAGCGACATGGGAAAGCGAGGATTATCTACGACCGTATTATCCGGACTTGCTATCATCATATACCCGGTAAGGTTTTCCCCACTTTACTTTTCCTTTGGAATCTCGGGACGAGATTCTTTTTAAGGGGGGAGGGATGTAAAATCCCCAAAAGTGGTAGCAAAAAAATTCTGCTCATGTGCACTTATGAAAAATGAGGAGAATTAAAACTTTGAATTATAATGGGGTAAGTTCAAAGTGAGGGTTTAGACTTCCCAAAACTTCCAAACATGGAGATCTAAATTCATAACTTGGATCTTCATAGTCCAAATATTCACCCTTCCAAATTTCAGCTCATTTGGAGGAGTTTCAATATTTGTTTGGGATTAAAAGGAAAAGGCCTCTAATCTGAATTTCAAATTCAGTTTCAAATTCCAATTCCCTCAATTTGAAAATTGGGTTTCACAATTGTGTTCACCACCTTTGAATGAGCAGCCATGCCAAAAATTGGAAATTTTGGAGCTGGTTTGCTATATTTTTGAGGCAATACAAAATGGAGAATTCAAACTTCATTTCAAATTCAAATGGTCAAATACAATTCAAACTTTCACACCAGAATTCAAATCATTTGAATTCAGAAAGTTTAAACCATGACTTGCTGTGAAAGTCTAGCCTTAAATGTTGAGTTGCTGGGGAAGAAATATCAGTGGAAATTGGATAGAAATTAGAGGTGGTGGGACCCCTTTGTCAGCCACACAAATGTCCACCGCCTCTGCAGAATTTCGTCGAACAGTGAGAGCTCGACAGCTCTCGGTTGCAACCCGCTCCCGAGACACACCGTGCCACCTCCTGTTGCCTCGGCTATCTGCTCAGCCCTCCACGCCACAGCAGCAGAACACTTCACTTTGCCCTCTCGGTCTTCAACCGACGTGCTTCCCAGCCCTCTGCTCGAGTGCACAAGCAAGAACACAGAGCCACCCTGGTCTGCTCGGGTCACCGTTGCTGCTTCACGTCTTCCGGGCACTCCAACGCCTCTCCCACACGTCCAGCACCTCCCTAAGGTGCGCCAAGGTGTGTAGATCATGCTACCACAGTTCCCTTGCCCTTCCCCATCACTGTCTCGCCGGAATTTAGGTTTTGGCGCCGGTACACGTGAAGAACCGACCCATACCAAAACTGGAAATTCGTCCAACGTGGTTGATCATCGGTTCTACAATTCAAGCCACAGAAACTAGTGACCCTAGCGCCCTCCCACGCCAAAGCACACATCAAACCGTCCACCACAGGCCCCAGGCGACGAGAAATCGCCGGCGGCGGCAAAAACGGGTCGGTCCTCCGGTGAACCCTATGTTCCGGCCATTTGCTGCAAGTTTTAGCCTGTGTTCCATGTTCCCCGATCATTGGTGATGCTTTAGGGCAAGGTAGCTCGTCGGGAGAAGCTTCGTACGCACTAGAACGCGTTGATGCCGAGGTCCCGAGCCGCCCCACCGGTGCCGGCCTATTTTCGGCCGTTTTCATGCGTGGAAACCTTGCCCGGCAGCTGCGCCATGTTCCCAGGAGCATGTAGGGCGAAACCGGAGCTAATTTGGTGTAGAAATGAGGGAGAACGAGCCATGCCACGATTTGAACTGGTGTGCACGCGCGCCTCTGGCGGGAGGTTGAAGAAGGACCTGACCAGTGGGCCCCCCTGTTAAGTCTCTGTGTAGATTTTAAACAGAGGGCTATCACAGTTTGAAAAATTCATAACTTTGTGTAGACAGCTCCAAAAAGGGTGAGACAAATTTTGTCTGAATCCTTAGAGACTTACCCTAATCAGATCTTCCACTATTAGCTATGTCAAAGCTCCTGAATTGGGCTCAAAATTCAGAGAAGCATTGTACTTGTAGGAATTTTAAAGACTACATTGTGCAATGACATGTCTCCAAATTTGGCTCAAATCATCCTTAGAGAGTCTAGTATCTACTGTAAAAATCCCAAAGCCAATTAAGGATCCTAAATAGCAATAGCTATGAATAGTAGTTTACTTCTTATAAATCCTTAATACTTACGCATGTATTTTATTACATTTCATAATAGTGACCAAAGTTGAGGACGCACCGGAGCCCTTGGACGTCCTCCCACCAGAAGCTCACTTCTTCTCTGACTCGCAACCAGGCAAGCCCCGGTTTGCACTTAAGTACCTTTTATAAAATCCTTTATTTGTATCACTTATGTCTAGGGTGAATATTTGCATTAGAGTTAAGGTGTTTGAAACCCCACTTGCATAACCTTTTAAATCCTATGAAAGGTTGGGTAGCTTACAGAGCTGACGAGTAGACAAGGCCCCGCTAATATGCTTAGGACCTCGGTAGAAGTCGAGTAGTTGGAATCTACTCGCGAGGTAAGGTTTATCACACGGTTTGGTCAGAATAGAAAATGGCTTAAGAGTGGTGAAAATGAGACCCAGAAGGGGGGATAGGAACCAGTGAGCGGAGGTCTCACGTGCATAGCCCTGTTGGTGTCGATTGAGGACCGAGTCGTGTGCGGGCCTGCTGAACAAGTATCGAACAGTACCGGATGGCATACTGACATAAGCAGGAAACCGATGTAAATGGTTAACCTGGGTGCTGAGGCTTACCCAACCGTAAACAGGAGTGGGTTGAGGGTAGCAAGGTGTAAATCTGCCAGTGGGCACAGTCACGCTCCACGCGGGGACCTCCTGCCCGTTACGGATGGACCGGTTCGGTGTTTGGGTTGCCTTTGAAAGGTGGTTGCATACAACAGAGTAGGAAGGGGTGTGGAATCACGCTTCTGAAAGTGGGTGTATGCAACGTGTTGTCCGGGTGTCTCCTGATTGCAATCACCGTCCCTCGCGGTTATTTGAGTACCGCTTGTTCACTGTTTCGTGACGTAGTAATAAGTAAAGTAAGCCAGTTGAATGATAATATGCTGTGATGATAGAGTAATGTTTTGGAAACCACGTTTGCTGTAGATGTAGAGCTAATTAAGTTTACTTTTCGCTTTGGGCATCACCACATCGGAGGAAAGCGTTTCTTGTTTGATTGTGGACTTCTGATATGAGGGCTGCCTAAGGCACATGAATTTGCTGCTATAAAACTGAAAGTAAGGATCAACTTATAGGCGTGTCTTTGTCGCAAATTCCTTTTCCTATCATACACCTCCCTGCATGTAGAGTTCCATGCCTAGGTCAGACGGTTAAGCCTTGCTGAGCCATCGTGCTCACGGTTGCAATATTTGAGCTGTATGCAGGTGAGAGCTATGAGGAGGGTTCTGAGGATGAGGCGATGCCCCCGTCAGGGTACACGGCCGAGATGGAGCCCTGCACGCCGCCGTGATCTCCGGTTTCGTGCTGCTAGCGTGTAGCGTCCCCGGGCTGGACGGCTGCACTTTTGCATAGTTAGGATGAGAGGCTACTAATGTACATTACTTCCGCTGTCTAGTTATATTTTGTAAAAGACTTCCGCTGTTTTATATCAAATAAAAGTTTGTATTTTGTTCGTTATTCTTTTCGTGTGTGCTGTTGGGTGCCGCATCGTACGGCACCACCCTATGTGATCCTGGAGTGGGTGAACCACGGGGTGGTCCCCACACCATGTCGGTGTAATTACCTTTGTTGAATACAGCCAACTTCTTCTGTAATATGGCACTCAGGCCATGGAAGAACAAATCACACCGTGCCTCTTCTATCGCCACATATTTGGGAGCATATTGAGTCAAATGGTTAAACCTTTTGACATACTCAAGGACACTCATGTCCCCTTGCTTCAACTTCATAAATTCCTATCCGCTTTGTCTTGATAATACCTATCGGTAAGTGACGAGTACGAAATGCTTCACAGAATTCACTCCATGTTACTTGATGGCCTTCTAGAATGGTGGCGAGGTGTTCCACCCACCAGTTTCTGGCGGCTCCATGAAGTTGTTGAGCAGTAAACATTGTATTCTGAAGTTCATCACACTCGAATACTCTGAATTTAGACTCCATGACATGAAGCCACTGATCTGCTTCCACAGGTTCGATAGCTTCCGTAAAGATTGGCGGTTGAGTCGCCAAGAAATCCAGATAAGCGTTCCGAGGTGGAACGACTTGTTGCGTGTTTTGGAATATGCCCTGCTGTACCAAGGCTTGGAGTAAGCGTAAGTTCTGTTGAGTTGCTTCTTGGAGTAGCCTGGTGTTCTCTTGGTTAGACTCGACAACTCGAGTCATAAGATCCATCCATCCCGCAGATGGAGGTTCCGACGTGGAATAGATTCATCACCGCTTCGGCGAGAACTCCCAGCCTTACTCGAGGAACGCGTACGAACCATACTGCAAAATACATTTCGAGATGAGTTATACATGAACTCAGAAGTATGTGAAACTAATGAAAACATGAACATGTCAAAACTTTATGAAAGCAGTAACAAAATCAATGTTTACACAACTCCTTAGAGTAGTCATAGCTAACCAGCCTATCTGTACAGAGAAGACCTTTATGCACTAACTCCAGATTTTGATCTAGTTAAAAGCATTTTCATAACTCAAGTTGAATACAAAAGTTAAATTTAACTTCAATATCTTTCCAACGAGTATTCACACGTTTCTAGATCATCTTTGGATCAAAAGTTATGATTTTACAAATTTGACAGAATTCCTGGATAAAATTTGCCAGCATCTCCTTTATATGTGGCTATTTTTATCACAGTTGTATATGCAAATACAATAAGAATCTGAACAAACTTTGAACTACAACAATGTTTCACATTTCATAACCTTTCCAACGGTGTATAATAGGCTCCTTAGGGCTTTTTCTATAGAGAGTTAATGCTTAAAAACATAAATGTCCAGAGAGGTTTTGCTGCTGTCCTGGTTCTTGACAGTTTACCTTTAACTGGACTTTCCACCAATTTAGCTTGTGATTTTTCTCTGCAGGTCTACATATAAGTTGTAGAGAACTTAGAAATATTTCCAGAACTGTATCATACACCTTAATTGGGTAAAGCTACTCAGAGTTATGCTCTGTCAAAGTCCAGCAAGAATTCCTGCCAGAACAGAGCACTCTGTTTTTTAAATTTTTGAAGCTAAATCATCCTCTCATTTGAATCTTAGCTCAAAATAAGAGTTCAGTAACTAATATTTGTTTCAAACTTACATTTTTAGTTGAAAGTTAGTTCATGAATCATTTCTTCATAGGGAAGAGGTTATTAAGTTTAGTACGGTGTCGATGCACCGTAAGAGACATGTCGGGTCTTATGTAGCCTCACAAAGGAAAATCCTAACCGGATTATACCGGCATATCCGTATAATAGGTGGCACTCTACTACGGCTTCGTGGTTAAACTTGCATAAATCACACACAATCATCAGGTTCGGCTGCACACCGAACCCGGTCCCAATACAGTTTCATACACCCGTCCGTCATCACTTGCATAGGTGTTCTCAAGCCAAACATGTGGCGGACCGGAATCCGCTCATCCAGGATCGCAGAAGATGGTGCCACGCGATGCGACACCCGACAGCACGCGTCATAAAAACATAATATATTACATGGGAAAAACAACTGAAACTGTACAAACAGGTACAAACTTCAGTTACAACTATTGTTTATATTACACAGCGGAAGTCTACACTATACAACTCACGCCCGCCTATTTAGCAAAAGTTGGTTGCCCAGCCCTAGGGCAACCCACACTAGCTACACTCCTTAGCTCAGCGCGGCGTGTACGGCTCCCACTCAGCCGTGGTCCCCGACGGAGGGTAACCCTCGCCGGTGGACTCGTACTCCGAGTCCGTGGGTGGCTCCTCACCTGAAAAACACTTAAGCAGCAACCGTGAGCACGAAGGCTCAGCAAGGCTTAACCGACTCACCTAAGCATGAAACTCTACATGAGGTGTACAATGGACATAGGATAGTAACATTTCAGCAAAATGACACGCCTACAAGTTCATCCTTAGTTCATCTTTTAGCAACAAGTTAACAGTTCATGAAATCTGAAATTTAGTAAGCAGTATTTGGTGGCACACATGTAGCAATACAATTATATCAATCAGCATCATTGAATCAACATATTTCATCCATTAATCTACGTCACGACTCAGTGACCAAGTGGTACTCTTCACCGCGAGGGACGGCGAATCGACTCGATATACACCTGCAGGGAAACCCAAAGAGCACGTCACGTACGCCCACCCGTGGAGCTGCACAGCACGCTCACTCGATGTCGTACGGGACAACCTTTCACCCAACAGCCCAAACGTCGAACCGGTCGCACCGAAACGAGCAGGAGGTTCCCCACACGGAGCATCTCTCTATGCCCGTTGGCAGATTTCCACCTTGCTGCCCTCAGCCTACACCTATAAATCGGTGCGTTATGCCTCGACGCCCGGAGGTTTAGGCTACATCGGTTTATCGGGGCCCATATATCCGATATGCCTTCGGTACGTTCAAACTTGATCAGCGTGGGCCGCACACGGCTCGGTCCTCAATCGACACGGACAGGGCTACGCACACAAGACTCCCTCTTGCTGCGCCCTAGCCCCTGCCTAGTCTCATTTTCATTACTAAAGTGATCTCACGACACTCAACCGAACCCGTGTGTCCCAAGCCTATCTCGCGAGTAGATTCCAACTACTCGACTTGTACCGAAGTCCTATGAATCATTAAGCATAGCCTGTCTACTCGAGGTCTTAGACACTACCCTCACTCTTTTAGGAGCCTTTGGTTATGCAAGTGGGGTTTCATTCATCCTATACCTAATGCACATACATACTTCAGATGCCACATGTAAACAAAATAAAACTTATAAAAGGGTTAATGCAAACCGGGGCTTGCCTTGTTGCTGCTGGTCAGGGGTTAATTCTTCATCCGGAAGAAGGAAGTCCAGCACTTCCGGAGTCTCTTCTTCAGTGACTACACGTTTATGAAATACTACATGTTAATTAATATGCATACAAGTTATTGTAAGGTTACTGTTATTAGTCCTAATAACCAGTCTCTAACACCTGGAACTTTGTTTAAGAATTTAAAGATGAACTGGGTGTGGGTGGCTTGGGCCTGGACCTAAGTACATGGTTAAGTGTTAAGTGGTTCCCCCCCCTTTTCCATATTAATCCCTCCAGTGGTTAAACAGGACAAGGGTGATCCAGAGCTCTAATGGATCTGAGAATTTTTGTGTGAGTTCCTTGTCACAAAGAAACCCTCTGGACCAAATATTAGCACTTTTCACTGAGTGGTTTGCTCAGAATAATTCTTTTAGCAAATAAGCAAAGAAGAATTAATTCTGAGGTCATACCCCTGTTCATGCCCAACTTAGTGAACTAAAATTTCAATTATAGCTCATAGAGTTTGCATGAATTTTCCTAGCATTTTTGGAGTTAAGAATTGCCCAGAACTGAATTTCCAAGTTTTGGGAAATTCTCAGAAAATGTTTCTGTATTCAAATGAACACAGCACCTTCAAATTTGAATTGCTCCGACCAAATCAACTCCAAATGGTCTGAAACTTTTACAGGGGTTCACTAATGTCCTAAAGAACATTCTGGCAAAATTTGGGGATTTTTGGATGAACCAAACTCCCTCTAAAATTCTTTTGCTTAAAAGCTTTAAAGAATTTTCCAGAATTAATTAATGGGTTTCATAAAAATTGGGTTAGATATTTGGACAGAGCTAGGCAAGATGAATCCAACCCAATTTGAATCACTATATGTGGAGCTTCCTAGCAAAAGTTATGAATTTCTAAAGCTTGAGCTGATCCCTGAATTATTTTCCTACAGAAAATCCCCTCCCGCGCTAAACCAGAGGCTGACAGCGGGGCCCGCCTGTTTAAATTGAACTAACCGCGCGCTCGCGCGCGATTAGCACAGGGGCTGACAGGTGGGGCCGCGCCCTTCGTCTACCTCCCGACGTCGCCGCCCCGAGCCGCCGGAGCTCCGGCGAGGTCGGCGTTCCCGGCGATCTAGCTCACCGGAGCCGACGAGACTCGCCGCCCCCACGTAATCTCGGGTGCTGAACCCGCTGGACACCATGTCGCCGCCGGCTAACCGCCATAGCTCGCCGGCGACGAGCCCTATGCCTCTGTGCTACCTCGGCAACGTGTTCCCGCCCTTCTGACCATCTCCTTCGTGCGCTAATCGCGTCGCCACACTCAGGGAAACCTCGGGAAGCTCGGCATGAGCTCTGTTGGGCCCTAAACGGCCGGCAACCCAGACCTCACCGGCGACCCCCTCCTCCGCCATACTGTCCTAGGGTGAACTTAGGGTTCCGTCGGTGATTTCCTTCCGGTTTTCGATCGAGAAGGGTCGCCAGAACCTCTAGATGCTCTCTCACAGCTCCGTTCGACCTCCCACCCACTAAGCTTCCCGAATTTCTCCTAAACCTAATCGGGTCCCGAAATGAGCTACACGCCCTAAACTGGAAAATTCTCCGCGCACAAAGGTCGAACCTTGGAACGGTTTGCGCGGTGGTCTTGAGGACGAGCTAGCGCTTCACTTTCCTATGGAGGTCAAAGCCGGAAGATGATCACAGCTGGGGTGGCATACGATCGGAGCTCGGGCGACTAGGCTGCTGGTTGCGGAACTCGCGAAAATCAGCAACTCGCCGGCGGTCTCGAGCCTTTTATAGGCCCCTGAGGCCAGTGGAGAGCGCGACACCTGTTGTGCCACCTCCTCTGCCGAAGCAGGAGCTGGCCGGCCGAGGTGGTCGGGCGCCGACGCTGGCCGCAGCTGGCGAGCGCGGTCTGTCGAGGAAGTCGGCTGAGGAGACTTTTGTGCTAAGTCTACTGACCAGTGGCCCTCCCCTCTAATTCTTTTGTTTTTCCAATTTTCTGAATTCTGTTGTGCCAAAATATCCTCAGCTACTCACAATTTAATGTGAGACTTAGTCACCAAGTCTTGGTTTAAATTTGAATTCTCAAATTTGAACTGTGTTTGGCTAAATTTGCTGCATGTTTAAACTGAAATTCAAATTCGGTTTTGAATTCTTGCAAATTTAGCTCTTGACAAGATGAACTCCAATGAGGATGAAAATTGGTGGGCTTACTCAGAAAAATGTGCTGAGTTTAAATATGAAGCTAACTTTTGAATTTGAGTGGTGAAAGTTGCTGCAATTTGAATTCACATTCAAATTGGCCTCTTTTTCAATTACCTCCAAAAGTGTCTCAAAAAGTGTTGGATTTACATGAAATTTGGCTTCAACCTTCCCAATACTTTTCAAGTCCTAGGGGTGAGCTCAACCTCTCATGTTCATGTGTATAAATCCTACTTTATGAAAGTGTAGGCTTTCCCCTCTAATTACCCTTTTGATGGAGGTTACTTGCTCTTCACACTTTTTCCTAAGATATCCACAATAAAAACTGTGGTGTTGTGAGGTGAAGAAAAAATTTTGCAAGTCCCTTTTCTTGGGCTTTTACAAAACACGCCTCGAGCTACGTGTTCACGTTACTAACCACGTGATGGGGTCTCCCATACTTGCCCGTAGCACGCCAGGGAAGGGTGTTGCTCGAATACCCCAAACGACATGAAGAGTCATAGAGGATACCAAAGCTGGCCGGGTTACCTGCCACCTGTGAGGCTCCACCCTTCAGCTTGTGCGCACTGGTGGACAGCGCTTACATGCACCCCCAAGACATAGAAAATTCTGAGATGCATGATTTTCTGACATAACACATAAGTTAGGTTGCCACCTTCATATTAAGCTAATATAGTAGTCCTTATGTGGGTCTAATACTGTTTTGTCACTGTATCCTAAGTTTTTATTGTAATACGATCCTTATTATGTGTGCTATTCCCAATGCGGCTCTGATACCACGCTGACAGAGGCCCGGACCCGATCACGGGGCCGTGCCCCTCGTCCAAGAATTGCATTGGGTGGTGTCGTGATATGCGGCACCCAACAGCACACATATAAGAAAAATGTATTACAATAAATCAAAAGCCGAAGCTTACAAGTGTTCTTTGTAAATAATTTATATCAAATAGCTACAGCGGAAGACTATAATCATCTCATGTTGAATAATTACTAAGCACTCGAGAAGATGTCCAGCCCGCGGACTCTTCTCGTTAGCAACACAAAGACAAGTGCAGCGGTTGGGTTCTCCATGTGTTAAATGACTCGGAAGTCTCCGAGTCTCACCGGACAACCTCCTCATAAGTGTCGAAGTTAACCTGCAAAACCACTCATATAGCAAGCGTGAGCATATAGGCTCAGCAAGACTGATCCGTCTCTTCTAAACAAGAAACTTTACATGCACGACGGATTGAATAAGGTAGCTAAGTTTGCATAAAGGACTCGACTACAGTGATCCTTAACTCTCAGATTTTAAGCCTCATTTTAATGACCTTGAGCCGAACAGCATCGCAACTCCACAATCAAACAAGAAACGCTTTGTTGTGATGCTTCTTGCACAAAGTGAAGTAAAGTTTAATTAGCACTATCTCTAATTCAAGCATGGTGACAATACAAGTTAAATCACGGGCCTTATCAAATTCAAATGAATTCACTTCAGTTCTTACTACATCAAGACACAGTGGGCAAGTATGCTCATATGACCGCGAGCGACAGTGAGTTGAATCAGTACACACCCGGACTACACGAGACGTACACCCATACTCCGAGTTGCCGTCAGAAACCTCGACTGATGTTGTACGCAACCACCTTTCCCAAGTTCTACCACACAGAACGTAGTCCAATCACCCCGAACAGCAGGCTCTTTCAAGGTACATACCCGCAGTGATATGTTCCTGAGTGAGTTACTGTACTGACGCCGAAAGCCTAAGCCGATTAGAAAAGTTCCAATGTGGATCTCACGAGGTACATCGATTTCCTGGGTCCCATATAGCCAGTATGCGCCCGGTACACAACTCAAACTTGTCCAACAGTGCCAAGTACGGACGGGCCTTAACCGACACAGGCAGAGCCATGCACGCACGGTCCGCAGTCTGCTGCATATCAATCTCCCTGCCCGGTCTCCATTTATTACTTGTGAACTTTCCTCAATGATTCTATTCACAACCCGCTCCGATGAAACCAAGCCCAACTCGCGAGTAGATTCCAACTACTCGACTTCTACTGGTCCTTCCAAACTAACATTTAGCGTAGCCCAAATTCACTCGAGGAGATGTTAATCTACCCTTTCTCTCTTGGGTAATTCTGATCATGCAAATGGGTTTTCAATACCATCTAGACCTAATGCAATCAATAATTCATAGCTATGATCTCTAGAAATGGAAAGACTTTATAAAATTGCTTGAATGCAAACCGGGGCTTGCCTGTTTTACAGGTGACTAAGAATGTATATAATTTTCAGTTAGTGATGATCCCTTGAGGCTATCACTTGCTTTCCTCCCTCTTTGATATTCACTTCAATTACTTCACAATATTCAAGTCGATGCTACACGTTATGAATATGCACAAGTATTTAATTGTAAAGCTTTTGCTAACAAGTTCTAATGACAAGTTAGAAACTGGAACTCTGTTTAAGATTTTAAAAAGACACTGGTGCTCGTGGTTAGGTTTGGGTTAAGCAAAGTGATCAAGTGATAAGTGCATTCCTCACTTGTGTTTTGATCACCTAAAGAGGATAGATAGAAAAGTGATGATCCAGAGCTCTAATGGATCTGAAAATTTTCGTGTGAATTTCTTGTCACAAGAAAGTGTTCTGGACAAAAAATTAGCACTTTTTATTGAGTGGTTTATTCAGAACAATTCCCTAAGCAATTAAGTGAAAAGGAATTAATTCTGAAGTAACTCACATGTTCATGTCAAACTTAGTGAACTAAAATTTCAATTATAGTTCATAGAGGCTGCATGAATTTTCCTAGCATTTTTGGAACTAAGAGTTGCCAGAACTAAATTTTCAAATTTGGGTTTTTTTCTGAAAATGTTTCTGTATACATTTGAATTCAGTAAATTGTAATATGAATTCTCCTAATCAACAAACTCTAAATGAGCTGAAAATTTTACAGGAGTTCAATTACATCCTAAGGAATATTCTGGCAAAATTTGAGGATTTTTGGATGAACCAAACTCCCTCAAAAATTCCTTTTCTGAAAAGCTTTGAAGAATTTTCCAGAACTATTTATTGACTTTTATACAAATTGGGTTGCATTTTTGGATAGAGTTTCTCAACCTGTATCTAACCAAATTTGAATCACTAAATTTGGAGTTTCCTAGCAAAAGATATGGCCTTTTAAAGTTTGAAGGAAATCTGGAATTCAAATAAACTGAGGAAAAATTTAAATCTCTGACAGCGGGACCCGTGGCTACGTGGCGCCTTCTCAGACACGCCACACGGAGCTACAGAGTCCTCCCCACGTAGCTAAATATTGATCCAATGCCGCAGAGAATCCTCCCCCTTTGAACTCAGACATTGACTTGTGGGGCCGAGCGGGTCATCGTCTTCCTCTCGCTCCCGCGTGCCCGCGCCGCCCCCCTCACCGGAGCTCACCGATTTTGGCTTCCCGGCCTGCTCCTGTGCTCCCACTCGCTGCTAGGCCCTATACCGACGTGAGGAACACTCCGGTGAGGTTTCCCCAAGCCGACAAAGTCTCCACCCTAGCTCACGGCGTGCGACGGCTAGAACCTGACTCCGGTGACGTCGCCCAGCCCTTCTAGCCCGCCAAAATCGGTGAACTTCGACCCTACAGCACCAGTGGAGCATGAAGGAGCTAGACATGGATGCAAAATGGCCCGGGAATGGCTCTAACCATGTTCTCACCGTGCGCCCGAGGGTGAAATCATGTTTGGCCATTAGAAAACCTCCAAATGGAGCTTCTACAGACGATCTTAGGCTATGGCGTGGAGGGTAAAGGTGCGCTAGCAAGTCTAGACCATGTTTGTGCAGTTTGCAGAGCCCTAAACAATTATGGAGCGAGAATTTGAAGGATTCTTACCCTAGTCTCGGTTTGAGTCGGCCGGAAGAAAAACTGGAAATTCTCCGAGGAGCTTCCACGGGTTGGGCTGAGATTCGGAGGAGAGCTGCGTGAAGGTCTAGCGCATCTCTGAGGCACCTTGCTTGGCCGTGACAGGCTCTGTGTTGAGCTGTCCACGGGAGCACCTTCCTTCGGTTGTGGTTCGGCCGCCGTGGGAACACGGTGCGCTCAGGGTTGTGGAGGCCGAGCTCACTCGGTTGTGGTCCAAGGAGGGAGAAGGAGATAGCCTGGTGTCGTTTTGCCACTCAGAGGCTTTGTTCGCGTGAGCTCGTGGGTGCTCGAGCGATCGAAGGAGTGGCGGTGTATAGCGGCTTTGTCTTGCGCGAGGAAGAGAAGAAGGCCTCAGTGTTGTGGTTCGTGAGCAAAAAGAAACACGGCTTGAGCTGTGAACAGCGCCGAGTAGGTTGCCAGCGCGAGAGAAAGCAGAGAGGAGGTGGTTCTCGGTGCACTCGGTGTCGCACGGTGAGACTTCGGTCTGCCCGAGTGAAACAGAGAGAAACTTCGTTTGCAAGTCTACTGCCCCCCTCCAATGACACGTAGGTCCCATAATTCAGCTCCCTCTTATCCTTTAAAATATCTCCAAATTTGACAAATGACCAATTCAATTATTTTGAGTTGAAATTTGAACTGCATTTGGATAATTGGCAAGTTTCGTCTAAATTCAAATGTGCATTTGAATTTATTGTAAATTTAAGTCCATTTGGAAAATAAATAGCAAAATATTTCAAATTCATGAAACTTTGCATGCCCACTAATTTGGACCTAAGGAATTTAAATATGAAACCTGATTATGAACTAATTTTGGTTTGGCTGCTGTAAATGAGCTTTTTAATACCACAGTTTGCATTACCAATGTATTGCCCTCATTTGAAATTTGAGTTGAACAATTTAGTTCCAAAATCTGATTTTAATTTTCTCACACATATGAGAACTTCCTACCTTGGGTTCAAATCCCCTTTGATTCCAAGCATTTAAATAAATCATTGAACTTGTGTGAAGAGAGCCCTCATGTGCATCATCACAAGTGAAAGTTTAAACAAGTGTCATTTTTCATACATATGAAACCAACTTGCATTCAAACTTCAGTTTCTGAGTATTCATATTTTTGGGACCTTTACACATACAAGGAAATATTCCAATAAAAAAGAAGGGAAGGGATATGCGCTACTTGCTATGTAAAAAGAATAAATTTTGGTAGTCTAATTTTGCAGACAAAGACGTGCTTCTAGTTGAGACTTTCCCGCTCCAACATAACAGGATAAGATTCGTCATGATGCATGCACGAACTTTCCCGGTCGTCTGTACTGCCAGTGCACATGGCTTTGAACACACGTGTTGCTGAATCAGCTAGAGGATTGCCTATAAAAACGATCTGATTAACATTCATCAGCCATCGATCAAACACACAAGCAAAAGCATAATCAACCAAAAGCTCTTGCATTTTGTTGTAAGTAGTAAATACACCCCCCTCCAATTTCTTTGGTTTCGCTTATTATCTGTCATGTGCATTTGCTAATGCATGGGTGAATCAACCATATATTGCGTTTGTTATACTATTCTTTGATCGCTGCGCATTTGTGTTTTCAGTAATTGTGAAGATGAGCATGAGCTCACCAGCTAACATCAAGGCCTGCGATGCTCCAAAGACGGAGTGGCCGGAGCTTGTGGGCTGCACCGTTAAGGAGGCTACGGAGAAGATCAAGGCGGACCGGCCAGACCTCAACGTCGAGGCTATCCCAGTTGGCACCATGGTCCTCCAAGTGATAGACCCCAATCGTGTTCGTCTCTGGGTTGACACTGTGGCCGAGACTCCCAGGATTGGCTGATGAGGCATAGAAGCCTACTCAGGAATAATCCATGCATGGACTGCCAATTTAAGGGATCAAGTGTAATAAATTAGGAAACATGCATGCATGTTGTATTTTTATGTGTGATGTGTGAATGTGTGTGCGCGTGTGTCTTGTTCAGTGTTAAGTGGTTTATATTGTCATTTGTATTAGTAGTAATATGTGGTTAAGTAATGAGCATTCACCACATAGACAAGTGTTTTAACGGTTTAGCTTTTCAAGTGGAACAGAAACTACCAGCGATATTTCTTGCACTGCAAAATCACCTTATTATATCTATCATCATGTCTATTTTTTGTAAATATCTAAAAGACATAGAAATGACTGCAAAGAAATCGATGATTCATCAAAAATATGTCACGCCTAAGATTACCCATGCCCGGAGGATGATTAACAGCAGAGATGAAGAACAAATAATAATAACATGTGTTGGCGGAGAGATGCAAGTTTGATACCCATCCTAGATTAAAAGCTTATATAGAGGTTAAAATAAAATATGTTGTAGATGGAAAAACAAATAGTAACAAGATGGCTCAACAAATAAAGCTGTGTGTATGGAAACAAATAGTAACAATATAAAATTACTCGTATCTCTTTATTGTGATACGTACGTCACAAAAATGGATTGTATGCCTGGCAGCACACTTCTGAGAAATATCTACATGTACTGGTAGGTTGGATGGATATGGAAAGGATGGTACGTTGATTGGATGATGCTACGTAATTTCATTTGCTAAACATATGGAATAATGAATCGTAATTATTATTGTTTTGAAGAAGAAAAAGAATAGAAAAAAATACCCGGTGTCGTCTCTGTGAGAGGCGGCTTGGGGCGACCCACCCTGACGACGCCACATCGATGGCCACCGGTTGCAGCCTAGCTCTGCCTGTCGAAACCTCGATAAGCCAGTGTCGGAGCTCTGTTGACTAGATCGGGGCTCCCTCAAACCGGATCTGGTGGCCTCCCTCAGCTTTAGAGATCTGGCATGCGAGGTACATTGGGGCCTGACATTTGGGGGTGAATTATTGGTGACGCAGCGGCAAGCAACCCAATGGCGACGGTGTCTGATCTGGCGCAAGAGGTACATTGGGGCCTGACATTTGGGGTTGAATTGTTGGTAACGCAGCGGGCTTACGGATCCTAGATACACGTGCTAGCCCATCACCTCGTCTTCTCGCTGAACAGCGATGCGTCCCGTCCCCATTCGTTGTGCTGCTGCTGCTAGAATAAGAGAAAGCTACGACAGTCTGTGCACTTATTCATCATGATCGTGCTTAAAAGAATATTATTTCTTCATATATCTTGTAACTAGAGAATGGGATATGCTTATTTCATTCTTTAAAATTATTCTGACGAAATGAAACCACTAAACAAAATAGTTCTGGTTTTGGTTTTGCTTATTCCATTTTCTCAAGACTTTCTTTTTAAAAATAAAATAAATACTAAACCTCACTCACGTAGTTGTCATAGTAACCTGTAACCATGCATTACTCAATGTGTATTAACACGCTAAGAAAAGTATTTACAGTTACATTTTTTCAGACCCTAGATGATACTAAGCATACTATTTATCAGTATTCAGTGTGAATTATCCATAATGGTTGGTCATGACTAACTCAGCATGTAATAGCTTGTTTAATAAGAGAAAAAAAACCAATGAATCACAATACGGCGATCACCAAAGCTTGTCCTTTGAGATTTGAGAACCAGAGCCTTATTATGCCCTGAAACATTTTCAATTTGCACCTTTCAACTTTTATCCAGTACGATCGATACACGTAATCATTTGTTTATTTTTTATTTGAAAGTAACTTCACTTATTTATAAGGTTGCATCATGATCTTATTTTTAGCTAGTGGTGCACTACAGTTTATCCATGCATCCACGTGCTTGATGGAGAGTTTCTCGGTCCAAAATGTTGACAATAACAAATAGCAAGATATGGTTTGTGCAGATGCGTGAACCTGGTCCCGTATGCACGCACGGCTTTGACCATACACGAGTGTTGCTTAATCGGCACCTCCTATAAATCTAATGCAACTTACATAGCCCAGGCCACCAAGAAGTAACACGCCATCAGTTGAAGAGCTAACAATAACAAGTGAGGGTAAGCAGTTCTCTCTTCTCCTTTGGTTTAGCTTCCCATTTAGCATGGACATCTAAGCTTCTGTTCATACCATGCTTGTTGGGCCTCATGTTTTACATCTCGATGTGGTAGACTGCAGGTGCTTAAGTTTGATTTCGTTGCGATGATGAGCTCACCGGCGGAGGACAAGGCGCCGTGCGACGCTGCTCCTAAGACGGAGTGGCCGGAGCTGGTGGGCCGGACCATCAAGGAGGCCGAGGAGAAGATCAAGGCGGACCGGCCGGACCTCAAGGTTGAGGTTGTCACCGTTGGCACCAATGTCACCGGGGAGTTCAACACCAAACGCGTCCGTATCTGGGTGGACACTGTGGCCAAGGTCCCAAAGATTGGCTAAGATAGCTTAGCACCCAGCCATCACATAATGGTGCACGTGATCTGATAGTGGGTCCTATGAATAAGATAAAAAAATATATGTGTGATATATATAGTGTCATGTTTAATAATTATGTTTACTGTGTTCAATGTCACGTCATTGATTTGGTGTGAATTCTGAGTGGGGTTTGAAGGATCCATAGTATTTGAATTGATTTGGACCATAAATTATTTGCATTTAGCATCAAATGCAAGTCAAAAGTCAAAAGGTACCAAAGCAACACAATCTACAGCATGTTGGAACCATCAATCGATGCCCCAACCCCAAGCAGAGGTGATATGCCCCTCAAAACATAGAAAAAGCATATCAAATCCATTGGGAGTTAATACGCAGTAGCCCAATGCAAAATGAACAGTAACCGCTTGCAAAGAGATTACACTCCATGTTCAACAGTATATGGAAACAGCTTTGAGTTGCCTACGAGGACAAGCATTGGCCGAAACCATACCGAAGTGAAAATTTTATCCTATGGTTATGAGTTGACCATAATGAATAACAGAGTGGCATGTGACACAGACTTCACAGGAACAGTCTGAAAGATTGTCTCTGTCTAGGCAGAATGAGACATGCCATATAGAAAACACCATCAAGCCATGTAGGAAATTATGTAAAATGGTCAACCTGGTCAAACTAACAATTGGATATAGCAATTCCACATGCTATCTCAACCGGCAATTGATCGTATATAATGTAAGATTGCACATCTTACAAAGTAAAAAAAAAGTTACATATGAATATAAGGGGACATATTACCTTGACATTTGCAGCTGTCAAAGAAGGGTAAGCGAATACATGAACTTCCAGCTTATAGATATAGATATCCCATGCAGATATAATAATTCTAGTGTGTTGCATTTCATTTTATTACAAATTATTTATACTAGTACCTCCAAAATCTATAGCTCGGATCGAGACAGGCACAAAAGGTAATAAAATCAAGTACAATTTCAATTTCATGACTGAAGAGTTTCACTACTGATATTAGTACATAATTGCAGGAAGCGATTAAGCATACCAAATTGATATGATCTCCATTTTAGTCTGACAGCAAGGAACCCAACGAACTTTATGTTTTCTCAGTAGCTACCCACAAGTTCTGGATAACAGCTAATAAGCTAATGAGATTTGCAGTACAAACCATAAAAGCATAAGAATAAAATGAAAGAAACATTGGAGAAGCAATCACATTGCATAAAATCCTTCGTTGAGAAGGAACGAGGTAATTTGGAACACATTTAAATGCTGAAACTAAAAATCACATTCCTTTCTGATCAGTACCTTCAAGTTGAATGAACCTCCATATTGATCCAGCAATCAAAAACTTCTCATGGCTTTGATACAAGAAGTGAAACCCATCACATATGGACATAGATACTTGGTAAAATGGTCCTTGCAAATCTTCACAAGCTTCTTTGTCCTGAGGTTGAGCACAAAGAGGCCCTCACCCACCACATGCAAGAACAAGGAGCCACTCTTTTCGCATAACCCCTGAATGGAGAGTTCCACCTTGCTCCCAGAGAAAATAATGGGTGGCAGCACTGGCATCAGATACACCGCCTTGCAACACGACCACCGTTTCCTCTCAGTGCTGCTGTCTTCCAGATCCCAGATTGAGAGTATCAGTTCATCCATAAGGACGAAGGAGAGCGTACCCTCTGCTGAACTGACCAAGCGCATCGCCCTGGAAGCTGTCATCAGACGATGCACACCAGCGCGTGGTGGCAGGTTGAATCGGGTGACCGATGTCCCGGCCTCAGTGAGGCGCACGGCTGCAGCGTGAACGGCTTGCGGCAAGGCAGGGGTACCGCATATCCAGTGGACGGCACTGCGGTGAACGACCGCAGGAAAGGCGATTTCGATCACCATGTTGTCAGGAAGCTCCACGGTGTGCGGCGTGCCCCAGTCCCCGTCCTCAGATTCGGAGAAGACGCACAGAATGAGCGTTCTTTGCCGGTCGTCCATCACGGCAAGCAGGCAGAACGAGGTGCTATCGACCTCGAGGAAGACGATCTTCTCCGGGACGAAGAACGATGGCAGGGGCGGGAGCAGCGTGGAGGTTCCGGCCAGTGGGTTGCAGACGCAGATCCTGGCGGCGTGGCGTGAGGCGCATTGAAAGCAGCAGAGGGCAACAAGTCCGCCGGCCCCATACGCCACGGGGGCGAAGCCATCGAGATCGCTCACGGTCGTCAAGAACTGGGAGAGCGGGAGGACCACGGGCGCTGAGGGCTGCGGCCGCCAGTTGCCGAGGAGGAATCGCGTGGGGCGGCGGCGGTAGAGGCGGCGGCGGGGGAGACCCTGGGAGTTGTCATGGAAGAAGAACCCAAGGAGGGCAGAGGGGTCGAAGGCCCCGGCGCGGCAGCGACGGTGGAGGTGGGAGAGGAATCCCGGCTCCGCTTCGTTTGGTAGCTCCAGCAAAAACCCATGGCAGCAAATCCCCCGCGGGATTTTCCATGTCTTGAATTATTATCCAGGATTTATTTTTCCTGTGTCTATTTGAGAATAAGGGGTAGAAATAGGGATGGCAACGGGTGTCCATTACCCGTTTACCCGCGGATATCCGACCCGATGGGTACGGATTCGGGTATAAGTTTAGATCCACGGGTACGGGTAACGGGTTGAATCCAACGGATATTTCTTATCGGGTAAAAAAAAAATCCATACCCATATCAGTATACCCGAACCCGTTCTGACATGTGGGCCAATACACCATTATATAATAGTTCTAGCTTCTAGGGTTTGGTTTTCTTTTCTTTCCAACTCCCTTGCTCGACTGCTCGGTGTTAAACTGTTCCATAAATCTATATGCAATGTATTTTTTTATTAAAGGTTTTCGGGTAACGGATATACCCACGGATAAAAAATATCCGCGGGTAACGGATACGGATAATGTTTTATACCCGCTGCGGGTAACGGGTACGGGTTCGGGTACGGATTTTATCCAGCGGGTACGGGTAACCCAGAGTGATATCCGCGGGTTTTTTACCTGTTGCCATCCCTAGGTAGAAATCACTAAATGTAAAAATAGTCCTAAAAATCAGAAAATCATGTAAAATTCAGAAAAATGTAGGAGTGAAAGGAACATCATTACACATTCAGAAAGTGATTAGACCATCACTACACACATGTCAAGGTGGCAACAAACATCAAATAAGCATATAATTTGTCAATGCTTGCTTTAATCTATCACTTTATAACATACATATTTGTACCAGGAGCCGTAATAAGTACTACAATCTCATAAAAAAAATTCTAGATACATCATGCATGCGTCATTTTGATAAGTGAACAAATCTCGAGATAGACATGTAAGGTGACTGATAGCACATTCACATCAAGATAAGTGATTAGAATCCTGCAACTTCCGGACAGCTGAAATCACAAGAAAACAAAGACAATGTCAATTCGTAAGGATGTAACAGAATATATATTTGCAACAAAATGGATTCTAGTATAAGCTAATTTAGTATGCATCAAGAACTGTAGTTATGAAACCTATATTTTAAGAAGCAAGAAAAAGGTATGTTGTAGTGTCAAGATATTACAATCCAAACTGAAACAACAAATACACTCATAGAACCATGATAACTGCACGTGTTCTGGTCTTGATGATTCTAACTAAGTTTTGACTAGCTGAAAAAACACATTTATCTAACTAAATCTGGTCACAGAATACAAAGTAAAAATTTTAAATATCATATACATGAAAAATCCCAAGTTGCTCCTTAATGCTAATTTTTGAGGTTTCATGCAACAAAGATAACTTGCTATGGCTCTAAAGATCTCTGGCTCCATTCGAAACTCAACTTTACACCAATTCTTATGTCCGTCCAAGATTTTCCTAACTTTTTGTGCGCCACTACGACATGAAGTGTGCACCGGCCTTTTCTCGGTATGAAGCCATGAATATACAGTTGAAACTTACACAAAAAAACAACTCATCATCCTGTTCCTCTTCTTCCTCCATAAATTTCCTTACTAACTCGTTTCTAGAACCCATTGTATAATATCCCTACAACGTTGTAATATCTAGTTTTAACTAATATACAAGATGACACAAAATGCAAAAAGAACAACTTATATGACTTACTTGTAGTATTTAGGTATCCAAAAGTTCAGCTGGTATCACTTTGTTCCAGATTTGTAGAGCAATCAACCTACAACACCATGAGCATCAGATGGTTATGCTCAAGGAAGAAAATATAATTCCCTAATACATGCTAATGTTCAGAATAATGAGCACGTAAACAACTGCGTAACCATATCAAATGTCTAATAGCCAAATTAGCAAACTCCAGAATCTTAAGAAGCAAAGCTTATTCCCTAGTACATGGTAATGTTCAGAATAATGAGCACATAAACAACAACACAACCATATCAAATTTCTAGTAGCGTAATTAGCAAACTCCACAATCTCAATAAGCAAAGCTCATTCCCTAATACATGCTAATATTCAAAATAATGAGCACATAAACACCAGCACAACCATATCAAATTTCTAGTAGGGTAATTAGCAAACTCTACAGTCTCAACAAGAAAAGAACTAATGAGCAAGTACTACCTAGTAGCAGGATTTAAACAAAGAAAGCAGAAAGCAAATGAGCAACTACTACCTAGTAGCAGGATTTAAACAAAGAAAGCAGAAAGCAAACCTAGCGATCCCCAGGTCCATTCCAGCGGGGACGAAGCAGATCGAAAGGGGGGGGGCACCGATCGAGCGATGTCGGCCCTAGATCAGGTCGTCCCCTGCGGGGGCAGGGCCGGCCGAGCGCTAAGGTGGGGGGGGGGGGGTTGCGGTGCCGACCGAGCGGTGGGTAGTGAGGGGGAGCACTGGTTGAGCGATGCCGTCGCGGGAGGGGGGGGTGAGCAGATCGGCGAGCTGGGGGATGGTGCGGGGTGTCGGCTGAGCTTTGCCCGCGGGGGTGGGGGGAGCGCGCGAGTGTAGCCCGCTGGGGTGGGGGGAGCACGCAAGTGTCGCCCGCGGGAGGAGGCGCGCGATGCCGAGTGAGCGTTGCCAGCGAGGTGAGGCGCGCGGCAGGTGATCGACGTGAGGGGGGATGGGGGGCGGAGGTGACGGCACGAGTAGGAAGCTGAGAGGCGGGCGAAGCTAGGGGAAAGCGAAGGGCCGAGGGTTTCCTGCCCGGCCTCGCTAGTCCGGGGAAGAAAGCCCGGTGCTACCTAGGTGATTGGGCCGGGAACTTTTTTTTTGCCAAATACACTTGGGGAAGTTTTAGGCCTGAGGTTTCCTAGGCCTTTGATTTGACCGGGATACCTCAGGAATATTGGGCTTCCAAACAAGCCCTAAAGAGGCGGCACCAGGTTTTGCATGTGGCTACTAAAAGTTGCCTAGAGTGGGGTGAATAGTCGGAAAATCTGAAATTCAGCTTAACAAAACTGATTAGTTCACTGAGTGCGGACTAGTCCGGTCACAAGAAAATATAATCCAAAAGAGAGGATCCTCAGAAGTTTTTGCTAATCTATTTGATGAGTAGTGAAGTACTTTAGTCTAACAATTAGTGGTGAGGTTGATTGGGGAAATAACTGACTAGAGTTGGGTGGATCGCAAGACTCTAAATAATAAATGTAAAGAACTTTAAAATGATCTAGCAAGAAATGAGAGGCAAACCAAAAGAGGCAGACCACACGGTTTATCATGTGGTTCAGCTTCACCAAGAAGCCTACGTCCACGTTGAGAAGTTCACGAAGGACCACGTTGCTCTCAACCTATCCTCACCGAGCCACCACAAAGGTTGGCTTATTCTTCCACTAGATCACAAAGACTTCACAAAAATTCGTGGGGCCACTCACAACTTGAGGCTCCCACAAGATTTCAGCTCAAAGCACCCTCAACAACACACTGCCCACTTAGTGTGAGAGAATCAACCAAGAGCTCAATGCTGCTCACTCCCCCTTTTCTCCTCTTCCCAAACCCCCCAAACCCTCAAGAATCACTCTTAGGGCTCCAAGAATTGAAGAGAGGGGGCTAGAAAAGCTCTAGGAAGGATATTTTGGCGTTAGGGTTCTTGTCATTCGCTTTGAGGTCCGGGTATACCCTTTTTATATGTCACACCCGGTTTCTCCGAAGAACAACCGAGTGAATATCACATGTATGCCAGGATCATTTTCTCATACATGTGACGACAAATAGTGAAGCATCATCATATTACAAGCCAGGTGTTCGAATATAAATAAGTCTTACATAGCATACGTCTCGATGGACGATAATAAGTTCATAACATGTAAATAAAAGAGCAGCGGAATATAAATCCTGTTGGGCTCCGTCACAGGCGTTGCCCGGGGGACTCCGTGAACCTAGAATCCTTCCTCGGGACCAAAGTCTTGGTCATTAAACACCACATCATTCTCTCGACCTGATCAACAATATAAACCAATAGAAAAAAAACAAGTTTGAGTACCGTGGGTACTCAGCAAGCGTGGGAAAGTTATGTCATGCATGGCTAGAGCAAGGAGAGGTTGAACTCATGGTTAAAGCACTACGCCATTAATACCTATCACCTTAGCTTATTAAGCACCTACATTACTACACAGGTGAAATGGTCCCAATCTCCCAACCCATCATCAAAACCAAGTAAGGTTCCCGCTTAACATCCACAACTTCCCAATCCATCATCCTCTAATCATGAATAAGTCCAAGCCGCTCTTGACCGTGAGTACGACTGTCATGACAGTTTTGACTCTGCAGAGTTTGCACCACTGTACCCACATGTAGTGATTTCATCCCCCGTTGCTGGGTGGACTAAAAAAACCTCCATTATGCCAGTGGCCGCGAACCACGTTCACACTTCCCAGGTGTGTAGCCAGGAGATCACTACGAGGCCTTTACAAAGGGATTCCCGACGAGCGTGGGCCCATTGAGGTTTCACCCCTAACAGCATACAAGAGGCTCCAACCCCGCTGTAGTGGCCCCCTCTTGAGCCTTGCGGTTCATATGGTAGTCCAGCTGACACCTATTCCCCGCACCATCCAAAACACCCATACTACCCGGGGATACACCTAATTAATTGGCCAAGCTGCCCCATCTCAGCATGTGGTTGGCACGGTAAAGCCAGGTTACATGCTCCATGAACCGGTCCTTAGGATCCAGGCAAGTACTAAACACAAACCCGAGTCTCGTGCACCCAACACCAACCAAATCATCCAACTTGCCTCGATCCCTACCTCTACATAACTTATAATGTCTCATTCAAGAGTAAGGTAAACAAGTTGATGATCTCATATCCCACTTATCTCATTCTAAGCATGGCTAAGCATAAGTAATATGAATGAATGACATAATAAAATAAATCCCAACCCAAGCTACAAGGAAACAAGATAATGCACTTCTAGGGAAACTTCCTAGCATGGGTTTCATATTTCAATTGACAATGCAAATAATTCTATCTACACATCCTAGCATAGGATCAAAGTGGTCAAGGACACTTGCCTTCTTTCCGCTGCTCTGGGAATGGAAAGTCTTGGTCTTGGAAGGGGAGAACTTGCTCTGGGGCAGGTTCTACTCATGCCAATACACATAGCAAAAGAAACAACAATCCATAAGTCATAGTTCACACTTTCACTCATGCAAACCACACATACATACATATTAAAGTCATTCACATGTTTAAGTGTTGTGGTTACCCTAGATGTGTTAATTTTAGACCTACGTACACTTTTAAACATATATATTATTTCTAACTTTTGTATTCAGATCTCTAGTTGCACACTATATATTAATTTCCCATTTTAAAAAAATCTCTATATTTAATTTATACACTCCTTAGCCACAAAGTTTGCATGAAAGGTAATTTCCTACTCTAAATAGGTTTTCAGATCTCCTACAAAATACTAAACTGAAGTTTTTGGATTTGGAGGCCTCATTTATCATTTACTAATTATGCATACTTATTTTCCTATATTTTCAGATTTATTTTCTATGCCTAAAAGCAAATTTTAATATTAAAATAGTAAGACATATCATCTAAACAGAATAGGTTCTGATCTAAAATGTTCAATAATATATTTTTGAACTTCCTCTCTGATGTGAACCAATTTAAATTTATTTTACCAGTTTTCAGAATTATTTCCTAGCCCAAAAATATGTTTCTAGAAAAAATAAAAATGAGCAACACTTAGGCAGATCTCATTTCGGCCTAAAATAAATTCTTAACTCACTCTAAAGGTTTTCCAAGTGCTAGGAGAGTTTAAATTTGCATTTGCACATGTGTTTGCCTCACCTTTTAAATTTAAATCCTAGTCACCTATTCAAATTTCTCAATTAATAACCTATAGGGTCTAAAAGGAAAATCCACCCTACTACAGGGTTTAATTTACTATTTCCTAAATTTTCAGGGGCCTAGTTACACATAACAGAGGGATTTTTCCTAATTATTATTAAGTCCAGGGGCTAAAACTGATTTTTATATGAATTTACATGAATTGCTGAAGGCCCAGGGGCTAGATCAGAAGTTTCCGGGGCTAGCTCATGTTTTCCGAGATCCCCAGGGGGTAGCGCGTAAGAATCTTGGCCTTTATAATGCGGGGCCGACGTGGACCGTCCGATTTAAAATAGACGGCTGAGATTATAACGCGAAGCGGTACGGGTTAGATCTAATAGG
Source organism: Neostapfia colusana (assembly GCA_030760725.1). Classification (NCBI taxonomy): domain Eukaryota; kingdom Viridiplantae; phylum Streptophyta; class Magnoliopsida; order Poales; family Poaceae; genus Neostapfia; species Neostapfia colusana. Next base: position 44,714,184 of record JASWHV010000018.1, on the reverse strand, counting down.
AACCCCACGATTTAAAATGGACGGGCCTCAGGGGGCCAAGTCGCCCTGGCCGTGTGCGGGCGGCGCTGCCCGGCGGCACGTGGCGGCGGGAGGCGGCGATCTCACCGGAGAACTTCGGGTTTTCGTCTATACTTCCTAAAACTTGGATTTCTTGGCATAGTACGGAAGAGGGGAGGTCGGGGATCTCAGCTCGGGGTTTTTCTTGAGCTCGGAGGCCCTGGAACGCGGTCGGCGACGAGGTCCGAGGTGAAAACGCGGCGGCGCTCACCGGAGCTGTGTCTAGAGCGCAAAACACCGGGTTTCCTTCACCTGCAAGATTCCCCGGAGGCGGTGGAACATGATCAGCACGTTAGATCAGGAAATCCGAGCGAGGATCGAAGGAAAACGGCGGTGGGAGCTTCGGTTCTCACCGGAGAGAAAAATGGCTGATCGGGGAGGAAAAAGGGGCGGACCTCGACGTTTATATGGGCGAGGGGGCGACGGAGTCTTGTGGGGTTCGTGTCGCACCGAGATCGGCCGCAGATTGTGGACGCAGGCGATGAATCCGGACGGGGCGCGCGCGGCGATTGCTCGGAGCGGGAAAAGACCGGGCGACGGTTGGAGAGGAAGGTGCCGACAGGTGGGTCCCGCATGGCAGTAAGAGGGAGAGGGGGAAGGAAACTGTGGGCTGCTGGGCCGACTGAGGTGGATTTTGGCCCACTGGCCGTTTTTCTTTTTCCCTTTTCCTTTTCTTTTTCTGTTTTGATTTGAATTTGAATTCCAGTTTAAATTTGAATTGCTTTACCACATGCATTACGTCCAAAATTTTTTAAATTCCCCTCTTTAGCAGGTTTTGGGGTGTTACAGCTCTACCCCCTTAAAAGAAATCTCGTCCTCGAGATTGGTGACTCTAGGAAAACAAATCCGGAAACTGTGCCTTGAGCTTGTCTTCTCGCTCCCAAGTGGCTTCTGCTTCCGAGTGATGCTTCCACTGCACTTTGCACATTTGGATTCTTTTATTTCTTGTGAGGCGTTCCATTGTCTCCGAAATCTTGACCGGTTGCTCAGCATAAGAAAGATCCTCTCGTATGTCCACCTCATTCATGGGTAACATCTCTTCGGGTGTTCTTAAACATTTCTTGAGTTGTGACACATGGAATACATCGTGCACATCTGATAGGTTAGCCGGTAGTTATAGCTGATATGCCACTTCGCCTTTCCTCTCCAGAATTTGGAAGGGTCCGATGTATCGAGGTGATAATTTCTCTTTCACCTTGAACCGACGAAGCCCTCAGATAGGGGACACCTTGAGATAAACATAGTCCCCCACATTGAAAACGAGCTCTCTTCTCCGTACATCGGCATAGCTCTTTTGTCGGGTCTGGGCTATCCTCAAGTTGTTGCGGATTTCCCTCACTTTCGCCTCGGCTTCTTGTAGTACCTCGGGCCCAAACACTTTACTTTCCCCGGTTTGGTTCCAAAATAGTGGAGTTCTGCACTTCCTCCCATACAACACCTCAAATGGTGACATCTTCATACTAGCCTGATAACTGTTGTTGTAGGAGAACTCCGCATACGGTAAGTTCTTATCCCAACTCCTATTGTTCTTGAGTGCACAAGCTCTCAGCATATCCTCAAGGATTTGATTGGTTCTTTCCGTCTGCCCGTCAGTCTGGGGGAGATAGGCAGAACTAAAATTCAGATGAGTTCCCATGGTTTCATGTAACTTCTGCCAGAACCTTGAGGTGAACTGTGTCCCTTGATCTGACACTATCTTCCTTGGCATTCCATGAAAACACATGATTCTTTACATGTACAATTCTTCCAACTTGGATCCGCTATAGCTTTCTTTCACGGGGATGAAATGAGCTACCTTAGTCAGCCTGTCGATGATGACCCATATCGAATCATATCCTGATTGGGTCCTAGGCAGTCCCACTATGAATTCCATACCTATTTCTTCCCATTTTCATTCAGGCACTTTGAGTGGATGCAACAGTCCCGCGGGTCTTTGATGTTCTGCTTTTACTAGCTGACATGTGTCACATTGGGCGACATGTTTGCGACATCTCGCTTCATGCCATACCACCAATATCTGCTCTTGAGGTCATGATACATCTTCGTACTCCCAGGATGAATGGAATAGTCGGAATCATGAGCCTCCTTCAAAATCAATTCACGGATCTCCTTCACCTCAGGCACACAGATTCTTTTCCCATGCCACATTGTACCTTGCTCATCTTCTCTGAACCCAGGGGCTTTATTTTCTTTGATGAGTTCTCTAATCTCTTGTATCTTCTCGTCATTCTTCTGACCGTTGCGTATGTCTTGCTCTAATGTGGAGTCCACTTCCATGGCGATGGCTTCACCACTATTCATCAGACATAGATTGAGTTTTGCAATCTCTTCCTTCAATTCTGTAGGCATGTCCTTCGAACTCATCATGTTGACCTGCACTTTTCGGCTTAAAGCATCCGCTACGACTTTCGCTTTCCCAGGATGATAGTTGATGCCCACATCAAAGTCGTTGATTAGCTCTAACCATCTCCTTTGTCTGAGGTTGAGATCTGGCTGTGTGAAAATGTACTTTAAGCTCTTATGATCCGTATATACCTCTATCCTTTTCCCCATCAAGTAATGCCGCCAAATCTTCAATGCGTGTACCACTGCGGCTAGCTCTAGGTCATGCGTAGGATAGTTCTTCTCGTGTTTCCGGAGCTGCCGGGACGCATAAGCCACGACATGCCCCTTTGCATGAGAACACATCCCAACCCGTGTCCAGAGGCATCGTAGTACACCGAAAAGTTCTTTTGCATATCTGGCATAACTAGCACTAGGTCTGTTGTCAATCTTTTCTTCAGTTCTTGAAAACTCGTCTCGCACTGTGGTGTCCATGTGAATGTGATCCCCTTCTCTAACAATTTGGTGAGGGGTCTCGAGATCTTGGAGAAACCCTCAATAAACCGTCGATAATACCTAGCCAATCCTAAGAAGCTTCGAACTTCCCCGACATTTTCACGAATCTTCCACTTCTGCACATCCTCGATCTTGGCGGGATCTACGGAGATTCCTCCTTCCGAGATTATGTGCCCTAAGAAGGGAACTCTCTTCAGCCAAAACTCACACTTGCTCAACTTGGCATATAGTTGGTGTTCTCTCAGCTTTTGCAGCACCAATCTTAAATGTCCCTCATGTTCTTCTTCATCTTTGGAGAAGACGAGAATGTCACCAATGAAAACCACCACAAATTTGTCCAGATATTCTATGAATACCTTGTCCATGAGATACATGAAGTATGTCGGGGCATTAGTTAGCCCGAACGGCATGATGGTGTATTCATACAGCCCGTACCGAGATATGCAAGCTATCTTTGGAATGTCGGTTTGCCTTATCTTCAGTTGGTGGTATCCCGACCTAAGATCAATTTTCGAGAACACACAAGCTCCCCTCAACTGATCGAATAAGTCTTCAATGCGGGGTAATGGGTACTTGTTCTTGATGGTTACCTCGTTCAACGCACGGTAGTCTACGCATAACCTTTGGGTTCCGTCCTTCTTGGGCACAAATATCACTGGAGCTCCCCATGGTGAGGAACTAGGACGAATATACCCCTTCTCCGTCAATTCTCTTATATGTTCCTTGAGCTCTTCCATCTGTTTGGAGTCCATCCGATAAGGCCTCTTGTATATTGGGGCTGTTCCAGGCACTAGCTCAATCGCGAATTCCACTTCACGATCGGGGGGCATACCTGGCAACTCCTCCGGAAAAACGTCTGGATATTCCCTGATAATCCTGGTCTCTTCCACTTCCACCTCAACTTGATTGAGTTTAAGGTCCCTCCTAGGTTCTTGTACGGTTATGAACTTCACTCTTGTGCCACTAGGGTGAGTTAGTTCCACCGTTCTTATCGAACAATGGATGATCCCTTATGTTTGGTCAACCAATCCATACCCAAAATAATATCTATCCCTTGTGAGTCTATCACTATGAGGTTTGCAGTAAATACTACCCCATTAATGTCTAGATTCACCTTGGGACACACTTGTCTTGTCCTTATTTCTCCCCGTGGAGAGTTCACTGCTAACATATGGTTCATTTGTGTTGTTGCTAGACCGTGCTTCTTAACAAACCCTTGAGCAATGAACGAGTGGGTAGCACCAGAATCGAACAACAGGGTTACAATGTGTAAATTGGCAGGAAACTTACCAATTACCACATCAGGTGCCTCTTGCGCTTCCTCCATGGTCACGTGGTTCACCCGCCCTCGCATCACATTCTGCTGTTGTGGCTGCATGGGCTTCTTCTTTGGGCACTTATGGGCGTAGTGCCCCACTTCACCACAGTTGAAGCATTGCACCCCAACCTTAGGTGCCTGACCTTTTTGTCTTGGGGTTGGTTCGGTGGTCCTTGTCCTGCTGGTCGAGGTTGATATGTGGGGCGTGGTTGCTGCACAAACTGACGCTGCGGTTGTGCTGGTGCTGATGGAGGCCTGAAGTTCGGGTTGTACCCTCTCGGTGTCGGGTAGGGTACCACAGCACGACTCGTCTGCCCTGCAGGTTGCTGCATCAGATGTGGACGTGTGTTGCTACTTGAGGCTTGGTGTGACCATCTCGCCTTCCTCTTGTTTTTATTCTCCAAGGCCTTCAGCTTCCTCTCCACGACAAATGCTCTGTCTACCATCTTTTGGAAGCTTTCATACTCGTTGGTGGACATTGCACATTGCATCTCCATGGTAAGTCCTTCCACAAAACAATCCTATTTCTGCTCATCGGTTTTGATATCCCGTGGTGCATAACGGGATAGTTGGGTGAACTTAGTGAGGTATTCCCTCACAGTCATGTTGCCTTACTGCAGTCCCAAGAACTCCTTTCTCTTGTTTTTGAGTTCACCCCTTGGTATGTAGTGGTTGCGGAAACTGCGCTTGAACTCTTCCCAAGTGATGTTCTCGGGGTCGTGATGGGCTGCCACGTAAGCTGTAAGGGCCTCAGTTTTTGACACATATTTGAGGTGTTCATCACCATACACACACACCTCATTTGAGGAAAGTTGATGAACACAAATGAAGAGCAAGTAACCACCATCAACATGCTCATTAGAAAACAAACTCACATATTGCAAAAGTGGTATTTCCCACATGTGATATAGAGGGGCTGGACATATGAAAACTCCTACACATTGCTAAGTATGTCCATGCCAAGTTTCACCCAAATTCAAAACCTTTTTGAGGTCATTTTGGGTATAGTTAGAAAGAGGGCAGTTTGAAACCATATTCAAATTCAAACTGGTTTTATCCCATGAATTTAAAGTGGGAGGCATATTCTTATTCAGCACACTTTTGTGAGCTCACACACCAAATTTCACTCCATTTGGAGTTGATCTTGACATGAGCTAAGTGGGACAAATTCAAATGTTATTTGAATTCCAAACTGAACTTGTGCTGAAATTCATTCAAACCAAACCCAATTTGAATTCTAATCAATTCAAATGGCTCATGGGTGAATAATTTGAATCACTAGGGGTATTATGGGGCTCTCTGTTTACAACAGTGATTAGGAGTAAATTTCAGAGGTTAAAACCCTGGGTGGGACCCACATGTCATAGAGATAAGGAGGGAAAACTTGTACACAAAGTCACAGCCTCGGTGAGAAATTCCACCGAGCAGCTGTTGGCTGTGCCACCGAGCAGACACCGGCGCCACCAGCTGCTTCCCCTCTACGTGCGCTGGCGCCCAGGGCAGCTTGCTCGCGCCTCCACGCGACCGGCACCACCTCAGCCCGAGCAGAAGTCGGCTAGCTTTATCTCCTCGCGCGTGAACCCGAGCAGCGGCAGTTCTTCTCCCCGCAGCTCACTGCTCGATCGGGAAAACCAGCAAACGATCTCCTCCTTCGTTCCTGAACTGCTAGACAGCAACCTGAGATCGCCCTCTACCTCCACAACGCCAGAAACCCCGAGCTCCGACCTCCTTAGCCCGAAAACGATCGCCACCGCGGCGACCTAGCCTCAGCCGAGAGTCAGGCGCCCGTGGACAGCGTTCCACAGGCGTTTTCACGGTCCAGCAAGAGAGGCAACAGGAGCGCGCAACCACCGTGCTGCTCTCCTCCAAGTTTGGAAGAAAACCGTGAAGAATCCACGGCGAATTCTCAGTTTTTGCTCCGGTGACCTTAAACTGAGCTTCCGGTATGGATCCTTCAAATTCTCGCTCTAAGATCCTTCTCTAGCTATCAAATCTTGCACATAGACGCTGGACTAGCCGGCGATCAAGTTCCTTTCTTCATCCCTGGTGTGAAACTGGCTAGGAGTGACGAATTCTGAGATCGATCAAGAGCGGTCATGGCGGGCACACTCGGTCACACGGTGCTGACCGGCTTGCCGCCATCTTTGAACCCTTTTGACACCTTGTCGAGCTTCCTAGAGGTACACTGATGCTGTAGAACCGATTGTTCGAGGTGTTGGCGGGTTAGAACTCACGACCGACGGTGCCGAACCTCAACCGAGGCCGCGGCACGTCGCCGGGCTATTTCCGGTCACCGACAGCCTGAACTGACACCACCGATGTGTTCCTCGACGTTGACAACCCCCTGGAGGCGAGTTTCAGGCCATGGGATGGCCGGCAGGGGCGAACCGACAAGCTCCGGGTCTGCTCCGGCGAGGGGCGGCGGCGCGGGCGCGCGGGCGCGTCGGGAGGAAGACGAAGCCAGCTAGCCCACGTGTCAGTGGCTGAAAAATTTAAATCGGGATCGGGTGTGGCCGGGATCTATTGTGCTGGCGCGCAGGAACCCTGCAGGCCACGGTGTGCCGACGCCTCAGTGGGCGACGCGTGTCCCCAGGGCCCACCCGCAAGTTTAAACTTTTCCCCCGATTTTCAGATTTCCTTCAAACTTCAAATCCTCATAACTTGAGCTAGAAAACTCCATATCAAGTGAACCAAATTTTGTTGGATTCAGCTCTCTGAGCAATTTCCAGCAAATCAAGTTTCACTTCATGAAAATCCTTATTTCTCCAGAATTAATTCCTCAAAATATAAACTGTTTGGAATTTTAACTGGAGAATCCTTTGGAGGAAAATCTTGAAATTTTGCTGGGATGTTCACCAAAATATCCCTGAACTACCATAAAAATTTCAGATCCAATTGAGCTTATTTGGTCCACCTAATGGTGTGATTAGTGAAACTGTTCCAGAGAAAAAAGAAAATGTTCAGAAACATTTTCAGAATTTTCTCTGAAATTGTTTAGCTCATATCCTTAGCTAGGAATCTTCAAATTAAGTGAGACAAACTCCATTAGAACCCTCTGAAAATCTAGTTTTCAGAAAGTCATAGTTTGTTTCATGAAAATCCTTAGAACACCCTAAAAGCCTTCAATTAAGGTCAAGTACATAATTAATTGTGGAGGGCTCAAATGAGCTTTGCTGCAACTAAAACTTGACCAAATCTCTGTTTAGGTTGTAACCAAGCCCCAGTAAAAGTTTCACAGTCATTGGGTCTGTCTAGTAAGGATTATAGACTTCACAAATTTAAATTCAATCAAATGCATTTAAATTAATACATATAATTGTATATCATGTAGTCGCTAAGGTCGAGGAGGAACCCGAAGTCCTAGACTTCGTTACTCCGGAGGAACAGCTAGGCAAGCTCCGGTTTGCATTAACCGTTTTACAAATTTTTATTGTTTTGAGCCCATACTTGAATATTATTATTCCTTGCATTAGAGTCTTGTTTGGAAACCCAATTGCATAGCCAAGAGAACCATGGGCGGGAATTAGGATTGCAAACCCCGTTAGCTACTGCAATGCTAAGATAGAGTAGGATTCGGTACAAGTCGAGTAATTGGAACTACTCGCGAGCATAGGCTAGAGGCACTCGACTCGGGTAGAAAATAGCACATGAAACACATGGCAAGAATATGAGACCAAGCGGGGAGTAAGGGCAGCAGGACTTTGGGGCCTGTGTGCTATAGCTCCGCTTGTGTCGATTAAGGACCGAGCTGTGTGCGGGCCTGTTGAACAAGCTAGAACAGTACCGAATACCTACCGGCTATATGGGAACCAGGAAACCGATGTAACTCGGGTAGCTGGGTGTTGAGGCATAGCTGGTCGTTCAGAGGGTAGGTTGAGAGCTCGAGGTGTAAATCGGCTGGTGGCACTGAGATGCGCGTGCAGAGACCTCTTGCTCGGGACGATTGGACCGGTTCAACATTTGGCTAACGGGTGAAAGGTAGTTGCGTACGGCGTCCGTGATGGTTGTTGTAGGCAACATCGAGTACGGGCGTACGTGACGCGTTGTTCGGGTATCCCTGCAGGTGTAAATCGATTATAATCGCCGTCCCTCGCGGTCAGTGAGTACCACTTGTTCACTGTACCGTGACGTAGAAAGAACAGGCTAGTTACATGTTAAAAGTTGCTGATTGAAAGATGGACTTGATTGTTAATGATTTGCTGTAGTTTAGAGCTAACTAAAGTTTCTTTCAACTTTGGGCAAAGTACATGAGAGAAATGCGTTTCTTGTTTGATTGCGGCTCTCTCATGTGCCTTAGCGTAAGGTTCTCCATAACCTGCTGCTAAAACTTGAAAGTAAGGTTTCACTAATTAGGCGAGTCCTTGCAATTGATTTTACCTCATGTAACCCATCACCCCTCATGTAGAAGTTTCATGTTTAGATGAGATGGGTCAGACTTGCTGAGCCTTCGTGCTCACTGCTTGTGTTTGAAGCTTTTGTAGGGTTCTATGAGGAAGGGACTCCCGAAGAAGAGACGGAACCCCAGGAGGGGAACCCCGTCGAATGGGAGTCGTGCATGCCGCAGAGTTAGTGTGTGTGTGTGCTAGCAAGGACACGTTCAAGGGCTGAACATGCACTTGATGCGTAGTCTACGCCCGTGAGTGTAGACTGGACTTATTTTGATGTAAACATGTTCATAAACTTGTTTATGTAATAAAATTTCGCTTCCGCTTTGTACCTTTGACGTGTGTTATACGGTGCTGTGCAACGCAGCACCCCTTAGCATGATCCTGGCTTGACAAGACCGTGGGGTCGTGTCAGCGTTGGTATCAGAGCTCGCTTGAGGTTTAACGCACTACAAAGGTCATATTTTTCAAAAATCCAGTGAGGAACGAGTTAGTAGCCCGTATAAGGATGTATTAGTATATAGAAAGTGGCATACTAGCCCATTTGTCTATGTCAGAAAATCGTGCATCTCGGGACGTTTATGTCTTGGGGGGTGCACGTAAGCGCTGTCCACCAGTGCGCACATGCTGAAGGGTGGAGCCCCACGGGTGACAGGTAACCCGACCCGCTTTGTTATCCTCTACGACTCTTCATGTCGTTTGGGGTATACGAGCAATGTCTGTCCCTGGCGTGCGTGGTGCAATTTGGGAGACCCCGTCACGTGGTCTGAAACGTGAACACGTAACTCAAGGCGTGTTTGGCTTGAGAACATCCGGGCGAGTGATGACGGCCGGGTGTACGAACTGTATGGATACCGGGCTCGGTGTGCAACCGAGTCTGACGATTGTTTGAGTTTCTGCAGGTATTCTGACAACGAAACGGTAGACGTGTAGCATCCTTGTGCGAGTGACGTTTAGTGCCACTGAAATAACGAAGCCGGCTAAGTCCGGTATAGGTTTTTCTTTGTGAGGACGTAGTACCGACATAATCTGGTGACGCATCGACGTCACACCCCATTAAATGAACAATTTCATTTAAAACTTGAAGGTTTTGATCTAAAGTAGTAAAACTTGATGTAACTCCTTCCCTTGAACAGGATATTCAAAGTTAACAAGTTTTCAGCTTATAGGGTGTTAAGGACAGAGCACTCTGTTTGCAGCTGAATCAAGGCTGAAGTTAATCAGAGGTTAGAGGTTGAGTTCTTTCGAGTTTGGGGTCATATGATACATTTCTGGAAAGCTTTGGAAGAGCTTTACAACTTTTCTGTTGAGGTCCAGAGGTGTTTCATCCCTTAACCACTCGAAAAATGCAGTGGAGTTGAAACTGTCCAGAAAACAGGACAGAGTAAAGACTCTCTGTAAACTCTCTGTAAATTAAGCATAACGTCCTGCTTAAAAATCCAAAAATAGAAAATGAGGTAGTTCTGGAAAGCTTATGATATGGGTTACAACTTTGTAACAGAAAGTTTTGTCAGATTAGGAACAGAATTAACTGGAATTCTTGGATCAATTCAGTACCTAAAGCAGGGAGGTGCTGTCCAATTTTCTCCAGAAATTCTGTTAACTTTGACATATCATAACTTTTGAACCAGGACAGATCTTAGGCCAAGAAAATACTTTCTGGAAATCTATTGAAGTTAGCTTTAACTTTGATGTTGAGATACAGAACTAGTTTTGCTTTAACATGGCCTAAATCAGGTTGAAATGGAAACTGGTCAGGGCTGTCATGTTGAACAGCAGATCAGCAGTCAAATTTTCTTAAAATTTGAAATATGTTTCCAAGTTTTATGGGTTCAATGACATGTCTTATGTTATAACTCAGTGGTTTACTGTTTAAATAAATATTTGACATTTCTCAAATATAATTTTTACAGATGACAGCAGAAAAGCAGTTGGAGAACGGGTGGGTGGTGTCCCACTGTTCTCACCGCAGCGGCTATCCGGAAACATTGTGGCAAATGCTCCAATATTTCGGATATAACCAGATGCCGCAGTACTTCGCCAAGGAAGAAGGCGAAGAGGGGAACAAGACGTGGACAATCCATGTCGAGGTCCCTGCAGGACCTACGCCACCCGGTTGGGTGCCGTTCACCGTCACGGTGAGAGGAAGACAACCGGAAGGGATGTGGCAAGTGGCAGCCCGTGACACCATGTCACGTTTCTTCGAACTACACGTGCAATCTATGGAGGGCACTCCATACGCGCTCGTTCCGGTGGAGGGACGGGCTCAGCATGTGTGGGAAGAGAGGTACCTGGAGGCAGCGGACCCGAGTTGCCCAAGGTACAACCCCGCGGAGGCAAATCTCAGCCTCCAGATGAGGGCGGGAAATGCCGTGATGGAAAGCCAAGCTGTTCATACGGAGCATCTCGCCACAAAGCTCAAGGAGAGCACGAGCCGTGGAGACCATTTCGAGAGTGCTCACAGCGCACTCCGCAATTTGCTCCTTCCGACGATCAAGCGACTGAATGAACAACATAATCAGTTGCATCGTCTGAAGAAGGCGAAGAGGAAATGCCGTGTCGACATCGCGGCGTTGCAAGAACTGGTACAGAATCTGACCCAGCAGAACGAGGAACTTACTCAAGAGTGGGACGACGCTATTGAGGAAGGGCAAGGCTGGGAAGAAGATTACAACCAAGCCATGGACGAGGTGCATGCATTGCAGGACCTCGTACCTCCGGTGTTAGGCGTACCGGTGGTCTTGGGCCTTCCAGCAATGGGAGAACCCGAGATGGGAGAAGAGGTGGTAGATCCGGAGCCACCAACAGAGGTACCGGAGGAGGACGACCTGCAGGAGGTCGAGTTCTACTCCGAGTAGGGGGTTACGGTTGCCATGTAGGGCAGCTAGGGTAGTGTAGCCCAAATTTTGTAATCGGTGACATGTCGTGTAGACAGTAGCGTATGTATAGGTAGTGACGACATGAGCACGACTTCTTGGAGACCCGAGAATAATGTATCTTGTATAAAGTTTATGCTTTATCAATATATGTGAATGTTGTGCAAATTAATCATGTGTCACTTCAATACCTACTGTTACATATGGAATTTTAAGTAAGACATGTGCTAATCGCTGCTGTTTTGAATTTCAGAATGACGCGTACTCGTGCCAACCCTGATGTTGGGAGTACTAGCCAAGGGGGAGAGACCTCCCAACAGCCTCCCGAGGACTCCTCGGGGTAGCAACAGCAGCAACAGCAACAGCAAACACCGCCATCGCCACTGCCAACGGTTACATTGGCCGACATCGTCGCGGCAATGGCGGGTTCACATCAGCAGCACACGGAGTTGCTGCAAACGCTTATCGCCAATACGTCTCACCCAGAGAGACATCAAGACCGTGATGAGCGACAACAGAGCTCCTACTCCGACTTCCTGGCGACTCATCCCCATGTATTCTCAAGGGCAGATGAACCTCTTGATGCGGACAACTGGCTCCACGCAATAGAGATGAAGTTCGGGCTGCTCCAGATAAGCGAGCAGCGCAAGACTCAGTTCGCGGTCCAGCAGCTCCAAGGATCCGCGAGCGCATGGTGGGCCAACTTCTGTGCTTCACAGCCCACCGACCGAGTAATGACCTGGAGGGAGTTCCGGACGGCCTTCAGGGCCTATCACATACCGCCAGGTCTAATGAAGAGGAAGACGCAGGAGTTCCTGCACCTGCAGCAAGGGAGCCGGAACGCACTGGAATACTCCAGGGCGTTCAACGATCTCGCGCCTTATGCGTCGTATCATGCCGATACCGACGAGAAGCGGCGGGACCATTTGTACCAGGGGCTTAACCCGCTCCTGAAGGACAAATTGGCATGTTCAATCGCGGTAGCCTCAACGACATCACTGACGCTGCGAATGTTCAAGAGGACTCTGGCAAGGAGTTGGCGGCGGCGGAGCGAAAGCGAAGCGCACCGCAAAGCAGCGGAGAAGGAGGCGGTCCTTCTCAGAAGTTTCGGATGGTGAATCGCCCACCATCAGGTTCATGCTGGCAGCCACCCCAGAGGTCGATGCCTTTCTGCAGTCGGCCGTACTCTTCACCGGCATTCAGGCCGGCACTGCCAGTACCACCTCCACAACAACAGCAGCAGCGGGCGATGCCGCGTGCGTATGCACCTCAGCAGCGCATGCCGGGCTTTCGTCCCCTGAGCACCGCACAAGCAGCGGCCACATTCTACAAGTGTGGTCGTCCAGGACACTTCGCGAGCAGTTGCCCGGAGAGGCAAGGCGGCGGAGTGGCACCACAGTTTCCAGGGAGGAATCAACCCCGGAACCCTACTAATACGCGGCGGGCAAACCCTAGGCCCGGCACCGTCCACCAGCTTGCCATAGAGGACGTGCCGGAGGGCGAGCCAATCCTTGCGGGTATGTTCCAACTCCACCAGCATCCCGCTATAGTACTGTTTGATTCAGGCGCCACGCATAGCTTCATTAGCCAAGCTTTCATTGATAAACATAGCTTGCAAATACTACCCACCGATAGTCCTTATATGATCTGTTCACCGGGTGGGAAAATTTCAGCAAGCATGATGGTCCCAAAAGCGCCATTGTGCTTAGAGGGTAGAGTTTACCCTACGTCTCTCATAATCCTAGAGGGAAAAAAGGTCGATGTCATCTTAGGGATGTCGTGGTTAACCTGCCAGGGCGCTGTTTTAGACACCGTCCTCCGAGTTGTGCACCTGAACTCAGAAGTGCACGAGTCTCACTCATTATTTCTGGACAGTCCAGAAATAAAACTTCCAAGTGTCTATCAAGCCACAACCATCAGATTGGAAGATATTCCAGTGGTCCGAGAGTTCCCTGACGTATTCCCAGATGATTTGCCGGGGATGCCGCCCGATAGAGAGGTGGAGTTCAAGATTGAACTTGCACCGGGAACCATGCCAATATCCCGAAGGCCGTACAAGATGGCGCCCAAGGAGTTGGCTGAACTGAAGACTCAGCTCACGGACCTCCTGGAAAAGGGTTTTATTAGGCCGAGCTCCTCGCCATGGGGCTATTCGGCACTATTTGTAAAGAAGAAGGATGAGACGTTACGGCTTTGCGTGGACTATCGTCCATTAAATGCCGTAACCATAAAGAACAAGTATCCGTTGCCACGGATCAACATGTTGTTTGATCAGTTGGTCGAAGCAAAGATCTTTTCCAAGATGGACTTAAGATCCAGGTACCATCAGATTAAGATAAGGGCGGAGGACATTCCAAAGACAGCTTTCTCGACAAGGTACGGACTTTATGAGTACCTGGTCATGTCCTTCGGCCTCACCAATGCTCCAGCTCACTTCATGTATTTGATGAACTCGGTATTCATACCGGAGCTGGACAATTTTGTCATGGTCTTCATCGATGACATTCTGGTATATTCCAAGTCGGAGGAAGATCACAAGAAACACCTGCGTATAGTCTTGCAACGGCTGCGGGATCACAAGTTATACGCGAAATTCAGCAAATGCGAGTTTTGGATATCGCAAGTGCCTTTTCTCGGGCATATCATCTCAGTGGAGGGTATCGCTGTGGACCCGAGCAAGATCACTCAAGTGCTGAATTGGAAATCCCCGAGAACTGTTCACGAGGTACGGAGTTTCCTCGGACTCGCGGGATATTATCGGAGGTTCATTCCGAACTTCTCGAAGATTGACAAGCCTATGACAGAGCTGCTGAAGAAGGCTACCAAATATGTTTGGAGTCCAACCTGTGAAGCGGCATTCAAGGCTTTAGTCAAGCACCTGACATCAGCACCGGTTTTGGCGCAGCCAGACACAACAAAACCGTTCGATGTGTACTGCGATGCATCCGGCATTGGGCTCGGATGTGTGCTGATGCAAGACCGAAGGGTGGTCACGTATGGATCACGGCAACTTAGAAACCATGAGCAGAATTATCCAACCCACGACTTGGAGCTCGCTGCCGTGGTACTTGCACTGAAAATGTGGAGGCACTACCTACTCGGTAACCTCGTACATTTATATACCGACCACAAAAGCCTCAAGTACATATTCACTCAGAAGGAGCTGAACATGAGGCTGCGAAGATGGTTAGAACTGATAAAGGATTACGAAATAGAGATCCATTATCATCCGGGCAAGGCAAACGTAGTGGCAGATGCGCTGAGCTGCAAGTCACACGTCAACAATCTGACCATCACACCGTTGGAAGAGAGCGAACCACCACTGCATGTGATTCCACATGGAGCTCTCTACAACCTAGCTTTGATCCCCACCATCCGTGAAGAGATAGTGGCTGCTCAGAAACATGACAAGGGCATGTCACATTTGCGGAGACGTGTAGACAGTGGGGAGCTGAAATATTTCCGGAAGGACGGAGACGGCGTCCTATGGTTCAAGGACCGGATCGTCGTACCCCGAAACCCGGAGTTACGGAAGAAAATTTTTGATGAGGCTCATTTATAAAAATTTTCTATTCACCCCAGCAGCAACAAGATGTATCAAGAACTCAGAAGCAAGTTTTGGTGGACACGGATGAAACGGGAGACTGCAAAATACGTGTCCGAGTGTGATACATGTCGAAGGGTGAAGGCAGACCATATGCGGAAACCGGGACTGCTGCAACCACTGGGCATTCCTGCCTGGAAGTGGGAGGACGTGAGCATGGATTTCATCGTCGGTTTACCCACCAACTTGCAGAAACATGATTCTGTGTGGGTGATCATCGATCGGCTCACCAAAGTTGCCCATTTCATCCCGATCAACACCAACTACAACGCCAAGAAGTACGCTGAACTGTACATCTCACGGATCCTATGCTTGTACGGCGTACCCCGTACCATCATATCGGATCGGGGCACTTTATTTGTGTCCCGTTTTTGGGAGCAGCTGAACGCTGCCTTGGGGACGAAGCTGATCCGTAGTTCAGTATACCACCCGCAGACGGATGGGCAAACCGAGCGGGTAAATCAGATCCTAGAAGACATGCTACAAGCTTGCGCTATCAACCACGGCAAGAATTGGGATGATCACTTGTCGTTAGCCGAGTTCTCGTACAACAATGGGTACCAAGCCAGCATAAAGATGGCGCCCTACGAGGCGCTATACGGGCGGAAATGCCACACACCACTGAATTGGTGTGAGTCTGGCGAAAGGGTTACCTTCGGGATTGACCTTGTCAACAACGCGGAATAGAAGGTTCGACTGATTCAAGCGAACCTAAAAGCTGCCCAATCCCGTCAGAAACAGTATGCGGACCGGAGAAGACGCCCATTGCAGTTTAAAGTCGGAGATCACGTATACCTACGTGTGTCTCCAATGAAGGGTGTAAACAGATTCGGGGTGAGAGGAAAGTTGGCACCCCGATTCATCGGTCCATTCCAGATTACCGAAAGATGTGGATCGGTAGCATACCGGCTGAAATTACCAGAAGCACTTTCCAGTGTGCATGACGTCTTTCACATTTCCCAGCTGAGGAAGTGTCTCAAGCTATCAACTACCGTTCAGCTGGAAGACATTGAAGAACTGCAACTGGATCTCACCTATCGGGAGGAACCGGTTCAGATTATTGATGAAAAGGCCCGAACCACACGCCACCGTACGTTGTGGTTCTACAAGGTTCTACGGAGTAATCACTCCGTGGATGAAGCGACATGGGAGAGCGAAGGATTTCTTCGCGCTAACTACCCCGACTTTTTCACGTCGCATATCCGGTAATTTTCCACCGTCCCCTCTCTCATTTTCACCTTATAATCTCGGGACAAGATTCTTTTAAGGGGGGAAAAATGTAAGGGCCTCAGTTTTTGACACATATTTGAGGTGTTCATCACCATACACACACACCTCATTTGAGGGAAGTTGATGAACACAAATGAAGAGCAAGTAACCACCATCAACATGCTCATTAGAAAACAAACTCACATATTGCAAAAGTGGTATTTCCCACATGTGATATAGAGGGGCTGGACATATGAAAACTCCTACACATTGCTAAGGATGTCCATGCCAAGTTTCACCCAAATTCAAAACCTTTTTGAGGTCATTTTGGGTATAGTTAGAAAGAGGGCAGTTTGAAACCATATTCAAATTCAAACTGTTTTTATCCCATGAATTTAAAAGTGGGAGGCATATTCTTATTCAGCAAATTTTTGTGAGCTCACACACCAAATTTCACTCCATTTGGAGTTGATCTTGACATGAGCTAAGTGGGACAAATTCAAATGTTATTTGAATTCCAAACTGAACTTGTGCTGAAATTCATTCAAACCAAACCCAATTTGAATTCTAATCAATTCAAATGGCTCATGGGTGAATAATTTGAATCACCAGGGGTATTATGGGGCTCACTGTTTACAACAGTGATTAGGAGTAAATTTCAGAGGTTAAAACCCCGGGTGGGACCCACATGTCATAGAGAGAAGGAGGAAAAACTTGTACACAAAGTCACAGCCTCGGTGGGAAATTCCACCGAGCAGCTGTCGGCTGTGCCACCGAGCAGCCACCGGCGCCACCAGCTGCTTCCCCTCTACGCGTGCTGGCACCCAGGGCGGCTTGCTCGCGCCTCCATGTGACCGGCACCGCCTCAGCCCAAGCAGAAGTCGGCTGGCTTTATCTCCTCGCGTGTGAACCCGAGCAGCGGCAGTTCTTCTCCCCGCAGCTCACTGCTCGATCGGGAAAACCAGCAAACGATCTCCTCCTTCATTCCTGAACTGCTAGACAGCAACCTGAGATCGCCCTCTACCTCCTACGCCAGAAACCCCGAGCTCCGACCTCCTTTGCCTGAAAACGATCGCCACCGCGGCGACCTAGCCTCAGCCGAGAGTCAGGCGCCCGTGGACAGCGTTCTGACACGACCCCATTGGTCCTGTCGAGCCAGGATCACGCTGAGGGGTGCTGCGTTGCACAGCACCGTATAACACACGTCAAAGGTGCAAAGCGGAAGCGGAAGTTTTATTACATAAACAAGTTTATGAACATGTTTACATCAAAATAAGTTTAGTCTACACTCGCGGGCGTAGACTAAGCATCAAGTGCACGTTCAGCCCTCGAACGTGTCCTTGCTAGCACACACGCACACTAACTCTGCGGCGTGCACGACTCCCACTCGACGGAGTTCCCCTCCTGGGGTTCCGTCTCCTCTTCGGGAGTCCCTTCCTCATAGAACCCTGCAAAAGCTTCAAACACAAGCAGTGAGCACGAAGGCTCAGCAAGTCTGACCCGTGTCACCTAAACATGGAACTTCTACATGAGGGTAATGGGTTGCATGAGGTAAAAATTATTTGCAAGGACTCGCCTAATTAGTAGAACCTTACTTTCAAGTTTTAGCAGCAGGTTGTGGAGAACCTTACGCTAAGGCACATGAGAGAGCCGCAATCAAACAAGAAACGCATTTCTCTCATGTACTTTGCCCAAAGTTGAAAAGAACTTTAATTAGCTCTAAGCTACAGCATACCATTAACAATCAATGTCCAGCTTTCAATCAGCAACATTTTAACATGTAACTAGCCTGTTCTTTCTACGTCATGGTACAGTGAACAAGTGGTACTCACTGACCGCGAGGGACGGCGATTATAATCGATTTACACCTGCAGGGTTACCCGAACAACCCATCACGTACGCCCGTACTCGATGTTGCCTACAACAACCATCACGGACGCCGTACGCGACTACCTTTTACCCGTTAGCCAACTATTGAACCGGTCCCATCGTCCCGAGCAAGAGGTCTCTGCACGCGCATCTCTGTGCCGCCAGCCGATTTACACCTCGAGCTCTCAACCTACCCTCTGAACGACGGGCAATGCCTCAATACCCAGCTACCCGAGTTACATCAGTTTCCCGGTTCCCATATAGCCGGTAGGTCTTCGGTACTGTTCTAGCTTGTTCAACAGGCCCGCACACGGCTCGGTCCTCAATCGACACAAGCGGAGCTACAGCACACAGGCCCCAAAGTACTGCTTCCCTTACTCCCCGCTCGGTCTCATTTTCTTGCCATGTGTATCATGTGCTATCTCTACCCGAGCAATGTGCCTCTAGCCTATTCTCGCGAGTAGTTCCAACTACTCGACTTGTACCGAATCCTACTCTATCCTAGCAATGCAGTGGCTAACGAGATTTGCAATCCTAACCCAACCCGTGGTTTTCTTGGCTATGCAGTTGGATTTCCAAACAAGACTCTAATGCACAGAGCAAAGGAAACAAGTATGTGCTCAAAACAATAAAAATTTGTAAAAAGGTTAATGCAAACCGGGGCTTGCCTTGCTGCTCTTGGTCGTAGGCTAGCTGTTCCTCCGGAGTAACGAAGTCTAGGACTTCGGGTTCCTCCTCGACCTTAGCGACTACATGATAAGAGCAATATATGTATTAATTTAATGCATTTGTATTAAGTTTGAAGTTGTGAAGTCTATAACCTTTGCTAGATAGACCTAATGACTGTGAAACTTTTACTGTGGCTTGGTTACAACCTAAACAGAGACTTGGTCAAGTTTTAGTTGCAGCAAAGCTCATTTGAGCCCTCCACAAATAATTATGTCCTTAACCTTAATTGGAACTCTTAGGGTGTTCTAGGAATTTTCATGAGACAAACTATGACTTTCTGAAAACTAGATTTTCAGAGGGTTCTAATGGAGTTGGTCCCACTTAATTTGGAAGTCCCTAACTAAAGATATGAGCTAAACAATTTCAGAGAAAATTCTGAAAATGTTTCTGAACATTTTCTATTTTCTCTGGAACAGTTTTACTAATCACACCATCAGGTGGACTAAATGAGCTCAAATGGATCTGAAATTTTTATGGTAGTTCAAGGATATTTTGGGGAACATCTCAGCAAAATTTCAGGATTTTCCTCCAAAGGATTCTCCAGTTAAAATTCCTAACAGTTTAAATTTTAAGGAATTAATTCTGGAGAATTAAGGAATTTCATGAAGTGAAACTTGATTTGCTGGAAAGTAATCAGAGAGCTGAATCCAGCAAAATTTGGTTCACTCAATTTGGAGCTTTCTAGCCAAAGTTATAAGGATTTGAAGTTTGAAGGAAATCTGAAAATCGGGGAAAAGTTTAAACTCGCGCGTGGGCCCAGGGTACACGCGTCGCACGCCTAGGCGATGGCACACCGCGGCCCACAAGGATTTTGCGTGCCAGCACTCCCGATCCCGGCCGCAGCCGGATCCCGATTCAAAATATCGGCCGCTGACAGCTGGGGTCCACCCCCTTCTTCAACCTCGCGACACCCGCGCCCCGCCGCCGAGGGACCTCGCCGGAGAGCTCGCCGCCGGCTGCTGTACAGCTCCAAACTTCTTGATTCTGGCCGCCCCTGCCTACTTTTACTTGGGGAACAGGATCCGAGGGTCAGCTGCTCATGACAACGGCCGGAGCATGGTAGGCGACGAGCCGCCATATCGGAATGACTTCGGCCATGTCGGCTGACTCTCCTAGTACCTCAGCTACTTGGGAAATCGGTCGGGGAGCATCAGTGGACCTCAGAGAAGGTCGACATGAGCTCGAGGTAGCTCGGGGAAGGCCCAAAATAGGTCCTCACCGTGCGCCCGATACCCCCCGTTCGTTCCGCCATTAGTAGACCTTAAATTACGCCGGGCACAGAGGTTCTCCGGCCGAGAGTTGTGAAGGCAACTTGTGCGTTACCGTGTCTAGCTCGTGTGGGAGTGGCCTGAGGCCCTCTAATACTTTCTAGAGCACGAATTAAACAGAATCGTACCCGAAGGTCGTTCTGCACATAGAAAGGGGAAAAGTGGAAATTCGCCGCCGGTGAGCAACCACTCGAGCTGTGGCTCGGGGATGAGCAGCACCGGTCACCCGCGCGTCCAAGGGTGCCTTGGCTCGGGCGTGATAACACCCTGGTTGGGCTGTCCACAAGAGCCCGAGGTGCGGCGGTTCCATGTTCCGAGTTCGATCTTTCGGCACAGCCGATATTACTCGGTTTCAACCGAACTCTAGCAACGGGGAGGATGGAGGAAGGTCTCTAGTACCTTGCTGGGGCTCTGGAGTGGAAGGAGGGAGCTGCGATCGGCGTCTTCCGATCAAGTCCGAACTGCGGAAACTTTCGGCCAGTGCTGGGTTCTTGCGGGAAAACACGTCGGTACCTCGGCCGAGGAGGGGGGCAGGCGCCTTAAGAAGGCTCTGCACCGCCTCATGCCCGCGCGTGGGCAAGCAGCTGGTGGCGCGGTGGCTGGCCTTGGTGTCGATCACCGCTGCGGCTCGGCGACCCGAGTGAAAAGTCTCAGTCGGTTTGTGTTGAAGTAGAGGCTGACATGTGGGTCCCACCTCCAGTTTTAACCTCTGAAATTTACTCCTAATCACTGTTGTAAACAGTGAACCCTATACTACCCTTGGCAATTCAAATTATTCACCCATGAGCCATTTGAATTGATCAAAGTTCAAATGAGGTTTGGTTTGAATGAATTTCAGCACAAGTTCAGTTTGAAATTCAAATAAAGTTTGAATTTCTCCCCCTTAGCTCATGTCAAGATCAACTCCAAATGGAGTGAAAATTGGTGTGTGAGCTCACAAAAATGTGCTGAGTAAGAATGTGCCTTCCACTTTCAAATTCATGGTATAAAAACAGTTTGAATTTGAATATGTTTTCAAACTGCCCCCTTCCTATCTATACCCAAGATGACCTCAAAAAGGTTTTGAATTTGGGTGAAACTTGGCATGGACATCCTTAGCAAAGTGTAGGAGTTTTTCCTATGTCCAGCCCATCTATATCACATGTGGGAAATACCACTTTTGCAATGTGTAAGTTTGTTCCCTAATGAGCATGTTGATAATTGTTACTTGCTCTTCATTTGTGTTCATCATTCTTCCTCAAATGAGGTGTGTGGTGTGGTGATGAACACTGCAAATGGGTGTCAAAAACTGAGGCCCTTACATTCCTCCCCCCTTAAAAGAATCTCGTCCCGAGATTATAAGGTGAAAATGAGAGAGAGGACGGTGGAAAATTACCGGATATGCGACGTGAAAAAGTCGGGGTGGTTACTGCGAAGGAATTCTTCGCTCTCCCATGTCACTTCGTCCATGGAGTGATTACTCCATAGAACCTTGTAGAACCACAACGTACGGTTGCGTGTGGTTCGGGCCTTTTCATCAATAACCTGCACCGGTTCTTCCCGATAGGTGAGATCCGGTTGCAGTTCTTCAATGTCTTCCAGCTGAACGGTAGTTGATAGCTTGAGACACTTCCTTAGCTGGGAAATGTGAAAGACGTCATGCACACCGGAAAGTGCTTCTGGTAATTTCAGCCGGTATGCCACCGATCCACATCTTTCGGTAATCTGGAATGGACCGATGAATCGGGGTGCCAACTTTCCTCTCACCCCAAATCTGTTTACGCCCTTCATTGGAGACACCCGTAGATATACGTGATCTCCAACTTCGAATTGTAATGGGCGCCTTCTCCGGTCCGCATACTGTTTCTGACGGGATTGAGCGGTTTTTAGGTTCGCTTGAATTAGTCGAACCTTTTCTTCCGCGTTGTTGACAAGGTCAATCCCGAAGGTAACCCTTTCGCCAGACTCACACCAGTTCAATGGTGTGCGGCATTTTCTTCCGTATAGCGCCTCGTAGGGCGCCATCTTGATGCTGGCTTGGTACCCATTGTTGTACGAGAACTCGGCTAACGGCAAGTGATCATCCCAATTCTTGCCGTGGTCGATAGCGCAAGCTCGTAGCATGTCTTCTAAAATTTGGTTTACCCGCTCCGTTTGCCCATCCGTCTGCGGGTGGTAGGCTGAACTACGGATTAGCTTCGTCCCCAAGGCAGCGTGTAGCTGCTCCCAAAAACGGGACACAAATAAAGTGCCCCGGTCCGATATGATGGTACGGGGTACGCCGTATAAGCATAGGATCCGTGAGATGTACAGTTCAGCGTACTTCTTGGCGTTGTAGTTGGTGTTGACCGGGATGAAATGGGCAACTTTGGTGAGCCGATCGACGATCACCCACACAGAATCATGTTTCTGTAAGGTGGTGGGTAAACCGACGACGAAATCCATGCTCACGTCCTCCCACTTCCAGGTAGGAATGCCCAGTGGTTGCAGCAGTCCCGGTTTCCGCATGTGGTCTGCCTTCACCCTTCGACATGTATCACACTCGGACACGTATTTTGCAGTCTCCCGCTTCATCCATGTCCACCAAAATTTGCTTCTGGGTTCTTGATACATTTTGTTGCTGCCGGGGTGAATAGAAAACTTTGATAAGTGTGCCTCATCCAAGATTTTCTTCCGTAACTCCGGGTTTCGGGGTACGACAATCCGGTCCTTGAACCATAGGACGCCGTCTCCGTCCTTCCGGAAACATTTCAACTCCCCACTGTCTATACGTCTCCGCAAATGTGACACGCCCTTGTCATTCTTCTGGGCTGCCGCTATCTCTTCACGGATGGTGGGGATCAAAGCTAAGTTGTAGAGAGCTCCGTGTGGAATCACACGTAGTGGTGGTTCGCTCTCTTCCAACGGTGTGATGGTCAGATTATTGACGTGTGACTTGCGGCTCAGCGCATCTGCCACGACGTTTGCCTTGCCCGGATGATAATGGATCTCTATCTCGTAATCCTTTATCAGTTCTAACCATCTTCGTTGCCTCATGTTCAACTCCTTCTGAGTGAATATGTATTTGAGGCTTTTGTGGTCGGTATATAAATGTACGAGGTTACCGAGTAGGTAGTGCCTCCACATCTTCAGTGCAAGTACCACGGCAGCGAGCTCCAAATCGTGGGTTGGATAATTCTGCTCATGGTTCCTAAGCTTCCGTGATCCATACGCGACCACTCTTCGGTCTTGCATCAGCACACATCCGAGCCCAATGCCGGATGCATCGCAGTACACATCGAACGGTTTTGTTGTGTCTGGCTGCGCCAAAACCGGTGCTGATGTCAGGTGCTTGACTAAAGCCTTGAATGCTGCTTCACATGTTGGACTCCAAACATATTTGGTAGCCTTCTTCAGCAGCTCTGTCATTGGCTTGGCAATCTTCGAGAAGTTCGGAATGAACCTCCGATAATATCCCGCGAGTCCGAGGAAACTCCGTACCTCATGAACAGTTCTCGGGGATTTCCAATTCAGCACTTGCGTGATCTTGCTCGGGTCCACAGCGATACCCTCTGCTGAGATGATATGCCTGAGGAAAGGCACTTGCGATATCCAAAACTCGCATTTGCTGAATTTTGCGTATAACTTGTGATCCTGCAGCCGTTGCAAGACTATACGCAGATGTTTCTTGTGATCTTCCTCCGACTTGGAATATACCAGGATGTCGATGAAGACCACGACAAACTTGTCCAGCTTCGGCATGAACACCGAGTTCATTAAATACATGAAGTGAGCTGGAGCATTGGTGAGGCCGAAGGACATGACCAGGTACTCATAAAGTCCGTACCTTGTCGAAAAAGCTGTCTTTGGAATGTCCTCCGCCCTTATCTTAATCTGATGGTACCCGGATCTTAAATCCATCTTGGAAAAGATCTTTGCTTCGACCAACTGATCAAACAACATGTTGATCCGTGGCAACGGGTACTTGTTTTTGATGGTTACGGCATTTAAGGGACGGTAGTCCACGCAAAGCCGCAACGTTTCATCCTTTTTCTTGACAAATAATGCCGAACAGCCCCATGGCGAGGAGCTCGTCCTAATAAAACCCTTCTCCAGAAGGTCCGTGAGCTGAGTCTTCAGTTCAGCCAACTCCTTGGGCACCATCTTGTACGGCCTTCGGGATATTGGCATGGTTCCCGGTGCAAGTTCAATCTTGAACTCCACCTCTCTATCGGGTGGCATCCCCGGCAAATCGTCCGGGAATACATCAGGGAACTCTCGGACCACTGGAATGTCTTCCAATCTGATGGTTCTGGCTTGATAGACACTTGGAAGTTTTATTTCTGGACTGTCCAGAAATAATGAGTGAGACTCGTGCACTTCTGAGTTTAAGTGCACGACTCGAAGGACGGTGTCTAAAACAGCGCCGTGGCGGGTTAACCACGACATCCCTAGGATGACATCGACCTTTTGTCCCTCTAAGATAATGAGAGACGTGGGGTATACTCTACCCGCTAAGCATAATGGTGCTTTGGAGACCATTACGCTTGCTGAAATCTTCCCACCCGGTGAACAAATTAAATATGGACTATCGGTGGGTAATATTGGCAAACTGTGTTTAGCGATGAAAGCTTGGCTAATAAAATTATGCGTGGCACCTGAATCAAACAGTACTATAGCGGGATGCTGGTGGAGTTGGAACATACCCGCAAGGATTGGCTCGCCCTCCGGCACGCCCTCAATGGCAAGCTGGTGGACAGTGCCGGGCCTAGGGTTTGCCCGCCGCGCATTAGTAGGGTTCCGGGGCTGATTCCTCCCCGGAAACTGTGGTGTCACTCCGCCGCCTTGCCTCTCCGGGCAACTGCTCGCGAAGTGTCCTGGACGACCACACTTGTAACATGTGGCCGCTGCTGGTGGAGTACTTGGTGGACGAAAGCCCGGCATGCATTGCGGAGGTGCAAACGCACGCGGCATCGCCCACTGCTGCTGTTGTTGTTGCGGTGGTGCTGGCAGTGCCGGCCGGAATGCCGGTGAAGAGTACGGCCGACTGCGGAACGGCATCGGCCGCTGTGGTGGCTGCCAGCGTGCACCTGATAGTGGGCGATTCACCATCCAAAACTTCTGAGAAGGACCGCCTCCTTCTCCGCTGCTCTGCGGCGCGCTTCGCTTTCTCTCCGCCGCCGCTAACTCCTTGCCGGAGTCTTCCTGAACAATCGCAGCATCAATGATGTCGTTGAGGCTGCCGCGATTGAACATCGCCAATTTGTCCTTCAGGAGCGGGTTAAGCCCCTGGTAGAAGTGGTCTCACCGCTTCTCGTCGGTATCCGTGTGATACGACGCGTAGAGCGCGAGATCGTTGAACGCCCTGGAGTATTCCAGCGCGTTCCGGCTCCCTTGTTGCAGGTGTAGGAACTCCTGCGTCTTCCTCTTCATCAAACCGGGCGGTATATGATAGGCCCTGAAGGCCGTCCGGAACTCCGCCCAGGTCATCACTCGGTCGGTGGGCTGTGAAGCACAGAAGTTGGCCCACCATGCGCTCGCGGATCCTTGGAGCTGCTGGACCGCGAATTGAGTCTTGCACTGCTCACTGATTTGGAGCAGCCCGAACTTCATCTCTATGGCGCGGAGCCAGTTGTCCGCGTCAAGTGGTTCATCCGCCCTTGAGAATACAGGGGGATGAGTCGCCAGGAAGTCGGAGTAGGAGCTCTTTTGGCGCTCCTCACGGTCTTGACGTCTCTCTGGGCGAGACGTATTGGTGATGAGAGTCTGCAGCAACTCTGTGTGCTGCTGATGCGAGCCCGCCATTGCCGCGACAATGTCGGCCAATGTAACCGTTGGCAGTGGCGGTGTTTGCTGTTGCTGTTGCTGCTGCTGTCCCGAGGAGTCCTCGGGAGGTGGTTGGGAGGTCTCTCCCCCTTGACTGGTACCCCCAACATCAGGGTTGGCACGAGTACGCGTCATTCTGAAATTCAAAACAGCAGCAATTAGCACATGTCTTACTAAAAATTCCATATGCAACAGTAGGTATTGAAGTGACACATGATCAATTTGCACAACATTCACATATATTGATAAAGCATAAACTTTATACAAGATACATTATTCTCGGGTCTCCGAGAAGTCGTGCTCATGTCGTCACTACCTATACATATGCTACTGTCTATACGACATGTCACCGATTACAAAAGTTGGGTTACGCTACCCTAGCTGCCCTACTTGGCAACCGTAACCCCCTACTCGGAGTAGAACTCGACCTCCTGTGGGTCGTCCTCCTCCGGTACCTCAGCTGGTGGCTCTGGATCTACCACCTCTTCTCCCATTCCGGGTTCTCCCATTGCTGGAAGACCCAAGACCACCGGTATGCCTAACACCGGGGGCACGAGGTCCTGCAATGCATGCACCTCGTCCATAGCCTGGTTGTAGTCCTCTTCCCAGCCTTGTCCTTCCTCAATAGCGTCGTCCCGCTCTTGAGCAAGGTCCTCATTCTGCTGGGTTAGGGTCTGCACCAGCTCTTGCAACGCCGCGATGTCAACACGGCCCTTCTTCTTTGCCTTCTTCAGACGACGCAACTGATTGTGTTGTTCATTCAGTCACTTGATCGTCGGAAGGAGCACATTGCGGAGTGCGCTGTGAGCACCCTCGAAATGATCTCCACGGCTTGTGCTCTCCTTGAGCTTGGTGGCGAGATGCTCCGTATGAACAGCTTGGCTGTCCATCACAGCGTTTCCCGCCCTCATTTGGAGGCTGAGGTTTGCCTCCGCGGGGTTGTACCTTGGGCAATTCGGGTCTGTTGCCTCCAGGTACCTCTCTTCCCACACATGCTGAGCTCGTCCCTCCACCGGAACGAGTGCGTATGGAGTACCCTCCATAGCCTGCACGTGTAGTTGGCAGAAACGTGACATAGTGTCACGGGCTGCCACTTGCCACATCCCTTCCGGTTGTCTTCCTCTCACCTTGACGGTGAATGGCACCCAACCGGGTGGCGTAGGTCCTGCAGGAACCTCGACATGGATCGTCCACGTCTTGTTCCCCTCTTCGCCTTCTTCCTTGCCGAAGTATTGCGGCATCTGGTTGTACCCGAAATATTGGAGCATTTGCCACAACGCTTCCGGGTAGCCGCTACGGTCAGAGCAGTGGGAAACTACCCACCCATTCTCCAACCGTTTATCTGCTGCCATCTGTAAAAATATATTTGAGAAATGTCAAATATTTATTTAAACAGTAAACCATCAAGTTATAACATAAGATATGTCCTTGAACTCATAACACTTGGAAACATAGTTCAAATTTTTAAACAAATTTGACTGCTGATCTGCTGTTCCCATGACAGCCTTGACCAGTTTCCATTTCAACCTGATTTAGGCCAGGTTAAAAGCAAAACCAGTCCTGGAGTTCAACATCAAAGTTGAAGCTAACTTCAATAGCTTTCCAGCCAGTTTTTGCTTGGCCTAAGATCTGTCCTGGTTCAAAAGTTATGAGATGTCAAAGTTAACAGAATTTCTGGAGAAAATTGGACAGCACCTCCCTGCTTTAGGTACTGCTTTGATCCAAGAATCCCCGTTAATTCTATTCCTAACCTGACAAAACTTTCTGTTACAAAGTTGTAAACCATCTCATAAGCTTTCCAGAACTACCTCATTTTCTATTTTTGGATTTTTAAGCAGGAAGTTATGCTTAATTTACAGAGAGTTTACAGAGAGTCTTTGCTCTGTCCTGTTTTCTGGACAGTTTCAACTCTACTGCATTTTTCGAGTGGTTAAGGGATGAAACACCTCTGGACCTCAACAGAAAAGTTGTAAAGCTCTTCCAAAGCTTTCCAGAAATGTATCATACGACCCCAACCTCGAAAGAACTCGACCTCTAGCCTCTGATTAACTTCAGCCTTGATTCAGCTGAAAACAGAGTGCTCTGTCCTTAACATCCTATAAGTTGAAAGCTTGTTAACTTTGAATATCCTGTTCAAGGGAAGGAGTTACATCA
Source organism: Neostapfia colusana (assembly GCA_030760725.1). Lineage (NCBI taxonomy): Eukaryota > Viridiplantae > Streptophyta > Magnoliopsida > Poales > Poaceae > Neostapfia > Neostapfia colusana. Next base: position 44,686,093 of record JASWHV010000018.1, on the reverse strand, counting down.
AGTTTTACTACTTTGGATCAAAACCTTCAAGTTTTTAAATGAAGTTGTTCATTTAGTTGGATGTGACGTCGATGCGTCACCAGAGTATGTCGGTACTACGTCCTCACAAAGGAAAAACCTATACCGGACTTAGCCGGCTTCGTTAGTTCAGTGGCACTAAACGTCACTCGCACACGAATGCTACACGTCTACCGTTTCGTGGTCAGGCTACCTGCAGAAACTCAAACAATCATCAGACTCGGCTGCACACCGAGCCCGGAATCCATACAGTTAGTACACCCGGCCGTCATCACTCGCCCGGATGTTCTCAAGCCAACCACGCCTTGAGTTACGTGTTCACATTTTAGACCACGTGACGGGGTCTCCCAAGTTGCACCACGCACGCCAGGGACAGACGTTGCTCGAATACCCCAAACGACATGAAGAGTCGTAGAGGATATCAAAGCGGGTCGGGTTACCTGCCACCCGTGGGGCTCCACCCTTCAGCTTGTGCGCACTGGTGGACAGCGCTTACGTGCACCCCCCAAGACATGAACGTCCCGAGATGCACGATTTTCCGACATAACAATTAGGTTACTAAGCCACTTTCTATATACTAATAACATCCTTATACGGGCTACTAACTCGTTCTTCACTGGATTTTTGAAAAAGAAGACCTTTGTACTGTGTTAAACCTCAAGCGAGCTCTGATACCACGTTGACACGACCCCATTGGTCCTGTCGAGCCAGGATCACGCTGAGGGGTGCTGCGTTGCACAGCACCGTATAACACACGTCAAAGGTGCAAAGCGGAAGCGGAAGTTTTATTACATAAACAAGTTTATGAACATGTTTACATCAAAATAAGTTCAGTCTACACTCGCGGGCGTAGACTAAGCATCAAGTGCACGTTCAGCCCTCGAACGTGTCCTTGCTAGCACACACGCACACTAACTCTGCGGCGTGCACGACTCCCACTCGACGGAGTTCCCCTCCTGGGGTTCCGTCTCCTCTTCGGGAGTCCCTTCCTCATAGAACCCTGCAAAAGCTTCAAACACAAGCAGTGAGCACGAAGGCTCAGCAAGTCTGACCCGTGTCACCTAAACATGGAACTTCTACATGAGGGTAATGGGTTGCATGAGGTAAAAATTATTTGCAAGGACTCGCCTAATTAGTAGAACCTTACTTTCAAGTTTTAGCAGCAGGTTGTGGAGAACCTTACGCTAAGGCACATGAGAGAGCCGCAATCAAACAAGAAACGCATTTCTCTCATGTACTTTGCCCAAAGTTGAAAAGAACTTTAATTAGCTCTAAGCTACAGCATACCATTAACAATCAATGTCCAGCTTTCAATCAGCAACATTTTAACATGTAACTAGCCTGTTCTTTCTACGTCACGGTACAGTGAACAAGTGGTACTCACTGACCGCGAGGGACGGCGATTATAATCGATTTACACCTGCAGGGTTACCCGAACAACCCGTCACGTACGCCCGTACTCGATGTTGCCTACAACAACCATCACGGACGCCGTACGCGACTACCTTTTACCCGTTAGCCAACTATTGAACCGGTCCCATCGTCCCGAGCAAGAGGTCTCTGCACGCGCATCTCTGTGCCGCCAGCCGATTTACACCTCGAGCTCTCAACCTACCCTCTGAACGACGGGCAATGCCTCAATACCCAGCTACCCGAGTTACATCAGTTTCCCGGTTCCCATATAGCCGGTAGGTCTTCGGTACTGTTCTAGCTTGTTCAACAGGCCCGCACACGGCTCGGTCCTCAATCGACACAAGCGGAGCTACAGCACACAGGCCCCAAAGTACTGCTGCCCTTACTCCCCGCTCGGTCTCATTTTCTTGCCATGTGTATCATGTGCTATCTCTACCCGAGCAATGTGCCTCTAGCCTATTCTCGCGAGTAGTTCCAACTACTCGACTTGTACCGAATCCTACTCTATCCTAGCAATGCAGTGGCTAACGAGATTTGCAATCCTAACCCAACCCGTGGTTTTCTTGGCTATGCAGTTGGATTTCCAAACAAGACTCTAATGCACAGAGCAAAGGAAACAAGTATGTGCTCAAAACAATAAAAATTTGTAAAAAGGTTAATGCAAACCGGGGCTTGCCTTGCTGCTCTTGGTCGTAGGCTAGCTGTTCCTCCGGAGTAACGAAGTCTAGGACTTCGGGTTCCTCCTCGACCTTAGCGACTACATGATAAGAGCAATATATGTATTAATTTAATGCATTTGTATTAAGTTTGAAGTTGTGAAGTCTATAACCTTTGCTAGATAGACCTAATGACTGTGAAACTTTTACTGTGGCTTGGTTACAACCTAAACAGAGACTTGGTCAAGTTTTAGTTGCAGCAAAGCTCATTTGAGCCCTCCACAAATAATTATGTCCTTGACCTTAATTGGAACTCTTAGGGTGTTCTAGGAATTTTCATGAGACAAACTATGACTTTCTGAAAACTAGATTTTCAGAGGGTTCTAATGGAGTTGGTCCCACTTAATTTGGAAGTCCCTAACTAAAGATATGAGCTAAACAATTTCAGAGAAAATTCTGAAAATGTTTCTGAACATTTTCTATTTTCTCTGGAACAGTTTTACTAATCACACCATCAGGTGGACTAAATGAGCTCAAATGGATCTGAAATTTTTATGGTAGTTCAAGGATATTTTGGGGAACATCTCAGCAAAATTTCAGGATTTTCCTCCAAAGGATTCTCCAGTTAATATTCCTAACAGTTTAAACTTTAAGGAATTAATTCTGGAGAATTAAGGAATTTCATGTAGTGAAACTTGATTTGCTGGAAAGTACTCAGAGAGCTGAATCCAGCAAAATTTGGTTCACTCAATTTGGAGCTTTCTAGCCAAAGTTATAAGGATTTGAAGTTTGAAGGAAATCTGAAAATCGGGGAAAAGTTTAAACTCGCGCGTGGGCCCAGGGTACACGCGTCGCACGCCTAGGCGATGGCACACCGCGGCCCACAAGGATTTTGCGTGCCAGCACTCCTGATCCCGGCCGCAGCCGGATCCCAATTCAAAATATCGGCCGCTGACAGCTGGGGTCCACCCCCTTCTTCAACCTCGCGACACCCGCGCCCCGCCGCCGAGGGACCTCGCCGGAGAGCTCGCCGCCGGCTGCTGTACAGCTCCAAACTTCTTGATTCTGGCCGCCCCTGCCTACTTTTACTTGGGGAACAGGATCCGAGGGTCAGCTGCTCATGACAACGGCCGGAGCATGGTCGGCGACGAGCCACCATATCGGAATGACTTCGGCCATGTCGGCTGACTCTCCTAGTACCTCAGCTACTTGGGAAATCGGTCGGGGAGCATCAGTGGACCTCAGAGAAGGTCGACATGAGCTCGAGGTAGCTCGGGGAAGGCCCAAAATAGGTCCTCACCGTGCGTCCGATACCCCCCGTTCGTTCCGCCATTAGTAGACCTTAAATTACGCCGGGCACAGAGGTTCTCCGGCCCAGAGTTGTGAAGGCAACTTGTGCGTTACCGTGTCTAGCTCGTGTGGGAGTGGCCTGAGGCCCTCTAATCCTTTCTAGAGCACGAATTAAACAGAATCGTACCCGAAGGTCGTTCTGCACACAGAAAGGGGAAAAGTGGAAATTCGCCGCCGGTGAGCAACCACTCGAGCTGTGGCTCGGGGATGAGCAGCACCGGTCACCCGCGCGTCCAAGGGTGCCTTGGCTCGGGCGTGACAACGCCCTGGTTGGGCTGTCCACGAGAGCCCGAGGTGCGGCGGTTCCAAGTTCCGAGTTCGATCTTTCGGCACAGCCGATATTACTCGGTTTCAACCGAACTCTAGCAACGGGGAGGATGGAGGAAGGTCTCTAGTACCTTGCTGGGGCTCTGGAGTGGAAGGAGGGAGCTGCGATCGGCGTCTTCCGATCAAGTCCGAACTGCGGAAACTTTCGGCCAGTGCTGGGTTCTTGCGGGAAAACACGTCGGTACCTCGGCCGAGGAGGGGGGCAGGCGCCTTAAGAAGGCTCTGCACCGCCTCATGCCCGCGCGTGGGCAAGCAGCTGGTGGCGCGGTGGCTGGCCTCGGTGGCGATCACCGCTGCGGCTCGGCGACCCGAGTGAAAAGTCTCAGTCGGTTTGTGTTGAAGTAGAGGCTGACATGTGGGTCCCACCTCCAGTTTTAACCTCTGAAATTTACTCCTAATCACTGTTGTAAACAGTGAACCCTATACTACCCTTGGCAATTCAAATTATTCACCCATGAGCCATTTGAATTGATCAAAGTTCAGATGAGGTTTGGTTTGAATGAATTTCAGCACAAGTTCAGTTTGAAATTCAAATAAAGTTTGAATTTCTCCCCCTTAGCTCATGTCAAGATCAACTCCAAATGGAGTGAAAATTGGTGTGTGAGCTCACAAAAATGTGCTGAGTAAGAATGTGCCTTCCACTTTCAAATTCATGGTATAAAAACAGTTTGAATTTGAATATGTTTTCAAACTGCCCCCTTCTATCTATACCCAAGATGACCTCAAAAAGATTTTGAATTTGGGTGAAACTTGGCATGGACATCCTTAGCAAAGTGTAGGAGTTTTTCCTATGTCCAGCCCATCTATATCACATGTGGGAAATACCACTTTTGCAATGTGTAAGTTTGTTCCCTAATGAGCATGTTGATAATTGTTACTTGCTCTTCATTTGTGTTCATCATTCTTCCTCAAATGAGGTGTGTGGTGTGGTGATGAACACTGCAAATGGGTGTCAAAAACTGAGGCCCTTACACGTTCCACAGGCGTTTTCACGGTCCAGCAAGAGAGGCAACAGGAGCGCGCGACCACCGTGCTGCTCTCCTCCAAGTTTGGAAGCAAACCATGAAGAATCCACGGTGAATTCTCAGTTTTTGCTCCGGCGACCTTAAACTGAGCTCCCGGTACGGATCCTTCAAATTCTCGCTCTAAGATCCTTCTCTAGCTATCAAATATTGCACATAGACGCTGGACTAGCCGGCGATCAAGTTGCTTTCTGCATCCGTAGTGTGAAACTGGCTAGGAGTGACGAATTCTGAGCTTGATCAAGAGCGGTCATGGCGGGCACGCTCGGTCACACGGTGCCGACCGGCTTGCCGCCATCTTTGAACCCTTTTGACACCTTGTCGAGCTTCCTAGAGGTACACTGATGCTGTAGAACCGATTGTTCGAGGTGTTGGCGGGTTAGAACTCACGGCCGACGGCGCTGAACCTCAACCGAGGCCGTGGCACGTTGCCGGGCTATTTCCGATCACCGACAGCCCGAACTGACACCACCGACGTGTTCCTCGACGTCGAAAACCCCCTGGCGGCGAGTTTCAGGCCATGGGATGGCCGGCAGCGGCGAATCGGCGAGCTCCGGGTCTGCTCCGGCGAGGGGCGGCGGCGCGGGCACGCGGGCGCGTCGGGAGGAAGACGAAGCCGGCTGGCCCACGTGTCAGCGGCTGAAAAATTTAAATTGGGATCGGGTGTGGACGGGATCTATTGTGCTGGCGTGCAGGAACCCTGCAGGCCACAGTGTGCCGACGCCTCAGTGGGTGACCCGTGTCCCCAGGGCCCACCCGCAAGTTTAAACTTTTCCCCCGATTTTCAGATTTCCTTCAAACTTCAAATCCTCATAACATGAGCTAGAAAACTCCATATCAAGTGAACTAAATTTTGTTGGATTTAGCTCTCTGAGCACTTTCCAGCAAATCAAGTTTCACTTCATGAAAATCCTTATTTCTCTAGAATTAATTCCTCAAAGTTTAAACTGTTTGGAATTTTAACTGGAGAATCCTTTGGAGGAAAATCCTGAAATTTTGCTGGGATGTTCACCAAAATATCCCTGAACTACCATAAAATTTCAGATCCAATTGAGCTTATGTGATCCACCTAATGGTGTGATTAGTGAAACTGTTCCAGAGAAAATAGAAAATGTTCAGAAACATTTTCAGAATTTTCTCTTAAATTGTTTAGCTCATATCCTTAGCTAGGAACCTTCAAATTAAGTGAGACCAACTCCATTAGAACCCTCTGAAAATCTAGTTTTCAGAAAGTCATAGTTTGTTTCATGAAAATCCTTAGAACACCCTAAAAGCCTTCAATTAAGGTTAAGTACACAATTAATTGTGGAGGGCTCAAATGAGCTTTGCTGCAACTAAAACTTGACCAAATCTCTGTTTAGGTTGTAACCAAGCCCCAGTAAAAGTTTCACAGTCATTGGGTCTGTCTAGTAAGGGTTATAGACTTCACAAATTTAAATTCAATCAAATGCGTTTAAATTAATACATATACTTGTATATCATGTAGTCGCTATGGTCGAGGAGGAACCCGAAGTCCTAGACTTCGTTACTCCGGAGGAACAGCTAGCCTACGACCAAGAGCAGCAAGGCAAGCTCCGGTTTGCATTAACCATTTTACAAATTTTTATTGTTTTGAGCACATACTTGAATATTATTATTCCTTGCATTAGAGTCTTGTTTGTAAACCCAATTGCATAGCCAAGAGAACCATGGGTGGGAATTAGGATTGCAAACCCCGTTAGCTACTGCAATGCTAAGATAGAGTAGGATTCGGTACAAGTCGAGTAATTGGAACTACTCGCGAGCATAGGCTAGAGGCACTCGACTCGGGTAGAAAATAGCACATGAAACACATGGCAAGAATATGAGACCAAGCGGGGAGTAAGGGCAGCAGGACTTTGGGGCCTGTGTGCTATAGCTCCGCTTGTGTCGATTGAGGACCGAGCTGTGTGAGGGCCTGTTGAACAAGCTAGAACAATACCGAAGACCTACCGGCTATATGGGAACCGGGAAACGATGTAACTCGGGTAGCTGGGTGTTGAGGCATAGCTGGTCGTTCAGAGGGTAGGTTGACAGTTCGAGGTGTAAATCGGCTGGCGACACTGAGATGCGCATGCAGAGACCTCTTGCTCGGGACGATTGGACCGGTTCAACATTTGGCTAACGGGTGAAAGGTAGTTGCGTACGGCGTCCGTGATGGTTGTTGTAGGCAATATCGAGTACGGGCGTACGTGACGGGTTGTTCGGGTAACCCTGCAGGTGTAAATCGATTATAATCGCCGTCCCTCACGGTCATGAGTACCACTTGTTAACTGTACCGTGACGTAGAAAGAACAGGCTAGTTACATGTTAAAATGTTGCTGATTGAAAGATGGACTTGATTGTTAATGATTTGCTGTAGTTTAGAGCTAACTAAAGTTCCTTTCAACTTTGGGCAAAGTACATGAGAGAAATGCGTTTCTTGTTTGATTGTGGCTCTCTCATGTGCCTTAGCGTAAGGTTCTCCACAACCTGCTGCTAAAACTTGAAAGTAAGGTTCCACTAATTAGGCGAGTCCTTGCAATTGATTTTACCTCATGTAACCCATCACCCCTCATGTAGAAGTTCCATGTTTAGGTGAGACGGGTCAGACTTGCTGAGCCTTCGTGCTCACTGCTTGTGTTTGAAGCTTTTGCAGGGTTCTATGAGGAAGGGACTCCCGAAGAAGAGACGGAACCCCAGGAGGGGAACCCCGTCGAATGGGAGTCGTGCACGCCGCAGAGTTAGTGTGTGTGTGTGCTAGCAAGGACACGTTCAAGGTCTGAACGTGCACTTGATGCGTAGTCTACGCCCGTGAGTGTAGACTGGACTTATTTTGATGTAAACATGTTCATAAACTTGTTTATGTAATAAAATTTTGCTTCTGCTTTGTACCTTTGACGTGTGTTATACGGTGCTGTGCAACGCAGCACCCCTCAGCGTGATCCTGGCTCGACAAGACCGTGGGGTCGTGCCATAAGCGGTCCACCAATCAGCAGCAGGTCCATGCAATTGGTGAGAGGCAAACAACACCCTCTCATACCCTTGGCATTGTATGATCCTCATCTTGCTCTCTATGGTCTTTAACCAGTCATCTGCCTCCAAAGGTTCAGCAGCACTTGCAAACTTTGGAGGTTGAGTTCTCAGAAACTCACTCAACCTTGGTTGACGTGGTGCAGCTTGTGGGGGTGGAGCTTGGTGCAAGTTGGCTACCACTTGAATTAAACTCTGGATGACCTGATTCAGATTTTTGAGCATTTGGTGGATAGGATCAGCTCTTTCATGGCGATCACCCCTGTCTTGTCCTCCAGAAAGATGAGGGTTGCCGGCCTCATCGTTGTTGTTGGTGGGGTTGGCACCGCGTCCCTTTCCTCTTCCAGCCATCTATCATGATCAACCAAATGTTAACTTAAAGCATTACGTATTAACCTCCCAAATTGCTTGTTTAAACTAAAACTTTTGAGGCCTTAATATTTAAACATTTTCTGAAGATTTCACGTATCTTTGGGCTTCAAGTTTCACGCAAAAATAATGCACTATTGATTCATAAGGGTTCACACACCAAAGCAAAGCAACCTAAATACGAGGTTGTGGACAAATGCCCATGGCTTCCACAACTCACGTCCCACACCAAACATTAACACACAAATAAATAAGGTATTGACTCGACTACTCGATAACCTGCTGAAATAAGGGAAATGACCCTAAACAACTCGTATCACTGAGATGGCTTGTCGGGGTCTTCCTCATTATTGCGGCTGCCCTCTGATTCCGCTTTAGGTGGGGAAGCGGCTGGTGGAGAAGTGCGGCGACGCTTGCTCGCTCGGCGGTCTGGGGAGTCAGGGGTCCATGTGTCATTTACGGTGACACACAGTTCATTCCCATCTCCTTTTTCTCTCGCCCTCAAGCTGGCATGAAGCAACGCCTCAGTCTCCTTCAGGGTGTCACGAACATCCTGAAGCTCCTGCTGGCACTCCTGCAGTCGAGTGCTGAGCATAGCAGCATCCTCCAAGCACAGGTCCATGTGCTCATGGGAAGTCCCCTGCTGCACTGGCGGGTACTTGTACTCCGCGGTGCCACTCTCACGCTGGAGGACATGCATGTACTCCGTCCTATCCAGGTGGCGACGGTTGATGTAACTCTGTCTGGTGATAGCCTCCCAGGTGACATCCTTCTCAGCATCGACCTATGTCGCCCGACAAGCTGGAGAGCGGTGGATCATGAGCAGCTGATTTTTATGGATAATCCTCATTTCTGAACTCCATTCTTCCCGCTTCTCATGGATGGTCCGGGTGGAGCTGTAGTGTATGATTAGCTTGCCCGTATTGCTGGCGGCGTCGAGCATACGCCAAAGACGGCGCAACAAGCCTCCTACTGCCAACCCGTAGGAGTGGTACGTCACCGGACGGTTCTCCTATCTCAAGGCAAGGGCAACTACAGAAACTCTCCCTCCGGTGGATTTGCGGGCGGTGCAGATCATGAGAACCATCTAAAACATAAAGCATTTAAAATTAAGTTAGATAAGAATTAAATAAAGATTGTATTTTGAATAAAAGTTGGGACAAGGTGAATAAAGTGACCCCATTAAATAACACTTTCAACCCACACCTTTGTAAAATAGTTTTTAATAAAATAGGGTCCTTAAATACGTCCATTTCTACCTAGGTCCACGTTCCTACGGGCAACCTTGGCTCTGATACCACTTCTGTCACACCCGGTTTCTCCGAAGAACAACCGAGTGAATATCACATGTATGCCAGGATCATTTTCTCATACATGTGATGACAAATAGTGAAGCATCATCATATTACAAGCCAGGTGTTCGAATATAAATAAGTCTTACATAGCATACGTCTCGATGGACGATAATAAGTTTATAACATGTAAATAAAACAGCAGCGGAATATAAATCTTGTTGGGCTCCGTCACAGGCGTTGCCCGGGGGACTCCGTGAACCTAGAATCCTTCCTCGGGACCAAAGTCTTGGTCATTAAACACCACATCATTCTCTTGACCTGAGCAGCAATATAAACCAACAGAAAAAAAACCAAGTTTGAGTACCGTGGGTACTCAGCAAGTGTGGGAAAGTTATGTCATGCATGGCTAGAGCAAGGAGAGGTTGAACTCATGGTTAAAGCACTACACCATTAATACCTATCACCTTAGCTTATTAAGCACCTACATTACTACACAGGTGAAATGGTCCCAATCTCCCAACCCATCATCAAAATCAAGTAAACATAGTCTCATCTCTAATGTTAAGCTTCCCGCTTAACATCCACAACTTCCCAATCCATCATCCTCTAATCATGAATAAGTCCAAGCCGCTCTTGACCGTGAGCACGGCTGTCATGACAGTTTTGACTCTGCAGAGTTTGCACCACTGTACCCACATGTAGTGATTTCATCCCCCGTTGCCGGGTGGACTAAAAAAAACCTCCATTATGCCAGTGGTCGCGAACCACGTCCACACTTCCCAGGTGTGTAGCCAGGAGATCACTACGAGGCCTTTACAAAGGGATTCCCGACGAGCGTGGGCCCACTGAGGTTTCACCCCTAACAGCGTACAAGAGGCTCCAACCCCGCTGCAGTGGCCCCCTCTTGAGCCTTGCGGTTCATATGGTAGTCCAGCTGACACCTATTCCCCGCACCATCCAAAACACCCATACTACGCCGGGGATACACCTAATTAATTGGCCAAGCTGCCCCATCTCAGCATGTGGTTGGCACGGTAAAGCCAGGTTACATGCTCCATGAACCGGTCCTTAGAATCCAGGCAAGTACTAAACACAAACCCGAGTCTCGTGCACCCATCACCAACCAAATCATCCAACTTGCCTCGATCCCTACCTCTACATAACTCATAATGTCTCATTCAAGTGTAAGGTAAACAAGTTGATGATCTCATATCCCACTTATCCCATTCTAAGCATGGCTAAGCATAAGTAATATGAATGAATGACATAATAAAACAAATCCCAACCTAAGCTACAAGGAAACAAGATAATGCAATTATAGGGAAACTTCCTAGCATGGGTTTCATATTTCAATTGACAATGCAAATAATTCTATCTACACATCCTAGCATAGGATCAAAGTGGTCAAGGACACTTGCCTTCTTCCTGCTGCTCTGGGAATGGAAAGTCTTGCTCTTGGAAGGGGAGAACTTGCTCTGGGGTATGTTCTACTCATGCCAATACACATAGCAAAAGAAACAACAATCCATAAGCCATAGTTCACACTTTCACTCATGCAAACAACACATACATACATATTAAAGTCATTCACATGTTTAAGTGTTGTGGTTACCCTAGATGTGTTGATTTTAGACCTACATACACTTTTAAACATATATATTATTTCTAACTTTTGTATTTAGACCTCTAGTTGCACACTATATATTAATTTCCCATTTGAACAAATTCTCTATATTTAATTTATACACTCCTTAGCCACAAAGTTTGCATGAAAGGTAATTTCCTACTCCAAATAGGTTTTCAGATCTCCTACAAAATCCTAAACTGAAGTTTTTGGATTTGGAGGCCTCATTTATCATTTACTAATTATGCATACTTATTTTCCTATATTTTCAGATTTATTTTCTATGCCTAAAAGCAAATTTGAATATTAAAATAGTAAGACATATCATCTACACAGAATAGGTTCTGATCTAAGATGTTCAATAATATATTTTTGAACTTCCTCTCTGATGTGAACCAATTTAAATTTATTTTACCAGTTTTCAGAATTATTTCCTAGCCCAAAAATATGTTTCTAGAAACAATAAAAATGAGCAACACTTAGGCAGATCTCATTTCAGCCTAAAATAAATTCTTAACTCACTCTAAAGGTTTTCCAAGTGCTAGGAGAGTTTAAATTTGCATTTGCACATGTGTTTGCCTCACCTTTTAAATATAAATCCTAGTCACCTATTCAAATTTCTAAATTTAATAACCTACAGGGTCTAAAAGGCAAATCCACCCTACTACAGGGTTTAATTTACTATTTCCTAAATTTTCAGGGGCCTAGTTACACATAACAGAGGGTTTTTTTTCCTAATTTTTAATAAGTCCAGGGACTAAAACTGATTTTTAAATGAATTTACATGAATTTCTGAAGGTCCAGGGGCTAGATCAGAAGTTTCTGGGGCTAGCTCGTGTTTTCTGAGATCCTCAGGGGGTAGCGCGTAAGAATCCCAGCCTTTATAATGCGGGGCCGACGTGGACCGTCCGATTCAAAACAGACGGCTGAGATTATAACGCGAAGCGGTACGGGTTAGATCTAATAGGAACCGCACGATTTAAAATGGACGGGCCTCAGGGGGCCACGTCGCCCTGGCTGTGTGCGGGCGGCGCTGCCCGGCGGCACGCGGCGACGGGAGGCGGCGATCTCGCCGGAGAACTTCGGGTTTTCGTCTATACTTCCTAAAACTTGGATTTCTTGGCATAGAACGGAAGAGGGGAGGTCGGGGATCTCACCTCGGGGTTTTTCTTGAGCTCGGAGGCACTGGAACGCGGTCGACGACGAGGTCCGAGGTGAAAACGCGGCGGCGCTCACCGGAGATGTGTCTAGAGAGCAAAACACCGGGTTTCGTTCACCTGCAAGATTCCCTGGAGGCGGTGGAACATGATAAGCACGTTAGATCAGGAAATCCGAGCGAGGATCGAAGGAAAACGGCGGTGGGAGCTTCGGTTCTCACCGGAGAGAAAAATGGCCGATCGGGGAGGAAAAAGGGGCGGACCTCGGCGTTTATATGGGCGAGGGGGCGGCGGGGTCTTGTGGGGTTTGTGTCGCACTGAGATCAGGCGCAGATCGTGGACGCAGGCGGCAAATCCGGACGGGGCGCTCGCGGCGGTTGCTCGGAGCGGGAAAAGACCGGGCGGCGGTTGGAGAGGAAAGTGCCGACAGGTGGGTCCTGCACGGCAGTGAGAGGGAGCGGGGGAAGGAAACTGCGGGCTGCTGGGCCGGCTGAGGTGGGTTTCGGCCCACTGGCCATTTTTCTTTTTCGTTTTCCTTTTCTTTTTCTGTTTTGATTTGAATTTGAATTCTAGTTTGAATCTGAATTGCTTTACCACATGAATTACGTCCAAAATTTTTTAAATTCCCCTCTTTAGCAGGTTTTGGGGTGTTACATTATAGAGGTCCCTGAGCTAGCCGTTGCCACTAGAAAAGGTCCAAACTAGTCTGGCCTTTAACCCCAGACTAGTCCGACTTGCGGGAACCAGTGACATCACACTTCACCTACTAAACGGTCATATCATACCAACTAAACGGTCACCCGCCTTCTTTTGAATTCAAATTATCACAACACCACGGACTAGTCCGATCCACAACGGACTAGTCTGATCTCACATAGAAACAACTGTTCCGGTTGAGAACGGACAAGTTTGGTCCACCGGACAAGTCCGACCTCAATGGGCGTACAAGTCCGACCATCTAGGGCTTAGTCCCTGCAGCTACTTCTAAGTATCAAACGGACTAGTCTGACTCACAGAGGACTAGTCCGATCTCACACAAAACTTCTTGTTCCGGTTGGAAACAGACTAGTCAAAGGGCGGATTGGTCCGGTCCTTCAGGACTTAGCTCCTGAAGAGCTCAGACACACTCTGCACGGACTAGTCCGTCCCCAAACGGACAAGTCCGAACTCACACAGAACCTCTTGGTCCGTCCTCCATCGGATTAGTTCGTTGTTCCGGACTAGTCTGGCCTTCCTTCCAGGACAAGTGCGGCCCTATTCTCAGTGTTGTTCCAAATCTTCACTCCACTCAACCTAGACTCGGACTAAGAGCTCTTAGATGATTCTCAACACTTTGACTCTATGAACACACTCATACTCAAAATCTAAACTCAACGCAAGAGAATTTAATCCCTAAATTATACTCTTCTTGTAAGTTTCCCTTTTCTCCTCTTTTCCCTTTTTGTGTGCGTCCATCTCCGTTGATTTCTTAATCACCTGTACTTACACTTGTAATGCTCATTAGTCCCTTAAGTGTTGTCATTAATCATAAAAACCCACGGGGATTTAGCCTAGATGCACTTTCAATCTCCCCCTTTTTGGTGATTTGATGACAACACTGGAGGTTTTTGATAAAAATGTAAATGAGTTGGTTTTCATAACATAAAAGTGTATAAAAAGCCCCCCTAAAAGTGTGCATGAATAATTTGCAATAAGAGTAATGCACGAGAGTGAATTTTATGGGAGATTTATAGAGTTGTGTGTTATGGTGGGGTGCCTACGTGTGATGCAAATGTTGAGATGTGATAAATAGAAATGAAACATGCATCTCAAATCAAAATTAAAGATCATCACACATACGTAATCCAAAGTAGACTGATATTCAATAAAGTTAACATAGAGTAACATAGCATAAAGTTATTACAACCCAAATATGAAAGTGTAGCAATATTACAACCGAAGTGAGTTGACATAGTTTACTCCCCCTCAATCTCTCCCTCTTTGACATCAAGACACCAAAAAGGAAAAGAAGAGAGCCTAAGTCTAGTCGTCATCGCTCTCACTCTCCTCACCACAATCTTCATCGCTTTGGGTTGCTTCTTCATCTTCCTCCTCATCATCTTGATCTTCCTCTACTTCCTCAACGGTGGGAACAGCACCAGAGGGGCCACCCCCAAGAAGAGCATCCTCTGCCTCCGTGATATCCGGGAAGGGTGTTATCTCCTCGTCATCGGAAGCCTCCGGAGACATAGCAATGTTCGCCTTCTCACAGAGCTTCTTCAGGAACTTGTCTTGCCTTCTAGCTATTTTTTGAGTTTTGACTTCAACTTTTCGGCAAGAGGTGAAGATAGACTTCAAGAATTTTAGGTTGGCACTGGAAGAGTTTATGGAAGAGGAAGAGACAGGAGCAGGTGGAGGAGGAGGTGCATCGGGAGCATCCCTCCTAGAAGCTCCGCCAATCTTTGGCACGATAGGAGGAATTTGAGGGTGAAGGGGTCTATGCTTAACGTCCTTCACAAACTCTAGTCCCAACACCTTCTCAATGAGGCACATGATGAATGGAGCATAACCACATGAGCGGTTGGGAGTGTAGGATATGTTGAAGATGTCGATGTAGATGTAGTCAAACACATTGAATTTTTCATCTTCACAAATCAGCTTCAACTGGTGGCGGAGGTGGCCCTAGATCATCCCAGCATCTCCGTGTTTAGGTGCTAAAGTCTTTCTCAAGATCCGGTTTAGCACAGTAAATAATGGATGGAGGATTTTGGTTGTAGGAGGATTATAAAAGCCAACCTCGTACATGAATTCCATCTCTCCCAAGTCTATCACCATGAGATTTTGAATGATCAACTCATGGCTCAGGGACTCCTCAAGTCCAAGAATCCGTGCAAACTCACTATATAGGACCAAGTATTGGACTCCGTCCGTCATCCATGAAATCTTCCTATCCTCATAGGTGGAGAAGTAGCACGTGGTGTAAAACTAAGCTACCACCTCTGTGTTCCAGTCATATTGAAAGGCAAGGAGATCCTTCAGACCGTGATGCTTAGCGGCTTGTACAACTGCATTGAAGGCTTGATGATTTTTCTTTTCCATGTAGGGCCAATCAACCCACTGAGCTTCAGCAACTGGCGTCTTCATTTTCAAGTAGACAAGGCGATACGGAAGTCACACTAAAAACGATGATCCGGTGTTGCCTTCTCATACTTGTAGGGATCCTTTTCCCTAAATCTCCTCGCCTTTTCAGAGCCTTTCCCATGGAATATGTTGCTCGAAAGCTCCGGTTGCTGGTTGGGGTTATTCATGGGAGGTGTCATGACCAAGGGCCCAATGGGACCTTGTGGGGGAGCACTTGACCCCACGGGATGGACTCAAATGACGACTCCCCCGCTAGCAGGTGTCCTTCTCCTTGGTGCTGCCTTTTTTACGGGCATCTTCTGAACCGGGGCCTTGCCTTTTCTCTTTGCTGCTTCTCCTTCATTCATGGGTCGTTTTCCTTTGTCGGCCGCTTGGGCCCTTTCTTTTCCACCTAAGGAGACTATCCTCTTTCTTCGGCTAGAGCACTCTTTTTCAGCTTGAGCTTGAGCTGCCTCGCTTTCATGTTGCTTCTTGGTTTGAGCTTCACGACGAGCTAGATCTTGCGCAAGTGTCACGTCCTCCTCCTCACGACGGTGGTAAAGCTCTTGTCGAGCTGCTTCTCGCTCTGGGTCGGAGAGGGGTGGAGATTTGTCGTGTTGAGACATGCTAGAAGAACAAACGAGCAAGGATATGAGTTGAGAATAAAGGATTATTGCGATAGAGGTGCAGCAAAAACACTAAGTTAGGGGTTAACTCAAGGTATGGACAGACTTGTCCGGTCTCTCACCGGACTAGTCCGGTCAGGAACGGACTTGTCCGCCTTTTGTCCAGACTAGTCTGGACTACCTCGGGTTAAACCCTAACTATGTGAATTTTCTGCAAATCCTATCAATAGTTCGCAATAACCCTAGGGAGGAATCGCATGAAGATTATAGAGCACTAGACACCCTAGTTTATGGGAGAAACATCCTAGAATCAAGAGGTTTGAAGATATTAGGTTTTGCCCCAAGAACACACCTTGATTGTTCAAATCTGAGGAAATCACCGGATTGAAGAGCAGAGAAGTCCGAAGATTGACTTCCCGAGGCTCCAATGGATAGAGGACTCGGATCCTTTGAAATTTTTGATGAAAAATCTTAAAAACCGCCATTGGGGGCGAGTTTAAGTGATGGCGTGTGTTGAGATGCGTTATGAGTGGAATGGGGGTCTCGGCCCCGGCGGCTGGGTTAAGTACCAATCGTCTGGACTAGTCCATTCGTAGATACCGGACAAGTCCGGTGGCCGGGCCATGTCCGGACTGATATGATAATACGGAATAGTCCGGTGAGGGGCGGACTAGTCCGATGTAGGCTCGTCTAAACCTAGCCAGACTTGTCTAGGACGCCGGACTAGTCCGGCCAATTGAGCGGATTAGTCCGTCCCTTGACATTACACTCTTATATATATGAAGAGATATGCAGGAAATGATCCATATAGATTAATTTTTCACAACTATTCTCAATTAGCATGGCCAGTAGATCACATTCATACAATGGTAATTCTTCAAGGAGATGATAATCAAAAATATTTTGATAGAAAATTGAGAGAGAGTTTTTGAAAAACATGCTTAGTTTTGAAGAGATTAAACAATTAACAATCAGATGTGCAACATCTCTAGCCACATTCCGAGAGTCAAGGATATTTAGTTCATTCCTAAGTTCGCAAAAGCATTTTTCATCTAGAGGCTTGGCGAAGATGTCGGCTAGTTGTTTTTATGTTCTAACATGTGAAATAACTATATCCTTCTTAATTGAGTGATTTCTTAGGAAATGGTGCCGAATGTCAATGTGTTTGGTCCTAGAGTGTTAAACAGGGTTATGGGCAATCTTAATAGCACTCTCATTGTCGCATAGGAGTGGAATATGATTCATATTGAGACCATAGTCTCTTAGAGTTTGTCGCATCCAAAGAAGTTGTGCACAACAACTTCTGGCTACAACATACTCCGCTTTGGCTGTGGATGGGGCAATGGAGTTTTGTTTCTTGGAGTACCATGGCACTAGAGACCTCCCCAAAAATTGACAGGTGCCGGAGGTACTTTTCCTATCCACTTTGCATCCGGCATAATCAGCATCGGAGTATCCGATGAGATTGAACTTGGACACTTTAAGATACCACAACCCTAGGTTAGGTGTATGAACTAGATAGCACAAGATTCTCTTTACATATGTTAGATGACACTCTTTAGGAGCGGCTTGAAACCTTGCACACATGCATACACTTAACATAATATCGGGCCTAGATGCACAAAGGTAAAGAAGGGATCTAATCATGGAACGGTATACCTTTT
The DNA here is from genome assembly GCA_030760725.1 of Neostapfia colusana. NCBI lineage: Eukaryota > Viridiplantae > Streptophyta > Magnoliopsida > Poales > Poaceae > Neostapfia > Neostapfia colusana. The sequence goes on along the minus strand of JASWHV010000018.1, from coordinate 44,668,443 downwards.
GATCCACGCTAGGGCTGTCTTGGTTGAGGTCGAGGTGTCCGTTTGTCACCATTGGCATTTTGATGGGCTTGGCCTTCTCCATGTCAAATTTCTTAAGTATGTCTTGAATGTAGTTGGTTTGATATATGAAGGTGCCTTCTTTGAGTTGTTTCACTTGGAAACCTAGAAAGAACTTCAATTCTCCCATCATCAACATCTCAAACCTCTCCGTCATGATTTTGCTAAATTCTTCACAAAAATATTGATTAGTAGAACCAAATATTATGTCACCGACATAAATTTGGCATACAAATAAGTCATTGTCCAAGTTTTTTTGTGAAAAGTGTATAGTCGGCCTTTCCTATGCTAAAACCATTGTCAATAAGGAAATCTCGAAGACACTCATACCAAGCTCTAGGAGCTTGTTTGAGGCCGTAGAGGGTTTTGTGAAGCTTAAAAACATGGTTAGGATACTTATCGTCTTCAAAGCCGAGTGGTTTCTCCACGTATACTATGTGTCACTACAATACCTACTGTTTTCTATGGAATTTTAAGAATGACATGTACTGATCGTTGCTGCTTTAAATTTTAGAATAACTTGTACACGTGCCAACCCTTAGGTTGGTGGTTCAAGTCAGGGGGGAGAGGCCTCCCAACAGCCTCCCGAGACTTCCTCAGGACCACAGCAGCAGCAGCAACAGCAACCACAGCCACCATCACCGCCAACGGTCATGTTGGCTGATATTGTTGCGGCCATGGTGGGCTAGCACCAGCAGCACACTGAACTGCTGCAAACACTGATTGCTAATACGTCTCAACCAGAGAGGCGTCAAGACCGAGAGGAACGTCAACGAAGTTCCTACTCGGATTTTCTGGCTACTCATCCCCTGGTATTCTCAAGGGCAGATGAACCCCTCGATGCAGACAACTGGCTCCGCACGATGGAGATGAAGTTTGGGCTGCTCCAAGTTAGTGAGCAGCGAAAGACGCAGTTTGCGGCCCAACAACTTCAAGGGTCTGCGAGCGCTTGGTGGGCAAACTTTTGTGCCTCGCAACCCACCGAGCGAGTGCTTACCTGGGCGGAGTTCCGGACGGCCTTCAGGGCCTATCACATACCGCCATATCTTATGGACAGGAAGACGCAGGAGTTCCTTCACCTGCAGCAAGGGCAATAGGAACGCACTGGAGTACTCCAGGGCGTTCAATGATCTCGCGCTGTACGCTTCCTATCACGCCGATACGGATGAGAAGCGGCGATACACTTTTACCAGGGGCTGAATCCGCTCCTGAAGGACAAGCTGGCAATGTTCAATCGCGGCAGCCTCAATGATATAATTGATGCTTCGATTTTGCAAGAGGACTCCGGCAAGGAGTTAGCGGCGGCGGAGAAGAAGAGAAGCGCACCGCAGAGCAGCGGAGAGGGAGGTGGTCCTCCCCAAAAATACCGGATGGTGTATCGCTCACCATCGGGTCAACGCTGAGAGCCACCACAGTGACCGATGCAATTTCGCAGTCAGCCGTATTGACCACCGGCGTTCCGACCGGCCTTACCAGCACCACCTCCGCAGCAACAACAGCAGCAGCGGGCGATGCCGCGTGCGTTTGCACCTCAGCAGCGCATGCCGGGCTTTCATCCTCCAAGTACGGGCCAGCCATCGACCGCATGCTTCAAATGCGGTCGTCGAGGACATTTCACCAACAACTGCCCCGACAGGCAAGCAGCGGAGTGGCACCACAGTTTCTGGGGAGGAATCAGCCCCGGAATCCCATTTATGCGCTGCGGGCAAACCCTAAGCCTGGCACCGCACACCAACTCGCCATAGAGTACGTGCCGGAGGGAGAACCCACCCTTGCGGGTATGTTCCAACTCCACACGCATACCATCCTATTTTTATTTGATTCAGGTGCCACGCATAATTTCATTAGCCAAGATTTTATTGCTAAATACAGCTTGCAAATACTACCCACCAAAAGTCCTTACTTGATTTGTTCACTGGGTGGGATAATTTCAGCAAGCATGATGGTTTTGAAAGCACCATTATGCTTAAGGGGTAGAATATACCCTACGTCTCTCATAGCTTTAGAGGGAAAAAAGGTCGATGTCATCTTAGGGATGTCGTGGTTAACCCGCCACGACGCTGTTTTAGACACCGTCCTACGAGTCGTGCATCTACACCCCAAAATGCACGAGTCTCATTCGTTATTTCTGGATAGTCCAGAAATAAAGCTTCCAAGTGTATATCAATCCACCACCATCAGATTGGAAGACATTCCAGTAGTCTGTGAGTTCCCTGACGTGTTCCCGGATGATTTACCAGGGATGCCGCCCGACATAGAGGTGGAGTTCAAGATTGAGCTTGCACCAGGAACTATGCCAAAAGAGTTGGCAGAATTGAAAACGCAGTTGACGGACATGCTGGAAAAGGGTTTTATTAGGCCGAGCTCCTCGCCATGGGGCTGTTCGGCATTATTTGTGAAAAAGAAAGATGAGACGTTGCGGCTTTGCGTGGACTATCTGAATGTAGCCTAGAGGGGGGTGAATAGGCTTTTTGATTCTTTGTTAATCCTTGAAACACTTAATAGATTTATCAAATACAGGGAAATCGGACTAGTCCGGTACTGTGCGGACTAGTCCGGTATGCGTGGACTAGAAAGATCAAGGTTGATCAATATTTTCACTTCTAGTACCCTATGCGGCGGAAATTAATTGGGAACTTATTTGTATTACAACAGTGAAACAATGAATGACAGAGATCAACTTTAATTTCAATTTTTCAACGTGAATTACACAAGATTAAGTAAACCCTAGAATATGATGAACAATAAAACACAAGAGCAAGAGACAAGATTTTATCCCGAGGTTAGATCCCACGAAGGAAATCTATGTCCCCGTTGAGGAGCCCATGAAGGACCGGGTCTTCACCAACCCTACCCTCGTCGAATCGCCACAGAGGCCGATTCTCTTCCACTAATCACAAAGGGCAAATAAATCGTTCAAGGGGCCTTCTCACAAGTTGAGGGCTCCCCAAGAATTACAATGAATGAATACCACCAAGCACACTCAAAAGATGTACAATAAATGAACAAGAGTGTGCGAGAGATCAAACCCAAGAGCTCAAGATGTGTAGAACAAGTCTCTCCTTTGATCAATTGCTAATCCTCAAAGATTTGATCCTTTTAGGGTTAGAATGTGTGGAGAGATGTGAAATTTTTGGCTCTTGGAAGGTGTGACGGCGCAGGGGGTCGAGAGAGGTTGTAGTATGGCCGTACACCTCTATTTATACTAGGGTTTCCAAAGGTTACCGTTAGGGTTTGCGATGTCCGGACTAGTCCGTGGTGGACTCCGGACTAGTCTGGTGTGCGGCGTGTGGAAAACCCTAAGTGTTGTGAGATACCGGACTAGTCCGTAAGAGTGCGGACTAGTCCGTTATCTACTCAAAGACAAATCGGACTAGTCCGGTTGATATCGGACTAGTCCGCACATGCTGACTTTTGTGCAGTTAGTGTAATTTCTTTCACTTGAGCTCTTGGGGTGTGTTTCTCCAACACACTCCATACTTAGTAATCTAATCTTTTAATCTCCTGAGCTCTTATCATTTTAGATCCTCATTCTCCTTTCTTTTTGCGCTTTCTTCCTAATTTCTTTAAAAACCTACGCTCATCTCAACGATTTTGTTAGGGTCTCATTTTTTTGTCATAAATCAACCAAAACCCACAAGGGATGCCTAGATGCACTTTCAATCTCCCCCCCTTTTTGGTGATTGGTGACAACCAATTGAGATCATACAAATATGATAAAAAATTCAGATTTTCAAAAAGTGTGCACATATGAGCTTTGAGCAAAATAGGCAATATAGACATAAGACATATGTGCACTCTTTATGGTGGGGTGCGAAACTATGTGTGTGAGCAATAATTTTGATGTGAATATCATAATAAGCATAATCATAATATCATCAAGAGTCTCAATCCTATATAGCAGTTTTAAACATACACCATTAATCATAAGCATAACATAGTCATCATTTCACAGCACATGTCCAAAAGCATAATGATAGCATAAGTCTTACAAAAGCCCACTTCTTAAACTAGGACACAAAAAGAAGAACCTACGACCTAAGACTCCCCCTCAATCTCTCCCCCTTTGGCATCAAGGCGCCAAAAAGAAGGAGAGGAGGGATCTACTTGTCGTCATCGGCTCACTCCTCGCTGTCGGTCCTTTCTTCATCTTCATCATCAGGCTGAGGAGGAGGAGGAGAAGAACCACTCGTCGTGCCCCGGGAGCCAAAGTAGGCACACTCTGATGGAGAGAGAACGTGGGAGGAGTTGTGAGGTTGAAGGAGATTAGGAATGAGCCGGCCCTAGGGTTATGTAGTCGAAATATCGGACTAGCCCGTGGTCGAACCGGACTAGTCCGGACTAGCGGACCAAGTGCGGACAAGTCTGCAATGTGCGGACTAGTCCGGGGTGACCACAGACTAGTCCATGGTCCCTTGTACAGAAAAGTACAAACACTTATATATATGTATTCAATGGTTCTTTATAAGGAATAGGGGACAAAGGCACATAGATATTCTTGATGAATATTGTCGAAGTGTGTGGTCGACACTTCCCCCGGACCTGCTCTGGGCAGCCCGCGGAGGTTCTTTTTCGGAGGGGCTAGTCGCTTGCGGAGAGCTTAAGCGTAGGGACGAGTGAGGGAGGAGCTTGACACGGCGAGTTTTACATGGTTCAGGCCGCCGGAGCATAAAACCCTACGTCCACGGTGAGCAGAGGTGCTCGCTGTATTGCTTGTTGCTCAGAACCGGAGTCCTGAGCTTGAGGATGAGTTATGCCTAGAGTTTGAATGGCTAGAGTGCGAACCCTTGCTAACGTTGCCTACCCGAGCCTTTTATAGTCTAAGGCTCGTGTGGCTTACAGGGGGGGCCCAGGACCCGACAGGTGGTCCCGGGGAGATTTCCTGCCGACTATCGTATCTGCAGTTATGCCGGCAGTTGTCTCTGGCGAAGGCTTCCGAGTCTTCGTCCTGCCGCCCTGCCCATGTCGCATGCTAGTCGTAGTGGTTGATGACGGCGGGGGCGGCAGGGGATGTCTTGTCGCTGTGTTTATTGGCTGGCAGGTTCTGACACTGCGTGCCAGTCTGCGATGCGACTGGGCGCAACGGCACCTGACAGAGGCGTGCTCCGCGTCTTGGGAAGGCGCGGGCCTTGAATACCTTGTACGGGCAAGGTATGGTGCGTCTTTATGCCCGCTGCCTACCGCGCGAGGGCAGGCAGCGTTGTCCTGCTGGACATGTGGCGGGCCCGGAGCTCTCCTCTGAGGAGAGGGAGGTCCGGCCCCGCGGGACACGTGGAGCCTTCGGACCTCTCCCCGCGGAGGGGGGAGGTCCGGCTTCTGTCGGCCACATGGCGGGCCTGGAGCTCTCCTCTGTGGAGGGGGAGGTCCGGCCCCACGGGACACATGGCGCCTTCGGAGCTCTCCCCATGGAGGGGGAGGTCTGGCTGCTGTTGGCCACGTGGCAGGCCCGGAGCTCTCCTCTGAGGAGAGGGAGGTCCGACCCCGCTGGACACGTGGCGCCTTAGGAGCTCTCCCTGCGGAGAAGGGCGAGATCCTTAGGCATTTTCCCCTGTGCGCGGGGGTACCCCATATTGCGGGTACCGACAGTGGCCCTCGGGCCCATCTCAGGGGAGATAGCGAGCCCGAGGTGGGGCCTCCGTCTCTTCAGTTCCGCGCACTTTCTCTAAGTACCGCATTGACCGCTGCCGGAGCACAAAAGTCGCGGGATCGTGGGTGCGTGCGCCCACTTGATGGTTGCTTTTACTTCGGCGGTTCCCAAGTCTGCCACTTCTGCATGTTGCGGCGCTTTCTTCGGGAACCGCCGAAGCGCCTTGCCGGCTCGTCTTCTTGGGAGACTGACTCCTTGACCCACCGCTTCAGCTGGGTAGCTTGGGCCCACCTGTCATCAGCGCTCCGTCTTGGAGCCGATGCGGTTGCCGATGCGGCGTATTCGAAGAGTTTTGAATCGCTTTGAATCGTACCTGGGAAGTGTGAAGGGAAGCCACAACGTGGGTAGGTTCCCTTTATAAGGCTTCCAGCACTTGCACCTTCGTTGAGTCTCTACGACCTTGTCTTCTCCCATGGCTTCTAACCCGCCTTCGGAGGAGGATCGCTCTCGATTTCCTCCGGCGGTGGCTTCTGCACCAAGTCAGGGATCCAGGGAGCCTGCATGCCTTGCCTCTGGAGGTGGCGCCTCCAAGAGGCCCCGGGTTTATCATCCTGACTGGACTCTTCTTGAGCGACGACTGGCTGAGGGTTCCCAGGCGTTGCGTCCTTTCTCCTCAGGCGGTGGAGTCTCCAAAGAAACTGCTGACACGTCGAGGAGGCTTCAGAAGCATCCTTGATGACACCGGCCCTTGCGCTGGTGGTGGCCGAGGTGATCCCTGCGCTCGGGTCAGAGGAGTCTTCAAGGAAGCTGCGTCCTCTCTCCTCAGGCGGTGGAGTCTCCAAAGAAACTGCTGACACGCCGAGGAGGAATCTAGACGGCAGAGTCTCCAAGGAAACTACTGAAGCGGCGGAGGGGGCTTCAGAAGCATCCTTGATGACACCGGCCCCTGCGCTGGTGATGGCCGAGGTGATCCCTGCGCTCGGGTCACGGAGCGGGAGAACGCCGCCAGGGCTGAAGTTGGGGACGTGGCCGTTCTTGCAGCTTCTAGGTTCTGGACGTGCCAGGGGAACCCTAGGGCTTGTTTCTTTCTTTTTTATCGAGTCTGTAGTCCAGCTCATGGAGCCATGAATACATAGACTCTTATGACCCTTTGTGCCTGTGATGCCCTTGTCTTCTTCTTGGTTTCGCCTGGCCGAGCCCTTAGCTCCACAAGGTACTCAGAGGCCTTCACCAATCTCGAAGCTCTGCACAGACACCTTCCTCGGGTCCTTACTGTATTAAGGGCCCCGGAGGTCTCCGGAGCTCGCCCCATGAGGACGGGGAGGTCCGGATCTGCCGGCCACGTGGCGGGCCCGGAGCTCCCCTCTAAGGAGAGGGAGGTCCGGCCCGGTGGGACACGTGGAGCCTTCTGAGCTCCCCCCCGGAGGGGGAGGCCCGGCTTCTGCCGGCCACGCGGCGGGTCCAGGGCCCCTCCTGAGGAGGCGGGAGCTCCAGCTCCGCTGGACACGTGGGGCCTTCGGAGCTCCCCCCCAGAGGGGGAGGTCCGGCTTCTACTGGCCACGTGGCGGGTCCAGAGCCCCTCTTGAGGAGGTGGGAGCTCCGGCCCCGCTGGACACGTGGGGCCTCTGGGGCCCGCCCCTACGGAAGGGGCAGGGTCTGGATCTCTCGGTTTTGCGCGGTCCGTAGCGGCCCCCTGGTAGGCGTGGCCAACTGTCTAGGTACTCCTACCATACTCCTGCGGGAAGCCAAGGCCGGAGGGTCCTGCACACAAACAAGGGAAACGTAATTCTCCTTGTGGCTCCCCCCTTTCCGATCTCATAGTCTTATTTGGCTCACAATCCCGATCCGGTGCACGGTGCTTGGGAATTTTGGTGCACGACGTGTCGGGGGCTTGGGGCCCCCTGGCCATCGGCAGGTCTCTCAAGTGCGACCGCCCCAGGTAGGATAGCGAATGCCGACTAGAGGTGAGAATGGGAAAAAGGAGACTGGGTGTATGGTGAACATACCCAGGAAGTGCGGTCATAAAAATTAATACATAATTTGAATGAGCATAAGGGAAGAGCAAAGTAGGACATGTTCTTTCCCTATAAATTTCCATAGGAGGAAAACAGGCTAAACATGGAGGCCACGACCCATCCCATTAAAAAGGGAAGCAAGACTCTACGCGCTTGGAGTCGGAACCAGGCAAAGCTGAACGTAGTCCTGGACCGTCCCCTGATACTTAGCTGCTCCGAGCGCTGTTCCTGGACTCTATGGAATCTATTAGAAAGAAGAAACTGTCCTACTACTGTTCTAAGGGTAGAACTTACGGAGGAGTTCGATGTCCAGGGGTTCGGGAGCGGATCCCCATCCTCGGTGGAAAGGCGTACGCACCCGGGGCGGCATACTTTCGTGACTCGGAAGGGACCTTCCCAACTAGGGGAGAGTTTGTGGGTCCCTTCGCGAGAAAGTATGCGCCGCAGCACCAGGTCGCCTTCCTGCAGCTCCCGGACACGCACAGACCTTTAGTGGTAGCGGCGGAGCGCTTGTCTGTACCATTCGTTACGGAGTGCTGCATGCAACCGGACCTCGTCGACGAGGTCGATGTCTCCGCGCCGGAGGTTGTCCTGCGCGGCTTCGTCGTAAGCTCGGACGCGGTGAGACTTCATGGTGATCTCTGGGGGAAGCACAGCTTCGGCCCCATACACCATGAAGAAGGGTGTCTCTCCGGTGGCCCGGCTCTGGGATGTCCGGTTAGCCCATAGTGTGCTCGGAAGCTCATCCACCCAATTGGCACCATGTTTCTTCAGGCTGGCATAGGTGCGGGTCTTGAGGCCCCGAAGAATCTCGGCGTTGGCCCTCTCGACTTGCCCATTGCTCTTTGGGTGAGCAACAGAGGCATAGCACACCTTGATGCCGAGGTCTTCGCAGTAGTCTTGGAAGGCTGCGCTGGTGAACTGGGTCCCGTTGTTGGTGATGATTCTGTTTGGGACCCCAAACCGGCAGACAATCGACTTGATGAACTTTACTGCGGATTTCTTGTTGATGGTGACGACTGGTGTGGCTTCCGGCCACTTGGTGAACATGTCGATGGCGACATAGAGGTACTGGAATCTTCCGACGTCTCTGGGGAATGGTCCTAGGATGTCCAACCCCATACGGCAAACGGCCATGAGGGTGGGATCATCTGTACCGCCTGAGCCGGTGTATGGATCTGCTTGGCATGGAACTGGCACGCCTTGCAGCTCTCGACCAGCTTGACGGCATCCTAGAGTGTTATCGGCCAGTAGAAGCCATGCCGGAAGGCTTTACCACCAAGCGTGCATGAGGAAAAGTGACTCCCACATTCGCCTCCATGGATCTCAGCGAGCAAGTCGCAGCCTTCCCCCTGGGTTATGCACCGCAATAGGACGTGGTTGGCGCCACGCCGGTAGAGATCCCCTTCTACCAGCACGTATCTCTTAGCCATGCGCATGATCCGTTTAGCAGATACATGTTCATCAGGGAGGATGTTATCTTTCAAGTAGTCCCGGATCTCCGTGATCCATGCATCGGGTCTGACTTGAGCTTCTAGATCTTGAGCGCTGGGTTGCACAGAGTCCCGAGTGACGCTTACGATCCTTGGCGGCGTCCATGGCTGCAGGACCGCCGGGACCGCCAGCTTCGAGGTGCTGGTCCAGCCCCCTTCGCCCGGCTCGGCGGGCCGGGCTGTGGGCCGCAGCAACGTCCTCTCGAAGACTCCTTCGGGCACAGGGGCTCTGGTGGAAGCCTTCGTTGAAAGGTCGTCAGCTGCGGCATTGCCAGCGTGCGGTACGTGGCGCAGGTCCAAGGCAGGAAGTCTTTCTCCAACATCTGCACGTGGAGCAGATAAGCAGCTAGCTATGGGTCATTGCAGGAGCATTCGCCCTTAACTTGCTTGATAACCAGCTGGGAGTCGCCCTGTGCCAACAACTGGAGAGTGCCCAGAGATAGGGCTGTCTGTAGGACAAAGATGAGTGCTTCATACTCTGCCATGTTGTTGGTTGCCTTGAAATTGAGATGCACCACGTACCCAAACTGCTCCCCCGATGGCATGAGAAGCAGTACGCCGGCACCGGCCCCCTGCTTTCACGAGGAGCCGTCGAAGAAGAGCGTCCAGTGGGGCTCGGTGAAGACCGGAGCTCGGTACTCTGGTTCACCGTCTTCGTGGCCCCCTGGGTCAGCCTTCGTTGGTGTCCACTCTGCCACGAAGTCAGCCAACGCTTGGCTTTTGACTGCATGGCGAGGAAGGAAGTCCAGCTCGAACTCCGCCAGCTCCGCTGCCCATTTAGCGACGTTGCCAGTCGCATGGGGGCTGTGAAGGATCGTCTTCAGCGGATAGGAGGTGACTACCGAGACCCGGTGGGCCTGAAAGTAGTGGCGGAGCTTCCTGGACGCCACGAGCACTGCATACAGCAGCTTGTGGACCTCTAGGTACCTTGTCTTGGCATCGTGAAGGACTTCGCTGATGTAGTAGACAGGCCTCTGGATGGTTCGGAACCTCTCTCTTAGGTCTGAGAGGTCTTTATCCATTGGCTCTGGCCCGCTGGAGGTGAGTGGGTCCAGGGGGGGCTTCTGGGAATTGGAACTCGAAGGCTCTTAAGCCACCTTGGCCCTCCGGGAGGTCCTGCTGGATCTCCGGGAGGTCCCGTTGGGCCCCAGGGGGGTTCCGCTGGACCCTCGGGAGGTTGTCTTGGAGGTCCGGGAGGCCGCCCTGGACCTCCGGGAGGTTGTCTTGGAGGTCCGGGAGGCCGTCTTGGACCTCCGGGGTTTCCTGGTGTCTGTCTTCTGCTGCTGGAGCAGGCTGTGAAGACGAGAGGTCCGGCCGCTCTGCGACGAGGACCATACTCACCACTTCAGTTGTCGCCGCGATGTAGCGCAACAGATGCTCTCCGGGCTCGGGGGCTACCATGATAGGTAGGGTCATCAGGAGTCGCTTCAACTCCTGGAAAGCTTCTTCTGCTTCGTCAGTCCAGGCAAATGGACCGGATCTGCGCAGGAGCTTAAAGAAGGGGAGCGCCCGCTCTGCTATCCTCGGTATAAACCGACTCAGCGTGGCCAGGCATCCCGTGAGTTTCTGGACTTCTTTGATTCGGGCGGGGGCCGCATCAAGTCGATGGCCTTGATCTTCTCTGGGTTAGCCTCAATTCCTCGGTGTGAGACCAGGAATCCTAAGAGTTTTCCAGAGGATACGCCGAACACACACTTGTCGGGGTTCAGCTTGGTGCGCGTAGAGCGCAGTTTGTCGAAGGCTAAGGCCGGGTTATCTAGTAGGGATGAACTCTGCCTGACCTTAACAACGATGTCATCGACATACACTTCAACTAAGTCTCTTATCAACTCCCCGAAGTTTTTTTGCATTGCATGTACAAAGGTAGGGAGAGCGTTCTTTAGGCCATAAGGCATAGAGACATAACAGTACAGACCGTCTACTGTGATGAAGGAGGTGTGCTCTTCATCTTCTCTAGACATAGGGATCTGATGGAAACCCGAATAGGCGTCTAGGAAGCACAGCATATCACAGCCTGATGTCGAGTCTACTATTTGATCTATTCTAGGGAGAGGGAATGGATCTTTGGGACATGCCTTATTGAGACGGGTGTAGTCGATGCACATCCGGAGCTTCCCGCCGGCCTTCGGGACAACAACAGGGTTCGCCAACCACCAGGGGTGGTGGACTTCCCGTATGAAGCCAGCGTCCAGCAGCTTCTTGATTTCTTTGCGGATGAAGTTTTGCCACTCGATGGACTGCTTGCGGGGCTTCTGTTGGACTGGCCGGGCGTCGGGGAAGACCTTTAAGTGATGCTCGATCACTTCCCTAGGGATCCCCGGCATCTGCGACGGCTGCCATGCAAACACGTCGACGTTGTGCCGGAGGAAGGTGACGAGCGCGCCTTCCTATTTGCTATCCAGGCCCCCGGCTACCCGGGTGGTCTGGGTGGCATCGGCGGCAATTTGGACGAGCTTCAAGGGGATGTCGCCCTCGTCGAGGGGTTGCACACGGGGTGTTGCGGTAGAGGCACGGTGGCGTGCACTCGGGTGGAGCCGGTTTGGTTCTGCACTGCTAGGGGTTGGTGCTCTAGCTGTTGCAAGCGCTTGGAGCTTTTCCAAGGCTGACACTGCGGCAGTGCGGTCTCCATGAATCCTGAGGACGCCTGTCGGTGTAGGCATCTTCAAGACGAGGTAGCCGTAGTGGGCTACTGCCGTGAATCGGTACAGGGCTGGCCTGCCAATTATGGCGTTGAAGGGGAGGTCGATCTCCGCCACGTCGAACAGAATGTACTCTGTCCGATAGCTGTCCGGTGTCCCAAAGGTCACCGAGAGGCTGATGTGGCCGTAGGGAACGACCTGTCCCGGCCCTACCCCTGAGAACGGGCTCGATGGGGTGAGCTTGGCCATCGGGATCTGCAGCTTCTGGAAAGCTGCGCGACTGATGAGGTTCAGTCCAGCCCCGCCATCCACCAAAACGTGGTACACCCTCACGTTGGCGATGGTGGGAGCCACCAAGAGCGGTAGTTCGCCGGCCCCAGCCATGTTCCTGGGGCAGTCGGTGGCATCGAAGCTGATGGGGGTTCCCATCCACCTGAGGTGCGGCGCGGCACTCGGGAGGGAAGCCACCAACGCTACCGCTCGGCACAGGGTCTTAACCGCGCTTCGAGATGAGGGGTCAGCGGACCCACCGTAGATGACGTAGAGCATCTTCCGGCGCTCGTCATCACTGGAGCTGGAGCTCTCATGATTGCGCACCGCCTTCACGGCGCGCTGAGGCTCCTGGAACTCCACCTGGTGGTCGACGTTGTCTGGGGCGTCGACCTTCTGCTTGCCCTCCCTTTGACGGTAGGGTGGGGCATCAGCTAGAAGCTGCTTCCCTTTCCGGAAGCGCTCCGCGAGCTTCTGAATCTCCCGGCACTCGGCAGCAGTATGGTAACTGGTGCCGTGCACGGGGCATAGCTCGCCTTGGCCACCGTCTGGAGCTGGTGACCGTCGCGGCCTTTTGTCGGGGCGCGGCCCCCGAGCTCCACTGGGTGCCGCTTCTGCGGCAATGGGGGCCGCGGCCGGCGGTTTCATCTTGCCACCGCCCCGGTTCTTGATCTTCCTGCCACTTCCATAGGAAGCGGCACCAGATCCTGGCTGCCCTCCTGACTCAGAGGCTGGCAGGGAGTGCCAGTTCCGCCCTTTTGCTGCTCTGGCACACTTGTCTGCCAGGCTGAAGAGCTCTGAGACGTCGCGGACCTCTCTGGTTGCGAGCTTCTCGAGCATCTTCTTGTACCGAACGCCTTGCCGGAACGCCACCGCCACAGAAGCATTTTGGATATGTGGGATGGTGTTCCGTACCTGAGAGAACCGTTGGATGAAAGAGCGCAGCGATTCTCCAGGTTGTTGCTGGATGGCATGGAGGTCGAGCTCCGTGCCAGGCCGGGTGTAGGAACTGCCGAAGTTGGCGGTGAACTGCCGGCAGAGCTCTCCCCAGGAAGTTATCGAACCCTGGGGGAGGTTCATGAGCCAAGACCGGGCTGGGCCGGTCAAGGCGACGGGGAAGTAGTTGGCCATGATGACCTCATCCCCTCCTGCGGCAAGTACGGCGGTGGAGTAGATCTGGAGGAACTCCGCCGGGTTGACGCTGCCATCGTACTTCTCGGGCAGGTGCGGTCGAAACTTGCGCGGCCACCTCGCGAAGCGAAGGTGGGGCGCCAGGGCTGCACATCCTGCTCCTGTTGCTGCAGGCGTTGGTGCCGCGAACGCTTGGTTCGCTGCAGGCACTATGTACCCCGGTATGGTCAAGGCTGCGCCATAGACCGGGGGCGCCGTTTGCAGGGCATATGGCTGTGGCATATGCTGCGTGGCGTATGCCTGGGGCATAGATCGCGTAGCGAAGGTCTGCGCCTCAGGCAGGGTCGAGGCTGACGTCATGCTGCTGCCGGCCTCTTGGTTGCGACGCCTTTCTCGTCGTCGCTCGAGGAACACTCGGGCATCATGGCCCAAGTGGCATCGTTCCAGCTCTATCCTCAGGTCCGTCGATAGGGGCCTGGTGGAGCTGGAGTCCGCCGTCTGCTCGTCAACCTTTGGCGTGCGCGTCAGCGACACAACCGGTTGTCCAGGGCGTCGTCCCCGCCGAAGTCGAGGGTTTACGGCGGCGACGACAAGACGGTCTACTTCGCGAATCCACTGCCGGGTCGCTGCCTGAGGCGCGTCCCCAGCAGGCGTATTGCGCAGTAGCGCTCTTGCTGCAGCTAGCGCACCCCCGTGGGGAACGCTCAGCGCTGCAGAAGATCTCACACTAGTTAGATCCTGCATTGCCGGAGTCGGCTGCTGGCTTCCAGCTTGCGCCGACACACTCCGTCCTGAGTGTGTCGACACGTGTTCCCCGCTAGTCACGGTCCGTCGTGAACGCGGGGGAGGAGAGCTTGCCGCTGAAGGAAGCTTCGTCATCTTCGTCGGCAGAAACTCGTCGCGCAAGGGAAAAGCCCCCTTCCTGGCGCGCCAAATGTCGAAGTGTGTGGTCGACACTTCCCCCGGACCTGCTCTGGGAAGCCCGCGGAGGTTTTTTTTTCGGAGGGGCTAGTCGCTTGCGGAGAGCTTAAGCGTAGGGACGAGTGAGGGAGGAGCTTGACACGGTGAGTTTTACGTGGTTCAGGCCGCCGGAGCATAAAACCCTACGTCCACTGTGAGCAGAGGTGCTCGCTGTATTGCTTGTTGCTCAGAACCGGAGTCCTGAGCTTGAGGATGAGTTATGCCTAGAGTTCGAATGGCTAGAGTGCGAACCCTTGCTAACGTTGCCTACCCGAGCCTTTTATAGTCTAAGGCTCGTGTGGCTTACAAGGGGGGGCCCGGGACCCGACAGGTGGTCCCGGGGAGATTTCCTATAGACTATCGTATCTGCAGTTATGCTGGCAGTTGTCTCTGGCGAAGGCTTCCGAGTCTTCGTCCTGCCGCCCTGCCCATGCCGCATGCTAGTCGTAGTGGTTGATGATGGCGGGGGCGGCAGGGGATGTCTTGTCGCTGTGTTTATTGGCTGGCAGGTTCTGACACTGCGCGCCAGTCTGTGATGCGACTGGGCGCAACGACACCTGACAGAGGCGTGCTCCGCGTCTCCGCGTCTTGGGAAGGCGCGGGCCTTGAATACCTTGTACGGGCAAGGTATGGTGCGTCTTTACGCCCGCTGCCTACCGCGCGGGGGCAGGCAGCGTTGTCCTGCTGGACACGTGGTGGGCTCGGAGCTCTCCTCTGAGGAGAGGGAGGTCCGGCCCCGCGGGACACATGGAGCCTTCGGACCTCTCCCCGCGGAGGGGGGAGGTCCGGCTTCTGTCGGCCAGGTGGCGGGCCCGGAGCTCTCCTCTGTGGAGAGGGAGGTCCGACCCCGCTGGACACGTGGCGCCTTCGGAGCTCTCCCTGCGGAGAAGGGCGATATCCTTAGGCATTTTCCCCTATGCGCGGGGGTACCCCATATCGCGGGTACCGACAAATATGATCAGTAAACATGCAACAATCAAGCTATGACCATAATTCATCAATATCAAATAACTAACATAGTTTTTAGGAGAAAAAAATAGAGAGAGATGATTTTTCAACACAATTAACATGATTTTTAGGATGGCATACAGGTATGCAAGTTTTCGAGCCACGTTCCGAGCATCAAGGATATTTAGTTCATTTCGGAGCTCACAAAAGCATTTTTCATCAAGTGGATTGGTAAAGATATCGGCCAGTTGTTTTTTCGTGTTGACATGGGAAATGGCTATGTCTCCTTTCATTGAGTGATCTCTCAAAAAATGATGTCGGATATCTATGTGTTTGGTTCTAGAGTGCTCAACAGGGTTATGGGCAATTTTAATTGCACTCTCATTGTCATAAAGGAGTGGAATACGGCTCATATTGTAACCGTAATCCCTTAGAGTTTGTCGCATCCAAAGGAGTTGTGCACAACAACTCCTGGCAGCAACATACTCTGCTTTGGCCGTGGATAAGGCAATTAAGTTTTGTTTCTTGGAGGACCAAGAAACTAAGGATCTACCTAAGAATTGGCAAGTACCGGAAATACTTTTTCTATCTACCTTACATCCGGCGTAATCTGCATCGGAGTAGTCAATGAGATTGAATTTTAAACCTTTGGGATACCAAAGGCCTAGGTTGGGTGTATGAACTAAATATCTCAAGATCCTTTTAAAGGCTGTCAAATGACATTCCTTAGGATTGGCTTGAAACCTTGCACACAAACATACACTCAACATGATATCAGGACTAGATGCACATAAATAAAGTAAGGAGCCAATCATGGAACGATATACCTTTTGATCCACATTTGGTCCATCTTCATTGAGATCCAAGTGTCCATTTGTCGCCATGGGAGTATTTATGGGCTTTGCTTTGTCCATTCCAAACTTCTTGAGAATGTCTTGAGTGTGCTTTGTTTGACTTATGAACGTCCTGTCCTTTTGTTGCTTCACATGGAATCCCAAAAAGTACCTCAACTCTCCCATCATGGACATCTCGAATCTATCTGTCATAATCTTACTAAATTCTTGACAAAAGGATTTGTTAGTTGAACCAAATATAATATCGTCAACATAGATTTGGCAAATGAAGAGATCATCATCAAAGTGTTTAGTAAACAAAGTGTAATCAGCTTTTCCAATCTTGAAGTCATTTTCAATCAAAAAATCTCTAAGGCACTCATACCAAGCTCTAGGAGCTTGTTTGAGGCCATAGAGAGCCTTACACAGTTTGAAAACATAGTCGGGGTACTCTTGATCTTCAAAACCGGGTTGTTGCTCCACGCACACCTCCTCCTTGATCGGTCCGTTGAGAAAGGCGCTTTTCACGTCCATTTGATAAAGCTTGAAATCATGGTGAGTAGCATATGCAAGTAATATACGAATCGATTCAAGCCTAGCTACGAGAGCAAAAGTCTCGTCGAAATCCAAACCTTCGACTTGTGAGTAGCCTTTTGCCACAAGTCGTGCCTTGTTCCTTATTACCACTCCATGTTCGTCTTGCTTGTTGCGGAAGACCCATTTAGTGCCGACGACGTTAGACTTGGGTCTTCCAACAAGCTCCCACACTTCGTTCCTTTTGAAGTTGTTCAATTCTTGTTGCATCGCCATCACCCAATCCAGATCTTTTAATGCATCCTCAACCCTGTATGGTTCCAAAGAAGATACAAAAGAGTAGTGTTCACAAAAATTAGCTATGCGAGATCGAGTTATTACTCCCTTTTGGATGTCACCAATTATGTTGTCGACGGGGTGATCTCTTTGGATGCTTTGGTGTACTATTGGATGTGTCACTTGTGGTCTTGAATCTTCATTATTATCTTCTTCTCCCCCTGGATAGTTGCCCTCATTGATGTTTTGATCTTCTTGAGGTTGATCTTGTATGGAAGCTCGCCCTTGATCATTTTGCTCCACCTGTGGTTCATTTTCTTCATTCGCATTTGAAGGTGGCACTTGTGATCGAACATCGCCCAATGCCATTCTTCTCAATGCTTGACATGGAACTTCTTCTTGATCTAGCACACATTGATCAACTTTCTCTTCTTGAGAGCCGTTAGTTTCATTGAACACTACGTCACGTGCTACTTCAACAAGTCTGGAGGTTTTGTTGAAGACACGATAAGTGTAGGAGTTCGAATCATAGCAAAGTAAGGAACCTTCATCGGACTTCGAAGCAAACTTTGAAGCCCTTGGCTTCTTGTTTAAAATATAAAATTTTGAACCAAAAACTCGAAAATATGAAATATTCGGCTTGTTACCCGTGAGTAGTTCATATGAAGTTTTCTTGAGCAACCGATGAAGATATAGTCGGTTTATGGCGTGACAAGCGGTGTTAACTGCTTCAGCCCAAAACCTATCCAAAGTCTTGTATTCATCGAGCATTGTCCTCGTCATCTCAATGAGAGTTCTGTTTTTCCTTTTGGCTACTCCGTTTTGTTGAGGAGTATATGGTGCTGAAAATTCATACTTTATCCCTTCTTCGTCTAGATACTCCTCAACTTGGGTGTTCTTGAATTATGTCCCATTGTCACTTCGTATGTTCTTGATCTTCAATGAGAATTCATTTTGGGCACGCTTGATGAACTTCTTGAGGGTTCCTTGAGTTTCTGTCTTATCATGCAAAAATAAAACCCTCGTGAAGCGTGAAAATCATCAATAATGACTAGACCGTATTTATTACCACCGATGCTTATGTAAGCAATTGGACCGAATAGATCCATGTGGAGGAGCTCAAGCGGTCTTGTTGTAGTCATGACATTCTTCGCGGGATGGGGTCCTCCTACTTGCTTCCCTGCTTGGCACGCTCTACAAGGCCTGTCTTTCTCAAAAACAACATCCTTTTAAACCTCGGATGTGATCACCTTTAAGGAGTTTTTGAAGATTCCTCATACCAACATGTGCTAGCCGTCTATGCCACAGCCAATCCATGTTGGTCTTTGCAATCAAGCATGTGTCAAGTTCGGCTTTATCTTTGTTGAAGTCAACTAGATAAAGTTTTCCCTTTAACATACCCTTGAATGCAATTGAGTTATCACTCCTTCTAGAGACAGTCACACCCTCATTAGTGAATAAACAATTATAACCCTTGTCACATAATTGAGATATGGACAAAAGGTTATAATCCAAGGAGTCAACGTGTAAAACATGAGAGAGAGTATGTTGTGATGAAATTGCAATTTTACCGGTACCAAGCACTCTTCCTTGACTATTATCACCAAAGTAAATGCCTTCGCTTGGATCTTCATTTTCTTCATATTCCACGGACATTCTTCTTTCTCCGGTCATGTGATTGGTGCATCTACTATCTAGCACCCATTTTGCTCCACCGGATGAATAAGTCTGCAAAAGACAAATTATGCCTTGGTCTTAGATACCCAAGCTTGCTTGGGTCCTTTGAGGTTAGTCACAAGTGATTTGGGCACCCACACATGAGATTTGGTGTTCCCATGGCGTGGCCCAACATATTTAGCATAAACTCTTCCAAGATTACTTTTCATAAGTACATATGAAGCATCAAAAGTTCTAAATAGAAGTTTTTGGTCATATGTGTTCACAGTGTTAAATTTATCAACATTATTAAGTTTTCTAACTTGAGAAGAGTTTCCCTTGACAAAGGCAATGCAACCCTTGTTATTCTTGTGGCTTCTAGCATTTTGCTTTTCACCATAAGAATATCCAATGCCATATTTGACATTATGAGGTCTTGTGACCAAGTATGCACTGCGTGCATACTTGATCTTCTCCTTGTCAAATATGCCACTTTGAGAAGATTGCTTGTCCTTTGTCGAGTTTGGCTTTTTCTTCAACTTAGTGTCACTTTTGGCACAAGCACAAGTAATACTAGTTTCAGATTTTATATGTTGAGAAGGTGAGCTTGAAGTGGATGAAGAACCACTTTGCTTGAGTGACTCAACTTGTACCTCAAGGATCTTATTAACTTTGATTAAGTTAGCAAGTTCATCCTTGATGGTGGCGTTTGAGTCTTTTAACTTCAAGCAAGCTTCCTTGCTTGAAGATAACTCAAGTTCTAGTGATTTACTTCGCTCCTTTTCAAGTTCAAGAAGCTTTTCAATCTCAAGATATTCCTCCTTTTGGGAGATGATCATATCTTACTGACGATTGACTAACTTCTCCATATCAACAAGCTTATCAAATAGAAATTTCATCTTAGCAGCTGTCTTTTGGTCTGAACCCCTAAGCATATATTCATTTTCATCACTGCTATCATCCTCACTAGAATTATCACTATCACTAGTAAAAGAATGCGAGAAGGAAGATTTAGTTGTTACCTTTCTTTTACCTTCCTTTGCCATTAGACAAGTGTTGTCGGTGTCCTTCCATGCGCCCATGGTTGGGAAGAGAGTGGATTTCTTGGTAGTCTTCTTTATGGCTATGGTGGCCATCTCCTCTTCTTCTTCGGATGAGGATTCATCATTGGAGTCCCACTCCTTCCCTAGATGCGCTTGGCCATATTGCTTCTTCTTCTTGAACATTTTCTTTGGTTGAGGCTTGTTGTATTTAGTCTTCCTCTTATTTTCTTCATATGGACAATCTACTATGAAGTGATCACATTTTCTGCAGTTGTAGCACGCCCGTCTCATCTTGGGTCTTTGTTTGTCCCTTTGTCTTCCTTCGTTTGAGTTGCTACCCTTTCTTCTTCTCATCATTTTCTTGAACTTCTTCATGAACAAGATCATGTTTTATTCATCGATATCACTACTTTCATCATCATTGTTGTCTTCTCCATGAGCTTCTCGAGCTTCTTTTGATACGGGTTTACAAGTTGACTTCAAAGCAACTCCTTTCTTCTTTGCCGAGGTGAGATCGGCAATTTCCTTGACATGCTTGGCTTGCTTCTCCATCATTTCAAAGTTGATGATCTTGCCAAGAAGTTTGTCTGGGGTCATTTTCCGATACCCGGGGCTTTCTCTAATCATAGAGCAAAGAGTCACGTTGCGAGGCATGAATGCTCCGAGAATCAACTTCACGACCTCATGATCATTCCACTTTTTGCTACCATAAGCTCGGACTTTGTTGATAAGATTCTTTAGTCGATTGTACATATCTTGTGGTGATTCATCTTCTTCTATCTCGAATCTTCCCAATTCACCTTCAATCATTTCTATCTTGGCTTCGCGACATGACGGTCACCTTCATGTGCGGTTTGTAGTGTGTCTCGTATCTCCTTGGCAATTTCGAGTCCATCCACCTTGGTGAACTCGTATCGGCTCAGTGATGACGTGATCACAGCTACAACTTGAGCATTCCGATGAACGGCTTGTTCTTGGCTTGGAGTCAGCTCTTCATCATCATCCGGGATATCTATCCATGTACACACTATATGCCACAAACTTGGGTTAAGAGATATAAGGTGCATTTTCATGTTTTGTCTCCACATTGAATAGTCATTGCCATCAAAGTAAGGTGTTTTCCCTAGAGGAATTGATAAGTAATTACTATTGTTAGAATTCAAACGTTCATATTCAAAAGGATATCGGGAGTAGTCTGTGTGACTACCCCCTTTCTTCTTCTTTTCATCATCGATTTTCTTCTTCCATTTTGGAGAGAGTGCCTTCTTCCGTAAAAGAGACTTGAGTTGGAGCACCTCCTCATCATCGTCCTCACTGTCTTGAATGGCGTCGAGTAGCTTCTTTAGCTTTTGAGTCCTTTCATCATCACCCTTTTCATCGTCGATCTTCTTGTGTACATCCTTGATGTCCGACATCATCTCTTCGAGCGATGAGTCTCTTTTGAAGAGTTTGGCTCTGATACCAATTGAATGTAGCCTAGAGAGGGGTGAATAGGCTTTTCGATTCTTTGTTAATCCCTGAAACACTTAATAGATTTATCAAATACAAGGAAATTGGACTAGTCCGGTACTGTGCAGACTAGTCCGGTATGCGTGGACTAGAAAGATCAAGGTTGATCAATATTTTCACTTCTAGTACCCTATGCAAAGGAAATTAATTGGAACTTAGATGTATTACAACAGTGAAACAATGAATGACAGAAATCAACTTTAGTTTCAATGTTTCAACATGAATTACACAAGATTAAGTAAACCCTAGAATATGATGAACAATAAAACACAAGAGCAAGAGACAAGATTTTATCCTGAGGTTTGATTCCACGAAGGAAACCTACGTCCCGTTGAGGAGTCCACGAAGGACCGGGTCTTCACCAACCCTACCCTCGTCGAATCGCCACGGCGGTCGATTCTCTTCCACTAATCACAAAGGGCAAATAAATCGTTCAAGGGACCTTCTCACAAGTTGAGGGCTCCCCAAGAATTACAATGAATGAATACCACCAAGCACACTCATAAGATGTACAATAAATGAACAAGAGTGCGAGAGATCAAATCCAAGAGCTCAAGATGTGTACAACAAGTCTCTCCTTTGATTAATTGCTAATCCTCAAAGATTTGATCCTTTTAGGGTTAGAATGTGTGGAGAGATGTGAATTTTGGGCTCTTGGAAGGTGTGACGGTGCAGCGGGTCTAGAGAGGTTGTAGTATGGTCGTACACTTCTATTTATACTAGGGTTTCCAAAGGTTACCGTTAGGATTTGCGATGTCCGGACTAGTCCGTGGTGGACTCCGGACTAGTCCGGTGTGCGGCGTGTGGAAAACCCTAAGTGTTGTGAGATACCGGACTAGTCCGTAAGAGTGCGGACTAGTCCGTTGTCTACTCAGAGACAAATCAGACTAGTCCGGTCCATATTGGACTAGTCCGTTTTCTAGTCAGAGAGAAATCGGACTAGTCCGGTTGATATCGGACTAGTCCGCACATGCTGATTTTTGTGCAGTTAGTGTGATTTCTTTCACTTGAGCTCTTTGGGTGTGTTTCTCCAACACACTCCATACTAAGTAATCTAATCTTTTCAGCTGCTGAGCTCTTATCATTTTAGATCCTCATTCTCCTTTCTTTTTGTGCTTTCTTCCTAATTTCTTTAAAAACCTGCGCTCATCTCAACGATTTTGTTAGGGTCTCATTTGTTTGTCATAAATCAACCAAAATCCACAAGGGATGCCTAGTGCACTTTCACTATCATCCACTAAGTGCCGTGACTATTAAGAATAAGTACCCGTTGCCACGGATTGACATGTTGTTTGATCAGTTGGTCGAAGCGAAGATCTTTTCCAAAATGTACTTAAGATCCGGGTACCATCAGATTAAGATACGGGCTGAGTACATTTCGAAGACATCTTTCTCGATGAGGTACGGGCTTTATGAGTACCTGGTCATGTCCTTCGGCCTCACCAACACTCCATCTCATTTCATGTACTTGATGAACTCGGTATTCATGCCGGAGCTGGACAAGTTTGTCGTGGTCTTCATGTGCTTCGGATGTGTTTCATGCAAGGGTTGTAGCAAGGAAGGGCCATATGGCTTAGGGTTGCTGAAAAGCATTCATGCAGGGTCTTGTTAAAGGAAGGTTTTTGCAAAGCAAAAGCGGTAATCATGTCCTGATTTTAGTTGGTGGGACCTGGGGGAGTTTGAGCTTCATCCCGCCAGTTCCCTATGTTTTATCTGATCGTTCAAGCCCACGGCTTTACTAGTTCCCGGCGCACAGCCGTAATTTCCAAAACACGACAAACACCGCCACCCATCACATCAAGGAATCACACTAAGGCTAATCAACAAGAGCTCGGAATATAGTGTGTCAATACCGTGACAACGGTTATCCGGATTTTGCACTCTGCAGAAGTTGTACACTTTACCCACAGGTTAAGAACTCCTAGCAAGGGAGTAGAATAACATTTGCCTCATCTTCCCCGAGTAACCCCACAATCACACCTCAAGACGCACTTAGGGGCTATTTGGGCAATTACTCTCCCAGCCGGACCACGTGTAATGACTCCCCCGTGTCTTTTCCTAGTCCCCCGTGCCTTACTGGGCGCCAGATGGCTCATGTGTAAATCACCAAGAAGGTAGAGGCAATCCTTCCCATACTAGTTCTGTGGTTGTACGAAATCACTATAACGAGGTCATATGAAACGTTCCTTGAGTTGGTGAGGCGGCTCCGTCAATGTCCACGACAGGTGGACTACACCGAAGCACACACTACTCATTCACCAATCCCGCCTCAACCATTCCCTTTTCCCACTTCACCCCATTCAGGTTGTATAACACAATTCCCAACCCACTTCCTAACTCACACCACCAAGACACCATTCACATTTTTCAAAAATCCGATGAATAATTGTAATGAGTCGCGATGCGAATGTCGCGAGGGTTCCTAAGCATTCTACTTTCAAAGGATCACACACGTCACCACATTTTATTGTGATGACGGGGCCCTAGGGCATCAAGGAGGAGTAGACAAGGTCAAGGAGGGTTCGTGGCAGTTCACTTGTCAAGCACGTGACTAAGCAACCACTAGTCAAATAGGTTTTAGCTACTACAATGTTTAAAAATAATCACAAAAAACATGCATATTGAAAACATGCTATCAGGGTAATTTTGCAAATGCATAGGAGCTATCATGTCAAGGAGGGGTTAGAGCTTGCCTTCAAAAGATTCTAGAAATTCCTCGTAATCTGGGTCATCAAATTCCTCGTCGGCTTACTCGCTTGCTATAGTACGTGAATTGCCCGTATTAGCGTTGAACCCAAAAGAATCCAAAACCTAAGTAATATCATAGATACATGGTTGTAGGGTTTTAAGGGGTTTTCTATCGACCAATATGTTCTAGTTGGGCTTTTGGAGGTGGTAGTGTCCTCAGCCGAAGGGCCTCACCCTATCCCCTTTTGCCGTTCACTTGATTTGTCGGGTTAGCACGATTACTGATGATTAGTAATGCCCTAAATATAGTTTCTGGCCTTTATCCGCATGTTATTATCCTCTAATGATCAATTCCTATTTTTAGGATTTTTCTAGAATTTTTAAGCATCTAAAAATGCTTTTTTCAAGTTTCAGTGTACACTAATCGGGTGTACCTAGTGTTTTCCCTACGTAATGCGGCTGAGGGACGGGCACATGGCTCCACGGGTTACTGTTTCATGGACCGGGACCCGGTCCACGGCCGTTGGGCCTCTAGTCCACATGGACCGAGCCCACTGGGGCCCCTGGCAAGTGCGGGGGGAGCTGGCGCCCGCGTGGTGCCGAGTCAGCGGCCACGTCGGTGCCTTGCCCGCGTGGCCCTGCCACCTGGCTGCCACGTGAGCAGCCGGTCAGGGAGAGGTGCTGGGGCGGCGGAGGCGGACGGTGGCTCGCTGGAGTCGTGTTCGACTCCCATCATGGTCTAACAAAACTCATGCCGGTGGACTACACGTCGTGGGGAACCTATTGGGGGTGACCAGCGTCGGTGAAACTCACTAGAGCGGCGCCGACGGCTTGCCGGAGGTGGCTTGGCGGCGGTGCGCCGCGGTTTTTCGGATACGCTCGCTCTTGCCAGGGTTTGAGGGCTCCTTCATGACCGTTGGGTCACAGGGAAGGTGTTGCAAGTCTCGGTCGGGACGGGGAAGCTCCCACGGTGGTCGGCGACGTGCGGTGGTGGCGGCGAGTTTGGTTTCATGGTGCTAGCGGGCTACGGCCATCGGGGAAGCAAACCAACTCGTATAATGGCTAGGGGGGCGGCTATGCTGCTACTTGCGCAAGGAATTGGAGAATGGGGACTCACCGGAGCGGGTTCGGGAGGCGGCCGGCAATGACGGTGCTGTTTTGCGGAATCCACGGTCGGTGGTCCTTCTTTTTGCTCAAGTGGGTGCTGTGGAGCTTGGCGGCGATGCGTGAAGAGGATGGGAGGGGAAGGCGCCCTTTTATAGAGGCGAGAAGGCGGTTCCGGTGTCCGGGTTGGTGGCGGGTGCACCATTGATGAGAGCGGCCGGATTTTCGTGGTATGGGGGCGGGACTGATGGAGGCGACGGGGTGTTTATGGCGGCTGACAGGCGAGTGATGGCGGACAGCGGTGATGTGACGGCGCCGCCTCCCATCACTGGGTTTCCCTGGTCGATCCAGTGGGGCGGGCATGTGCGGGAGGTGGGAGAAGGCACTGTGTGCCTTGGGCCGCACGGGGCTGGGCCGGGGGAAGGGGAATAGTGGCTCGGATGATGGGAGTTAGGTGGGGTACAGCTGGCACACGCACCATCTGCAGGCCACTCTCATGCGACACGGCCAGGGTGCTCTTACGAGCAGTGATCCGGACTCGCGCTCCTCCTGGGTGGGCTCCGGCCTGGTAAAGAGAGTCCAACTCCCTTACGTGTGCTGCAGTCCTGTGGTTGAGCTCTTCACACATAGCCTCGGTCACCTCATGAGCTCGCGTAGTCTAGGTGCGGGCCTCGTCCAGCTGGGCCTGCAGGCTCCTCACTCTAGGCTCTCCATCTTGAGTGCGAGCAACCTCTGCTCTCCACTTCGTGTGGGCATCCTCGCAGCACTGGTCCAAGGCGTGTAGATATCTGGTGGTCTCTGTCAGGGTAGTGTCCTCCACAGTCCTGGTGGGTCCCTCTAGTGTCGCAACTCGGTGCCTCCAGATGTAGCTGTCCTCTCGGCGCACAGGGAAGTAGCGGATGGGCATTGGCCCGGTCCGCTCCATGCACCTGTCACTGAGCTCCAACAGTGCCTCTGGTGCAACAGCCTTGATGGAGTCCGCATAGCGGGCTCCGGTGAAGGTGATTGAGTAAGGTTGCACTCCATGGGGTCCCAACGCCTTAGCGATGTGGACCTCTGCCTCGCAATGAAGTGCACCATCCTCCTCGTACTCCCTCCAGCGGTAGCACGGAAACCTCGTGTAGCCGAGTCTCTCCAAGGTGCGGATTAGAACCTGCGGGAACCCAGTCAGATCCTAGCAAGTGCCCTCAGACCAGCCGTCCATCTATCAAGGTAACTATGGGTTAGCATTGTTTTTGGCAAGGGTAGTTTAACATAAGAGTTAGGTAAGTCTAGTAGAGGTAGATCTTCACACATAGTTTTGGAAAATATGTGTTCCATCGGTGTTTCATCTCTAAGGCTTTGTCCTACGGTCAAGTACGGCTCTGATACCACTTTGTCAGGACCCGCCTTTCTTGGGGCCCACTTGTGCATCCCGTACAAATCTCTAGATCAGTAGTTGGTACGGACAATAGAATGGATCAAATACCATACATTAATTCAGTCTCAACATGACCCTTAAGGTCTTACATCCATGTCTTAGGTTACAATTCATTGGCCTCGCAGGGCCTCAAAAGAATAGGAAAACTATTGAAAAGCAGCAGATTAAGTGGCTCCCATTCCCCTAAGGCAGCATTGGGCGCGGGACTAGGCCTACTCGTCATTGTATTGCGCTTCATCCTCTATCCCCCTTTCTTCTTCTGCCTTTGAGGGTCATGAAGAAAGCAAGAGTGAGTACGGAAGGTACTCAGCAAACCCTAACACTACTCAAGGGGATGTGTTTCATACAAGGGTTGTACCAAGGCAGGGCCATATGGCTTAGGGTTGCCGAAAACCATTCATTCAGGGTCTTTTTAAAGGAAGGTTTTTGCAAAGCAAAAGAGGTAGTTGTCGAAGTGTTCGGTCGACACTTCCCCCGGGCCTGCACTGGGCAGCCTGCGGAGGTTCTTTTTTCGGTGGGGCTAGTCCCTTGCGGAGAGCTTGCGCAGATGGACGAGTTAGTAAGAGCTTGACACGGTGAGTTTTACGTGGTTCAGGCCGCCAAAGCGTAAAACCCTACGTCCATGGCGAGCTATGGAGCTCGCTGTATTGCTTGCTGCTCAGAACCGGAGTCCTGAGCTTGGGGGTGAGTTACAGCTTGGGTGTGAATGGCTAGCGTATGAGTTGCAGAGGTGCGAACCCAGGGTGCTAATGGCTAGAGTGCGAACCCTTGCTAACGTCGCCTACCCGAGCCTTTTATAGTCCAAGACTCGGGTGGCTTACATGGGGGGCCCGGGACCCGACAGGTGGTCCTGGGGAGATTGCCCGCAGACTATCGTATCCACAGTTATGTCAGTAGTTGTCTCTGGCGAAGGCTTCCGAGTCTTCGTCTTGCCGCCCTGCCCATGCCGCACGCTAGTTGTAGTGGTTGATGACAGCGCGTGCGGCACGGGATGTCTTGTCGCTGTGTTTATTGGCTGGCAGGCTCTGACACCGCGCGCCAGTCTGTGATGCGACTGGGCACAACGGCACCTGACACAGAGGCGTGCTCCACGTCTCCGCGCCTTGGGAAGGCGCGGGCCTTGAATACCTTGTACGGGCAAGGTATGGAGCGTCTTTAAGCCCGCAGCCTACCGCCCGGGGGCAGGCAGCGCTGTCTGCTGGACACGTGGCGGGCTCGGAGCTCTCCTCTGAGGAGGGGGAGGTCCGGCCCCGCAGGACACGTGGAGCCTTTGGACCTGTCCCCGCGGAGGGGGGAGGTCCGGCTTCTATCGGCCACGTGGCGGGTCCAAAGCTCTCCTCTGAGGGGGGGAGGTCCAGCCTCGCGGGACATGTGGCATCTTCGGAGCTCTCCCCACGGAGGGGGGAGGTCTGGCTGCTGTAGGCCACGTGGCGAGCCCGGAGCTCTCCTCTGAGGAGAGGGAGGTCCGGCCCCACTGGACACATGGCGCCTTCGGAGCTTCCCCTGTGGAGAAGGGCGAGATCCTTAGGCATTTTCCCCTGTGCGCGGGGGTACCCCATATCGCAGGTACCGACAGTGGCCCCTGGGCTCACCTCGGGGGAGGTAACGAGCCCGAGGTGAGGCCTTCTCCTACCCGCGCACTTTCTTGTCTTGAGTACTCCCTGTGCTGGCAGGGTCCTTACGGCTTCGGAGTTCAGCCTCTTAGGAGAGGGTGAAGCCTGGCATCGGAGCTCGGCCCGGCTGTTGGGGCGGAGGTCCGGAAGTCATCGGAGCTCAGGTCCACGAAGGGCGTGAGGTCCGGCATCATGGCTCGCCTCTGAAAGGAGGGCAAGGGCTGGCATCGGAGCTCGGCCCAGCTGTGGGGGCGGAGGTCCGGAAGTCATCGGAACTCAGGCCAGCGAAGGGCGTGAGGTCCGGCATCAGCGCTCGCCTCTGAAAGGAGGGCGAGGGCTGGTCTCGGAGCTCGGCCTGGCTGTGGAGGCGGAGTCTGGAAGTCATCAGAGCTCAGGCCAGTGAAGGGCATGAGGTCCGGCGTCAGCGCTCGCCTCTGAAAGGAGGGCGAGGGCTGGCCTCGGAGCTCAGCCCAGCTATGGGGGCGGAGTCCGGAAGTCATCGGAGCTCAGACCAACGAAGGGCGTGAGGTCCGGTATCAGCGCTCGCCTCTGAAAGGAGGGTGAGGGCTGGCCTCGGAGCTCAGCCCAGCTGTGGGGGCAGAGTCCGGAAGTCATCGGAGCTCAGGCCAGCGAAGAGCGTGAGGTCCGGAGGTCATCGGAGCTCAGGCCAGCGAAGGGTGTGAGGTCCGGCATCAGCGCTCGCCTCTGAAAGGAGGGCGAGGGCTGGCCTCGGAGCTCGGCCTGGCTGTGGAGGCGGAGTCCGGAAGTCATCGGAGCTCAGGCCAGCGAAGGGCGTGAGGTCCGGCATCAGCGCTCGCCTCTGAAAGGAGGGCGAGGGCTGGCCTCGGAGCTCGGCCCAGCTGTGGGGGCGGAGGTCCGGAACTGCTCAGTGGTCCCCCCCTTTCCTGTCCCTTAGTCTCATTTGGCTTACTGTCCCAGGCCGGAATACGGGGCTTGGGTTGTAAGGGCCTCAGTTTTAGCACACATTTGAAGTGTTCATCACCACACCACACCAATTTTCACTCCATTCAGAGTTGATCTTGACATGAGCTATGTGGGACGAATTCAAACTTTATTTGAATTCAAAACTGAACTTGTGCTGAAATTCACTCAAACCGAACCCAATTTGAATTCTATTCAATTCAAATGGCTCAGGGGTGAATAATTTGAATCACCAGGGGTATTATGGGGCTCACTGTTTACAACAGTGATTAGGAGTAAATTTCAGAGGTTAAAATCCCGGGTGGGACCCACATGTCATAGAGGGGAGAAGGAGAAACTTGCACCCAAAGTCAGAGTCTCGGTGGGAAATTCCACCGAGCAGCTGTCGGCTGTCCCACCGAGCAGCTACCGGCGCCACCAGATGCTTCCCTCTCCGCGCGCTGGCGCCCAGGGCGGCTGGCTCGTGCCCCCACGCGACCGGCACCGCCACAGCCGAGCAGGAGTCCGCCGGCTTTATCTTCTCGCGGGCAAATCCGAGCAGCGGCATTGTTTCTCGCCACAGCTCTCTGCTCAATCGGGAAAACCAGCAAAATCATTTTGTCCTTCGTCGCTGAGCTGCTAGACAGCCACCTGAGCTCGCACTCCACCTCTCCAACGCCAGAAACCTCGAGCTCCGACCTCCTTTGCCCAAAGACGATCGCCACCGCGGCGACCTAGCCTCAGCCAAGAGTCAGGCGCCCGTGGGCAGCGTTCAACAGGCGTTTTCACGGTCCAGCGAGAGAGGCAACAGGAGCGCGCGACCACCGTGCGGCTCTCCTCCAAGTTTGGAAGCCAACCGTGAAGAATCCGCAGAGAATTTCTAGTCTTTGCTCCGGCGACCGTAACCCAAGCTTCCGGTACGGTTTCTTTAAATTCTCGCTCTATGATCTTTCGGAGGTCATCAAATCTTGCACGTAGACGCTGGACTAGCCGGTGATCAAGTCCGTTTCTGCATCCGTAGCGTGAAACTGTCTAGGAGTGACGAATTTCGAGCTCGATCGAGGGCGGTCATGGCGGGCACGGTCGGTCACACGGTGCCGACCAACTTACCGCCATCCCTGAACCCTTTTGACACCTTGTCGAGCTTTCTAGAGGTACACTGATGCTGTAGGGCCGTTTGTTCGAGGTGTTGGCGGGTTTAGAAACCACGGTCGACGGTGTCGAACCTCAACCGAGGCAGCGGCACGTCGCCGAGCTATTTCCGGTCACCCCCAGCCCGACCTGACACCACCGACGTGTTCCTCGATGTCGACAACCCCCTGGCGGCGAGTTTCATCCCCTAGGAGGTCCGGCAGCGGCGAGCCGGTGAGCCCCGAGCCTGCTCCGGCGAGGTCGGTGGCGCGGGCGTGAGAGAACGGCGGGAGGGAGACGAAGCCGGCTGGCCCACGTGTCAGCGGCTGAAGAGTTTAAACCGGGATCGGATGTGGCCAGGGATCGGCTGTGCTGGCGCGCAAAATACCCTGTGAGCTCCGGTGTGCTGGACACCTCCGCGCTCGATACGTGTGGTATCCCCGGTGTGCCGGACACCTCCGCGCTCGACACGTGTCCCCACAGGCCCCGAGAGTTTAAACTTTTCCCCTGATTTTCAGGATTCTTCCAAACTTCAAATCCTCATAACTTCGGCTAGAAAGCTCCAAATCGAGTGAACCAAATTTGGTTGGATTTAGCTCTCTGAGCACTTTCTAGCAATACCAAATTCAGCTCATGAAAGTGAATAGTTTTCCAGAATTAAATCCCTAAAGTTTAAACTGTTGGGAATTTTATCTGGAGAACTACTTTATGAAAAATTCTGACATTTGGCTGAAAGGTTCATTGGAGAATCCCTGAATCCCAGTAAAATTTTCAGACTCATCCAAGTTCATTTAGTTACCCTAATTGGGTGATTAAGGGAACTGCCCAGAGAAAATAGAAAGATGTACAGAAACATTTTTCAGATTTTCTCCAATCTTAATTAGGACATAACTTTCTGTAGAATTCTTCAAATGACATGAAACCAACTCCATTAGAACCATCCTAAATTCTAGTTTCCAGAAAGTAATGATGGGAGCCATGAAAAACCCTGGAATTACTTAGAGGCTCAATTATTGGCCAAAGAGGCTTTTATTTGTACAAGGTTCAATTGACCTTTGTTTCAAATAAAACTTGGTCACAACTCTGGTTAGGACCCTACCAATCCACCATAAAAATTTCAGAACCCAAGGGGGAGGGTTAGCTAGAGTTATTAGCAATTATGTATTTAAGTTCACACATTGCATTTAAAATTTACATGTAGTATTGTATTCAACGTGTAGCCATTGAAGAAGAGACCCCGGAAGTACTGGATTTCCTTCTTCCGGACGAAGAAATAACTACTGACAGCAGCAACAAGGCAAGCCCCGGTTTGCATTGACCTTTTACAAGTCTTACTTTGTTTACATGTGTCATATGAAGTATGTATGTGCATTAGGTATAGGATGAATGAAACCCCACTTGCATAACCAAAGGTTCCTAAAAGAGTGAGGGTAGTGTCAAGGACCTCGAGTAGACAGGCTATGCTTAATGAGTCACAGGACTTCGGTACAAGTCGAGTAGTTGGAATCTACTCGCGAGATAGGCATTGGGACACACGGGTTCGGTTGAGTGATGTGAGATCACTATAGTAAAAAAAATGAGACTAGGCAGGGGCTAGGGCGCAGCAAGAGGAAGTCTTGTGTGCGCAGCCCTGCCCGTGTCGATTGAGGACCGATCCGTGTGCGGCCCTGCTGAACAAGTATTGAACGTACCGAAGGCATATCGGATATATGGGCCCCGATAAACCGATGTAGCCTAAACCTCCGGGCGTCGAGGCATAGCACACCGATTTATAGGTGTAGGTTGAGGGCAGCAAGGTGGAAATCTGCCAACGGGCATAGAGAGATGCTCCGTGTGGGGAACCTCCTGCTCGTTTCGGTGCGACCGGTTCGACGTTTGGGCTGTTGGGTGAAAGGTTGTCCCGTACGACATCGAGTGAGCGTGCTGTGCAGCTCCATGGGTGGGCGTACGTGACGTGCTCTTTGGGTTTCCCTGCAGGTGTATATCGAGTCGATTCGCCGTCCCTCGTGGTGACGAGTACCGCTTGTTCACTGCGTCGTAACATAGACTAACGAATGAAATGTTCTGATTCCATATTGCTGTTATGACATAATTGTATTGCTACATGTGTGCCACCAAATATGGCTTATTAAATTTCCGCTTCCTGAACTGTTAACTGGTTGCTAAAAGATGAACTAAGGATGGACTTGTAGGCGTGTCCATTTGCTGCAACATTGCTATCCTATGTCATGGTATACCTCATGTAGAGTTTCATGCTTAGGTGAGTCGGTTAAGCCTTGCTGAGCCTTCGTGCTCATGGTTGCTGCTTAAGTGTTTTTCAGGTGAGGAGTCACCCACGGACTCGGAGTACGAGTCCACCGGCGAGGGTTACCCTCCGTCGGGGACCACGGCTGAGTGGGAGCCGTACACGCCGCGCTGAGCTAAGCGGTGCAGCTAGTGTGGGTTGCCCTAGGGCTGGGCAACCACTTTTGCTGGATAGGCGGGCGTGAGTTGTATAAAAGAAACTTCCGCTATGTAATAAAGACCCTAGTTTGTAACTGAGAAGTGTACTACTTTGTACATTCAGTTTGTTTTTCCCACGTAATATAATGTGTTCTTATGACGTGTGGTGTCGGGTGTCGCATCGCGCGGCATCACCCTCTGCGATCCTGGATGAGCGGATTCTGGTCCGCCACATGGGTAATCCAGTGCACTTGGTCCCGGAGGTCTGGCCCCAGCCCCAGTCAGGGTGTAACCGTCCGGCCCCCTGGTACTCAGACCATAGCGCCGGGGGGCAGAGTGCGCATGCTTTGGGTGCAAGACCGGGCAAAGCAAGGCTCCTGACCCCCCGGTCTAGCGTAGGTCTTTTCTCGGAGGAGACCAACTGGCGGTACAGTACCCTTACAGGGGGAGATCCAAAAGACCACCGGGCCTCTGGCAGGTACCCCAAGCACTACCGCCTTCGGCAGGACCCCAAATATCGACTATGCATGAGAGCAGGAAAGAGGAACCAGGTGTACAATGGACACACACTGTCTAGAGCGTGGGGAGGTATTCATAAAAATTAATGCGTAATTTAAATAAACACCTAAGTAAGCATGGTGAACTTACTGGGGTGGCGTCGAAGCGCCTGTCTTCACGCAGAGTGGGTCATGCGTGGCTTCGTCGTACGCCGGACACGGGGGGACCCCCATGGCGGTCTTAGGGGGAAGCACAGCTTCGGCCCCGCATACCATGTGGAAAGGTAGTTCCCGTGACCCGGCCCTGGGAAGTCCGGCTGGCCCTCGACATGGAGGAGCCGGTATCCCTCGACGGCTTTTGGTGCGCGTCTGCACCGGTTGTGTGGGTCTGCTTGGCATGGACCTGGCACGCATTACATCCCTAACCGGTTTGACGGCGTCCAGGTGGCTCTCGGTCAGTAGGAGCCATGCCGGGTGGCTTAACCGACCAGCGTGCGGGACGATGAGCGTTCCCAGCACTCGCCTCCTTGGACTACTGCGAGCTATTCGCAGCCTTCCTCCTGGGTTATGCACCGCAATAGGATGTCGTGGCGCCACGCCAGTAAAGATACCAGCGCGTAGCACTTAGCCATCCGCACCACCCGTTCAGCGAATGCACGTTCATCAGGAAGGATGTCCTTCAAGGAGTCCCGGACCTCCATGGTCCATGCATCGGGACTACTTGAGCTTCTGGATCTTGAGCCCTGGGTTGCACGGAGTCCCCAGTGACGCTTACGATCCTTTGGCGGCATCCATGGCTGCAGGGCCGC
Organism: Neostapfia colusana; assembly: GCA_030760725.1. Classification (NCBI taxonomy): domain Eukaryota; kingdom Viridiplantae; phylum Streptophyta; class Magnoliopsida; order Poales; family Poaceae; genus Neostapfia; species Neostapfia colusana. The sequence continues at coordinate 44,634,867 of JASWHV010000018.1, read as the reverse complement.
CGGGACTGCCTAGCTTCGAGGCACTGGTTCATCCCCCTTCGCCCGGCTCGGCGGGCCGGGCTGTGGACCGCAGCAACGTCCTCTCGAAGACTCCTTCGGGCGCAGGGGCTCCGATGGAGGCCTTCATTGAGAGGTCGTAAGCTGCGGCCTTGCCAGCGTGTGGTACATGGCGCAGGTCCAAGTCGAGGAAGTCTTTCTCCAACATCCGCACGTGGAGCAGATAAGCAGCTAGCTGTGGGTCATTGCAGGGGCATTCACCCTTAACTTGCTTGATAACTAGCTGGAAGTCGCCCTGCACCAACAACTGGCGAGCGCCAAGAGACAGGACTGTCTTTTAGGCCAAAGATGAGTGCTTCATACTCTGCCAAGTTGTTGGTTGCCTTGGAATTGAGACGCACCATGTACCCAGACTGCTCCCCCGATGGCATGAGAAGCAGTACGCCGGCACTGGCCCCCTGCTTTCGCGAGGAGCCGTCGAAGAAGAGCGTCCAGTGAGGCCCGGTGAAGACCGGAGCTCGGTACATTGGTTCACCGTCTTCGCGGCCCCCTGGGTCAGCCTTCGTTGGCGTCCACTCAGCCACAAAGTCAGCCAGTGCTTGGCTCTTGGCTGTCTGACGTGGTCTGGAGCTCAGCTTGAACTCCGCTGTCTTCGGGCTGTCTTCCGGCTTCGGAAGCTGGCAGTGAGTGCCAATTCTGCCCTTCGGCTGCTCTGGCGCACTTGTCCGCCAGGCTGAAGAGCTCAGAGGCATCGCAGACCTCTCTGGTCGCAAGCTTCTCAAGCATCTTCTCGTCCCGGACACCCTGCCGGAACGCTACCACCACAGAAGCACTTCGAATGTGCGGGATGGTGTTGCGTACCTGGGAGAACCGCTGGATAAAGGAGCGCAATGACTCCCCAGGTTGTTGCTTGATGGCGTGGAGGTCAAGCTCCGTGCCGGGACGGGTGTAGGAGCTGCCGAAGTTGGCGATGAACTGCCGGCAGCGCTCTCCTCAGGAAGTTATGGAACCCTGAGGGAGGTTCATTAGCCAAGACCGGGCTGGGCCGGTCAAGGCGACGGGGAAGTAGTTGGCCATGACAGCCTCATCCCCTTCTGCGGCAAGTACGGCGGTGGAGCAGATCTGGAGGAACTCCGCCGGGTTGACGCTGCCGTCGTACTTCTCGGGCAGGTGCGGCCGAAACTTGTGCGGACACCTCGCGAAGCGAAGGTGGGGTGCAAGGGCCGCACATCCTGCTCCTGTTGCCACAGGTATTGGTGCCGTGAACGCTTGGTTCGCACCTGGCACAGTGTACCCCGGTATGGGCAAGGCTGCGCCTAAGACCGGGGATGCCGTTTGCAAAGCATATGGCTGTGGCATATGCTGCGCGGCGTATGCCTGGGGCAGAGTCCACGTGGCGAAGATCTGCTCTTCAGGCTGGGTTGAGGCCGACATCATTCTGTCGCCAGCCCCTTGGATGCAACGCCTTTCTCGACGTCGCTCGAGGAACACTCGGGCATCTTGGCCCAAGTGGCATCGCTCCAGCTCTGCCCTCAGGTTCGTTGACGGAAGCCTGGTGGAGCTGGAGTCCGCCGTCTGCCCGTCAACCGTTGGCGTGCGCATCAGCGACACAGCAGGTTGGTTGGAGCGTCGTCCCCTCCGAAGTCGAGGGTTTGTGGCGGCGACGACGAGACGGTCTACCTCGCGAATCCACTGCTGGGTCGCTGCCTGAGGCGCGTCCCCAGCAGGCGGATTGTGCAGTAGCGCTCTTGCTGCAGCTAGCGCACCCCCGCCGGGTACGCCCAGCGCTACTGAAGACCTGACGCTGGTTGGAGCCTGCATTGCCGGGGTCGGCGCTGCCAGAGCCGGCTGCTGGCTCCCAGATTGCGCCGACACACTCCGTCCTGAGTGTGTCGACATGTACTCCCCCCTGGTCACGGTGCGCCGCGAACGCGGGGAAGGAGAGTTTGCCGCTGAAGGAAGCTTGGTCATCTTCGTTGGCGTGCGCATCAGCGACACAGCCGGTTGGCCGGAGCGTCGTCCCCGCCAAAATCGAGGGTTTGCGGCGGCGACGACGAGACGGTCTACCTCGCGAATCCACTGCTGGGTCGCTGCCTGAGGCGCGTCCCCAGCAGGCGGATCGTGCAGTAGCGCTCTTGCTGCAGCTAGCGCACCCCCACCGGGTACGCCCAGCGCTACTGAAGACCTGACGCTGGTTGGAGCCTGCATTGCCGGGGTCGGCGCTGCCAGAGCCGGTTGCTGGCTCCCAGCTTGTACCGACACACTCCGTTCCGAGTGTGTTGACATGTACTCCCCCCTGCTCGCAGTTCACCGCGGAGGCGGGGGAGGAGAGTTTGCCGCTGAAGGAAGCTTGGTCATCTTCATCGGCGGAAACTCGTCGCGCAAGGGAAAAGCCCCCTACCTGGCGCGCCAAATGTCAAAGTGTTCGGTCGACACTTCCCCCGGGCCTGCACTGGGCAGCCCGCGGAGGTTCTTTTTTCGGTGGGGCTAGTCCCTTGCGGAGAGCTTGTGCGTATGGACGAGTTAGTAAGAGCTTGACACGGTGAGTTTTACATGGTTCAGGCCGCCGGAGCGTAAATACCTACGTCCACGGCGAGCTATGGAGCTCGCTGTATTGCTTGCTGCTCAGAACCGGAGTCCTGAGCTTGGGGGTGAGTTACAGCTTGGGTGTGAATGGCTAGCGTATGAGTTGCAGAGGTGCAAACCTAGGGTGCTAATGGCTAGAGTGCGAACCCTTTCTAACGTCGCCTACCCGAGCCTTTTATAGTCCAAGACTCGGGTGGCTTACAAGGGGGGCCCGGGACCCGATAGGTGGTCCCGGGGAGATTGCCCGCAGACTATCGTATCCACAGTTATGTCAGTAGTTGTCTCTGGCGAAGGCTTCCGAGTTTTCGTCTTGCCGCCCTGCCCATGCCGCACGCTAGTCGTAGTGGTTGATGACGGCGCGTGCGGCAGGGGATGTCTTGTCGCTGTGTTTATTGGCTGGCAGGCTCTGACACCGCGCGCCAGTCTGTGATGCGACTGGGCGCAATGGCACCTGACACAGAGGCGTGCTCCGCGTCTCCGCGTCTTGGGAAGGCGCGGGCCTTGAATACCTTGTACGGGCAAGGTATGGAGCGTCTTTACGCCCGCTGCCTACCGCCCGGGGGCAGGCAGCGCTGTCTGCTGGATACGTGGCGGGCTCAGAGCTCTCCTCTGAGGAGGGGGAGGTCCGGCCCCGCAGGACACGTGGAGCCTTCGGACCTCTCCCCACGGAGGGGGGAGGTCCGGCTTCTATCGTCCACGTGGCGGGTCCGGAGCTCTCCTCTGAGGGGGGGGGGGGAGGTCCGGCCCCGCGGGACATGTGGCATCTTCGGAGCTCTCCCCACGGAGGGGGGAGGTCTGGCTGTTGTAGGCCACGTGGCGAGCCCGGAGCTCTCCTCTGAGGAGAGGGAGGTCCGGCCCCACTGGACACGTGGCGCCTTCGGAGCTTCCCCTGCGGAGAAGGGCGAGATCCTTAGGCATTTTCCCCTGTGCGCGGGGGTACCCCATATCGCAGGTACCGACAGTAGTTGTGTACTGATTTTAGTTGGTGGGACCTAGGGGAGTTTGAGCTTCATCCCACCAGTTCCCTATGTTTTATCTGAATGTTCAAGCCCACGGCTTTACTAGTTCCCGGCACACAGCCGTAATTTCCAGAACACGGCAAACACTGCCACCCATCACATCAAGGAATCACACTAAGGCTAATCAACAAGAGCTTGGAACATAGTGTGCCAATACCGTGACAATGGTTATCCGAATTTTACACTCTGCAGAGGTTGTACACTTTACCCACAGGTAAAGCACTCCTAGCAAGGGAGTAGCATAACGTTCAAGTCATCTTCCCCAAAGAACCCCACAAACACACCTCGGGACGCACCCAGGGGCTATTCAGGCAATTACTCTCCCAGCCGAACCATGGGTAATGACTCTCCAGTGTCTTTTCCTGGTCCCCCGTGCCCTACTGGCCGGATGGCTCATGTGGAAGTCACCAAGAAGGTAGAGGGAATCCTGCCGATACAGGTTCCGTGGTTGTGCGAAATCACTGACGAGGTCATATGAACCGGTCCTTGAGTTGGTGAGGCGGATCTGTCAATGTCCACGACAGGTGGACTACACCGAAGCACACACTACTCATTCACCAATCCCGTCTCAACCATTCCTTTTTCCCACTTCACCCCACACAAGTTGTATAACACCATTCCCAACCCACTTCCTAACTCACACCACCAAGACACCTTTCATACTTTTTGAAAATGATTAATTGTAATGAGTCGCGATGCGAACATCGCGAGAGTTCCTAAGCATTCTACTTTCGAGGGGTCACACACGTCACCACATTATATTGTGATGACGGGGCCTTAGGGCATCAAGGAGGAGTCTACAAGGTCAAGGGGGGTTCGTGGCACTTCACATGTCAAGCACGTGACTAAGCAACCACTAGTCAAATAGGTTTTAGCTACTACAATGTTTAAAAACAATCACGAAAAACATGCATATTGAAAACAGGCTATCAGGGTAATTTCGCAAACTCATAGGAGCAATGATGATCAAGGAGGGGTTAGAGCTTGCCTTCAAAAGCTTCTAGGAATTCCTCATAATCTAGGTCGTCAAATTCTTCTTCGGCTTCCTTGCTTGCTATAGTATGTGAATTGCCCGAATTAGCGTTGAACCCAAAAGAATACAAAACCTAAGTAATATCATAGATACATGGTTGTAGGGTTTTAAGGGGTTTCCTGTCGACCAATATGTTTTAGTTGGGGATTTTGGAGGGGGTAGTGTCCTCGGCCAAAGGGCCTCACCCTATCCCCTTTTGCCGTTCACTTGATTTGTCGGGTTAGCGCGATTACTGACGATTAGTAATGCCCGAAAAATAGTTTCTAGCCTTTATCCGCATGTTATTATCCTCTAATGATCAATTCCTATTTTTAGGAATTTATATGCATCCGAAAATGCCTTTTTCAAGTTTCAGTGTACACTAATCGGGTGTACCTAGTGTTTTCCCTACGTACTGCGGCTGACGGACGGGCACATGGCTCCACGGGTTACTGTTTCATGGACCGGGACCCGGTCCATGGCCGTTGGGCATCTGGTCCACATGGACCGAGCCCACTGGGGCCCCTGGCAAGTGCGGGGTGGAGCTGGCGCCCGCGTGGTGCCGAGTCAGCGGCCACGTTGGTGCCTTGCCCGCGTGGCCCTGCCACCTGGCTGCCACGTGAGCGGCCGGTCAGGGAGAGGTGCTTGGGTGGCGGAGGCCGACGGTGGCTCGCTGGAGTCGTGTTCGACTCCCGTCATGGTCTAACAAAACTCATGCCGGTGGACTACGCGTCGTGGGGAACCTATTGGGGGTGACCAGCATCGGTGAAACTCACTAGGGCGGCGCCGACGACTTGCCTGAGGTGGCTTGGCGGCGGTGCGCCGCGGTTTCTCGGATACACTCGCTCTTGCAAGGGTTTGAGGGCTCCTTCACGACCGTTGGGTCACAGGGAAGGTGTTGCAAGCCTCGGTCAGGACGGGGAAGCTCCCACGATGGCCGGCGACGTGCGGTGGCGGCGATGAGTTTGGTTTCATGGTGCTAGCGGGCTACGGCCATCGGGGAAGCAAACCAAATCGTGGAATGGCTAGGGGGTAGCTATGCTGCTACTTGCGCAAGGAATTGGGGAATGGGGACTCACCGGAGCGGGTTCGGGAGGCGGCCTGCGATGGGGATGATGGTGCTGTTTTGCGGAATTCACGGTCGGTGGTCCTTCTTTTTTCTCAAGTGGGTGCTGTGGAGCTTGGCGGCGAAGGCGTGAAGAGGATGGGAGGGGAAGGCGCCATTTTATAGAGGCGAGAAGGCGGTTCCGGTGGCCGGGTCGGTGGCGGGTGCACCATTGATGAGAGCGGCCGGATTTTCGTGGTATGGGGGTGGGACTGATGGAGGCGACGGGGTGTTTATGGCGGAGAACAGGCGAGTAATGGCAGACAGCGGTGATGTGACGGCGCCGCCTCCCATCGCCGGGTTTCCCTGGTCGATCCGGCGGGGCGGGCATGTGCGGGAGGTGGGAGAAGGCACTGTGTGCCTTGGGCCGCGTGGGGCTGGGCCGGGGGAAGGGGAATAGTGGCTCGGACGATGGGAGTCAGGTGGGGTACAGCTGGCACACGCACCATCTGCGGGCCACTCTCGTGCGACATGGCCAGGGTGCTCTTACAAGCAGTGATCCGGACTCGCGCTCCTCCTGGGCAGGCTCCGGCCTGGTAAAGAGAGTCCAACTCCCTTACGTGTGCTGCAGTCCTGTGGTTGAGCTCTTCACACATAGCCTCGGTCACCTCATGAGCTCGCGTAGTCTAGGTGCGGGCCTCATCCAGCTGGGCCTGCAGGCTCCTTACTCTAGGCTCTCCATCTTGAGTGCGAGCAACCTCTGCTCTCCACTTCGTGTGGGCATCCTCGCAGCACTGGTCCAAGGCGTGTAGATATCTGGTGGTCTCTGTCAAGGTAGTGTCCTCCACAGTCCTGGTGGGTCCCTCTAGTGTCGCAACTCGGTGCCTCCAGATGTAGCTGTCCTCTCGGCGCACAGGGAAGTAGCGGATGGGCATTGGCCCGGTCCGCTCCATGCACCTGTAACTGAGCTCCAACAGTGCCTCTGGTGCAACAGCCTTGATGGAGTCCGCATAGCGGGCTCCGGTGAAGGTGATTGAGTAAGGTTGCACTCCATGGGGTCCCAACACCTTAGCGATGTGCACCTCTGCCTCGCAATGAAGTGCACCATCCTCCTCGTACTCCCTCCAGCGGTAGCACGGAAACCTCGTGTAGCCGAGTCTCTCCAAGGTGCGGATTAGAACCTGCGGGAACCCAGTCAGATCCTAGCAAGTGCCCTCAGACCAGCCGTCCATCTATCAAGGTAACTATGGGTTAGCATTGTTTTTGGCAAGGGTAGTTTAACATAAGAGTTAGGTAAGTCTAGTAGAGGTAGGTTTTCGCACATAGTTTTGGAAAATATGTGTTCCATCGGTGTTTCATCTCTAAGGCTTTGTCCTACGGTCAAGTACGGCTCTGATACCACTCCGTCGGGATCCGCCTTTCTTCGGGCCCACTTGTGCATCCCGTACCAATCCCTGGATCAGTAGTTGGTACGCACAATAGAATGGATCGAATACCATACATTAATTCAGTCTCAACATGACCCTTAAGGTCTTACATCCATGTCTTAGGTTACAATTCCTTGGCCTCGCAGGGCCTCAAAAGAATAGGAAAACTATTGAAAAGCAGCAGATTAAGTGGCTCCCATTCCCCTCAGGCAGCATTGGGCGCGGGACTAGGCCTACTCGTCATTGTATTGCGCTTCATCCTCTATCCCCCTTTCTTCTTCTGCCTTTGAGGGTCATGAAGAAAGAAAGAGTGAGTACGGAAGGTACTCAGCAAACCCTAACACTACTCAAGGGGATGTGTTTCATACAAGGGTTGTACCAAGGCAGGGCCATATGGCTTAGGGTTGCCGAAAACCATTCATGCAGGGTCTTTTTAAAGGAAGGTTTTTGCAAAGCAAAAGAGGTAGTTGTGTACTGATTTTAGTTGGTGGGACCTAGGGGAGTTTGAGCTTCATCCCGCCAGTTCCCTATGTTTTATCTGAACGTTCAAGCCCACGGCTTTACTAGTTCCCGGCACACAGCCGTAATTTCCAGAACACGGCAAACACTGCCACCCATCACATCAAGGAATCACACTAAGGCTAATCAACAAGAGCTTGGAACATAGTGTGCCAATACTATGACAATGGTTATCCAGATTTTACACTCTGCAGAGGTTGTACACTTTACCCACAGGTCAAGCACTTCTAGCAAGGGAGTAGCATAACGTTCAAGTCATCTTCCCCAAGTAACCCCACAATCACACCTCGGGACGCACCCAGGGGCTATTCAGGCAATTACTCTCCCAGCCGAACCATGGGTAATGACTCTCCAGTGTCTTTTCCTGGTCCCCCGTGCCCTACTGGCCGCCAGATGGCTCATGTGGAAGTCACCAAGAAGGTAGAGGGAATCCTGCCGATACAGGTTCCGTGGTTGTGCGAAATCACTATGACGAGGTCATATGAACCGGTCCTTGAGTTGGTGAGGCGGATCTGTCAATGTCCATGACAGGTGGACTACACCGAAGCACACACTACTCATTCACCAATCCCGTCTCAACCATTCCTTTTTCCCACTTCACCCCACACAAGTTGTATAACACCATTCCCAACCCACTTCCTAACTCACACCACCAAGACACCTTTCACACTTTTTGAAAATGATTAATTGTAATGAGTCGCGATGCGAACATCGCGAGGGTTCCTAAGCATTCTACTTTCGAGGGATCACACACGTCACCACATTATATTGTGATGACGGGGCCTTAGGGCATCAAGGAGGAGTCTACAAGGTCAAGGGGGGTTCGTGGCACTTCACATGTCAAGCACGTGACTAAGCAACCACTAGTCAAATAGGTTTTAGCTACTACAATGTTTAAAAATAATCACGAAAAACATGCATATTGAAAACAGGCTATTAGGGTAATTTTGCAAACTCATAGGAGCAATGATGATCAAGGAGGGGTTAGAGCTTGCCTTCAAAAGCTTCTAGGAATTCCTCATAATCTAGGTCGTCAAATTCCTCTTCGGCTTCCTTGCTTGCTATAGTACGTGAATTGCCCGAATTAGCGTTGAACCCAAAAGAATACAAAACCTAAGTAATAGCATAGATACATGGTTGTAGGGTTTTAAGGGGTTTCCTGTCGACCAATATGTTTTAGTTGGGCTTTTGGAGGGGGTAGTGTCCTCGGCCAAAGGGCCTCACCCTATCCCCTTTTGCCGTTCACTTGATTTGTCGGGTTAGCGCGATTACTGACGATTAGTAATGCCCGAAAAATAGTTTCTAGCCTTTATCCGCATGTTATTATCCTCTAATGATAAATTCCTATTTTTAGGAATTTATATGCATCCGAAAATTCCTTTTTCAAGTTTCAGTGTACACTTATCACGTGTACCTACCGTTTTTCCCTGCGTACTGTGGCTGACGGACGGACCCAGGGCTCCATGCGTTACTGTTTCGTGGACCGGGACCTGGCCCATGGCCGTTGGGCCTCTGGTCCACATGGACCGAGCCCACTAGGGCCCGTGGCGGGCGCGCGGGAAAGTTGGTGCCCGCGTGGCACCGAGTCAGCGGCCACGTCGGTGCCTTGCCCGCGTGGCCCTGCCACCTGACTGCCATGTGAGCGGCCGGTCGGGGAGAGGAGCCGGTGCGGCGGAGGCGGACGGCAGCTCACCGGAATCGTGTTCGACTCCGGTCTTGGGCTAACAAAACTCATGCCGGTGAACAACGCGTCGTGGGGAACCTAATGGGGGTGACTAGCGTCGGTGAAACTCACTAGGGCGGCGCCTACGGCTTGCCGGAGGTGGCTTGGTGGCGGTACGCCGCGGTTTCTCGGATACGCTCGCTCTCGCCAGGGTTTGAGGGCTCCTTCACGACCGTTCGGTCAGGGGGAAGGTGTTGCAAGCCTCGGTCAGGCCGGGGAAGCTCCCACGGTGGCCGACGACGAGTTTGGTTTCATGGTGCTAGCGGGCTTCGGCCATCGGGGAAGCAAGCCAACTCGTGGAATGGCTAGGGGGGCGGTTATGCTGCTACTTGCGCAAGGAATTGGGGAATGGGGACTCACCGGAGCGGGTTCAGGAGGCGGCCGGCAATGGGGATGACTGTGCTGTTTTTCGGAATTCGCGGTCGGCGGTCCTTTTTTTTGCTCAAGTGGGCACTGTGGAGCTTGGCGGTGAAGGCGTGAAGAGGATGGGAGGGGAAGGCACCCTTTTATAGCGGCGATAAGGCGGTTCCGGCAGCCGGGTCGGTGGCGGGTACGCCATCGATGAGAGCGGCCGTATTTTCGTGGTATGGGGGCCGGATTGATGGAGGCGACGGGGTGTTTATGGCAGCTGACAGGCGAGTGACAGCGGACAGCGGTGATGCAACGGTACCGCCTACCATCGCTGGGATTTCCGGGTCGATCCGGCGGGACGGGCGTGTGCGGGAGGTGGGAGAAGGCATTGTGTGCCTTGGGCAGCGAGGGCTGGGCCGGGGGAAGGGGACGGGCCGCGTGCGGGGCGGGGGGGGGGGGGGGGGAAGAAAAGGGGAACGTGGGCTGGGATGCTTGGGAAGTGGGCTGCGCCCGGGAAAACCGACCCATCTTTTTTTGTTTTTGTTTTTATCTTTCTTGTTGTTTTGACTTCCAAATTTGAATTTGGTTCAAATTTTCATATTTCAAACTTTGTGTTCGTTACACGAAGGGTGGTCGCGTATGGATCACGGCAGCTCAGGAACCATGAGCAAAATTATCCAACTCATGACTTACAGCTCGCTGTCATGGTACTCGCACTCAAAATGTGGAGGCACTACCTAGTCGGTAACCTTGTACATTTATATACCGACCACAAGAGCCTCAAGTACATATTCAGTCAGAAGGAGTTGAACATAAGGCAGAGAAGATGATTAGAGTTGAACAGAAGGAGTTGAACCCAGAAAGTCAAACATGGTGGCCGATGCGCTGAGTCGCAAGTCACACGTTCATAATCTGACCATCACCCCGTTGGAAGAGAGTGAACAACCGTTGTATGTGGTTCCCCATGGAGCTAGCTCTCTACATCCTAGCTCTTATCGCCACCATCCGTGAAGAGATAGCGGCAGCTCAGAAACATGACAAGAGCATGTCGCATTTGCGGAGATGTATAGACAGTGGGGAGTTGAACTGTTTCCAGAAAGACGGAGACGGTGTCCTGTGGTTCAATAACAGGATTGTCATACCCCGTAACCCGGAGTTACAGAAGAAAATCTTTGATGGGGCTCACTTGTCAAAGTTTTCTATTCACCCCGGCAGCAAGAAGATGTATCAAGAACTCAGAAGCAAATTTTGGTGGACACGGATGAAGCAGGAGATCGTGAAATACGTGTCCAAGTGTGATACATGCCAAAGGGTGAAGGCTGACCACATGAAGAAACCGGGATTGTTACAACCGCTTGGCATTCCTGCCTGGAAGTGGGAGGATGTGAGTATGGACTTCATCATCGGTTTACCCACCACATTACAGAAACATGATTCAGTGTGGGTGATCGTCGACCGACTCACAAAAGTTGCCCATTTTATCCCGGTCAACACCAACTACAACGCCAAGAAGTATGCTGAACTATACATCTCACGGATTCTGTGCTTATACGGTGTACCCCGCACTATCATCTCGGATCGGGGCACTTTATTTGTGTCTCGTTTTTGGGAGCAGTTGCATGCTGCTTTGGGGACGAAGCTGATCCGTAGTTCAGCGTACCACCCTTAGACGGATGGGCAAACCGAGCGGGTAAATCAAATTTTAGAAGACATGTTACGAGCTTGCGCTATCAACCACAGTAAGAATTGGGATGATCACTTACCGTTAGCTGAGTTCTTGTACAATAATGTGTACCAATCCAGCATAAAAATGGCACCTTACGAGGCGCTATACGGGAGAAAATGCCGCACACCGCTGAATTGGTGTGAGTCTTGCGAAAGGGTCACCTTCGGGGTTGATCTTGTCAATAATGCAGAAGAAAAGGTTTGGCTGATTCAAGCGAACTTAAAAGCCACCCAATCCCAACAAAAACAGTACGCGGACCGGACAAGACGCCTGTCGGTACCTCAGATATGGGGTACCCCTGCGCACAGGGTAAAATGCCTAAGGTGCTCGCCCTTCTCCGCAGGGAGAGCCCCGAAGGCGCCACGCGTCTGGCGGGGCCGGACCTCCCTATCCTCAGAGGAGAGCTCCGGGCCCGACACGTGGCATACAGAAGCCGGACCTCCCCCTCCGTGGGAGAGAGGTCCGAAGACGCCACGCGTCCAGCGAGGCCGGACCTCCCTCTCCTCAGAGGTGAGCTCCGGGCCCGCCATGTGGCATGCAGAAGCCGGACCTCCCCCTCCGCGGGAGAGAGGTCCGAAGGCGCCACGCGTCCAGCGGGGCCGGACCTCCCTCTCCTCAGAGAAGAGCTCCGGACCCGCCACGTGGCTGGAAGAACAGTGCTGCCTGCCCCCGAGCGGTAGGCAGCGGGCGTAAAGGCGCCCCTCACCTTGCCCGTACAAGGAATTCAAGGCCCGCGTCTTCCCAAGACGCGGAAACGCGGAGCACGCGCCTGTCAGGTGACGTTGCGTCCAGTCGCATCACAGACTGGCGCGTGGTGTCAGAACCTGACAGGTAATAAACGCCGCGACAAGACATCCCATGCCGCCTGCGCCGTCATCAACCACTACGACTAGCGCACGGCATGGGCAGGGCGGCAAAAGGAAGACTCGGAAGCCTTCGACCGGAGGCAACCACCGGCATAACTACAGATACGGTAGATAATAGACAATCTCCCCGGGACCACCTGTCGGGTCCCGGCTTCCCTTGTAAGCCGCCCGAGCCTTGGACTATAAAAGGCTCGGGTAGGCGTCGATAGCAAGGGTTCGCATTCTGCAACTCATACGCTAGCCATACACTCTCAAGCTGTAACTCACCCCCAAGCTCAGGCCCCCGGCCCTGAGCAGCAAGCAATACAGTGAGCTCCATAGCTCGCCGTGGACGTAGGGTTTTACGCTCCGGCGGCCTGAACCACGTAAAACTTCCCGTGTCAAGCTCTCACTAACTCGTCCATTCGCGCAAGCTCTCCGCTAGGAACTAGCCCCTCCGAAAAAAAGAACCTCCGCGGGCTGCCCAGTGCAGGCCCGGGGGAAGTGTCGATCGCACACTTCGACATTTGGCGCGCCAGGTAGGGGGCTTTTCCCCTAGCGCGACGAGTTTCCGCCAACAAAGATGACCAAGCTCCCTTCGGCGGCAATCTCACCTCCCCCGCCTCCGAGGCGAGCCGCGGCTAGGGGGGAGTACAAGCCAACACACTCAGGACGGAGTGTGTCAGTACAAGCTGGGAGCCAGCAACCGGCTCTGGCAGCGCCGACCCCGGCAATGCAGGCTCCAACCAGCGTCATATCTCCAGTAGAGCCGGACGTACCCGGAAGGGGCGCGCTAGCTGCAGCAAGAGCGCTACTGCACAATCCACCCGCTGGAGACGCGCCTCAGGCAGCGACCCAGCGGTGGATTCTCGAGGCAGACCGTCTTGTCGTCGCTGCCGCAAGCCCGCGACGCCGGCGGAGACGACACTCTGACCAACCGGCCGTGTCGCTGATACGCACGCCAATGGTCGACGAACAGGCGGCAGACTCCGGCTCTGCCAGCCCTCAATCGATGGATCTGAGGACAGAGCTGGAGCGGTGGCGCTCGGGTCAAGATGCCCGGGTATACCTCAAGCAACGCCGCGAAAGGGCGCTACTGCATGACCTGCCTGCTGGGGACGCGCCTCAGGCGGTGACCCAGCAGCGGATTCGCGAAGTAGACCGATTTGACATCGGCCTCGACCCAGCCTGAAGGACAGATCTTCGCTACGCGGGCTCTGCCCCAGGCATACGCCGTGCAGTATATGCCACAACCATATGCCCTGCAAACGGCGTCCCCGGTCCATAGAGTGGCCTTGCCCATACCGGGGCATACTGTGCCAGCGGAGGACAAGGCGTTCGCGGCGCCGATACCTGCACTGGGAGCCAGCAACCGGCTCTGGCAGCGCCGACCCCGGCAATGCAGGCTCCGACCAGTGTCAGGTTTTCAGTAGCGCTGGGTGTACCTAGTGAGGGTGCGCTAGCTGCAGCGAAGAGCGCTGCTACTCAATATGCCACAGTCGTATGTCCTATGTGTGGCCGCCGGAAGCATGCGGTGCTCGGTGCGAACCAAGCATTCGCGGCATCAGAACCTGCGGCAACAGAAGCGGGGTGTGCGGCCCTCGCGCCCCGCCTTCGCTTCACAAAATGGCCGTGCAAGTTTCGGCCACTCTCGCCTGAGAAGTACGACGACAGCATCAACCCGGCAGAATTCCTCCAGAGGCCGGGAAATCCAGAAGCACGCGGGGCGCTTCCGGAAGGGGAAGCAGCCCCTAGCTGATGCCCCATCCTATAGTAAGGGAGGGCAACCAGAAGGTCGAGGCCCGAGACGGCGACGACCGCCAAGTGGATTTCCAGGAGCTCCGGCGCGCCGCAAGGGCAGCACGCAATCATGGAAGCTCCATCTCCAGTGATGACGAGCACTGGAAGATGCCCTGTCCAGAAGCATGGCTAAGGCCTTGCGACGAGCGGTAGCGTCGGTGGCTCCCCTCCCAGGTGCAGTACCGCACCTAAGGTGGATGGGAATCCCCATCAGCTCCAATGACACCGACTGCCCCAGGAACATGGCTGGGGCCGGCCAACTACCGCTCATGGTGGCCCTTACCGTCGCCAACGTGAAGATGTACCACGTCTTGGTGGATGGTGGGGCTGGACTGAACCTTATCAGTCACGCAGCCTTCCAGAAGCTGCAGATCCCGATGGCCAAGCTCGCCCCATCAAGCCCGCTCTCAGGGGTAGGGCCGGGACAGGTCGTTTCCTACGGCCGCATCAGCCTCCCGGTGACCTTTGGGGCACCGGACAGCTACCGGATGGAGTACGTTCTGGTCGACGTGGCCGAGACTGACCTCCCCTTCAATGCCATAATCGGTAGGCCAGCCCTGTACCGGTTCATGGCAATGGCCCACTACGGCTACCTTGTCTCGAAGATGCCTGCACCAACAGGCGTCCCCAAGGTTTGTGGAGACCTTGTTGCCACAGTATTAGCCTTGGAAAGGCTTCGGGCGCTTACAGCAACTAGAGCGCCAGCCCTCAGCGGTACAGGACCAAACCAGCTCCACCCAAGTGCACGTCACCGTGCCTCTACCGCCGCACCCCGCGTGCAACCCCTTGATGAGGACGACATCCCCACAAGGCTCATCCGAATCAGCGCCGGTGCCACCCAGACCACCCGGGTAGCCGGGGGCCAGGGTAGCATATAGGAAGGCGCGCTCGTTGCCCCCCTCCGACATGAGGTCGATGTGCTGCATGACAGCCATCACCGAGGCCAGAGATCCCCAGGGAGGTGATTGAGCATTACTTAAAGGTCTTTCCCGACGTCCAGCCGTCCGACGAGACGGAGGGTCCGCCGCTCCCGGTGCTTGGCAAACCGTGGTATTATCCCGAGGGCCGGCGAGGAGCTCCGGAAGCGCATCCACTGCACCAGTCTCAATAAGGCATGTCCTAAAGACCTATTTTCTCTTTGACTGATAGAGCAAATAGTAGACTCGATACCAGGCTGTGATATGCTGCGCTTCCCAAATGCTTGCTAGGGCTCCCATCAGACCCCTGTGTCTGGAGTAGTTGAAGGGCGCCCCCTACCTACTAATCCCGGCGTAAGCCGACTCGGCATAGCTAGGGGTCCCACGAATTTCTGGTTTTCGCGCAATGGCTTTAACCCCATACCACAGTAACCTGTTCCGCTACCAAGAAGCAAGCGCCAGAAGACCAGACCTCGGATCCCTGACACAACCTCGGATCACGACAGCGGAGCTTCCCGTGAGGTCCAAAGCAGCCTGAGGACCCCCGAGTGCCGGGCACCCGGCGATCTCCCCAGGCTAAAAGCTATCCCTCGCAGCTCCATGCGACGGGCAGTGCCGCCGAATGGGCGGAGGAGCTACTGAAGTTTGATCTAGGTTCCCTTTCCCGTCATACAGACATTAACCGAGCATTAGTTCACTTGTGGCTGAAGTAGACGCACGCTCAGGGGGCCATGAAGACGATGAAACAGGACCCTGAGCCCTGACCTTCATCAGGATTCATCAAATGATGTTCGCCCACGGCTCCCCGCGAAAGCAGGGGGCCGATGCTAGCGTACTGTTCCTCATGCCATCGGGGGAGCAGTCTGGGTATGTGGCGCGTCTCAATTCCAAGGCAGCCAACACCATAGCGCAGTATGGAGTGCTCATCCTTCTCGCTAGTCGCTGGCTCAGGGCAATCCCCAGTCTGGTTATCAACCAAGACGGCGGAGACAAACCCCCTCGCCTTGGACCTGCACCACGTACCGCGCGCTAGCAAGGCCGCAGCTGACGACCTTTCAACGAGGGCCCCCACTGCCACCGGAGCCACTGTGCCTGAAGGGGGGCCTCGAGAGGACGTTGCCGCGACCCACAGCCCGGCCCGCCGAGCCGGGCGAAGGGGGCTAGACCAGCACCTCGAAGCTGGCGGTCCCGGCGGCCATGAGCGCCGCCAAGGATCATAAGCGTCACTGGGGACTCCGTGCAACCCAGCGCTCAAGATCCAGACGCTCAAGTCAGACCCGATGCATGGATCACGGAGGTCCGGGACTACTTGAAAGACAATATCCTCCCTGATGAACGTGTATCCGCTAAACGGATTGCGCGTATGGCTAAGAGACACATGGCGGTAGAGGGGGATCTCTACCAACGTGGCGCCAGCCACATCCTATTGCGGTGCACAACCCAGGGGGAAGGCTGCGACTTGTTCGCTGAGATCCATGGAGGCGAATGTGGGAGTCATTCTTCCTCACGCACGCTTGTCGGTAAAGCCTTTCGGCATGGCTTCTACTAGCCGTCAACACTCCAGGATGCCGTCGAGCTGGTCGAGAGCTGCTAGGCATGCCTGTTCCATGCCAAGCAGATCCATACACCGGCTTGGACGGTACGGGTGATCCAGCCCGCATGGCCATTTGCCATACTAGGGCTGGACATCCCGGGCCTGGGACCATTCCCCAGAACCGAAGACAGGGATCCGCTCCTGAACCTTCGGAACACGGAACACCGCTGTAAGTTCTACCCCTAGAGCAACAATCAGGCAGGCCCTTCTTTTCATAGTAATTTCCATAAAAGTCCGTGAACCGGGCTTGGAGCAACTAAGCCTCAGGGGACGGTCCAGGACTACGTTCAGCTTCACCTGGTTCCGACCCCAAGCGCGTAGAGTCTTGCTTCCCTTGAGGTGGGTCGTGGCCTACATATGCGGCCCTCCTTCCCCCGTATGGAAATTTATATGAAAAGAAGCCCACCCTACGTTGCTCTTCTTTGGTACTCATTTAATTTACTTATTAAATTTCCATGATTACCCTACTAACGCGTGCTCGCTATGCGTTCAACTCCCTCTTCTCATTTTCATCTTTAGTCGGAATTTGCTGCAGATATGACTAAGGAATAGAGGGGGGAGCCCCCAAGGAGAATTACTTTTTCCTTATGTGCAGGGTTTCTCAGCCTCAGCTCCCCGCAGGAGTATGGTAGGCGCATCCACCCAATAGAACGCACCTACCAGGGGGCCGCTACGGGATCGCGGTAGGCCAAAAACCCTAAGGTAAGATCAAAGGGCTAGCCCTCACAGGGGTAGGGTCCGAAGGCCCCACGTGTCCGGCAGGGCCGGACCTCCCACCTCTTCGAGGGGAGCTCCGGAACCGCCGCGTGGTCTACAGAAGTCGGACCTCCCCCCCTCCCTCTGTGGGGAGAGGCCCGGGACCTCCACGTGCCTTGTGAGCCCGGACCTCCTCCCAGGCAGGAGCTCCAGGCTCGGACCCCCCTCCGATCTCGTGAGGCGGGTCCTGGAGACCTCCGGAACCCTTGGTATACAGTGGGGACCCGGACAAGGTGTCTATGCAGAGCTTCGAGATTGGTCAAGGCCTCCGAGCCCTTGCGGAGCTAAGGGCTCGGTCAGGAAAGGCCAAGAAGAAGACTAGGGCATGCAGACACAGAAAGAAACTGTCCATACAAAGACTCCACGAGCTGGGCTACAGACTCAACAAAAATAAAGAAAGGAAGTACAGGGCCTTGTGGACACAAGGGCGGGTGCCTAGGGGTCCCCGGACTCCCGATGAAACCTAGAGGCCACGAGGGCAGCTAAGTCCTCGACTTCGGCCCTGGCAGCTTCCTCCTGGTCGGCGATGGGTCCTAAACGGACCGGCCCCAGAGAAAAGGAAGGGTCTCGGCTAACAAAGCACGACAGAATGTGCATCGCAACCTCCTTCGCAAGGCCCCGACCTTCCGCTTCCAGCTCGTCGGCGATCACTGATTCGAGCCGACCTAGCTCGTCGCCGAGAGACTCAAGGGCTGGGGCCGCTTCGGACACCGGCCGTGCTGGGGTCTCCACCTGCACAGGGCTAAAACCAAGAGGAGCCAAGGCGGATCCCGCCTTAGCAATGAAGCTCCAGACCACCTGGGCCTCGGCAGTCCGCAGGGACTGGAGCCTCTCTACCTCTTGGCGGGCCGCTAGCTCGCGATCCATCGCCGCCTGAAGCTCCTTGGAAGACTGCTCCTCCCTCGCGACGACAGCCGACTCACGGAGCTCCAACGCCTCAGTCCGATCCCTTAGCTCCTCCACCTTGACCCTCAGCCGAGTGGTGGTCTTCTCCTCCTCGTCCGCAGCAGCGCGTTCCCGATCAGCGACGGCATGCTTCCGACGGGCTACCTGCAGCTGCAACTCCTCCGCGGCGGCGGAACACTCCTTGGCTTTGGCTTCAGCTTTGGCCAGAGCCTCGCGGTAGGTGGCACGAACCCGCTGGGCCTCTAGCTCCAAGCGGCTAATGGCCTTCTTCTGGGCGCCAAGCAGAGCACTCATGGCCTCAAGCCTTGACTGCCTTGAGTCGAGGTCCGCCCGGGCCCACTGCTGCCAGCTGAGAAGGCGGTCTCTCTCGCCGGCCAATGCCTTCCGCTCCTGCTCAAAGGCAGATTGGAGCTGCCGGGAGCTGGTCTGGGCACGCTCCATGGCGTCCCACACGGGCACCGGAGCAGGGGGAGCAGGAGTCGCGCCGCTGGACCCCCCGGATGAGTCCAAGACCGGCGGGAGCGCCGGCGCCTCGGCAGCTACGGGGGGGCGCTGTCCTAAGCAGGCCAGGGGGCCAGCAGGCACACCTACGGCGGCCCTCCCGGTCTCAAGACCTGGCTTCTGGGCTGGTGAAGGAGGGCGGGTAGGAGCAGATGCGGCCACCGAGGCCACTGCCCCCGTTGATTTGGGAGCTATGAGGGCCGCCGCGGCCCCCAGGGGCTGAGGCGCGGAGCCCCCGCTGGTTGAAGGCGGCCGGATAAGAGGCCCGCCCTTGGCAGCCGGTTGGTCCCTGCAAAGAAGAAGAAGCCCTCAGAATAAGAGAAGGGGCAGGAGCTCTGCTCCTATAAGTCAGAAAGAATAACACTTACTGAGCGGCGTGAGCGCTCCAGCAAGCTTGCTGCACTGGCCTCCGGGCTGTAGCTGAACTACCAGGACAAAGAAGTGGCGGAAGAGCGTCACGGAGGCGTGCACCCCCACGAACATCTCGCAGAAGTGGACAAAAACTGCCGCCATTGCGAGGGAGTTGGGGGAGAGATGGTGGAGTTGGAGACCGTATGTCTCCAGCAGGGTGACGAAGAAGGAAGAAATCGGCGGAACGAACCCCGCCAGAGCATAAGCGGTAAAGAAGACCATCTCCCCCTTTCCCAGGACCAGGGGGAGAGATCCTCGGCGGAGCCGATGCTTCTGCTCTTCCGAGCGCCAGCCCAGCAGCCTGCGCACTGGCCCGAGCTCGGAGGAACGAACGAGGCGCGTCGGAAGCAAGTTGGAAGCCATAGCGAAAGAAGGCGCAAGGGCAGGAGAGCCGGGGCGCAAGAGTTCAAGGGAAGTACGAGCGCAATGCGAAGGAAAGCCGCGATGCGGGTGAGATCACCTTTTAAAACTTTCCAGGGATGGTTCGAAGTAATTTGAAAACCTCCAGAAACATCGCATCGGCGACCTCGCCGGCTCCGAGACTGGGCGCCAAAGAAAGCTGGGCCCAAGCCGCTTAGCTAAAGCGGTGGGGTCAAGGAGTCAGTCTCCTAAGAAGATGAGCCGGCAAGGCCCTTCGGCGGTTCCCGAAGAAAGCGTCGCAACGTGCAGAAGTGGCAGCCTTGGGAACCACCGCAGTAAAAGCAATCATCAAGTGGGCGCACGCTCTCACGACCCCGCGGCCGTTCGTGCTCCAGCAGCGGTCAAGTCGGGACTTAGAGAAAGTGCACGGATCGGAAGAGACGGAGGTCCCACCTCGGGCTCGCTATCTCCCCCGAGATGGGCCCGGGGGCCACTGTCGGTACCTGAGATATGGGGTACCCCCGCGCACAGAGTAAAATGCCTAAGGTGCTCGCCCTTCTCCGCAGGGAGAGCTCCGAAGGCGCCACGCGTCTCGCGGGGCCGGACCTCCCTCTCCTCAGAGGAGAGCTCCGGGCCCGACATGTGGCATACAGAAGCCGGACCTCCCCCTCCGTGGGAGAGAGGTCCAAAGACGCCACGCGTCCAGCGAGGCCGGACCTCCCTCTCCTCAGAGGTGAGCTCCGGGCCCGCCACGTGGCATGCAGAAGCCGGACCTCCCCCTCCGCGGGAGAGAGCTCCGAAGGCGCCACGCGTCTGGCGGGGCCGGACCTCCCTCTCCTCAGAGGTGAGCTCCGGGCCCGCCACGTGGCATGCAGAAGCCGGACCTCCCCCTCCGCGGGAGAGAGGTCCGAAGGCGCCACGCGTCCAGCGGGGCCGGACCTCCCTCTCCTCAGAGAAGAGCTCCGGACCCGCCACGTGGCTAGAAGAACGGTGCTGCCTGCCTCCGAGCGGTAGGCAGCGGGCGTGAAGGCGCCCCTCACCTTGCCCGTACAAGGAATTCAAGGCCCGCGTCTTCTGAAGACGTGGAAACGCGGAGCACGCGCCTGTCAGGTGCCGTTGCGTCCAGTCGCATCACAGACTGGCACGTGGTGTCAGAACCTGACAGGTAATAAATGCCGCGACAAGACATCCCATGCCGCCTGCGCCGTCATCAACCACTACGACTAGCGCACGGCATGGGCAGGGCGGCAAAAGGAAGACTCGGAAGCCTTCGACCGGAGGCAACCACCAGCATAACTACAGATACGGTAGATAATAGACAATCTCCCCGGGACCACCTGTCGGGTCCCGGCTTCCCTTGTAAGCCGCCCGAGCCTTGGACTATAAAAGGCTCGGGTAGGCGTCGATAGCAAGGGTTCGCATTCTGCAACTCATACGCTAGCCATACACTCTCAAGCTGTAACTCACCCCCAAGCTCAGGCCCCCGGCCCTGAGCAGCAAGCAATACAGTGAGCTCCATAGCTCGCCGTGGACGTAGGGTTTTACGCTCCGGCGGCCTGAACCACGTAAAACTTCCCGTGTCAAGCTCTCACTAACTCGTCCATTCGCGCAAGCTCTCCGCTAGGAACTAGCCCCTCCGAAAAAAAGAACCTCCGCGGGCTGCCCAGTGCAGGCCCGGGGGAAGTGTCGATCGCACACTTCGACAACGCCCTTTGCAATTTTAAGTCGGGGATCACGTATATCTACGTGTGTCACTAATGAAGGGCGTGAACAGATTCGGGGTCAGAGGAAAGTTGGCACCCCGATTCATCGGTCCATTCCAGATTCTGGAAAGATGTGGATCAGTTGCATACCGGCTGGAATTACCAGCGACACTCTCCGGTGTGCACGACGTCTTTCACATTTCTCAGCTGAGGAAGTGCCTCAAGCTTTCAACCATCGTTCAGCTGGGAGATATCGAAGAACTGAAACCGGATCTCACTTATCGGGAGGAACCGGTTCAGATTATTGATGAGAAGGCCCGAACCACACGCAACCGTATGTTGTGGTTCTATAAAGTCCTATGGAGCAATCACTCCGTGGATGAAGTGACATGGGAGAGCGAAGGCTTTCTTCGCGCCAATGGAGCAATCTCACTTTTTAACGTCGCACATCCGGTAATTCTCCACCGTCCTCTCTCTCATTTTTACCTTATAATCTCGGGACGAGATTCTTTTAAGGGGGAAGGAATGTAAGGTCCCAAGTTTTTCATTTGCTAAAAGTGTTCATCACACCACACCTCACCTCATTTGTGGAAATGTTATGAACACACTTGAAGAGCAAGTAACCACCATCAATAGATTCATTAGGAGATAAACTCACAAAATACAAAAGTGGTATTTCCCACATGCATCATATAGGGGCTGAGCATATGAATAACTCCTAAACTTTGTTAGGAATGGTCATGCCAAATTTCACCCAAATCCAAAACCTTTTGAGGTATTTTTGGGTACAATTAGTAAAAAGGCTAGTTTGAATTTAAATTCAAATTCAAACTCCTTTTATCACATAAATTCAAAAGAGGGATTCATATTCACACTCAGCACATTTTTATAAACTACTCCACCAAGTTTCATACCATTTGGGATTGATCTTGACATGAGCTAGTGGGGCAAATTCAAACTGAATTTGAAATTCAGATTCGCACATTTGCTGAAATTTTATTTAAACCACTTTGCACTTTGAATTATTCAAACTCAACTGGCCATTTTATGATTTGATCAAATTGCAAAGGGCAGGGGGTCACCAATATTTGGAGCAGTGGAAAATTGAAGTTTTGAGGACAAATAGGGGTGGTGGGACCCCCCTGTCAGCCACACACCCGAGGAGAACCGACTGAGGCACCGTTGCTCTGTTTTTCGGGCTGAGGCAGCGCGCGCCACCGAGCCAAAATGCTGGCCAGCTCCTTCTTCATTTCCTCTCCACCGAGCCCAAGTTTTTCATTTGCTAAAAGTGTTCATCACACCACACACACCTCATTTGAGGAGATCTTATGAACATATTTGAAGAGCAAGTAAACACCATCAAGAAACTCATTAGGAGATAAACTCACAAAATGCAAAATTGGTATTTCCCGCATGCATCATATAGGGGCTGAGCATATGAAAAAAATCTAAACTTTGCCATGAATGCTCATGCCAATATTCACCCAAATCCAAAACCTTTTAAGGTATTTTTGGGTATAATTAGAAAAAGGCTAGTTTGAGCTTAAATTCAAATTCAAACTCCTTTCATCCCATGAATTCAAAAGTGGGATTCATATTCACACTCAGCACATTTTTGTGAGCTCACACACCAATTTTCACTCCATTTGGAGTTGATCTTGACATGAGCCAATTTAAGCAAATTCAAACCAAATTTGAATTTCAAACTACATATGTGCTATAGATTTATTTCAAAAGATTCACACTTTGAATCATTCAAATCCAAATGGACATTTGGTGAATTATTAAAATGTACAAGGGCATGAAGGTCACCAAGATTAAGAGCAGTGGAAAATTGAAGTTTAGAGGTTAAAACTAGGGGGTGGGGCCCTCTTGTCAGCCTCCCAATTGAGCAAACCGACTGAAACACTGGTGCTCGGGATGAGGCAGCGAGCGCCACTGAGCCGAAGTCGGCGCCAGCTCATGCTTCAGGCATGCAATGGGGATTTGCTCAGTTACATCAACCCACGCGACTATCTTTTGCCTCACGAGCAGCAGCAACTCAGTTTTGCTTTCTCCTCGCGCGCACGAACAGAGCCATCCCTGTCGTTTCCTGTCGAGCGGTCGACCGCCGGAAAACACTCTGTGCATCCAGCATCTTTGAGCTACAAAACGGTACTATAGCCTCTCCTCCTACCTCCTCGTCACAAGAGCCAGTCGAGTCCGGCTTTTCCCGACCAAGACCGAAAGCTTTTCCGGTGACCTGAGGTTCTTCCACACCTCGGGCTCTTGTGGACATCCCTAATGGGAATGCGTCACGCCCAAGCTAAGGCATCTCAAGACGTGTTAGGACTTCGTGTTGCTCACCTCCAAACCGTAGCCCGAGTGGTTGATCATTGGCGATGAATTTCGGATTTTCCTTCCACTCGATGTAGACCGACCTTCGGGTGCGTATTTTCCAAATTCTCGCCCCATAATTGTTTAGAGATCCTCAAACTGCACCTACACGAGCTAGACTCAGTAGTGAAAAACTTTCCTTCACAACCTTAGCGTGAAAACCTTGATAGACAGCCTATTTTGAGTTTTGCTACCGGCGCCAATGGCGGGAGCCGTCGGGTGCACGGTGCGAACTCACTTAGAGCCTCTCCCAAGCTAGCTTGAGCTTATGTCGAGCATATACACGTCACACCGGTGCTGTAGAGCTCGAGAACTCAGTGGGTGACGGGCTAGAAGTGGCGGACGACGCTGCCGGAGTGAAGCCGAGCCATTGCACCGTCGCGGACTAGGATGGAGACCTTGCCAGCTCGGGGAAACTTCAACAGAGAGTTCAGAGTGTCGGGTTAGGCCCTAGCGGCCAACTGTAGCTCGGGAGATGGCCGGAACGTCGGGTTCCAGCGAGCTCCGGTGAGCTCAGGCATGGGCGCGCGCGGGAACGAGGGGAGGAAGAAGATGGGCGCGGGTCCCACACGTCAGCCACTGTTTTGAGCCGGACCGGATCTTCTGTGAAGCCGGATCAAAGTGTTGCTGTGTGTTGTAACTTTGTGAACCCGTGTGTCTTTTTCTCAAATAGCGCCACGTAGCCCCGGTCCCACAGGCAGGGATTTAAACATTTCCCGAATTTCAGTTTCTAGTTCAAACTTCAAACCCACATAACTTTGGCTAGGAAACTACAATTGAGTGAACCAAATTTTGTTGGGTTCAGCTCTCTGAGTAATTTCCAACAAATCAAGTTTCACTTCATGAAAACTTTTATTTATCCAGAATTAATTTTTCAAAGTTTAAACTGTTCAGAACTTTAACTGGAGAACCCTTTAGTGGAAAATTCTGAAATTTGGCCAGGATGTTCACCACAATATCCCTGAGCTATAATGAAAATTTCAGATCCATTTGAGCCCATTTGATCCACCTAATGGTGTGATTGATAAAACTGTTCCAGAGAAAATGAAGAATGTCCAAAAACATTTTTCAGATTTTCTCTGAACTTGTTTAGCTCATATCTTTGGATAGGAATCTTAAAATTAGGTTAAACCAATTTCATTAGAACCATATGAAAATCTAGTTTCTAGAAAGTCATGTCTTGCTCCATGAAAATCTCTAGAACACCCTAAGAGCTTCAATTAAGGCCAAATGCACATTTATTTATGGAGGGCTCAAATGAGCTTTGCTGGTAATGAAATTTAGCCAAGTCTCTGTTTAGGTTGTATCCAAACCACAGTAAAAATTTCAGAGTCATTGGGCCGGTCTAGCAGTACTTATAGTCTTAATAATATTAACTCCAAACTCATATGCATTTAAATTGATATATACATGTATTTGTCTCATGTAGTCGCTAAGGTTGAGGAGGAGCCAGAAGTTTTAGACTTCATAACTCCGGAGGAACAGTTAGCCTACGACCAGCAACAGCAAGGCAAGCTCCGGTTTGCATTAGCTGTTTTATAAATTGTATTGTTTTGAGAACTTACTTTGAGTATCCACTTCGACCATGCATTAGTCTTATTTGAATACCCAAATTCATAGCCAAGAAAAACCTGGTTTTGGGCTTAGGTTTTTAAACCTCGAGTATCCACTGCAATGCTAAGATAGGGTAGGATTCGGTACAAGTCGAGTAGTTGGAACTGCTCATGAGAACAGGAAAATGGCAAGAAAAATGAGACCGGGTTAGAGATAGCAAATGGAACACATGGCAAGAAAAATGAGACCGGGCGGGGAGTAAGGACAGCAGGACTTTGGGGCCTGGGTGTCGTAGCTCCGCTTGTGTCGATTGAGGACCGAGCCGTGTGCGGGCCTGTTGAACAAGCTAGAACAGGATCGAAGACCTACCGGCTATATGGGAACCAGGAAACTGATGTAATTCGGGTAGCTAGGTGTTGAGGCATTGCTTGTCGTAGAGAGGGTAGGTTGAGAGCTTGAGGTGTAAATTGGCTGGCGGCACCGGGGATGCGCGCGCAGAGACCTCTTGCTCGGGACGATAGGACCGGTTCAACATTTGGCTGACATATGAAAGGTGGTTGCGTACGACGTCCGTCATGGTTGCTGTAGGCAACATCGAGTACGGGCGTACGTGACGGGTTATTCGGGTAACCCTGCAGGTGTAAATCGATTATAATTGCCGTCCCCCGCGGTCAGTGAGTACCACTTGTTCACCATACCATGACGTAGAAAGAACAGGCTAGAGTCATATTAAAAGTTGCTGTCGGTACCCGCGATATGGGGTACCCCCGCGCACAGGGGAAAATGCCTAAGGATCTCGCCCTTCTCCGCAGGGAGAGCTCCGAATGCGCCGCGTGTCCAGCGGGGCTGGATCTCCCTCTCCTTAGAGGAGAGCTCCGGGCCCGCCACATGGCCAGCGGCAGCCGGACCTCCCCCATCCGTGGGGAGAGCTCCGGAGGCGCCACGTGTCCCGCGGGACCGGACCTCCCCCTCCACAGAGGAGAGCTCCGGGCCCGCCACGTGGCCGACAGAAGCCGGACCTCCCCCCTCCGTGGGGAGAGGTCCGAAGGCTCCACGTGTCCCGCGGGGCCGGACCTCCCTCTCCTCAGAGGAGAGCTCCGGGCCCACCACGTGTCCAGCAGAACAGCGCTGCCTGCCCCCGCGCGGTAGGCAGCAGGCGTAAAGACGCACCATACCTTGCTCGTACAAGGTATTCAAGGCCCGCGCCTTCCCAAGACGCGGAGACGCGGAGCACGCCTCTGTCAGGTGCCGTTGCGCCCAGTCGCATCGTAGACTGGCGTGCAGTGTCAGAACCTGCCAGCCAATAAACACAGTGACAAGACATCCCCTGCCGCCCTCACCGTCATCAACCACTACGACTAGCATGTGGCATGGACAGGGCGGCAGAACGAAGACTCGGAAGCCTTCGGCAGAGACAACTACCGACATAACTGCGGATACGATAGTCGGCACGAAATCTCCCCGAGACCACCTGTCGGGTCCCGGGCCCCCCTTGTAGGCCACACGAGCCTTGGACTATAAAAGGCTCGGGTAGGCAATGTTAGCGGGGGTTCGCACTCCAGCAACTCACACCCTAGGCATAACTCACCCTCAAGCTCAGGACTCCGGTGCTGAGCAACAAGCAATACAGCGAGCACCTCTGCTCACCGTGGACGTAGGGTTTTACGCTCCGGCGGCCCGAACCATGTAAAACTCGCCGTGTCAAGCTTCTGCCTCACTCGTGCCTACGCTTAAGCTCTCCGCAAGCGACTAGCCCCTCCGAAAAATAACCTCCGCGGGCTGCCCAGAGCAGGTCCGGGGGACGTGTCGACCACACACTTCGACATTTGGCGCGCCAGGAAGGGGCTTTTTCCTTGCGCGACGAGGTTTTGCTGACGAAGATGACGAAGCTTCCTTCAGCGGCAAGCCCTCCTCCCCCCCGCTCACGACGAACCGTGACTAGCGGGGAATACGTGTCGACACACTCAGGACAGAGTGTGTTGGCGCAAGCTGGAAGCCAGCAGCCGACTCCGGCAATGCAGGCTCCAGCTAGCGTGGGATCTTCTGCAGCGCTGAGCGTTCCCCACGGGGGTGCGCTAGCTGCAGCAAGAGCGCTATTGCGCAATCCACCAGCTGGGGACGCGCCTCAGGCAGTGACCCGGCAGTGGATTCGCGAAGTAGACCGTCTTGTCGTCGCCGCCGCAAACCCTCGACTTTGGCGGGGACGACGCCCTGGCCAACCGGCTGTGTTGCTGACGCGCACGCCAACAGTTGACGAGCAGACGGCGGACTCCAGCTCCACCAGGCCCCTATCGACGGACCTGAGGACAGAGCTGGAACGATGCCACATGGGCCAAGATGCCCGAGTGTTTCTCGAGCGACGAAGAGAAAGGCGTCGCAACCAAGAGGCCGGCGACAGCATGACGTCAGCCTCGACCCTGCCTGAGGCGCAGACTTCCGCCACGCGATCTCTGCCCCAGGCATACGCCATGCAGCATATGCCACAGCCATATGCCCTGCAAACGGCGCCCCCGGTCTATGGCGCAGCCTTGCCCATACCGGGGTACACAGTGCCTGCAGCAAACCAAGCGTTCGCGGCACCAACGCCTTCAGCAACAGGAGCAGGATGTGCGGCCCTGGCGCCCCACCTTCGCTTCGCGAGGGTGCCGCGCAAGTTTCGGCCGCACCTGCCCGAGAAGTACGACGGCAGCGTCAACCCGGTGGAGTTCCTCCAGATCTCCTCCACCGCCGTACTTGCTGCAGGAGGAGATGAGGCCGTCATGGCCAACTACTTCCCCGTCGCCTTGACCGGCCCAGCCCAGTCTTGGCTCATGAACCTCCCCCAGGGTTCGATAACTTCCTGGGTAGAGCTCTGCCGGCAGTTCACCGCCAACTTCGGCAGTTCCTACACCCGGCCTGGCACGGAGCTCGACCTCCATGCCATACAGAAACAACCTGGAGAATCGCTGTGCTCTTTCATCCAACGGTTCTCCCAGGTGCGGAACACCATCCCACATATCCAAAACCAGGTCGGGAGGACAGCCCGGATCTGGTGCTGCTTCCTATGGAGGCGGCAGGAAGGCCAAGAACCGGGGCAGTGGCAAGATGAAGCCACCTCCCGCGGCTCCCGTTGCCGCAGCAGCGGCACCCAGTGGGGCTCGGGGGCCGCGCCCCGAGAAAAGGCAGCGATATTCGCCAGCCCCAGATGGTGACCAAGCAAGCTATGCCCCGTGCACGGCAGCTGTCGCCATACTACTGCCGAGTGCCGGGAGATTCAGAAGCTCGCGGAGCGCTTCCGCAAAGGGAAGCAGCAGCGGACTGATGCCCCACCCTTCCGCCAAAGGGAGGGCAAGCAGAAGGTCGACGCCCCAGACAGCGTCGACCACCAAGTGGGGTTCCAGGAGCCTCAGCGTGCCGTGAAGGCGGTGCGCAACCATGAGGACTCCAGCTCCAGCAATGATGAGCGTCAAAAGAAGCTCTACGTTATATATGGCAGGTCCGCCGACCCTTCGTCCCAAAGCGCAGTTAAGACTCTGCGCTGAGCGGTAGCGTCGGTGGCTCCACTCCCAGGTGCCGCACCGCACCTCAAGTGGATGGGAACCCCCATCAGCTTTGATGCCCCAGGAACATGGTTGGGGCCGGCCAACTACCGCTCTTGGTAGCGCCCACCATTGCCAACGTGAGAATGTACCACGTTTTGGTAGATGGCGGAGCTGGGCTGAACCTCATCAGCCGTGCAACTTTCCAGAAGCTGCAGATCCCGATGGCCAAGCTCACCCCGTCGAGCCCGTTCTCAGGGGTAGGGCCGGGACAAGTCGTCCCCTACGGTAATATCAGCCTTCTGGTGACCTTTGGGGCACCGGACAGCTATCGGACAGAGTACATTCTGTTCGACGTAGCGGAGATCGACCTCCCCTTCAACGACATAATCGGCAGGCCAGCCCTGTACCGGTTCATGGCAGCAGCCCACTACAGCTACCTCGTCCTAAAGATGCCTACACCAACAGGCATCCTCAGGATTCGTGGGGACCGCACTGCTGCGGTGTCGGCCTTGGAAAAGCTCCAGGCACTCATGACAGCACGAGCACCAGCCCCTGGCAGTGCGGATCTAGACCGGCTCCGCCCGAGTGCACGCCACCGTGCCTCTGCCTCTGCACCCCGTGTGCAACCCCTCGACGAGGGCGACGTCCCCTTGAAGGTCGTCCAAGTCGGCGCCGACGCTGCCCAGACCACCCAGGTAGCCGGGGGCCTGGATAGTAAATAGGAAGGTGCGTCATCACCTTCCTCCGGCAATAACGTCGACGTGTTTGCATGGCAGCCATCGCAGATGCCGGGGATCCCTAGGGAGGTGATTGAGCACCACTTGAAGATCTTCCCCGAAGCCCGGCCAGTCCAACAGAAGCCTCTCAAGCAGTCCATCGAGCGGCAGAACTTCATCCGAGAGGAGGTCAAGAAGCTGCTAGATGCTGGCTTTATACGGGAAGTCCACCACCCTCGGTGGTTGGCGAACCCTGTCGTTGTCCCGAAGGCGGGTGGGAAGCTCCGGATGTGCATCGACTACACCAGTCTCAATAAGGCATGTCCCAAAGATCCATTCCCTCTCCCTAGAAGAGATCAAATAGTAGACTCGACATCAGGCTGCGATATGCTGTGCTTCCTAGACGCCTACTCGGGTTTCCATCAGATCCCCATGTCTAGAGAAGATGAAGAGCACACCTCCTTCATCACAGTAGATGGCCTGTATTGTTATGTCTCTATGCCTTATGGCCTAAAGAATGCTCTCCCCACCTTTGTACGTGCAATGCACAAAACCTTTGGGGAGTTAATAAGAGACTTAGTTGAGGTGTATGTCGATGACATCGTTGTCAAGGTCAGGCAGAGTTCATCCTTGTTAGATAACCTAGCCTTAGTCTTTGACAAATTGCGCTCCACGCACACCAAGCTGAACTCTGACAAATGTGTGTTCGGTGTATCCTCTGGGAAACTCCTAGGATTCCTGGTCTCGCACCGGGGAATTGAGGCCAACCCAGAGAAGATCAAGGCCATCGACTTGATGCGGCCTTCTGCCCGCATCAAAGAAGTCCAGAAACTCACGGGATGCCTAGCCGCGCTGAGTCGGTTCATACCGACACTAGCAGAGCGGGCGCTCCCCTTCTTTAAGCTCCTGCGCAGATCCGGTCCATTTGCCTGGACTGACGAAGCAGAAGAAGCTTTCCGGGAGTTAAAGCGACTCCTGACAACCCTACCTATCATGGTAGCCCCCGAGCCTGGAGAGCACCTGTTGCTCTACATCACGGCGACAACTGAAGTGGTGAGTATGGTCCTCGTCGCAGAGCGGCCGGACCTCTCGTCATCACAGCCTGCTCCGTAGCAGGAGACAGATGCCAGGAAACCCCGGAGGTCCAAGACGGCCTCCCGGACCTCCAAGACAACCCCTCGGAGGTCCAGGGTGGTCCCCCGGACCTCCAAGACAACCTCCCGGGGGTCCAACGGGACCCCCCGGGGGCCCAACGGGACCTCCTGGAGCTCCCGAAAAACTAGCGGAACCTCCCGGAGGGCCAAGGTGGCTTAGGAGCCTTAGAGTTCCAACTCCTAGAAGCTCCCCCGGACCCACTCACCTCCGGCAGGCCAGAGCCAGTGGATGAAGACCTCTCTGACCTAAGAGAGAGGGTCCGAACCATCCAGAGGCCTGTCTACTACATCATCGAAGTCCTCCACGACGCCAAGACAAGGTACCTGGAGGTCCACAAGCTGCTGTATGTAGTGCTCGTGGCGTCCAGAAAGCTCCGCCACTACTTTCAGGCCCACCGGGTCTCGGTAGTCACCTCCTATCCGCTGAAAACGATCCTTCACAGCCCCCATGCGACTGGCAACGTCGCTAAATGGGCAGCGGAGCTGGCGGAGTTCGAGCTGGACTTCCTTCCTCGCCATGCAGTCAAAAGTCAAGCGCTGGCTGACTTTGTGGCAGAGTGGACACCAACGAAGGCTGACCCAGGGGGCCACGAAGACGGTGAACCAAAGCACCAAGCTCCGGTCTTCACCGAGCCTCACTGGACGCTCTTCTTCGACGGCTCCTCGCGAAAGCAGAAGGTCGGTGCCGGCGTACTGCTTCTCATGCCATCGGGGGAGAAGTTTGGGTACATGGTGTGTCTCAATTTCAAGGCAACCAACAACATGACAGAGTATGAAGCGCTCATCTTTGGCCTACAGACAGCCCTGTCTCTGGGCGCAAGCCAGTTGTTGGCACAGGGCGACTCCCAGCTGGTTATCAAGCAAGTTAAGGGCGAATGCTCCTGTAATGACCCGCAGCTAGCTGCTTATCTGCTCCACGTGCAGATGTTGGAGAAAGACTTCCTGGCCTTGGACCTGCGCCACGTACCGCGCGCTGGCAATGCCGCAGCTGACGACCTTTCAACGAAGGCCTCCACCGGGGCCCCTGTGCCCGAAGGAGTCTTCGAGAGGACGTTGCTGCGGCCCACAGCCCGGCCCGCCGAGCCAGGCGAAGGGGGCTGGACCAGCACCTCGAAGCTGGCGGTACCGGCGGCCCTGCAGCCATGGACGCCGCCAAGGATCGTAAGCGTCACTGGGGACTCCGTGCAACCCAGCACTCAAGATCCAGAAGCTCAAGTCAGACCCGATTCATGGATCACGGAGATCCGGGACTACTTGAAAGACAACACCCTCCCTGATGAACGTGTATCCGCTGAACGGATCGTGCGTATGGCTAAGAGATACGCGCTGGTAGAAGGGGATCTCTACTGGCGTGGCGCCAATCACGTCCTATTGCGGCGCATAACCCAGGGGAAGGCTGCGACTTGCTCGCTGAGATCCATGGAGGCGAATGGGGGAGTCACTCTTCCTCACGCACGCTTGTCGGTAAAGCCTTCCGGCATGGCTTCTACTGGCCGACAGCACTCCAAGATGCCGTCAAGCTGGTCGAGAGCTGCAAGGCATGCCAGTTCCATGCCAAGCAGATCCATACACCGGCTCAGGCGGTACAGATGATCCCGCCCTCATGACCGTTTGCCGTATGGGGGTTGGACATCCTGGGACCATTCCCCAGAGCCGTCGGGGGATTCCGGTACCTCTATGTCACCATCGACAAGTTCACCAAGTGGCCGGAAGCCACACCAGTCGTCACCATCAACAAGCAATCCGCCGTAAAGTTCATCAAGTCGATTGTCTACCGGTTCGGGGTCCCGAACAGAATCATCACCGACAACGGGACCCAGTTCACCAGCGCAGCGTTCTAAGACTACTGCGAAGACCTTGGCATCCAGGTGTACTACGCCTCTGTTGCTCACCCAAAGAGCAACGGGCAAGTCGACAGGGCCAACGCCGAGATTCTTCAGGGCCTCAAGACTCGCACCTATGCCAGCCTGAAGAAACATGGTGCCAATTGGGTGGATGAGCTTCCGAGCACACTATGGGCTAACCGGACATCCCAGAGCCGGGCCACCGGAGAGACACCCTTCTTCATGGTGTATGGGGCCAAAGTTGTGCTTCCCCCAGAGATCACCATGAAGTCTCACTGTGTCCAAGCTTACGACGAAGCCGCGCAGGACAATCTCCGGCGTGGAGAAATCGACCTCGTCGACGAGGTCCGATTGCATGCAGCACTCCGTAACGCACGGTACAGACAAGCGCTCCGCCGCTACCACCAGAGGTCTGTGCGTGCCTGGGAGCTGCAGGAAGGCGACCTGGTGCTGCGGCGCATACTTTCTCGTGATGGGACCCACAAACTCTCCTCTAGTTGGGAAGGTCCCTTCCGAGTCACAAAAGTGTGCCGTCCCGGGTGCGTACGCCTTTCCACCGAGGATGGGGACCCACTCCCGAACCCTTGGAACATAGAACACCTCCATAAGTTCTACCCCTAGAGCAATGATAGGACAGTCTCTTCTTTTTGTAGTAAATTCCATAGAGTCTAGGAACAGCGCTCGGAGCAGCTAAGCCTCATGGGGCGGTCCAGGACTACGTTCAGCTTTGTCTGGTTCCGACCCCAAGCTTTTAGAGTGTTACTTCCCTTCTTAATGGGGCGGGTCATGGCCTCCATGTTTAGCCTGCCTTCCTCCTATGGAAATTTATATGAAAAGAAACATGTCCTACTTTGCTCTTCCCTTGTGCTCATTTAAATTACGTATTAAATTTTTATGACTGCACTTCCGGTATATGCTCACCATGCGCTCAGCTCTCTCTTCTCATTCTCACCTCTAGTCGGCATTTGCTGCCCTACCAAAGGCGGTTGCGTTGGAGGTACATGCCGATGGCCAGGGGGGCCCCGAGCCCCCGGCACTTCGCGCACTATAGTCCCCAAGCACCGTACAAGTGGATGGGGACCGTAAGCCAAATAAGACTATGAGATAGAGGAGGGGGAGCCCCCAAGGAGAATCACGTTTCCCTTACTTGTGTGCAGGACCTCTCGGCCTCAGCTCCCCGCAGGAGTATGGTAGGTGCATCCAACCAAAGGGACACACCTACCAGGGGGCCGCTACGGGATCGCGCAAGACCGGAACTCTAATGTAAGACCGAAGAATCCGGACCTCGCCACCTCCGCAGGGGCGAGACAAGAAGGTCCCATGTGTCCAGCGGGACCGGACCTCCCCCCCTCAGGGGAGAGCTCCGGGCCTGCCACGTGGACGACAGAAGCCAGACCTCCCCCCCCCCCCCCTCCGCGGGGAAAGGTCCGAAGGCTCCACGTGTCCCGCGGAGCCGGACCTCCCTCTCCTCAGAGGAGAGTTCCGGGCCCGCCACGTGGCTAGCAGGCTCGGACCTCCCCATTCTCATGGGGAGGGTCCTGGAGACCTCCGGGGCCCTTAATACAGTAAGGACCCAGGAAAGGTGTCTGTGCAGAGCTTCGAGATTGGTCAAGGCCTCTGAGTACCTTGCGGAGCTAAGGGCTCGGCCAGGTAAAACTAAGAAGAAGACTAAAGCACGCAGACGCAAAAGACAACAAGAGTCTATTCATACAAGGCTCCATGAGATGGGCTACAGACTAAAAAAAACCCTAGGGTCCCCGACTTCAACCCTAGCGGCGTTCTCCTGCTCCATGACCCGAGCGCGGAGACCTCCTCGGCCACCACCAGCGCAAGGGCCGCTGTCATCAAGGATGCTTCTGAAGCCCCCTCTGTCGCTTCAGCAGTTTCCTTGAAGACTCCTCTGATCCTAGCGTGGGGATCACCTCGGCCATCACCAGCGCAAGGGCCGGTGTCATCAAGGATGCTTCTGAAGCCCCCTCCACCGCTTCAGCAATTTCCTTGGAGACTCTGCCGCCTGGAGTCCTCCTTGGTGCTTCAGCAGTTTCCTTGGAGACTCCCCCGCCTGAAGCCTCCTCGACGTGTCAGCAGTTTCTTTGGAGACTCCACCGCCTGAGGAGAGAGGACGCAATGCCTGGGAACTTTCAGCCTGTCGTCGCTCAAGAAGAGTCCCATCGGGATGATAAACCCGAGGCCTCTTGGAGGCGCCACCTCTAGAGGCAAGGCATGCAGGCTCCCTGGATCCCTGACTTGGTGCAGACGCCCCCGCCAGAGGAAGTCGAGCGCGATCCTCCCCCGAAGGCGGGTTAGAATCCATGGGAGAAGATAAGGTCGCAGAGACTCAAGGAAGGTGCAAGTGCTGGAAGCCTTATAAAGGGAACTTGCCCACGTTGCGGCTTCCCTTCACACTTTCCAGGTACGATTCGAAGCGACTCAAAACTCTTCGAATACACCGCATCGGCAACCGCTTTGGCTCCAAGACCGAGCGCCGATGACAGGTGGGCCCAAGCCGCCCAGCTGAAGCGGTGGATCAAGGAGTCAGTCTCCCAAGAAGACGAGCCGGCATGGCGCTTCGGCGGTTCCCGAAGAAAGCGCCGCAACATGCAGAAGTGGCAGCCTTGGGAACCGCCGCAGTAAAAGAAACCATCAAGTGGGCGCATGCTCCCACGATCCCGCAACTGTTCGTGCTCCGGCGGCGGTCAATGCGGGACTTAGAGGAAGTGCGCGGAACAGAAGAAACGGAGGCCCCACCTCGGGCTTGCTATCTCCCCCAAGATGGGCCCGGGGGCCACTGTCGGTACCCGCGATATGGGGTACCCCCGCGCACAGGGGAAAATGCCTAAGGATCTCGCCCTTCTCCGCAGGGAGAGCTCTGAAGGCGCCGCGTGTCCAGCGGGGCCGGACCTCCCTCTCCTCAGAGGAGAGCTCCGGGCCCGCCACGTGGCCAGCGGCAGCCGGACCTCCCCCATCCGTGTGGAGAGCTCCGGAGGCGCCATGTGTCCCGCGGGACCGAACCTCCCCCTCCACAGAGGAGAGCTCCGGGCCCGCCACGTGGCCGACAGAAGCCGGACCTCCCCCCTCCACGGGGAGAGGTTCGAAGGCTTCACGTGTCCCACGGGGCCGGACCTCCCTCTCCTCAGAGGAGAGCTCCGGGCCCGCCACATGTCCAGCAGAACAGTGCTGCCTGCCCCCGCACGGTAGGCAGCAGGCATAAAGACGCACCATACCTTGCCCGTACAAGGTATTCAAGGCCCGAGCCTTCCCAAGACGCGGAGACGCGGAGCATGCCTCTTCAGGTGCCGTTGCGCCCAGTCGCATCGTAGACTGGCGTGCAGTGTCAGAACCTGCCAGCCAATAAACACAGCGACAAGACATCCCCTGCCACCCTCGCCGTCATCAACAACTACGACTAGCATGCGGCATGGGCAGGGCGGCAGAACGAAGACTTGGAAGCCTTCGGCAGAGACAACTACCGACATAACTGTGGATACGATAGTCGGCAGAAAATCTCCCCGGGACCACCTGTCGGGTACCGGGCCCCCCTTGTAAGCCACACGAGCCTTGGACTATAAAAGGCTCGGGTAGGCAACGTTAGCGGGGGTTCGCACTCCAGCAACTCACACCCTAGGTATAACTCACCCTCAAGCTCAGGACTCTGGTGCTGAGCAACAAGCAATACAGCGAGCACCTCTGCTCACCGTGGACGTAGGGTTTTACGCTCCGGCGTCCCGAACCATGTAAAACTCGCCGTGTCAAGCTTCTCCCTCACTCGTCCTTGGCGCACGCCACGTGTTGGCGCCGATCTTCCTTCTCTTCCTTCCTCAGGAACATGCCCCGAGGTCGACACGTGTCC
Source organism: Neostapfia colusana (assembly GCA_030760725.1). Classification (NCBI taxonomy): domain Eukaryota; kingdom Viridiplantae; phylum Streptophyta; class Magnoliopsida; order Poales; family Poaceae; genus Neostapfia; species Neostapfia colusana. Next base: position 44,598,654 of record JASWHV010000018.1, on the reverse strand, counting down.
AGCAGCGACAGACCTCCCGGAGATAGGCTCCGGTGGCGACACGTGTTTGATAGATCCGTACTTCTCTGAGATGGGCTCCGAGATCGACACGTACCCCGCGCGACTGGTCCTCTGATTTCTGTGAGGACTAGCTCTGAGGATGACATGTGTCTTGCGGAAATGCCTTTGCTTCCTCTGCAGAGGCTAGCTCCGTGGGCAACACGTGTCCCACAGGATCGGACCTCTCCCCTTTTGTGGCGACGAGCCCCGAACCTGCCACGTAGCTATTTTAGCGGCGGACCTCTCCCCACCTTGCAGGGACGAGCTCCGATCACGCCACGTGGCCAGCGGCCGCGGTAAGAGCAGGATTAGGCTCTTATTGGCTATCCTCTTGATATTTTTCTCTGTCCCTACTTTTCTTAAAGTGTTTCCTCTTCATAAAACATGAACCTGTGCTGACACCCGAGATGAGGGTGTCACAAATCTACCCCCCTTAAATTGAATCTCGCCCTCGAGATTCGTTAGTAGGACATAGATGGGGAAATTCTGCCTTGATATCCTCTTCACGCTCCCAAGTGGCCTCAACTTCGGTGTGATGGCTCCATTGTTCTTGCACCATCGAATCACCTTGTTTCGGGTGACCTTTTCCTTTACGTCCAAGATTCGGACAGGGTGTTCTGCGTAAGTCAGGTCCTCTTGAAGTTCAAGTTCCTCCATTGACACTCGTTCCTCTGGCACTCTCTAGCACTTCTTAAGCTGGGATACATGAAACACGTCATGTACGTCAGAGAGGTGGTTTGGGAGCTCTAGTTGGTAGGCTACTTCTCCTCGCTTGTCCAAAATCTTAAATGGTCCGATGTAGCGAGGTGCTAGCTTGCCTTTGACGTTGAAGCGTCGTTGGCCTCGGATAGGCGATACTTTAAGGTATACGAAGTCTCCCACTTCAAAGGTCAACTTCCTACGCCTATTGTCCGCATAGCCTTTCTGTCGTGACTGGGCAGCCTTTAAGTTCTTCTGTATCGTTTGGACCTGTTTTTCGGCTTCTTGTAGTACTTCGGGTCCAAACACCTGGTTCTCTCCAGTCTCGTTCCAGAATAGTGGCGTTCTACACCGTCTACCATATAAGGCTTCGAAAGGCGACATCTTTAAGCTAGCTTGATAGCTGTTGTTATAGGAGAACTCGGCATACGGTAAACTCCTATCCCAACTACGCCCACGTTTTAAGGCGCAAGCTCTCAACATGTCCTCCAAAATTTAGTTCGTCCTTTCGGTTTGCCCATCTGTTTGCGGGTGGTAGGCGGAGCTGAAATCCAGTCGTGTACCTATGGTTTTCTGCAGCTTCCTCCAGAATCTAGAGGTAAACTGAGAACCTCAATCTGAGGCTATCCACTTCGGAACTCCGTGACGGCACACGATCTGCTCCATGTACAACTCTGCCAATTGTGCAACGTTATAACTGGTCTTTACCGGAAGAAAATGGGCAGTTTTCGTCAATCGGTCCACAATGACCCAGACGGAGTCGTATCCTGAATGAGTACGTGGTAATCTGACGATGAAGTCCATACTGATGTCCTCCCATTTCCATTCGGGTATCTTCAAAGGTTGCAATAATCCAGCGGGTTTTTGATGTTCGGCCTTTACCCGTTGGCATGTGTCGCATAGGGCAACGTATTCGGCTATATCCCTCTTCATACCATCCCACCAATAACAAGTTTTCAAGTCCTTGTACATTTTGGTGCTTCCTGGATGTATGGAATAGGGTGAATCATGTGCCTCCTTCAATATCATGTCGCGGAGGTGTCTTATGTTCGGCACACAAATCCTTTTTCCTAGCCAAAGCGTACCCTTTTCATCCTCCTTGAAATCCTTCTCTATTCCTTGCCGGATTCTTTCCTTGATCTCCTTGATCTCCTCGTCCGTTGCTTGACCCTCTCTTATTTCTTGCTTCAATGGGGAGTGGATCTCCATTATCTCCATGTTATTCAAGAATCCGAGGTGTAACCGTTCGAATTCCTTCCGTAGTTCAGGTGGTAGCTCCCGAATCGTGAGTTGGTGACATGCTCCCTTTCGGCTCAATGCATCCGCTACTACATTGGCCCTCCCTGGGTGGTAGTTGATTCCGACATCATAATCCTTGATGAGTTCTAACCATCGACGTTGCCTCAAATTCAAGTCCGTTTGTGTAAATATGTACTTGAGGCTTTTATGATCCGTATAGATCTCACATCGATGTCCAAGGATATAATGTCTCCAAATCTTCAATGCATGCACCACTGCTGCTAGCTCCAAGTCGTGCGTAGGATAGTTAAGCTCGTGCTTCTTTAATTGTCGTGAGGCATAGGCTACCACTTGTCCTTCCTGCATGAGTACACACCCGAGCCCTTGTCTGGATGCGTCACAATATATGTCAAAGCTCTTGCTTACGTCTGGCAATACTAGAATTGGTGCTGTGGTTAGCCTTTTCTTGAGTTCCTCAAAACTTTATTGGCAGGTTTGTGTCCATTGAAAGATTTTTTTCCCTTCATTAGCAACTCCGTCATAGGTTTTGCTATCTTAGAGAAGTCTCTAATGAAGCGCCGATAGTATCCTGCCATCCCAAGGAAACTCCGAATATCCCTCACGCTCTTCGGTTGGTCCCACTTCAGAACATCTCTCACCTTTCCAGGATCAACCGATACCCCTTCCTTGGAGATAATGTGGCCTAGGAAAGATATTTCCTTTAGCCGAAATTGACACTTGTTGAGCTTGGCATATAATTGATGCTCACGCAACTTCTGCAAGGTCAACCTCAGATGTTCTCCATGCTCCTCCTCACTTTTTGAATACACCATAATGTCATCGATAAAAACCACAACGAACTTGTCCAAGTATTCCATGAAAACCTTGTTCATGAGGTACATGAAGTATGCGGGTGCATTTGTTAACCCAAAAGACATAACGGTATATTCATACGAACCATACCGTGTCCGAAAGGCTGTCTTAGGTACATCGGAGGGCTTAATCTTCAGCTGGAAATATCCTGACCGAAGATCAATCTTGGAGAACACTCGGGCTCCTTTCATTTGATCGAACAGGTCCTCTATACGGGGCAGAGGGTATTTATTCTTGATTGTTACCTCGTTGAGAGACATGTAGTCCACGCACATTCTTTGGGTTCCATCCTTCTTGTCCACGAAGAGTACCGGAGCTCCCCATGGTGACGAGCTTGGATGGATAAAACCCTTCTCCAACTGTTCTTGAATTTGCTTCTTGAGTTCAACTAGCTCGTTGACGGGCATCCTATATGGTCTCTTAGCTATAGGTGCAGTTCCGGGTACCAAATCTATGGCAAACTCGATGTCCCAATCAGGTGGCATTCCTGGAAGCTCTTTCGGGAACACGTCCGAAAATTCCTGAACCACTGGAATGTTGTCCAATGTTGTTCCTTCGACGTGGTTCAAATTTGCCCGTTCGGTCGTTTGCTGGGCTGGCTCAAACTCGACACGAATACCGTGTTCGTTTGTCAACTGCACGCTCCTTTCAGCACATTGGATCACTCCATTGTGCTTGCTTAACCAATCCATTCCGAGTATGATGTCAATCCCGTGGGAATCCAAGACAATAAGGTTGGCAAGGAAGTCTACTCCCCTTATTTTAAGGCTTACTTTAGGATACACTATATTAGTCCCCATTTCCCCTCCGGGAGAATTAACTAACATAGCATATTCTAAGTGGAATACGGGTAGTTGATGTTTGGCAACATATTTGGATGATATGAAGGAATGCGATGCTCCGGAATCAAATAAAATGGTGGCTGGGTTGGAGTTGGCAAGGAACATACCAATTGCGACGTCCACAGCCTGTTGTGCTTCCTCAGCAGTGACATGGTTTATGTGGCCACGAGCATAGTTCTGCAGTCCACGTTTCCCTTGGCTGTCCCCTCCGTTTGGTTGCTGGTTCTGCTTGGGCACGTTACCTTGCTGTCCAGGGCCTCTCCTCGGGCACTGGTTAGCGAAGTGGCCTACTTCCCTGCATGCAAAGCATGCCCTGTTGCCTATGGCAGCAGGTACGTTGGGGCGGGGGTTTTGAACAGGGGCGCCATTGTTAGGTCGGGGCGCTGGAGGCATGGGCACACGAGGTGCCGGTGCAATGAATTGTTGCTGTGGTGGCTGACCAGGGCGGTACGTAGGAGTGGTCGATCCGTACTGCGGGGCAGGGGGCATGTACCTAGGTCGTACGTTGCTCCCTTGGGGCTGATATGGCATCTTCCTCTTGCACTCTCGCTCGATCTCTCGGATCTTGGTTTCAACCACAATAGCCTTGTCAACCAGCTTCTGGAAGCTTACGTAGTCATTGTTGAGGAGCTGAACCTGGATCTCATTGTTCAACCCTCTCATGAACAAGTACTGCTTCCTCTGGTCTGAGTTGACATCTTCGGGGGCGTACCGGGACAGTTGTATGAACTTGTTGAGATACTCGTTCACACTCTTCTGTCCTTGGCGGAGACCTTCAAACTCCTGCCTCTTGAGCATCATTACACCAGCAGGGATGTAGTGAGAGCGGAAACTTTCCTTGAACTCAGTCCAAGTGATTGTCTCCGGGTTGGCATGGGCGTTGCTCAAGGCATCCCACCAGTCAGCAGCGGCTCCCGTAAGTTGGTGCGATGCAAAGAGAACCTTCTCTCATTCGTTGCACTGAACAATGGCGAGCTTCTTCTCCATGGATTTCAACCAATCATCGGCCTCCATTGGATCGCTTGCTTGAGCAAAGGTGGGTGGTCGGGTCCTCATGAACTCTCCCAACCTGTTATGAGACGGCGGTGGTGGTGGCGGTGGTGCCGGAACGGGGTTTTGGTTGGCCTGCAACTGACCCAAAGTTTGGATCATGGTTTGCATGAGCTGGTTTTGCATGGCCATTAACCTTTCCAGATGGTTTTCACCAGCTCCGGGGTTAGCAGGAACTCCCTTGTGGTCATCCTCCTGGACGTTCCTTCGGCTGGCGTTTCCTCTCACCATCTGTGAGAGAGAACGAAATAGAATAGAAGGTTAGATGGTTAGGTAGGTCCCTTCAACTATATGCATCAAGGTGAGTTAGACTATATATATTAGCCCTTATGAGGATGTGATCAAGTGTCGAAGCATTTCACACCTCTTTCTTCTTACGTATGGACAACGTTTTTGAGACGTCCCACAACTCACACTAAGCACACAATCACACACAATCATTGCAAGGGCTCATACAACTCCTATTCAAGGATGGTTTCCTATACCAAGGTGGTTTCAAGGCCAATCTAAGCTATTCACCCTAGGATGCTTCCTTTGGTCAGCGTGGCTTAGCTACCCGTGACTTCTATTTAGGGGTGTAACTTGCTGTTAACCCGTGGCTCTAATATCAATCTAAGGTTTCTATCTAGGCGTGTAACCTACTGTCAACCCGTGGCTCTGATACCAATCTGTGACGCCCTCAATTCTGTGGGAAAACCACGGAACCGAGAACTAATGCATATGTGTGCCCAGGATGTTCATCACACATACACATACGTTCCACAAACTGAACTCAGATTATATATTACCACGAATAACATAGTTTATTACAATACCTCATGAGTCTTGGACTCATGCTCACAGCGGAAGTCTTTATTCTAAAGCGGAAGTAATTTAGCTAATGCGGAAGCAAATCTAAGCAGAAGTGGCTCCATCTCTAATCCCTCCACAGGCAAGGTTGAGAACAGATTACACGCCGTAATGCTCCACTCGGTCTTCATAGTAGGCTTCTCCCACTGCTGATGATGAAGATAATAATGCAAGTTTGAGTACAATGATGTACTCAGCAAATGCGGGAAAACACATGATATGCAGCTCATAAACAAGGTAGGTATAAAAAGGTTTATTTGTAGAAAAGCAGATTTATAAAACCATGATAAAACAACAACTTAACTTTAGATGAATGCAATCCCAGCATGTATTAAATTACCAACATACCTCCATCGCTTTCCATGTTCCACCCGAACATTAACCAACCTCATTCTTACTCACGAATACCTCCTCGTATTCGCTACCATCTCACGAATACCTTCATGTATTCTCTACCATCTTATCTCTTAAACAACTTTGTCTCACACCGAGACCAGTTTCGCTGCCATGACTCAACAGTCATGCAACCATCTTATCACCCGGACTCCACAGTCCCAACAACCAAACCATAACAAACTCATTAACCATAACCAAGAACCTTCCCAATAACCATCCCAACTAATCATGGCAGTTTAGCCAGGTGCTCGTGACCGTAAGCTCGGCTATCATGATAGTTTTAGACTCTGCAGAGTGTGCACCTCTTTACCCACAAGTTTGTGATTTTGTCACCTGTCGGTGACTGCAGAACCTCCATTATACCAGTACAAACCGTCGATGTATGGTCAAGAGATCACAAAATAGCCTTTACAAAGGGGTTACTAGATGTATGGACTCACTAAGGTTTCACCGGCAGGCTAGAATATCCAATTCTCCCACCCACGGGCCCCCTCTTGTGCCATGCAGTTCCCAGGGCAGTCCTCACTCGACTCCCATTCCCTGCGCCTTCCACAGTCCATAACACTCTAGCAACTTACCTAACTACTCAGCTAAGCCGCACCCATACTTGTCCTTGTGGTGGCACTGTTATCCTAGCATATGCATGCATGAACCGGTCCTTAGATCTACGGCAAGTAAAACCACCATCTCATGCTACCTCATTCACAAATCCAAGCTTGCCTAGATCTCCCTCCGATCCATATTCATTAACCTCATCAGTTACTTATTATCAATACGAGTGCAGTTAGCTAGACACATCTATCTCGCTCCCCAATCCCATAGACTCAGTGAAGCATAAAGCAAAAACCATACCTGACTCATAAACTTCCCAGGCGACAAGGGTGGTTTAATCAAAACTAGTGAACTTCTATAAAAAGGGTTTCCCATCACGTTTGACTCAGTACGCACACCTTTTCACAAAACAAAACAGTTTTATCCAAAACATAGGATCAATATGGTCAAGGAGCACTTGCCTTGTTCTTGCGGTTCTTGTTGTTCTTGGATCTCAAAACCTGGTTGTTGCAGTTCGTCGTAGACAGCTCCCTGAGCTTGTCCTGCTAGGTAGGATCATGTGCATACAGGATTCACAGCAATCAATATTTATGCACAAACCTTAAACTAGATGTGATGATGCATATGCATGCTATCTCATGATTAGTTTTATTAGATTGATCTGTACGTGTTCTTGCATGGCCTTGTATGGACAGGGGTGTTCGGATCAAAGGTGGACGTGGCAATGATCTTGTCTTTAGATCAAACTGATCATCAAGTGATCTGCCCACGAGAAGGCTTCTGTTCGAAAGGAATTGAAGAACAGATGCAAAGAGATGAACACAATGATATTGAAGTCCTACCTCTCGTTCTTCTTGACTTCGAGGTCCTCCTCAGACCGCTCGGTTCTCCTCCGATGATCTCCATTGTTGCGCTTCAGCGATGGTTGGCTCGGCGAGTTAGGGCTAGGGCTCTAAGTCGTCGGCTCAGGAGTAGAAAGAGAAGTTTGTGGTTTTGGCCAGAGGTTTTGGGTTCTATTTATAGTCAGGAAGAGAAGAGTCCTAATCTGATTGTATCTCGAATAAGAGTCTTATTCAGATCTTTGTTGGATCCTAACATCTTATCTTTAGTAACATCGTGGAATTTAGATCGGTTCTGTTGCGTACAGGTATCTTTACGCGTAAAACCTGCTCCAGAACTCGTTACCTCCGTGATGATGAGCTCCGGAAGCTCCACGTGTCCTCCGGGGCCTGGTATCTCCTCGAGCTCCGGTTGTGCCGCGTGTCACGAGCGAGACCTCCCCCTTCTTTGGAGGTGAGCTCCGCGCACGCCACGTGTTGGCGCCGATCTTCCTTCTCTTCCTTCCTCAGGAACATGCCCCGAGGTCGACACGTGTCCAGCAACGACAGACCTCCCGGAGATAGGCTCCGGTGGCGACACGTGTTTGATAGATCCGGACTTCTCTGAGATGGGCTCCGAGATCGACACGTACCCCGCGCGACTGGTCCTCTGATTTCTGCGAGGACTAGCTCCGAGGATGACACGTGTCTTGCGGAAATGCATTTGCTTCCTCTGCAGAGGCTAGCTCCGTGGGCAACACGTGTCCCACAGGATCGGACCTCTCCCCTTTTGTGGCGACGAGCCCCGAACCTGCCACGTAGCTATTTTAGAGGCGGACCTCTCCCCACCTCGCAGGGACGAGCTCCGATCACGCCACGTGGCCAGCGGCCGCGGTAAGAGCTGGATTAGGCTCTTATTGGCTATCCTCTTGATATTTTTCTCTGTCCCTACTTTTCTTAAAGTGTTTCCTCTTCATAAAACATGAACCTATGCTGACACCCGAGATGAGGGTGTCACACGTGGAGACGCCGCGTTACCTCGCCAAGGAAGAAGGCGAGGAGGGGAACAAGACATGGACAATCCATGTCGAAATTCCAACAGGACTTACGCCACCCGGTTGGGCACCGTTCACCGTCATGGTGAGAGGTAGACAACCGAAAGAGATGTGGCAGGTGGCAGCCCACGACACCATGTCGTGTTTCTGCCAACTACACATGAGAGCTATGGAGGGAACTCCATACGCGCTTGTCCCGGTGGAGGGGCGAGCTAATCACGTGTGGAGGGAGAGGTACTTGAAGGCAATGGATCCGAGTTGCCCAAGGTACAAACCCGGGGAGGCGAACCTCAGCCTCCAGTTGATGGCAGGAAAGACGGTGATGGACAGCCAAGCTGTCCATACCGCTCGACTTGCCGTGGAGCTCAAGGAGAGCACCATCCGCCGAGACCATTTCGAGAGTGCTCACAGCGCACTCTGTAATGTGTTACTTCCGACGATCAAGCGACTGAATGAACAACACAATCAGTTGCATCGTCTGAAGAAGGCAAAGAATAAAAGCCATGTCGACATCATGGCTTTACAGCAGCAAGTAAAAGCCTTTACCCAGCAGAATGAGGTCCTTACTAAAGAGCGTTATGACGCTATTGAGGAGGGGCAGGGCTGGGAAGAATTCTATAATCAGGCCATGGACGAGGTGCATGCGTTGCAAGAACTCATGCCTCCGGTAGTGGGCCTATCGATGGTAGGTGCCGTACCCGTGGTTTTGGGTATCCCGGCAATGTGGGAACCTGAACCAGAAGAGAAGGTCATGGATCCTGAACCACCAGCAGAGGTAGCGAAGGAGGACGACCCACAGGAGTTCGAGTTCTACTCCGAGTAGTGAGTTACCGTTGCCAAGTAGGGTAGCGAGGGTGGTGTGTCGAAACATTTGTAATCGGTGACATGTCGCGTAGACAGTAGTATGTGTATAGGTAGTGACGACATGAGTACGACTCCTCGGGGATCCGAGAATAATGTATCTTGTATAAAGTTATGCTTTATCAATATATGTGAAAGTTGTGCAAATTTATTCATGTGTCACTGCCATATCTACTGTTTTCCATGGAATTTTAAGAATGACATGTGCTGATCGTTGCTGTTTTGAATTTCAGAATGACTCGCACTCGTGCCAACCCGGAGGTTGGGGTTCTAGTCAGGGGGGAGAGGCCTCCCAACAGCCTCCTGAGGCTTCCTCGGGACAGCAACAGCAACAACCGCCACCGCCAACAGTTACATTGGCCGACATTGTTGCGGACATGGCAGGCTCACATCAGCAGCACACGGAGTTACTGCAAACTTTAATTGCAAATACGTCTCGACCAGAGAGATGTCAAGACCGAGAGGAGTGCCAACAAAGCTCCTACTCCGACTTTCTGGCTACTCATCCCCCGGTATTCTCAAGGGCGAATAAACCCCTCGATGCGGACAACTGGCTCCGCACGATGGAGATGAAGTTCGGGCTGCTCCAAGTTAGTGAGTAGCGCAAAACTCAGTTCGTGGCCCAGAAACTTCAGGGGTCCGCGAGCGCTTGGTGGGCGAATTTTTGCGCCTCGCAACCCACCGAGCGACTGCTGACCTGGGAGGAGTTACGGACGGCCTTCAGGGCCTATCACATACCGCTGAGTTTGATTAAGAGAAAGACACAAGAGTTCCTCCATCTGCAGCAGGAACGCGCTGGAATACTCCAGGGCATTCAACGATCTCGCGCTCTATCCTTCATATCATGCCGATACCGACAAGAAGCTGCAGGATCACTTTTACCAGGGGCTGAATCCGCTCCTGAAAGACAAGCTGGCGATGTTCAATTGTGGCAGCCTCAATGACATTATTGATGCTGCGATTGTTTAAGAGGACTCCGGAAAGGAGTTAGCGGCAGTGGAGAAGAAGAAAAGCATGCCACAGAGCAGCGAAGAGGGAGGTGGTCCTCCCCAGAAATACCGGATGGTGTATCGCCACCATCGGGTCAACACTGGCAGCCACCACCGCGGCCGATGCAATTCCGCAGTCAGCCATATTCTCTACCGGCGTTCCGACCGGCATTACCAGCACCACCTCCGCAGCAAAAACAGCAGCAGCGGACGATGCCGCGTGCGTTTGCACCTCAGCAGCGCATGCCGGGCTTTCGTCCTCTAAGCACGGGCCAGCCGTCAACCGCATGTTACAAATGTGGTCGCCAAGGGCACTTCGCCAACAACTGCCCCGAGAGGCAAGGTGGCGGAGTGGCACCACAGTTTCCGGGGAGGAATCAGCCCCAGAACCCCATTAATGCGCAGCGGGCAAATCCTAAGCCTGGTACCGTCCACCAACTCACCATAGAGGACATGTCGGAGAGAGAGCCAATCCTTGCGGGTATGTTCCAACTCCACCAGCATCCGCCACGCATAATTTCATTAGACACGCTTTTATTGCTAAACACAGCTTGCAAATACTACCCACCGAAAGTCCTTACCTGATTTGTTCACCGGGTGGGAAAATTTCAGCAAGCATGATGGTTTCGAAAGCGCCATTATGCTTAGGGGGTAGAGTATACCCTACGTCTCTCATAGCATTAGAGGGACAGAAGGTCGATGTCATCTTAGGGATGTCATGGTTAACCCGCCACGGCGCTGTTTTAGACACCGTCCTCCGAGTCGTGCATCTACACTCAGAAATGCACGAGTCTCACTCATTATTTCTGGACAGTCCAGAAATAAAACTTCCAAGTGTATACCAATCCACCACCATCAGATTGGAAGACATTCCAGTAGTCCGGGAGTTCCCTAACGTGTTTCCGGATGATTTACCGGGGATGCCGTCCAACCGAGAGGTGGAGTTCAAGATTGAACTTGCATCGGAAACTATGCCAATATCCCGAAGGCCGTACAAGATGGCGCCAAAGGAGTTGGCAGAACTGAAAACGCAGTTGAAGGACCTGCTGGAGAAGGATTTTATTAGGCCGAGCTCCTCGCCATGGGGCTGTTCGGCATTATTTGTGAAGAAGAAGGATAAAACATTACGGCTTTGCGTGGACTATCATCCACTAAATGCCGTAACCATCAAGAACAAGTACCCATTGCCACAGATCGACATGTTGTTTTGTGAGACCTATGTGTGCTGAATACATTGGCTATGACGATAAAAGTTTTGAATTCTGCCAAAACACTCTTCTTGTCAAGGTCCGACGTGAGGTCCGACTTGCTATGGCTAGGTCCGACATGTGTTTGGTTAGCTCCGGCGGTAGGTCCGACTAGCTTTGGTAAGTTCCGGTGCTAGGTTCTGCTAGCTTTGGTAAGCTCCGGCTCAAGGTCCGGTTAGCTTTGGCAAGGTCCGGAGCTAAATCGCAATGGTTCTATTTTTACCATGCAAATGTTTCGAACTTGCTTTACATCTATGGAAAGTTTGCTTAGTATTCTTTACTAAGTTTTTGAAGTGTTATGGCTGTTTACGGTGGCTAACATTTTGCTATGGTTTGCAATATGCTTATGTGAGGTGTTCACGTACGGTGTTGTGGTTTTCGGAACTAACGTGAGTCAAGTCGCGGACTTGTGCTCGGAAGTATTGGTTGTTTATTCATGTGCAGGTGTTGCTTGATTTCAAGATATGGCTGGTGACGGGATCCATTGAACTAGTCTTAGGGAGAAGATGAGGTTCAACAACCAAGTTCGGGAGGAATTGTGGTTGAGTTGATCGGGAGGTCGCGCAGCATGTTTGGATCAAGAACAATGCATATGAAGGTATCATGGACGTTGTTGGAAGGTGTTTGCATGTGTGCAAGGAGTGCATGGACGTGGTAACATGGTTCCAAGACGTGATGAAGAGATGTGGACGTAAAGAATTGGTCGGAAAGCTCCAACCAGCTGGATTATGGACTCAGGCTGCGGCTGAGTCGGTTATGGCTCATTTATGGAAAGTTTCGAGTTGGTTATAATAGGATTTCGTGTTAGTCATGAAGTAGAGTTGTTTTAGGAATGTTTGGGACGTTCCTAAGGTGTTTGGAAGTCTTTAGATTGCTTCTATCTGCGTATAGAAGAGTCTTGAGCAGTATTGGAAAGTTACAGTTTGAATCTAAGTAGGAGTCCTAGTTTGAATTGGGTTGGCCTTAGGGCTGGTTATATAAGCAAGGGAGGCCAAGGCTCGTGTAGTGCACGACTTTGGGATGTTCCTCTTATGTTTTGATCAATAAAATTCTTAATGTAGAGGAGCTTTTGTGCCTTGTTCGTCCGACTTGTTTTTGTCAAGTCTTTCTCGTCGAGTTTCTGGACAGCACGACAGTGCTTCAGTGTTTTGATCATAACTCAAGTTTTACAGATCCAATTAATGTGATTCTTTTTGGATTGTCTTCACAACTTGATTATCTATCATATTTAAAACTTTTACGGCCATTGGATTTGTATTTTCTGATCTAAATGAGTTTCTTTGAAGTGTTGCAGATCTGGTTTTTACTCGAGTAGAACAGATCGACCCTCATTTGATCTTTCGATCATAACTTGAGTTATTTTTGACGGATTTCCGTGATTCTTGTTATCGTGTCTTCGTGACTTGATTCTATATAATATATATCACTTTTGTCATGGTTGGGCACGTTTAGATCAGTCGCATACATGGTTTATTTAACAGATCGATTTTCTGCCGAGGGGTTTTTTGTTGCTTCCGCTAAAAAGTTTAAATCTACCATTCACCCCCCTCTGGTAGCTTTTCACGTGCTCTTCGGTCCTACATGTTTTATCAGTTGGTAGAAACATAGATCTTTTCCAAGATGGACTTAAGATCCGGGTACCATCAGATTAAAATACGGGCTGAGGATATACCGAAGACTGCTTTCTCGAAGAGGTATGGGCTTTATGCGTACCTGGTCATGTCCTTCGGCCTCACCAACGCTCCAGCTCACTTCATGTACTTGATGAACTCGGTATTCATGCCGGATCTGGACAAGTTTGTCGTGGTCTTCATCAACGACATATCGGTATATTCCAAGTCGGGGGAAGAACACGCGAAACATCTGTGTATAGTCTTGCAAAGGCTGTGGGATCACAAGTTATATGCGAAATTCAGCAAGTGTGAATTCTGGATATTGCAAGTGCCTTTTCTCGGGCATACTATCTCAGCGGAGGGCATCGCTGTAGACCCGAGTAAGATCACACAAGTGCTGAATTGGAAGTCCCCGAGAACTGTTTACGAGGTACGGAGTTTCTCGGACTCGTGGGATATTATCGGAGGTTCATTCCGAACTTCTCGAAGATTGTCAAGCCTATGACAGAGCTGCTGAAGAAGGCTACCAAATATGTTTGGAATCCAGCATGTGAAGCAGCATTCAAGGCATTAGTAAAGCACCTAACATCAGCACCGGTTTTGGCGCAGCCAGACACAACAAAACAGTTCGATGTGTACTGCGATGCATCCGGCATTGGACTCGGATGTGTGCTGATGCAAGACCGAATGGTGATCGTGTATGGATCACGTCAGCTCGGGAACCATGAGAAAAATTATCTAACTCATGACTTAGAGCTCGCTGCCATGGTACTCGCACTCGAAATGTGGAGGCACTACCTACTCGGTAACCTCGTACATTTATATACCAACCACAAGAGCCTCAAGTACATATTCACTCAGAAGGAGTTGAACATGAGGCAGCGAAGATGGTCGGAGTTGATAAAGGATTACGAGATAGAGATCCATTATCATCCCGGCAAGGCAAACATAGTGGCGGATGCGCTGAGTCGCAAGTCACACGTTAATAATCTGACCATCACACCGTTGGAAGAGAGCGAGCCACCATTGCATGTGATTTCACATGGAGCTCTCTACAACCTAGCTCTTATCCCCACCATTCGTGAAGATATAGCGGCAGCTCAGACACATGACAAGGGCATGTCGCATTTGCAGAGACGTATAGACAGTGAGGAGCTGAAGTGTTTTCGGAAAGACGGAGATGGCGTCCTATGGTTCAAGGACCGAATCGTCGTACCCCGTAACCCGGAGTTGCGGAAGAAAATCTTTGATGAGGTTCACTTGTCAAAGTTTTCTATTCACCCCGGCAGTAACAAGATGTATCAAGAACTCAGAAGCAAGTTATGGTGGACACGAATGAAGCGGGAGATCACAAAATACGTGTTCGAGTGTGATACATGCCGGAGAGTGAAAGCGGACCACATGAAGAAACCGGGATTATTACAACCGCTGGGCATTCCTGTCTGGAAGTGGGAGGATGTGAGCATGGACTTGATCATTGGTCTACCCACCACATTTCAGAAGCATGATTCAGTGTGGGTGATTATCGACCGGCTTACCAAAGTTGCCCATTTTATCCCGGTCAACACCAACTACAACGCCAAGAAATATGCTGAATTGTACATCTCACGGATCCTATGCTTATACGGCGTACCCCATACCATTAAATCGGATCGGGGCACTTTATCTGTGTCTCGTTTGTGGGAGCAGCTACATGCTGCATTGGGGATGAAGCTGATTCATAGTTCAGCGTACCACCCGCAGACGGATGGGCAAACCGGGCGGGTAAATCAGATTTTAGAAGATATGCTACGAGCTTGTGCTATCAACTACAGTAAGAATTGGGATGATCACTTACCGTTAGCCGAGTTCTCATATAATAATGGGTACCAATCAGCATGAAGATGGCGCCTTACGAGGCGCTATACGGGAGAAAATGCCGCACACCGCTGAATTGGTGTGAGTCTGGTGAAAGGGTCACCTTCGGGATTGATCTTGTCAATAATGCGGAAGAAAAGCTTTTCCAGTGACCTGAGGTTCTTCCGCACCTCGGGCTCTCTGGACAGCCCTAACGGGAACGTGTCACGCCCAAGCTAAGGCATCTCAAGACGTGTTAGGACTTCGTGTTGCTCACCTCCAAACCGTAGCCCGAGTGGTTGATCACCGGCGACGAATTTTGGATTTTCCTTCCACTCGGTGTAGACCAACCTTCGGGTACGGATTTTCCAAATTATCGCTCCATAATCGTTTAGAGGTCCTCAAACTGCACCTACACGAGCTGGACTCAGTAGGGAACAACTTTCCTTCGCAACCTTAGCGTGAAAACCTTGGTAGACAGCCTATTTTGAGTTTTGCTACCGGCGCCAATGGCGGAAGCCTCGGGCGCATGGTGCGAGCTCACTTAGAGCCTCTCCCGAGCTAGCTTTAGCTTATGTCGAGCATCTGCACGTCACACCGGTGCTGTAGAGCTCGAGAACTCAGTGGGTGACGGGCTAGAAGTGGCGGACGACGCTGCCGGAGTGAAGCCGAGCCGTTGCACCGTCGCGGACTAGGATGGAGACCTTGCCGGCTCAGGAAAACTTCACCAGAGAGTTCAGCATGTCGGGTTAGGCCCTAGCGGCCAACCGGAGCTCGGGAGATGGCCGGAACATCGGGTTGCGGCGAGCTCGAGAGCGGGCGCGCGCGGGAGCGAGGAGAGGAAGAAGATGGGTGAGGGTCCCACACGTCAGCCACTGTTTTGAGCCGGACCGGATCTTCTGTGAACCCGGATCGAAGTTTTGCTGTGAGTTGTAACTTTGTGAACCCGTATGTCTTTCTCCCAAATAGCGCCACGTAGCCCCGGTCCCACCGGCAGGGATTTAAACATTTCCCGAATTTCAGTTTCTAGTTCAAACTTCAAACCACATAACTTTGGCTAGGAAATTCCAAATTGAGAGAACCAAATTTTGTTGGATTCAGATCTCTGAGTAATTTCCAGCAAATTAAATTTCACTTCATGAAAACTTTTATTTGTCCATAATTAATTCTTCAAAATTTAAATTGTTTAGAATTTTAACTGGAGAACCCTTTAGTGGAAAATTCTTAAATTTGGCCATGATGTTCACCATAATATCCCTGAGCTACCATAAAAATTTCGGATCCATTCGATCCCATTTGATCCTCCTAATGGTGTGATTAATAAAACTGTTCCAGAGAAAATGAAAAATGTTCAGAAACAATTTTAGATTTTCTCTGAACTTGTTTAGCTCATATCTTTGTCTAGGAATCTTCAAATTAGGTTAAACCAATTCCATTAGAACCATCTGAAAATATAGTTTCTAGAAAGTCATAGCTTGCTCCATGAAAATCCCTCGAACACCCTAAGAGCTTCAATTAAAGCCAAATGCACATTTATTGTGGAGGGCTCAAATTAGCTTTGCTGCAAATGAAATTTAGCCAAGTCTCTGTTTAGGTTGTATCCAAACCACAGTAAAAATTTCAGAGTCATTGGGCCTGTCTAGCAGTACTTATAGTCTTAATAATATTAACTCCAAACACATATGCATTTAAATCGATATATACATGTATTTGTCTCATGTAGTCGCTAAGGTTGAGGAGGAGCCAGAAGTTTTGAAGTTTATAACTCCGGAGGAACAGTTAGCCTACGACCAGCAGCAGCAAGGCAAGCTCCAGTTTGCATTAGCCATTTTATAAATTTTATTGTTTTGAGAATTTACTTTGAGTATCCACTTCGATTATGCATTAGAGTCTTATTTGAATACCCAAATGCATAGCCAAGAAAACCCTGATTTTGGGCTTAGTTTCTTAAACCTCGAGTAGCCACTGCAATGCTAAGATAGGGTAGGATTCAGTACAAGTCGGGTAGTTGGAACTGCTCGCGAGAACGGGATAGAGGCACACCACTCAGCTAGAGATAGCAAATGGAACATATGGAAAGAAAAATGAGACCGAGCGGGGAGTAAGAGCAGTAGGACTTTGGGGCCTGGGTGCCGTAGCTCCACTTGTGTTGATTGAGGACCGAGCCGTGTGCGGGCCTGTTGAACAAGGTACAACAGGACCGAAGACCTACCGGCTATATGGGAACACGTTCACAGGCTGAACGTGGACTCTTTTGCTTAGTCTACGCCCGTGAGTGTAGACTTGACTTATTTTGGTTGTAAACATGTTCAAAACAGTTTAGTGTAATAAAACTTTTGCTTCCGCTTTGTACCTTGTACGTGTGTTATCCGGTGTTTTGCAACGCAACACCCCTCAGCGTGATCCAGGCTAGTCGAGGCCGTGTGGCCCTCGCAACCCTAAGAGCTCTAATTAGGGCCAAATACACAATTATTTGTGCCGAGCTCAAATGAGCTTTGCTCCAAAAGAAATTTGGCAAAGTCTCTTTTTAGGTTGTATCCAAACCACAGTAAAAATTTCAGAGTCACTAGCACTGTATAGCTATACTTAGAGCCTTCACAATCTTAAATTTAATCAAATGCATTTAAATTGACACGCATACATGTTTATCTTGTGTAGTCGCTAAGGTTGAATAGGAGCCGGAGGTATTAGACTTCATAACTCCAGAAGAACAACTAGCATATGACCAGCAACAAAGCAATCTCCGGTTTGTATTAGCCGTTTTATAAATTTTATTGTTTTGAGAACTTACTTTAAGTATTTCTTACAATTGTGCATTAGAGTCTCGTTTGAAATCCCAAATGGATAGCCAAGAGAACCAGGGTTTTTGGCTAGGTTTTAAACCTCGAGTAGCCACCGCAATGCTAAATTAGTAGAGGATTCGGAACAAGTCGAGTAGTTGGAACTACTCGCAAGAATAGGCTAGAGGCACACAACTCGGTTCGAGATAGCAAATGAATCACATGGCAAGAAAAATAAGATTGAGCGGGGAGTAAGGGAAGCATGACTTTGGGGCCTGGGTGCCATAGCTCTGCTTGTGTCGATTGAGGACCAAGCCGTGTGCGGGCCTGTTGAACAAGCTAGAACAGTACCAAAGACCTACCGGATATATGGGAACTAGGAAACCGATGTAATTCAGGTAGCGATCTGTTGAGGCATTGCTTGTCGTCCATAGGGTAGGTTGAGAGCAGTGAGATGTAAATCAACTGGCGGGCACTGCAGATGCTCCGTGCAGAGACCTCCTGCTCGGAACGATAGGACCGGTTCAACACTTGGCTGACGGATGAAAGTAGTTGCGTACAACGTCCGTGGTGGTTGCTGTAGGCAACATCGAGTATGGTTATACGTGATGGGTTATTCGAGTAACCCTGCAGATGTAAAACGATTATAATCACCATCCCTCGCGGTCAGTGAGTACCACTTGTTCACTGTACCGTGACATAGAAAGAACAGACTAGTGTCATGTTAAAACATTGCTGATTGAAAGCTGCACTTTGTTTGCTAATGACTTGTTGTAGTTTAGAGCTAATTAAAGTTCTTTTCAACCTTGGGCAAAGCACATGGGAGAAATGCGTTTCTTGTTTGATTGCGGCTCTCTTATGTGTCTTATCATGAGGTTCTCCAACAACTTGTTGCTAACACTTGAAAGTAAGGTTCAACTGTTTAGGCATGTCTTTTGCAACTTACATTCCATTATACACTGCAAACCCAGCATGTAGAGTTTCATGTGTAGGTAAGACGGGTTAGTCTTGCTGAGCCATCGTGCTCACTGCTTGTGTTTGAAGCATTTGCAGGGTGCTATGAGGAGGAGGCTCTCGAGGAGGAGACGGACCCCCAAGAGGGAAACATCGTCAAGTGGGAGCCGTGCACGCCACCGTGTTAGTGTGCGTGTGTGCTAGTGGGAACACGTTCACGGGCTGAACGTGAACTCTTTTGCTTAGTCTATGCCCGTGAGTGTAGACTTGACGTATTTTGTTGTAAACATGTTCATAAACTCTTCTGTTTAATAAAAATTCCGCTTCTGTTTTGTACCCTTTTATGTGTGTTAACCGGTGCTGTGCAATGCAACACCCCTCAGCATGATCCGGGCTAGTCGAGACCGTGGGGTCCTCGCAGACTATTCCAGCCTCAAAGGATGGACTAGTCCGGTCCTTCAGGACTTAACTCCTGGAGAGCTCAGACACACTCTCCACGGACTAGTCCATCCCCAAATGGACAAGTTCGAACTCAAACAGAACCTCTTGGTCCGTCCTACATCAGATTAGTCCAATGTTCCGGACTAGTCCAGCCTTCCTGGCCGGACAAGTCCGGCCCTATTCTCAGGGCTGTCTCAAATCTTTACTCCACTCAACCTAGACCCGGACTAAGAGCTCTTGATGATTCTCAACACTTTGACTCTATGAACACACTCATACTCAAAAGCTAAACTCAAAGCAAGAGAATTTAATCCCTAAATTCTACTCTTCATATAAGTTTGCCTTTTCTCCTCTTTTCCCTTTTTGTGTGCGTCCATCTCCATTGATTTCTTAATCTCCTGTACTTACACTTGTAATGCTCATTAGTCCCTTAAATATTGTCATTAATCATCAAAACCCATGGGGATTTAGCCTAGATGCACTTTCAGCAGCGGACAAAGGAGACAACGTCATCGACACGGGATGGGATTTCTACTTCTATGTCAGATAGGAAGGGAGAGAGCAAAAGTGGCGCCTCTGATGGCGGCGGCGACGGTGACGACAACATCTGGCTGCGAGAAACGGAAAATGGGGATGGATGTTGCATGCAATGGGAATGAGGGACCGAGTGAAGTAGTGAATGAGAGTAGGAACAGGAATTGTAAAGGCCGGCCCGCAGGTCAGTAACACTAATTTGGGGATATTTCTTACTAAGGTAAAGAAAATACACAAGTCCAACTTAATATTTATCATCCCCTAACACCATATTGTTAAAAAAATCTATAAGAAAACCCACTCGTCTGGCTACGGCAGCAGATTGATTAAGAGAAATGTAACAGAATAATAAGAGTGGTTCATCTATAACTCATTGGATTGTTATAGAGGACACCGCACTTTATCCTTCGCTCAAACCCTTCTCTAACAGTGGTGAAACTAACATACAATTTAATATTGAGATATTTGCGGTCAAACTTGGTGATTTACCATTCTCCCAAACTTAAAGGGTGGAGGCCAAGTAGGCTAGCAAGCCCTCCAAGATAAGAAGCCAGTAGGCATCATTGGAGATAGAGCAACGATAAAGAGGACTGGGTTGAGAGTGATAAATTATTGACTCTTGGGGAACAACTTATCGAAAGGGTAGCCCATGATATAAATCTAGCAATAGAGAATACATTGAGTATGATGAAGGAGGCAAAATAGGGATGGCAATGGGTACCCATTACCAACAATCCCATGGATATCTAATCCAATGGACAAAACTTCAGGTGTCAATCCGTGCCCACGGAAATGGGTTCGAACAACACTTGAAACTCAACGGGTAATTCTTAATGGATAAAAAAATCAAGTATGTACCCATGTACCCGACTATCTGTATTGACATGTGGATTCCACCTAATGTTGTATAAATAGACCCATATCTTAGGTTTGTCTTTTTTTCTTCCTTCATCCTAGTCGTACATCGCCTTCTGCCTCCTAGTCGCACATCGCCTCCCTGCACCTGCTGTCTCGCCCGCACCAGTCCCATGCCAGCCCTTCACTGCCGCACGCCACCTCCCAACTGTTGCCAAACCATACCACCACCACCTGCCAACGTCAGCCTGGCACCGTCGCCCGTCAGCTAACAGTTGCCAAACCCGAGATCCACGTGATGGATCTCGCTGTCGTGGCGGCGCTTGCCTCACCACACTTATCTAATGGTTGGCACCCACGATGGGTTGGGCCTTGCAGGTAAATGAGCATCATATCCTTCCTGTTGGGGAAGACGTGGGCAAGAAAATTATCTCTCAAGGGTATGGGTGGGCAAGGGCAATATCAGTGAATATTTTAGCCGTTATCATCTCTAAGACAAAGACAGATGCGTAGCGGAGAACGTCACAAGACAGAGGAGGCGAGAATGAGGGTGAGGGAGAGAACTGGTGGATGTCGGAGACAATGAATCAAATAAGTAGGTGGTGGCAAGAAATGATGGGGTTTGTCTAGGTAAATACAATAGGTTTTATATTGGGTGGAGAAGATTTAAGCCGTTGGATTACAGTATCATATGATCGAAATTATAGATGCTAGGTGGGCTTAACACTCAACAATATGCCCAAATAAGAAGTTTGATGACCTAAGTGTGAAAGACGTTATTGCAATTGTAAAGCCTAGCCCACTTGGAAGCATTGTTCCACTTCTGCCTCACAAAAGCTTATTAGTAACGAACAGCTAGTCTGAGAACAAAACAATTGTTTGAAACAGAAAAACTCACAAAGAAAAATAGATAAATTATATGGCATTTCTTGTGTAAAACTTCTTTCAAAAATACATAGTAGATACACAATTCATGGAAATTTGAGAAAATGACACACTGAAAATATATATGAGTCTAGAATCGGCTAACTTACTCTGTCTCATAATAAGTATTTCTCTAAATTAGTATTGCTATGTGTAGTCCATTCGTGCAAGTACAGACCGACTGCAACCAATGTCGTTCGATCCAGTGCTACATGGCATAATCACGGTGGAGTTCAGGCCAGCATTGCTAATTTGCTAGTCGGGTGCGGAAGTAGGTTTCCAATACTACGTGAAGGTAATTCCTTTCTAAATCTTGGGTTGATCTAATAATGCAGCGGAAGCTAGAACACCTCCCTCACATGTACTTGAGAGCAAGATTTCGGAAACTAATTCCTTCACCAAGGTACACAGCTAATCACAGTGGAGCATAATACATACTCTGAGCAGTTGAACAGTAATCACCTGCTATATCATATTTCACTAGCTGGTGGTAACTCAGTTTCTAGGTCATAGTTCTTTAGCTACGCTACACTTCTCGAGGACGATTTTTCTGCTGGTTATTTATTATTAATCATCTAAATTTTGGCGTTTTAAAACTTCCACTGATTCAGGACGGTTCATGTCCTCTACTCGCCATGCCACAAAAAGCACCCCCTAGGTTTATATCCTAGGCATGGGTTCGGTCCATGTAGAGGCGGCATTAGGTGAGATCTCAACCATTCAAGACACACTTTCAATCACATGAGACATCCAATAGTCATAGATTTTACAAAAAATAAATATAAAAGCTATAAAGGATAAAAGCACATAGCAAGACTAGAAAAAAACCCAAACATAGCTCTTTTGGCTCTAGGACACTCTGCTCTCTCCTAGTTGTTCTCTTTATCTTGATTCACGTGAAGAGATTCACCTGAACAAAGTCAACAATGTGCAATAGATTGTGAGTCACACAAGTAAGTCAGATCATTTTACTTGCATTATTCATCTACTTTTGACTTGAAACAAAAATTTGATTCAAAATCTACTCAACACAATTAGGTTAAAGCAAAGATTCATGGAATTCATTTTTGTCGGTACCCTGAGAACCGGGTACCCCTGCATGGAAGGTAAAAGACAATCCAGGCCCCGCCTCCCTGCTGAACTGGCTGCTAGAGAGGCCATGTGTCCCTGACCCTAGGGTCTGCCCCGAGGCTTCCACGTGCGTCTAGACTCTAGAGCCAGCACGTATCCTTGGCTCCGGATCTAACCTCCCTACTGAGGTGAGGTCCGGAGTTGCCACGTGTCCCGGGACTCCGAACATCCTCCCCGCCAAGGAGGGTCCCGAGGCCGCCACGTGCCCTTGGCCCCAGACCTAGCCTCCCTGCTAAGGTGAGGTCCGGAGCTGCCACGTGTCCGCAGACTCTGAAACTCCTCCCTGCCGAGGAGGGCTCCGGGGCAGCCACGTGCCCTTGGCCCCGGACCTAGCCTCCCTGCTGAGGTGAGGTCCGGAGCTGCCACGTGTCCCCGGGCTCCAAACCTCCTCCCTACCAAGGAGGGTTCTGGAACCGTCACGTGCCCTTGGCCTCGGACCTAGCCTCCGTGATGAGGTTAGGTCCAGAGCTGCCACGTGTCCCCGGGCTCCGAACCTCCTCCCTGCCGAGAAGGGCTCCGGAACTGCCACGTGCCCTTGGCCTCGGACCTAGCCTCCCTGATGAGGTGAGGTCCGGAGCCGCCACGTGTCCCCGGGCTCCAAACCTCCTCCCTGCCGAGGAGGGCTTCGAAGCCGCCACGTGTCCTTGGCCCCGGACCTAGCCTCCCTACTGAGGTAAGGTCCGAAGCTGCCACGTGTCTCCCGGCTCCGTACCCGTCGATGAGAGCTCCGAAGCCACCACATGCCCCACGATGCGTCATGTGCCGTGGGACGATGAAGTCAAGGAGGAAGTGTGTTGTCAGGTCGAGCATTCAAGGCTCACATCTTCTCTAGAAGCATGGCGCACTACGCACGCCTCCGACCGTTTTCCATTATGGTGACAAGAAAGGGCGGCGAGGCGTGACAGCGGTACAGTGCCACCCAACGGCACTGAGCCACCAAGTAGAGCGAGAAGACGCGGCGACAAGACGGTGTCTTCATCATCACCTGACACACGGACAGGGGCGCTCAGCGTGCTAGGCAGCCGGACTTAACTCCCCCATCGACTACTCTACTCAGAGTGTAAAACCCTAGATCATGTATAGGGTTCATCTAGCTTCGGGGCCACCTGTCGAGCCCCAAGCCACATTGTAACCACTCCGGACTTGGACTATAAAAGGACCGGGGTGACCACCTGACAAAGGGTTCGACATTCGCGACTCATCACCCTCACACGGGAGCAATACTACAAACTCTACTGTCGACATAGGGTATTACGCTCCTGGTGTTCACCCGCTCTCTCGAGTTCGGTCACGTGCGAGGCGCCAAGCCCCTCCAATCAAAGAACATCCGCAGGCCACTCCAGTAGCGGGCCGGGGGGAGTGTCGTAGCTCACACTCCAACAATTTTCTTTATGCTTGTAGGATGGAGATGCCACCAAGTTGGATGCTAATAATAGGTATGAAATAAAATACAGCGGACGATGCTTGGAATTTTTAGGTCAGTTATGGTGGTATGTTAGATTTTGATGTAAGCAGTACAATAACAAAGCCAAGTAGATGGAGTGTATACTTCGAGCAGATTTGTATGTGCAAAAGCTGGTTTTAGGGGAAAAGATAAAAGGGACCACCTAGCTAACAAAGTATCCTCGAGGTGAAACTAGAACCAGTTGCAAAGTTAGAAGGGGAATTACAATTAATCGAGTAGATGGGAATTATGAGTTATATGATCCAGTACTTGAGCATAATCATGTCCTTCAGCTACCTCGAACTTGCCATCTAATGGCTTCACAACCAAAAAATTTCATTGTATAAGGTACTCAAATTAAACAGGCAGATGCTTCTAGTAACAGGCCCAAGGATGCCTATGAATTAGCAAGCAGACAAGGCAGTGATTATAGTAACATTAGTTACACACACATTGATCACAATAATTACTTGAGGTCAACGTGACAAAGAAATATCATGTATGAAGAAGCAGGAAGTATCTTGAAAATTTTGGAAGATAGATGTGCTGAAAATCCTTTATTCTACTCTGCCATACAGCTAGATTGTGAGGAAAAAATAACCAATATGTTTTGATCAGATGCTAAGTTGCTTATTTACTATGCTCGTATTGATGATGTTATTTCATTTGATACAACATTTGGGACAAATAAAGAAATCAGACCACTAGCTGTGTTTATTGGTTTAACCATTCCAGAGAAACAGTGGTATTTGGAGTTGCTTTGATGTATGATGAGACATCTGAATCTTTCTATTGGCTTTTTGAAACCTTTTTGAAAGCACATGGGCAAAGGGCAGCTCGGTGTATGTAGCTCACGCTTGCGCAAGGTCCGACCCACTTGAGTCTTTTGTACGCAGTCCTTCCCTACATTTATACAAGAGGTTGTTTCCAGCACATGGGCCAACTCATCCAAAAACCATTTAACCAGGCCACTAGATATATTTGTTGGATTGAACCATTTCATAGAAACAAGGGTGTTTGGAGCTGGTTTAATGTATGATGAGACATCTGAATCTTTCTAGTGGATTTTTGAAACCTTTTTGAAAGCAAATGGGAAAAAGCATCCAAAAACCATATATACAGATCAAGATATGGCCATGAAAAATGCAATATCTAGTCTTTCTAACACTTGGCATAGATTATGTACTTTTCACATTATGCAAAATGTTGTCAAACACTAGCTCGTCAAGACTGATGGATCAAGTGCTCTAGCTGAATTAAGTGTTTTGTATGTACGAGCACAAGGACGAGGCAATATTTGAAGCATCTTTCAGTGCCTTGAGGAGTAATATCCAAATTGATGCTTTGTTGCGTGATGTCTGTTAGATATTTGGGTCTAAGACCCATTTATTTAAATAATTTAGTCAAGTTAAGTGCAAGACATATGTACAATATTAGGAGTATATTTTATGAAGAGAGGGTTAAACCAATTTACACATTGGAATATTGGCTATCTACTGTGAAGGCGTGAGAAGGTAAATGTTGTCCGACACACGCGCGTGTCGTGTCAAACAATATCACACAGTGTCGCGCTGGTGCGACGTCATGTCTTGACGTTTTTTGAAGATCAATTCAGCCGAATAATGACTAGTAACGGACACGTTAATGGCTGTCATAACAGACCGAATAATGACTAGTAACAGACACGTTAATGGTTGAGTCATGACGGACCAAATAATGACTAGTAACAGACGTGTTAATGGCTGAATCATAATTGCTGAATTGATAATCATCATAACTTGGATTGATGGTATTCATTCTCTCTCATTTATTGACTCCTATATAAGGAGGTCATCCCTTCATGTGATAGACACAAGAAGCAAATCTTCTCTCTTGCTTCTCCACACGTTCTCTGTTGCGCTGCCTCCAAGCATTTCTGACTCTGCTTTCTACGCGCACAGAAAATAGAGTGAGCAGGCCTCCGAAATCGACGCTTTCTTGAGATCTTACCGCGGGATAGACAGCGAATGCGATTTTTGGTGAACGCACTCACGTGACTCCTCGATCTTCTGTTCGTGTCCTTACGCTCGTGTACGACTACTTCGGGTGTTCGTGCATGTGGTCTGCACTGCAACGTGACTGCACTGCTTTGACGATCTTCCTGCACCAAACGAGATCGACTACTTCAAGCAGCCCAACATGTCGATTGTTGTGAACGGCGCGGCTGGTGCCTTCGACACTGGTCCCGTCAATGGGTACTTTTTAAAACTCATATTTTAGCTTTAGTAATTTTGTGTATTACTATTGCTAAAACTATAAGCATAAGATCGATCATAATCGTCATGTTTATGATTTATTTGCATGTCATGCTTTATGATTTAATATGGATTAAACAAAACCATAAAAATCCTAATTATTCAATAGTGTCTATCAACAAAAGGAGAAATGGGTTGAATCTACATGAAAAATGTACACACACTAGGAATGCGAAGTACACAATTAAGTGAAAGCTTAAACAAGGATATGAAGAACATTTTGAAATGTGATTTGGATATTGCTCAGTTTTTCACACATCTTGAAAGGGTTGTTGTAAGCAAATGAGCCACAGAGATGCAAAATATAACTCAGGGAAAAAGTAACCACGTATAAAAATGAAGGATCCATTGTTGATGCAAGGAAGTACCTTGTACAATGAATGTATTTTTGAAGCTTTTCAATTGAGTATGAAATATACACAATGGCATACGCTAGACCCATTGAAAACATTAATGAGTACATTATAGAGATCTACAATGGAAAAGGAGCCCTACAACCATGTAGTCTTCTGCGGCTGTAGACAATTTAAAAGAGTTGGGATATTATGTAGTCATGCTTTAAAAATTCTTGACATGAAGAATATCAAACTCTTGCCTCAGCATTATGTTTTGAAGAGATGGACTCAAGCAAGAAGTGGAACTCTACAAGACACTAATAGAAAGATTCTTATGGAAAATCCAAAAATAGATGCAAAACGACGGTATCAGTCTTTGTCTCGAAAGTTCCTTGCAATTGCTTCTCAAGCATCTAAGTATGGAGATGTACTTAACACTTTGAAAATAGACATTGAAACAAGATTAAGGACTCTTCAAATGTGACTATAGATCACCTGAGCAATAAGAACCATTTAAACCCTGAAATTTTTGCTAGGGTCAAAGGCATAAATAAAAGGCTGGTTCGTAAGAATACTTTAAGACGGACACCAACATGGGCTGACAAGTTTCATAAGAAAAATAAGACGCCGGCAAGCAATAATTTGGACAGTTTATTCAAAAAAATTGATCATGTGATGGCAGAACTTGAATGTTTTACTAGCTTCACTCAGCTACCTATGGTAAAACAAGTAATTTACATGATTAAGCAATATTAATTTTTCTTCTCATCTTTGTATTTGTTCATGTTGTAGGGTGGAGCACAACCTAGTGGCCCTAGTGGGGCGGGGCCTAGTGGAGCTGGAACAAGTTACTTTCATGGAAATCGTCAACATATTATGAAACTAGCCAAATTAATGCTCTTTTGTTAAGCACTAAATCTAATTTCAATCTCCATTATGTTGAACCAAACCAAGTCAGCGAACCAATATAAGTTATCTGAAGTAATTTTTTTGGTACACTTGTTGTCTATCCATTATAATGCTAGTAGCATCAATCAACATACAAAATGTAAAGGGCAAAGAGGATTACTAGCAATGATGCGGCAAAATGAGCTCTATTCGTGTCGAAGCTGCTGCTGACCGACGCATGGATGCAGTCCGAATTGGATCCTAGACGGATGACGGCTGGATTTTGTCCTGGACAGGCACGGCAGCTGGATCCTCATCAGGATGGACACAATGACTAGATCCCTGCTAGGACGAGCGAGGCAGCTGCTTGCCAAGCAGCAGGTCCCTACCAACGGCACGGCGTTCCCATCAAGAGTTGGCCACTATGGGCTGCTAGCATTCGTCGATTTGGTCTTCTTGTCAATTGACGGGTGTATAGAGAGAGGAAACTGTAAGACAAGGGACGCACAACTAGGTACGCTTAAAGCATTTGTTTGGATAGATTTATCTACTCTACATTTAGAGTGGATTTAGTAAAAAAAGAGCAATACCTAATGCTGAAAGCTCCCACACGTTGTGGGGTCTAGTGAAGAGAATTTCTAGACAGCCTTCCCCTTGCTTATTTTGCAAGGAGGCTGATTCAAACTTAGAGTGGATTTAGTGAGATTAAAATAAAAAATTAGTTTATTTTCAAATCCATTTCACTCCTTTGCACAGTGATTTATTATAACTAAGAGATTTTTTACTTAAAAAGTTTAGCAGCCCTTTATCTGAAAATGAACAACTCACTTCACACCTAATGCGGCCTCTGCCTGGACTGAGCCAATGCAGAGCATATGACCCCCCCCCCCCATCCCGCCAGCTCCAGCGGCGCTACTCACCCAGCGTTGCAGTATATGGTCGCCGTTACTCCCAACTGTTATTCTGTAAAACAGTAGAAGCCTAAAAAAAATGCCACACATGAAAAAGAGTATCCTTGCTGAACGCAAAACCCATGATCTGATTAATACGAGATCCCTAGTTCTCCCAGCACAGCTGAACATGTCCGTCGACATCAACCTGAATCTCTAGGCACAAACAAGCATCATGGAGCCAAATAAAAACTAACTTGCTTTTCATCAGTTACGTAACAACTCACATGAAGAAACAAAAACATCGAATCAGTAGCTGCACAATGCTTGATTGAAGGATACTCCTTTTACAAGGGACCTCCGTCTGGCATTAACAGCAAACACTCAGATCTGACCCATAGGTTAATGAAGCAATGAAACATATGCCCGACATCAAAATAGCCAACCCCAACGGCCTTTCATCAAAAGATTAAACAAAGAGTTACATTTCAAATTTTGCGTCACTGAACAGCTCGCCACCTTTTCACTGCTTCACTAGACAAAAGGTCCCAAAATTCAGTGAGTAAACTCCACTGTCACCACCGACGGAGCTATCTAGCATATAGATTCCAGTGTTGGATTTGAATGTCTCCGTAATCTGCACTACCTCTCTAACTTTGTTTCTCTGCCCGCCTAATGGGCTCTTGGAAGTATTGAAGGGATATGAGAAGTGCCTCCTGAAAACATTTTCTAAACTTTTAGCATAAGAGAAAGTTTCATAAAAAATGTAACATTTATAGTGGCAGTACCTCTGTTCTTATTGTTCTGCTCCCTTGGTTCGGGCACGTATTCAAATAAGACTTGAATACATCATTTGCACGTTTACCCTGTCAGAAATATCTCAGCTGTCACAAATTCACTCAGATGTTCATCCTATTACGGCATTTCTTTATTCTTGATTAAACCATAGGCAAGGATTCAATCACTTCATAATTTCTAATTGTCATTCAGGTGCTCAGGTATCACTAGGAATAGGAAGTAAGGTAAAAGAAAGGTAAGAAAACACAAGAAATAAAAATTAACAACGGACAAGTGTCTCACACAAATGGAACTCTACCTTCAAATTTGTGTCTTCTTCAATGCTCTCTTCCAGACCAGCTAGTCCACCAAATGCAATTAGAAGATGCCTGTATCATGAAGTACTCATAAATAACATCATGGGCTCCAACAACAGTGACAGTACACAGCATGTTTTATAAAGCATAAGATGCGTGGTTACAAGGCAAAATATTGGAGCATGAAATTGTAAGAATATTGGCCGACAGTAAAATTACTAGTAAGTATAACTTCACTCAAGGTGAAGGTGCGTCATGTCCTGGTTGAATATTTATTTGCTCTCTGATATCACGAAGCGTAAAGAAACAGCTACTGTTCCTATCATCAACGTTTAAAAGTGAAAGAGGGCTAATGATGATTGTATTGAGATGATTGAAAAGCTGAGGTACAGGTGTGATTATATAGAGGGATTAGGAGGGGAGAAAAGACTAAACTACCCCTAACCCTAATCCCTCTATAATGACTAATATACCCCTGTGCCATACCCCTAATTACAGTGTCTAACACCCCCCCGCAGTCACAACATCTAGCCGCTGCAGATGTTGAGACTGGACCGAAACTCGGAGAACAACGATGATGGGAGGCCCTTCGTGAAGATGTCGGCGAACTGCGTCGTCGTCGGGACATGGTGTACCCGAACCTCGCCCCGTGCTACCCGCTCACGAACAAAATGAAGGTCAATCTCCACATGCTTCGTGCGCTGATGCTGGACCGGGTTGGTGGAGAGGTACATGGCGCTGACGTTGTCGCAGTAGATGAGGGTGCTTTTGATGACGGGAGTGTGGAGCTCCTGAAGTAGCTGCTGAAGCCAGGAGGCCTCAGCTACGCCGTTAGCCACGGCGCGATACTCCGCCTCTGCACTCGAGCGCGACACTACGGGCTGTCGCTTCGAGGACCAGGAGACAAGGTTGCCGCCCAGGAAGACGGCGTATCCAGAAGTAGAGCGTCGTGTGTCCGGGCAGCCTGCCCAATCAGCGTCTGTGTACACGACCAGCTCGGAGGCCATGTCACGTCGAAGAAGGAGGTCGTAGTCGAGGGTGCCTCGTAGGTACCGAAGAATCCGCTTGACAGCGGTGAGATGCGGTTCCCTCGGGTCATGCATGTGGAGGCACACCTGCTGAACCGCATATGAGATATCCGGCCTGGTGAAGGTTAGGTACTGGAGAGCACCTGCAAGACTCCTGTAAGAAGTGGGGTCAGAGACGGGTGTCCCGTCGGTGGCGGAGAGCTTCGCCTGAGTATCCACTGGAGTGGAGCACGGCTTGCAATCAGCCATGCTTGCCCGCTGAAGGATATCCAGACAGTACTGTCGCTGGTGAAGGAATAGGCCGCCTGGTCGGTCCTCGACCGTAATACCCAGGAAGTGGTGGAGACGGCCCAGGTCCTTCATAGCGAACTCCTGCTGTAAGGCAGAAATGGTTCGCTGAAGCAGAGTCGGACTGGATGCTGTTAGTACAATGTCATCGACGTACAGTAAGAGGTAAGCTGTGTCACTGCCCCGTCGATAGACAAACAGCGAAGTGTCCGACTTAGCTTCAACAAACCCCAGTGAGACCAAGAAAGAGGCGAATCGGCTGTACCAGGCTCGCGGTGCCTGCTTCAGTCCGTACAGGGATTTGTTCAGCTTACAGACCATGTCTGGGTGAGCTGAATCTACAAATCCTGTCGGCTGACTGCAGTACACCGTCTCAGTCAGTGTACCGTGGAGGAATGCGTTCTTGACGTCCAACTGGTGGACAGGCCAAGAACGTGAGAGAGCTAGCGATAGTACGGTACGAACTGTCGCCGGCTTTACCACCGGGCTGAAAGTCTCGTCGTAGTCAACTCCAGGGCGCTGAGTGAAGCCCCGGAGTACCCAACGAGCTTTGTATCTCTCCAAGGTTCCATCTGCCTTCTTCTTATGCGTGAATATCCACTTGCCTGTGACAACATTGTCACGGCCCGGACGGGGAACCAGGTCCCAGGTCCGGTTGGCAAGCAAGGCCTCATACTCTTCCTCCATAGCGCGGCGCCAGTTAGGGTCGGCGAGGGCGCTACGCACGGAAGTAGGTATGGGCGAGATCGAAGAAGGCTCGGTCGGTGGAGTCGTCGTCGACGAGAAAGCGGTACTATCGAACCGCTCCACTGGTCGAAGACTCCCGGATGCACGTCGAGTCACCATCGGGTGGACGTGACCAGGATCCCTGTGAAGTAGAGGGGGGTTGTACACCGGCCGGTCGGGTACAACCATCTTCTCTCGTCGTGGATAGACGAGAGTGGGTCTCGATGTCGCGCGTGGCGTCGTCGGAGCAGGAGCCTCTCCCCGCGCTCGTCGCTGGTAGACAAGTGCGGGGTCAGCAAAACGAGAAGACGTCGTTGGTGCCGTGCGTGGCGCGGCTGGTGGCGTCGTACTCGCTGGTGGTGCCGCTGGTGCCGTACGTGGTACAGCTGGAGACGCCGAGGGCTCCTGGGGTACAGTAGATGGTGTCGGGGAAGCCGAGGCCGCGTGTGGCGCAGCAGGTGACGTCGGAGGCGTCAATGCCACACGGGGTGCAGCGGGTGACGCCTGAGACATCGATGCCACACGAGGTGCAGCAATCGGTGTCGAGGGCGTCTGGGATGTAGCTCGTGTCGATCCTGCGGAAGAAATAGGCCAAGGCAACTGGGAGGCAGCCTCGGGGTCAGTAGGAAAAAGAGAGTCCAGCTCTGTGGTGGAATCAGAAGAGGTGGTGGAAAAAGGAAAAGATGACTCGTCGAAGACGACGTGCCGAGAGATCAAAAGACGGTGGGTAGTGAGATCTAAGCATCGGTAACCCTTATGATCAAGGGAATACCCGAGAAAAACACACCGTGTCGAGCGGGGCGCAAGCTTATGTGGGGCGGTGGCGGAAAGATTAGGGTAGCAAGCGCATCCGAAAACTCGAAGGTGATCATAAAGAGGATTGGTGCCATATAGAGCAAAGTAGGGGGTGGAGGCACGAATCGCTTTGGTGGGAAGACGATTGATCAGAAGTGTGGCGGTATGAAGAGCCTCCACCCAGTATCGGGCTGGAATAGATGCCTGGAACATCAGAGAGCGTATGACATCATTAATGGTGCGAATCATGCGCTCTGCCTTGCCGTTTTGAGGAGAGGTATACGGATAAGACATGCGTAGTTGTACCCCATGTGCGGAGAGAAAATTACGAAACGCAGAGTTATCAAACTCTCGTCCGTTATCGCACTGGACAGCTCGAATGGTACGCCCGAATTGAGTAGAAATCCAAACGAAGAAGTGAGAAAGAGTGACAAAAGTTTCAGACTTCAATCGTAATGGAAAAGTCCAGGAGAAGTGAGAAAAATCATCAATTATCACCAAATAGTAATTAAAGCCCGATATACTGGAGATGGGAGAAGTCCACAAATCACAATGTATAAGATCGAATGAGTGCTCAACATGAGTCACAGATGTGGGAAAAGGGAGGCGAATATGGCGACCAAGTTGACAGGCATGACATAGAGAGTCATGTGTACCCCTAGAACACGAGATAACTGAGCTACTGGACAGCTTCGACATAGCATCTGCACCAGGGTGGCCAAGCCGGCGATGCCAGATGGTAGATGAAGCTGTCGTAGTCAAAGCAAATGGCGGTGATGCAGCGGAAGTAGGAAGCCGAAGTGTGTATAGGGGCCCCGAGCTATCACATCGGAAAAGAGGTCGCCGGGTGGAAAGATCCTTCACAGACAAACCAAAAGGATCAAATTCAATGGAAACATTGTTGTCAGTGGTAAAACAGCGAACAGAAAGTAAGTTCTGAATGATATCCGGAGCAACAAGAATGTTTTTAAGTTGGAAAGTACCCGGAAGACCGGAATCACCTACTGAGGTGACCGGAAGAACGGACCCATTTCCAACAACGATAGATGAAGGAAAAGAGGGATTGGGAGGATGGGTGGAAGAGAGTATACCGGAATTAGGAGTGGTATGGTATGATGCTCCGGAATCAACTACCCAGTCGGCACCAGGTGGTGTAAGGTGCATGGTGCTGAAGGAGGAAGCAAGCGACCGTCGATCCCACGTCGACGGTGGCTCCTGAAGGGGTGCCGATGGCTCCGAGTTCCCAACAGGGTAGTCAGTGCCTCCGTAGGTCGGGGCTGACTGCCCGCCTGAAGAGTAGCCAGGCCCACTATGGGCCTGAGCTGTCGGCCTACCAGCACTGTGGGTTGGTCCACTGTAGCCGGGGGTAGCCGCAAACGCCGGCTGAGGACGCGGTGGTCGTGGAGGCTGAGAACCTGGGGACGGTCCAGGCCACATGTAGATCTGGCCAGTCCACGGGTTGTAGGGTGTGGGCCAGGGTGCACCTCCCTGGCCGGTACCACCACTACTTCCAGTAGTCGAAGCCGTGGGGGTGCTGCCTGCACTGCTGCCACCACGACCGCCGTTCTTTCCTCGGCGACGACGGTTTCCACCTCCTGTACTGGTAGGAGTAGAAGGTGGACGTGACGGCGATCCACCAGCTGCTGGTAAGGGTGGACGCGGGGACTGCCCGGAGCCATAGAAAGCTGTGGCAGATCCAGAGCCAGTAGAGCCTCCTGCAGTGATCTCTTCAAGTTCAAGATCAGACCATACCTTCTTGAAGGTAGGTAGTGGCTCCAGTCGAAGTAGCCATGTCCGTAGATGACAATAGCGCTCGTTCAGGCCCTGAAGGACCCGAAGGACAAGAGCGCTGTCAGTGACCGGCTCACCAAGGTCACGTAGGGCATCCGCCATGCCCTTCATCTCCCGACAATAGGTGGAGATGGAACGATCCCCCTGGACGGTGTTCTGGAACCGAGTGCTTATGTGGAGGGCTCGAGTCGCACGGTTCCCTAGAAACCGTTGCTCAAGTACTAGCCAGGCCTGCCGAGCAGTACCGCCACCGCGCTGCCTGACGATGTCCTGTAGCTCCTCTGTCAGGGAGCCAAGGATCCAGGATAGTACCAGGCTGTCCATGCTGATCCAGGACACCTGTACTGAAGACTCATCCTGGAGGACGTGGTCATCGAGGCAGTAGCGCCTCAGCGTGAGGAGCACCATATCACGCCACCGGGCATATGAGGTGGACTCAGAACTGAGAATAACCGGCACGAGCGTCCGGATGTTCTGAATCCCTGCGGCCTGTGCATGAAGAGCGGCCACAAGCGAAGTCGAGTACGTACCAGCGTCCGAGGGAGGCTCATGGATAGCACTCGTTGATCGGCGAGCACTCTCCTCAAGTTGGTGGGATAGTGATGCCACGGAGGCACGCTCCTGCTCTAGGGCAAGGGCGAGTGCCCGCTCGCGCTCGCGAGAGGCGGCCAGTGCTGCGGCGATGTCAGATGTCTCCGCAGTGTCGGTGCCGTAGGAAGAAGCTGTGTTCTCCATAGTAGTACCGGCGGCTGGGAACGGAATCGGCGGGATCGCCGTGGTGCTCCCGTCAATGTCGAGGCCGGTGGCGTCCCGTAGCGCGGAGGTACCTGCCATGAAGGTAACAGCGGTGGCGGGGTTTCTGGAGGTACCGACAAGGGGTTCACCGGCGGCTGGACCGGTTCTCGAGGAGGGGGCGGCTGCAGAACCAGCAGCGAGGGGCCTGGGGGCTGTGGCTCCTCCTAGGAAGGCGGCGCACCCTCCAGAAGCTGCTGTTCCTCCAGTTTCAGCAGTCCAGAGGGTGGCGCCCCTTCCAGTGGGGCTGGCGGACCCCCCAGGGGCGGATGCGGAGCCCCCAGGGGCGTTGGCGGCCCAGGCAAGCCAGGGGGCGGCGCTCCCTCCAGGGGGGCCGGCGGACCCCCAGGGGCGGAGCACCCAGGGGCGGCGGCGGCCCAGACAGGGGCGGTGACGCCCCCCCCCCCCCCCGTGCGCGCACGGCCCCAATCCGGGTGGGGGCGGCCCGAATCTGGGCGGGGCCGCCCCGATCCAGGGCGCCGCGGCCCCGGATCCGGAGGTGGCGGCGGCGGCGGCCCCTCCCCGCGCCCAGGGTGGGGTGGCGGCGGCTCCGGCCTCCGCGCGCTGTCCTCCAGAGGAGGCGGCGCCCCCCCCCCTGCGTGCGCAGCCTAGATCCGGCGGCTGGCGGCGCCCTGGCGGCGGCGGGCGGCGCACCAGGGGCGGCGGGCGGCTGCTCAGGGGCGACGGCAGGCGGCTGCTCGGGGGCGGCGGTGGTTCTGGCCCAGGGTGGGGTGGCGGCGGCGTGCGCCCAGGGCTGCGGCGGATGGCCCATTAGGATTAGGGTTAGCCCTAATCCTGATTATTCCTAGCTAATGATACCATGAAAGAGGGCTAATGATGATTGTATTGAGATGATTGAAAAGCTGAGGTACAGGTGTGATTATATAGAGGGATTAGGAGGGGAGAAAAGACTAAACTACCCCTAACCCTAATCCCTCTATAATGACTAATATACCCCTGTGCCATACCCCTAATTACAGTGTCTAACAAAAAGGTGTCGCCTAGTCGCCGCCTAGACTTTTAGAAGCTCCAGCCTAGATGCCATGGCCGGTCGACTCATCTGGCCCAAGCCACCTTCAACCGCCCGCTTGCGGCGTCACCGCAGCCGCCACCAGTGGAGGAGAAGGTGAGGAAAGAAAATGATTAGGATTAGGGTGAATTGAGTGAAGATGGGTTTTTATGAGCCCGATCTAAAACGAGGACGGCAGATGAGATTTGACGGTTTATATCAACTGGACTAACTCCCCAGCCCAAGCCTGGCACACCTCCGACGCCTCAACCCCGCCTCCCCTACTAGACCCACCTCCCCTCCTCGACACGCCGCCGTCGTTCGTCTAGGCGCGCCTAGGCATCCAGGAGACCATTTCAAATCTTGCTTACCATGGATGTGGCCATGTTCAAATGTTAGAATAATCCTTGTGTGCTAGACGTAACAGTTGTTTCATTACGTGTTTTTCTTATGTCAGTTAGACGCACAATCCAGTCTTCCTAGTTGTGCGCAAGGTGGAGATGCGACGTGCACTGTGCGCAGTCATGAGCACGTCATGTGGAGTGCCATCGCGAGACTTGCCTCGCTTAACGGGGCACGTCGAGACCACGTCCTTAGGAGTCTGTTGGCTTGTAATATCTTAGTTCAACTCACGAAAATGGCAGTTCGCCCAACCTGAAAACAAGGTGCCTCTAATCCATGATTCTGTGTGCGTTTCCTGGCTACCTGAACGGCGTTACTCCGACGAGCTAATTCCATCAAATGGTATCCGAGCTGGTTGCGGCCTAGGAGGTGATTTGCGGCAAGGTGTCGTCGTTGTTGTTGGAATCACAACCGCGCAGCTGCAGACGACCCTTATGGCACACGGACGCAATGGCGATGACAAAGGAGAGGGAAGCGACACAGTCGAGAGAGTGATTCGCAGGGTGAGCAGCGGGACACCATACCCTATGCTCACCAAAACTAGTGGCGGACCCACAAGGTATTCCAGGTGGGCCACGACATATCCTGTGGCCAGTGTTGCGAATCCTCGCCTGGACGCCTAGGCGCCCGCCGGCCGCCGGGACGCCTAGGCGCTTAGGCGGTCGCCTAGACAAGCGCCAGGCGAGGAGGGGAGGCGGCGGCGCCGAGCCGAGGAGGGGAGGCGGCGGGCGCGGCGGCGGGTGGAGGCGGCGGGCGCGGAGGCGGCGGCGAGCCGAGGAGGGGAGGCGGCGGGCGCAGCGGAGGCGGGCGAGCTCAGCGGAGGCGGAGACGCGGGCGGGCGGGAGATCTGAGCCGTCGGATCTAATCCAACGGTGGTATTTCTACGTCAGTGTATATAAAATACCTCCCACCCCACCCTAACCCTAAACACAATACTTTTCACCCTCACTCCTCTCCACCGGCACCGATGGTGGCGGCGGCGCAGCGCAGCGCGGCGTGACAAGGGCCGACGAAGGCCGGTGCGGCGCGGCGAGGGCCGGCGGCGGCGCGGCCGCAGCGCGGCGACCGGAAACCGGCGGCGGCGACCGGCGGCCTCCAGGCGAGGCGACGTGTCTAGGCGTCGCCTCCGGAGCGACTGGACGAC
The DNA here is from genome assembly GCA_030760725.1 of Neostapfia colusana. Taxonomy (NCBI): domain Eukaryota; kingdom Viridiplantae; phylum Streptophyta; class Magnoliopsida; order Poales; family Poaceae; genus Neostapfia; species Neostapfia colusana. Next base: position 44,561,157 of record JASWHV010000018.1, on the reverse strand, counting down.
TAGGCGGCGCCTAGGCGACGCCTCAAAAAGGTTGCCTGTGGCTCAGCCATCAGTCAAGCACGCGCCTTGGACCAGCCGAGCCAGAGCATGGAAAGAGCAAAAAATCGTGACAGGCCAATGAACGAAACCGTAAAACTGACGGGCCAATGGACGCAACGAATATTACCAACGGACTGCCCATTCTACACCTGTGGGTCATGTTGTCAGAAATCGAGGTGGGGCATGTATGTTTGTGGTTTCTTTTAAAGATAAGGTGTGTATAATTAGGCAATGGCATCTTCGAGGTCGGAGGCTTTAGAATAAATTGTTAAGAAATCGTAAATCGACAAATCATGAACAAATTGGGAAGTGCGTGTATGCGACGTGGACGTTTCTAATCTTCCTTGCATCTTTTGAATTTTAATCGTTGTTAGCCGTCGCTGACCCCAATCGCAGTGGCTTGTGCAAGTGCAGGCTATGTCACTAGGCACAGGCAGAGTGCAGTTCACGACTCGTCGATGGATGCCAATCACTAATCTACAGACACAAGCGACGAGACAGCCAGTCTCCCTACTATCATCGAGTTTTCTATCGTACAACTGGGGTCTTATATTTATATTTTTGAACTACCGCTATTGTATTTAATTTTTTATATTAGAATTTTATAAACTTAGTACTTATAACATTATTTGTTGCATGTATATCAAATTATGTTGCATTTTTACAATTATTTACTAAATTGGTAAATAATTTTATTAAATTACATATAACTTTTGTGTGGCATACCCTATTATAAAATGCTAGGTCCGCCATTGACCAAAACTATACTCTGACTGGGAACTCCTCAAGAACGTCAAGCTCAAGGTAAGATTGCTCTAGGACGCCATTGAGATCGAAAGGTGGAGCTGCACGAAGACATGTAGGCGTTTGATGCGCTCTGCAAGGACACAACAAAGGAGGCATTGGATGCCATAGTCACAATGCAGATCAGCGACGATCGGGTAAAGAAGACGTCGGGCCAGAATTTGTGGTTGGTGATCGCCGACAAGGACACAACAAAGGAGGCATTGGATGCCATAGTCACAATGCAGATCAGCGACGATCGGGTAAAGAAGACGTCGGGCCAGAATTTGTGGCATCAATTTGATTCCGTGACATTCAAGGAAGGAGAATCCATTGAGCATTTCACGCTTCGCCTCAGTGTTAAGGCGCTGTAGCTCACCATCCTGAGGGGCAAAATTGATAAGACTCATGTGGTGGAAAAGATTATTCGCAGTCTTCCACAGCGATTTAGGCAAATTCTGGTTGCAATTACCACTTTGCATGATGTCTCGACATTCACCGTCACGGATTTAACAAGGCAGCTTAAGGCGGTGAAAGACGCTTTTAAGGACCCAACGTTGGCAATGCATCACGACGGCAAGTTATATCTGACGGGGGAGGAATAGAATGCACGAAGAGAGAAGCGTGATGCCGAAAATCGCTCTGGCGGCAATGGAGCTGGTGGCTCAACTAGATGTGGTGGAGGAAGATGATGGCGCGAGCGCGGCCGTGGAGGAGACAGAGAACCCTCCTCTAATGGGATGTCGAACCACCCAAGTCATCCCGGTGGAGACCAGTGTCGCATGTGCAGGAAACTTGTGGATGTTATGTTTACCAATAAATTTTGCTGGTGGACAAATAAGAAAGATCTGCTGCTAGGAATAACTCATCATCTCGTGTGATATACAAGGATGCGGGCTACATGAAAGACATGGGTTGGGAGGACATCAAAGCAAGTCGGAGTCGGACATGATATGAGCATTTGTACTTGCACACATACTAACAACTCGAGAAACACATTGACACGGTAAAGATGCAACGTACGCGTGCATATGCACTGAAAAAATAAGTTAGTTTAGAGATTGGTTAGGATAGATTTTGTGTTTAGTTCGAATAAGCATTGTATTTAGCTAAGATTCTTTAGATATATTAAGGGCAGCCTTTTGCTGAGAGAAGTCAGCAGAAACAACTTCAATCAATCACATCTAGTTTTGATCTCTTAGTTTACCTCGTATCTTTGGTGCTTTGCCGAGTAAAGCACTCGTGTTCTCCACGAACGATAGATTTCTTCGTTTGTTCATTGAGAGAATAGATCAACTCATTGTCCTCGCATCATAACATCCAGTTCTCGGTGATCAACGATCTGGTCGAGCAACAAAACAAGAAGGAATCATCAAGGAGGATTGATAACTTGGTCGTGGACCTCAGCAATGTTATTGAGGTTCAACTTGAAGATCTCACGGAGGAAGATAGGGAGAGGATTCTAGAAGAGATTGATCGTGAGATAGAGGAAGAGAAGGCAGCAAAGCTGCAAAGCAAGTTGGCATGTTTCTAGAAAACAAGAGGCGGCATCGTCCAGAAGGCAGACACGGTGGCAGCTTCAAGCGAGACGATAAATTCATCATTTACTCTCAAGGAACTCGTTCATATGGTAGACGTGTCCATGGCTAGTAAAATACGGAGCCGATCTTGAGCAACTTGCACGCATGATAACCGATGGTTTGCGTGATTCGTTTAATTTGTTTAAAACTGAGTTTAAACAAAACATTGATAATAGCTTGCCTAAGTAGATCAGAGCCGTGGTGCGGCACGCAAGTTTAGGAAGAGATGGGGGACACATAGATAGGGTAGCAAGGTTAATGGATCAACGAATTTAGCAAATATGTCGTCTGCTTATGGGACATCTCTTAGGCATCGGGGGTAAATTTACAGCAACCATATTATCAAAGCATTGAATATGGACCTTCTATACCCCCCTACTAGGAACGGCGTTCCACATGGGCTGGTTCCAGATTCGTTCTTTCCCAAGTTTTCCCCAAAATCTAATTCTTTCAGCATCACTAATGTTGTTGTTAATAGTGAGTCTTATGACAGTGTGAATGATCAAGTAGTCAGAACCTTCAGGGAGTTCGGGTTTGCACCGAAGGGAAAATGCTAGGTCATATCAAAAGCCGTACCTCAAATACTTTGACATGGTTCCATATCCTCGAGGGTTTAGCATACCTGATTTTGCTAAGTTTAATGGTGAAGATTCTAAAACTACTTATGAGCATATTGGGCAGTTTCTAACACAGGTTAGTAATGTAGGTATAATAGACATGCACAAAGTTAGATTATTTCCTTTATCATTGTCCAGCACTCAACCGGTTTACTTCATTACCCTCAACCTCCAATACATAGGCATGTAAAAAAACAAAAAGCAACCGGTTACATGTAGCTCAAATTCTATCAATACATGGGCCTGTCTTGAGCAAAAATTCCATGATTATTTTTACAATGGTGAAAGTGAGAGTTTAGGTTGTTACATCTTACTACGGTTAGACAAAAATACAATAAAAACCGTTTCTGAGTATATCAAGAGGTTTAGAGAGACAAAAAATAAGTGTTATAGTCTAACTATTGGAGAAAAAGACTTGGCTGATCTAGCATTTGCAGGGTTGTCTTCATAAAAAAAAAGGGCAGCCCGGTGCATGTAGCTCCCACTTGCACAGGATACAGGGAAGGGTCCGACCCACTTGGGTCTTTTGTACGCAGCCTTTCCCTACATTTCTGTAAGAGGCTGTTTCTAGTACTTGAACCCGTGACCTCAAGGTCACAAGGCGACAGCTTTACCGCTGCGCCAAGGCCCCCTTTCGCAAGGTTGTCTTCATACTTGAGGGAAAAGCTAGAGGGGCAATATTTCATTGATGTTAATCAGGTGATGTGACGTGCTATAGCTTATGAAAATTGGTCTAAAGATAATAGATCATATAGCCGATTTAAAGATGAAAATAGTAGAGAGAAGGAAAAACAGAATACTAATGCTCTAGGAGAAGATTCGGCCAGTGATAATGATACAGAAATATGTGTGGCTGAATAGACGGAGAAACATAAAAACAAGCCTTTAGCATATCCTTTCTTAAAGCCTAGTCCCGGGAGGAAAGAGGAAATAAAATGTACATTCGATATGACAAAGTGTGATAGGCTTTTTGATGTATTGTTACAAAATAAGGTAATCAGGCTGAAAGAAGGGCATATAACACCGACACTTGAGCAGATAGCGAAGAGGGAGTATTGTAAATGGCATGATTTGTTCTCGCATACTACTAAATGAATGTAACTATTTTCGTCGACAAGTACAATCGGCCTTAAACGATGGACTATTGACCTTGGAAGATAAAAGCAAGATGAAGCTAGATATTGATCCTTTTTCTGTTAACATGATTAATTTGGAAGAGGAGGGTTTTGGTTCGGACCGATCAGGCTGATGCCACCAAGGGGAAGAAAGTTGTGGTTTCTGATGATCTAAGGTTAAAGATGATACAACTAAAAAGTCCTGGGGTGGGAGTATGGAAGGTAAACAGACCAAGGAAAGTAGCATCAGCGTTCAAACCAACTGCTGATTTCTTACTAGACAAGTATATGATGCGACGACGAGGAAGCATATTCCAGAGATTGAGTGGTTTTAAAAAAGATAGATCTCCAGGTTATAGTATTGCTCATAAGTGTAGGGAGGGACTCAACTGGAGCGATTTATAGTGGTTATCAATATATACAGCAAGATGAGCCGGTGGGATTCTATGATAAGAGATCACATGCAAGAAACTGGAGACATACAAAATATGGAACTAGCAACAATGTATCCTGGAGACCAAGACAAACTTACCGAGATGGTGATGCTTTTACATTACACAAAGGTTATAAAACGGAGGCTCATATAGGCAGTGAAGGGGGTCAGACATCAAACAGCTTCCAAGATAGGTTCCTAGGGATGAAAAGGGCGTGGGTTCAAGTGAAAAGGAGGCATTTTTGTTGATAGGTACCATGCCTTGCAAAATCGGGTCCGGAATAACCATTAGAGAGCCAGGGAGTGCGGACCGTTTGGTTGAACAAAGGGCTGCTGAATGTCGTGTTGGCAGGGCATTTACAGTAAGGGTTCATGGCCACAAGGAAGAAGTCGGATAGACGGATAGACATGACACGAAGAAGTAGCATAGGACGTAAAAATAGCGAAGACACAATCCAGGAGGGAAAAGATGTTACTAGATCAGTAGCACCAGGAACAAAGCTGGAAACACAGTGGTGTCCGGCTGGACTTAATCGTATACAAAAGCGAGACGTGCAACGCCTTCGAGCTGTGGAGATAGTCGAAAAGAGAAGGGAGGAGGAACAAGATCGCTGGTTTAATCAAGAGCGGCCAATGGTGGTTACCAAAAAGACTTGGAGGGAGAAACGATTCGCACGAGAAGAGGCAAGTAACAATATAGACAATGATAGTGGTTCGAGTCAGGGTGCTAACCATGTGGACGTGAATATGGTGTTCCAATTGCCATGCGAGTTTTGCATCCCGGAGACCAAAGTTGCTCAGTTGAATTTGGGAGTGAAGAATGTCGTGTTTGGGAGACCAGGAAAGTTTGGTCAACATATGGAACCTTTGTATATTAGAGGATACTTGAATGTGATGCCGGTGGGCGTATGTTGGTTAATGGAGTGTTTGGTATTAATATAATGCCATTTGTATATGTTTGAAAGACTAGGTTATAAGGAGTGTGAGTTGATAGAGTAACACAACGATGAGTGGATTGATGAGTGGATTTTCAGGAGATCTGACCAAAGCTAAGGGAGTTATGTCGCTAGAATTGACGGTGGGAAGTAAAACTATACCAACTGCATTTTTTGTAGTAAATGTCAGAAGTCGGTATAATTTGCTGCTTGGAAGGGACTGGATACATGCTAACGGGTGTGTACCATCTACTTTGCATCAGTGCTTGATACAATGGATTGGAGATGACGTAGAGGTAATAGAGTCAGATAATTCGGCTTGTGTGGCATTGGCCGAATCATCGTTAGAATTGCAGCATGATGATATAAAGTGCATAACAGGGAGAGATTTGACAAACTATGATTATGGAAGCGCGGGGAGCAGCATTACAAAAGAAGGCTTGAGGCGCTCACCCAGGCGCGCTTAAGCGCTGGGCGAAGCCCCGACGCCGCGCCTAGGGGGTGAGACGGGCCAAGACGGACAGAGTGCAGAAGCCGCGCAGAGCTGTGTGGAAGCACGAGGATGCGGAAGAAAAAACTAGCGCTTTTTTTTTGTTGGCAGCATCTCTTCGAGCGTGTGTTCTGTGTGTTGTCTTCAGTCTCACTCCCACGAGCTGCCTTCAGTTCCCGCCCACCCTCTCCTGCGATGCCGCCCTCTCGTGCGCAACCGCCGCCACCCTCATCCCCTACCGCCCTCATCCCCCGCCGCCGGCGCCATCCTCCCCCGCCGACCTAACTTGCGCCGCTAGCGCCCTCCACGGACGGCAACTCCTGCGCCGCCAGCGACCTCTCTCATGCGCTGCATCGTAGGTCCAACGCCCCTCTCTCCTATTTAGGTTTTTCCATCATTTATCTGAATATGAATTTGAACTATTGTTTATATGCTTTGTCCACTGTAATTTCTCTGGTATACCTGAATCCAAAGTATTTCAGTTACACATATTCACAGTACACTTTGAATTTGGATTTAGGTGTGTGCAGTTGTGTACTCCCGTGTATTACTGCATTTCTGGATTGGAGATTGCTGTAAGAATGTGAATTGTGAACTTGTTAAGGATAGTTGTTATTTGTTAAAAATGTGAACTTGTTAAGAATCTGAATGTGAATAAGAATGCATAGGTTTTAGTTTTACTGTTTTAGTTTGGGTTTCCCAACATTGTTAAGAATCTGAAGTTCTGAACATATAATTAGGGGAAATTGTTGGCTGCTCACTGCATTATTTACTTTCTCAGTGCACTGTTATTTTCAAGATGTTTGTTTCCTTTCCTGCCATTAATTGTAAATTTCAAGCTGTCTGAATTGAAATTCAGAACTTGTGTTGTTGTAGGATGGCAGTGTGGTCGGGATGGTGGGGTGGGGGGGGGGGGGGGAGGGGGTGAGTGGGACAGCAGCACCACTCCCAGGAATTGAGGCAGCAAAAACTGAGAGTGAGGTTCTGCTGAAAAGAATGTCGGATGAAATAGGATGGGAATTTGGAGTCCTAGTTGATGTAATAACAAGGACAATGTTCCTTGCTTGCTTTGTAACCATGTCAGCTCAGGAGGAATTAACCGTTTGAAGCAACATGTAGCACATGTCGGGTTTGCTGTTGCTAAGTGCAAAAAGAGCTCAACAGAGGCAAAAGAGACGTGCAAGAAATCACTTGAGAAGGCAACAAGGAAGAGAAAGGAGAGGATTGTTCGTTAGCTAAATCTTAGAGAAGATGTGAACGTGTCTCGAGTTAGAGGAGAAAAGGATGAAGTTACTTGTTTTGGCAGCACGGAGCCTCACCGTTAGGAACCATTGATAAGTGAATAAAGTCAATTGACCCAACTGCAACTCAAACTGAAGCTTTGAAGCAACAAAAGCTTAACAAGGAACTTTGGAAGCAAAGAACACATGATGTGCAAAAAACACTATTTTCAAGTCGTCCGACTAATCGTGATTAGTTACGATTAGTGGTCCTTATCGGTAGTTGGCGCGCGATCAAGTCAACCGATGCGATCAGCTCGACTAGAAAACTAGTCGTCCGACTAGTCGGCCGATCAGGGCGACTAATCGATTGACTAGTGATCAGGGCGACTAGGACGACTTGAAAAAATGTTGCTGAACTGAAAGCCCTGTTGTTAATTTAATGTTGGACTGAACTTAAATATTGTTGCTTGTCAATTTTATTTAACTATTGCTGTCTTTATTGTCTATTTTTAATGTTGCTGAATGCTGATATAAAATTCTGTTGTTGATCTGAATTATGTTGTTGATCTGAATTCTAAACTGAAAGTTATGTTTTACTTCTGCACTGAACTGAGTATTTTCTTCTCCTAATAGACTATTGATTGTTCATCTTGTTTGTTATGATACTGAACAATTATGTGTAAATTGTGTTCATCAGGTCTAGAATCTAAAGCCTCATTTTGATAGACAGAATTTTTTATAAATCTAGAGCCTTAATCTAGTATGCAATTTCTGTTTTCTAAGCTAATCCTGCACTTAACTGTTGCTAATTCGAAAGTTTGTTTACTAATTACAATACTCAATCTCTATTTGTATTACTAGCTTACTGCTACCATAGTGTTATATATAGCATTGACTAGAAACTGCTAAAAAAAACCTGGACGACTTGGAGGTCGACTAAGAGTCGACTAGGGTCGACTAGTCGACCTAGTCGCCCCTGAGGCGACTAGGGTCGATTAGGCGACTTAAAAACATTGGCAAAAATATGTAGCAAGATGGATGTATATACATGGTAAGTAAAAATTAACATTGCTGCCCTAATTTATATTTTGTTATTTAATAGGTTCCTATTGTTGATTTTTGGCTAAGTGGCTAACAAGTATTTATCTGTATTGTTTTGCAGCCATACCATTCAATGCTATCAATAATGATGAGTTTCTACAAATGTAAAGTCGACCAAAGTGACTCGGCTAAATAATGTATCATCATAATGTTAGATACGAGAGAAAGTCTTGTATGGTTGCAAAAGCGGACTAAGGAATATCTTTCAGTTAAGAATGATATGAGTGAGATAATTGAGGATTTTGATGGCATGGGGAAATCAGGACGGCTTTTCTTCTGTTGCTAAAGGAGGTGGATATTGGGGATTGATCAGTTCCTAAGCCGACCTATGTGAATGCAAATCTCTCGAGAGATCAGAAGGATGAGGTATGTAAGTTATTAAAGGAATTTATTGATTGCTTCGGTTGGAAATATACTGAAGTGTTCGGGTTAAGTAGAGAATTGGTGGAGCACAAGTTACCAATAAAACAAGGATTTAGACCGTATAAACAACCCTTTAACGTTTCAACCCAAAATTATTTGATAAGATAAAAGCAGAGGTTGATCGGTTAATGAAGGCAAACTTTATCTATCCATGCCGATAATGCCGAGTGGATATCAAATATAGTGTCAGTAGAAAAGAAGAACACGGGGAAGATTAGAATTTGTGTTGATTTTAGGAATTTAAACAAGACAACACCTAAAGATGAGTACCCCATGTCTATAGCTGACGTCTTGATAAACAATGCATCGGGGCATAAGATGATTAGTTTTTTGGATGGCAATGCTGGTTACAATCAATTTTTTATGGCTGGGGAAGATACATCTAAAACTGCTTTTTGTTGTCCGGGATTCGTGGGATTGTTTGAGTGGATTGTAATGACATTTGGACTAAATAATTTTAGTGTTACGTATCAACAAGCTATGAATCTTATTTTTCATGGTTTATTAAGTATTATTATAGAGGTGTATATTGATGATGTGGTAGTAGAATCAGCTAGTTTTAGTGATCATTTATCTAATTTCTGTTTGGTTTTTGAAAGGATGCGGAAATATGGCTTAAAGATGAATCCGTCAAAATGTATTTTTAGTGTGTCCGCTGGTAGATTCTTGGGATTTTTGTTGTACATGAACATAGAATAGAAACTGATCCTAAGAAGGTAGAAGCCATTAGGAAAATAGAAGAGCCGATATGCAAAAAAAATGTACAAAGGTTGTTCGGAAGATAGATTATTTGAGGCGGTTTATATCAAATTTGGCGGGTAAAATTGAATCATTTATGCCCTTATTACGATTAAAGCATGAAGATGAGTTTACATCGGGGCAACACAACAGGAAGCATTTGAGAGGATCAAGAAATATCTAATTAGTCCTCCAGTGTTACAGGCGCCTAGGCGCTGAGCGGCACCGGACCGCTTCGCTTTTCCCTAGGCGGCGGCATTAAGCGGTCAGATTGCTTTTTTCACTTCGGTACGCTTTTGTTCTGCTTTCTTCCACTTAATTCTGCTTTTCACCGCTTGTGTGTCCATACAAAAAGAACAACTAACTATAATTCTTTTTTCATCCCTATTGGTGGCGGTTGCTGTTAGCAAGGTGGTAGTGCCACACTCTATCTCATCTCATTTTATTGAATATATATAATATTATTATATGGATTTAACTCCGCTTTTTATGAAACGCCTAGAAACACCTGGGCGCCGGCTAGACAGCCTAGGCGCTAGGCGGAGCTCCTCCGCTCGCTTTTTTCTACCACTTTTTTAAACACTGAAAATTGATCAGACTTTTAGAATGTATATTGCTGCTCAAGAACATATTATAGGGGCTGTTTTGACACAAGAAGATGAAGGTAAAGAGTTTTTTGTTGCTTACCTGAGTAGATGTTTGATTGGTGCTGAGACAAGGTAGGTGTTTATTGAAAAATTATGTTTATCTTTATACCACGCTTGCTCAAAACTTCAACATTATATATTTTCTAGTACTTGTATAGTAACATGCCAACATGATGTGATCGAGTATATGCTGCAAAAAAACAATCCTCAGAGGTAGACTTGAAAAGTGAGCATATTCTTGGGTGGAGTACGATTTAGTGTATGAATGGATCATAGCATAAAGCTTGATGTATATTTGATCGAGATATTTCCATGAAAGTTATTTTTTGACGGATCGGTTTGTGAAAAAGATCAAGGAGTTGGATGTGTCATGGTAATGGTACCACCTAAAAACACAGTATGAGTTTCCATTCGGCTGGAATTTAGATGTACAAACAACCAAGCTGAGTATGAAGCGTTATTGAATGGTTTAGAGTATTTGGTTAGCATGGGGGGTTAAAAATATAGAAGTGTTTGGTGACTCAAAGCTAGTGGTACAGCAGATCAGTAGGGAAAGCCAATGCTTGGATGAGATTTTGAATGATTACAGAGAAAGATGCTTAGGTTTTATTGAAACTCTGGATACTTTCTGCATTAAACATATATTTAGGGAGGCGAATTGGAGAGCTAATGTATTAGCTCAACAAGCATCGGGATATGAAATTAGCCGAGGAAAGTTTGCTACGAAAGAAAGGCCGACATTGCCTAGGGTGTTGGAAGTTGAGGAAAGACATGACAATTCGGCCAAACTTGTAAGAAAGTGGTCAATGATTGGAGGCATGTTTCGGTTGAATACATAAGAGATCCTAGTGTCTGTAGAGATAGAAAGGTTCAGTGTCAAACTTTGAAATATACTTTAATTAATGATGAATTATATCGCCCAACTATAGATGGTCTTTTCTTAAAATCTCTAGATCAAAATAAGCTTAGCTATGCGAGAAGTGCATGAGGACTTATGTGTTACACATCAATCAGTTCAATGAAGTGGACGTTGAAGAGAGCAGGGTTTTATTGGTCAACTATGCAAAATGATTGTTTTAAATATTATAAAGGATGTGAAGTAGTCAATTAGCCTCAGCTAGCATGTTACATCCTATTATAAAGTCGTGGCCGATTAGAGGATGGGATTTGGATTTTATTGGTGAGATACATCTTTCATCAACAAAAAGGCATTGTTTTATTTTGGTTGCAACTAATTATTTCACTAAATGGACGGGGGATATACCATTCAAGAATGACACACAGAGAGGTGATATGTTCCATATTGGAGCATAATATAGATTTGGCATTCCACAACATTAACCACAGATCAGAGAGCCTCTTTTATGGCTCATCAATTTAAAAAATCTGCTGAGTCTTTTAAGATCAAGTTGTCGAACTCATCGCCATATTATGCTCAAGCTAATGGGCAAGCCCAGGCTAGCAACTAGATTTTAATTAGATTAAGAAAAAGATAGAAGAAAAGCCAAGAAGGTGGCATAAGGTATTAAGTGAAGCATTGTGTGCTCATAGAATTTCCAAACATAGCGCTACCAAGGTAAGTACTTCCCAACGTGTTTAGGCTAGAAGTTGTGTTTCCTGTTGAGATTAAGTTGCAAGCTTGTAGGGTAGCTTGGCAAAATGATTTATAGGCTGTGGAATACAATGATCTAATGATGGATATGATAGATGGAATACCTAAAAGACTATTTGAAGCATTGAAAGAGATTGAAAAATAAAAATTGAGAGTGGCTAAAATGTAACTCCGCCTAAGTTGTAATAACATAGCCGGTCCCAAGCCCGGATAAAGGAGGAGGGGTTGTGATAGGCTTGGCGAGCCAACAACTACACTTACCCATTCTCATGGAAATGAAACCCAATAGAAATTCGTTGGGGCGTAACCCTCTTAGCGACGCGTCATATCAGAACCCGGGTATGGTGTTAAGTGGGCAAGGGCCGCGTCGCCACCGCCTTAGTGGCGCGCCATATCGGAACCCGGATATGGTGTTAAATGAGCAAGGGCCGGATCGCCACCACCTTAGTGGCGCGCTACATCATCGCCCGGATGTAGTGATAAGTGAGCAAGGGTCTTTGCATCTTACTCGACGGGTGCAAAGCGTAAGGAAGCTAGCCGAGGAACATAGATTTTGGGTGGGTAGTTGGAATGTAGGATCCTTGACGGGGAAGCTATGTGAGTTAGTAGATGTTGACATTAGAAGACGAGTAAATATCCTTTGTGTACAAGAAACTAGATGGGTGGGTCAGAAGGCGAGAGAAGTCGAGAATACCGGTTTCAAGCTTTGGTATTCTGGATCGGCTGGGACTAGAAATGGTGTAGGTGTTCTAATAGATAAGAGTCTTAAGGATGGAGTAGTGGATGTTCGAAGACGAGGGGATAGGATCATCTTAATCAAGATAGTAATTGGGGACATTGTCTTGAATGTCATTAGTGCTTATGCCCCACAAGTTGGGCTCAACATGAGTGCTAAGAGGCAATTTTGGGAGGACTTGGAGGATATGGTTAGTAGTGTACCGATAACCGAGAAACTCCTCATAGGAGGAGATCTCAATGGTCATGTGGGTGCAACTAATCTAGGATTTGAGGGAGTACATGGAGGCTTTGGATGCGGCGATAGAAATCAAGAGGGTAAGGAGTAAGGACATCCTAGACTTTGCCGTAGCCTATGATCTGTTGGTAGCTAACACCCTCTTTAGGAAGAGGCAATCTCACCTAGTGACCTTTAGTAGTGCCCAACACTCTTGCCAGATTGACTTTGTCCTCACTAGGAGAAGGGATAGACGGGAGTGTCTAGATTGTAAGGTGATCCCCGGGGAGTGTGTTGTGACACAACAAAAGCTTGTGGTAGTTGACTTTCGCTTCCATACATGTTCTTTGCGGGACAAAGGTGTCAAAATCACAAGAACAAAGTGGTGGAAGTTGAAAGGAGAACCACAAGAATCTTTTAAAAATAGGGTGATCACAGAAGGACCCTGAGTAGAAAATGGAGATGCAGATAGTATGTGGGTGAAGATGGCAACTTGCATTAGGAAGGTAGCTAGTGAGGTGTTCGGTGTGAAAAAAGGAAGGAAACTTGTAGATAAGGACACTTGGTGGTGGAATGAGGATGTACAAAAAGCTATTAAGGAGAAGGAGTGTTTCAAGAGTTGGCATAATGATAGAAGCGCAAGCAACATGCTTAAGTACAAAGAGGCCAAGAAAAATGCAAGGCGGGTTGTGAGTAAGGCAAGAGGACAGGCCTATGATGAGTTATATGAGAGACTAGAGACAAAAGAAGGTGAAAAGGACATATACAAGATAGCAAAAATCCGCGAGAGAAAGATGAGGGATTTCAATCAAGTTAAATGCATCAAAGATGAGGCTGACCACATTCTAGTGAAGGATGAAGAGATTAAGAATAGATGGCGGGATTACTTTAATGGGCTATTCAATGATGGGAATGGGAGCACTATGGTTGAGTTGGATGACTCCTTTGATGACTCCAACAAGCGGTTCGTGCGGAGGATACAAGAGTTTGAGGTTAAGCAGGCCTTAAAAAGGATGAAAGGAGGAAAGGCTCTCGGCCCTGATGATGTCCCTATTGAGGTGTGGGGATGCCTTGGGGACGTGGCAATAGTATGGCTCACAAAGCTATTCAACCACATTTTTCAGTCAAACAAGATGCCTGAAGAATGGAGGAAAAGTATATTAGTACCTATCTTCAAAAATAAAAGTGATATTCAAAGTTGTACTAATTATCGAGGGATTAAGCTTATGAGTCATACTATGAAGCTTTGTGAGAGAGTGATTGAACACCGCCTGAGGAAAGTGACCAATGTCACTAAAAACCAGTTTGGTTTTATGCCTAGGAGGTCTACAATGAAGGCGATTTTCTTGCTTCGTCACCTTATGGAGAGATATAGAGAGCAGAAGAAGGACTTGCATCTGATGTTCATTGACTTGGAGAAGGCGTACGACAAGATACCAAGGTCAGTCATGTGGTGGGCATTAGAGAAACATAAAGTTCCAACAAAGTACATTACCCTTATCAAGGATATGTACAATAATGTTAGAACAAGTGTGCGCGTAAGTGATAGTGAGACTGACGCATTTCCTATCACAGTAGGACTACATCAAGGATCAGCTTTGAGCCCATACATCTTTTCCTTGGTGATGGATGAGGTGTCGAAGGATATACAAGGGGATATCCCTTGGTGCATGCTCTTTGCCGATGATGTGGTGATGGTAGATGAAACTAGGGATGGTGTTGATAAGAAATTAGAGTTATGGAGACAAACCTTAGAGTCCAAGGGGTTTAGACTTAGTAGGACCAAGACCGAGTATATGAGGTGTGACTTTAGTGGTGTTGCTCATGAAGAGGGAAATGTTAGTCTACAAGGACAAGTAGTACCTAGAAGGGACTCTTTCCGATACTTAGGATCAATTTTACAAAGCAATGGTGATATTGATGAGGATGTTTGCCACAGGATCAAGGTAGGGTGGATGAAATGGCGACAAGCCTCTGTAATCCTATGTGATAGGAAGGTCCCACAAAAGCTAAAAGGGAAGTTCTATAGGACGGTGATCAGACCCGCGATGCTTTATGGGGCGGAATGTTGGCCAACTAAACGTCAACATGTCCAACAAATGCGTGTCGCAGAGATGCGCATGCTACGGTGGATGTGCGGGCACACGAGAAGAGACCGAATAAGGAATGAGGCGATTCGTGATAAGTTAGGGGTGGCGCCGATTGAAGAGAAGTTAGTCCAACATCGACTTAGATGGTTTGGACATATCCAACAGAGGCCTCCAGAAGCACCGGTTAACAGTGAGATTTTAAGAGGTAGAGAAAATATTAGGAGGGGTAGAGGACGACCAAGGTTGACCTGGGAGGAGGCAGTAAAACGAGATTTAAGAGATTGGAATGTATCCAGAGACTTAGCTCATGATAGGACCGCATGTAAAGTAGCAATTCATGTGCCAGAACCTTAGTCTTGTTTTTTTTCTTTTTTTCTCTTTTTTCTTTTTTCTTTTTTCTTTTTTTGTCTTTTTTCTTTTTCCCCTTTTTTCCTTTTTTATTTTTTTATTTTTTTATTTTTTCTTTTTTCTTGTTCTTATATCTCTTCTTCTCTTTTACTTCATTGATATTGTGTTTCATGTCTAGCCGACCCCAACATGCTTGGGATAAAGGCTTGGTTGTTGTTGTTGTTGTAAAATGTATAACAAGAGAGTTACAGAAAAATCATTTCAGATTGGAGAGGAAAACGATTTTGCCTACAGGAACAAGAGACAAAAAGTTTAGAAAATGGTCACCTAGCTAGGAAGGACCATATAGGGTTACTGGTATTGTCCCACGAAATTCATACTTTTTGTTGAAATGCTGCAAGGAGAAAGTTTGAGCAAAGCTCTTAATGGTAGGCATCTGAAAAAATACTATCCTAGGATATGGCAAGGAGGAGGATGTTATTTCAGATGTTGTGATAGTTAAGAGGTTTGCAAGGTCAAATGTCTTGATTAATTTGGATAAAGCCGATTTGCTTATTAAATCAATGCTGAAAAAGTGTTTTTCGACACATTGTTTGATGAGAAACAGGGGGGCATTTGTTGGATGTTAAGTTTAGCAATAAGTTTTGCAGGTGGAGAAACAAGAAGGATTTGTTGCTAGGAATAACTCATCTCGTGTGATATACAAGTATGTGGGCTACATGCAAGACATGGTTTGGGAGGACATCTAAGCAAGTCGGAGCCGGACATGATATGAGCATTTTATACTTGCACATATACGTGACAACTCGAGAAACACACTGACGTAATGTAGGTGTGCATATGCACCGAAAAAATAAGTTAGTTTAGAGATTGGTTAGGATAGATTTTGTGTTTCGTTCGGATAAGCATTGTATTCACCTAGGACTCTTTAGATATATTAAGATTGGTTAGGATAGATTTTGTGTTTCGTTCGGATAAGCATTGTATTCAGCTAGGACTCTTTAGATATATTAAGGGCAGCCTGTTGCCGAGAGAAGTCAGCAGAAAAAACTTCAATCAGTCGCATTTACTTTTGATATCTTAGTTTACCTCATATCTTTGGTGTTTTGCCGAGTAAAGCACTCGTGTTCTCCACGAAAGAGATATTTCTCCGTTTATTCATTGAGAATAGATCAACTCATTGTCCTCGAGGCATAACATCCAGCTCTCGGTGATCGACGATCTGGTCGAGCAACAACTTGGACACTAGACGCGTGACTGCCGCTCAAAGTTCAAAAAAGAGCGGGTAAATGTCACCCAGGAGGAGGAGGCTTCACTTTTGATTGTGAAGTTATCACCTATGGTGACCACGGCGGTGCGATCCACGACTGTTGTACCAAGACAAGTTGAGAGGCAATTGGAAGGCAATCAGTTTCGGCGCGTCGGGTTCTCTTCGAAGGCGGTGATCAAAGCCCTTGCGAAGACGGCGCCCACTGAAGATGAAGGAATTACCGGTGTGCAGAAACCGCTCTTGCTACGGGAAGAGAAGATTCTCGCCCATATAAGTGATGGGGAGCAGCAGAGGCGTGGATCATGGACACCGGCGCCACGAATCACATATCGGATTGTCGTGCGACCTTCGTCGAGCTGGACACAGCAGTTCTCGCGGTGATGAATTGATAGTGTGGATTGAAGGCCATGGAAGCATCAGGTTCCAGTGCAGGAATGGAGAACATCAGACCTTCACGGGGGCCTACTTCGCTCCTCGACAACCAACATCATCAGTGTTGAGAAGCTTGATGAAGCAGAGTATGACATTGAGATCAAGAAGTGGATAATGAAGGTTCATGAGCCAGGTGGACGAATTCTCAACATATTGTATGTTCTTATATCAGTCTGGAGCAACAATCGTGTATAACGGCAAAAGGAGTCGAAGAAGCCTGAAGGTGGCACTCACATCTTGGTCGTGTCAACATGGCGGCGTTAAAGAAGATGGCTCAAGAAGAGCTTGTGCATGGCATGCCTACAGCAGGTCAATTGGACCATATGTGTCGAGGACGTGCCTCGCTGGCAAGCAGAAGAGATCGCCATTTCCTGAGCAAGGAGGTTACCGAGCTCTTGAGGTTCATGCACGATAATCTTTGTGGCCCAATTTCTCCAGCAACACCAAGGGATAACAAATATTTTTTTGTTACTTATGGATGATAGAAGCCGCTTCATGCAGGTAGCACCAATTCCCTAAAAGGATCGAGTAGTTGAGGTGATCAAGATGATCAAGGCACAAGCAAGGATGGAGTCAGGTCAGAAGCTTGGAACACTTCCCACTGACAGAGGAGAATTCACCTCACATGAGTTTGTAGATTACTGTGCGAGAGAAGTATACCGGCAACACAACGCCTTACATCCCTCAACAGAACAACGTCGTAGAGCGTCGAAATAGCACGGTGGTTGTGGTGACGAGGTGTATGCTCAAAGCAAAGGGTCTGGCCGGATGGTTGTGGGGTGAAGCAATAAGGATGCGATGTATATCCTTAATCATTGTTTGACAAAGACCGTGGAAGGCAAGACTCCTTTCAAGGTGTGGTACGGGAGAAAGTCGACTGTGCATCACTTGAGGGTGTTTGGTTGCATTGTGTATGTTCAAAACATGGTGCCACATTTGAAGTTGGATGATCATGGCTGAAAAACGATATTCCTCAGCTACGAACCAGGATCAAAAGCTTATCGGGCCTATGATCCTTCCACTGGGCGTGTTCATGTAACGTGTAATGATGTGTTTAACGAACTGGGCCAATGGAATTGGGAAAACAATAAAGAATTTGAGGACGGAAAAAGATGATGATGTCCACATTGTGGAGTATGGCATTGGAAGCCAACTGCCTCTGACAACTAAAGATGCAGTTGAGGGAGTTGGTTTTGTGCCAAGGGCGTTGGTGACTAAAGAATTGTTTGTTGTAAGTTCTGATTAGCCTATGTCTTTTTGCCGAACCAGATAATCATCCAAGCATAGTTGTTAAGGCGTCGTAAGCGACGATTAAGCGCTAAGGCGCCCAGGGAGATTAAGGCGTCTCGTCGCCTTAGATCCCGACGTAAGGCAGGGGAAGGCGGCGGCGGCGCCCGCGCACATGGAGGCGGCGGCGCTCGAGCACAGGGAGACGGCGGCACTCGAGCACAGGGAGGCGGCGGCACCCGCGCATAGGGGAGGTGGACAGGGCGGCGGCGGCACCCAGCCATAGACTTGAGGAAGAACCCGGTACACCATGACAGAAGCAAGCACATCGATGTCAAGTACCACTACATACGGGAGTGTGTGGACAGGGTACTATTGTGCTTGAGCAAATCTCCACCCAAGACCAGATGGCAGACATCTTGACCAAGGCCCTTGGAAGACAGAAGTTCGTGTAGATGAGAAGAAGGATCGGGATCCTAGACGTGGGCCAGCGTCAGGATCAGGAGAAGAATGTGGGTTGATCCGCCCCTGGCCCAGGGCGGCCAGAACTGGGTCGTATGGGCTGATCTGTCCCTAGCCCAGGCCGGATCCTCCTTCTAGAAGAGATTAGAGCTTAGTCTTCTCAGAGATAGAATTAAAGATAGACTAAAAGATTGAGTTGTAATAGATCAGGACTCTTGTAAGAGGGGCTATATAAAGAAGCCAAACACCTCAGTTTTATTCAGATCAATAAAGAAGAATTCCTCCACCTCTCTAGCCCTCGCCGCCGCCCTTGCCTCTCCTCTGTTTCTGCGCTTCCCTCAACAGCAGAACAGATCTGTAGGTCCATGTCTTTCCCTGTTCTAATCTGTTCAGCGCATCAGATCAGATCAGGGCTAGCTGCTCTCCTGCTCTTCCTCGCACCTGTGTTCTGTTCCCCTGAACAGAACTGCTGAATATTCAATCCCCCTACTGTTCTCTGCTGAGTCAGGTTTCTGTCTACTGCTGTAAATCAGTTTCTGGTCTGTTTTCTTTGGAAGGCAGACTGATCTGCTAGTGCAGATCAGGTTATAGAGCAGGTTCAGACACAGTTTCAGCAAGAACAGGACCGGAATTGCAACACCGCCTCCCTGCCAGTGCCCACCCCCCCCCCCCCGCGCCTACCCCCCAGGGCGAGGCGGGCGGCCAGCGCAGAGCGCACCTAGGCGTCCGCCTCGCAGCGCCTTTTCTAACACTGGGTTGATGCAAAGGCTTATAGGAGCATTATGGGAAGTCTCAGGTATTTGGTAAATAGTCGCCCAGATCTTCCTTTCTCTGTTGGTTATGTGAGTCGATTTTTGGAAGAACCAAGAGAAGATCATATGGCTGCTGTGAAACATATTCTTCGCTATGTTGCGAGGACCAAGAGTTGGGGTCTCAAATTTGGGAGGAAGAAGGAAGACGAGAGGAAACTAACAGGTTTCTGTGATAGTGATTTCGCCTGCGACGTGGATTCCAGGAAAAGCACAACTGGTGTTAATTAGAGGGGAAAAGATAATTCCATTAATCAGCCAAGAGTTACATATATATATGGGTACAAAACTTAAGGGCCAGGGAACCTAATACAAAAGGACTAAACTGCCCCTATAGTACCCTAATACAAGTGCAGTCTAACAAATACAAAAGGACTAAACTGCCCCTATAGTACCCTAATACAAGTGCAGTCTAACATCCCCCGCAGTCCCAACATCTAGCCACGGCAGATGTTGAGATTGGACCGAAACTCGTTGAACACCGTCGAAGGGAGTCCCTTCGTGAAGATGTCGGCAAACTGCGACGACGTCGGAACGTGCAGGACTCGCACCTCCCCGAAAGCCACCCGCTCACGAACGAAGTGAAGATCGATCTCCACGTGCTTCGTGCGCTGATGTTGCACCGGGTTGGTGGAGAGGTAGACGGCGCTGACGTTGTCACGGTAGACCAACGTACTCCGGACGAGGGGGGAGTGGAGCTCCTGAAGCAGCTGCTGAAGCCAAGAGGACTCGGCCACGCCGTTGGCCACGGCGCGGTACTCCGCCTCGGCACTCGAGCGGGACACCACGTGTTGCCGCTTCGAGGACCAGGAGACGAGGTTGCCGACCAGGAAGACGACGTAGCCGGAGGTGGACCGGCGGGTGTCCGGGCAACCCGCCCAGTCAGCGTCGGTGTAGACGACCAGCTCGGAGGCAGAGTCGCGCCGCAGAAGAAGGCCGTAGTCATGGGTGCCACGCAGGTACCAAAAGATCCGCTTCACCGCCCCGAGATGCGGCAACCGCGGATCATGCATGTGGAGACACACCTGCTGAACCGCGTAGGAGATGTCCGGCCTGGTAAAGGTGAGGTACTGCAGGGCACCTGCAAGACTCCTGTAAGAGGTGGGGTCGGCGACCGGGGCGCCGTCGTCCGAAGACACCTTCGCCTGGGTGTCCACGGGAGTGGAGCACAGGTTGCAATCAGCCATGCCCGCTCGCTCGAGGATATCCAGGCAGTACTGGCGCTGGTGGAGGAACAGAGCGTCCGGGCAGTGCTCGACCGCAACGCCCAGGAAGTGGTGGAGCTGGCCAAGATCCTTCATCGCGAACTCGCGCTGCAGAGCGGAGATCGTGCGCTGAAGAAGAGTCGGGCTGGACGCCGAGAGGACAATATCGTCCACGTACAGGAGGAGGTAGACAGTGTCATCCTCACGCCTGTATACGAAGAGCGAAGTGTCCGACTTGGCCTCGACGAAGCCGAGCGAGACCAGGAAGGAGGCGAACCGGCTGTACCAAGCCCGAGGCGCCTGCTTCAGCACGTACAGGGACTTGTTCAGCCGGCAGACCATGTCTGGACGGGCTGAATCAACGAACCCTGTCGGCTGACTGTAGTACACCGTCTCCGTCAACGTCCCGTGGAGGAAGGCGTTCTTGACGTCCAGCTGGTGGACAGGCTAAGAACGCGACAGAGCCAACGACAAAACGGTGCGAACCGGCCGGCTTCACCACCGGGCTGAAGGTCTCGTCATAGTCGACGCCGGGACGCTGCGTGAAACAGCGAAGCACCCACCGTGCCTTGTACCTCTCAAGAGACCCATCCGCCTTCCTCTTATGCGTGAACACCCACTTGCCCGTGACAACATTGCCACGACCAGGATGGGGAACCAGGTCCCAGGTCTGGTTAGCTAGCAGGGCCGCATATTCTTCTTCCATAGCCCGACGCCAGTGAGGGTCGGCGAGGGCGCTACGGACAGAAGAGGGGAGCGGCCTCCGGGTCAGTGGAGAAGAGGGAATCCAACTCAGCGACGGAGTCAGAAGACGGGGTGGAAAAGGGAAAGGAAGACTCGTCGAAGATGACGTGTCGGGAGATCAAGATACGACGGGTGGTAGGGTCAAGGCACCGGTACCCCTTGTGGTCAGGGGAGTACCCAAGGAAAACACACCAAGTCGAGCGAGGCGCAACCTTATGGGGAGCCGTGGTGGAGAGGTTAGGGTAGCAAGCGCACCCGAAGACTCGAAGGTGGTCGTAGAGAGGAGGGGTGCCAAACAAAGCGAAGTGAGGGGTGGGAGCACTAATCGCCTTAGTAGGAAGGCGATTAATGAGGTAGGTGGCGGTGTGAAGCGCCTCCGCCCAGTAATGAGCAGGGGTAGAAGCCTGAAACATCAGGGAGCGCATGACATCATTGGTGGTCCGAATCATGCGCTCAGCCTTGCCGTTCTGGGGAAAGTGTACGGGCAAGACATGCGCAACTGAACACCGCGAGAAAGCAGAAAGTCACGGAACGCAGAGTTGTCAAACTCGCGCCCGTTATCGCACTGGACCGCACGGATCGTGCGCCCAAACTGGGTGGACACCCAAGCGAAGAAGTGAGAGAGTGTCGAACGTATCAGACTTCTGTCGCAAGGGAAAAGTCCACGAATAGTGCGAAAAATCATCAACGACCACCAAGTAATACTTATATCCAGAAACACTGAGAACAGGTGAAGTCCAAAGATCACAGTGAATCAAATCAAATATGCGCTCGACACGAGTGACAGAATGTGGAAAAGGAAGTCAAACGTGGCGACCCAACTGACAAGCATGGCAAAGAGACTCATGAGTACCCCGAGTACACGGAATCACTAAACTACCAGACAACTTCGACATAGCATCAACACCGGGGTGGCCAAGCCGACGATGCCAAATGGTCGAAGAGGTTGTCGTAGTCAGGGCAAGAGGCGGAGCGAAAGCAGGAAGACGCATCGTGTACAGGGGACCCGTACTCTCACAACGAAAGAGAATGCGTCGAGTAATAAGATCCTTCACAGTTAAACCATAAGGATCGAACTCAATGGAAACATGGTTGTCAGTAGTAAAACGACGAACGGAAAGAAGGTGCTAAATGATGTCAGGGGCAACAAGAATATCACGTAGCTGAAACGAATCCAGCAAACCCGAGTCACCTACTGAGGTGACTGGAAGAGCTGACCCATTCCCAACAACGATAGATGAAGGATCAGAGGGACGGGAAGGGCGGGTAGAAGAGAGGATACCAACGTCAGAGGTGGTGTGGTACGAGGCACCGGAGTCCACCCAGTCAGAGCCAGACGACGTGACACCCCGCAGGTGGACTGGCGGTGTAGAACGGGTCGCAACATGCCCCAGCTGTGGCGACGCCGGGAAGGAAGACAACACGCTCGGACCCTCGATGGTCATGCCAATAGGCAACAGTCGATCCAAGGACACCAGCCGATGGCAGCCGAGTACCCAGTGGCGATGATCGGTGCTGAACAGGGAACAACAGTCGCACGTTAGGAGGCGAGGCCGCGGCGGCCCAAGGTGGCGCGGCCGAGCCGGCGGCGGCTAAAGACGGCGGCACGGCATACAGCGGCGTCAGCTGCCAGGTCAGAGCCGGTGATGGCGGCCGAGGCGAGGTGGCGGCGGCCCTCAGTGGCGCGGCGGCGTACGGAGGCGGCTGCGGCTGGATCGGAGCCGGTGACAACCGGAGCTGGGTCGTCGGCGGTAGGGGCGAGGCAGCGACAGCCCACGGGGACGCCGCCGAGCCGGCGGCGGCCACAGGGGCGAGGCGGCGGCAGTCGAGGGTGGCGCGGTGGCTGTGGCCGAGGGTGGCAGCCCGGCCCACGCGTCCGGCAGCAGCACGGCCCTGGCGGACGGCGGCCGCAGCGCACATCCCGGCAGTACGCAGGGGCGCCGCTGCAGCGGCGACGGAGCGCAGGGGGCCGGCGGAGGCAGCAGCGGCGCGCAGGGGCCCGACGGCAGCGGCTCCATAAAGAGAAAGGAGAGGGCGCGACGGCAAGGAGGCGTGCGGCCGGATCGGAACCGGCGAGGAGGCGGCCAGGTGGAGCTGCGCCGACTGCTGCGGCAGCGTGCGGGAGGAGGAGATCGCGGCGCGGAGGAGGAGCTGCGGCGCCCGACGAGGAGGTAGCGGCGGCCTAGCGGCGCGGCGACGGCGCGTGAGGAGGGGGGGCGGCGGCCAGGCGGCGGGCGGTGCGCAGCGGCCGGGCGGCGCGGCGGTGGGCGGTGCGCGACGAGGGCGGCGCGGCGGCGGCGTGCGAGGAGGGTGGCACGGCAGCTAGGCGGCAGGCGAGGAGAGAGATCGGGGGAGAGAGAAGGGCAGAGAAAAAAGGAGGTGCTCTGATACCAAATTAGAGTGGAAAAGATAATTCCATTAATCAGCCAAGAGGTACATATATATGGGTACAAAACTTAAGGGCCAAGGAACCTAATACAAAAGGACTAAACTACCCCTATAGTACCCTAATACAAGTGCAGTCTAACAAATACAAAAGGACTAAACTGCCCCTATAGTACCCTAATACAAGTGCAGTCTAACAGTGTTATCTTCTTCCTAGTCAGCAGTACAATAACTTGGCAAACCGACGAAGCAGAGTGGTTGCACAATCTAGCTGTGAAGCTGAATATATCGTAGCTGCTAATTCAGCCTGTCAAGGAATATGGCTTGCAAGAGTTCTCGCTGTAAGTTCAGGGGGCAAAGCAAGTCATTCCGGAGTTAGGAGTATATAACAAGCCTACTATAGATTTGATCAAGAATCCTGTGCTTCATCCTTCGTGGGCAGAGCAAGCATATCGAAGTGAAGTACCATCTGGTTAGGGAACATGTGGGGAAAGAGCAAGTAAATGTGGAGTTTATAAGGAGCGGTGAGCAAGCAAGCGACATTTTTACAAAACCGCTTGGCAAGGTCAAGTTTGAGGAGCACTGCGCCAAGATTGGTCTGATTGATGTTGGTGTTGAGCACAACAAGGCTTAGGAGAATATTGTCAGAACAGTCCTTGTGTGCTAGACGTAGTAGTTGTTTTGTTACGTGTTTTTCTTATGTCAGTTAGGCAAATGATCCAGTCTTCCTGGTTGTGCGCAAGGTTGAGCTCCAACGTGCATTTTGCGCAGTCATGAGAGTGTCGTGTGGATAGGCGTTGTGGGACTTGTCGCGCTTACTGGGGAACATCGAGTCCCATGTTTTCAAGTCATCTGACTAATCGCAATTAGTCACAATTAGTCGTCCATATCAGTCACTAAAGCTTGATCAGAAGCAACGACTCGATCTGGGTGACTACAAAACTAGTCGTCCGATCAGGGCGATTTGTCGGGCGATCAAAAGTTCTGGCGATCAGGACGACTAGATCAGGAATTTTTTGGACCTTATCTGCTGGCCAGCGGTCCATTAGGGTTCAGTTCATTCACCTCTTCTCTAGATCAGGACGACTAAGTTGTTGTTTTTCCTAAAATCTGAACTGGCACTGTATACTGTTTTTAAACTTTAGATCATTAGTTGCATTTGAATTGAAAATTGTTGTTATTTCAGTGTCTCTGGAGTTGATCGGTTCAGTTGACATTAGATAAATCACATATTGTGCCTTACAATAGTGTTTAATGTCTTTGTGCTTTAGAATATGTTTATAAACTGTTGCAGACTTACAAGGTTGTAGTGTCAGCTGTTTCTGATCTGAAGTGATCTGTTTCTAAACTGGTGTTGTTTCTAAACTGTAAATTCTTGCTGTTTTTGGACTAATTTGCTTCTGAATTTTGTGTTTGCTAATTGCTACGCTATGTGTGCTATTACTTCTAATATATAATTATATTATATATATTGGTATATAGTGTCAACTAGAGACGAATATAAAGAATGGGTGGACGACTAAAGCTCCGACTAGGGTCGACTAGTCGCCCTAGTCGGTGGTGGTCAAGCGACTAGGGTCAACTAGACGACTTAAAAACATTGGTCAAGACCACGTCCTTAGGAGTTTGTTGGCTTGTATTTATCTCAGTTCAATTAACGAAAAGGGCAGTTCGCCCAGGCTGCAAAATAAGGTGCCTCTGTTTCACGATCCAGTGTGTGTGTGTTTCCCAGCCACCTGAACGGCGTTACTCCGGCGAGCTAATTCCATCATCAAAAACTGGAGGATGAACTTAACAAAAAACATGCTGTAAGACTGTAACTAACCTAGCTTAAGTTAGAACATATATACTGCCCTAGAAAAGACAAACACGTCCCAGAACTAGGTGACTTGTTTAAGTGTACAGTTTTATTGTATGTATACAACCTGCAGACCCTAAACAAATTGACCAAAACGATGAAGCTTCAGAAATCACAGAGCCAGGAAAGAAATAATTAGCATATCCAACTGATCAAGCTGCTGGAAAATCTAAATTGATCTTTCAAGGTGGTCCAAGAGGACCATGAATGACATACCTAAAAGAAGGTAAGGTAAGCTCAGATGAATTAATTGTTTCGCCATGCTCTGAAGTGCCGATGATATGATCATATCCTTCCTAGTGATAGTGAAAACAGTAAGTGATAACAATAACTTAAAGAATAGTAAAAATAGCGAATAACAACCCAAGCTTTCTGCCTGACATATTGAGATTATGAAAACAGTACCTTGTATGGTGAATTCTTGAAGACACCACTTAAACTTGAAGAATATCGGACTTTATAGCCCCAGTAAGATCCCATCTCTTCACTGGGACTGGAGGAGGGAACAACTTTCCTTACACAAGCTGGAAGCAAGTACAAATGCAGTTAATGGCAAAATGGCATATTTGCTTTCCAAAAAAATCACATAGAGAAAAACATCAGATGAATACATTAACAACAAACCAAGCCAATCAACTTAAATGTGATAACTGATAAACAAAAACATTGGAAATGTAAAATAACAAGTACACTTGTTAAGTGATAAGATACACCTCACATGAAACAACTTTTCTATAATAGAACTATTGAACTATAGAGAACTTTCTGATAATACAAATATTGAACTACAGAGTGTAAATGCTTGCCACTTATGAGTGTTGTCTATATTGTTAGAAATCCGGGCTCTCAACGTGAGGAAATTGTAAAGTGTGTTTATTCCAAATGGGTTGTTGACATTATATAGCCGAGTTACATCCAATACGACTCCTGCTAGGACTCTAACCCAACTCCTAATCCGTAGTACTATTTTCATTACTAGGGCTCCTTATTCCAATCTAACTAGGACTCCTAACCCGATACGGTGTTGCCACCTACAGCCAAATCACGCCTGTGCGCACACAACACCCAGGGTCATCCAACAATCTCCCTCTGATCCTGGTGCTTGTCGCATCCAAGCTCCTTGGTGTGTTCTATCGTCTCCGCCACACACACTCCACGTCTCTGGACATCTTGTCCTCGTCCGGGCTATCTCCTATCACGTCATTGCAGGACTTGTCCGTTGTGCGCCTTATTGATTCCTTGCTGCCTAGAGTCGTCACAACCTCGTCGTCGCCCCCCCCCCCTGTGTCTCAACTCTCAAGCCTCCCTTACTCCTTGCATCGAGCCTTCTGCATTCTGAGTCATCGTCGAAGAAGGTTGCCAGGTCCCACCGCGCCACTCCAGATCTGAACCGCCGTCCCACCTTGTAACATCCACGGTTGTGTGCTCACGATTGCACGTCCTCGTGTGCCTTCTATTGCGGCTGTGCCGCATCCCGTACGCGCGTGCACTGCTCTGCCTACATCCCATTTTTTCATGGGTTAATAAATCAAACATTATACCAATAATTTTGAAGCATGTGTATATAAATATATATGCATACGCATATAAGATTAAAAAAACAAGAGTTGGAAACAAGAAAAGAGAAAAGAGAAAGGAAACATAATCAACCAAGTAATTTTAACACACCAACAAATATAGATTCTAGATTCTGCAGATGTTAACATAGACTAAGAAATATCAATGTAGCCATATTTATTGGAGTCCATGAAATAAATGCTTTACCTGCTGTCAGGTCACGATTGGTTCCCATAGCTACAGTTACTCTTTTCCCTGGTTTTAGGATTTGTTCAACCATAACATTCTGCAGAATCATGGTAAACTAGAATCAGTGCTGACTACATTGCACGGAAGTGGTCAATAATTTTAAACCAAAATCGGCAGGCAGTCCTTCAACTTGTCCCCCGTTGTCATCTAGATCCACAACCTTGCAATCATATCATTAAACATACAAATCCTGTCACCTGGCTTCAAATTGTCATGAGGATGGCAATTTCTGCCTATATGGTTAGAAGAGAAATCACTATCCCAAAGACAAATAGGCAGAAATCACTGTGCCATAGACAATTTGGACCTAGGTCACACGATAAGTAAGTTAGGATGCGCTATGAAAGAATTGCAAGTCCATGGACCTGGATGACATTGTGAGGCATGTTCTAGGACCGCTGGTAGATTTTACTCTTTATTTTATGAGGCTATTTAAGTGTACATGATAGAAAATACACTATGAACTTGTTTTATTTGCACATAATAAATTAAGGTCTAACTTTGGGCCGTTGTTAGCATAGCTCTGTATATACTGTAAGCTCTGTTATTGGCATGACAGGGAACAAGCTACATAAGCAAAGCAAACAAATTAGATATTTCATATCATGTCTCAATTTATATATGGCTCTAGATTTTATTTTGATAGGATGCTACTCACTAGTTTCGGTTTCTTTGCCAAAGCTCATAATCAGCCCTGGAATATGTTAACCTGTTTGGCCTTATGTGCAACCACTTTGTTCAAACTAAATGTATAGCATCCACAATGAAGTAACAGAATTCAAATGAGTTAAACATCTAAAGCCTCTTTTTTAACATTTAAAAAAATACGCTGATCAATCAATATGCAATATGTATCTAAGTTTGTTTCAAAACATAGGGTGAAGCCAAATATTCACTCATCCACTCTCCACCTTGTCATACTACAACATTTTTTACGTAGAATCTTGGAACTTCTAATTTACAGAACAAATGCATTATCATGTTCAATGCCATTAACCTCGGTTCTCTCTCGACTATTCTTTCAACTTCCACATACCCAAATATTTATCTGTATTGCAATTGCAACCAGCATGGTACTATACTATTTAACAGTGTTAAAAAAAGCGGTAGAAAAAAGCGAGCGGAGGAGCTCCGCCTAGCGCCTAGGCTGCCTAGGCGGCGCCTAGGCGTTTCGCAAAAAGCGGAGTTAAATCTATATAATATATTATATATATGTATATTTTTAAATTTAAAAATATTCAGTCAATCAATAAAATGAAATGAGATAGAGTGTGACGCTATCTTGTATAGGCAGCTAGACAGTAAGACAGGGCACTACCACCTTGCTAACAGCAACCGCCACCGTTAGGGATAAAAAAATAGAGTTAGTTGTTTTTTTATATGGACACACAAAGAGGTGGAAAGCGGAATTAAGCAGAAGAAAGCAGTAAAAAAGCAGACCGAAGCAGATAAAAACAGAAGAAAAGCGGTCCGACCGCTTAATGCCGCCGCCTAGGGAAAAGCGAAGCGGTCCAGTGCCGCTCAGCGCCTAGGCGGCGCTTAAGCGGCCTAGGCGACCGCTTTTTAAACAGAGCTATTTAAGCATTAAACCCACTTTGATTACGAGATGGGTGTTAGAATAGTTTAGCTTGAAGGGTATTGATATTAACCTCGAAGACCCCATAAATAATACTTAAGCCCTGTTTCGTACAGCTTCTCGCACAGCTTATTCACATAAATAAGCAGAAGTTATACCAAACAACAGGTTTCTGCAACAGCTTATTAGTTCAGTTGCTTCTAGGAATGAACTAAAAGCGGGATAAAGCTTTTCAAATAAGCTGCTTTTCAACAAGCTTAAGCTCCGCCAAATGGAGCCTAACATTTAATGCTAGCATAACATATCTAAAAGATTTTAATTACAGAGCTCCTGATTTTAAGTCTTAGAATATTGGGTCCACAACTGCGTCTAGGACTTTCTGTAACATGTTATTTGACAGTTGTCTGGGGTTGCATCATAAATTCAGTCAGAGGCACTTGTAGAAAAATTAATAATTAATCGTTTTATGAACAGATCACAAGGATTTTTCTACTTTAACAAAATTATGTAGCTCTCACTTAGCAAACTTGATTGTAATGATATTCGCTTTTGGTTCCTCCAGTGGTAAGGTTGCTAGCAACCATGCTAGAGTTATTACTTCTTTCAGGATTTGCAAGTCCAAAACAAACGTCATGAACTGATAGCTGGTTGTGTAGTACAGAAACAATTACCAAAAGTAGGGATACAGGAGTTACATACAGAATTATTCAACACATTTTTCTAATGCAGAGTTGGAGGCACTCATTTCCCCAGATATTTTAAAAGGACAAGAAAAATGACATTAGTACCATACAAACCTTGCTTAATCCAACATCAACAAGAGTCCCCTCCGAGTGATCACCCTCCAATGTTACACCTGTCTAGATTCAATATCATGTAAGCATCATGGCTATCAGGCATATCAAGAAAACAATGTTACGCCTGTCTAAATTCAGTATGATATAAGCATTTCTTGTTGGAAATCTGGGGATTAATTTCCTCTAAACTGTTCTCTTAATCTATTCTTAATGGGGGGGCCTGTATATATAGCCCCAAATTACAGAGTCCTAATCTAATACTACCTAGACTCCTACTCTTATTTGACTTGGACTCTATCTCTAACTCTAACTACTCTAGAAAAACGGGATTATATCTAACAATCACCCACTAATCTCGTTTTTCTAGATCACACTCACACTAATTAGGATGAAAACACACTTCCACCCTACACATGCATTTGGGGTGGACACTACACCCCAGGATGATTACTTCACCCTGCACATACCAGAGGATGGGCACTACATCCCGGACACGAATTTGGGTTGGGCACTACAACCCTAGAGTGGGCACTACACTCCTGAGGTGGGCACTACACCTCGAACACTTAATTTTGGGATGGGCACGTCTTCATCCCCAGGATGGTCGCATCTTCATCCTGCACACAAATTCGGGTTGGTCACATCTTCAACCTCAGGATGGGCTCATCTTCATCCTGCACACGCAGTCAGGTTGGTCACATCTGCAACCCTAGGATGGACTCATCTTCATCCTGCATTTGATCTCGGAATGGACGCATCTTCATTCCGACCACATACTCGAGATGGTCACATCTTCATCTCGAGCACACCTCGCATTGGCATGCTTTTCCTCACGCGACAGAGCACCCAATATTCTTCTTCTTCACCTTCATCATCGTGGTGACAGCACCTTGGGTCAGTGATCTCGTACTCCTCCAAGATCCATCCCGTGCTACGACGCTTCCCAAGTTTTCCGCGCATGTAGAAGCAAAACTTGACCATACGCCATTGCACCACAACTCCCATGTTGGAAATTGACTGTGCACACTTGGTCGCGCTATGCTTCCAGATGCCGCCGCCGCCGGACCGCTGTACTCGAGGCTTGCTCCGCCTGCATAACATGAAGAAATATCCCAAGTCATGCAGGTCGTAGTTTGCCAACAGCTCCCACGGCGTCACATCATAGAAGTCTGCTTCTATCACAATGCCTGGCATACGTGGTGAAAAACCGCGCAGCTGCGATCGAAGAAAGTGGAGCACCAGCTCATCCTCTGTTAGTTTGATCGTCGAATCACCCGCCA
Source organism: Neostapfia colusana (assembly GCA_030760725.1). Taxonomy (NCBI): domain Eukaryota; kingdom Viridiplantae; phylum Streptophyta; class Magnoliopsida; order Poales; family Poaceae; genus Neostapfia; species Neostapfia colusana. Next base: position 44,530,180 of record JASWHV010000018.1, on the reverse strand, counting down.
TGATCTGTTCTGCAGACACCTCCTTGGTCGTGGACTGGCACTTGACCAACACAAGAACACAAAATCCAGCCCAGCCCAGATCCTCTTGACCTCCTCTACACCTCAGCCCTGCCGGCCCAGCTGAGCACACTTGGCCCGATAGTCCTCAGCCTTGGTTTGTGTCACAAGCGCAAGCTCAAGCCCACGAGGCCCAGCTAGCCCAGGGCGCTTATCCTCTTCACTGAAACCCTAGCAGCAGAAGCTTTCTTCCTGGAGCCGCCTCCACCGCTACCTGCGCCGTTGGGCTCGTCGATCTCTTCTCGCTGTCGGGCGTCAGCGGCTCCTCGCTAGCACAGCCGCCGCCGAGTACGCCTCCCGCAAAACGCGCGCCCTCCGCCCTTTCCGCCCGCGCCCTGCCCGCGCGCCGTGCGCTGCCCGCAGTCTGTCGCCCGTTGCTGCGCGCGCCGCTGGCCGTCGCCCGCCCGGCCACCTGTCGCGCGCTCCCGCCGACGTCGCCCTTGGGGCCCCTCGCCCTGCTCGCCGGATTTGCGCCGGGATCCACTCGGTCCCCGTGCTTGGTGGCAGCCGCCACGCTGCAGCCGCCGGTGGGCCGCTCGTGCTGTCGGCTGAATTCGTGCTTCGCCCTAGCCACTGGTATGCTCAATCCGACCGTTCTCCACCTTCCTGCCGGCGGCCCTTGGTCTCCTCCCTACAGGCCGTTGCCCACCCCCGAGAGCACGTCCTCCCGGGGGCAGATCTAAAAAACCTTAGCTCTGATACCAATTGTTGGAAATCCGGGGATTAATTTTCTCTAAACTGTTCTCTTAATCTATTCTTAATGGGGGGCCTGTATATATAGCCCCAAATTACAGAGTCCTAATCTAATACTACCTAGACTCTTCTTATTTGACTTGGACTCTATCTCTAACTCTAACTACTCTAGAAAAACGGGATTATATCTAACATTTCTGTCCAATTAGGCATGTCAAAGAAAATGTGGTAACAGAAGATTCCAGCACGGACGAATTGAACCATGACTCTCATCAGGTATAACAAATCCCTTGTGCTAAACTGCTAACAGAGATATATAGTCAGGAAGTTCTAGAAACTATATGCTACAAGTGGTCAATGTTATATTCATTATTCAACTTCATATTACAAGTAAGTTACAGGAAAACAAAGAAGAGCATGGAGGGTCCTGTGACTAATAATATTCATCTTTTCATTTTCCTTCTGGTACAGAATTTGTCAGGCATTCTCATTTTCTTATTCCCAGACAGGACAAAGTGGATATTTTACATAAGCAGAGTAATATGAGCATTCTATTTAGGCTTTTACCAATTTTCTAATATTTGTTTTGGCGTGCGTATAAAAAAAGTGCACTCCCCAGCTAATTATGTGGTGATGTTGAACTCATACCCCTCCATTCATACTCTGATACTCTTAATACTTGATTTTCCTTCCGTAATTTAGTAGTGTCAAAAGAAATATCCAAGTGTTCCCTTGGAATGAACCATAACATTCCAGCAACTACAGCAGGGAACACCGTTACCCAGTTCAATATGATCTTCATCATACAACATACTCCCTCTGGTTTTAAATTGTTGACATTGGCTAGTGCAATTAAATTTTTGACGTTATCTAGTGCAATTAAATCGTTGACATTGGCTCAGACAACATGTCTTTTACTTCAGTTTTACATATATATATATATAATATTGGGTTTCATGTCTAGCCAACCGCAACATGCTTCGGATAAAGGCTTGGTTGTTGTTGCTGTTGGCTACTGCAAACCAACGTCAGCAATTTTAAAAACTGGGGGGGGGGGGGGGGGAGGGGGGTAGTTTGATGACGGGGAGCCCTGGTGCAGCAGTAAAGCTGTTGCCTTGTGACCATGAGGTCACGGATTCGAGTCCTGGAAACAGCCCCTTGCACAAATGTGAGGAAAGGCTGCATACAGGAGACCCAAACTAGGTCGGGCCTTCCCCGGACTCTACACAAGCGAAAGCTACGTGCACCAGGGTGCCCTTTTAGGGAGTAGTTTGATCTACTCTTCCAGATGCTAGAATAAAGGCAATATAACGTTTTGCATAACATTGTGAAAGCAATGAGTTACCAGTAACCCTTGAATGAATCTGCACTGCCTGCACAAACTTGAAGCATGAGAGAGCCGCACATGGTTTTACTTTAATTTAAATTTTAAAACGTGATTGTGGCCATGACTCAAGGAAGCATTAGATTTGGTGCCTTCATTTTCAAATGTTTATCATGCTTACATTTTAAATGTGAGAGAACCACCCACAATAGCACCAAACAAAGAATCTACAAGTTGTAAAACAATTGAACTATATAAGCACGCTTTCTTAACGAAATAGAAATTCACTTCAGCTTGTCACTGCACACTGCAGAAAACAAATATTCGCAACAAAAACAATGTATCACCTTCACGAAACACAGACCACTCGTGCTTGCGCAGATGGTGCGGCGCATCAAGCGGTGGAAGCAGTCCCTGCATACCGATAGTAATACAGCAGCAATTAGCACCTCCCAAGCATCGGATGTCAATATAAATCAGTGTTCAACATCCCACCACAAACTTCAAGTTCTTGTGCATCGGGAATAGGCGGCGACGAAGGTACTGTGGAGTCTCCAGATACTCCAGTATTCGGACAAGGAACCACGCGCCACTCTCTTCACACTCGTCCGAGCCACCATTCTCCACTGCCGGATTGCTATCGAACACAACGACCTCGTCGATGCAGAAGACGGTCATGGCGCGGGCAATCTGGCCAGCCAGCTGGAACAGAAGCGGTGCTATTGTGAGCGCCCGTGCTTCAGGAATCACAGGAACAGCCCCCCCCCCCCCCCCCAAGAGGGGGGTACTAATAGGGATTGAGAAGAGAGGGGTACGAACGAGGGTAGCGAGCTCGAGGGACTGGGCATTGTCGATGATGGATCCGGCAACGGCGATGCTCACTGTCGACTTCCTCCTGGGACCGGCGTTCTCCTCCCCCGCGTCCTCATCCTTTCTCTGCTTCTTTTTCTCCTTTCTGGGGCTTGTTTCTTCCTCGACCGCTGCGGCAACGCAGGCATCTTCCGCGGCTTCCTTGCGCTTCTTTCTCTTCACCTTCTTGTCTTTCTTCCGCCGGGCGTTCTCGGTGTCGGCGAGATTCATGGCGGCAGCAGGAGGCGGCCGAGGTAGCGCGGGGTTGTCCGATCTAAGGGTTTTCCAGGGGTGCCAGGGGTGGCCGGGTGGGTGGGTACGAGTAGCTGTGGTAAACAGCATCAGCCCACGGGCACTTTTAAAATTTATTTCCACTATTTATAAAATAATAGTTAAAAATAATATAAATTTAATCTGATACTAATCTGATCTGGACTTTCAAATTATTAGTTTATTTTTCCCTTTATCAACGCTAGGTACAAGTATGTCCAGCAAGACTTGGACCCACACTCTACTTTTTTATGTTAGTCACGTTTGGTACAGTTCCACATTCTTTAAGAATCAAAAACGTTTTAGTTTTAACACATAAACGTTTTTCAACCTAAAACAGAATCACTTTAGAAACTGTTTGCTAATTTTCTGTTTCAGGTTCAGTACAGGGTGGAGGATTTAAATGACATATTTACCCTTGGATGGGCTATGTTGTTTTGCCACATTATTATATTATAATATATATTATTATATTATAAAATATATGTCATCAGCCATATGTAGGGATGTCTAAATCATAAGTGGTCTCCCAACATAAGTGAATTTAATACAAGTCAAAATAATCCGGACGGGTGGCGACGATGACGACTCGACGGTGACGCGATGGCTAAGCGGTGATGAGCGGCTATGTGGAGTCGTAGTGGCGGCCAGGCAGCGACGGTCGGCGACACTCGGGTGGTGACGTGAAGGCGGCGATTTGCGATAGGGCGGCAACTATTTGCGTCTGGGTGGAGGCTGGGCGGATTCAATGATGCCAACAAAGGGGTAGGACACGGCGGTGGCAGATTGACGTAAATTGTACCAAATTTTGAGGGGAGCTTTATGGAAAAAATTGATTCGGGGTGTGAAACACCAATCTCGCTGGTTCACTCCCCTAAGCCAATTTCTAGAATCGTTTCTACGTGATCCTCAACTGAACCGAATCATTTTTTCCTGTTTGGACTGGTTTCTAGTGATTATATGTAGAAATATTTTCATATAAAGTTAGCAAACGGGTCCTAAGTCTAAAATGAATTAACTCCAGCATGTCCCTATTCTCTTTTTTTACATGAATGAAAACACTAAGCTACTCATACTATCTCTAACTAGTGCTGATAAGGAGACTAAAAAATAAACTAATAATGAGGAGGGCCGGATCGGGCTAGGATCGGGTTGAATTCATATTTATTTTTTAACTAAAAGTTAAAAGAGGTTAAAATAAATTATGAAAGGACCCGTGGGCCGAGGCTCGTTACCAGTCCTATCTCCAATAGGTGACCCGTTTTAGATTCTTATTAGTAATTCAAACTTTTCTAAGAGGTGATTAAAAATATAGATTTCTCACATGGAGATCCAAATGGGTTTGCTGTTATAAAAGATTCTATATATGAGTCATATTGAAAACATAATATGTATACCCAAACACTACAAGAAATAGGGCCACTTACGACGGCGGGAAGCAGCGTAATTAATCTATAAGTCATCGTAAATAACTTAATTTCGGTAATGGCTTATTTACAACGATCGGCGACCGTCACAAGTCTGAAGTCGTAAATAACATAATTTACGATGACCACCATCGTAAATAAGTTATTTACGACGGTCTGGACCGATCGTCGTAACTTATGGAGATGTGCCAGCTGGCACCCTCTCGAACCTTATTTACGACGGCCGGGACTAGGCCGCCGTAATTTATACAGGCTTATTTACGACGGTCCGGACTTGGCCATCGTAAATTGTACAAGTTTATTTACGACGGCCTAGACCAGTATGTCGTAAAATAAGGGATTCCTTTTAAAAAAAATAGAAAAATGCTAACCTGGCACGATGGCCACCTCACAGACGAATACGAAAATATATATAGCACATCATAGGTTGTTCACATTACAATATTATCAAAGATAAGATACGACACTACACACTCTCTCGTCCGCTACCTTCGCAGCCCAGAATCTCACCCTCTCGTCGTGCTATAGGTCCCCGTAGCTGCGGCGATAAAGTTTTAGACTCCGTCGTCGATCCCTGTGGTGTACAAGTGTTGTTAGACAAGTTTTAACTTGAAAAGTGTATGTTTTAGTAACTTTACTTATCAACGGGATAGAATTGAGCAATTGTGGTTTAAGTTTGGCTATATTTTACTAAAATATCTTAAATGCAACTATGTTTGCCGATTTTGACTAATTTTGGCTAAGTTAGGCTATGTTTGAGCAATTATGACTAAGTTCGGCTATGTTTAACTAATTTTGGCTCGGTTTGCTATAGTAATCTAATTTATGTTGATTTAAAGAAGTGTTGCTTATCTGTTTCGCTGAAGAAGGCACATGTGGCTCTGCCGGCACTTGTGGCTCCATCGGCTGCTGCCATTAGGGAATGGCAACCTGTTGTCCATGTCACTGGGCTAAGGCCTGTGATAGCAAAACATTAGCACATGAATAGTAATGAAATGATATGATTGGTTTATATTTTAAGTTATTACCTGTATCACCGTTTTATATGTGCATTGTAGTTGTTTGATACTCCTCTTTGGCCTTTAATAGCGCTTATTGCTTCTGGAGCTTCTCCTATGTCAGGCGTAGCTCTTCCTAGACACTTGAAGCTTCAGATCCCTCTGTGACATCCATGGACTGGGTCTAGCGGACATAGTCTGCGAGGAGAAGCACCTCAAAGGTCTTGACTCTCTAGAGTCAAACACTCCATCGAAAATGGCAAAACCACAAAAATGATTAAGAGTAAGATTATATAGCTCGAATTGATATAAATAAAAAACAGCTGCCATTTCATCATCCATGGGCTTTTGCGACACCACTCGCATACACGGTGTTGACGTCGATTGGTGCGTTCTGTCAATCATAGTCTTCATCGTGAATTTTCACCGCCTCCTCCCCATACTTTAACTACAAATACAAGCAATACATGAAAACATTTCGAGCAATATTAGTTACAAATAACTTAAAACAACTCGAACACTCACCAGTCGAGTTGTCGCCACTTGAGTGCACAGCTGGCCGGGTTGTGAAGAGTCACTTGCCCTGTGGCCTCTCTTCCACACCTGAACATCGCTCCTCGTTCATCGAGCTCATTTTCCTGTAAGTACGAGTCAGTAGCATAAATATACTATTGTCGGTACTCTGCAGGCTGGGTACCCCCGCATAGTGGGTAAAAAGACAGCCTAGGCCCCGCCTCTCTGCTGAGGCAGGCCCCAACAAGGGCCACGTACCATGGGGCCCATGGTCAACCCTAGGGCTACCGTGTGAGCCCGAGATCCGGGGCTAGCACGTGTCCCGGGCCCTGGCCTGAGCCTCCTCGCTTAGGACAGGTCCGGGGCATCCACGTGTCCCCGGCTTCGAGTCACCTTCTAGAAGAGGACAGCACCGGGGCTAGCATGTGTCCCGAGCTCCGACCTAAGCCTCTCCGCTAAGGAGGGGTCCAGAGCTAACACGTGTCCCCTGGCTCCGAACCGCCTCCCCGATGAGGACAGCTCTGGTGCTGACACATGTTCCGAGGTCCGACCTAAGTATCCCCGCAGAGGAGGGGTCCGGAGCCGACACGTGCCCCCTGGCTCCGAGCCACCTGCCCGCTGGGGACAGCTCCGGTGCTGAGATGTGCCCTGGGCTCCGGTCCGGGCCACCGTGCTGAGGTAAGATCCGGAGCCGCCACATGTCCCCATACACCAAGCCCGTCGATAAGGGCTCGAAAGACGCCACGTACCGCACAATCCTTTGTGGGTCGACAAAGTCAAGATGAAGTGTGCTGTCAGGCTTCGCATTCAAGGCTCGCGCCTTCCCAAGAAGCATGGTGCACAGCACATGCCTCCGTCCCTTACCCGTTCGCCATAAACGGTGACAAGACAGGACGGAGAGGCATGACCGCAGAACAGTGCCGCCCAACAACGGCACACAGCCGCCCAAGCGGGGCGAGGAGACGCGACAACAAGATGTCATATTCATCATCACCTGACACACGGTCAGGGGTGCTCAGCGCGCCGGACGGAGGGACTTAACCCCCCTCCCCCACGCCAGCGACTCTACTCAGAGGAGGAAGCCCTAGATCGTTATAGGATTCTCAAAGCATTGGGGCCACTTGTTGGGCCCTAAGCCTCATTGTAACCACCCCGACCTTGAACTATAAAAGGACCGGGGTGACTACCCTGCAAGTGGTTCCGACTCCCCGCACTCAAGATGACACAACGCTCAAGAGCTCGTGCTCAAGCGATAGAACAAGCACACCCGTGGACGTAGGGTATTACGCTCCGGCGGCCCGAACCACGTAAATCCTCGTGTTCATCTGCTCCCTCGAGCCCAGGTCGCGAAGGGTGCCAAGCCCCCTCTGAAAAAAAAGAACCTCGCGGGCTGCTTCTCAGCAGGCCGGGAGAAGTGTCGCAGCTCAGACTCCGACAACTATAAATATTGTTTCGTATGTATTTTCCTTACCATTCGTTTAGCCATACGTATGGCCTCCGGTGGACCCTCTGAACTGTCGGGCCCTTTTGGACTTGGCGACGAAATCCACGCTGGATCACAGCCACAGAAGGTCCGATAAGTCTCCGGACAGTCCTCTAACTAAAAAATCCCCACTGCATGCATTTAGTAATTGATTGAAATAATATTAAAATTACAAAATAAGAGCCATATTTAAAACACTGCTAATTTACCTTGGTGTACTACTCCTCCATCAAGTACATGTCGGAGCCGTCTCTTAATGCCGCTGGATCCTGCTCTTGATGCCTCTTCAAGTAGTCGCTTGTTGCTTGAATCCGGACATAAAAGATCCCTTGCGTAACAAGCTTACTCACGTTCTTGTTGAAGACAATTCTCACGTGCTCGGCATCCGCCGGATCCGCCAAACGGAATCGTATTGGCACAAGTCTATTAAAAGTGGTTTCTTGTCCAAACACCTCATATTCTAGCATCTGCTATATGGACATCACATCTTATTTATCTTGGCTAACGAAAAAGCACGATTCACAAAAGTCGTAGTCTTGGTCACTCACTTATCTGAGTGAGTTCCATTTTTATTCTAACTATTATACATCCAAGTACGGTCTTCACCCATATTTGAGACTAGAAATCAAATGCTGACAAGTCAACATCAGGTATCACGCGTCTCCATCTATTAGGAAGGATGTGTAGTAAAATCACCAAGAGTGACCGAGAGAGCTTGCTTACAACGAGAAGTAGAGTCTGGATCCTGATGAAACTTCGACAGCATAACCCCGCAGTTCTCCAACTACAACTTCAAAATTTTCAGGAGCAGAGAACATTAGGGTTCTACAACCAATATTTCAATCAAGTTTGGACCTCTTGCATCCCATCATAAGCAAGCTCTCTGAGACATCCGAGATTGTCCGAAAAAGGGTTCGAAACGTGACGCATAGGTTACGTTACTCATTTTTTATTCATTCAATACCGTAGTAGAAAAGTTTGTTTATGATGATTTTCATGTATTCCAATGAGAGGGAGAGGAAAAAATTGAAAAAGGAAAGAATAGTGGGAGGGGTTCGATTCCCCAAAAGAAGGGGCAGGTTATGAGATGTTCGTGAAATAGGGGAATGGGGGGAGAGGGCGGCTAAACTCATCAAACCATTGCCGCAGCTCGATCATGCATGTTGTGTTCTATATCGCACTTGTCCTACCGCGGTTTATTTGATAAGTACTATTGAGATGAAGAGTTGTTGGGAGTGTCGCTGTTCACTACAAGAAACAGGGCCACTTATGACGGTCGGAACCGTTGTAATTAAGCCATAAGGCGTCATAAACAACATAATTACGTCGATAATTGATTAAACAACTAATCAGACAATTAATTTAATTAAATAAGTAATTAAAGAACTAATTATGCAAAAAATATAATAATTAATTAACAATGTACAAAAGTAAAGTATAAACTACGTACTTAACAACTAAGCATACAATTAACTTAATTAAATAACTAAATAAAGAATTAATTACTAAATTCACCAAATAATTAACAATTAAAATAACTAATAGCTAAAAATACAAATTGATTAAGTAATTACAGTTGTATATAATCTAATTAACAACTAATCACACAAGTTAAAAAGAAATTACTTGTTTCGGTCGGTGGCGGCGACTACGGCATCGGAGGTGGCGGCGGGCTGCGGGAAGCCACGGGAGGGGGCAGGGGTAACGAGGCCAGGGCCGGCGAAGGGCGGCGTGGGCCGGGCGCAATGAGGCTAGGGGCGCCGGGGGCCGGGCCTCAGCTCGGGCTCGGGGTCGGCGTGATCGTGAATGCCCGCACCGGCATCTGGCGCGCGGGTATAAAGTACTAATTTACGACAGCTAAATTCTAGCGATCGTAAATTAGGCTTATTTACGACGGCCAAAACCAGTCCATCGTAAATAACGTTTTATTCGCGATGCTAGGGTATGGCCCTCGTAAATAAGTCCTTATTTAAGACGCTAAGTTTTAGTCGTCATAAATAAGGCTACTTACGATAGTCAACTCTAAAACCGTAGTAATTTAACCTGGTTGTCGTAAATGTGGCAGTTTGTTGTAGTGAAATAGAAAAAATAGTATTCTATTTTTGGGTCTCATTGTTGGAGATAGGCTGATGCCTCTAACATTTGTACCTCTCTGACTAAACTACAGCAGACATGGGAACCATAAACTTTTGTTCAACCTTTTTTTATTACTCTCCGGCGCCTAGTGAGGTCCACATCGTCCCTCCATGGTACTGTCACCCTAGAGTAGTGCTCAAACTGATCACTAACGGGAAACTATTTCTAGGTTAAATCTTTGTTGAGGCGCTAGTGACAGCGGGATTTAGCACATCACGGAGACACCTCTAGCTCGCAAAATCGTCGTCGTAGGCACCGCTGTTACGCAGCTTCTTCCACAAATCTAGTTGTGCCTTCCCCTTCATTGACTTCTTCCCGGCTTCGACTGTCCGACCCCCTTCCCTTACATGCCTGGGCCTGCTAGTGCCACTGTCGATGTGTGTTGCTACGACACTTCCCTCTGTCTGCTATGGGAGCAGCCCGTGAAGGTTCTTTGATTGGAGGGGCTTGACGTCCCTAGAGCGAGCGGGCGAACACCAAGATTTACGTGGTTCGGGCCGCCAGAGCGTAAAACGCTACGTCCACGGGGGTGATTGTTGTATTGCTTGCGTATAAGTGTGTGTTAGTAGGGTTGCCAACTGAAGTCGAACCCCTTATCGGGTGGACACCCCGATCCTTTTATAGTCCATGGTCAAGGTGGTTACAATGAGGCCCAGGGCCCGACAGGTGGCCCCGAGGCTATCTAAACCCTATACACAATCTAGGGTTTTTAAAACTCTGAGTAGAGTGGCTAGTGGGGGAATTAAGTCCCGTCGCCTGGCGCGCTGAGCGCTTCTTACCACGCGACAGGCGATGATGATGACGTCGTATTGTCGCCGCGTCACCTCGCTCTACAGGGCAGCATTGTGCCGTTGGGCGGCACTGTGTCGCCGTCACGCCTCGCCGCCCTATCTTGTCACCATAATGGTGAACGGGCAGAGGACGGAGGCGTGTGCCATGCGCCACGCTTCTGGGGAAAGCGTGAGCCTTGAATGCACGGCCTAACAGCTCACTTCCTCCTTGACTTCTTCAACTCACGGCCCACGAAGGATCGTGGGACACGTGGCGGCTCCAGAGCCCTCCTTAATGGAGGTTGAATGTATCCTAGAGGGGGGTGAATAGGCTCTTTGAATATTTTAACGGTTCCCTGAAAACACTTAGTGAACGGATCAATTCAAGGTGGGACGGACTAGTCCGGTATTGTGTGGACTAGTCCGGTATGAGCGTAATTAAAAGGTTAAAGTTGGACTTATTCTTACTTCAAGTATTTGTGCAGCAGAAAATAAATGACAACTCAAGTGTAATGAAGTAAGAAACAATAACTATCAATTTTAACACTAGCTGTCGATATAAGTCAAATGAGTACTTGTACCCCTAATTGACAATTGAATAAAGATTAAGAAGACACGAGACAAGGTTTTATCCCGAGGTTCGATTCCACCTAGGAATCTACGTCCCCGTTGAGGAGTCCACCAACCGACCTGGTCTTCACCAACCCTTCCCTCGTTGAATCACCACAAAGGCCGATTCAAATCCACTAACCACACACAGGGGTAAACAATTGTACATGGGGCATTCTCACAATTTGAGTGCTCCCAGTAACTCTTTCTCCCACACACAAACAGAGAACAATGTTAGAAATTTTTTGTGAGAATACAAACCAAGAGCTCAATGTCGAGAAGAACGATTCTCTCCTTGATCCAATCTCTAGTTCTCAAAGACTTAATCCTTTTAGGCTTATAATGGGTGGAGAGAAGTATTTTTTATGCTCTTGGGGCGTGCGCCGGTGCTAGGGTTCGACTTCTGTCAATGTATGGCCGTGCACCTGTATTTATATAAAGTTTCCAAAAGTCCTGGTGGCCGGACTAGTCCGCTCTGTTCACCGGACTAGTCCGGTGTGCCGTGCACAATTCTCGTGTGGCATGCGGCACAGTGGAAACCCTAATTTGAAGTTGTTACAGTAAGTTGAACGGACTAGTCCGGTCCAAGAGCGGACTAGTCCGGTGCAAGGTGAATACCGGTTCCAGAGAGTTGAACGGACTAGTTCGGTGCACCGTGTTGCGAATCAACAGAGAGTTGAACGGACTAGTCCGGTTTCTGAGCGGACTAGTCCGGTGCACCGTGTTGTGAAGCAACAGAGTGTTGTACGGACTAGTCTGGTTTCTGAGCGGACTAGTTCGGTGCATCGTGTTGTGAAGCGACAGAGAGTTGAACGGACTAGTCCAGTTTCTGAGCGGACTAGTCCGGTGCACCGTGTTGTGAGTGATTAGCATATGTTTTAAGCCCTTACCCCTACGCAAAGATTTTGAGCTCTGGGATGTGTCTCTCACACACATCCAATACAAGTAAGTTTACATTGCGCTTGGTCCGTGGATGTGTCCTTTTCCTTTTTCTTCATCACTTCATTTTCACCTTTTTTTGTGTATCAATCCTACCTTACACGAGTTAATATGCATTCATCTCAACAAGTTGATTAGGATCTCAATTCATTTGTCATCAATCGTCCAAAACACACAAGGGAATGCCTAGATGCACTTTCAATCTTCCCCTTTTTGGTGATTGATGACAACCAACTAAGATTACATAATTAATTATAAAATTTGATTTTCATAAAGTGTGCATATATGAGAATGACAAATGAGTAACATGAACTTCTCACATATATGCAACCTATCGAATAAGCATCACACATCCAACGGAGTTTGAAATAAAAAGTACATGAAAATTAAAAAGTACATGAGTGGACGCTATGGTTCAATGACCGCATAGTCGTACCCCGGAATATGGAGCTGAGAAAGAAGATCCTTGATGAAGCTCACTTGTTCAAGTTCTCCTTTCATCCATACAGCAAAAAATGTACCAAGATTTCAAGAGTAAATTTTGGTGGACACGGATGAAGCGGGAAGTTGCAAAGTACGTATCCGAGTGTGATACGTGTAGACAAGTGAAGGCGGATCACATGAGGAAATCAGGGCTGTTACAACACCTGAAATTCCAGCATGGAAGTGGGAAGATGTGAGCATGCATTTCATTGTGGGATTACCCATGAATTTTAACAAGCATGATTCCATTTGGGTGATCGTTGACCGGTTAACCAAATCGTCTCACTTCATTCCCGTGCATACACATTGCCATGCCAGAAGGTATGAGGAGTTGTACATTGCAAGAATCTTATGCTTGCATGGGGTACCCAAGACCATAATTTTAGATCGAGGGGCACTGTTCGTGGCTCATTTCTGGGAGCAGTTGCACGCTGCTTTGGGTACCAAACTGATTAGAAGCTCCGCCTATCACCCTCAGACCGATGGGCAAACTGAGAGGGTGAATCAAGTATTAGAAGACATGCTGAGAGCAGTGTGTCATCCATCACGATAAAAATTGGGATGATCATCTACCGTTGGTGGAATTATCGTATAACAATGGCTATCAAGCGAGTATCAAGATGGCACCATATGAGGCTTGAAAGTGCATCTAGGCATCCCTTGTGGGTTTTGGTTGATTTATGACAAACAAATGAGACCCTAACAAAATTGTTGAGATGAGCGCAAGTTCTTAAATAAATTAGGAATAGAGCGCAAAAAGAAAGGAGAAGGAGGATCCAAATTGATAAGAGCTCAGGAGCTAAAAAGATTAGATTACATAGAGTAGAGTGTGTTGGAGAAACACACCCCAAGAGCTCAAGTGAAAGAAATCACACTAACTGCACAAAATCAGCATGTGCGGACTAGTCCATATCAACCGGACTAGCCTGATTTTCTTTCTGACTAGGAAACGGACTAGTTCGATATGGACCAGACTAGTCCGATTTTGTCTCTGGATAGACAACGGACTAGTCCGCACTCCTACGGACTAGTCTGGTATCTCACAACACTTAGGGTTTTCCACACACCGCACACCGGACTAGTCCGGAGTCAACCACGGACTAGTCCGGACATCGCAAACCCTAACGTAACCATTGGAAACCCTATTATAAAAAGAGGTGTACGGCCATACCAACATAACTCTTCGACCCCCTGCGCCGTGACACCTCCCAAGAGCCCAAAATTCACATCTCTCCACACATTCTAACCCAAAAAAGATCAAATCTTTAGGGATTAGCAATTGATCAAAGGAGAGACTTGTTCTACACATCTTGAGCTCTTGGGTTTGATCTCTCGCACACTCTTGTTCGTTAATTGTTCATCTTTTGAGTGTGTTTTGTTGTGCTCATTCATTGTAATTCCTGGGGAGCCCTCAACTTGTGAGAAGGTCCCTTCAATGATTTATTTGCCCTTTGTGATTAGTGGAAGAGAATCGACCTTCGTGGCGATTCGACGAGGATAGGGTTGGTGAAGACCCGATCCTTAGTGGACTCCTCAACGAGGACACAGATTTCCTTCGTGGAATCGAACCTCGGGATAAACACTTGTCTCCTACTCTTGTTCATTGTTCATCATATTCTAGTGTTTAATTAATCTTGTGAAATTTACATTGGAGCATTGAAACCAAAGTTGATCTCTGTCATTCATTGTTTCACTTTTGCAATACATCCAAGTATCAAATTAATTTCCGCTGCATAGAATACTAGAAGTGAAAATATTGATCAACTTTGATCTCTCTAGTCCATGCATACCGGACTAGTCCACACAGTACCGGACTTGTCAATTTTTCTCTGAGTAAAAAACGGACTAGTCTGATTTCCCTGTATTTGATAAACCTACTAAGTGTTTCAGGGATTAACAAAGTGTCGAAAAGCCTATTCACCCCCTCTAGGCTACATTCAATTGGTATCAGAGCCAAACTCTTCAAAAGGGACTCACCACTCGAAGAGACGATGTCGGGCATCAAAGATGTACACAAGAAGATCGACGATCAAAAGGGTGATGACGAAAGGACTCAAAAGCTAAATAAGCTACTCGACGCCATTCAAGACAGTGAGGACAATGATGAGGAGGTGCTCCAACTCAAGGCTCTTCTACGGAAGAAGGCAATCTCCCCAAAAGGGAAGAAGAACACCGATGATGAAAAGAAGAAGAAAGGGGGTAGTTACATCGACTACTCCGGATATCATTTTGACTATGAGCGTTCAAATTCCAACAATAGCCATTACTTATCAATTCCTCTAGGGAAAGCACCTTAATTTGACGGCAATGACTATTCAATGTGGAGACAAAACATGAAAATGCACCTTATATCTCTTAACCCAAGTTTGTGGCATATAGTGTGTACAGGGATAGATATCCCGGATGATGATGAAGAGCTAACCCCAAGCCAAGAACAAGCCGTTTATCAAAATGCTCAAGCTGTAGCTGTGATCACGTCATCACTAAGCCGAGACGAGTTCACCAAGGTGGATGGACTCGAAATTGCCAAGGAGATATGGGACACACTACAAATCGCACATGAAGGTGACCGTCATGTACGGAAGCCAAGATATAAATGATTGAAGGTGAATTGGGAAGATTCACGATAGAAGAAGATGAATCACAACAAGATATGCACAATCGACTGAAGAATCTTATCAACAAAGTCCGAGCTTATGGCAGCAAAAAATGGAATGATCATGAAGTCGTGAAGTTGATTCTTAGAGCATTCATGCCTCGCAATGTGACTCTTTGCTCTCTGATTAGAGAAAGCCCCGGGTACCGGAAAATGATCTCAGACGAACTTCTTGGCAAGATCATCAACTTTGAAATGATGGAGAAGCAAGCCAAGCATGTCAAGGAAATTGCCGATCTCACCTCGGCAAAGAAGAAAGGAGTTGCTTTGAAGTCAACTTGTAAACCCGTATCAAAGGAAGCTCGAGAAGCTCATGGAGAAGACGACAGTGATGATGAAAGTAGTGATATCGACGAAGAAGACATGATTTTGTTCATGAAGAAGTTCAAGAAAATGATGAGAAGAAGAAAGGGTAGCAGCTCAAATGATGGAAGACAAAGGGATAAACAAAGACCCAAGATGAGACGGGCGTGCTATAACTGCGGAGAATACAATCACTTCATAGTAGACTGTCCATATGAAGAAAACAAGAAGAAGACTAAAGACAACAAGCCCCAACCAAAGAAAATGTTCAAGAAGAAGAAGAAGCAATATGGCCAAGCGCATCTGTCGGTACCCGTGATATGGGGTACCCCCGCGCACAGGGGAAAATGCCTAAGGATCTCGCCCTTCTCCGCAGGGAGAGCTCCGAAGGCGCCACGCGTTCAGCGAGGCCGGACCTCCCTCTCCTCAGAGGAGAGCTCCGGGCTCGCCACGTGGCCTGCAGAAGCCGGACCTCCCCCTCCGCGGGGGAGAGGTCCGAAGGCGCCACGTGTCCAGTGGGGCCGGACCTCCCTCTCCTCAGAGGAGAGCTCCGGGCCCGCCACGTGGCCGACAGAAGCCGGACCTCCCCCTCCGCG
Organism: Neostapfia colusana; assembly: GCA_030760725.1. NCBI lineage: Eukaryota > Viridiplantae > Streptophyta > Magnoliopsida > Poales > Poaceae > Neostapfia > Neostapfia colusana. Next base: position 44,514,074 of record JASWHV010000018.1, on the reverse strand, counting down.
GGGAGAGGTCCGAAGGCTCCACGTGTCCTGCGGGGCCGGACCTCCCTCTTCTCCGAGGAGGGCTCCGGGCCCGCCACGTGTCCAGCAGAAGAGCGTTGTCTGCCCCCGAGCGGTAGGCAGCGGGCGTAAAGACGCCCCATACCTTGCCCGTACAAGGTATTCAAGGCCCGCGCCTTCCCAAGACGCGGAGATGTGGAGCACGCCTCTGTCAGGTGCCGTTGCGCCCAGTCGCATCACAGACTGGCGCGCGGTGTCAGAACCTGCCAGCCAATAAATGCAGTGACAAGACATCCCCTGCCGCCTCCGCCGTCATCAACCACTACGACTAGCAGGCGGCATGGGCAGGGCGGCAAGACGAAGACTCAGAAGCCTTCGCCAGAGACAACTACCGACGTAACTGTGGATACGTTAGTCGGCAGGCAATCTCCCCGGGACCACCTGTCGGGTCCCGGGCCCCCCTTGTAAGCCACGCGAGCCTTGGACTATAAAAGGCTCGGGTAGGCAACATTAGCAAGGGTTCGCACTCTAGCCATTTGCACCCTGGGTTCGCTCTCCAACAACTCATACCCTAGGTGTAACTCACCCTCAAGCTCAGGACTCTGGTTCTGAGCAACAAGCAATACAGCGAGCACCTCAGCTCGCCGTGGACGTAGGGTTTTACGCTCCGGCGGCCCGAACCACGTAAAACTCGCCGTGTCAAGCTCTTCCTAAACTCGTCCCTACGCTCAAGCTCTCCGCAAGTGAATAGCCCCTCCGAAAAAGAACCTCCGCGGGCTGCCAAGTGCAGGTCCGGGGGAAGTGTCGACCACACACTTCGACATTTAGCGCGCCAGGAAGGGGGCTTTTCCCTTGCACGACAAGTTTCCGCCGACGAAGATGACCAAGCTTCCTTCAGCGGCAAACTCTCCTCCCCCGCGCTCACGGCGAACCGTGACCAACGGGGAGTATGTGTCGACACACTCATGACGGAGTGTGTCGGCGCAAGCTGGTAGCCACCAGCCGACTCCGGCAACGCCGACTCCGGTAATGCAGGCTCCAACCAACGTCAGATCTTCTGCAGCGCTGAGCGTACCCCACGGGGGTGCGCTAGCTGCAGCAAGAGCACTACTGCGCAATCCGCCTGCTGGGGACGCGCCTCAGGCAGCGACCCAGTGGTGGATTCGCGAGGTAGACCGTCTCGTCGCCGCCGCAAACCCTCGACTTCTGCGGGGACGACGCTCCGGCCAACCGGCAGTGTCGCTGACGCGCACGCCAACGGTTGACGGACAGACGGCGGATTCCATCTCCACTAGGCTTTAGTCGACGGACCTAAGGACAGAGCTGGAATGGTGCCACTTGGGCCAGGATGCCCGGGTGTACCTCGAGCGACGTCGAGAAAGGCGTCGCAACCAAGAGGTTGGCGATAGCATGACGTCACTCTCGACCCAGCCTGAGGCGCAGACCTTCGCCACGCGATCTCTGCCCCAGGCGTACGCCGTGCAGCTTATGCCACAACTATATGCCCTACAAACGGCGCCCCTGGTCTATGGCGCAACCTTGCCCATACCGGAGTACACTGTGCCAACGGCGAACCAAGCGTTCGCGGCACCAACGCCTGCAGCAGCAGGGGCAGGGTGTGCGGCCCTGGCGCCCCACCTTCGCTTCGCAAGGTGGCCGCGCAAATTTCGGCCGCACCTGCCCGAGAAGTACGACGGCAGCGTCAACCCGGCGGAGTTTCTCCAGATCTACTCCACCGCCGTACTTGCCGCAGGAGGGGATGAGGCCGTCATGGCCAACTACTTCCCCGTCGCCTTGACTGGCCCAGCCCGGTCTTGGCTCAGGAACCTCCCCCAAGGTTCCATAACTTCCTGGGGAGAGCTCTGCCGGCAGTTCACCGCCAACTTTGGCAGTTCCTACACCCGGCCTGGCACGGAGCTCGACCTCCATGCCATCCGGCAACAGCCTGGGGAGTCGCTGCGTTCCTTCATCCAGCGGTTCTCCCAGGTGCGGAACACCATCCCACACATCCAGAATGCTTCTGTGGTGCTGGCGTTCCGGCAAGGCGTTCGGGACAAGAAGATGCTTGAGAAGCTCGCGACTATAAAGGTCCGCGACGTCTCGGAGCTCTTCAGCCTGGCGGACAAGTGCGCCAAAGCAGCCGAAGGGCGAAACTGGCACTCTCTACCAGCCTCCGAGCCAGGGGGGCAGCCAGGATCTGGCGCCGCTTCCTATGGAAGCGGCGGGAAGATCAAGAACAAGGGCGGTGGCAAGATGAAACCGCCGTCTGCGGCCCCCGTTGTCGCAGCAGCAGCACCCAGTGGAGCTCGGGGGCCACGCCCCGACAAAAGGCCGCGACAGTCACCGGCTCCAGATGGGGGCCAGGGCGAGCTATGCCCCGTGCACAGCACCAGTTACCATACTGCTGCCGAGTGCCGGGAAACCCAGAAGCTCGCGGAGCGCTTCCGGAAAGGGAAGCAGCTTCTAACTGATGTCCCACCCTACCGTAGAAGGGAGGGCAAACAGAAGGTCGACGCCCCAGACGACGTCGACCACCAGGTGGAGTTCCAGGAGCCTCAGCGCGCCGTGAAGGCGGTGCACAATCATGAGAGCTCCAGCTCCAGTGATGACGAGCGCCAGAAGATGCTCTACATCATCTATGGTGGGTCCGCTGACCCCTCGTCCCGAAGCGCGGTTAAGACCTTGCGCCGAGCGGTAGCGCCGGTGGCTCCCCTCCCGAGTGCCGCACCGCACCTCAGGTGGATGGGAACCCCCATCAGCTTCGATGCCACCGACTGCCCCAGGAACATGGCTGGGGCCGGCAAACTACCGCTCTTGGTGGCCCCCACCATCGCCAACGTGAGGATGTACCATGTTTTGGTGGATGGCGGGGCTGGACTGAACCTCATCAGTCGCCCAGCTTACCAGAAGCTGCAGATCCCGGTGGCCAAGCTCACCCCATCGAGCCCGTTCTCAGGGGTAGGGCCAGGACAGGTTGTTCCCTACGGCCACATCAGCTTCCCAGTGACCTTTGGGGCACCGGACAGCTATCGGACAAAGTACATTCTGTTCGACGTGGCGGAGATCGACCTCCCCTTCAACGCCATAATTGGCAGGCCAGCCCTGTAACGATTCATGGCAGTAGCCCACTATGACTACCTTGTCTTGAAGATGGCTACACCAACAGGCATCCTCAGGATTCGTGGAGACCGTCCTGCCACAGTGTCAGCCTTGGAAAAGCTCCAAGCGCTTACAACAGCAAGAGCACCAACCCCAGGCAGTGCAGAACCAAGCCGGCTCCACCCGAGTGCACGCCACCGTGCCTCTACCACAGCACCCCGTGTGCAACCCCTCGACGAGGGTGACGTCCCCTTGAGGCTTGTCCAAATCGGCGCCGACACCACCTGTCGAAGTGTTCGGTCGACACTTCCCCCGGGCCTGCACTGGGCAGCCCGCGGAGGTTCTTTATTGGGTGGGGCTAGTCCCTTGCGAAGAGCTTGCGCGGATGGACGAGTTAGTAAGAGCTTGACACGGTGAGTTTTACGTGGTTCAGGCCGCCGGAGCGTAAAACCCTACGTCCACGGTGAGCTATGGAGCTCGCTGTATTGCTTGCTGCTCAGAACCGGAGTCCTGAGCTTGGGGGTGAGTTACAGCTTGGGTGTGAATGGCTAGCGTATGAGTTGCAGAGGTGCGAACCCAGGGTGCGAATGGCTAGAGTGCGAACCCTTGCTAACGTTGCCTACCCGAGCCTTTTATAGTCCAAGGCTCGGGTGGCTTACAAGGGGGGCCCAAGGACCCGACAGGTGGTCCCGGGGAGATTGCCTGCAGACAATCGTATCCGCAGTTATGTCGGTAGTTGTCTCTGGCGAAGGCTTCTGAGTCTTCGTCTTGCCGCCCTGCCCATGCCGCATGCTAGTCGTAGTGGTTGATGACGGCGGGGGCGGCAGGGGATGTCTTGTCGCTGTATTTATTGGCTGGCAGGTTCTGACACTGCGCGCCAGTCTGCGATACGACTGGGCGCAACGGCACCTGACAGAGGTGTGCTCCGCGTCTTTGCGTCTTGGGAAGGCGCGGGTCTTGAATGCTTTGTACGGTAAAGGCATGGCGCGCCTTTACTCCTGCTGCCTACCGCGCCGGGCGGCAGCACTGCTCTGCTGGCCACGTGTCGGACCCGGAGCTCTCCTCTGAGGAGAGGGGGGGCTCCGGCTCCGCTGGACACGTGGAGCCTTCGGAGCTCACCCCCGCGGAGGGGGTGTGGTCCGGCCTCCGGGGCCACGTGGCAGGCTCCGAGCTATCCTCCGTGGGGAGGGGTGCTCCGGCCCCGCTGGACACGTGGCGCCTTCAAACCTCGCCCCTGCAGAGGGAGCAAGGTCCTTAGGAAGTTTTATGCTGTGCGCGGGGGTACCCGGTATTGAGGGTACCGACAGTGGCCCCCGGGCTCACCTTGGGGGAGATAGCGAGCCCGAGGTGGGACCTCCGTCTCTTCTGACCCGCGCACTTTCTCTAAGTCCTGCATTGACCGCTGCCGGAGCACGAAAGGCCGCGGGATCGTGGGAGCATGCGCCCACTTGATGGTTGCTTTTACTGCGGCGGTTCCCAAGACTGCCACTTCTGCACGTTGCGGCGCTTTCTTCGGGAACCGCCGAAGTGCCTTGCCGGCCTGTCTTCTTAGGAGACTGACTTCTTGACCCACCGTTTCAGTCGGGCGGCTTGGGTCCACCTGTCATCGGCGCTCGGTCTAGGAGCCGAAGCGGTTGCCGATGCGGTGTATTCGAAGAGTTCCGAATCGCCTGGAATTGCATCTGGGAAGGTTATTAGAGGGGATCTTACCCGCATTGCGGCTTTCCCTTCGCACCTCCCAGCGTTTCTTCTTGGACTCTTGTGCTTTTGCCCTCTTGTCCTTGAGTCCTCCCTCGCCATGGCCTCCAACCCGCCACCAGAGAAGAAGCGCGCTCGATCTCCTCCAGTGGCGGCGTCTGTGCCAAGTCGGGAATCTGGGGTGCCTGGCACTCCTTCCGGTGGCGACTCAAAGAGGCCCCGGGCTGATGCGTTGAGGGGAGCTTCTAGGGCGTCCCCTGCTCCGCCAGTTCAGCGACTGCGGAGCAGCCGTCAGTGGCGGCAGCGGGCTCTGGGAGTCCTACCCCGGCTCGAAAGTCGGGGTTCAGAGCCCGCTGTAGTGTCCGCGCTTCCCGGCCATCCCCGACTAGCGGGGAGTCTGCGCCGTCGCGCTCGGAACCCGGGACAACTGCCGCGGCCCCCAAGCCAGCGCGAGCTTCTCCTGTTCCGGTGTGCCCGGACTCCGCGGCAGCGTCATCTCTTCCTGTCGAGACGGCCGCCACGGCCCCCAAGCCAGCGCAGGCCGACCCTGCACCAGGCGGCCCGGCCTTTATTCCAGCGCCGCCTTCCCTGGCTCGCCCCTCTCCACAGGTCAAGAAGCCAGAAGCTAAAGAGGGCCCGGCAGGTCCGGCTGCCAGAGCCCCGGCGCCAGCTTCTCCTGACCGGCGTCTCGTCTTGGTTGCTGGTGCATCGACTCCTCTTGAGGACGAGGTGATGGAGGAGGTCGGGGGAACTGCCCCGGCCTCTGTTGCTCCATTGCCCCTGGCAGATGCCTTCGCGCTTGCTGAGACGAGCGTCCGGCAGGTCTTGGCTACACTAGGTCGCGAGCGGGAGGAGTACACAGTTGAACGGGATCGCCTCCTCACCTGGGGGAACCTTTTGCGGGAGCGGACCACGAAGGTCAAGAGCGAGCTCGACTCCAGGCAGGAGTTGCTCGACTTCAGGTAAGTACTCCTCGACCGGTTGAAGCGGGCTGTCAACCGTATGGACGCCAAATCGCGGCGGATCAACAGGGAGGCCCTAGAGGCACACGCCCGGGCCGAGGAGAGCCTCTCTACCGCTGAGGAGATACGGCAGCGGATGGAGCGCCGTAAACTCGTCGTTGAGGAACGGGAGCGTTCTACGGCAGCCGAGGCGGAGAGGGTCGCCGCGCAGCTGGCGGCTGGCGAGGATGACCTTCGAGCTCGGATCGAGGAGCTAGAGATTCTGAAGGCAGACCTCGACCTGAGGGAGGAACAGGTCTCCCGCGAACGTCGGGCGGTCTTGGAACGGGAGTTGGCCGCCGACCTCAAGGCTCCCGAGTTGGAACGGCTCGCCAAGACTCTCCACCTTCGGGAGAGCTCCCTGGTGGCCAAGGAGAAGGAATTCTCCGAGAGAAGCCTAGAGGCCCTGCAGGCAGCCCGCCGTGAGGTGGAGGAGCTCTCGGCCTCGCGGTCCTCCGAGGCTCTTGCAGTCTCAAGCTTCGTTGATTGAGCGAGGTCCGCCCTAATCCCTCTTGGCTTCAGTCCGGTGAGGGCAGCGGCTCCTGCGCTGAAGGTGGCGGAGGTGATCCCCGCGCTGGAGTCGATCGACGCCAAGCTGGACAGGCTAGACTCGGTGGTCGCCAACGAGCTTGAGGCCGAGGGACGCGGCCTAGCCTTAGAGGTCGCCTCACATGTGCTGGCATGCTTCAAGAGCCGCGACCCCTCTTTCTCGCTGGAACCAGCAAGAGAGGGCCCAGCCACGGAGCGGGAGGAAGCTGCCAGGGCTGAAGTCGAGGATGTGGCCGCCCTTGTAGCCGCAAGGTTCCGGCGGGAGCCGTGAGGTCCTTAGGACTTGTTTCTCCCTTTTTATCGAGTCTGTAGTCCAGCTCATGGAGCCTCGCATAGTTTGACTCTTTTAGATATTTGTGTCTGTGATGCCTTTTCTCTCCTTCTTGGCTTTGCCTGACTGAGTCCTTAGCTCCGCAAGGTACTCAGAGGCCTTCTCCAATCTCGGAGCTCTGCACAGACACCTTCCTCGGGTCCTAACCGTGTTAGGGGCCCTCGGGGGTCTCCGGATCTCGCCCTATGGGGAGCTCCAAATCTGCCTGCCACGTGGCGGGTCCGGAGCCCCTCCTTAGGAGGCGGGAGCTCTGGCCCTGCTGGACACGTAGGACTTTCGGAGCCCTCCCACCGGGGGGGGGGGGGGGAGGTCCGGTTTCCGCCTGCCACGTGGCGAGTCCCGAGCCCCCCTCGGGGGAGGCGGGAGCTCCGGACCCGCCGGACACGTGGGGCCTTCGGGCCTCGCCGCCACTGAAGGGGCAGGACCCGGTCCTTCCAGCCCTAGGCCGGAGTAGTTGATAGCTCCTTTCCCCCCGCTTCATGCAGTCCCCGTTGCCGTAACCTGGAGGTCCTGCACACAGGTAGAGGAAACGTAATTCTCCTCGGGGGTCCTCCCCTCCCGTCTCCTAGTCTTATTCGTCTTATGATCCTGATCCGTTATACGGGGCTTGGGCAATTCTGTGCTCGAGGCGCCGGAGCTCCGGCTCCCTCCGAGGTCCGTGTATGGTCGTTCGATCCCTAGTACCGGGCCGTGCGCTGGGGAAGCAGAGTGCACGTGCTTTGGGTTCATGACCAGGCAAAGCGATTGTACTCCCCTGTACCTCCGGAGGGCAGGATGCGCACGCCTTGGGCTCATGGCCTGCTAAGCGGGATACACACCCTGGACCCCCCATGCACAACGCAGGCCTTTCCTGGAGGTGACCAACTGGCACCGCAACACCTGACTGGGGGAGGCCCGAGAGACTCACTCGGCCATCGGCGGGTGCCTCAAGCGCGGCCACCCTCGGTAGGATAGCGAATGCTGACTATGGATGAGCGCGGGAGAGGGGGAGCTAGATGTACGATGAACATACATAGATAGTGCGATCATAAAGATTAATGCATAATTTAAATGAGCGCATGAGAGAGAGCTAAGTAGAACAGGGTTCTATGTTCATGCCCATATGTGGAATTCTGGCTGTACATGGAGGCAATATTCCGCCTCGTCTACAAGAGAAGCAAGACTCTACGCGCTTAGGGTCGGAACCAGGCTAAATTGGACGTAGTCCTGTACCGTCCCTTGAGACTTAGCTGCCCCAAGCTCTGTTCCTAGATTCTATGGGATTCATTACAGAAGGGAATGACCCTATTCTACTGATGCTCGGGGAGGACTTACAATGTTGCTCCATGCCAAGGATTTTGGGAACGGATCCCACACTCGGTTGAAAAGGCATGTATACCTGGGGCGGTAGCTTTCATGATTCGGAAGGGACCTTCCCTGCTGGGGGAGAGTTTATGGGTCCTTCTCGGGAAAGAGCATGCCGCGACACCAGGTTGCCCTTCTGCAGGTCCCTGACGCGTTTGGTTCTTTGGCAGTAGTGCTTAGAGCATCAGCCGAGACCTTGCGTTGTGCGGTGTTACCTGCAACCGAGTCCCGTCGACGAGGTTGTTATCTTCGCGCTGGATCAGGTCCTGCGCGGCTTCTCCTAGGGGCCCCCGGGGAGTTCTCCCCTTCTGGCTAAGGCCTTCAAGGGGTAGGTGGACCCGGGCTCGTCTTGGATAACCTAAAGCGTCTTCCCCTTCTGGCAAGGCCTTCAAGGGGTTGACAGACCTTGGGCGGCCCCCGGGAGGTATGTCCGAGGCACGGAAGCATGCTCTCGGGTGGGGCTGGCCCGATCTTGCACCATTGTGGTCGGTACTTTGGCTGCTGCAACTACTTGGGGCTTCTCCAAGGTTGACGCCGCAGCAGTGCAGCCTCCACTGACCCGGGACGACAGCCGCAGTTGGCTACCGCCCTGGCCCGTCACCGTCGGAGCTGGAGTCCTCACCGTTATGCACTGTCTTTATGACACGCTGAGGCTCCTGAAACCCCACCTGATGGGCGGCGGTGACTGGGGCATCGACCTTCTGCTTGCCATCCCTCTAAGGGTAGGGCGGTGCTTCAGCTCTCTGCTGTCTTCCTTTGCGGAAGAGCTCTGCGAGCCTCTGGATATCCCAGCACTCGGCAGCAGTATGGTTGCTGGCGCCATGCACGGGGCATAGCTCGCCCTGGTCACTATCTGGGGCCGGTGACTGCCGCTGCCTTTTGTCGGGGCGTGGCCCCCGTGCTCCACTAGTCGTCGCTGCTGCGGCAACGGGAGCCGTGAATGATGACTTCATCTTGCCACTCCCCCGGTTCTTGGGCTTCTTGCCACTCCCATAGGCAGCAGCTCCGGACCCGGGCTGTCCCCCTGACTCGGGAGTTGGCAGAGAGTGCCAGTTCCGCCCTTCAGCTGCTCTGGCGCATTTGTCCGCCAGGCTGAAGAGCTCAGAGACGTCGCGGACCTCTCTGGTCACGAGCTTCTCAAGCATTTTCTCGTCCCGAACACCCTGTCGGAACGCCACCACCACAGAAGCACTTTGAATATGCGGGATGGTGTTGCGTACCTGGGAGAACCGCTGGATGAAAGAGCGCAGTGACTCCCCAGGTTGCTGCTTGACGGCGTGGAGGTCAAGCTCCGTGCCGGGACGGGTGTAGGAGCTGCCGAAGTTGGCGACAAACTGCCGGCAGAGCTCTCCCCAGGAGGTTATGGACCCCTGAGGGAGATTCATGAGCCAAGACCGAGCTGGGCCGGTCAAGGCGACGGGGAAGTAGTTGGCCATGACAGCCTCATCCCCTCCTGCGGCAAGTACGGCGGTGGAGTAGATCTGGAGGAACTCCGCCGGGTTGACGCTACCGTCGTACTTCTCAGGCAGGTGCGACCGATACTTGCGCGGCCACCTCGCGAAGCGAAGGTGGGGTGCAAGGGCCGCACATCCTGCACCTGCTGCTGCAGGTATTGGCGCTGTGAACGCTTGGTTCACACTTGGCACCGTGTACCCCGGCATGGGCAAGGCTGTACCATAGACCGGGGGCACTGCTTGCGGCGCATATGGTTGTGGCATATGCTGTGCGGCGTATGCCTGAGGCAGGACTCGCGTGGCGAAGATCTGCCCTCCAGGTTGTGTCGAGGCTGACGTCATGCTGTCGCCAGCCTCATGGCTGCGACGCCTTTCTCGACGTCGCTCGAGGTACACCCGGGCATTCTGGCCCAAGTGGCACCGTTCCAGCTCCCTTCTCAGGTCCGTCGACGGGAGCCTGGAGGAGCTGGAACCCGCCGTTTGCCCGTCAACCGTTGGCGTGCGCGTCAGCGACACAGCCGGTTGACCGGGGCGTCGCCCTCGCCGAAACCGAGGGTTCACGGCAGCGACGATGAGGCGGTCCACCTCGCGGACCCATTGTTGGGTCGCTGAATGGGGCGCATCCCCAGCAGGTGGGTTGCGCAGCAGTGCTCTTGCTGCAGCTAGCGCACCCCCATGGTGTACGCTCAGCGCTGCAGAAGATCTCACACTGGTCGGAGCCTGCATTGCCGGAGTCGGCTGCTGGCTACCAGCTTGTGCCGACACACTCCATCCTGAGTGCGTCGACATGTACTCCCCACTGGTCACGGTTCGCCGTGAACGCGGAGGGGGAGAGTTTGCCGCTGAGGGAAGCTTGGTCATCTTCGCCGGTGGAAACTCGTCGCGCAAGGGGAAAAGCCCCCTTCCTGGCGCGCCAAATGTCGAAGTGTTCGGTCGACACTTCTCCCGGGCCTGCACTGGGCAGCCCGTGGAGGTTCTTTTTTCGGTGGGGCTAGTCCCTTGCGGAGAGCTTGCGCGGATGGACGAGTTAGTGAGAGCTTGACACGGTGAGTTTTACGTGGTTCAGGCCGCCGGAGCGTAAAACCCTACGTCCACGGCGAGCTATGGAGCTCGCTGTATTGCTTGCTGCTCAGAACCGGAGTCCTGAGCTTGGGGGTGAGTTACAGCTTGGGTGTGAATGGCTAGCGTATGAGTTGCAGAGGTGCGAACCTAGGGTGCGAATGGCTAGAGTGCGAACCCTAGCTAACGTTGCCTACCCGAGCCTTTTATAGTCCAAGGCTCGGGTGGCTTACAAGGGGGGCCCGGGACCCGACAGGTGGTCCCGGGGATATTGCCTGCAGACTATCGTATCCGCAGTTATGTCGGTAGTTGTCTTTTGCGAAGGCTTCTGAGTCTTCGTCTTGCCGCCCTGCCCATGCCGCATGCTAGTCGTAGTGGTTGATGACGGCGGGGGCGACAAGGGATGTCTTGTCGCTGTATTTATTGGCTGGTAGGTTCTGACACTACGCGCCAGTCTGCGATACGACTGGGCGCAACGACACCTGACAGAGGTGTGCTCCGCGTCTTCGCGTCTTGGGAAGGCGCGGGTCTTGAATGCTTTGTACGGTAAAGGCATGGCGCGCCTTTACTCCTGCTGCCTACTGCGCTGGGCGGCAGCACTGCTCTGCTGGCCACGTGTCGGACCCGGAGCTCTCCTCTGAGGAGAGGGGGGGGGGGGCTCCGGCTCCGCTGGACACGTGGAGCCTTCGGAGCTCACCCCCGCGGAGGGGGTGTGGTCCGGCCTCCGAGGCCACGTGGCAGGCTCCGAGCTATCCTCCGTGGGGAGGGGTGCTCCGGCCCCGCTGGACACGTGGCGCCTTCAAACCCCGCCCCTGCAGAGGGAGCGAGGTCCTTAGAAAGTTTTATGCTGTGCGCGGGGGTACCCGGTATTGAGGGTACCGACACCACCCATACCACCCGGGTAGCCGGGGGCCTGGATAGCAAATAGGAAGGCGCGCTCGTCACCTTCCTCCGGCACAATGTCGACGTGTTTGCATGGCAGCCGTCGCAGATGCCGGGGATCCCTAGGGAGGTGATCGGGCACCACCAAAAGGTCTTCCCCGACGCCCGACCATTCCCCAGAGCCGAGGATGGGGACCCGCTCCCGAACCCTTGGAACGCAGAACACCTCCGTAAGTTCTACCCCTAGAGCAACAATAGGACAGACTCCTCTTTTTGTAATAAATTCCATAAATTCCAGGAGCAGTGCTCTGAGCAGCTAAGCCTCAGGGGACGGTACAGGACTACGTTCAGCTTCACCTGGTTCCGACCCCAAGCGCGTAGAGTCTTGCTTCCCTTCTTAATGGGGCGGGTCGTGGCCTCCATGTTTAGCCTGCCTTCCTCCTATGGAAATTTCTATGAAAAGAAACCTGTCCTACGTTGCTCTTCCTTGGTGCTCATTTAATTTAGGTATTAAATTTTAATGACTGCACTTTTGGCGCATGCTCACCATGCGCTCAGCTCCCTCTTCTCATTCTCACCTTTAGTCGGCATTTACTGCCCTACCAAAGGCGGTTGCGTTGGAGGTACCTGCCGATAGCCAGGGGGACCCCGAGCTCCTGGCACTTCGCGCACGGTAGTCCCCAAGCACCGTATAAGTAGATGGGGACCGTAAGCCAAATAAGACTATGAGATAGAGGAGGGGGAGCCTCCAAGGAGAATTACGTTTCCCTTACTTGTGTGCAGGACCTCCCGGCCTCAGCTCCCCGCAGGAGTATGGTAGGTACATCCATCCAATGGAACGCACCTACCAGGGGGCCGCTACGGGATCGCGCAAGACCGAAACCCCAAGGTAAGACCAAAGAACCTAGACCTCACCACTTCCGCAGGGGCGAGACCCGAAGGTCCCACGTGTCCAGCGGGGCCGGACCTCCATCTCCTTGAGGGGGAGCTCCGGGCCCGCCACGTGGCCTACAGAAGCCGGACCTCCTCCCTCCGCAGGGAGAGGTCCGAAAGCTCCACGTGCCCCGCAAGCCCGGACCTCCCCTCAGAGGGGAGCTCCGGGCCTGCCACGTGGCTAGCAGGCCCGGACCCCCCCCCCCATTCTCATGGGGCGGGTCCTGGAGACCTCCGGGGCCCTTAATATAGTAAGGACCCGGGGAAGGTGTCTATGCAGAGCTTCGAGATTGGTCAAGGCCTCTGAGTACTTTGCGGAGCTAAGGACTCGACCAGGTAAAACCAGGAAGAAGACTAAGACATGCAGACACAGAAGGAAACAGGAGTCTGTTCATACAAGGCTCCATGAGCTGGGCCACAGACTCAACAAAAATAAAAAAGGAGGTACAAGATCTTGTGGCCATGGGGGAAGATGCCTAAGAGTCCCCGGACTCCCGTTGGAACCTAGAGGCCACAAGGGCGGCCACGTCCTTGACCCCGGCCCTGGCAGCTTCCTCCCGTTCGGCAACGGGTCCTAGACGGACTGGCTCCAGGGAAAAGGAAGGGTCTTGGCTCCGGAAGCACGCCAGCACGTGCATAGCGACCTCCTTCGCCAGGCCCCGTCCTTCCACTTCAAGCTCGTCGGCAATCACCGCTTCAAGCCGGCCCAGCTTGTCGCCGATGGACTCAAGTGTCGGGATTGCTTCGGACATCTCCTGCGCCGGAGCCTCCATCCGCACCGGCCTGAAACCAAGAGGAGCCAAGGCGGACCCCGCCTTGGCAATAAAGCCCCAGACCGCCCGGGCCTCGGTAGACCGCAAAGACTGGAGTTTCTCTACCTCTTGGCGAGTCGCTAGCTCGCGATCCAATGCCGCCTGGCGCTCCTGAGAGAACTGCTCCTCCCTCGCTGCAGCAGCCGACTCACGGAGCTCTAGCTCCTCGGTCCGAGCCCCCAGCTCGCCCTCTTTGGCTTTCAGCCGTGCGTCGATCTTCTCCTCCTCGGCCGCTGCGGCGCGTTCCCGATCGGTGACGGCGCACTCTCAACGAGCTACCTGCAGCCGCAACTCCTCCGCGGCGGCAGAACGCTCCTCGGCTTTGGCTTCAACATGAGCCAGGGCCTCGCGGTAGGAAGCACGAAGCCGCCGGGTCTCTGACTCCAGCTGACTAATGGCCTTTGTCGGTACCTGAGATATGGGGTACCCCCGCGCACAGGGTAAAATGCCTAAGGTACTCGCCCTTCTCCGCAGGGAGAGCTCCGAAGGCGCCACGCGTCTGGCGGGGCCGGACCTCCCTCTCCCCAGAGGAGAGCTCCGGGCCCGCCACGTGGCATACAGAAGCTGGACCTCCCCCTCCGCGGGGAGAGGTCCGGAGGCTCCACGTGCACCGCGGGACTGACCCTCCTCTCCTCTGAGAAGGGCTCCGGGCCCGCCACATGGCAGCAGGACGACGCAGCCTGCCCCGAGCGGTAGGCAGCGGGCGTAAATACGCCCCATACCTTGCCCGTACAGGGTATTCAAGGCCCGCGTCTTCCCAAGACGCGGAGACGCGGAGCACGCTTCTGTCAGGTGCCGTTGCGCTTAGTCGCATCACAGACTGGCGCGCGGTGTCAGAACCTGTCAGCCAATAAACATCGCGACAAGACAACCCATGCCGCCTGCGCCGTCATCAACCGCTACGACTGGCATGCGGCATGGGCAGGGCGGCAAGATGAAGACTCAGAAGCCTTCAGCCAGAGACAACTACCAGCATAACTGCAGATACGGTAGATAATAGACAATCTTCCTGGGACCACCTATCGGGTCCCGGCTCCCCTTGTAAGCCACCCGAGTCTTGGACTATAAAAGGCTCGGGTAGGCATCGATAGCAAGGGTTCGCATTTTGCAACTCATACGCTAGCCATACACTCTCAAGCTATAACTCACCCCAAGCTCAGGCCTCCGGCCCTGAGCAGCAAGCAATACAGCGAGCTTCATAGCTCGCCGTGGACGTAGGGTTTTACGCTCCGGCGGCCTGAACCACGTAAAATTCGCCGTGTCAAGCTCTTACTAACTCGTTCCATCTGCACAAGCTCTCCACTAGGGACTAGCCCCTCCGAAAAAAGAACCTCCGCGGGCTGCCCAGTGTAGGCCCGAGGGATGTGTCGACCGCACACTTCGACATTTGGCGCGCCAGGTAGGGGGCTTTTCTCCTAGCGCGACGAGTTTCCGCCGACGAAGATGACCAAGCTTCCTTCAGCGGCAAACTCTCCCCCTCCGCGTTCACGGCGAACCGTGAACAATGGGGAGTACATGTCGACACACTCAGGACGGAGTGTGTCGGCACAAGCTGGTAGCCAGCAGCCGACTCCGGCAACGCCGACTCCGGCTATGCAGGCCCCGACCAGTGTGAGATCTTCTGCAGCGCTGAGCGTACACCATGGAGGTGCGCTAGCTGCAGCAAGAGCGCTGCTGCGCAACCCACCTGCGGGGGATGCGCCCCATTCGGCGACCCAGCAATGGGTCCACGAGGTGGACCGCCTCGTCGTCGCCGCCGCGAACCCTCGGTTTCGGCGAGGACGGCGCCCAAGACAACCGGCTGTGTCGCTGACGCGCACACCCACGGTTGACGGGCTAACGGCGGATTCCAGCTCCTCGAGGCTCCTGTCGACGGACCTGTGAAGGAAACTGGAACGGTGCCACTTGGGCCAGGACGCCCGGGTGTACCTCAAGCAACGCCGAGAGAGGCGTCGCAGCCATGAGGCAGGCGACAGCATGTCGTCGGCCTCGACACAACCGGAAGGGCAGGCCTTCGCCACGCGAGCCCTGCCTCAGGCATATGCTGCGCAGCATATGCCACAGCTATATGCGCCGCAAGCAGCGGCCCCGGCCTATGGTGCAGCCTTGCCCATGCCGGGATACGCGGTGCCAAGTGCGAACCAAGCGTTCGCAGCGCCAGTACCTGCAGCAGCAGGTGCAGAATGTGCGGCCCTTGCACCCCACCTTCGCTTCGCAAGGTGGCCACGCAAGTTTCGCCCGCATCTGCCCGAGAAGTACGACGGTAGCGTCAACCCAGCGGAGTTCCTCCAGATCTACTCCACCGCCGTACTTGCCGCAGGAGAGGATGAGGCTGTCATGGCCAACTACTTCCCCGTCGCCTTGACCGGCCCAGCTCGGTCTTGGCTCATGAATCTACCTCAGGGGTCCATAACCTCCTGGGGAGAGCTCTACCGGCAGTTCGTTGCCAACTTCGGCAGCTCCTACACCCGCCCCGGCACGGAGCTTGACCTCCACGCCGTCAGGCAACAGCCTGGGGAGTCGCTGCGATCTTTCATCCAGCGGTTCTCCCAGGTACGCAACACCATCCCGCATATTCAGAACGCTTCGGTGGTGGTGGCGTTCCGGCAAGGCGTTCAGGACAGGAAGATGCTCGAGAAGCTCGCGACCAGGGAGGTCCGCGATGCCTCAGAACTCTTCAACCTGGCGGACAAGTGTGCCAGAGCAGCCGAAGGACGGAACTGGCACTCTCTGCCGCCCCCCAAGCTGGGGGGTCAGCTGGGATCCGACGGCGCTTCGTACGGAAGAAGCGTAAAAACATCAGCCGCGGTCCCTGTTGTCGCAACGGCGACGCCCAGTGGAGCTCGGGGGCCGCGCCCTGACAAGAGGCCGCGACAAACACCGGCCCCGGATGGGGGCCAGGATGGATTATGCCCTGTGCATGGCACC
Organism: Neostapfia colusana; assembly: GCA_030760725.1. NCBI lineage: Eukaryota > Viridiplantae > Streptophyta > Magnoliopsida > Poales > Poaceae > Neostapfia > Neostapfia colusana. The sequence continues at coordinate 44,497,987 of JASWHV010000018.1, read as the reverse complement.
AGCTATCATACCGCTACCGAATGCCGGGAAATCCAGAAGCTCGCGGAGCGCTTCCGGAAAGGGAAGCAGCCTCTAACTGATGTCCCACCCAACGATCAAAGGGGCGGCAAGCAGAAAGTTTAGGCCCGAGACGGCGTCGACCGCCAGGTGGAGTTCCAGGAGCTTCAGCACGCCATAAAGGCAGTGCGCAGTCATGGGAGCTCCAGTTCCAGTGATGACGAGCACCGGAAGATGCTCTATGTCATCTTCGGCGGGTCCGCTGACCCCCCGTCCCGGAGCACGGCTAAGGCCTTGCGTCGAGCGGTAGCGTCGGTGGCTCCCCTCCCAGGTGCAGCACCGCACCTCAGGTGGATGGGAACCCCCATCAGCTTCGATGACACCGATTGCCCCAGGAACATGGCTGGGGCCGGCCAACTGCCGCTCGTGGTGGCCCCCACCATCACCAACATGAAGATGTACCACGTTTTGGTGGATGGCGGGGCTGGGCTGAACCTCATAAGTCGTGCAGCCTTCCAGAAGCTGCAGATCCCGATGGCCAAGCTCACCCCATCGAGCCCGTTCTCAGGGGTGGGACCGGGACAGGTCATTCCCTACGGCCACATCAGCCTCCCGGTGACCTTTGGGGCACCGGACAGCTACCGGACAGAGTACGTTCTGTTTGACGTGGCCGAGATTGACCTCCCCTTCAATGCCATAATCGGCAGGCCAGCCCTGTACCGATTCATGGCTGTAGCCCATTACGGCTACCTTGTCTTGAAGATGCCTACACCGGCAGGCGTCCTCAAGGTTTGTGGAGACCGTGCTGCCACAGTGTTAGCCTTGGAAAAGCTTCAGGCGCTTACAGCGACTAGAGCGCCAACCCTCGGCAGCGCAGAACCAAACCAGCTCCACCCAAGTGCACGCCACCGTGCCTCTACCACAGCACCCCGCGTGCAACCCCTGGATGAGGACGACGACCCCACAAGGCTCGTCCGAATCAGCGCCGATGCCACCCAGACCACCCGGGTAGCCAGGGGCCTGGATAGCAAATAGGAAGGCGCGCTCGTTGCCCCCCTCCGGCACAAGGTCGATGTGCTGCATGACAGCCATCACCGAGGCCAGAGATCCCTAGGGAGGTGATTGAGCACTACTTAAAGGTCTTTCCCGACGCCCAGCCGTCCGACAAGACGGAGAGTCCGCCGCTCCCGGCGCTTGGCAAACCGAGTTGTTATCCCGAAGGCCAGCGAGACGCTCTGGAGGCGCATCCACTACACCAGTCTCAATAAGGCATGCCCTAAAGACCTATTTTCTCTCCCTATGATAGACCAAATAGTAGACTCGATGCCGGGCTGTGATGTGCTGCGCTTCCCAAATGCTTGCTAAGGTTCCCATCAGACCCCTTGGCCTGAAGTAGTTGAAGGGCACCCTTTACCTACTAATCCCAGCATAAACCGACTCGGAGTAGCTAGGGGTCCCGCGAATTTCTGGTCTTCGCGCCAATAGCTTTAACCCCATACCACCGTAACCTGTTTCGCTACCAAGAAGCAACCTAGGATCCCCGACACAACCTCCCGGAGGACCAGCGGGACCTCCCGGAGGTGCAATGGGACCCCTCCCCGGAGCTCCCGGGACATCAGCGGAGCTCCCCGGAAGGTCCAAAGCATCCTGGGGACCCCCGAGTATCGAGCGCCCGGCGGACACCTCAGGCTAAAAGCTATCCCCCACGCAGTGGACAATGCTGCCAAATGGGCGGCGGAGCCACTGAAGTTTGACCTAGGCTCCCTTTCCCGTCATACAGACATTAACCGAGCACTAGTTGACTTGTGGCTGAAGTAGACGCACGCTCAGGGGGCCACGAAGACGATGAAACAGGATCCTGAGCCCTGACCTTCACCAGACCTTACCGGATGATGTTCGTCGACGGCTCCTTGCGAAAGCAGGGGGCCGATGCTAGCGTACTGTTCCTCACGCCATCGGGGGAGCAGTCTGGGTATGTGGCGCATTTCAATTCCAAGGCAGCCAACAACATAGCAAAGTGTGAAGTGCTCATCCTCTTTGCTAGTCGTTGGCTCAGAACAGCTCCCAGTCTGGTTATCAACCAAGACGGTGGAGACAGACCTCCTCGCCTTGGACCTGCACCACGTACCGCGCGCTAGCAAGGCCGCAGCTGACGACCTTTCAACGAAGACCCCCACCGGAGCCACTATGCCTGAATGGGGCCTCGAGAGGACGTTGCCGTGGCCCACAGCCCGGCCCGCCGAGCCGGGCGAAGGGGGCTAGACCAGCACCTCGAAGCTGGCGGTCCCGGCGGCCATGGACGCCGCCAAGGATCATAAGCGTCACTGGGGACTCCGTGCAACCCAGCGCTCAAGATCCAGATGCTTAAGTCAGACCCGATGCATGGATCACGGAGGTCCGGGACTACTTGAAAGACAATATCCTCCCTGATGAACGTGTATCCGCTGAACGGATTGTGCGTATGGTTAAGATACACATGGCGGTAGGGGGGGATCTCTACCGACGTGGCGCCAACCACATCCTATTGCGGTGCATAACCCAGGGGGAAGGCTGCGACTTGTTTGCTGAGATCCATGGAGGCGAATGTGGGAGTCACTCTTCCTCATGCACGTTTGTCGGTAAAGCCTTTCGGCATGGCTTCTACTAGCCGGCAACACTCCAGGATGCCGTCGAGCTGGTCGAGAGCTGCTAGGCGTGCCTGTTCCACGCCAAGCAGATCCATACACCGGCTTGGACGGTACAGATGATCCAGCCCACATGGCCATGCGCCATGCTGGGGCTGGACATCCCGGGCCTGGGACCATCCCCCAGAACCGAGGACGGGGACCCGCTCCCGAACCTTCAGAACATGGAACACCACTATAAGTTCTACCCCTAGAGCAACAATAGGATAGGCCCTTCTTTTTATAATAAATTCCATAAAGTCCAAGAACAGGGCTTGGAGCAACTAAGCCTCAGGGGACGGTCCAGGACTACGTTCAGCTTCACCTGGTTCCGACCCCAAGCGCGTAGAGTCTTGCTTCCCTTGAGGTGGGTCGTGGCCTACATATTCGGCCCGCCTTCCCCCGTATGGAAATTTATATGAAAAGAAACCTACCCTACGTTGCTCTCCTTAGGTACTCATTTAATTTACTTATTAAATTTTTATGATTACCCTACTAACGCACGCTCACTATGCGTTCAACTCCCTCTTCTCATTCTCATCTTTAGTCGGAATTTGCTGCCCTGCCAAAGGCGGTTGCGCGGGAGGTACCGACCGAAAGCCAGGGGGGCCCCAAGCCCCCGGCACTTCGCGCGCGGTAGTTCCCAAGCACCATATAAGTGGACGGGGACCGTAAGCCAGATAAGACTAAGAGATAGAGGGGGGGGGAGCCCCCAAGGAGAATTACTTTTTCCTTACTTGTGTGCAGGACCTCTCAGCCTCAGCTCCCCGCAGGAGTATGGTAGGCGCATCCATCCAATAGAACGCACCTACCAGGGGGCCGCTACGGGATCGCGCAAGGCCAAAAAACCGCAAGGTAAGATCAAAGAGCTAGACCTCACAGGGGCAAGGCCCGAAGGCCCCACGTGTCTAGCAGGGCCGGACCTCCCACCTCTTTGAGAGTGGGAGCTCCAGGACCGCCGCGTGGTCTACAGAAGTCGGATCTCCCCCCTCTGCGGGGAGAGGCCCGAGAGCTCCACGTGCCCTGCAAGCCCGGGCCTCCCCTCAGGCGGGAGCTCTGGGCCCGCCACGTGACCAACAGGCCCGGACCCCCCTCCGATCTCGTGAGGCGGGTCCTGGAGACCTTTGGGAGACCTCCGGAACCCTTAGTATCCAGTAAGGACCCGGAGAAGGTGTCTATGCAGAGCTTCGAGATTGGTCAAGGCCTCCGAGTCCTTGCGGAGCTAAGGACTCGGTCAGGAAAGGCCAAGAAGAAGACTAGGACATGCAGACACAGAAAGAAACAGAAGTCTATCCATACGAAGGCTCCACGAGCTGGGCTACAGACTCAACAAAAATAAAAAAGGAAGTACAGGGCCTTGTGGACACGAGGGCAGATGCCTAGGGGTCCCCGGACTCCCGATGAAACCTAGAGGCCACGAGGGCAGCTAAGTCCTCGACTTCGGCCCTGGCAGCTTCCTCCCGATCGGCGACGGGTCCTAGACGAACCAGCCCCACAGAAAAGGAAGGGTCTCGGCTAACGAAGCACGACAGAATGTGCATCGCAACCTCCTTCGCGAGGCCCCGACCTTCCGCTTCCAGCTCGTCGGCGATCACTGATTCGAGCCGACCTAGCTCGTCGCCAAGAGACTCAAGGGCCGGGGCCGGTTCGGACATCGGCCGCGCTGGGGTCTCCACCTGCACAGGGCTGAGACCAAGAGGAGCCAAGGCGGATCCCGCCTTGGCAATGAAGCACCAGACCGCCTGGGCCTCGGCAGTCCGCAGGGACTGGAGTCTCTCTACCTCTTGGCGAGCCGCTAGCTCGCGATCCATCGCCGCCTGACGCTCCTTGGAGAACTGCTCCTCCCTCGCGGCGACAGCCGACTCACGGAGCCCCAGCTCCTCGGACCGAGCCCTTAGCTCCTCCACCTTGGCCCTCAGCCGAGCGGTGGTCTTCTCCTCCTCGGCCGCAACGGCGCGTTCCTGATCAGCGACGGCGTGCTCCCGACGGGTTACCTGCAGCTGCAGCTCCTCCGCGGCGGCGGAACACTCCTTGGCTTTGGCTTCAGCTTGGGCCAGAGCCTCGCGGTAGGTGACACGAACCCACTGGGCCTCTGACTCCAAGCGGCTAATGGCCTTCTTCTGAGTGCCAAGCAGAGCACTCATGGCCTCAAGCCTTGACTGCCTTGAGTCAAGGTCCGCCCGGGCTTGCCGCTGCCAGCTAAGAAGGCGTTCCCTCTCGCCGGCCAATGCCTTCCGCTCCTGCTCAAAGGCGGATTGGAGCTGCCGGGCGCTGGTCTGGGCCCTACCCAGGGCGTCCCACACGAGTGCTGGAGCAGGGGAGATAGGAGTTGCGCCGCTGGACCCCCCTGAAGAGTCTAAGACCGGCGGGGGCGCCGGCGCCTCAGCAGCCACGGTGGGGCGCTGTCCTAAGCAGGCCAGGGGGCCAGCAGGCGCACCTACAGCAGCCCTCCCGGTCTCAGGACCTGGCTTCTGGACTGGTGAAGGAGGGCGGGTAGGAGCAGATGTGGCCACCGCGGAAAAAGAACCCGCTGGTGCAGAGGGTGCCCCCGTCGATTTGGGAGCCATGGGGGCCGCCACGGTCCCCAGGTGCTGAGGCACGGAGCTTCCGCTGGTTGAAGGTGGCCGGATAAGAGGCCCGCCCCTGGTGGCCGGTTGGTCCCTGCAAAGAAGAAGAAGCCCTCAGAATAAGAGAAGAGGCAAGAGCTCTGCTCTTATAAGCCGGAAAGAATAACACTTACTGGGCGGCATGAGCGCTCCAGCGAGCTTGCAGCACTGGCCTCTGGGCTGTAGCTGAACCGCCAGGACCAGCGGCTGGAACGGTCGCGGAATGGAACGCCTGGATCCCCGGCGCACTCGCCGGCGTAGCCCCACCAACATCCGTCCTGGGAGCCCCTCCGCTTGAGGGAGGATGGCGAGGTACCTGGGCTGATTCCGACGGCTGCTGTCTGGGGAGAGACCCGCCGGGGAGGGACACTCGGGACCTCTTCGGGTCGCCACCCGATGGACCAGCACCTCCGGGAGATGGGAGCAAAGCAGCTCCGGCACCCTGATTCGGCACAGGCGGCACCCTCGGAGGAGACCGGGCGCGTTTCTTCTCTAGATGCCCGGGGGCCGGCTCTTTTCCTTTCCCTTTGTCGGCGGCTTGGGTTTCGTCGGCTCTGGGGGAGGGTTTGACAGCAGCGGATGCCTCATGCTTTGACCCGGGGTGCTCGGTTCCTGGAATGGTGATACCCCGGAAGGCATCCCCGACCTGTCGGACGGCGATCCCGATATCATCAAGGTTCAGCATCTTCCGTAGGAGCTCTGACCTCCTCTGAGGCTCCAAGAAGAGGGGGGTGGCATAGGGCGGAAGAGCGGGGTCGCCACTGGAAATATAGTCACCGCTCACCTTGCTCACCATCTCGATCAGCTCCTCGTCGGAAGGGTCTGAGCCTGGGCCTCTCTCCAGCCTGGTACAGTCCTGCTCGCCGGTGTAGTACCATGCTGGGTGGCTACGCTGCTGCAAGGGAGCAATACGGCGCAACACGAAGTCCATCAACACCATTAGAGACGTCAGCCCCTCGTTGGCCAAGAACCGGATCCGCTCCAAGATCGGGGTGTACTCCTGCTCCAGCTCAGGGATCTCCTCCCAGAAGCGGCGATCGGTGGTTGGGCTGGCGGTTGGGAGTTGTAGGCGATCGTGCTCGTCGGTCTTCACTACCACCCAGCTCTCCCTCCAGTTTTCCCACCTTGATGCGCTGAAGGGCATGAGGTATCCGGAGATCTTGGGGTCTTTGCAGCGATGCTGGAAGTAGTATGCCCCCATCTGAGTCTTTGAGCCGCGCCCAGTCGACCGCAGCACAAAGAAGTGGCGGAAGAGCGTCACGGAGGCGTGCACCCCCACGAACATCTCGCAGAAATGGACAAAAACAGCAGCCATTGCGAAGGAATTGGGGGAAAGATGGTGAAGCTGGAGACCGTATGTCTCCAGCAGGGTGACAAAGAAGGAAGAAATCGGCGGAATGAACCCCGCCAGAGCATAAGCCGTGAAGAAGACTATCTCCCCCTTTTCCAGGACCAGGGGGAGAGATCCTCGGCGAAGTCGATGTTTCTGCTCTTCTGAGCGCCAGCCCAGCAGCCTGCGCACTGGTCCGAGCTCGGAAGAGCGGACGAGGCGCGTCGGGAGCAAGTTGGAAGCCATGGCGAAAGAGGACGCAAGGGCAGGAGAGCCGGGGCGCAAGAGTTCAGGGAAAGTACGAGCGCAATGCGAAGGGAAGCAGCGATGCAGGTGAGATCCCCTTTTAAAACTTTCCAGGGATGGTCCGGGGTAATTCGAAAACCTCCAGAATCATCGCGTCGGCGACCTCGCTGGCTCCGAGACCGGGCGCCGATGAAAGGTGGACCCTAGCCGCCCAACTGAAGTGGTGGGTCAAGGAGTCAGTCTCCTGAGAAGATGAGCCGGCGAGGCACTTCGGCAGTTCCCGAAGAAAGCGCCGCAAAAGTGGCAGTCTTGGGAACCGCCGCAGTAAAAGCAACCATCAAGTGAGCGCACGCTCCCACGATCCCGTGGCCGTTCGTGCTCCAGCAGCGGTCAATTCGGGACTTAGAGGAAGTGCGCGAATTGGAAGAGACGGAGGTCCCACCTCGGGCTCGCTATCTCCCCCGAGATGGGCCCGGGGGCCACTGTCGGTACCCGCGATATGGGGTGCCCCCGCGCACAGGGGAAAATACCTAAGGATCTCGCCCTTCTCCGCAGGGAGAGCTCCGAAGGCGCCACGCGTCCGGCGGGGCCGGACCTCCCTCTCCTCAGAGGAGAGCTCCGGGCTCGCCACGTGGCCTGCAGAAGCCGGACCTCCCCCTCCGCGGGAGAGAGGCCCGAAGGCGCCACGTGTCCAGCGGGGCCGGACCTCCCTCTCCTCAGAGGAGAGCTCCGGGCCCGCCACGTGGCCGTCAGAAGCCGGACCTCCCCCTCCGCGGGGAGAGGTCCGAAGGCTCCACGTGTCCTGCGGGGCCGGACCTCCCTCTTCTCTGAGGAGGGCTCCGGGCCCGCCACGTGTCCAGTAGAAGAGCGCTGCCTGCCCCCGAGCGGTAGGCAACGGGCGTAAAGACGCCCCATACCTTGCCCATACAAGGTATTCAAGGCCCGCGCCTTCCCAAGACGCGGAGACACGGAGCACGCCTTTGTCAGGTGCCGTTGCGCCCAGTCGCATCACAGACTGGCGCGCGGTGTCATAACCTGCCAGCCAATAAACTCAGCGACAAGACATCCCCTGCCGCCTCCGCCGTCATCAACCACTACGGCCAGCATGCGGCATGGGCAGGGCGGCAAGACGAAGACTCAGAAGCCTTCACCAGAGACAACTACCAACATAACTGCAGATACGATAGTCTGCAGGCAATCTCCCCGGGACCACCTGTCGGGTCCCGGGCCCCCCTTGTAAGCCACCCGAGCCTTGGACTATAAAAGGCTCGGGTAGGCGACGTTAGCAAGGGTTCGCACTCCCGCAACTCATACGCTAGGCATAACACATCCTCAAGCTCAGGACTCCGGTTCTGAGCAACAAGCAATACAGCGAGCTCCTCAGCTCGCCATGGACGTAGGGTTTTACGCTCCGGTGGCCTGAACCACGTAAAACTCGCCGTGTCAAGCTCCTCCTTAACTCGTCCCTACGCTCAAGCTCTCCGCAAGTGACTAGCCCCTCCGAAAAAGAACCTCCGCGGGCTGCCCAGTGCAGGTCCGGGGGAAGTGTCGACCACACACTTTGACAGCCATCATCGGCAGGCCTGCCCTGTACCGATTCATGGCGGTAGCCCACTACGGCTACCTCGTCTTGAAGATGCCTACACCAACAGGCGCCTTCAAGATCCGTGGAGACCACATTGCCACAGTGTCAGCCTTGGAGAAGCTCCAAGCACTTGCGACAGCCCGAGCACCAGCCCCTGGCGCTGCAGAACCGGGCCAGCTCCACCCGAGTGCACGCCACCATGCCTCAACCTCTGCACCCCAAGTGCAGCCTCTCAACGAGGGCGACATCCCCCTGAAGGTCATCCAAGTCAGCGCCGACGCTGCCCAGACCACCCGAGTAGCCGGGGGCTTGGACAACAAATAGGAAGGCGCGCTATCACCTTCCTCCAGCACAATGTCGATGTGTTTGCATGGCAACCATCGCAGATGTCAGGGATCCCAAGGGAGGTGATCGAGCACCATCTGAAGATCTTCCCCGATGACCGACCGATCTAGCAGAAGCCCCGAAAGCAGTCCATCGAGCGGCAAAACTTCATCCATGAAGAAATCAAGAAATTGCTGGATGCTAGCTTCATATGGGAGGTCCACCACCCTCGGTGGTTGGCGAACCCTGTTGTCGTCCCGAAGGCCATCGGGAAGCTCCGGATGTGCATCAACTACACTAGTCTCAATAAGGCATGTCCCAAAGATCCATTCCCTCTCCCTAGAATAGATCAAATAGTAGACTCTACATCAGGCTGTGATATGTTATGCTTCCTAGATGCCTACTCAAGTTTCCACCAAATCCCTTTGTCTAGAGAAGATGAAGAACATACCGCTTTTATCACTGTAGACGACCTGTATTGTTATGTCTCTGTCGAAGTGTGTAGCTGACACTTCCCTCGGGCCTGCTCTGGGCAGCCCGCGGAGGTTCTTTTCTGGAGGGGCTAGTCACTCACGGAGAGCTTACGCGTTAGGGACGATGGAAGGTGTCGAAGTGTGTGGTCGACACTTCCCCCGGACCTGCTCTGGGCAGCCCGCGGAGGTTCTTTTTCGGAGGGGCTAGTCGCTTACGGAGAGCTTAAGCGTTAGGGACGAGTGAGGGAGAAGCTTGACACGGCGAGTTCTACGTGGTTCGGGCCGCCGGAGCGTAAAACCCTACGTCCACGGTGTGCAGAGATGCTCGTTGTATTGCTTGTTGCTCAGAACCGGAGTCCTGAGCTTGAGGGTGAGTAATGCCTAGGATGCGAGTTCACAGAGTTCGAACCCTTGCTAATGTTGCCTACCCGAGCCTTTTATAGTCCAAGGCTCGAGTGGCTTACAAGGGGGCCCGGGACCCGACAGGTGGTCCCGGGGACATTGCTTGCCGACTACCGTATCTGCAATTATGCCAGTAGTTGTCTCTGGCGAAGGCTTCCGAGTCTTTGTTCTGCCGCCCAGCCCATGCCGCAAGCCAGTCGTAGTGGTTGATGACGGCGGGGGCGGTAGGGGATGTCTTGTCGCTGTGTTTATTGGCGGGCAGGCTCTGACACGGCGCGCCAGTCTGCGATGCGACTGGGCGCAACGGCACCTGACAGAGGCGTGCTCCTCGTCTTGGGAAGGCGCGGGCCTTGAATACCTTGTACGGGCAAGGTATGGTGCGTCTTTACGCCTGCTGCATACTGCGTGGGGGCAGGCAGCGCCGTCCTGCTGACGATGTGGCGGGCCCGGAGCTCTCCTCTGAGGAGAGGGAGGTCCGGCCCCGCGGGACACGTGGAGCCTTTGAACCTCTGCCCGCAGAGGGGGAAGGTCCAGCTTCTGTTGGCCACGTGGCGGGCCCGGAGCTCTCCTCTGAGGAGAGGGAGGTCCGGCCCCATGGGACACGTGGCACCTTCGGAGCTCTCCCCGTGGAGGGGGGAGGTCTGGCTGCTGCTGGCCACGTGGCGGGCTCGGAGCTCTCCTCTGAGGAGAGGGAGGTCCGGCCCCGCTGGACACGTGGCGCCTTCGGAGCTCTCCCTGCGGAGAAGGGCGAGATCCTTAGGCATTTTCCCTTGTGCGCGGGGGTACCCCATATCGAGGGTACCGACAGAAGGAGAAGCTCGACACAGGGATTTTTACGTGGTTCAGGCTGTCGGAGCGTAAAATCCTACGTCCACGGTGAGCAGAGATGCTCGTTGTATTGCTGGTGCTCAGAACCGGAGTTCTGAGCTTGGGGATGAGTTGGGTGCCCGGATGCCGGAGCGTAAGTGTGCCAAGAGTCAAACCCTTGCTAACGTTTCCTACCCGAGCCTTTTATAGTCCAAGGCTCGAGTGGGTTACAAGGTGGGCCCGGGACCCGACAGGTGGTCCCGTGGAGATTGATTGCCATCTACCGTATCTGCAGTTACGCCGGTAGTTGTCTCTGGCGAGGGCTTCTGAGTTTTCGTTCTGCCGCCCTGCCCATGCCGCAAGCTAGTCGTAGTGGTTGATGATGGCAGGGCGGTAGGGGATATCTCGTCGCTGTGTTTATTGGCGTACAACCTCTGACGCGGCGCGCCAGCCTTCACTGTGATGTGATTGGGCGCCACGGCACTTGACAGAGGCGTGCCCTGCGTCTCCGTGCCTTGGGAAGGCGCGGTCTTGAATACCTTGTACGGGCAAGGTATGGCGCATCTTTACTCTTGCTGCCTACCACGCGGGGGCGGGCAGCGCTGCTCTGCTAGCCACGTGGCCAGCCCGGAGCTCTCCTCTAAGGAGAGGGAGGTCCGGCCCTGGTAGACACGTGGAGCCTTCGGAGCTCTCCCCACGGAGGGGGGAGGTCTGGCTCTGCTAGCCACGTGGCGTGCCCGGAGCTCTCCTCCGAGGAGAGGGAGGTCCGGCCCCGCTGGACACGTGGAGCCTTCGGAGCTCTCCCCACGGAGGGGGGAGGTCCGGCTCTGCTGGCCACGTGGTGGGACTGGAGCTCTCCTCTGAGGAGAGGGAGGTCCGACCCCGCTGGACACGTGGAGCCTTCGGAGCTCTCCCCGTGGACGGGAAGATCCGGCTCTGCTGGCCACGTGGCGGGCCCGTGCTAACCTCGAAGGAGAGGGAGGTCCGGCTCAGCTGGCCATGTGGCGGGCCCGGGGCTTACCTCTGAGGAGAGGGATGTCCGGCCCCGCTGAAGACGTGGCGCCTTCGGAGCTCTCCCTGCGGAGAAGGGAAAGGTCCTTAGGCAGTTTCCCCTGTGCGCGGGGGTACCCCATATTGAGGGTACCGACAGTGGCCCCCGGGCCCATCTCGGGGGAGATAGCAAGCCCGAGGTGGGGTCCCCATCTCTTCCACTCCGCGGACCTTCTCGAAGACCCGCCTTGACCGTTGTCGGGGCACGAACAGTCGCGGGATCGTGGGAGCGTGTGCCCCACTTGATGGCCGCTTTTACTGCAGCGGTTCCCAAGGCAGCTACTTCCGCACGTCACAGCGCCTTTTCGGGAACCGCCGAAGCGTCCTGCCGCCTCATCTTTTTGAGAGACTGACTTCTTGGCCCACTGCTTCAGCTGGACAGCTTGGGTCCACTTGTCATCGACACTCGGTCATGGAGCTGAAGCGGTTGTCCAAGCAGCGTAATCGAAGAGTTTTGAATCACTTTGAATCACGCCTGGGAAGTATAAAAGGGGATCTCACCCGCATCACGGCTTCCCTTCGCACTTCCCAGCTGTCGGTACCCACGATATGGGGTACCCCCGCGCACAGGGGAAAATGCCTAAGGATCTCGCCCTTCTCCGCAGGGAGAGCTCCGAAGGCGCCATGTGTCCAGCGGGGCCGGACCTCCCTCTCCTCAGAGGAGAGCTCCGAGCCCGCCACATGGCCAGCAGCAGCCAGACCTCCCCCCTCCGCGGGGAGAGCTCCGAAGGCGCCACGTATCCCGCGGGGCTGGACCTCCCTCTCCTCAGAAGAGGGCTCCGGGCCCGCCACGTGGCCGACAGAAGCCGGACCTCCCCCCTCCTCGGGGAGAGGTCCGAAGGCTCCATGTGTCCCGCGGGGCCGGACCTCCCTCTCCTCAGAGGAGAGCTCCGGGCCCGCCATGTGGCCAGCAGGACGGCGCGGCCTGCCCCCGCGCGGTAGGCAGCAGGCGTAAAGACGCACCATACCTTGCCCGTACAAGGTATTCAAGGCCCGCGCCTTCCCAAGACGTGAAGACGTGGAGCACACCTCTATCAGGTGCCGTTGCGTCCAGTCGCATCGCAGACTGGCGCGCCGTGTCAGAACCTGCCAGCCAATAAACACAGCGACAAGACATCCCCTGCCGCCCCCGCCGTCATCAACCACTACGACTAGCTTGTAGCATGGGCAGGGCGGCAGAACGAAGACTCGGAAGCCTTCGTTAGAGACAACTACCGACATAACTACAGATACGATAGTCGGCAGGCAATCTCCCCGGGACCACCAGTCGGGTCTCGGGCCCCCTTGTAAGCCGCTCGAGCCTTGGACTATAAAAGGCTCGGGTAGGCAACATTAGCAAGGGTTCGCACTCTAGCAACTCGCACCCTAGACATAACTCACCCTCAAGCTCAGGACTCCGGTTCTGAGCAACAAGCAATACAGCAAGCACCTCTGCTCACCATGGACGTAGGGTTTTACGCTCCGGCGGCCTGAACCACGTAAAACTCGCCGTGTCAAGCTTCTCCCTCACTCGTCCCTTACGCTGAAGCTCTTCGCAAGCGACTAGCCCCTCCGAAAAAGAACCTCCACGGGATGCCCGGAGACAGGTCTTGGGGAAGTGTCGACCACACACTTCGACATTTGGCGCGCCAGGAAGGGGCCTTCTCCCTTGTGTGACGAGCTTCTGCCGACGAAGATGACGAAGCTTCCTTCAGAGGCGAGCTCTCCTCCCCCGCGTTCATGAAGGACCGTGACTAGCGGGGAATACGTGTCGACACACTCAGGACGGAGTGTGTCGGCGCAAGCTAGAAGCCAGCAGCCGACTCCGGCAACGCCGACTCCGGCAATGCAGGCTCCAGCTAGCGTGAGATCTTCTGCAGCGCTGAGCTTTCCCCACGGGGGCGCGCAAGCTGCAGCAAGAGCGCTACTGCGCAATCCACCTGCTGGGGACGCGCCTCAGGCCGCGACCTAGCAGTGGATTCGCGAAGTAGACCGTCTTGTCGTCGCCGCCGCAAACCCTCGACTTCGACAGGGACGACGCCCTGACCAACCGGCTGTGTCGCTGACGCGCACGTTAACGGTTGACGGGCAGACGGTGGACTTCAGCACCACCAGGCTCCCATCGACGGACCCAAGGACAGAGCTGGAACAATGTCACTTGGGCCAAGATGCCCGAGTGTTCCTCGAGCGACGACGAGAAAGGCGTCACAACCAAGAGGCCGGCGACAGCATGACATCAGCCTCGACCCCGCCTGAGGCGCAGACCTTCACCACGCAATCTCCGCCCCAGGCATACGCCACGCAGCATATGCCACAGCCATATGCCCTGCAAACGGCGCCCCCGGTCTATGGCGCAGCCTTGCCCATACCGGGGTACACAGTGCCAGCGGCGAACCAAGCGTTCGCGGCACCAACGCCTGCAGCAACAGGAGCAGGATGTGCGGCCCTGGCACCCCACCTTCGCTTCGTGAGGTGGCCGCGCAAGTTTCGGCCACACCTGCCCGAGAAGTACGACGGCAGCGTCAACCCGGCGGAGTTCCTCCAAATCTACTCCACCGCCGTCCTTGCCGCAGGAGGGGATGAGGCCGTCATGGCCAACTACTTCCCCGTCGCCTTGACCGGCCCAGCCCGGTCCTGGTTCATGAACCTCCCCCAGGGTTCCATAACTTCCTAGGGAGAGCTCGGCCGGCAGTTCACCGCCATCTTCGGCAGTTCCTACACCCGACCTGGCATGGAGCTCGACCTTCACGCCATCCAGCAACAACCTAGGGAGTCGCTGCGCTCTTTCATCCAGCGGTTCTTCCAGGTACGCAACACCATCCGGCACATTCAAAGTGCTTCGGTGGTGGTGGCGTTCCGGCAGGGTGTTCGTGACGAGACGATGCTTGAGAAGCTCGCGACCAGAGAGGTTCGCGACGTCTCAGAGCTCTTCAGCCTGGCGGACAAATGTGCCAGAGCAGCAGAAGGGCGGAACTGGTACTCTCTGCCAGCCTCCGAGTCAGTAGGACAGCCCGGATCTGGCGCTGCTTCCTATGGAGGCGGCAAGAAGACCAAGAACTGGGGCGGTGGCAAGATGAAGTCACCGGCTGCGGCTCCCGTTGCCGCAGCAGCGGCACCCAGTGGGGCTCGGGGCCGCGCCCCGACAAAAGGCAGCGACAGTCACCAGCCCCAGATGGTGACCAATGCGAGCTATGCCCTGTGCATGGCACCAGCAATCATACTACTGCCGAGTGCTGGGACATCCAGAGGCTCGCAGAGCGCTTCCGCAAAGGGAGGCAGCTAAGAGCTGATGCTCCGCCCCTCCCTCAGAGGGAGGGCAAGAAGAAGGTTGACGCATCAGTCAGCGTCGGCCACCAGGTGGGGTTTCAGGAGCCTCAACGCGTCATAAAGACGGTGCACAACGATGAGGACTCTAGCTCCGGTGATGACGAGCCGGGGCAGTAGCCAACTACGTCTGCCCCGGAAAGTTCGTGGAGACTGCACTGCTGCGATATCAACCTTGGAGAAGTTCCAAATAGTTGCAGCAGCCCAAGCACCAGCCCCGACGGTGCAGAACCGGGCCAGCTCCACCCGAGTGCACGCCTCTGTGCCTCGGCCGTACCTCCTGGGGGCCGCCCAGGGTCTGTCAACCTCTTGAAGGCCTTAGCCAGAAGGGGAAAAAGACGCCTTGGGTCTCCCAAGAAGAGTCCGGGTCCTCCTACCCCTTGAAGGCCTTAGCCGGAAGGGGAGGGTACCCCGGGGCTCCTAGGAGAAGCCACGCAGGACCCGCTCCAGCGCGAAGATAACGACCTCACCTGAGTGCGCGTCTCTGTGCCTCGGCCCTACCTCCTGGGGGCCGCCCAGGGTCTGTCAACCTCTTGACGGCCTTAGCCAGAAGGGGAAAGACGTCTTGGGTCTCCCAAGAAGGGTCCGGGTACCCCTACCTCTTGACGGCCTTAGCCAGAAGGGGAGGGTACCCCAGGGCTTCCAGGAGAAGCCGCGCAGGACCTGATCCAGCGTGAAGATGACGACCTCGTCGACGAGGCCCGGCTGCAGGTGACACCCCACAACGCATGGTCTCGGCTGGTGCTCTAGCACTACCGCCAAAGGACCAAGCGCGTCAGGGACCTGCAAGAAGGTGACCTGGTGCCGCGTCACACACTTTCCCGCGAAGGACCTATAAACTCTCCCCCAGCCGGGAAGGTCCCTTCCGAGTCACGAAAGTTGCCGTCCCAGGTACACATGCCTTTCAACCAAGGATGGGATCCATTCTCAAACCCTTGGCATGGAACAACACTGTAAGTCCTACCTCCTGAGCGTTAGTAGAACACGGCCATACCCTTCTGTAATAAATCCCATAGAGTCTAGGAACAGCGCTCGGGGCAGCTAAGTCTCAGGGGACAGTCCAGGACTACGTCCAGCTTGGCCTGATTCTGATCCTAAGTGCGTAGAGTCTTGCTTCCCTTCTTAATGAGGCGGGTCGTTGCCTCCATGTACAGCCTGACTTCCCCCTATGGGCATTTACTCAGAAACCTGCTCTACTTTGCTCTCTCTCATGTGCTCATTTAAATTACGTATTAGTTTTTATGACCGCACTTTCTATGTATGATCAGCGTACATTTAGCTCCCCTTTTCCCGCGCTCATCCATAGTCAACATTTGCTATCCTACCGAAGGCGATTGCACTTGAGGCACCTGCCGATGGCCAGGGGGCCTCTCGGGCCTCCCCCAGTCAGGTGTTGCAGTGCCAGTTGGTCACCTCTAGGAAAGGCCGGCGCCGTGCATGGGGGGTCCAGGGTGCGTATCCCGCTTAGCAGGCTCTGTACCCAAAGCGTGCGCACCCTGCCCTCCGGAGGTCCAGGGGAGTACAGCCGCTTTGCCTGGTTCCGTACCCAAAGCCTGTGCACTCTGCTTCCCCGGCATACAGTTCGGTACTAGGGGCCGGACGATCGTACTCGGACCTTGGAGGGAGCCGGAGCCCCGGTGCCTCACGCACAGAATTGCCCAAGTCCCGTATACCGGACTAGGACCATAAGCCAAATAAGACTAAGAGACGGGAAAGGGAGGACCCCCCGAGGAGAATCACGTTTCCTCTACCTGTGTGCAGGACCTCCAGGTGATAGCTACAGGGGCTACATGAGGTGGGGGGCAAGGAGCCATCGACTACTCCAGCGCCGGACCGGAAGGTCAGGGTTTTGCCCCTTCAACAGGGACGGGGCCCAAAGGCCCCACGTGTTTCATGGGGCCGGACCTCCCTCTCCTTAGAGGGGAGCTCCGGGCCCGTCACATGGCCGGCGGATCCGAACCCCCCCCATCCTCAGGGGGTGAGCTCCGGAGACCTCCGGGGCCCTTAATACAGTAAGGACCCGGGGAAGGTGTCTGCGTAGAGCTTTGAGATTGGTGAAGGCCTCTGAGTACCTTGCGGAGCTAAGGGCTCGGCCAGACAAAATCAAGAAGAAGACAAAAGCATCACAGACACGAAGGTTCAAAAGAGTCTATTTATTCATGGCTCCATGAGCTGGACTACAGACTCGATAAAAAGAAAGAAGCAAGTCCTAGGGTCCTCCTGGCTCGCGCCGGAACCTAGAGGCTACAAGGGCGGCCACATCCCCGACTTCAGCCCTGGCAGTCTCCTCCCGCTCCGCGGCAGGGCCCTCTCTCGTCGGCTCTAGTGAGAAAGAAGGGTCCCGGCTCCTGAAGCATGCCAACACATGCGTGGCAACCTCCAAGGCCATGCCCCGTCCCTGTGCCTCAAGCTCGCTGACGACCACCGCGTCTAGCCTATTCAGCTTGGTGCCGATTGACTCCAGCGCGAGGATCACCTCAGCCACCTTAAGTGCAGGAGCCGCTGCCTTCACCGGGCTGAAGCCAAGAGGGACCAAGGCGGACCCTGCTTGATCGACGAAGCTCGAGACCGCACGCGCCTCGGAGGACCGCAAGGCCAGGAGCTCCTCTACCTCGCGGCGGGCCGCCTGCAGGGTGTCGCGGTTTCCCTCGGAGAATTCCTTAGAGGGGAGCTCCGGGCCCGCCACGTGGTCAGCAGATCCGGAGCTTGCCCCATGAGGGGAGCTCCGGGCCTGCCACATGGCCAGCAGATCCGGACCTCCCCATCCTCATGGGGCGAGCTCCGGAGACCTCCGGGGCCCTTAACACAGTAAGGACTCAAGGAAGGTGCAAGTGCTGGAAGTCTTATAAGGGGACCTACCCACGTTGCGGCTTCCCTTTGCATTTTCCAGGTACGATTCGAAGCGATTCGAAACTCTTCGAATACACCTCTTCGGAAACCGCTTCGGCTCCAAGACCGAGCGACGATGATAGGTGGACCCAAGCCGTCCAGCTGAAGCAGTGGGTCAAGGAGTCAGTCTCCCAAGAAGACGAGCCGGCAAGGCGCTTCGGCGGTTCCCGAAGAAAGCGCCGCAACATGCAGAAGTGGCATCCTTGGGAACCGCCGCAGTAAAAGCAACCATCAAGTGGGCGCACGCTCCCACGACCCCGCGACTGTTCGTGCTCCGGCATCGGTCAATGCGGGACTTAGAGAAAGTGCGCGGAACAAAAGAGACGGAGGCCCCACCTCAGGCTCGCTATCTCCCCCGAGATGGGCCCGGGGGCCACTGTCGGTACCCACGATATGGGGTACCCCCACGCACAAGGGAAAATGCCTAAGGATCTCGCCCTTCTCCGCAGGGAGAGCTCCGAAGGCGCCATGTGTCCAGCGGGGCTGGACCTCCCTCTCCTCATCCGCCACGTGGCCAGTAGCAGCCGGACCTCCCCCCTCCGCGGGGAGAGCTCTGAAGGTGCCACGTATCCCGCGGTGCCGGACCTCCCTCTCCTCAGAAGAGGGCTCCAGGCCCGCCACGTGGCCAACAGAAGCCGGACCTCCCCCCTCCTCGGGGAGAGGTCCGAAGGCTCCACGTGTCCTGCGGGGCCAGACCTCCCTCTTCTCAGAGGAGAGCTCTAGGCCCACCACGTGGCCAGCAGAACGGCGCGGCCTGCCCCGCGCGGTAGGCAGCAGGCGTAAAGACGCATCATACCTTGCCCTACAAGGTATTCAAGGCCCGCGCCTTCCCAAGAGGCGAAGACGCGGAGCACACCTCTGTCAGGTGTCGTTGCGTCCAGTCGCATCACAGACTGGCGCGCCGTGTCAAAACCTGCCAGCCAATAAACACAGCGACAAGACATCCCCTGCCGCCCCCGCCTTCATCAACCACTACGACTAGCTTGTGGCATGGGCAGGGCAGCAGAACGAAGACTCGGAAGCCTTCGTTAGAGACAACTACCGACATAACTACAGATACGATAGTCGGCAGGCAATCACCCCGGGACCACCTGTCGGGTCCCGGGCCCCCCTTGTAAGCCGCTCGAGCCTTGGACTATAAAAGACTCGGGTAGGCAACGTTAGCAAGGGTTCACACTCCAGCAACTCGCACCCTAGACATAACTCAACCTCAAGCTCAGGACTCCGGTTCTGAGCAACAAGCAATACAGCGAGCACCTCTGCTCACCGTGGACGTAGGGTTTTACGCTCCGGCGGCCTGAACCACGTAAAACTCACCGTGTCAAGCTTCTCCCTCACTCGTCCCTTACGCTGAAGCTCTCCGCAAGCGACTAGCCCCTTCGAAAAAGAACCTCCGCGGGCTGCCCAGAGACAGGTCCGGGGGAAGTTTCGACCACACACTTCGACACCAGCGCTTGCATCTTCTTTGTTTCCTTGAGCTCTTGCGCCCTTGTCTTCCCTATCCTTGAGCTTCCATCTGCCATGGCTTTCACCTTGCCTCTGGAGAAGAAACGCACCCGGTCTCCTCAGGCGGCGGCGTTTGCGCCAAGTCAGGGATCCAGGGCGCCTGCGCATCCTTCTCCTGGAGATGGCGTCTCGTCCGGTGGCGACTCCAAGAGGTCACGGGCTTCCCATTCCAACGGGACTCCGCTCGAGCGGCGGCGGCCCGAGGGTTCCCGGGCGTCACGCCATCCGTCCTCAGGCGGTGGAGCTTCGAGGGGGAGTGCTGGTGCGACGATGCCCAGAGGCGAGTCTAGAGCTCAGGTGCCCCAGGCCTCGGGAGCTGGATCGATGCCTAGGGGGGCTTCAGAAGCGTCCCCTGCTCCGCCAGTCTGGGTGACTGCGGGGCAGCCCTCGGCAGCGACGGCGGGCTCTAGTGGGCCTACCCTGGCTCGGAAGCCGGGGTTTAGAGCCCGTTGGAGCGCTCGTGTCCCACAGTAAGTGTCGTCTACCGGGTTCCAGAGCCTGCATTCTTTTCTTCTTTTCTTAGTCCGAGAGCTACCCATGTTTGTAGGGACTCATCGAGTACCGGTAACGTATCTGTTTCCCGGCCTTCCCTGACTGTCGTGGGATCTGTGCCAGAGAGCCCGGCAGCTGAAGCGGTTCCGGCGACCCCTAAGCCGACGCAGGCTCCTCCTGCGCCGGTCGTTCCGGCTCCTGCGGCAGCGGCGACAACACTCGCTCATCCCCTTTCGCCAGCTCGGGGGCGAGCTGTTACTGAAGGTTCGATGGGACCGGCTGGCGGCGTCCCACCTTCTGGTGTCGAAGCGGGAGAGGCAGCCACAGGCCCTACGGCGGGCAGAGAACCGGGGTGCGCCGGGAGCAGCCCCGCTCTAGTGCTGACTTCTCCTGATCATCGCCCCGTCCCGGTTGCCAGAACACCAACTCCTCCTGAAGTGATGGAGGAAGTCAGGGGCTCGACTTCGGCCTCTGCCGCCCCGCTGGCCCTGGCGGACGCCCTCAAGCTTGCCCAAACGAGCGTCTGGCAGGTCCTGGCCACGCTCGATCGTGAGCGGGAGGAGCAGGCAGAAGAGAGGGATCGCCCCCTCAGCTGGGGGCGCCTCTTGAAGGAGCGGACCGAGGAGGTTAGGGAGGAGCTTGACTCGAGGCGGATGTCGCTCAATGTCATGGAGGCGCTCCTTGACCGCCAGAAGAGAGCCGTCGACTGCCTGGACTCCGAGACTCGACGGCTCCACCAGGAGCCTCGCGAGGCTCATGCCTGGGCCGAGGGGTGCCTCTCTGCTTTGGAGGAGCTGCGGCTGAAGCTGGAGTGCTGTGAGCGTGCCATCGCGGACCAGGAGCGCACTGTGGCGGCTGAGACAGAGAAGGTCGCCGCGCGGCTAGCGGCTAGCGAGGGCGACCTGAGGGCCCGAGCTAAGGAGCTAGAGACCCGGAAGGCAGATCTGGTCGCGAGGGAGGAGCAGGTCTCCCGGGAGCACCAGGCGGTCCTGGATCAGGAGCTGGCAGCCGACTTCCGGGCTTCGGAGTTGGAGCGGCTCGCCCAGAGTCTCCAGCTTCAGGAAATCTCTCTGGCAGCCAAGGAGAAGGAATTCTCCAAGGGGGGCCTCGACGCCTTGCTGGTAGCCCGCCGCGAGATGGAGGAACTCCAGGCCTCGCGGTCCTCCGAGGCCCGGGCAGTCTGGAGCTTCGTCGACCAGGCAGGGTCCGCCCTGGTCCCCCTTGGATTCAGCCCGGTGAGGGCAGTGGCTCCAACGCAGAAGGTGGATGAGGTCATCCCTGCGCTCGAGTCTATTGGCGCCAAGCTGGACAGGCTTGAAGCGGTGGTCGCCGGTGAGCTCGAGGCAGAGGGACGGGGCCTGGCGATGGAGGTTGCTACGCACATGCTGGCGTGCTTCCGGAGCCAGGATCCCTCCCTCTCACTGGAGCCAGTGAGGAAGGGCCCTGCCACGGAGCGGGAGGAAGCTGCTAGGGCTGAATTCGGGGATGTGGCCGCCCTTGTAGACTCTAGGTTCTCGCGCAAGCCAGGGGAATCCTAGGGCTTGTATCTTTTCTTTTTATTTTGTCGAGTCTGTAGTTCAGCTCATGGAGCCTTGAATGAATAGACCCTTTGTTTCTTGTGTCCGCGCTTGTCGGTACCCTCGATATGGGGTACCCCCGCGCACAAGGGAAAATGCCTAAGGATCTCACCCTTCTCCGCAGGGAGAGCTCCGAAGGCGCCACGTGTCCAGCGGAGCCGGACCTCCCTCTCCTCAGAGGAGAGCTCCGGACCCGCCACGTGGCCAGCAGCAGCCGGACCTCCCCCCTCCGCGAGGAGAGCTCCAAAGGCGCCACGTATCCCGTGGGGCCGGACCTCCCTCTCCTCAGAGGAGAGCTCCGGGCCCGCCACGTGGCCGGCAGAAGCCGGACCTCCCCCCTCCGCGGGGAGAGCTCCGAAGGCGCCACGCGTCCCGCGGGGCCGGACCTCCCTCTCCTCAGAGGAGAGCTCCGGGCCCGCCACGTGGCCAGCAAGACGACGCTGCCTGCCCCCGCGCGGTAGGCAGCAGGCGTAAAGACGCACCATACCTTGCCCGTACAAGGTATTCAAGGCCCGCGCCTTCCCAAGACACGGAGACGCGGAGCACGCCTCTGTCAGGTGCCATTGCACCCAGTCACATCACAGACTGGCGCACCGTGTCAGGGCCTGTCCGCCAATAAACACAGTGACAAGACATCCCCTGCCACCCCTGCCGTCATCAACCACTGCGACTAGCTTGCGGCATGGGCAGGGCGGCAGAACGAAGACTCGGAAGCCTTCGCCAGAGACAACTACTGGCATAATTGCAGATACGGTAGTCGGCAAGCAATGTCCCCGGGACCACCTGTCGGGTCCCGGGCCCCCCCTTGTAAGCCGCTCGAGCCTTGGACTGTAAAAGGCTCGGGTAGGCAATGTTAGCAAGGGTTTGAACTCTGTGAACTCGCATCCTAGGCATTACTCACCCTCAAGCTCAGGACTCCGGTTCTGAGCAACAAGCAATACAACGAGCACCTCTGCTCACCGTGGACGTAGGGTTTTACGCTCCGGCGGCCCGAACCACGTAAAACTCGCCGTGTCAGGCTTCTCACTCACTCGTCCCTAACGCTTAAGCTCTCCGTAAGCGACTAGCCCCTCCGAAAAAGAACCTCCGCGGGCTGCCCAGAGCAGGTCCGGGGGAAGTGTCGACCACACACTTTGACATTTGCCGTGCCAGGTAGGGGGCTTTTCCCTTGCGCGACGAGCTTCTGCCGACGAAGATGACAAAGCTTCCTTCAGCGGCAAGATCTCCTCCCCCTCGTTCACGACGGACCGTGACTAGCGGGGAATACGTGTCGACACACTCTGGACGGAGTGTGTCGGCGCAAGCTGGAAGCCAGCAGCCGACTCCGGCAACGCAGGCTCCAACTAGCGTGAGATCTTCTGCAGCGCTGAGCGTCCCCCATGGGGGCGCGCTAGCTGCAGCAAGAGCGCTACTGTGCAATCCACCTTCTGGGGATGTGCCTTAGTCAGCGACCCAGCAGTGGATCTGCGAGGTAGACCGTCTCGTTGTCGCCGCCGCAAACCCTCGACTTTGGCGGGGACGACGCCCCGGCCAACCGGCTGTGTCGCTGACGCGCACGCCAACGGTTGACGGGCAGACGGCGGATTCCAGCTCCACCAGGATCCCATCGACGGACCTGAGGACAGAGCTGGAACGATGCCACTTGGGCCAAGATGCCCGAGTGTTCCTCGAGCGACGATGAGAAAGGCGTCGCAACCAAGAGGCCGGCGACAGCGTGACATCAGCCTCGACCCTGCCTGAGGCGCAGACCTTCGTCACGTGATCTCTGCCCCAGGCATACGCCACGCAGCATATGCCACAGCCATATGCCCTGCAAATGGCGCCCCCGGTCTATGGCGCAGCCTTGCCCATACCGGGGTACACAGTGCCAGCAGCGAAGCAAGTGTTCGCGGCACCAACGCCTGCAGTAACAGGAGCAGGATGTGCGGCCCTGGCGCCCCACCTTCGCTTCGCGAGGTGGCCGCGCAAGTTTCGGCCGCACTTGCCCGAGAAGTACGACGACAGCGTCAACCTGACGGAGATCCTCCAGATCTACTCCACCGCCGTCCTATCTGCGGGAGGGGACGAGGCCGTCATGGCCAACTACTTCCCCGTCGCCTTGACCGGCCCAGCCCGGTCTTGGCTCATGAACCTCCCCCAGGGTTCCATAACCTCCTGGGGAGAGCTCTGCCGGCAGTTCACCACCAACTTCGGCAGTTCCTACACCCGGCCTGGCACGGAGCTCGATCTCCATGCCATCCAGCAACAACCTGGGGAATCGCTGCGCTCCTTCATCCAGCAGTTCTCCCAGGTACGGAACACCATCCCACATATCCAAAATGCTTCTGTGGTGGTGGCGTTCTAGAAAGGCGTCCGGGACAAGAAAATGCTTGAGAAGCTCGTGACCAGAGAGGTCCGTGACGTCTCAGAGCTCTTCAGCCTAGCGGACAAGTGCGCCAGAGCAGCAGAAGGGCGGAACTGGCACTCCCTGCCAGCCTCTGAGTCAGGAGGGCAGCCAGGATCTGGCACCGCTTCCTATGGAAGCGGCAAGAAGATCAAGAACCGGGGCGGTGGCAAGATGAAACCGCCGGCCGCGGCTCCCGTTGCCGCAGCAGCGGCACCCAGTGGGGTTCGGGGGCCGTGCCCTGACAAAAGGCAGCGACAGTCACCAGCTCCAGGTGGTGACCAAGGCGAGCTATGCCCCGTGCACGGCACCAGTTACCATACTGCTGCCGAGTGCCAGGAGATCCAGAAGCTCACGGAGCGCTTCTGGAAAGGGAAGCAGCTTTGAACTGATGCCCCACCCTACCGTCAAAGGGAGGGCAAGCAGAAGGTCAACGCCCCAGACAACGTCGACCACCAGGTGGAGTTCCAGAAGCCTCAGCGCGCCGTGAAGGCGGTGCGCAACCATGAGGACTCCAGCTCCAGTGATGACGAGCGCCGGAAGATGCTCTACGTCATCTACGGTGGGTCCGCTGACCCCTCGTCCCGAAGCGTGGTTAAGACCCTGCGCCGAGCGGTAGCGTCGGTGGCTCCCCTCCCGAGTGCCACGCCGCATCTCAAGTGTATGGGAACCCCCATCAGCTTCGATGCCACCGACTGCCCTAGGAACATGGCTGGGGCCGGCCAACTACCGCTCTTGGTAGCTCCCACCATCGCCAATGTGAGGATGTACCACGTTTTGGTGGATGGCTTGGCTTGACTGAACCTCATCAGTCGTGCAGATTTCCAGAAGCTGCAGATCCCGATGGCCAAGCTCACCCCATCGAGCCCGTTCTTAGGGGTAGGGCCGGGACAGGTCATTCCCTTCGGCAACATCAGCCTTCCGGTGACCTTTGGGGCACCAGACAGCTATCGGACAGAGTACATTCTGTTCGATGTGGCGGAGATCGACCTCCCCTTCAACGCCATAATTGGCAGGCCAGCCCTGTACCAATTCATGGCAGTAGCCCACTATGGCTACCTCGTCCTGAAGATGCCCACACCAACAGGCGTCCTCAGGATTCGTAGAGACTGCACTGCTGCAGTGTCGGCCTTGGAGAAACTCCAAGCGCTCGCAACAGCTGGGGCACCAGCCCCAGGCAGTGCATAGCCAGACCAGCTCCACCCGAGTGCACGCCACCGTGCTTCCGCCACAGCACCCCGGGTGCAACCCCTCGACGAAGGCGACATCCCCTTAAAGGTCGTCCAAGTCAGCGCCGAAGCCACCCAGACCACCCGGGTAGCCGGGGGCCTGGATAGCAAATAGGAAGGCGCGCTCGTCACCTTCCTCCGGCACCACGTCGACATGTTTGCATGGAAGCCGTCGCAGATGCCGGGGATCCCTAGGGAGGTGATCGAGCACCACTTGAAGGTCTTCCCCGATGCCCGGCCAGTCCAACAGAAGCCCCACAAGCAGTCCATCGAGCGGCAAAACTTCACCCGGGAAGAAATCAAGAAGCTGCTGGACGCTGGCTTCATACGGGAAGTCCACCACCCCCGGTGGTTGGCGAACCCCATTGTTGTCCCGAAGGCCGGCGGGAAGCTCCGGATGTGCATCGACTACACCAGTCTCAATAAGGCATGTCACAAAGATCCATTCCCTCTCCCTAGAATAGATCAAATAGTAGACTCGACATCGGGCTGCGATATGCTGTGCTTCCTAGACGCCTGTCGAAGTGTGCGATCGACACTTCCCCCGGGCCTGCACTGGGCAGCCCGCGGAGGTTCTTTTTTCGGAGGGGCTAGTTCCTAGCGGAGAGCTTGCGCGAATGGACGAGTTAGTGAGAGCTTGACACGGGAAGTTTTACGTGGTTCAGGCCGCCGGAGCGTAAAACCCTACGTCCACGGCAAGCTATGGAGCTCGCTGTATTGCTTGCTGCTCAGGGCCGGGGGCCTGAGCTTGGGGGTGAGTTACAGCTTGAGAGTGTATGGCTAGCGTATGAGTTGCAGAATGTGAACCCTTGCTATCGACGCCTACCCGAGCCTTTTATAGTCCAAGGCTCGGGTGGCTTACAAGGGAAGCCGGGACCCGACAGGTGGTCCCGGGGAGATTGTCTATTATCTACCGTATCTGTAGTTATGCCGGTGGTTGCCTTCGGTCGAAGGCTTCTGAGTCTTCATTTTGCCGCCCTGCCCATGCCGCGCACTAGTCATAGTGGTTGATGACGGCGCAGGTGGCATGGGATGTCTTGTCACGGCGTTTATTTCCTGGCAGGTTCTGACACCGCGCGCCAGTCTGTGATGCGACTGGGCGCAACGGCACCTGACAGACGCGTGCTCCGCGTCTCCGCGTCTTGGGAAGACGCGGGCCTTGAATACCTTGTACGGGCAAGGTGAGGGGCGCCTTTACGCCCGCTGCCTACCGCCCGGGGGCAGGCAGCACCGTTCCTCCAGCCACGTGGCAGGTCCGGAGCTCTTCTCTGAGGAGAGGGAGGTCCGGCCCCGCTGGACGCGTGGCGCCTTTGGACCTCTCTCCCGCGGAGGGGGAGGTCCGAATTCTGCATGCCACGTGGCGGGCCCGGAGCTCACCTCTGAGGAGAGGGAGGTCCGGCCTCGCTGGACGCGTGGCGTCTTTGGACCTCTCTCCCACGGAGGGGGAGGTCCGGCTTCTATATGCCACGTGTCGGGCCCGGAGCTCTCCTCTGAGGAGAGGGAGGTCCGGCCCCGCCAGACGCGTGGCGCCTTCGGAGCTCTCCCTGCGGAGAAGGGCGAGCACCTTAGGCATTTTACCCTGTGCGCGGGGGTACCCCATATCTCAGGTACCGACAGTGCCCCCCGGGCCCATCTCGGGGGAGATAGCGAGCCCGAGGTGGGACCTCCGTCTCTTCCGATCCGCGCACTTTCTCTAAGTCCCGACTTGACCGCTACTGGAGCACGAACGGTCGCGGGGTCGTGAGAGCGTGCGCCCACTTGATGATTGCTTTTACTGCGGTGGTTCCCAAGGCTGCCACTTCTGCACGTTGCGGCGCTTTCTTCGGGAACCGCCGAAGGGCCTTGCCGGCTCATCTTCTTAGGAGACTAACTCCTTGCCCCCACCGCTTCAGTTAAGCGGCTTGGGCCCACCCGTCATCGGCACTCGGTCTAGGAACCGAAGCGGTTGCGGGTGCGGGGTATTCGAAGAGTTCCGAATCGCTTGGAACTGCACCGGGAAGCTTTTTAGAGGGGGTCTCACCCACGTTGTAGCTTCCCCTCGCACTTCTCTGCGTTTCTTCTTGGACTCTTGCGCTTTTGCTTTCTTGCCTTTGAGCTCTCCCTTGCCATGGCTTCCAACCCGCTGTCAGAGAAGAAACGCGCCCGATCTCCTCCAGCAACGGCGCCGGTGCCAAGTCGGGATTCTGGGGTGCCTGACACTCCCTCCGGTGGCGACTTGAAGAGGCCCCGGGCTGATGTGCTAGGGGAAGCCTCTGTGGCGTCCCCTGTTCCGCCAGTCCAAGCGACTGCGGAGCGGTCGTCGGAGACGGTAGCGGGCTCTGGAAATCCTACCCCGGCTCGGAAGTCGGGGTTCAGAGCCCGCTGGAGTGTCCGCGTTTCCCGGCCTTCCCCGTCTTGCGTGGAATCTGTGCCGACGCGCTCGGAGCCAGGGGCGACCGCTGCGGCTGCCAGGCCAGCGCGGACTTCTCCTGTTCCGGTGTGCCCGGACTCCGCGGCGGCGCCGTCTCTTCCTGCCGAGATGGTTACCGCGGCCCCCGAGCAGGCACAGGTTGATCCTGCACTAGGCAGCCTGGCTTCTTCTCCAGCTCCGTCTTCCCCGGCTCGTCCCCCTCCTCAGGTCAAGGAGCCTGAAGCTGAAGAAAGTCTAGCTGGCCCGGCTGCTAGGGCCGCTGGGCCAGTTTCTCCTGATCGGCGTCTCGTCTCGGCGGCTGGCGCGCCGGCTCTTCCCGAGGACGAGGTAATGGAGGAGGTCGGAGGGACTGCCCCAGCTTCTGTTGCTCCATTGCCTCTGGCGGACGCCTTCGCGCTCGCCGAGTCGAGCGTCCGGCAGGTCTTGGCTGCACTAGGGCGCGAGCG
This sequence comes from Neostapfia colusana, assembly GCA_030760725.1. NCBI lineage: Eukaryota > Viridiplantae > Streptophyta > Magnoliopsida > Poales > Poaceae > Neostapfia > Neostapfia colusana. The sequence goes on along the minus strand of JASWHV010000018.1, from coordinate 44,470,269 downwards.
GGAGGAGTATACGGTTGAACGGGAGCGCCTCCTCACCTGGGGGAACCTTTTGCGGGAGAGGACCACGAAGGTTAAGAGCGAGCTCGACTCCAGACGGGAGTTGCTCGACTTCCGGGAAACGCTCGTCGACCGGATGAAGCGGGCTGTTGATCGCATAGACACCTAGTCGCGGCGGATCAACAGGGAGGCCCTGGAGGCTCACACCCGGGCCGAAGAGAGCCTCCCAGCTGCTGTGGAAATACGGCAGCGGTTGGAGCGCCGCGAACTCGCCGTTGAGGAGCGGGAGCGTTCCGTGGCAGCTGAGGCAGAGAGGGTCGCCGCGAAGCTGGCTGCGGGCGAGGATGACCTCCGAGCTCGGATGGAGGAACTGGAGATTCTGAAGGCAGACCTCGACTTGAGGGATGAACAGGTCTCCCATGATCGCCGGGCGGTCTTGGACCGCGAGTTGACTGCCGGCTTCAGGGCCGCTGAGTTGGAGCGGCTAGCCGAGACCCTCCGCCTTCGGGAGAGTTCCTTGGCGTCCCAGGAGAAGGAATTCTCCGAGAGGAACCTGGAGGCTCTGCGGGCGGCCCGCCGCGAGGTGGAGGAACTCTCAGCCCTACGGTCCTCCGAGGCCCTTGCGGTCTCAGGCTTCGTGGATCGGGCAGGGTCCGCCCTGATCCCTCTTGGTTTCAGTCCGGTGAGGGCCGCAACTCCCGCATTGCAGGTGGCAGAGGTGATCCCTGCATTGGAGTCGATCGGCGCCAAGCTGGACAGACTCGATTCGGTGGTCGCCAGCGAGCTTGAAGCCGAGGGCCGCGGCTTGGCTTTAGAGGTCGCCTCGCATGTGCTGGCATGCTTCAAGAGCCGCGATCCCTCTTTCTCACTGGAGCCAGCAAGAGAGGGTCCAGCCGCGGAGCGGGAGGAAGCTGCCATGGCTGAAGTCGCGGATGTGGCCGCCCTTGTAGCAGCAAGGTTCCGGCGAGAGCCGGGTGATCCTTAGGACTTGCTTTTCCCTTTTTTATCGAGTCTGTAGTCCAGCTCAAGGAGCCTTGCTTAAATTGACTCTCTTGGATACTTGTGTCTGTGATGCTTTTCCCTCCTTCTTGGCTTTGCCTGGCTGAGTCCTTAGCTCCGCAAGGTACTCAGAGGTCATTTCCAATCTCGGAGCTTCGCTCAGACACCCCCCCGGGTCCTAACTATGTTAGGGGCCCCCGGAGGTCTCCGAACCTCGCCCTATGGGGGGGGCCCAAATCTGTCGGCCACGTGGTGGGTCCGGAGCTCCTCCTTAAGAGACGGGAGCTCCGGTCATGTTGGACACGTAGGGCTTTCGGAGCCCTCCCGCTGAGGGGGGAGGTCCGGTTCCTGCCTGCCACGTGGCGAGCCCGGAGCCCTCAAGGAAGGAGTTCCGGGCCTGCTGGACACGCGGGGCCCCCGGACCCTGCCCCTCTGGGGGGGCAGGTCCCGGTCCTTCCAGTCCCAGGCCGGTGTAGCTGGTAGCCCCTTTCCCCCCGCTTCATGCAGTCCCTGTTGCCGTAACCTGAAGGTCCTGCACACAGGTAGAGGAAACGTAATTCTCCTCGGGGGGTCCTCCCCTCCTGTCTCCTAGTCTTATCTATCTTATGGTCCTGGCCCGCTATACGGGGCTTGGGCAATTCTGTGCACGAGGCGCCGGAGCTCCGGCTCCCTCCGGGGTCCGGGTACGGCCGTCCGATCCCTAGTACCGGGCCATGCGTTGGGGAAGCAGGGTGCACGCGCTTTGGGTTCATGACCAGGCAAAGCGGACGTACTCCCCTGGACCTCCGGAGAGCAGGATGCGCATGCTTTGGGCTCTGGGCCGGCTAAGCTGGACACGCACCCTGGACCCCCCATGCACAACGCTGGCCTTTCCTGGAGGTGACCAACTGACACCGCAACACCTGACTGGGGGAGGCCCGAGAGACTCACTCAGCCATCGGCAGGTGCCTCAAGCGCAGCCGCCTTTGGGAGGATAGCAAATGCCGACTATGGATGAGCGCAGGAGAGGGGGAGCTAGACGTATGATGAACGTACAGAGATAGTGTGATCATAAAAATTAATGCATAATTTAAATGAGCGCATGAGAAGGAGCTAAGTAGAACATGTCTCTGTATTCGCGCCCATAGGTGAAATTCTGGCTGTTCGTGGGGGCAATGTTCCGCCTCGTCTACAAGGGAAGCAAGACTCTACGCGCTTAGGGTCGGAACCAGGCTAAACTGGACGTAGTCCTGTACCGTCCCTTGAGACTTAGCTACCCCAAGCTCTGTTCCTAAGTTCTATGGGGTCTATTACAGAAGTGAATAACCCTGTTCTACCGATGCTCAGTAAGTAGGACTTACAGTGTTGCTCCATGGCAAGGATTTTTGGGAATGGATCCCACTCTCGGTTGAAAGGCATGTGTACCTGGGGCGGCAGCTTTCATGATTCGGAAGGGACCTTCCCTGCTGGGGGAGAGCTTATGGGTCCTTCTTGGAATATAGCGTGCCGCTTCACCAGGCTGCCTTCTTGCGGGCCCCCGTCGCGTCTGGTTCTTTGGCAGTAGTGCTTAGAGCATTAGCCGAGACCGTGCGTTGTGGGGTGTTCCCTGCAAGCCGAGTCTTGTCAAAGTTGTTGTCTTCACGCTGGATCAGGTCCTGCGTGGCTTCTCTCCGGGACCCCCGGGGAGTTCTCCCCTTCTGGCTAAGGCCTCCAAGGGGTAGGTGGACCCGGGCTCGCCTTGGATGACCTAAGGCGTCTCCACCTTCTGGCAAGGCCTTCAAGGGGTTGACGGACCCTAGGCGGCCCCCGAGAGGTATGTTCGAGGCACGGAGGTGTGCCGCAGCTGGCTAACACCTTGGCCCGTCACCGTCAGAACTGGAGTCCTCACCGTCATGCACTGTCTTTATGACACGCTGAGGCTCCTGGAACCCCACTTGGTGGGCAGCGGTGACTGGGGCATCGGCCTTCTGTTTGCCATCCCTCTGAGGGTAGGGCGGTGCTTCAGCCCTCTGCTGTCTTCCATTACGGAAGCGCTCTGCGAGCCTCTGGATCTCCCAGCACTCGGCAGCTGTATGGTTGCAGGTGCCATGCACGGGGCATAGCCCGCCCTGGCCACTGTCTGGGGCGGTGATTGCCGCTGCCTCTTGTCGGGGCGCGGCCCCCGAGCTCCGCTGGTTGTCGCAGCTGCGGTGACGGGGGCCGTGAATGGTGGCTTCATCTTTCCACTCCCCCAGTTCTTGGTCTTCTTGCCACCCCCATAGGCAGCAGCCCCGGACCCGGGCTGCCCTCCTGACTCGGAGGTCGGTAGTGCGTGCCAGTTCCGCCCTTCGGCTGCCCTGGCGCACTTATCCGCCAGGCTGAAGAGCTCCGAGACGTCGCGGACCTCTCTGGTCGCGAGCTTCTCGAGCATTTTCTCGTCCTGGACACCCTGTCGGAACGCCACCACAACAGAGGCGCTTTGGATATGTGGGATGGTGTTGCGCACCTGAGAGAACCGCTGGATGAAAGAGCGCAGCGACTCCCCAGGTTGTTGCTTGACAGCGTGGAGATCGAGCTCCGTGCCAGGACGGGTGTAGGAGCTGCCGGAGTTGGCGACGAACTGCCGGCAGAGCTCACCCCAGGAGGTTATGGACCCCTGGGGTAGATTCATGAGCCAGGACCGGGCTGGGCCGGTCAAGGCGACGGGAAAGTAGTTGGCCATGACAGTCTCAACGCCTCCTGCAGCAAGTACGGCGGTGGAGTAGATCTGGAGGAACTCCGCCGGGTTGACGCTTCCGTCGTACTTCTCGGGCAAGTGCGGGTGAAACTTGCGCGGCCACCTTGCGAAGCGAAGGTGGGGCGCAAGGGCCGCACATCCTGCACCTGCTGCTGTAGGTACTGGTGCTGCGAGCAGGTGGTTCACACCTGGCAGCACGTATCCCGGCATGGGTAAGGCTGCACCGTAGGCCGGGGCCACTACTTGCGGCGCATATGGTGGTGGCATATGTTGCGCAGCATATGCCTGAGGCGGGGCTCGCATGGCGAAGGCCTGCCCTTCCGGTTGTGTCGAGGCCGATGACATGCTGTCGCCTGCCTCATGGTTGCGACGCCTCTCTCGATGTCGCTCGAGGTACACTCGGGCGTCCTGCCCCAAGTGGCACCGCTCCAGTTCCCTTCGCAGGTCCGTCGACAGGAGCCTGGAGGAGCTGGAATCCGCCGTTAGCCCGTCAACCGTGGGTGTGCGCGTCAGCGACACAGCTGGTTGCCCTGGGCGCCGCCCTCACCGAAACCGAGGGTTCGCGGCGGCGACGACGAGGCGGTCCACCTCACGGACCCATTGCTGGGTTGCTGAATGGGGCGCATCCCCTGCAGGTGGGTTGCGCAGCAGCGCCCTTGCTGCAGCTAGCGCACCTCCATGGTGTACGCTCAGCGCTGCAGAAGACCTTACGCTGGTCGGGGCCTGCATAGCCGGAGTCGGCGTTGCCGGAGTCGGCTGCTGGCTACCCGCTTGTGCCGACACACTCCGTCCTGAGTGCGTCGACATGTACTCTCCGCTGGTCACGGTTCGCCGTGAATGCGGAGGAGGAGAGCTTGCCGCTGAAGGGAGCTTGGTCATCTTCGTTGGCGGAAACTCGTCGCGCTAGGGGAAAAGCCCCCTACCTGGCGCGCCAAATGTCGAAGTGTGCGATCGACACTTCCCCCGGGCCTGCACTGGGCAGCCCGCGGAGGTTCTTTTTTCGGAGGGGCTAGTTCCTAGCGGAGAGCTTGCGCGAATGGACGAGTTAGTGAGAGCTTGACACGGGAAGTTTTACGTGGTTCAGGCCGCCGGAGCGTAAAACCCTACGTCCACGGCGAGCTATGGAGCTTGCTGTATTGCTTGCTGCTCAGGGCCGGGGCCTGAGCTTGGGGGTGAGTTACAGCTTGAGAGTGTATGGCTAGCGTATGAGTTGCAGAATGCGAACCCTTGCTATCGACGCCTACCCGAGCCTTTTATAGTCCAAGGCTCGGGCGGCTTACAAGGGAAGCCGGGACCCGACAGGTGGTCCCGGGGAGATATTCTATTATCTACTGTATCTGTAGTTATGCCGGTGGTTGCCTTCGGTCGAAGGCTTCTGAGTCTTCATTTTGCCGCCCTGCCCATGCCGCGCACTAGTCATAGTGGTTGATGACGGCGCAGGCGGCATGGGATGTCTTGTCGCGGCGTTTATTTCCTGGCAGGTTCTGACACCACACGCCAGTCTGTGATGCGACTGGGCGCAACGGCACCTGACAGACGCGTGCTCCGCGTCTCCGCGTCTTGGGAAGACGCGGGCCTTGAATACCTTGTACGGGCAAGGTGAGGGGCGCCTTTACGCCTGCTGCCTACCGCCCGGGGGCAGACAGCACCGTTCCTCCAGCTACGTGGCAGGTCCGGAGCTCTTCTCTGAGGAGAGGGAGGTCCGGCCCCGCTGGACGCGTGGCGCCTTCGGACCTCTCTCCCGCGGAGGGGGAGGTCCGAATTCTGCATGCCACGTGGTGGGCCCGGAGCTCACCTCTGAGGAGAGGGAGGTCCGGCCTCGCTGGACGCGTGGCTTCTTCGGACCTCTCTCCCACGGAGGGGGAGGTCCGGCTTCTGTATGCCACGTGTCGGGCCCGGAGCTCTCCTCTGAGGAGAGGGAGGTCCGGCCCCGCCAGACGCGTGGCGCCTTCGGAGCTCTCCCTGCGGAGAAGGGCGAGCACCTTAGGCATTTTACCCTGTGCGCGGGGGTACCCCATATTTCAGGTACCGACAACGCCTACTCGGGATTCCATCAGATCCCTATGTCTAGAGAAGATGAAGAGCACACCTCCTTCATCACAGTTGTCAAAGTGTGTGGTCGACACTTCCCCCGGACCTGCTCTGGGCAGCCCCCGGAGGTTCTTTTTCGGAGGGGCTAGTCGCTTGCGAAGAGCTTAAGCGTAGGGACGAATTAGGGAGGAGCTTGACACGGCGAGTTTTACGTGGTTCGGGCCGCCGGAGCATAAAACCCTACGTCCACGGTGAGCTGAGGTGCTCGCTGTATTGCTTGTTGCTCAGAACCGGAGTCCTGAGCTTGAGGATGAGTTATGCCTAGGGTGTGAGTTGCTGGAGTGTGAACCCTTGCTAACGTCGCCTACCCGAGCCTTTTATAGTCCAAGGCTCGTGTGGCTTACAAGGGGGGCCCGGGACCCAACAGGTGGTCCCGGGGAGATTGCCTGCCGACTATCGTATCTGCAGTTATGTCGGTAGTTGTCTCTGGCGAAGGCTTCTGAGTGTTCGTCTTGCCGCCCTGCCCATGCCGCATGCTAGTCGTAGTGGTTGATGACGGCGGGAGCGGCAGGGGATGTCTTGTCGCTGTGTTTATTGGCTGGCAGGTTCTGACACCGTGCGCCAGTCTGTGATGCGACTAGGAGCAACGGCACCTGACAGAGGCGTGCTCCGCGTCTCCGCATCTTGGGAAGGCGCGAGCCTTGAATACCTTGTACGGGCATGGTATGGTACGTCTTTACGCCCGCTGTCTACCGCTCCGGGGCAGGCAGCGCCGTTCTGCTGGACACGTGGAGCCTTCGGAGCTCTCCCCTCGGAGGGGGGGAGGTCCGGCTTCTGCTAGCCATGTGGCGGGCCCGGAGCTCTCCTTTGAGGAGAGGGAGGTCCGGCCCCGCAGGACACGTGGAGCCTTCGGACCTCTCCCCGTGGAGGGGGGAGGTCCGGCTTCTGTCGGCCACGTGGCGGGCCCGGATCTCTCCTCTGAGGAGGGGGAGGTCCGCCCCACGGGATACGCGGCCCCTTCAGAGTCCTCCCCACGGAGGGGAGGTCTGGCTGCTGTTGGCCACGTGGCGGGCCCGGAGCTCTCCTCTGAGGAGAGGGAGGTTCGGCCACGCTGGACACATGGCGCCTTTGGAGCTCTCCCTGAGGAGAAGGGCGAGATCCTTAGGCATTTTCCCCTGTGCGTGGGGGTACCCCATATCGTGGGAACTGACAGTGGCCCCCGGGCCCATCTCGGGGGCGATAGCGAGCCCGAGGTGGGGCCTCCGTCTCTTCTGTTCTGCGCACTTTCTCCAAGTCCCGCATTGACCGCTGCCAGAGCACGAACAGTCGCGGGATCGTGGGAGCGTGTGCCCACTTGATGGTTGCTTTTACTGCGGCGGTTCCCAAGACTGCCACTTCTGCACGTTGCGGCGCTTTCTTCGGGAACCGCCGGAGTGCCTTGCCGGCTTGTCTTCTTGGGAGTCTGACTCCTTGACCCACTGCTTCAGCTGGGTGGCTTGGGCCCACCTGTCATCGGCGCTCGGTCTTGGAGCCGATGCGGTTGCCGATGCAGCGTATTCGAAGAGTTTCGAATCGCTTGGAATTGCATCTGGGAAGTTTTAAAAGGGGATCTTACCCGCATTGCGGCTTCCCTTCGCACTTCGCAGCGCTTTTCCTTGGACTCTTGTGCCTTTGTCTTCTTGTCTTTGAGCCCTCGCCATGGCTTCTAACCCGCCCCCAGAGAAGAAACACACTCGATCTCCTCCAGTGGTGACATCTGTGCCAAGCCGGGGATCCAGGGTTCCTGCACCTCCTGCTTCTGGAGATGGCACTCCTTCCGGTGGCGACACGAAGAGGTCCCGGGCTGATCATAACGACGGGACCCCTCTTAAGCGACAACAGGCCGAAGGTTCCCAGACGTCGCGCCCTCCTTCCTTAAGTGGTGGAGTTCCTGGGGAACCTGCTGATGCGCCGAGGGAAGCTTCTGGAGCGTCCCCTGCTCTGTCAGTCCAGACGACTACGGAGCGGCCGTCACCGACGACGGCAGTCTCTGGGGATCCTATCCCGGCTCGGAAGTTGGGGTTCAGGGCCCGCTGGAGTGTTCGCGCTTCTCGGCCGTCCCCGGCTGGTGGGGAGTCTGCGCCGTTGTGCTCGGAAACAGGGACAGCTGCCGTGGCCCCCAAGCCAGCGCGAGTTTCTCCTGTTCCGGTGTGCCCGGATTCCACGGCAGCGTCATCTCCTCCTGCCGAGACGGCTGCTGCGGCCCCCAAGCCAGCGCAGGTCGACCCTATACCAGGTGGCCCGGCTTCTATTTCAGCGTCAACTTTCCCCACTCGTCTCTCTCCACGGGCTGAGGAGCCAGAAGTTAGTGGTAGTTCGGCGGGTCCGGCTGTCGAAGTCCCGGTGCCAGCTTCTCCTGACCGGCGTCTCATCCCGGTCCCTGGCGCATCGCCTTTTCTTGAGGATGATGTGATGAAGGAGGTTGGGAGTGCTGCTCCGGCCTTTGCTGCCCCACTGCCCCTGGCGGATGCCTTCGTGCTCGCCCAAGCGAGCGTACGGCAGGTCTTGGCCGCACTTGGTCGTGAGCGAGAGGAGCATACGGTTGAAAGGTATCGCCTCCTCATCTGGGGGAACCTTTTGCGGGAGCGGACCGCGGAGGTCAAGGGCGAGCTCGACTCCAGGCGGGAGTTGCTTGACTTCAGGGAAGCGCTCCTTGACCGGCAGAAGCGGACTGTTGACCGTTTGGACGCCGAAACGCGGCGGCTCCACCAGGAGGCCCTTGAGCCGGGACCCTTCCTTCTCACTGGAGCCAGCGAAAGACGGTCCTGCCGCGGAGCGGGAGGAGATGGCCAGGGCCGAAGTCGGGGATGTGGCCACCCTTGTAGCCTCTAGGTTCCAGCGCGAGCCAGGAGGCCCCTAGGACTCGCTTCTTTCTTTTTATCGAGTCTGTAGACCAGCTCATGGAGCCATGAATAAATAGACCCTCTTGAATGTTTGTGCCTGTGATGCTTTTTTTCTTCCTCATGGTTTTGCCTGGCCGAGCCCTTAGCTCCGCAAGGTACTCAGAGGCCTTCACCAATCCCGAAGCTCTGCACAGACTCCTTCCCCGGGCCCTAACTGTATTAAGGGCCCCGGAGGTCTCCGGAGCTCGCCCCATGAGGATGGGGAGGTCCGGATCTGCCGGCCGCGTGGCGGGTCCGGAGCCCCCTCTGAGGAAGCGGGAGCTCTGGCCCTGCTGGACACGTGGGGCCTTCGGAGCCCCCCCCAGAGGGGGAGGTCCGGCTTCTACCGGCCACATGGCGGGTCCGAAGACCCCCCCCCTGAGGAGGCGGGAGCTTCGGCCCTGCTGGACACATGGGGCCTTCGGGCCTCGCCCCTGTTGAAGGGGCGGAACCCGGACCTTCCGGTCCTGTGCTGGAGTAGACGATAGCTCCTTGCCCCCCGCCTCATGCAGCCCCCGTTGCTGTAACCTGGAGGTCCTGCACATAGATAGAGGAAACGTAATTCTCCTCGGGGGGTCCTCCCCTCCCCGTCTCTTAGTCTTATTCGGCTTACGGTCCTAGTCCGATATACGTGGCTTGGTCAATTCTGTGCGTGAAGCACCGGGGCTCCGGCTCCCTCCAAGTCCCGGGTACGACCGTCCGATCCCTAGTACCGGACCGTGCGCCGGGGAAGCAGAGTGCACATGCTTTGGGTTCAGAACTAGGCAAAGTGGCTGTACTCCCCTGGACCTCCGGAGGGCAGGGTGCGCACGCTTTTGGGTTCAGAGCCGGCTAAGCGGGATACGCACCCTGGACCCCCCTTGCACGGCGCAGGCCTTTCCTGGAGGTGACCAACTGGCACCGCAACACCTGACTCGGGGAGGCCCAAGAGGCCCACCCGGCCGTCGGCAGGTGCCTCAAGCACAACCGCCTTCGGTAGGATAGCAAATGCTGACTATGGATGAGCACGGGAGAGAGGGAGCTAAATGTACGGTGAGCATACATAGAGAGTGCGATCATAAAAATTAATGTGTAATTTAAATGAGCACATGAGAGAGAGAGCAAAGTAGAACAGGTTTTTGTGTAAATACCCATAGGGGAAGTCTGGCTGTACATGGGGGCAACGACCCACCTCGTTAAGAAGGGAAGCAAGACTCTACTCGCTTAGGGTCAGAACCGGGCTAAGCTGGACGTAGTCCTGGACCGTCCCCTGAGACTTAGCTGCCCCAAGCGCTGTTCCTAGACTCTATGGGATTTATTACAGAAGGGTATGGTCCTGTTCTACTAACGCTCAGGGGGTAGGACTTACAGTGTTGTTCCATGCCAAGGGTTTGGGAGCGGATCCCATACTCGGTTGAAAGGCATGTGTACCTGGGGCGGCAACTTTCGTGACTCGGAAGGGACCTTCCCGGCTGGGGGAGAGTTTATAGGTCCTTCGCGGGAAAGTGTGCGCCGCGGCACCAGGTTGCCTTCCTGCAGGTCCCTGACGTGTTTGGTCCTTTGGCGCTAGTGCTAGAGCACCAGCCGAGACCGTGCGTTGTGGGGTGTCACCTGCGGCCGAGCCTCGTCGACGAGGTCGTCATCTTCACGCTGGATCAGGTCCCGCGCGGCTTCTCCTGGGCGCCCCGGGAAGCTCTCTCCTTCTGGCTAAGGCCTTCAAGGGGTAGGAGAACCCAGACTCTTCTTGGGAGTCCCAAGGCGTCTTTCCCCTTCTGGCTAAGGCCTTCAAGAGGTTGACAGACCCTGGGCGGCCCCCAGGAGGTACGATCGAGGCACAAAGGCGTGCTCTCGGGTGGAGCTGGCCCGGTTCTGCACCGTAGGGGCTGGTGCTTGGGCTGCTGCGACTACTCGGAGCTTCTCCAAGGTTGACGCCGCAGCAGTGCAGCCTCCACTGACTTTTCGGGGTAGCCACAGTTGGCTACCGCCCCGGCTCGTCATCACCAGAGCTGGAGTCCTCACCGTTGTGCACCGTCTTTATGACGTGCTGAGGATCCTGAAACCCCACCTGGTGGCCGACGCTGACTGCAGCGTCGACCTTCTGCTTACCCTTCCTCTGAGGGAGGGGCAGAGCATCAGCTCTCTGCTGCCTCCCTTTGCGGAAGCGCTCTGCGAGCCTCTGGATATCCTAACACTCAGCAGCAGTATGATTACTGGTGCCATGCACGGGGCATAGCTCGCCCTGGTCACCATCTGGGGCTGGTGACTGCCGCTGCCTTTTGTCGTGGCGTGGCCCCCGAGCTCCACTTGGTGCCGCTGCTGCGGCAATAGGAGCCGCGACCGATGACTTCATCTTGCCACTCCCCCGGTTCTTGGCTTTCTTGCTGCCTCCATAAGAAGCAGCGCCAGATCCGGGCTGTCCTCTTGACTCGGAGGCTGGCAGTGAGTGCCAGTTCCGCCCCTCGGCTGCTCTGGCGCACTTGTCTGCCAGGCTGAAGAGCTCGGAGACATCGCGGACCTCTCTAGTCGCGAGTTTCTCAAGCATCTTCTCGTCCCGGACACCCTGCCAGAATGCCACCACAACAGAAGCACTTTGAATGTGCGGGATGGTGTTGCGTACCTGGGAGAACCGCTGGATGAAGGAGCGCAGTGATTCCCCAGGTTGTTGCTTGATGGTGTGGAGGTCAAGCTCCGTGCCAGGACGGGTGTAGGAACTGCTGAAGTTGGCGATGAACTGCCGGCAGAGCTCTCCCCAAGAAGTTATGGAACCCTGGGGGAGGTTCATGAGCCAAGACCGGGCTTGGCCGGTCAAGGCGACGGGGAAGTAGTTGGCCATGACGGCCTCATCCCCTCCTGCGGCAAGTACGGCGGTGGAGTAGATCTGGAGAAACTCCGCCGGGTTGACGCTGCCGTCGTACTTCTCGGGCAGGTGCGGCCGAAACTTGCGCGGTCACCTCGCGAAGCAAAGGTGGGGCGCCAGGGACGCACATCCTGCTCCTGTTGCTGCAGGCGTTGGTGTCGCGAACGCTTGGTTCGCCGCTGGCACAGTGTACCCCGGTATGGGCAAGGCCGCGCCATAGACCGGGGACGCCGTTTGCAGGGCATATGGCTGTGGCATATTCTGCGCGGCGTATGCCTGGGGCAGAGGTCGCGTGGCGAAGGTCTGCGCCTCAGGCTGGGTCGAGGCGGACGTCATGCTGTCGCCAGCCTCTTGGTTGCGACGCCTTTCTCAACGTCGCTCGAGGTACACCCGGGCATCCTAGCCCAAGTGGCACCGTTCCATCTCTGTCCTCAGGTCCGTCGACTGAAGCCTGGTGGAGCTGGAATCCGCCGTCTGCCCGTCAACCGTTGGCGTGCGCGTCAGCGACACAGCCGGTTGGCCGGAGCGTCGTCCCCACCGAAGTCGAGGGTTTGCGGCGGCGACGACGAGACGGTCTACCTCGCGAATCCACTGCTGGGTCGCTGCCTGAGGCGCGTTCCCAGCAGGCGGATTGTGCAGTAGCGCTCTTGCTGCAGCTAGCGCACCCCCGTGGGGAACGCTCAGCGCTGCAGAAGATCTCACGCTGGTTGGAGCCTGCATTGCCGGAGTCGGCATTGCCGGAGTCGGCTGCTGGCTTCCAGCTTGCGCCGACACACTCTGTCCTGAGTGCGTCGACACGTATTCCCCGCTGGTCACGGTTCGCCGTGAACGCGGGGGAGGAGAGCTCGCCGCTGAAGGAAGCTTGGTCATCTTCGTCGGCAGAAACTCGTCGCGCAAGGGAAAAGCCCCCCTACCTGGCACGCCAAATGTCGAAGTGTGTGGTCGACACTTCCCCCGGATCTGCTCTAGGCAGCCCGCGGAGGTTCTTTTTCGGAGGGGCTAGTCGCTTGCGGAGAGCTTAAGCGTAGGGACGAATTAGGGAGGAGCTTGACACGGCGAGTTTTATGTGGTTCGGGCCGCCGGAGCGTAAAATCCTACGTCCACGACGAGCTGAGGTGCTCGCTGTATTGCTTGTTGCTCAGAACCGGAGTCCTGAGCTTGAGGATGAGTTATGCCTAGGGTGTAAGTTGCTGGAGTGCGAACCCTTGCTAAAGTCGCCTACCGAGCCTTTTATAGTCCAAGGCTCGTGTGGCTTACAAGGGGGGCCCGGGACCCGACAGGTGGTCCCGGGGACATTGCCTGCCGACTATCGTATCCACAGTTATGTCGGTAGTTGTCTCTGGCGAAGGCTTCTGAGTCTTCGTCTTGCCGCCCTGCCCATGCCGCATGCTAGTCGTAGTGGTTGATGACGGCGGGAGCGGCAGGGGATGTCTTGTCGCTGTGTTTATTAGCTGGCAGGTTCTGACACCGCGCGCCAGTCTGTGATGCGACTGGGCGCAACGGCACCTGACAGAGGCGTGCTCCGCGTCTTTGGAAGGCGCGGGCCTTGAATACCTTGTACGGGCATGGTATGGTACGTCTTTAAGCCCGCTGCCTACCGCTCGGGGGCAGGCAGCGCCGTTCTGCTGGACACGTGGCGGGCCTGGAGCTCTCCTCTGAGGAGAGGGAGGTCCAGCCCCGCAGGACACGTGGAGCCTTCGGACCTCTCCCCGCGGAGGGGGGAGGTCCGACTTCTTTTGGCCACGTGGCGGGCCCGGAGCTCTCCTCTGAGGAGGGGGAGGTCCGGCCCCGCGGGATACGCGGCCCCTTCAGAGTCCTCCCCACGGAGGGGAGGTCTGGCTGCTGTTGGACACATGGCGGGCCCGGAGCTCTCCTCTGAGGAGAGGGAGGTCCGGCCCCGCTGGACATGTGGCGCCTTCGGAGCTCTCCCTGCGGAGAAGGGCGAGATCCTTAGGCATTTTCCCCTGTGAGCGGGGGTACCCCATATCGCGGGTACCGACAACAGTAGACGGTCTGTACTGTTATGTCTCTATGCCTTATGGCCTAAAGAATGCTCTTCCCACCTTTGTACGTGCAATGCACAAAACCTTCGGGGAGTTAATAAGAGACTTAGTTGAGGTGTATGTCGATGACATCATTGTTAAGGTCAGGCAGAGTTCATCCCTACTAGAAAACCTGGCCTTAGTCTTTGACAAACTGCGCTCTACGCGCACCAAGCTGAACCCCGACAAGTGTGTGTTCGGCGTATCCTCTGGAAAACTCTTAGGATTCCTGGTCTCACACCGAGGAATTGAGGCTAACCCAGAGAAGATAAAGGCCATCGACTTGATGTGGCCCCCCGCCCGCATCAAAGAAGTCCAGAAACTCACGGAATCCTAACCGCGCTGGGTCGGTTTATACCGAGGTTAGCAGAGCAAGCGCTCCCCTTCTTTAAGCTCCTGCGCAAATCCGGCCCATTTGCTTGGACCGACGAAGCAGAGGAAGCTTTCCATGAGTTGAAGCAACTCCTGACGACCCTACCCATCATGGTTGCCCCCGAGCCCGAAGAGCATTTGTTGCTCTACATCGCGGCGACAACTGAAGTGGAGAGTATGGTCCTCTTCGCAGAGCGGCCGGACCTCTCGTCGCCAAAGCCTGCTCCGGTAGCAGGAGACAGGCGCCAGGAAACCCCAGAGGTCCAATACGGCCTCCCGGACCTCCAAGACAACCCCCTGGAGGTCCAAGACGGACCCCCGGACCTCCATCACAACCTCCCAGAGGACCAACGGGACCTCCCGGAGGTCCAACGGAACCTCTCGGAAGTCCAACGGGATCTCCCGGAGCTCCCGGAAAATCAGCGGGACCTCCCGGAGGTCCAAGGCGGCTTGGGAGCCTTCGAGTCTCAGCTCCCGGCAGCCTCCCTGGACCCACCCACCTCCGGTAGGCCTGAGCCAATGGATGAAGACATCTCTGGCCTGGGAGGGAGGGTCCGGACCATCCAGAGGCTTGTCTACTACTTCCAAGCCCACCGGGTCTCGGTGGTCATCTGGAGGTCCACAAGCTGCTGTATGCAGTGCTCGTGGCGTCCAGGAAGCTCCGCCATTACTTCCAAGCCCACCGGGTCTTGGTGGTCACCTCCTATCCACTGAAGGCTATCCTTCACAGCCCCCACGCGACTAGCAATGTCGCTAATGGGCAGCGGAGCTGGTGGAGTTTGAGCTGGACTTCCTTCCTCATCATGCAGTCAAGAGCCAAGCACTGGCTGACTTCGTGGCTGAGTGGACGCCAACGAAGGCGGACCCAGGGGGCCACGAAGACGGTGAACCAAAGCACCGAGCTCCGGCCTTCACCGGGCCTCACTGGACGCTCTTCTTCGACGGCTCCTCGTGAAAGCAGGGGGCCGGTGCTGGCGTACTGCTTCTCATGCCATCGGGGGAGCAGTTTGGGTATATGGTGCGTCTCAATTTCAAGGCAACCAACAACATGGCAGAGTATGAAGCACTCATCTTTGGCCTAAAGACAACCCTGTCTCTGGGTGCTCGCCAGTTGTTGGCACAGGGCGACTCCCAGCTAGTTATCAAGCAAGTTAAGGGTGAATGCTCCTGCAATGACCCACAGCTAGCTGCTTACCTGCTCCACGTGCAGATGTTGGAGAAAGACTTCCTCGCCTTGGACCTGCGCCACGTACCGCGCACTGGCAATGCCGCTGCTGACGACCTCTCAACGAAGGCCTCCACCGGAGTCCCTGTGCCCGAAGGAGTCTTCGAGAGGACGTTGCTGCGGCCCACAGCCCGGCCTGCCGAGCCGGGCGAAGGGGGCTGGACCAGCACCTCGAAGCTGGCGGTCCCGGCAGCCCTGCAGCCATGGACACCGCCAAGGATCATAAGCGTCACTGGGGACTCCGTGCAACCCAGCGCTCAAGATCCAGAAGCTCAAGTCAGACCCGATGCATGGATGACGGAGATCCGGGACTACTTGAAAGATAACATCCTCCCTGATGAACGTTTATCCGCTGAATGGATCGTGCGCATGGCTAAGAGATACGCGCTGGTAGAAGGGGATCTCTACCGGCGTGGCGCCAACCACGTCCTATTGCGGTGCATAACCCAGGGGGAAGGCTGCGACTTGCTCGCTGAGATCCATGGAGGCGAATGTGGGAATCACTCTTCTTCACGCACGCTTGTCGGTAAAGCCTTCCGGCATGGATTCTACTGGCCAACAACACTCCAGGATGCTGTCAAGCTGGTCGAGAGCTGCAAGGCGTGCCAGTTCCACGCCAAGCAGATCCATACACCGGCTCAAGTGGTATAGATGATCCCGTCCTCATGGCCGTTTGCCGTATGGGGGTTGGACATCCTGGGACCATTCACCTGAGCCGTCGGGGGATTCCGGTACCTCTATGTCGCCATCAACAAGTTCACCAAGTGGCCGGAAGCCACATCAGTCGTCACGATCAACAAGCAATCCGCAGTAAAGTTCATCAAGTCGATTGTCTGCCGGTTCAGGGTCCCGAACAGAATCATCAGCGACAACGGGACCCAGTTCACCAGCGCAGCGTTCCAAGACTACTGCGAAGACCTCGACATCTAGGTGTGCTATGCCTCTGTTGCTCACCCAAAGAGCAATGGGCAAGTCGAGAGGGCCAACGCCGAGATTCTTCGGGGCCTCAAGACTCGCATCTATGCCAGCCTGAAGAAACATGGTGCCAATTGGGTGGATGAGCTTCCGAGCACACTATGGGCTAACCAGACATCCCAGAGCCGGGCCACCGGAGAGACACCCTTCTTCATGGTGTATGGGGCCGAAGTTGTGCTTCCCCCAAAGATCACCATGAAGTCTCACCGTGTCCGAGCTTACGACGAAGCCGCGCAGGACAACCTCCGGCGTGGAGACATCGACCGAGGACGGGGACCCGCTCCCGCACCCTTGGAACATATAGCATCTCCGTAAGTTCTATCCCTAGGGCAATAGTAGGACAACCTCTTCCTTTTGTAATAGATTCCATAGAGCCCAGGAACAGCGCTTGGAGCCGCTAAGTCCCAGGGGACGGTCCAGGACTACGTTCAGCTTTGCCTGGTTCCGACCCTAAGCGCGTAGAGTCTTGCTTCCCTTTTTAATGGAACGGGTCGTGGCCTCCATGTTTAGCCTGCATTCCTCCTATGGAAATTTATATGAAAAGAAACATGTCCTACTTTGCCTTTCCCTTGTGCTCATTTAAATTACGTATTAAATTTTTATGACCGCACTTCCGGCGTATGCTCACCATGCGCTCAGCTCCCTCTTCTCATTCTCACCTCTAGTCGGCATTTGCTGCCCTACCGAAGGCGGTTGCGTTGGAGGTACCTGCCAATGGCCAGGGGGCCCCGAGCTCCCGGCTCTTCGTGCACGGTAGTCCCCAAGCACCGTACAAGTGGATGGGGACCGTAAGCCAAATAAGACTACGAGATAGGGAAGGGGGAGCCCCCAAGGAGAATTACGTTTCCCTTACTTGTGTGCAGGACCTCTCGGCCTCAGCTCCCCGCAGGAGTATGGTAGGAGCACCCAACCAATGGGACACACCTACCAGGGGGCCGCTACGGGATCGCGCAAGACCGGAACTCCAAGGTAAGACCGAAGAATCCGGACCTCGCCACCTCCGCAGGGGCGAGCCCCGAAGGCCCCACGTGTCCAGCGGGGCCGGACCTCCCTCTCCTCAGGGGGGGTGCTGCGGGTCCGCCACGTAGCCGGCAGAAAACGGACCTCCCCCCCTGGGGGGAGAGCTCCGAAGGCTCCACGTGTCCCGTGGGGCCGGACCTCCCTCTCCTCAGAGGAGAGCTCCGGGCCTGCCACGTGGCTAGCAGGTCCGGACCTCCCCATTCTCATGGGGCGGGTCCTGGAGACCTCCGGGGCCCTTAATACAGTAAGGACCTGGGGAAGGTGTCTGTGCAAAGCTTCGAGATTGGTCAAGGCCTCTGGGTACCTTGCGGATCTAAGGGCTCGTCCAGGCAAAACCAAGAAGAAGACTAAAGCACATAGACGCATAAGATAACAAGAGTCTATTCACACAAGGCTCCATGAGCTGGGCTATAGACTCAACAAAAATAAAAAAGAAGGAGAAGGAGGTACAGGGCCTTTTAGCCACGGGGGCGGATGCCTAAGAGTCCTCGGACTCCTGTTGGAACCTAGAGGCCACAAGGGCGGCCACGTCCTTGACCTCGGCCCTGGCAGCTTCCTCCCGCTCGGCGACAGGCCCTAGACGGACTGGCTCCAAAGAGAAGGAAGGGTCTTGGCTCTGGAAGCATGCCAGCACATGCGTAGCGACCTCCTTCGCCAGGCCCCGTCCCTCCACCTCAAGTTCATCGGCGATCACCGCTTCGAGCCGACCCAGCTTGCCGCCGATGGACTCAAGCGCCGGGATTGCCTCGGACACCTCCTGTGCTGGAGCCTCCGTCCGCACCGGGCTGAAACCAAGTGGAACCAAGGCGGACCCCGCCTCGGTAATAAAGCCCCAGACCGCCTGGGCCTTGGCAGACCGCGAAGACTGGAGCTTCTCTACCTCTTGGTGAGCCGCCAGCTCGCGATCCAACGCCGCCTAGCGCTCCCGGGAGGATTGCTCCTCCCTCGCAGCGGCAGCCGACTCGCGGAGCTCCAGCTCCTCAGCCCGAGCCCTCAGCTCGCGCTCTCTGGCCTTCAGCCGTGCAGCAATCTTCTCCTCCTCAGCCGCCACAGCACGTTCCCGATCGGCGACGGCGCACTCTCGACAAACTACCTGCAGCTGCAACTCCTCCGCGGCAGCAGAGCGCGCCTCGGCCTTGGCTTCAACCTGGGCCAGGGCTTCGCGGTAGGAAGCGTGGAGCCGCCGGGTCTCTGAGTCCAGGCGGCTGACGGCTTTCTTCTGAGCGTCGAGCAGAGCACCATTGGCCTCAAGTCTCGACTGCCTCGAGTCAAGCTCCACCTTAGCCTCCTGGGTTCGCTGCTGCAGGAGGTGCTCCCAGCTAAGAAGGCGTTCTCTCTCTACAGCCAGCGCCCCCTGCTCCCGCTCAAAGGTGGCCTGGAACTGTCGGGCGCCGGTCTGGATACGCCCCAGGGCATCCCACATG
The DNA here is from genome assembly GCA_030760725.1 of Neostapfia colusana. Taxonomy (NCBI): domain Eukaryota; kingdom Viridiplantae; phylum Streptophyta; class Magnoliopsida; order Poales; family Poaceae; genus Neostapfia; species Neostapfia colusana. The sequence continues at coordinate 44,451,732 of JASWHV010000018.1, read as the reverse complement.
GGCGCCGGGACAGCGGGGACAGGAGTCGTGCCCCTGACCTCCCCTGTCGCGTCTATAACCGGTAGAGGTGCTGGTGCCTCAGCAACCGGAGCAAGACGCTGCCCTGAGGGAGCCAGGGAGCCAGCAACTGCACCTACAGCGGCCCTTCCAGCCTCAGCACCGGACTTCTGGGCTGGTGAAGGAGGGCGAACAGGTGCTGCCGCAGCCACCGCAGAGGATGAACCCGCCGGCACAAAAGAAGCCCCCGCCGACTTGTGGGCCGTTGGAACCACCGCGGCTCCCAGATGCTGTGGCGCGGAGCTTCCGCCAACTGGAGATGGCCGGGTAATAGGCCCGCCCCTGGCAGCCGGTCGGTCCCTGCAGGAAAAGAAAGCTCTCAGGCTAAGAGAGGAGAAGAGAACGCTAAGCCTACAAGCCAGAAAGAGCAACACTTACTGGGCGACATGAGCGCTCCAACGGGCTTGTAGCCCCGGCCTCTGGGTCGCAGTTGAACCGCCAGGACCTGCGGCCTGGACGGTCGCGGGCTGTGGCGTCTGGACCCCCGGTACACTCCCCGGCGTCGCCCCACCGGCGTCCATCCTAGAAGCCCCTCCACCTGAGGAAGGATGGCGGGAACGCTTGGGGTTCTTTGGACTGCCGCTGTCCGGGAAGAGACCCGCTGGAGTGGGACACCCGGGGTCTCTTTGGGTCGCCACTCGATGGACCAGCGCCTCCGAAAGATGGGTGCAAGGGTGCACCGCCCCCCTGACTCGGCGCAGGTGACGCCCTCGGAGGAGACCGGGCGCGTTTCTTCTCTGGCTGCCCGGGGGCCGGCTCCTTCCCCTTCCCCTTGTTGGCGGCTTGAGTTCAGCCGGCCCTTGGGGCGGGTTGGGCAGCGACAGACGCCTCGCGCTCCGATCCAAAGCGCTCGGTCCCCAGGATTGAGATGCCCCGGAAGGTATCCCCAACCTTACAGATGGCGATCCCGATGTTGTCGAGGTTCAGCATCTTCCGCAGTAGCTCTGACCTCCTCTGCGGCTCTAAGAAGAGGGGAGTGGCAGAGGATGGGAAGGCGGGGTTGCCACTGGGTTGAAGTCGCCGCTCACCTTTCCCACCATCTCGTACAACTCCTCATCGGAAGGATCAGAGCCGAGACCCCTCTCCAACCTGGTACAGTCCTGCTCACCAGTGTAGTACCATGCCGGGCGACTGCGCTGCTGCAAGGGCGCAATACGGCGCGACATGAAATCCATTAGCACCATCAGGGACGTTAGCCCCTCGTTAGCCAAGAACCGGATCCACTCCAAGACCGGTGCGTACTCCTGCTCCAGCTCTGGGACCTCCTCCCAGAAGCGACGCTCGGTGGTTGGGCCAGCGGTTGGGAGCTACAGGCGATCATGCTCGTCGGTCTGCACGATCACCCAGCTCTCCCTCCAGTTTTCCCACCTCGATGCACTGAAAGGTAGAAGGTACCCAGATATCTTTGGGTCCTTGCAGCGATGCTGGAAATAGTACGCTCCCATCCGGGTCTTCGAGCCACGCCCGGTCGTCCCCAACACGAAGAAGTAGCGGAAGAGCGTCACTGAAGCGTGCACCCCCACAAACATCTCACGGAAATGGACGAAGACAGTGGCCATTGTGAAGGAGTTGGGAGAAAGGTGGTGGAGCTGGAGACCATACGTCTCCAGCAATGTGACGAAGAAGGAAGAAATTGGTGGGACGAACCCCGCCAGGGCGTAGGCAGTAAAGAAGACCATCTCCCCCTTTTCCAGGAGTAGGGGGAGAGATCCCCAGCGGAGCCGGCATTTCTGTTCCTCCGTGTGTCAGCCCAGCAGCCTGCGCACTGGTCCAAGCTTGGCGGAACGAACAAGACGCGTCGGGAGCAGGTTGGAAGCCATGGTGGGGGAGAGCTCAAGGACAGGAAGACAAAGGCGCAAGAGTTCAAGGAAGGTGCAATCGCTGGGAAGTGCGAAGGGAAGCCGTGATGCGGGTAAGATCCCCTTTTAAAACTTCCCAAGTGCGATTCGAAGCGATTCAAAACTCTTCGAATACACCGCATGGGCAACCGCTTCGGCTCCAAGACCGAGAGCCAATGACAGGTGGACCCAAGTCATCCAGCTGAAGCGGTGGGTCAAGAAGTCAGTCTCCCAAGGAGACGAGCCGGCAAGGCGCTTCGGCGGTTCCCGAAGAAAGCGCCGCAACATGCATAAGTGGCAGCCTTGGGAACCGCCGCAGTAAAAGCAACCATCAAGTGGGCGCACGCTCCCACGATCCCGCGACTGTTCGTGCTCTGGCAACGGTCAATGCGGGACTTAGAGAAAGTGCGCGGAACGGAAGAGACGGAGGCCCCACCTCAGGCTCGCTATCTCCCCCGAGATGGGCCCGGGGCCACTGTCGGTACCCTCGATATGGGGTACCCCCGCGCACAAGGGAAATTGCCTAAGGATCTTGCCCTTCTCCGCAGGGAGAGCTCCGAAGGCGTCACGTGTCCAGCGGGGCCGGACCTCCCTCTCCTTAGAGGAGAGCTCCGGACCCGCCTCGTGGCCAGCAGCAGCCGAACCTCCCCCCTCCACGGGGAGAGCACCGAAGGTGCCACGTGTCCAGTGGGGCCGGACCTCCCTCTCCTCAGAGGAAAGCTCCGGGCCTGCCACGTGGCCGGTAGAAGCCGGATCTCCCCCCTCCGCGGGGAGAGCTCCGAAGGAGCCACGCGTCCCGCGGGGCCGGACCTCCCTCTCCTTAGAGGAGAGCTCCGGGCCCGCCACGTGGCCAGCAGGACAATGCTGCCTGCCCCCGCGTGGTAGGCAGCAGGCGTAAAGACACACCATACCTTGCCCGTACAAGGTATTCAAGGCCCGCGCCTTCCCAAGACGCGGAGACGCGGAGCACGCCTCTGTCAGGTGCCGTTGCACCCAGTCACATCACAGACTGGCGCACCGTGTCAGGGCCTGTCCGCCAATAAACACTGCGACAAGACATCCCCTGCCGCCCCTGCCGTCATCAACCACTGCGACTAGCTTGCGGCATGGGAAAGGCGGCAGAACGAAGACTCGGAAGCCTTCGCCAGAGACAACTACCGGCATAACTGCAGATACGGTAGTCGGCAAGAAATCTCCCCGGGACCACCTGTCGGGTCCCGGGCCCCCCCTTGTAAGCCGCTCGAGCCTTGGACTATAAAAGGCTCGGGTAGGCAACGTTAGCAAGGGTTCGAACTCTGTGAACTCGCATCCTAGGCATTACTCACCCTCAAGCTCAGGACTCCGGTTCTGAGCAACAAGCAATACAGCGAGCACCTCCGCTCACCGCGGACATAGGGTTTTACGCTCCGGCGGCCCGAACCACGTAAAACTCGCTGTGTCAAGCTTCTCCCTCACTCATCCCTAATGCTTAAGCTCTCCGTAATTGACTAGCCCCTCCGAAAAAGAACCTCCGCGGGCTGCCCAGAGCAGGTCCGGGGGAAGTGTCAACCACACACTTCGACAGCGCTCATCTTCTTCTTGGCTTGGCCTGGCCGAGTCCTTAGCTCCGCAAGGTACTCAGAGGTCTCCACCAATCTTGAAGTCTTGCACAGACACCTTCCTTGGGTCCTTATTGAGTTAAGGGCCCCAGGGATCTTTGGAGCTCGCCCCGTGAGAACGGGGAGGTCCAGATCTGCCGACCATGTGGCGGGCCCGGAGCTCCCCTCCGAGAAGATGGAGGTCCGACCCCGCCGGACACGTGGAGCCTTAGAGTTCGCCCCTGCGGAGGGGGCAAGGCCCGGCTCTACCGGCCACATGGCGGGCCCGGAACTACCCTCTGAGGAGAGGGGAGGTCTCGCCCCGCCGGACACGTGGGGCCTTCGGGGCTCGCTCCTGCGGAAGGGGCAAGACCCGGATCCTCCGGTCTTGCGCTGGAGTAGTCGATAGTTCTGGCCCTCCCCTATGCGGTTCCCGAAGCTAAAACCTGAAGGTCCTGCACATAGGTAGAGGAAGCGTAATTCTCCTTGAGGGCTTTCCCTTCCCCGTCTCCTAGTCTTATTTGGCTTACGGTCCTGGTCCGGTATACGGGGCTTGGGAAATTCTGTGCACGAGGCGCCGGGGTTCCGGCTCGCTCCGAGGTCAGGGTACGATCATCCGGCCCCTAGTACCGGACCTAACGCCGGGGAGGCAAAGTGTACAGGCTTTCGGTATGGAACCAGGCAAAGCGGCTGTACTCCCCTAGACCTCCAAAGGACAGGGCGCGCACGCTTTGGGTCAGAACCGGCAAAGCAGGCTACGCACCCTAGAGCCCCCATGCACAGCGCAATCCTTTCCTGGAGGTGACCAACTGGCACCGCAACACCTGACTGGGGGAGGCCCAAAAGGTCCCCTGGCCATCGGTAGGTGCCTCAAGCGCAACCGCCTTCGGTAGGATAGCAAATGCTGACTATGGATGAGAACGAGAAAGGGGAGCTAAATGTACGGTGAGCATATGGAAAGTGCGGTCATAGAAATTAATGCGTAATTTAAATGAGCACATAAGTAAGAGCGTGGTAGAACAGGTTTCCATGTAAATGCCCATAGGAGGAAGGCTGGCTAAACATGGAGGCAACGACCCGCCTCATTAAGAAGGGAAGCAAGACTCTATGCGCTTGGGGTCGGAACCAAGCCAAGATGAACGTAGTCCTGGACCGTCCCCTGAGGCTTAGCTGCTCCGAGCGCTGTTCCTGGAGCCTATGGGATCTATTACAGAAAGGAAAAGGCCTGTTCTACTAATGCTCTGGGGATAGGACTTACTGTGATGTTCCATGTTCCAAGGGTTCGGGAGCGGATCCCATCCTTGGTGGAGAGGAGTATGTACCTGGGGCGGCAACTTTTGTGACTCGGAAGGGACCTTCCCGGCTGGGGGAGAGTTTATAGGTCCTTCGCGGGAAAGTGTGCGCCGCGGCACAAGGTCGCCTTCTTGTAGCTCCCAGACATGCTTGGTCCTTTGGCGCTAGCACTGGAGCACCAGCCGGGACCGTGCATTGTGGAGTGTTGCTTGTAATCGTGCCTCGTCGACGAGGTCGATATCTGCATGCCGGAGCTGGTCCTGCGTGGCTTCTCCCGGGAGCCCCGGGGTACCTTCCTCTATTGGCTCAGGCAGGCAAGAGGTAGGCGGACCCGGACTCTTCTTGTGGGACCCAGGATGTCTTCTTCCATTGGCTCAGGCCGACAGTAGGCCGACGGATCCTGGGCGTCCCCGGGAGGTGAGGCTGAGGCACGGAGACGTGCGCTCGGGTGGAGCTGGCCCGGTTCTGCACCGCCGGGGGCTGGTTCTTGGGCTGCTGCAATTGCTTGGAGATTTTCCAAGGCTGATACTGCAGCAGTGCAGTCTCCACAGATCTTTTGGGGCAGTCGTAGTGGGCTACCGCCCTGACTCGTCGTCACTGGAGCTGGAGTCCTCATAGTTGTGTACCGCCTTCACGGCGCGCTGAGGCTCTTGGAACTCCACTTGGTGGTCGACGTTGTCTTCGGTATCGACCTTCTGCTTGCCCTCCCTCTGACGGAAGGGAGGGGCGTCAGCACGCGGTTGCTTTCCCTTGCGGAAGCGCTCCGCGAGCTTCTGAATCTCCCGACACTCAGCAGCTGTATGGCTGCTGGTGTTGTGCACGGGGCACTGCTCGCCTTGGTCACCATCTGAAGCTGGTGACCGTCGCTGCCTCTTGTCGGGGCGTGGCCCCCGAGCTCCACTGGGTGCTGATGCTGCAGCAACGGGAGCTGCGGTTGGTGGCTTCATCTTTCCACCGCCCCGGTTCTTGATCTTCCTGCTGCTTCCATGGGAAGCAACGCCAGATCCGGGCTGTCCTCCTGATTCGGAGGCTGGCTGTGAGTGCCAATTCCTCCCTTCTGCTGCCCTGGCGCACTTGTCCGCCAGGCCGATGAGCTTTGAGACGTTGCAAACCTCTCTGGTCGCGAGCTTCTCGAGCATCTTCGTATCTCGTACACTCTGCCGGAACGCCACCACCACAGTAGCATTCTGGATGTGCGGGATGGTGTTCCGTACCTAGGAGAACCACTGGATGAAGGAGCGCAGCGTCTCTCCAGGTTGTTTTGGATGGCATGGAGGTCAAGCTCCGTGCCAGGCCGGGTGTAGGAGCTGCCGAAGTTCCCAGTAAACTGCCGGCATAGCTCTCCCCAGGAGGTTATGGAACCCTGGGGGAGATTGATGAGCCAAGACCGAGCTGGGCCGGTCAAGGCGACTGTCGAAGTGTGTGGTCGACACTTCCCCTGGACCTGCTCTGGGCAGCCCGCAGAGGTTGTTTTTCGGAGGGGCTAGTCGCTTGCGGAGAGCTTAAGCGTAAGGGACGAGTGAGGGAGGAGCTTGACACGGCGAGTTTTACGTGGTTCGGGCCGCCGGAGCGTAAAACCCTACGTCCACGGTGAGCTGAGGTGCTCGCTGTATTGCTCGTTGCTCAGAACCGGAGTCCTGAGCCTGAGGGTGAGTTATGTCTGGGGTGTGAGTTGCTGGAGAGCGAACCCTTGCTAACGTTGCCTACCCGAGCCTTTTATAGTCTAAGGCTCGTGTGGCTTACAAGGGGGGCCTGGGACCCGACAGGTGGTCCCGGGGCGATTTCCTGCCGACTATTGTATCCGCAGTTATGTTAGTTGTTGTCTCTGACGAAGGCTTCCGAGCCTTCGTTCTGCCACCCTGCCCATGCCGCAAGCTAGTCGCAGTGGTTGATGACGGCGGGGGCGGCAGGGGATGTCTTGTCGCTGTGTTTATTGGCTGGCAGGTTCTGACACTGCGCGCCAGTCTGCGATGCGACTAGGCACAACGGCACCTGACAGAGGCGTGCTCCGCGTCTCCGCATCTTGGGAAGGCGCGGGCCTTGAATACCTTGTACGGGCAAGGTATGGTGCGTCTTTACGCCCGCTGCCTACTGCGCGGGGGCAGGCAGTGCTGTTCTGCTGGACACGTGACAGGCCAGGAGCTCTCCTCTGAGGAGAGGGAGGTCCGGCCCCGCAGGACACGTGGAGCCTTCGGACCTCTCCCCGCGGAGGGGGGAGGTCCGGCTTCTGTCAGCCACGTGGCGGGCCCGGAGCTCTCCTCTGAGGAGGGGGAGGTCCGGCCCCGCGGGACACGTGGCGCCTTCGGAGCCCTCCCCATGAAGGGGAGGTCTGGCTGCTGTTGGCCACGTGGCGGGCCCGGAGCTCTCCTCTGAGGAGAGGGAGGTCCGGCCCCGCTGGACACGTGGCGCCTTCAGAGCTCTCCCTGCGGAGAAGGGCGAGATCCTTAGGCATTTTCCCCTGTGCGCGGGGGTACCCCATATCGCGGGTACCAACAGTGGTCCCCAGGCCCATCTCGGGGGAGATAGCGAGCCCGAGGTGGGGCCTCCGTCTCTCCTGCTCTGCGCACTTTCTCTAAGTCCCGCATTGACCGCTGCCGGAGCACGAACAGTCGCGGGATCGTGGGAGTGTGCGCCCACTTGATGGTTGCTTTTACTACGGCGGTTCCCAAGGCTGCCACTCCTGCATGTTGCGGCGCTTTCTTCGGGAACCGCCGTGGCACCATGCCAGCTCGTCTTCTTGGGTGACTGACTCCTTGACCCACTGCTTCAGCTGGACGGCTTGGGTCCACCTGTCATCGGCGCTCGGTCTTGGAGCCGATGCGGTTGCCCATGCATTGTATTTGAAGGGTTTCGAATCACTTCGAATCGTTCCTGGAAAGATTTAAAAGGGGATCTTACCCGTATCGTGGCTTCCCTTCGCACTTCCTAGCGCTCGCTCTTTCCTTGAACTCTTGCGCCTTTGTCTTCCTGTCCTTGAGCTCTCCCCCGCCATGGCTTCCAACCTGCTCCCGACGCGTCTCGTTTGTTCCGTCGAGCTCGGGCCAGTGCGCAGGCTGCTGGGCTGGCACACGGAGGAACAGAAACGCCGGCTCCGCTGGGGATCTCTCCCCCTGCTCCTAGAAAAGGGGGAGATGGTCTTCTTTACTGCCTACGCCCTGGTGGGGTTCGTCCCGCCAATTTCCTCCTTCTTCGTCACATTGCTGGAGACGTACGATCTCCAGCTCCACCACCTCTCTCCCAACTCCTTCACAATGGCCGCTGTCTTCATCCATTTCTGTGAGATGTTTGTGGGGGTGCACGCTTCGGTGACGCTCTTTCGCTACTTCTTCGTGTTGCGGACGACCGGGCGCGGCTCGAAGACCCAGATGGGGGCGTACTATTTCCAGCATCGCTGCAAGGACCCAAAGGAATCTGGGTACCTTCTTCCTTTCAGTGTGTCGAGGTGGGAAAACTGGAGGGAGAGCTGGGTGGTCGTGCAGACCGACGAGCACGATCACCTGCAGCTCCCGACCGCTGGCCCAACCACCGAGCGTCGCTTCTGGGAGGAGGTCCCAGAGTTGGAGCAGGAGTACGCACCGGTCTTGGAGCGGATCCGGTTCTTGGCCAACGAGAGGCTAACGTCCCTGATGGTGCTGATGGATTTCATGTCGCGTCGTATTGCGCCCTTGCAGCAGCGCAGTCGCCCAGCGTGGTACTACACTGGTGAGCAGGACTGTACCAGGTTGGAGAGGAGTCCCGGCTCTGACCCTTCTGACGAGGAGCTGTACGAGATGGTGGGCAAGGTGAGCGGCGACTTCATCCCCAGTGGCGACCCCGCCCTCCCGTCCTCTGCCACTCTCCTCTTCTTAGAGCCGTAGAGGAGGTCAGAGCTACTGCGGAAGATGCCGAACCTCAACGACATCGGGATCACCGTCTGACAGGTTGGGGATGCCTTCCGGGGCATCTCGATCCCAGGAACCGAGCGCTCCGGATCGGGGCGCGAGGCGTCTGTCGCTGCCCAACCCGTCCCAAGAGCCGGCGGAACTCAAGCCGCTGACAAGGGGAAGGGGAAGGAGCCGGCCCCCTGGCATCCGGAGAAGAAACGCGCCCGGTCTTCTCCGAGGGCGCCGCCTGCGCCGAGTCAGGGAGCCGGAGCACCCTTGCACCCATCTCCCGGGGGTGCTGGTCCATCGAGTGGCAACCCGAAGAGACCCCGGGTGTCCCACTCCAGCGGGTCTCTTCCCGGACAGCGGCAGTCCGAAGAACCCCAAGCGTCTCGTCATCCTTCCTCAGGCGGAGGGGCTTCTAGGACGGACGCTGGTGGGGCGACGCCGGGGAGTGTGCCGGGGGTCCAGACGCCACAGCCCATGAACGTTCCAGCCGCAGGTCCTGGCGGTTCAACTGCGACCCAGAGGCCGGGGATACAAGCCCGTTGGAGCGCTCATGTCGCCCAGTAAGTGTTGCTCCTTCTGGCTTGTAGGAGTAGCGTTCTTGTCCCCTCTCTTAGCCTGAGAGCTTTCTTTTCTTGCAGGGACCGACCTGCTGCCGGGGGCGGGCCTCTTACCCGGCCATCTCCAATTGGCGGAGGCTCCACGCCACAACATCTGGGAACCGCGGTGGTTCCAGTGGCCCCCAAGTCGATGGGGGCTTCTTTTGTGCTGGCGAGTTCGCCCTCCGCGGTGGCTGCAGCCGCACCTGTATGCCCTCCTTCACCAGCACGGAAGTCCGGTCCTGAGGCTGGAAGGGCCGCTGTAGGTGCAGCTGCTGGCTCCCTGGCTACCTCAGGACAGCGTCTTGCTCCAGTTGCTGAGGCACCAGCACCTCCGCCGGTCTTAGACGCGACAGGGGGGGTCAGGGGCACGACTCCTGTCCCCTCTGTCCCGGCGCCCATGTGGGATGCCCTGGGGCGTGTCCAGACCAGCGCCCGACAGTTCCAGGCCGCCTTTGAGCGGGAGCGGGGGACACTGGCCGGAGAGAGGGAACGCCTTCTTAGCTGGGAGCATCTCCTGCAGCAGCGGACCCAGGAGGCTAGGGCGGAGCTTGACTCGAGGCAGTCAAGACTTGAGGCCATGAGTGCTCTGCTTGACACTCAGAAGAAAGCCATCAGCCGCCTGGAGTCAGAGATCCGGCGGCTTCGCTTCCTACCGCGAGGCCCTGGCCTATGTTGAAGCCAAGGCCGAGGCGCGCTCTGCCGCCGAGGAGGAGTTGCGGCTGCAGGTAGCTCGTCGAGAGTGCGCCGTCGCTGATCGGGAACGTGCTGCAGCGGCCGAGGAGGAGAAGATCGCCGCACGGCTGAAGGCCACAGAGGGCGAGCTGAGGGCTCGGACCGAGGAGCTGGAGCTCCGTGAGTCGGCTGCTGCTGCGAGGGAGGAGCAATTCTCTCGGGAACGCCAGGCGGCATTGGATCGCGAGCTGGTGGCTCGCCAAGAGGTAGAGAAGCTCCAGTCTTCGCGGTCTACCGAGGCCCAGGCAGTCTGGGGCTTTATTGCCGAGGCGGGGTCCGCCTTGGCTCCTCTTGGTTTCAGCCCGGTGCGGATGGAGGCTCCGGCGCAGGAGATGTCCGAGGCAATCCCGGCACTTGAGTCCATCGGCGGCAAGCTGGGCCGGCTCGAAGCGGTGATCGCCGACGAGCTTGAGGTGGAAGGACGGGGCCTGGTGAAGGAGGTCGCTACGCACGTACTGGCGTGCTTCCGTTCCAAGACCCTTCCTTCTCTCTAGAGCCAGTCCGTCTAGGACCCGTTGCCGAGCAGGAGGAAGCTGCCAGGGCCGAGGTCGAGGACGTGGCCACCCTTGTGGCCTCTAGGTTCCAACGGGAGTCCGGGGACTCTTAGGCATCTGCCCCCGTGGCCACAAGGCCCTGTACCTCCTTTTTTATTTTTGTTGAGTCTGTAACCAAGCTCATGGAGCCTTGTATGAACAGACTCTTGTTCTTTTCTGTGTCTGCGTGCTTTAGTGTTCTTCTTGGTTTTACCTGGCCGAGTCCTTAGCTCCGCAAGGTACTCAGAGGCCTTGACCAATCTCAGAGCTCTGCACAGACACCTTCCCCGGGTCCTTACTGTATTAAGGGCCCCGGAGGTCTCCGGGACCCGCCCCATGAGAATGGGGAGGTCCGGGCCGGTTAGCCACGTGGTGGGCCCGGAGCTCTCCTCTGAGGAGAGGGAGGTCCGCGGGACACATGGAGCCTTCGGACCTTTCCCCACGGAGGGGGGGAGGTCCGGCTTCTGTAGACCACGTGGCGGGCCTGGAGCTCCCCCCTGAGGAGAGGGAGGTCCGGCCCCGCTGGACACGTGGGACCTTTAGGTATCGCCCCTGCGGAAATGGCGAGATCTGGATGCTTCGGTCTTACGTTGGAGTTCCGGTCTTGCGCGATCCCGTAGCGGCCCCCTGGTAGGTGTGTCCCATTGGTTGGATGTACCTACCATACTCCTACGGGGAGCTGAGGCCGAGAGGTCCTGCACACAAGTAAGGGAAACGTAATTCTCCTTGGGGGCTCCCCCTCCTCTATCTCATAGTCTTATTTGGCTTACGGTCCCCATCCACTTATATGGTGCTTGGGGACTACCGTGCGCGAAGTGCCGGGAGCTCGGGGCCCCTCTGGCCATCGGCAGGTACCTCCAACGCAACCGCCTTTGGTAGGGCAGCAAATGCCGACTAGAGGTGAGAATGAGAAGAGGGAGCTGAGCGCATGGTGAGCATATGCCAGAAGTGCAGTCATAAAAATTTAATACGTAATTTAAATGAGCACTAAGGAAGAGCAAAGTAGGACAGGTTTCTTTTTATATAAATTTCCATAGGAGGAAGGCAGGCTAAACATGGAGGCCACGACCCGCCCCATTAAGAAGGGAAGCAAGACTCTACGCGCTTGGGGTCGGAACCAGGCAAAGCTGAACGTAGTCCTGGACCGTCCCCTGAGGCTTAGCTGCTCCGAGCACTGTTCCTGGACTCTATGGAATCTATTACAAAAAGAAGAGACTGTCCTATTATTGCTCTAGGGGTAGAACTTACAGAGGTGTTCTATATTCCAAGGGTTCAAGAGTGGGTCCCTGTCCTCGGTGGAAAGGCGTACGCACCCAGGACGACACACTTTTGTGACTCAGAAGGGACCTTCCCAACTAGGGGAGAGTTTGTGGGTCCCTTCGCGAGAAAGTATGCGCCGCAGCACCAGGTCGCCTTCCTACAGCTCCCGGGCACGCACAGACCTCTGGTGGTAGCGGCGGAGCGCTTGTCTGTACCGTGCGTTACGGAGTGCTGCATGCAATCGGACCTTGTCGACGAGGTCGATTTCTCCACGCCGGAGGTTGTCCTGCGCGGCTTCGTCGTAAGCTCGGACACGGTGAGACTTCATGGTGATCTCTAGGGGAAGCACAGCTTCGGCCCCATACACCATGAAGAAGGGTGTCTCTCCGGTGGCCCGAATCTGGGATGTCCGGTTCACCCATAGTGTGCTCGGAAGCTCATCCACCCAATTGGCACCATGTTTCTTCAGGCTGGCATATGTGCGGGTCTTGAGGCTGTCGGTACCTGAGATATGGGGTACCCCCGCGCACAAGGTAAAATGCCTAAGGTGCTCGCCCTTCTCCGCAGGGAGAGCTCCGAAGGCGCCACACGTCCGGCGGGGCCGGACCTCCCTCTCCTCAGAGGAGAGCTCCGGGCCCGCCACGGGGCATGCAGAAGCCGGACCTCCCCCTCCGCGGGAGAGAGTTCCGAAGACGCCACGCGTCCAGCGGGGCCGGACCTCCCTCTCCGCAGAGGAGAGCTCCGGGCCCGCCACGTGGCATACAGAAGCTGGACCTCCCCCTCCGCGGGGAGAGGTCCGGAGGCTCCACGTGCCCCGCAGCCCGTACCCTTCCCGCCTCAGAGAAGGGCTCCGGACCCGCCATGTGGCCAGAAGAACGATGCTGCCTGCCCCCGAGCGGTAGGCAGCGGGCGTAAAGGCGCCCCACACCTTGCCCGTACAAGGTATTCAAGGCCCGCGTATTCCCAAGACGCGGAAACGCGGAGCACGCGTCTGTGAGGTGCCGTTGCGCCCAGTCGCATCACAGGCTGGCGCGCGGTGTCAGAACCTGCCAGCTAAAAAACGCTGCGACATGACATCCCATGCCTCCTCCACCGTCATCCACCACTACGACTAGCGTGCGGCATGGGCAGGGCGGCAAGATGAAGACTCAGAAGCCTTCGACCAGAGGCAACTACCGGCGTAACTACAGATACGATAGATAACGGACAATCTTCCCGGGACCACCTGTCGGGTCCCGGCTCCCCTTGTAAGCCGCCCGAGTCTTGGACTATAAAAGGCTCGGGTAGGCGTCGATAGCAAGGGTTCGAATTTTGCAACTCACACGCTAGCCATACACTCTCAAGCTGTAACTCACCCCCAAGCTCAGGCCCCCCGGCCCTGAGCAGCAAGCAATACAGCGAGCTCCATAGCTCGCCGTGGACGTAGGGTTTTACGCTCCGGCGGCCTGAACCACGTAAAACTCCCCGTGTCAAGCTCTCACTCACTCGTCCATCTGCGCAAGCTCTCCGCTAGGAACTAGCCCCTCCGAAAAAAGAACCTCCGCGGGCTGCCCAGTGCAGGCCCGGGGGAAGTGTCGACCGAACACTTCGACATTTGGCGCGCCAGGTAGGGGCTTTTCCCCTAGCGCGACGAGTTTCCGCCGACGAAGATGACCAAGCTCCCTTCAGCGGCAAACTCTCCCCCCACGTTCGCGGCAAACCGTGACCAGGGGAAAGTACATGATGACACACTCAGGACGGAGTGTGACAGGGCAAGCTGGGAGCCAGCAACCGGCTCTGGCAGCGCCGACCCCGGCAATGCAGGCTCCATCCAGCGTCAGGCCTTCAGTAGCGCCGGGCGTACCCGGTGGGGGTGCGCTAGCCGCAGCAACGGCGCTACTGCGCAATCCGCCTGCTGGGGACGCGCCTCAGGCAGCGACCCAGCCGTGGATTCGCAAGGTAGACCGTCTTGTCGTCGCCGCCGCAAACCATTGGCTTTGGCGGGGACGACGCTCCGACCAACCGGCTGTGTCGCTGACGCGCACGCCAACGGTTGACGGCCAGACGACGGGATTCCAGCTCCACCAAGCTTCCGTTGACGGACCTGAGGACAGAGCTGGAACGGTGCCACTTAGGCCAAGATGCCTGAGTGTTCCTCGAGCGGCGTCAAGAAAGGCGTCGCACTCAAGAGGCTGACGACAACATGACGTCGGCCTCAACCCAGCCTGGAGGGCAGACCTTCGCTACGCGAGCTCTGCCCCAGACATACGTCGCGCAGCATATGCCACCACCATATGCTCTGCAAACGGCGTCCCCGGTCTATGGAGCGATCTTGCCCATACCGGGGCACATTGTGCCAGCGGAGAACCAAGCGTTCACGGCACCGATACCTGCACTGGGAGCCAGCAACCGGCTCTGGCAGCGCCGACCCCGGCAATGTAGGCTCTGACCAGCGTCAGGCTTTCAGTAGCGCTAGGTGTACCTAGTGAGGGTGCGCTAGCCGCAGCAAAGAGCGGGCACCGGAGCGTATGCCCCCGGTTGCCGGGGCATGCGGTGCTCAGCGCGAACCAAGCGTTCACGGCATCAGAACCTGCGGCGACAGAAGCAGGGTGTGCGGCCCTCGCGCCCCGCCTTCGCTTCACAAAATGGCCGCGCAAGTTTCGACCGCTCTTGCCTGAGAAGTACGACGGGGCATGCGGAATTCCTCCAGATGCCGGGAAATCCAGAAGCCCGCGGAGCGCTTCCAGAAGGGGAAGCAGCCCCTAACTGATGCCCCACCCTATAGTCGAAGGGAGGGCAAGCAGAAGGTCGAGGCCATAGACGGCGACGACCGCCAGGTGGAGTTCCAGGAGCTCCCGCGCGCCGTAAAGGCAGTGCGCAGTCATGGGAGCTCCAGCTCCCGTGACGACAAGCACTGGAAGATGCCCTGTGACATCTTCGGCGGGTCCGCTGACCCCCTGTCCCAAAGCATGGCTAAGGCCTTGCGCCGAGCGGTAGCGTCGGTGGCTCCCCTTCCAAGTGCAGTACCGCACCTCAGGTGGATGGGAACCCTCATCAGCTTCAATGACACCGACTGTCCCAGGAACATGGCTGGGGCCGGCCAACTGCCGCTCGTGGTGGCCCTTACCATCGCCAATGTGAAGATGTACCACGTTTTGGTGGATGGTGGGGCTGGACTGAACCTCATCAGTCACGCAGCCTTCCAGAAGCTGCAGATCCCGATGGCCAAGCTCGCCCCATCAAGCCCGTTCTCAGGGGTAGGGCCGGGACAGGTCGTTCCCTACGGCCACAACAGCCTCTCGGTGACCTTTGAGGCACCGGACAGCTGCCGGACAGAGTACATTCTGTTCGACGTGGCCGAGATTGACCGCCCCTTCAATGCCATAATCGGTAGGCCAGCCCTGTACCGATTCATGGCAATAGCCCACTACGGCTACCTTGTCCTGAAAATGCCTACACCAACAGGCGTCCTCAAGGTTTGTGGAGACCGTGCTGCCGCAGTATTAGCCTTGGAAAGGCTTCGGGCGCTTACAGCAACTAGAGCGCCAGCCCTCGGCAGTACAGAACCAAACCAGCTCCACCTAAGTGCACGCCACCGTGCCTCTACCACCGCACCCCGTGTGCAACCCCTTGATGAGGACGACGTCTCCACAAGGTTCGTCCGAATCAGCGCCGATGCCACCCAGACCACCCGGGTAGCCGGGGGCCCGGGTAGTATATAGGAAGGCGCGCTCGTTGCCCCCCTCCGGCATGAGGTCGATGTGCTGCATGACAGCCGTCACCGAGGCCAGAGATCCCTAGGGGGTGATGGAGCACTACTTGAAGGTCTTTCCCGATGTCCAGCCGTCCGACGAGACGGAGAGTCCGCCGCTCCCGGCGCTTGGCAAACCGTGTTATTATCCCGAGGGTCAGCGAGAAGCTCTGGAAGCGCATCCACTACACCAGTCTCAATAAGGCAATGCCCTAAAAGACCTATTTTCTCTTTCTATGATAGAGCAAATAGTAGACTCGATACCAGGCTGTGATATGCTGCGCTTCCCAAATGCTTGCTAGGGCCCCCATCAGACCCCGGTGTCTGAAGTAGTTGAAGGGCGCCCCCTACCTGCTAATCCCGGCGTAAGCCGACTCGGCATGGCTAGGGGTCCCACGAATTTCTGGTTTTCTCGCAATGGCTTTAACCCCATACCACAGTAACCTGTTCCGCTACCAAGAAGCAAGCACCAGAAGACCAGACCTCGGATCCCCGACACAACCTCCCGGAGGACCAGCCGGACCTCCCGGGACGACAGCGGAGATTCCCGCAAGGTCCAAAGCAGCCTGAGGACCCCCGGGTGTCGGGCACCCGGCGGTCTCCCCAGGCTAAAAGCCATCCCCCTCAGATCCACGCGGCGGGCGATGCCGCCAAATGGGCGTCGGAGCTACTGGAGTTTAATCTAGGTTCCCTTTCCCATCATACAGACAGTAACAGAGCATTAGTTCACTTGTGGCTGAAGTAGACAAACGCTCAGGGGGCCACGAAGACGATGAAACAGGACCCTGAGCCCCGACCTTCACCAGGCCTTATCAAATGAAGTTCATCAACGGCTCCTCGCGAGAGCAGGGGGCCGATGCTAGCGTACTGTTCCTCACGCCATCGGGGGAGCAGTCTGGGTATGTGGCGCGTTTCAATTCCAAGGCAGCCAACAACATAGCAGAGTATGGGGTGCTCACCCTTCTCGTTAGTCGTTGGCTCAGGGCAATCCCTAGTCTGGTTATCAACCAAGACGGCAGAGACAGACCCCCTCGCTTTGGACCTGCACCACGTACCGCGCGCTAGCAAGGCCGCAGCTGACGACCTTTCAACGAGGGCCCCCACTGCCACCAGAGCCACTGTGCCTGAAGGGGGCCTCGAGAGGACGTTGCCGCGACCCACAGCCCGGCCCGCCGAGCCGGGCGAAGGGGGCTAGACCAGCACCTCGAAGCTGGCAGTCCCGGCGGCCATGAGCGCCGCCAAGGATCATAAGCATCACTGGGGACTCCGTGCAACCCAGCGCTCAAGATCCAGATGCTCAAGTCAGACCCGATGCATGGATCACGGAGGTCCGGGACTACTTGAAAGACAATATCCTCCCTGATGAACGTGTATCCGCTGAACGGATTGCGCGTATGGCTAAGAGACACATGGCGGTAGAGGGGGATCTCTACCGACGTGGCGCCAACCACATCCTATTGCGGTGCATAACCCAGGGAGAAGGCTGCGACTTGTTCGCTGAGATCCATGGAGGCAAATGAGGGAGTCATTCTTCCTCACGCACGCTTGTCGGTAAAGCCTTTCGGCATGGCTTCTACTAGCCGGCAACACTCCAGGATGCCGTCGAGCTGGTCGAGAGCTGCTAGGCGTGCCTGTTCCACGCCAAGCAGATCCATACACCGGCTTGGACGGTACAGATGATCCAGCCCGCATGGCCTTTTGCCGTGCTGGGGCTGGACATCCCGGGCCTGGGACCATTCCCCAGAACCGATGACAGGGACCCGCTCCCGAACCTTCGGGACACGGAACACCGCTGTAAGTTCTACCCCTAGAGCAACAATAGGGCAGGCCTTTCTTTTTGTAGTAATTTCCATAAAAGTCCGTGAACAGGGCTTGGAGCAACTAAGCCTCAGGGGACGGTCCAGGACTACGTTCAGCTTCGCCTGGTTCCGACCCCAAGCGCGTAGAGTCTTGCTTCCCTTGAGGTGGGTCGTGGCCTACATATGCGGCCCGCCTTCCCCCGTATGGAAATTTATATGAAAAGAAACCTACCCTACGTTGCTCTTCTTTGGTACTCATTTAATTTACTTGTTAAATTTTTATGATTACCCTACTAACGCGTGCTCACTATGCGTTCATCTCCCTCTTCTCATTTTCATCTTTAGTCGGAGTTTGCTGCAGATACGACTAAGGAATAGAGGGGGGAGCCCCTAGGGAGAATTACTTTTTCCTTACTTGTGTGCAGGACTTGTCAGCCTAGCTCCCCGCAGGAGTATGGTAGGCGCATCCACCCAATAGAACGCACCTACCAGGGGGCCGCTACGGGATCGCGGTAGGCCAAAAACCCTAAGGTAAGATCAAAAGGGCTAGCCCTCACAGGGGCGAGGTCCGAAGGCCCCACGTGTCCAGCAGGGCAAGACCTCCCACCCCTTTGAGGGGAGCTCTGGGACTGCCGCGTGGTCTACAGAAGTCGGACCTCCCCCCCTCTGCGGGGAGAGGCCCGGGGCCTCCACGTGCCCTGCGAGCCCGGACCTCCTCTCAGGCGGGAGCTCCGGGCCCGCCACGTGACCGACAGGCTTGGACCCCCCTCCGATCTCGTGAGGCGGGTCCTGGAGACCTCCGGAACCCTTAGTATACAGTGGGGACCCGGACAAGGTGTCTATGCAGAGCTTCGAGATTGGTCAAGGCCTCCGAGTCCTTGCGGAGCTAAGGGCTCGGTCAGGAAAGGCCAAGAAGAAGACTAGGGCATGCAGACACAGAAAGAAACAGGAGTCTGTCCATACAAGGGCTCCACGAGCTGGGCTACAGACTCAACAAAAATAAAAAAGGACACTTGTGGACACGAGGGTGGATGCCTAAGGGTCCTCGGACTCCCGATGAAACCTAGAGGCCACGAGGGCAGCTAAGTCCTCGACTTCGGCCCTGGCAGCTTCCTCCTGGTCGGCGATGGGTCCTAAACGGACCGGCCCCAGGGAAAAGGAAGGGTCTCGGCTAACGAAGCACGACAGAACGTGCATCGCAACCTCCTTCGCAAGGCCCCGACCTTCCGCTTCCAGCTTGTCGGCGATCACTGATTCGAGCCGACCTAGCTCGTCGGCGAGTGACTCAAGGGATGGGGCCGCTTCAGACACCGGCCGTGCTGGGGTCTCCACCTGCACAGGGCTAAAACCAAGAGGAGCCAAGGCGGATCCTGCCTTAGCAATGAAGCACCAGACCGCCTGGGCCTCGGCAGTCCGCAGGGACTGGAGCCTCTCTACCTCTTGGCGGCCCGCTAGCTCGCGATCCATCGCCGCCTGAAGCTCCTTGGAAGACTGCTCCTCCCTCACGGTGACAGCCGACTCACGGAGCTCCAACTCCTCAGTCCGAGCCCTTAGCTCCTCCACCTTGGCCCTCAGCCGAGCGGTGGTCTTCTCCTCCTCGTCCGCAGCAGCGCGTTCCCGATCAGCAACGGCATGCTCCCGACGGGCTACCTGCAGCTGCAACTCCTCCGCGGCGGTGGAACACTCCTTGGCTTTGGCTTCAGCTTTGGGCAGAGCCTCGCGGTAGGTGGCACGAACCCGCTGGGCCTCTAACTCCAAGCGGCTAATGGCCTTCTTCTGGGTGCCAAGCAGAGCACTCATGGCCTCAAGCCTTGACTGCCTTGAGTCGAGGTCCACCCGGGCCCGCTGCTGCCAGCTGAGAAGGTGTTCCCTCTCGCCGGCCAATGCCTTCCGCTCCTGCTCAAAGGCAGATTGGAGCTGCCGGGTGCTGGTCTGGGCACGCTCCATGGCGTCCCACACGGGCACCGGAGCAGGGGGAGCAGGAGTCGCGCCGCTGGACCCCCCGGACGAGTCCAAGACCGGCGGGAGCGCCGGCGCCTCGGCAGCTACGGGGGGGGGGGGGGGGGGGCGCTGTCCTAAGCAGGCCAGGGGGCCAGCAGGCACACCTACAGCGGCCCTCCCGGTCTCAAGACCTGGCTTCTGGGCCGGTGAAGGAGGGCGGGTAGGAGCAGATGCGGCCACTGCGGCCACCGCCCCAGTCAATTTGGGAGCTATGGGGACCGCCGCGGTCCCCAGGTGCCGAGGCGCGGAGCCCCCTCTGGTTGCAGGCGGCCGGATAAGAGGCCCGCCCCTGGCAGCCGGTCGGTCCCTGCAAAGAAGAAGAAGCCCTCAGAATAAAAGAAGAGGCAGGAGCTCTGCTCCTATAAGTCAGAAAGAATAACACTTACTGGGCGGCATGAGCGCTCCAGCGAGCTTGCAGCACTGGCCTCTGGGTTGTAGCTGAACTGCCAGGACCAGCGGCTAGAACGGTCGCGGAATGGGACGCCTGGACCTCCGGCGCGCTCGCCGGCGTCGCCCCACCAACATCCGTCCTGGGAGCCCCGCCGCTCGAGGGAGGATGGCGAGATACTTGGGCTGATTCGGACGGCTGCTGTCTAGGGAGAGACCCGCTGGGGACGGACACTCGGGACCTCTTCGGGTCGCCACCCGATGGACCAGCACCTCCGGGAGATGGAAGCAAGGTAGCTCCGGCACCCTGGCTTGGCACAGGCGGCACCCTCGGAGGAGACCGAGCGCGTTTTTTCTCTAGATGCCCGGGGGCCGGCTCTTTTCCTTTCCCTTTATCGGCGGCTTGGGTTCCGTCGGCTCTGGGGGAAGGTTTGGCAGCAGTGGATGCCTCATGCCCTGATCCGGAGTGCTCGGTTCCTGGAATGGTGATGCCCCGGAAGGCATCCCCGACCTGACGAACGGCAATCCCGATATCATCAAGGTTTGGCATCTTCCGCAGGAGCTCTGACCTCCTCTGAGGCTCCAAGAAGAGGGGGGTGGCAGCAGGCGGAAGGACGGGGACGCTGCTGGGAATGTAGTCACCGCTCACCTTGCTCACCATCTCCTCCAGCTCCTCGTCGGAAGGGACAGAGCCGGGGCCTCTCTCCAGCCTGGTACAGTCCTGCTCACCGGTGTAGTACCATGCTGGGCGGCTGCGTTGCTGCAAGGGAGCAATGCGGCATGACACAAAGTCCATCAGCACCATTAGAGACGTCAGCCCCTCGTTGGCCAAGAACCGGATCCGCTCCAAGACCGGAGTGTACTCCTGCTCCAGCTCAGGGATCTCCTCCCAGAAGCGGCGGTCGGTGGTTGGGCTGGCGGTTGGGAGTTGTAGGCGATCGTGCTCGTCAGTCTGCACTACCACCCAGCTCTCCCTCCAATTCTCCCACCTTGATGCGCTGAAGGGCAGGAGGTATCCGGAGACCTTGGGGTCTTTGCAGCGATGCTGGAAGTAATACGCCCCCATCTGAGTCTTTGAGCCGCGTCCGGTCGTACGCAGCACAAAGAAGTGGCGGAAGAGCGTCACGGAGGCGTGCACCCCCACGAACATCTCGCAGAAGTGGACAAAAACTGCCGCCATTGCGAGGGAGTTAGGGGAGAGATGGTGGAGCTGGAGACCGTATGTCTCCAGCAGGGTGACGAAGAAGGAAGAAATCGGCGGAACGAACCCCGCCAGAGCATAAGCGGTGAAGAAGACTATCTCCCCCTTTTCCAGGACCAGGGGGAGAAATCCTCGGTGAAGCCGATGCTTCTGCTCTTCCGAGCGCCAGCCCAGCAGCCTGCGCACCGGCCCGAGCTCGGAGGAGCGAACGAGGCGCGTCGGAAGCAAGTTGGAAGCCATAGCGAAAGAAGGCGCAAGGGCAGGAGAGCCGGGGCGCAAGAGTTCAAGGGAAGTACGAGCGCAATGCGAAGGGAAGCCGCGATGCGGGTGAGATCACCTTTTAAAACTTTCCAGGGATGGTTCGAGGTAATTCGAAAACCTCCGGAAACATCGCATCGGCGACCTCGCCGGCTCCGAGACTGGGCGCCAATGAAAGATGGGCCCAAGCCGCTTAACTAAAGCGGTGGGGTCAAGGAGTCAGTCTCCTGAGAAGACGAGCCGGCAAGGCACTTCGGCGGTTCCCGAAGAAAGCGCCGCAATGTGCGGAAGTGGCAGCCTTGGGAACCGCCGCAGTAAAAGCAATCATCAAGTGAGCGCACGCTCTCACGACCCCACGGCCGTTCGTGCTCCAGCAGCGGTCAAATCGGGACTCAGAGAAAGTGCGCGGATCGGAAGAGACGGAGGTCCCACCTCGGGCTCGCTATCTCCCTCGAGATGGGCCCGGGGGCTACTGTCGGTACCTGAGATATGGGGTACCCCCGCGCACAGGGTAAAATGCCTAAGGTGCTCGCCCTTCTCCGCAGGGAGAGCTCCGAAGGCGCCACGCGTCCGGCGGGGACGGACCTCCCTCTCCTCAGAGGAGAGCTCCGGGCCCGCCACGGGGCATGCAGAAGCCGGACCTCCCCCTCCGCGGGAGAGAGGTCCGAAGACGCCACGCGTCCAGCGGGGCCGGACCTCCCTCTCCGCAGAGGAGAGCTCCGGGCCCGCCATGTGGCATACAGAAGCTGGACCTCCCCCTCCGCGGGGAGAGGTCCGGAGGCTCCACGTGCCCCGCAGGCCGGACCCTTCCCGCCTCAGAGAAGGGCTCCGGACCCGCCACGTGGCCAGAAGAACGGTGCTGCCTGCCCCCGAGCGGTAGGCAGCGGGCGTAAAGGCGCCCCACACCTTGCCCGTACAAGGTGTTCAAGGCCCGCGTCTTCCCAAGACGCGGAAACACGGAGCACGCGTCTGTCAGGTGCCGTTGCGCCCAGTCGCATCACAGACTGGCGCGCGGTGTCAGAACCTGCCAGCTAATAAATGCTGTGACAAGACATCCCATGCCGCCTGCGCCGTCATCAACCACTACGACTAGCGTGCGGCATGGGCAGGGCGGCAAGATGAAGACTCAGAAGCCTTCGACCAGAGGCAACTACCGGCGTAACTACAGATACGATAGATAACGGACAATCTTCCCGGGACCACCTGTCGGGTCCCGGCTCCCCTTGTAAGCCGCCCGAGTCTTGGACTATAAAAGGCTCGGGTAGGCGTCGATAGCAAGGGTTCGCATTTTGCAACTCACACGCTAGCCATACACTCTCAAGCTGTAACTCACCCCCAAGCTCAGGCCCCCCGGCCCTGAGCAGCAAGCAATACAGCGAGCTCCATAGCTCGCCGTGGACGTAGGGTTTTACGCTCCGGCGGCCTGAACCACGTAAAACTCCCCGTGTCAAGCTCTCACTAACTCGTCCATCTGCGCAAGCTCTCCGCTAGGAACTAGCCCCTCCGAAAAAAGAACCTCCGCGGGCTTCCCAGTGCAGGCCCGGGGGAAGTGTCGACCGAACACTTCGACAGAGGCACTGAAGAATCTCGGCGTTGGCCCTATCAACTTGCCCATTGCTCTTTGGGTGAGCAACAGAGGCATAGCACAACTGGATGCCGAGGTCTTTGCAGTAGTCTTGGAACGCTGCGCTGGTGAATTGGGTCCCATTGTCGGTGATGATTCTGTTCGGGACCCCGAACCGGCAGACAATCGACTTGATGAACTTTACTGCAGATTGCTTGTTGATGGTGGCGACTGGTGTGGCTTCCGGCCACTTGGTGAACTTGTCGATGGCGACATAGAGGTACCGGAATCCCCCGACGGCTCTGGGGAATGGTCCCAGGATGTCCAGCCCCCATACGGCAAACGGCCATGAGGGCGGGATCATCTGTACCGCCTGAGCCGGTGTATGGATCTGCTTAGCGTGGAACTGGCACGCCTTGCAGCTCTCGACCAGCTTGACGGCATCCTAGAGTGCTGTCGGCCAGTAGAAGCCATGCCGGAAGGCTTTACCGACAAGCGTGCGTGAGGAAGAGTGACTCCCACATTCGCCTCCATGGATCTCAGCGAGCAAGTCGCAGCCTTCCCCCTGGGTTATGCACCGCAATAGGACGTGGTTGGCGCCACGTCGGTAGAGATCCCCTTCTACCAACGCGTATCTCTTAGCCATGCGCACGATCCGTTCAGCGGATACACGTTAATCAGGGAGGATGTTGTCTTTCAGGTAGTCCCGGATCTCCGTGATCCATGCATCGGGTCTGACTTGAGCGTCTGGATCTTGAGCGCTAGGTTGCACGGAGTCCCCAGTGACGCTTACGATCCTTGGTGGTGTCCATGGCTGCAGGGCCACCGGGCCGCCAGCTTCGAGGTGCTGGTCCAGCTCCCTTCGCCCGGCTTGGTGGGCCGGGCTGTGGGCCGCAGAAACGTCCTCTCGAAGACTCCTTCGGGCGCAGGGGCTCCGGTGGAGGCCTTCGTTGAGAGGTTGTCAGCTGCGGCATTGCCAGCGCGCG
Source organism: Neostapfia colusana (assembly GCA_030760725.1). NCBI lineage: Eukaryota > Viridiplantae > Streptophyta > Magnoliopsida > Poales > Poaceae > Neostapfia > Neostapfia colusana. The sequence goes on along the minus strand of JASWHV010000018.1, from coordinate 44,428,045 downwards.
GTACGTGGTGCAGGTCCAAGGCAAGGAAGTCTTTCTCCAACATCTGCACATGGAGCAGGTAAGCAGCTAGCTGTGGGTCATTGCAGGAGCATTCACCCTTAACTTGCTTGATAACTAGCTGGGAGTCGCCCTGTGCCAACAACTGGCGAGCGCCCAGAGACAGGGCTGTCTTTAGGCCAAAGATGAGTGCTTCATACTCTGCCATGTTGTTGGTTGCCTTGAAATTGAGACACACCATATACCCAAACTGCTCCCCCGATGGCATGAGAAGCAGTACGCCGGCACCGGCCCCCTGCTTTCGTGAGGAGCCGTCGAAGAAGAGCGTCCAGTAAGGCCCGGTGAAGGCTGGAGCTCAGCACTCTGGTTCACCGTCTTCATGGCCCCCTGGGTCAGCCTTCGTTGGCGTCCACTCAGCCACGAAGTCAGCCAGTGCTTGGCTCTTGACTGCATGACGAGGAAGGAAGTCCAGCTCAAACTCCGCCAGCTCCGCTGCCCATTTAGCGACATTGCAAGTCGTGTGGGAGCTGTGAAGGATAGCCTTCAGCGGATAGGAGGTGACCACCGAGACCCGGTGGGCTTGGAAGTAGTGGCGGAGCTTCCTGGACGCCACGAGCACTGCATACAGCAGCTTATGGACCTCTAGGTACCTTGTCTTGGCGTCATGGAGGACCTCGCTGATGTAGTAGACAGGCCTCTGGATGGTCCGGACTCTCCCTCCCAGGTCAGAGATATATTCATCGATGGGCTCAGGCCTACGGGAGGTGGGTGGGCCCAGGGAGGCTGCCGGGAGCTGATACTCGAAGGCTCCCAAGCCGCCTTGGACCTCCGGGAGGTCCCGTTGATTTCCTGGGAGCTCCGGGAGGTCCCGTTGGACTTCCCGGAGGTTCCGTTGGACCTCCGGGGGGTCCCGTTGCACCTCCGGGAGGTCCTGCTGGTCCTATGGGAGGTTGTCATGGAGGTCTGGGGGTCCGTTTTGGACCTCTGGGGGGTTGTCTTGGAGATCCGTGGGGTTGTCTTGGACCTCCGGTGTTGGTAACCGCGATATGGGGTACCCCCGCGCACAGGGGAAAATGCCTAAGGAACTCGCCCTTCTCCGCAGGGAGAGCTACGAAGGCGCCACGCGTCCGGCAGGGCCGGACCTCCCTCTCCTCAGAGAAGAGCTCCGGGCTTGCCACGTGGCCTGCAGAAGCCGTACCTCCCCCCTCCGCGGGGAGAGGTCCGAAGGCGCCACGTGTCCAACGGGGCCGGACCTCCCTCTCCTCAGAGAGGAGCTCCGGGCTCGCCACGTGGCCAACAGAAGCCGGACCTCCCCCTCCGCGGGGAGAGGTCCGAAGGCTCCACATGACCTGCGGGGCCGGACCTCCCTCTTCACTGAGGAGAGCTCCGGGCCCGCCACGTGGCCAGTAGAACAAGCGCTGCCTGCCCCCGAGCAGTAGGCAGCGGGCGTAAAAACGCCCCATACCTCGCCCGTACAAGGTATTCAAGGCCCGCGCCTTCCCAAGACGCGGAGATGCGGAGCACGCCTCTGTCAGGTGCCATTGCGCCCAGTCGCATCACAGACTGGCGCGCAGTGTCAGAGCCTGCCAGCCAATAAACACAGCGACAAGACATCCCATGCCGCCCCCGCCGTCATCAACCACTACGACTAGCATGCGGCATGGGCAGGGCGACAAGACGAAGACTCAGAAGCCTTCGCCAGAGACAACTACCGGCATAACTGCAGATACGGTAGATAACAGTCAATCTCCCCGGGACCACCTGTCGGGTCCCGGGCCCCCCTTGTAAGCCACACAAGCCTTGGACTATAAAAGGCTCGGGTAGGCAACGTTAGCAAGGGTTCACACTCCCGCAACTCATACGCTAGACTTCAGTCATCCCCAAGCTCAGGACTCCGGTTCTGAGCAACAAGCAATACAGCGAGCTCCATAGCTCGCCGTGGACGTAGGGTTTTACGCTCCGGCGGCCTGAACCACGTAAAACTCACTGTGTCAAGCTCTTCCTAACTCGTCCATACGCTCAAGCTATCCGCAAGCGACTAGCCCCACCGAAAAAAGAACCTCCGCGGGCTGCCCAGTGCAGGCCCGGGGGAAGTGTCGACCGAACACTTCGACATTTGGCGCGCCAGGTAGGGGGCTTTTCCCTTGCGCGACGAGTTTCCGCCGACGAAGATGACCAAGTTTCCTTCAGCGGCAAACTCTCCTCCCCCGCGTCCGCGGCGAACCGTGACCAGGGGGGAGTACATGTCGACACACTCAGGACGGAGTGTGTCGGCGCAAGCTGGGAGCCAGCAGCTGGCTCTGGCAGCGTCGACCCCGGCAATGCAGGCTCCAACCAGCGTTAGATCTTCTGCAGCACTGAGCGTACACCACGGGGGTGCGCTAGCTGCAGCAAGAGTGCTACTGCGCAACCCACCTGCTGGGGACGCACCTCATTCAGCAACCCAGCAGTGGATACGCGAGGTAGGCCGCCTCGTCGTCGCCGCTGCAAACCCTCGACTTCGGCGGGGACGACACTCTGGTCAACCGGCTGTGTCGCTGACGCGCACGCCAACTGTTGATGGGCAGACGGCAGACTCCAGCTCCACCAGGCTTCCGTCAACGGACCTGAGGGCAGAGCTGGAGCGATGCCACTTGGGCCAAGATGCCCGGGTGTTCCTCGAGCGACGTCGAGAAAGGCGTCGCATCCAAGGGGCTGGTGACAGCATGACATCGGCCACGACCCAACCTGAAGAGCAGATCTTCGCCACGCGGACTCTGCCCCAGGCATACGCCGCACAGCATATGCCACAGCCATATGCTTTGCAAACGGCATCCCTGGTCTTGGGCGCAGCCTTGCCCATACCGGGGTACACTGTGCTAGGTGCGAACCAAGCGTTGGCGGCACCAATACCTGCGGCAACAGGAGCAGGATGTGCAGCCCTTGAACCCCACCTTCGCTTCGCGAGGTGGCCGCGCAAGTTTCGGCCGCACCTGCCCGAGAAGTACGACGGCAGCGTCAACCCAGCGGAGTTTCTCCAGATCTACTCCACCGCCGTACTTGCCGCAGGAGGGGATGAGGCCGTCATGGCCAACTATTTCCCCGTTGCCTTGACAGGCCCAGCCCGGTCTTGGCTCATGAACCTACCCCAGGATTCCATAACCTCCTGGGGAGAACTCTGCCGGCAGTTCGTCGCCAACTTTGGCAGTTCCTACACCCGGCCTGGCACGGAGCTCGACCTCCACGCCATCCGGCAACAACCAGGGGAGTCGCTGCGCTCCTTCATCCAGCGGTTCTCCCAGGTGCGGAACACTATCCCACACATCCAGAACGCTTCTGTGGTAGTGGCGTTCCGACAAGGCGTTCGGGACAAGAAGATGCTCGAGAAGCTCGCGACTAGGGAGGTCCGCGACGTCTCGGAGCTCTTCAGCCTGGCAGACAAGTGTGCCAGAGCAGCCGAAGGGCGGAGCTGACACTCACTGCCAGCCTCCGAGCCAAGGGGCAAGCCAGGATCTGGCGCCGCTTCTTATGGAAGCGGCAGGAAGATCAAGAACAGGGGCGGTAGCAAGATGAAACCGCCAGCCGCGGCCCCCGTTGCCGCAGCAGCGGGCACCCAGTGGAGCTCGGGGGCCGCGCCCCGACAAAAGGCCGTGACAGTCACCGGCTCCAGACGGAGGCCAGGGCGAGCTATGCCCCGTGCACGGCACCAGTTACCACACTGCCGCCGAGTGCCGCAAAATCCAGAAGCTCGCGGAGCGCTTCCAGAAAGGGAAGCAGCTTCTAACTGATGCCCCACCCTACCGTCAAAGGGAGGGCAAGCAGAAGGTCGACGCCCCAGACAACGTCGGCCACCAGGCGGAGTTCCAGAGGCTTCAGCGCGCTGTGAAGGCGGTGCGCAATCATGAGAGCCCCAGCTCCAGTGATGACGAGCACCGGAAGATGCTCTACGTCATCTACGGTGGGTCCGCTGACCCCTCGTCCCGAAGCGCGGCTAAGGCCTTGCGCCGAGCGGTAGCATCGATGGCTCCCCTCCCGAGTGCAGCACCGCACCTCAGGTGGATGGGAACCCCCATCAGCTTCGATGCCACCGACTGCCCCAGGAACATGGCTGGGGCCGGCCAACTATCGCTCTTGGTGGCCCCCACCATCGCCAACGTGAGGATGTACCACGTTTTGGTGGATGGCGGGGCTGGACTGAACCTCATCAGTCACGCAGCCTTCCAGAAGCTGCAGATCCCGATGGCCAAGCTCACCCCATCGAGCCCATTCTCAGGGGTAGGGCCGGGACAGGTTGTTCCCTACGGCCACATCAGCCTCCCGGTGACCTTTGGGGCACCGGACAGCTATCAGACAGAGTATATTCTGTTCGACGTGGCCGAGATCGAACTTCCCTTCAACGCCATAATGGCAGGCCAGCCCTGTACCGATTCATGGCAGTAGCCCACTACGGCTACCTTGTCTTGAAGATGCCTACACCAACAGGCATCCTCAAGGTTCGCGGGGACCGTACTGCCGCAGTGTTAGCCTTGGAAAAGCTCCAAGCGCTTACAACAGCTAGAGCACCAACCCCAGGCAGTGCAGAACCAGGCCGGCTCCACCCAAGTGCACGCCACCGTGCCTCTACCACAGCACCCCGTGTGCAACCCCTCGACGAAGACGACGTCCCCTTGAGGCTCGTCCGAATCAGCGCCGACCACCCAGACCACCCGGGTAGCCGGGGGCCTAGATAGCAAATAGGAAGGCGCGCTCGTTACCTCCCTCCGGCACAATGTCGATGTGTTTGCATGACAGCCGTCGCAGATGCCAGAGATCCCTAGGGAGGTGATTGGGCACTACCTAAAGGTCTTCTCCAACGCCCGGCCAGTCCGGCAGAAGCCCCTTAAGCAGTCCACCGAGCAGTAAAGCCTCATCCGCGAAGAAATCAAGAAGCTGCTGGACGCTGGCTTCATACGGGAAGTCCACCACCCCCGGTGCTTGGCGAACCCTGTGGTTGTCCCAAAGGCCGGCGGGAAGCTCCGGATGTGCGTCGACTACACCAGTCTCAATAAGGCATGTCCTAAAGATCTATTTCCTCTCCCTATAATAGATCAAATAGTAGACTCGACGTCAGGCTGCGATATGTTGTGCTTCCTAGACGCTTACTCGGGTTTCCACCAGTTCCCTATGTCTAGAGAAGATAAAGAACACACCGCCTTCATCACAGTAGTCGATCTGTACTGTTATGCCTCTATGCTTTATGGCCTAAGGGATGTTCTCCTTACCTTCGTATGTGCAATGCACAAGACCTTCAGAGAGCTAATGAGAGACTCAGTTGAGGTGTATGTCGATGACATTGTTGTTAAAGTCAGGCAGAGTTCATCCCTGCTAGATAACCTGGCCTTAGTCTTCGTCTTTCCGACAAGTGTGAGTTCAGTGTATCCTCTGGAAAACCCTTAGAACTCCTGGCCTCGCACCGAGGAACTGAGGCTAACCCAGAGAAGATCCAAAGAAGTCCAGAAACTCACGGGATGCCTAGCTGCTCTGAGTCGGTTTATACCGAGGTTAGCAAAGCGAACGCCCCCCTTCTCTAAGCTCCTGCGCAAATCCGGCCCATTCACTTGGACCGACGAAGCGGAGGAAGCCCCCCAGGAGCTGAAGCAGCTCCTGATGACCCTACCCATAATGGTAGCCCCCGAGCCCGAAGAGCATCTGTTGCTCTACATCGCGGCGACGGCTGCAGTGGTGAGTATGGTCCTCGCCGCAGAGCAGCCGGACCCCTCATCGCCGCAACCTGCTCCGGTATAGGGAAACAGGCGCCAAGGAAACCCCGGAGGTCCGCGACGACCCCCCGGGTCTCCGAGGCAACCCCCCGGAGGTCCAAAATGGACCCCATACCCCCGGCACAACCCCCTGGAGGACCAGCAGGACCCCCGGAGGTGCAACGGGACCCCCCGGAGGTCCAACAGAACCTCCCGGATGTCCAACGGGACCCCGCCGGAGCTCCCGGGAAATCAGCGAGACCTCCCGGAGGTCCAAAAACAGCCTGGGGGCCTTCGAGTATCAGCTCCCGGTGGCCTCCCCGGGCCTGCAGGAGGTTCTGTCTACTTCATCAGCGAGGTCCTCCATGACGCTAAGACAAGGTACCTGGAGGTACATAAGCTGCTGTAGGCAGTGCTCGTGGCGTCCAGGAACCTTCGACACTGCTGCCAAGCACATTGCGCCCTCGTCATGCAGTCAACAGCCAAGCACTAGCTGACTTCGTGGCTGAAACCCAGGGGGCCATGAAGACGGTGAACCAGGACCCCGAGCTCTGGCCTTCACCGGGCCTTACTAGACGCTCTTCTTCGATGGCTCCTTGCGAAAGCAGGGGGCCGGTGCTGGCGTACTGCTCCTCATGCCATCGGGAGAGCAGTCTGGGTATATGGTGCGTCTCAATTCCAAGGCAACCAACAGCATGGCAGAGTATGAAGCACTCATCCTTGGCCTAAAGACAGTCCTGTCTCTAGGCGCTCGCCAGTTGTTGGCACAGGATGGTGGAGAAAGACTTCCTCGCCTTGGACCTGCGCCACGTACCGTGCGCTGGCAAGGCCACAGCTGACGACCTCTCAATGAAGACCCCCACTGGAGCCCCTATGCCCGAAGGAGGCTTCGAGAGGACATTGCCGCGGCCCACAGCCCGGCCCGCCGAGCCGGGCGAAGGGGGCTAGACCAGCACCTCGAAGCTGGCGGTCCCGGCGGCCATGAACGCCGCCAAGGATCGTAAGCGTCACTGGGGACTCCGTGCAACCCAGCGCTCAAGATCCAGACGCTCAAGTCAGGCCCGATGCATGGATCACGGAGATCCGGGACTACTTGAAAGACAATATCCTCCCTGATGAACGTGTATCCGCTGAACGGATCGTGCGTATGGCTAAGAGACACGTGATGGTAGAAGGGGATCTCTACCGACGCGGCGCCAACCGCGTCCTATTGCGGTGCATAACCTAGGGGGAAGGCTGTGACTTGCTCGCTGAGATCCATGGAGGCGAATGGGGGAGTCACTCTTCCTCATGCACGCTTGTCGGTAAAGCCTTCCGGCATGGCTTCTACTAGCCGACAACACTCCAGGATGCCATCAAGCTGGTCGCGAACTGCAAGGCGCGCCTATTTCACGCCAAGCAGATCCATACACCGGCTTGGGCGGTACAGATGATCCCGCTCGCATGGCCATTTGCTGTACGGGGGCTGGACATCCTGGGACCTGGGACCATTCCCCAGAACCGAGGATGGGGACCCGCTCCCGAATCCTCGGAACACAGAACACCCCCGTAAGTTCTACCCCTAGAGCAACAATAGGGCAGACTTTTCTTTTCATAATAAATTCCATAAAGTCCAGGAGCAGTGCTCAGAGCAGCTAAGCCTCAGGGGACGGTCCAGGACTACGTTCAGCTTCGCCTGGTTCCGACCCCAAGCGCGTAGAGTCTTGCTTCCCTTGAGGCGGGTCGTGGCCTCCATACTTAGCCTGCCTTCCTCCTATGAAAATTTATATGAAAAGAAACCTGTCCTATGTTGCTCTTCTTTGGTGCTCATTTAATTTACTTATTAAATTTTTATGACTGCACTACTAGCGCGTGCTCACCATGCGCTCAGCTTCCTCTTCTCATTCTCACCTTTAGTCGGCATTTGCTGCCCTACCAAAGGCGGTTGCGTTGGAGGTACCGGCCGATAGCCAGGGGGGCCCCGAGCTCCCGGCACTTCGCGCACGGTAGTTCCCAAGCACCGTATAAATGGACGGGGACCGTAAGCCAAATAAGACTATGAGACAGAGGAGGGGGAGCCCCCAAGGAGAATTATGTTTCCCTTACTTGTGTTCAGGACCTCTCGGCCTCAGCTCCCCGCAGGAGTATGGTAGGCACATCCATCCAATGGAACGCGCCTACCAGGGGGCTGCTACAGAATCGCGCAAGACCGAAACCCCAAGGTAAGATCAAAAAACTAGAACTCACCGCTTCCGCAGGGGTGAGGCCCGAAGGTCCCACGTGTCCAGCGGGACCAGATCACCCACCTCCTTGAGGGGGAGCTCCGGGCCCGCCACGTGGCCTACAGAAGCCGGACCTCCCCCCTCCGCGGGGAGAGGTCCGAGGGCTCCACGTGCCCCGCAAGCCCGGACCTCCCCTCAGAGGGGAGCTCCGGGCCCGGCACTTGGCCAACAGGCCTGCTCTTTCCTCGATTTATCTTTGATTGCCGTTGAAGGAAAGGAGGGGCCGGGAGGTTGGTAAGCCAGTCTAATGCTGGAAAGGCTGAATTGGTCGTAGAATGCTGAAGTAGAGCAGTACCAAGGTTCGGTTCCCCCCCATTCTCGTGAGGCGGGTCCTGGAGACCTCCGGGGCCCTTAGTATACAGTGAGGACCCGGAGAAGGTGTCTATGTAGAGCTTCGAGATTGGTCAAGGCCTCCGAGTACCTTGCGGAGCTAAGGACTCGGCCAGGAAAAACCAAGAAGAAGACTAGGACATGCAGACACAGAAAGAAACAAGAGTCTGTTCATACAAGGCTCCACGAGCTGGGCTACAGACTCAACAAAAATAAAAAAGGAGGTACAGGGCCTTGTGGCCACGGGGGCAGATGCCTAAGAGTCCCCGGACTCCCAATGAAACCTAGAGGCCACGAGAGCAGCCACGTCCTCGACCTCGGCCCTGGCAGCTTCCTCCCGATCGGCAGCGGGTCCTAGACGCACTGGCCCCAGAGAAAAGGAAGGGTCTCGGCTGCGGAAGCACGCCAATACGTGCATAGCGACCTCCTTCGCAAGGCCCCAACCTTCCACTTCAAGCTCGTCGGCGATCACCGCTTCGAGCTGACCTAGTTTGTCGCCGATGGACTCAAGTGCCGGGATCGCTTCGGACATCGGCCGCGCCGGAGCCTCCATCTGCGCAGGGCTGAAACCAAGAGGAGCCAAGGCAGACCCCGCCTTGGCAATAAAACCCCAGACTGCCTGGGTCTCGGCAGACCGCAAGGACTGGAGTTTCCCTACCTCTTGGCGAGCCGCCAGCTCGCTATCCATCGCCACCTGTCGCTCCTGGGAGAACTGCTCCTCCCTCGCGGCAACAGCCGACTCACAGAGCTCTAGCTCCTCGGTCTGAGCCCTTAGCTCCCCCACTTTGGTCCTCAACCGGGGCGGTGGTCTTCTCCTCCTCGGCCGCTGCAGTGCGTTCCCGATCGGCGACGGCGCACTCTCGGCGAGCTACCTGCAGCCGCAACTCCTCCGCGGCGGCGGAACGCTCCTCGGCTTTGGCTTCAACGTGGGCCAGAGCCTCGCGGTAGGAGGCACGGATCCACCGGGTCTCTGACTCCAAGCGGCTAATGGCCTTCTTCTGAGTGACAAGCAGAGCACTCATGGCCTCGAGCCTTGACTGCCTCGAGTCAAGGTCCGCCTTAGCCTCCTTGGCCCGCTGCTGCCAGCTGAGAAGGCGTTCCCTCTCGCCGGCCAGCGCCCCCCGCTCCTGCTCGAAGGCGGATTGGATCTGCCGGGTGCTGGCCTGGACACGCCCCAGGGCATCCCACACGGGCGCCGGGACAGAGGGGACAGGAGTCACGCCCCTGACCCCCCCCCCCGTCGAGTCTAAGACCGGCGGAGGCGCCGGGGCCTCAGCAACCAGAGTGGGGCGCTGTCCTAAGGAGGCCAGGGGGCCAGCAGGCGCACCTACAGCGGCCCTCCCGGTCTCAGGACCGGATTTCTGGGCTGGTGAAGGAGGGCGGATAGGAGCGGGGGCGGCCACCACGGAGGGTGAACTCGCCGACACAGAGGAGGCCCCCGTCGATTTGGGGACCATGGGAGCCACCACGGTTCCCAGACGCTGAGCGCGCGGAGCCTCCGTCGGTTGAAGACGGCCGGGTAAGAGGCCCGCCCCCGGCAGCTGGTCGGTCCCTGCAAGAAAAGAAAGCTCTCAGGCTAAGGGAGGAGACGAGAACACTGCTCCTACAAGCCAGAAGGAGCAACACTTACTGGGCAGCATGAGCGCTCCAACGGGCTTGCAACACCGGCCTCTGGGCTGTAGTTGAACCGCCGGGACCTGCAGTTGGAATAGTCGCAGGATGTGACGCCTGGATCCCCGGCACACTCGCCGGCGTCGCCCCACCATCATCCGTCCTAGAAACCCCTCCGCTTGAGGGAGGATGACGAGGTGCTTGGGTTACTTCGGACTGCCGCTGTCCGGGGAGAGACCCGCTGGGAAGGGACACCCGGGGCCTCTTCGGGTCGCCACCTGATGGACCAGCACCCCCGGGAGATGGGTGCGAGGGTTCTCCGGTACCCTGACTTGGTGCAGGCGGCGCCCTCGGAGGAGACCGGGCGCGTTTCTTCTCTGGATGCCCAGGGGCCGGCTCCTTCCCCTTCCCTTTGTCGGCGGCTTGAGTTCCGTCAGCTCTTGGGAAGGGTTGGGCAGCAGCAGACGCCTCGTGCCCTGATCCGGAGCGCTCGGTTCCTGGAATTGTAATATCCCGGAAGGCATCCCCGACCTGCCGAACGGCGATCCCGATGTCGTCAAGGTTCAGCATCTTCTGCAGGAGCTCCGACCTCCTCTGTGGCTCCAAGAAGAGGGGGGTGGCAGAGGGCGGAAGGGCGGGGTCGCCACTGGGAATGTAGTCGCTGCTCACCTTGCCCACCATCTCGTACAGCTCCTCGTCGGAAGGGTCAGAGCCGGGGCCCCTCTCCAGCCTGGTACAGTCCTGCTCGCCAGTATAGTACCATGGTGGGCGACTGCGCTGCTGCAAGGGTGCAATACAACGCGACATGAAGTCCATCAGCACCATCAGAGATGTCAGCCCCTCGTTGGCCAAGAACCGGATCCGCTCCAAGACCGGGTCGTACTCCTGCTCCAGCTCAGGGATCTCCTCCCAGAAGCGACGATCGGTGGTTGGGCTGGCGGTCGGGAGCTGTAGGCGATCGTGCTCGTCGGTCTGCACTACCACCCAGCTCTCCCTCCAGTTTTCCCACCTTGATGCGCTGAAGGGCAGAAGGTACCCAGAGACCTTTGGGTCCTTGCAGCGGTGCTGGAAGTAGTATGCCCCCATCTGAGTCTTCGAGCCGCGCCCAGTCGTCCGCAACACAAAGAAATAGCGGAAGAGCGTCACAGAAGCGTGCACCCCCACAAACATCTCGCAGAAGTGGACGAAGACAGCAGCCATTGCGAAGGAGTTGGGAGATAGATGGTGGAGCTAGAGCCCATATGTCTCCAGCAGTGTGACAAAGAAGGAAGAAATCGGCGGAACGAACCCCGCCAGAGCATAAGCAGTGAAGAAGACCATCTCCCCCTTTTCCAGGATCAGGGGGAGAGATCCCCGGCGAAGCCGGTGTTTCTGTTCTTCCGTGCGCCAGCCCAGCAGCCTGCGCACTGGCCCAAGCTCGGAGGAACGAACGAGGCACGTCGGGAGCAAGTTGGAAGCCATGGCGGAAGAGAGCACAAGGACAGGAAAGCCGAGGCGCAAGAGTTCAAGGGAAGAACGAGCGCTAGGAAATGCGAAGGGAAGCCGCGATTCGGGTAAGATCCCCTTTTAAAACTTTCTAGGAACGATTCGAGGTGATTCGAAAATCTTTGAGTACATCGCATCGGCGACCGCATTGGCTCCGAGACCGGGCGCCGATGACAAGTGGACCCAAGCCGCCCAACTGAAGCGGTGGGTCAAGGAGTCAGTCTCCCTAGAAGACAAGCCGGCAAGGCGCTTCGGCGGTTCCGGAAGAAAGCGCTTCGACGTACAGGGATGGCAGCCTTGGGAACCGCTGCAGTAAAGATAACCATCAAGTGGGCGCACGCTCCCATGATCCCGCGACTGTTCGTGCTCCGGCAGCGATCAGTGCGGGACTTAGAGAAAGTGCGCGGATCAGAAGAGACAGAGGTCCCACCTCGGGCACGCTATCTCCCCCGAGATGGGCCCGGGGGCCACTGTCGGTACCCGCGATATGGGGTACCCCCGCGCACAGGGGAAAATACCTAAGGAACTCGCCCTTCTCTGCAGGGAGAGCTCCGAAGGCGCCACGCGTCCGGCAGGGCCGGACCTCCCTCTCCTCAGAGAAGAGCTCCGGGCTCGCCTCGTGGCCTGCAGAAGCCGGACCTCCCCCCTCCGCGGGGAGAGGTCCGAAGGCGCCACGTGTCCAGCAGGGCCGGACCTCCCTCTCCTCAAAGAGGAGCTCCGGGCTCGCCACGTGGCCAACAGAAGCCGGACCTCCCCCTCCACGGGGAGAGGTCCGAAGGCCCCACGTGACCTGCGGGGCCGGACCTCCCTCTTCACTGAGGAGAGGTCCAGGCCCGCCACGTGGCCAGCAGAACAAGCGCTGCCTGCCCCCGAGCAGTAGGCAGCGGGCGTAAAAACGCCCCATACCTCGCCCGTACAAGGTATTCAAGGCCCGCGCCTTCCCAATATGCGGAGACGCGGAGCACGCCTCTGTCAGGTGCCGTTGCGCCCAGTCGCATCATAGACTGGCGTGCAGTGTCAGAGCCTGCCGGCCAATAAACACAGCGACAAGACATCCCATGCCGCCCCCGCCATCTTCAACCACTACGACTAGCATGCGGCATGGGCAGGGCGACAAGATGAAGACTCAGAAGCCTTCACCAGAGAACTACCGGCATAACTGCAGATACGGTAGATAACAGTCAATCTCCCCGGGACCACCTGTCGGGTCCCGGGCCCCCCTTGTAAGCCACACAAGCCTTGGACTATAAAAGGCTCGGGTAGGCAACGTTAGCAAGGGTTCGCACTCCCGCAACTCATACGCTAGACTTTAGTCATCCCCAAGCTCAGGACTCCGGTTCTGAGCAACAAGCAATACAGCGAGCTCCATAGCTCGCCGTGGACGTAGGGTTTTACGCTCCGGCGGCCTGAACCACGTAAAACTCGCCGTGTCAAGCTCTTCCTAACTCGTCCATACGCTCAAGCTCTCCGCAAGCGACTAGCCCCACCGAAAAAAGAACCTCCGCGGGCTGCCCAGTGCAGGCCCGGGGGAAGTGTTGACCGAACACTTCGACATCGGGGGTTTCCTGGCGCCTGTCTCCTGCTACCGGAGCAGGCTGTGGCGATGAGAGGTCCGGCAGCTCTGCGACGAGGACCATACTCACCACTTCAGCTGTCGCCGCGATGTAGAGCAACAGATGCTCTTCGGGCTCGGGGGCTACCATTATGGGTAGGGTCGTCAGGAGTTGCTTCAGCTCCTCGAAAACTTCTTCTGCTTCGTTGTTCCAAGCAAATGGGCCGGACTTGCGCAGGAGCTTAAAGAAGGGGAGCGCTCGCTCTGCTAACCTCTGTATAAACTGACTCAGCGCGGCTAGGCATCCCGTGAGTTTCTAGACTTCTTTGATGCGAGCGTGGGGCCGCATCAAGTCGATGGCCTTGACCTTCTCTGGGTTAGCCTCAATTCCTCGGTGTGAGACCAGGAATCCTAAGAGTTTTCCACAGGATACGCCGAACACACACTTGTCAGGGTTCAGCTTAGTGCGCGTAGAGCGCAGTTTGTCGAAGACTAAGGCCAGGTTATCTAGTAGGGATGAACTCTGCCTGACCTTAACAACGATGTCATCGGCATACACCTCAACTAAGTCTCTTATCAACTCCCCGAAGGTTTTGTGCATTGCACGTACAAAGGTAGGGAGAGCGTTCTTTAGGCCATAAGGCATAGAGACATAACAGTACAGACCGTCTACTGTGATGAAGGAGGTGTGCTCTTCATCTTCTCTAGACATAGGGATCTGATGGAAACCCGAGTAGGCATCTAGGAAGCACAGCATATCGCAGCCTGATGTCGAGTCTACTATTTGATCTATTCTAGGGAGAGGGAATGGATCTTTGGGACATGCCTTATTGAGACTGGTGTAGTCGATGCACATCCGGAGCTTCCCGCCGGCCTTCGGGACAACAACAGGGTTCGCCAACCACCGGGGGTGGTGGACTTCCCGTATGAAGCCAGCGTCCAGCAGCTTCTTGATTTCTTCGCGGATGAAATTTTGCCGCTCGATGGACTGCTTGCGGGGCTTCTGTTGGACTGGCCGGGCATCGGGGAAGACCTTTAAGTGGTGCTCGATCACCTCCCTAGGGATCCCCGGCATCTGCAACGGCTGCCATGCAAACACGTCGACGTTGTGCCGGAGGAAGGTGACGAGCGCGCCTTCCTATTTGCTATCCAGGCCCCCGGCTACCCGGGTGGTCTGGGTGGCATCGGCGCCGATTTGGATGAGCTTCAAGGGGACGTCGCCCTCGTCGAGGGGTTGCACATGGGGTGCTGCGGTAGAAGCACGGTGGCCTGCACTCGGGTGGAGCCGGTTTGGTTCTGCACTGCCAGGGGTTGGTGCTCTAGCTGTTGCAAGCGCTTGGAGCTTTTCCAAGGCTGAAACTGCGGCAGTGCGGTCTCCACGAATCCTGAGGACGCCTGTTGGTGTAGGCATCTTCAAGACGAGGTAGCCGTATTGGGCTACTGCCATGAATCGGTACAGGGCTGGCCTGCCAATTATAGCGTTGAAGGGGAGGTCGATCTCCACCACGTCGAACAGAATGTACTCTGTCCGATAGCTGTCCGGTGCCCCAAAGGTCACCGGGAGGCTGATGTGGCCGTAGGGAACGACCTGTCCCGGCCCTACCCCTGAGAACGGGCTCGATGGGGTGAGCTTGGCCATCGGGATCTGCAGCTTCTGGAAAGATGCGCGACTGATGAGGTTCAGTCCAGCCCTGCCATCCACCAAAACGTGGTACATCCTCACGTTGGCGATGGTGGGAGCCACCAAGAGTGGTAGTTGGCCGGCCCCAGCCATGTTCCTGGGGCAGTCGGTGGCATCGAAACTTATGGGGGTTCCCATCCACCTGAGGTGCGGCGTGGCACTCGGGAGGGGAGCCACGGATGCTACCGCTCGGCGCAGGGTCTTAACCGTGCTTCGGGACGAGGGGTCAGCGGACCCACCGTAGATGACGTAGAGCATCTTCCGGCGCTCGTCATCACTGGAGCTGGAGTCCTCATGGTTGCGCACCGCCTTCACGGTGCGCTGAGGCTCCTGGAACTCCACCTGGTGGTCGACGTTGTCTGGGACGTCGACCTTCTGCTTGCCCTCCCTTTGACGGTAGGGTGGGGCATCAGTTCGAAGCTGCTTCCCTTTCCGGAAGGGCTCCGCGAGCTTCTGGATCTCCCGGCACTCGGCAGCAGTATGGTAACTGGTGCCGTGCACGGGGCATAGCTCACCTTGGTCACCACTTGGAGCTGGTGACTGTCGCTGCCTTTTGTCGGGGCGAGGCCCCCGAGCCCCACTGGGTGCCGCTGCTGCGGCAACGGGAGCCGCGGCCGGCGGTTTCATCTTGCCACCGCCCCGGTTCTTGATCTTCTTGCCGCTTCCATAGGAAGCGGCGCCAGATCCTAGCTGCCCTCCTGACTCAGAGGCTGGCAGGGAGTGCCAGTTCCGCCCTTCTGCTGCTCTGGCGCACTTGTCCGCCAGGGTGAAGAGCTCTGAGACGTCGCGGACCTCTCTGGTCACGAGCTTCTCGAGCATCTTCTTGTCCCGGACGCCTTGCCGGAACGCCACCACCACAGAAGCATTTTGGATATGTGCGATGGTGTTCCGTACCTGGAAGAACCGCTGGATGAAGGAGCGCAGCGATTCCCTAGGTTGTTGTTGGATGGCGTGAAGATCGAGCTCCGTGCCAGGCCGGGTGTAGGAACTGCCGAAGTTGGCGGTGAACTGCCGGCAGAGCTCTCCCCAGGAGGTTATGAAACCCTGGGGGAGGTTCATGAGCCAAGACCGGGCTGGGCCGGTCAAGGCGACGGGGAAGTAGTTGGCCATGACGGCCTCGTCCGCTCCCGCAGCTAGGATGGCAGTGGAGTAGATCTGGAGGAACTCCGCCGGGTTGACGCTGCCGTCGTACTTCTTGGGCAGGTGCGGCCAAAACTTGCGCGGCCACCTCGCGAAGCGAAGGTGGGGCACAAGGGCCACACATCCTGCTCCTGTTGCTGCAGGCGTTGGTGCCTCGAACGCTTGGTTCGCTGCTGGCACTGTGTACCCCGGTATGGGCAAGCCTGCGCCATAGACCGGGGGCGCCATTTGCAGGGCATATGGCTGTGGCATATGCTGCGTGGCGTACGCCTGGGGCAGAGATCGCGTGGCAAAGGTCTGCGCCTCAGGCAGAGTCGAGGCTGACGTCATACTGTCACCGGCCTCTTAGTTGCGACGCCTTTCTCGTCGTCGCTCGAGGAACAGTCGGGCGTCTTGGCCCAAGTGGCATCGTTCCAGCTCTGTCCTCAGGTCTGTCGATGGGAGCCTGGTGGAGCTGGAATCTGCCGTCTGCCCGTCAACCGTTGGCGTGCGCGTCAGCGACACAGCCGGTTGGCCTGGGCGTCGTCCCCGCCAAAGTCGAGGGTTTGCGGCGGCGACGACGAGACAGTCTACCTCGCAGATCCACTGCTGGGTCGCTGACTGAGGCGCGTCCCCAGCAGGTGGATTGCGCAGTAGCGCTCTTGCTACAGCTAGCGCGCCCACGTGGGGAACGCTCAGCGCTGCAGAAGATCTCATGCTAGCTGGAGACTGCATTGCCGGAGTCGGCGTTGCCAGAGTCGGCTGCTGGCTTCCAGCTTGCGCCGACACACTCCGTCCTGAGTGTGTCGACACGTATTCCCCGCTAGTCACGGTCCGTCATGAACGCGGGGGAGGAGAGCTTGTCGCTGAAGAAAGCTTCGTCATCTTCGTCAGCAGAAGCTCGTCGCACAAGGGAAAAGCCCCCTACCTGGCGCGCCAAATGTCATAGTGTGTGGTCGACACCTCCCCCGGGCCTGCTCTGGGCTGCCCGTGGAGGTTCTTTTTCGGAGGGGCTAGTCGCTTACGGTGAGCTTAAGCGTTAGGGACGAGTGAGGGAGAAGCTTGACACGGCGAGTTTTACGTGGTTTGGGCCGCCGGAGCGTAAAACCATACGTCCACGGTGAGAAGAGGTGCTCGCTGTATTGCTTGTTGCTCAGAACCGGAGTCCTGAGCTTGAGGGTGAGTAATGCCTAGGATGCGAGTTCACAGAGTTTGAACCCTTGCTAACGTTGCCTACCCGAGCCTTTTATAGTCCAAGGCTCGAGCGGCTTACAAGGGGGGCCCGGGACCCGACAGGTGGTCCCGGGGAGATTGCCTGCCGACTATCGTATCTGCAGTTATGTCGGTAGTTGTCTCTAGCAAAGGCTTCCGAGTCTTTGTTCTGCCGCCGAGCCCATGCCGCAAGCCAGTCGTAGTGGTTGATGACGGCGGGGGCGGCAGGGGATGTCTTGTCGTTGTGTTTATTGGCGGGCAGGCTCTGACACGGCGCGCCAGTCTACGATGCGACTGGGCGCAACGACACCTGACAGAGGTGTGCTCCGCGTCTTCGCGTCTTGGGAAGGCGCGGGCCTTGAATACCTTGTACGAGCAAGGTATGGTGCGTCTTTACGCCTGCTGCCTACCGCGCAGGAGCAGGCAGCGCCGTCCTGCTGGCCACGTGGCGGGCTCGGAGCTCTCCTCTGAGGAGAGGGAGGTACGGCCCCACGGGACACGTGGATCCTTCGGACCTCTCCCCGCGGAGGGGGGAGGTCCGGCTTCTGTTGGCCACGTGGCGGGCCCGGAGCTCTCCTCTGAGGAGAGGGAGGTCTGGCCCCGCGGGACACGTGGCGCCTTCGGAGCTCTCCCCGCAGAGGGGGGAGGTCTGGCTGCTGCTGGCCACGTGGCGGGTCCGGAGCTCTCCTCTGAGGAGAGGGAGGTCCGGCCCCGCTGGACACGTGGCGGGTCCGGAGCTCTCCTCTGAGGAGAGGGAGGTCCGGCTCCGCTGGACACGTGGCGCCTTCGGAGCTCTCCCTGCGGAGAAGGGAGAGATCCTTAGGAATTTTCCCTTGTGCGCGGGGGTACCCCATATCGAGGGTACCGACACGTGCCATGCACAAAACTTTTGGAGAGTTAATAAGAGACTTAGTTGAGGTGTATGTCGATGACATCGTTGTCAAAGTTAGATAGAGTTCATCACCATTAGATAACCTAGCTCTAGTCTTTGACAAGCTGCGCTCCACGCGCACCAAGCTCAACCCAGACAAGTGTGTGTTCGACGTATCCTCTGGGTAGCTCCTAGGATTCCTGGTCTCACACCGA
Organism: Neostapfia colusana; assembly: GCA_030760725.1. Lineage (NCBI taxonomy): Eukaryota > Viridiplantae > Streptophyta > Magnoliopsida > Poales > Poaceae > Neostapfia > Neostapfia colusana. Next base: position 44,409,994 of record JASWHV010000018.1, on the reverse strand, counting down.
GGGATCGAAGCCAACCCAGAGAAGATTAAGGCCATCAAGCTGATGCTGCCCCCAGCCCGCATCAAGGATGTCTAGAAGCTCAAGGGATGCCTTGCTGCGCTGAGTCAGTTCATACCGAGGCTAGCGGAGCGGGCACTCTCCTTCTTCAAGCTCCTGCGCAAATCCGGTCCGTTTGCTTGGACTGATGAAGCAGAAGAAGCATTCCAGGAGTTGAAGCAGCTCCTGACGACCCTACCCATCATGGTAGCCCCAGAGCCCGGAGAGCACTTGCTGCTCTACATCACGGCGACAACAGAGGTGGTGAGCATGGTCCTCGTCGCAGAGTGGCCGGACCCCTCAACACCGCAACCTGCTCCAGCAGCTGAAGTCAAGTACCAAGGCTGCCCGGGCCCCATGGGGGGCTGTCGGTACCCGCGATATGGGGTACCCCCGCGCACAGGGGAAAATGCCTAAGGATCTCACCCTTCTCCGCAGGGAGAGCTCCGAAGGCGCCACATGTCCAGCGGGGCCGGACCTCCCTCTCCTCAGAGGAGAGCTCCGGGCCTGCCACGTGGCCAACAGCAGCCAGACCTCCCCTCCGTGGGGAGGGCTCTGAAGGCGCCGCGTATCCCGCGAGGCCGGACCTACCCCTCCTCAGAGAAGAGCTCCGGGCCCGCCACGTGGCCGACAGAAGCCAGACCTCCCCCCTCCGCGGGGAGAGGTCCGAAGGCTCCACGTGTCCTGCGGGGCCGGACCTCCCTCTCTTCAGAGGAGAGCTCCGGGCCCGCCACGTGTCCAGCAGAACGGCGCTGCCTGCCCCCGAGCGGTAGGCAGCGGGCGTAAAGACGTACCATACCTTGCCCGTACAAGGTATTCAAGGCCCGCACCTTCCCAAGACGCGGAGATGCGGAGCACGCATCTGTCAGGTGCCGTTGCGTCCAGTCGCATCACAGACTGGCACACGGTGTCAGAACCTGACAGCCAATAAACACAGCGACAAGACAACCCCTGCCGCTCCCGCCGTCATCAACCACTACGACTAGCATGCGACATGGGCAGGGCGGCAAGACGAAGACTCAGAAGCCTTCGCCAGAGACAACTATCGACATAACTGCAGATACGATAGTCGGCAGGCAATCTCCCCGGGACCACCTGTCGGGTCCCGAGCCCCCCTTGTATGCCACACGAGCCTTGGACTATAAAAGGCTCGGGTAGGCGACGTTAGCGAGGGTTCATACTCCAGCAACTCACGCCCTAGGCATAACTCATCCTCAAGCTCAGGACTCCAGTTCTGAGCAACAAGCAATACAGCGAGCACCTCAGCTCACCGTGGACGTAGGGTTTTACGCTCCGACGGCCCGATCCACGTAAAACCCGCTGTGTCAAGCTCCTCCCTAATTCGTCCCTACGCTTAAGCTCTCCGCAAGCGACTAGCCCCTCCGAAAAAGAACCTCCGCGGGCTGCCCAGAGCAGGTCTGGGGGAAGTGTCGACCACAAACTTCGACATTTGGCGCGCCAGGTAGGGGGCTTTTCCCTTGCGCGACGAGTTTCTGCTGACGAAGAAGACCAAGCTTCCTTCAGTGGCAAGCTCTCCTCCTCCGCGTTCACGGCGAACCGTGACCAGCGGGGAATACGTGTCGACGCACTCAGGACGGAGTGTGTCGGCGCAAGCTGGAAGCCAGCAGCCGACTCCGGCAATGCAGGCTCCAACTAGCGTGAGATCTTCTGCAGCGCTGAGCGTTCCCCACGGGGGTGCGCTAGCTGCAGCAAGAGCGCTACTGCGCAATCCGCCTGCTGGGGACGCGCCTCAGGCAGCGACCCGGCAGTGGATTCGCGAGGTAGACCGTCTCATCGTCGCCGCTGCAAACCCTCGACTTCAGCGGGGACGACGCTCCGGCCAACCGGCTGTGTCGCTGACGTGCACGCCAACGGTTGACGGGCAGACGGCGGATTCCAGCTCCACCAGGCTTCAGTCGACGGACCTGAGGACAGAGCTGGAACGGTGCCACTTGGGCCAGGATGCCCGGGTGTACCTCGAGCAACGTCGAGAAAGGCGTCGCAACCGAGAGGCTGGCGACAGCATGACGTCAGCCTCGACCCAGCCTGAGGCACAGACCTTCACCACGCGATCTCTGCCCCAGGCATACGCCACGCAGCATATGCCACAGCCATATGCCCTGCAAACGGCGTCCCCGGTCTATGGCGCAGCCTTGCCCATACCGGGGTACACTGTGCCAGCGGCGAACCAAGCGTTCGCGGCACCAATGCCGGCAGCAACAGAAGAAGGATGTGCGGCCCTGGCGCCCCACCTTCGCTTCACGAGGTGGCCGCGCAAGTTTCGGCCGCACCTGCCCGAGAAGTACGACGGCAGCGTCAACCCGGCGGAGTTCCTCCAGATCTACTCTACCGCCGTACTTTCCGCAGGAGGGGATGAGGTCGTCATGGCCAACTACTTCCCCGTCGCCTTGACCGGCCCAGCCCGGTCTTGGCTCATGAACCTCCCCCAGGGTTTCATAACTTCCTGGGGAGAGCTCTGCCGGCAGTTCACCGCCAACTTCGGCAGTTCCTACACCCAGCCTGGCACGGAGCTCGACCTCCACGCCATCCAGCAACAACCTGGGGAGTCGCTGCGCTCCTTCATCCAGCGGTTCTCCCAGGTGCGGAACACCATCCCACACATCCAAAATGCTTCTGTGGTGGTGGCGTTCCGGCAAGGCGTTCGGGACAAGAAGATGCTCAAGAAGCTCGCGACCAGAGAAGTCCGCGACGTCTCAGAGCTCTTCAGCCTGGCGGACAAGTGCGCCAGGGCAGCAGAAGGGCAGAACTGGCACTCCCTGCCAGCCTCTGAGCCAGGAGGGCAGCCAGGATCTGGCGCCGCTTCCTATGGAAGCGGCAGGAAGATCAAGAACAGGGGCGGTGGCAAGATGGAACCGCCGGCCACGGCCCCCGTTGCCGCAGCAGCGGCACCCAGTGGAGCTCGGGGGCCGTGCCCCGACAAAAGGCCGCGACAGTCACCGGCTCCAGACGGTGGCCAGGGCGAGCTATGCCCCGTGCACGGCACCAGTTACCATACTGCTGCCGAGTGCCGGTAGATCCAGAAGCTCGCGGAGCGCTTCCGGAAAGGGAAGCAGCTTCTAACTGATGCCCCACCCTACCGTCAAAGGGAGGGCAGGCAGAAGGTCGACGCCCCAGACAACGTCGACCACCAGGTGGAGTTCCAGGAGCCTCAGCGCGCCGTGAAGGCGGTGCGCAATCATGAGAGCTCCAGCTCCAGTGATGACGAGCGCCGGAAGATGCTCTACATCATCTATGGTGGGTACGCTGACCCCTCGTCCCGAAGCGCGGTTAAGACCCTGCGCCGAGCGGTAGCGTCGGTGGTTCCCCTCCCGAGTGCCGCACCGCACCTCAGGTGGATGGGAACCCCCATCAGCTTCGATGCCACCAACTGCCCCAGGAACATGGCTGGGGCCGGCCAACTACCGCTCTTGGTGGCCCCCACCATCGCCAACATGAGGATGTACCACGTTTTGGTGGATGGAGGGGCTGGACTGAACCTCATCAGTCGTGCAGCTTTCCAGAAGCTGCAGATCCCGATGGCCAAGCTCACCCCATCGAGCCCGTTCTCAGGGGTAGGGCCGGGACAGGTCGTTCCCTACGGCCACATCAGCCTCCCGGTGACCTTTGGGGCACCGGACAGCTATCGGACAGAGTACATTCTGTTCGACGTGGCGGAGATCGACCTCCCCTTCAACGCCATAATTGGCAGGCCAGCCCTGTACCAATTCATGGCAGTAGCCCACTACGGCTACCTCGTCTTGAAGATGCCTACACCAACAGGCGTCCTCAGGATTCGTGGAGACCGCACTGCCGCAGTGTCAGCCTTGGAAAAGCTCCAAGCGCTTACAACAGCTAGAGCACCAACCCCTGGCAGTGCAGAACCAAACCGGCTCCACCCGAGTGCACGCCACCGTGCCTCTACCGCAGCACCCCGTGTGCAACCCCTCGATGAGGGCGACGTCCCCTTGAATCTTGTCCAAATCGGCGCCGATGCCACCCAGACCACCCGGGTAGCCGGAGGCCTGGATAGCAAATAGGAAGGTGCGCTTGTCACCTTCCTCCGGCACAACGTCGACGTGTTTGCATGGCAGCCATCGCAGATGCCGGGGATCCTTAGTGAGGTGATCGAGCACCACCTAAAGGTCTTCCCCGACGCCCGGCCAGTCCAACAGAAGCCCCGCAAGCAGTCCATCGAGCAGCAAAACTTCATCCGCGAAGAAATCAAGAAGCTGCTAGACGCTGGCTTCATACGGGAAGTCCACCACCCCCGGTGGTTGGCGAACCCTTTTGTTGTCCCGAAGGCCAGCGGGAAGCTCCGGATGTGCATCCACTACACCAGTCTCAATAAGGCATGTCCTAAAGATCCATTCCCTCTCCTTAGAATAGATCAAATAGTAGACTCAACATCAGGCTGCGATATGCTATGCTTCCTAGACGCCTACTCGGGTTTCCATCAGATCCCTATGTCTAGAGAAGATGAAGAGCACACCTCCTTCATCACAGTAGATGGTCTGTACTGTTATGTCTCTATGCCTTATGGCCTAAAGAACGCTCACCCTACCTTTGTACGTGCAATGCACAAAACCTTCGGGGAGTTGATTAGAGACTTAGTTGAGGTGTATGTCGATGACATCGTTGTTAAGGTCAGGCAGAGTTCATCCCTACTAGATAACCTGGCCTTAGTCTTCGGTAAACTACGCTCTACGTGTACCGAGCTGAACCCCGACAAGTGTGTGTTCGCCGTATCCTCTGGAAAACTCTTAGGATTCCTGGTTTCACACCGAGGAATTGAGGCTAACCCAGAGAAGATCAAAGCCATCGACTTGATGCGGCCCCCCGCCCGCATCAAAGAAGTCCAGAAACTCACGGGATGCCTAGCCGCACTGAGTCAGTTTATACCGAGGTTAGCAAAGCGAGCGCTCCCCTTCTTTAAGCTCCTACGCAAATCCGGCCCATTTGCTTGGACCGATGAAGCATAAGAAGCTTTCCAGGAGCTGAAGCAACTCCTGACGACCCTACCCGTAATGGTAGCCCCTGAGCCCGAAGAGCATCTGTTGCTCTACATCGCGGCGATGGCTGAAGTGGTGAGTATGGTCCTCGTCGCAGAGCGGCCGGACCTCTCATCGCCACAGCCTGCTCCGGTAGCGGGAGACAGGCGCCAGGAAACCCCGGAGGTCCAATACGACCCCCCGGGTCTCCGAGGAAACGCCCCGGAGGTCCAAAACGGACCCCCGGACCCCCAAAACAACCTCCTGGAGGACCAGTAGGGCCTCCCGGAGGTGCAACGGGACCCCCCGGAGGTCCAACGGAACCTCCCGGATGCCCAACGGGACCTCCCGGAGCTCCCAGGAAATCAGCGGGACGTCCCGGAGGTCCAAGACGGCTTGGGAGCCTTCGAGTATCAGCTCCCGGCAGCCTCCCTGGGCCCACCCACCTCCCGTAGGCCTGAGCCCATGGATGAAGATATCTCTGACCTGGGAGGGAGGGTCCGGACCATCTAGAGGCCTGTCTACTACATCAGCGAGGTCCTCCATGACGCCAAGACAAGGTACCTGGAGGTCCATAAGCTGCTGTATGCAGTGCTCGTGGCGTCCAGGAAGCTCCGCCACTACTTCCAAGCCCACCGGGTCTCGGTGGTCACCTCCTATCCGCTGGAGGCTGTCCTCCACAGCCCCCACGCGACTGGCAATGTCGCTAAATGGGCAGCGGAGCTGGTGGAGTTTGAGCTGGACTTCCTTCCTCGTCACGCAGTCAAGAGCCAAGCACTGGCTGACTTCGTGGCTGAGTGGACGCCAACGAAGGCTGACCCAGGGGGCCATGAAGACGGTGAACCAGAGCGCCGAGCTCCGGCCTTACTGGATGCTCTTCTTCGACGGCTCCTCGCGAAAGCAGGGGGCCGGTGCCGGAGTACTGCTTCTCATGCCATCGGGGGAGCAGTTTGGGTATATGGTGCGTCTCAATTTCAAGGCAACCAACAACATGGCAGAGTATGAAGCACTCATCTTTGGCCTAAAGATAGCCATGTCTCTAGGCGCTCGCCAGTTGTTGGCACAGGGCGACTCCCAGCTAGTTATCAAGCAAGTTAAGGGTGAATGCTCCTGCAATGACCCACAGCTAGCTGCTTATCTGCTCCATGTGCAGATGTTGGAGAAAGACTTCCTCGCCTTGGACCTGCGCCACATACCGCGCGCTGGCAATGCCGCAGCTGATGACCTCTCAACGAAGGCCACCACCGGAGCCCCTGTGCCCGAAGGAGTCTTCGAGAGGATGTTGCTGCGGCCCATAGCCCGGCCCGCCGAGCCAGGCGAAGGGGGCTGGACCAGCACCTCGAAGCTGGCGGTCCCGGCAGCCCTGCAGCCATGGACGCCGCCAAGGATCGTAAGCATCACTGGGGACTCCGTGCAACACAGCACTCAAGATCCAGACGCTCATGTCAGACCCGATGCATGGATCACGGAGATCTAGGACTACTTGAAAGACAACATCCTCCCTGATGAACGTGTATCCGCTGAACGGATCGTGCGCATGGCTAAGAGATACGCATTGGTAGAAGGGGATCTCTACCGACGTGGCGCCAACCACGTCCTATTGCGGTGCATAACCCAGGGGGAAGACTGCGACTTTGTCACACCCGGTTTTTCCGAAGAACAACCAAGTGAATATCACATGTATGCCAGGATCATTTTCTCATACATGTGATGACAAATAGTGAAGCATCATTTATTACAAGCCAGGTGTCGAATATAAATAAGTCTTACATCGCAAATGTCTCGATGGACAATAATAAGTTCATCACAAGTAAATAAACTAGCAGCGGAAAATTATTCTTGAGGGCTCCATCACAGGCGTTGCCCGGGGGTCTCCATGAACCTAGAAACCTTCTTCGGGTCCAAAGTCTTGATCATTATACACCACCTCATTATCTTGACCTGAGCAGCAATATAAACCAACAAATATGCAAGGTTGAGTACCAATGGTACTCAGCAAGTGTGGGAAAATTATATCATGCATGGCTAGAACAAGGAGAGGTTGATCTCATGGTTAAAGCACTACGCAATTAATACCTATCACCTTAGCTTATTAAGCACCTACATTACTACACAGGTGAAATGGTCCCAATCTCCCATCCCATCATCATAATCCAATAACCATAACATCATTTCCAATGTTAAACTCCCCGCTTAACATCCACAACTTCCAAAACCATCAATCCTCTAATCATGAATAAGTCCAAGCCGCTCTTGACCGTGAGCACGGCTGTCATGACAGTTTTGACTCTACAGAGTTTGTACCACTGTACCCACATGTAGTGATTTCATCCCCCGTTGCCGGGTGGACTAAAAGAACCTCCATTATGCCAGTGGCCACGAACCACATTCACACTTCCCAGGTGTGTAGCCAGGAGATCACTACGAAGCCTTTACAAAGGGATTCCCGACGAGCATGGGCCCACTGAGGTTTCACCCCTAACAGCATACAAGAGGCTCAGACCCCGCTGCAGTGGCCCCCTCTTGAGCCTTGCTGTTCATATGGTAGTCCAGCTGACACCTACTCCCCGCACCATCCAACACACCCATACTACACCGGGGATACACCTAATTAATTGGCCAAGCTGCCCCATCTCAGCATGTGGTTGACACTGTAAAGCCAGGTTACATGCTCCATGAACCGGTCCTTAGGATCCAGGCAAGTACTAAACACAAACCCGAGTCTCGTGCACCCAGCACACAACCAAAACATCCAACTTGCCTTGATCCCTACCTCTACATAACTCACAATATCTCATTCAAGAGTATGGTAAAATAAACTAATGATCTCATATCCCAAACATCCCATTCTAAGCATGGCTAAGCATATGCATAATAATAAATGACATGATAAAATAAATCCCAACCCAAGCTACAAGGAAACAAGGTAATGCAATTCTAGGGAAACTTCCTAGCATGGGTTTCATATTTCATTTGACAATGCAAATAATTCTATCTACACATCCTAGCATAGGATCAAAGTGGTCAAGGACACTTGCCTCCTTCTTGCTGCTCTTGAAATGGGTAGTCCTGATCTTGGAAAGGAATAACTTGCTCTTGAGCAGGTTCTACATCATACCATCACACATAGCAAAAGAAAAATAACAACCCATAAGACATAGTTCACACTTCCACTTCATACAAATCACACATTCATATTTATGAAAGTCATTCACCATTATGTGTGTGGTGGTTACTCTATGTGTGTTGATTTGTGGCTTGCATGCACTTTTAATCATGTGTATATGATTCCTACTTTTGTGTTCACATTTATACTTACATACTATATATATGAGTTTCCAATTTAAATAAATTCCTTATATTCAACTACTACACCTTTTTACTACCAAATAAGCATGAAAGGTGTTTTCCTTCTCCATATGTGTCTTCATAATTTCTACCAACCCTAAACTGAACTCTTTGGATTTTAGAAACTCCATTTATCATTTACTAGTTGCTATATTTTCAGATTTAATTTCTTATGCATAAATGTGTACTTTATTATGAAAATAGTAAGACACATCATCTAAACAGAAGAGGTTCTGGTCCTAAATAATTTAATAATATATTTTGACCTTTGCCTCTGATGTAAAATATTTCACAATTATTTTCCCTATTTTCTAGAACTATTCTTTACTTAAAAATGTGTCCCTAAATGTGAATAATAAATTAAACAGATTCAATTCAGCCCAAAATATGTTTTTATCTCACTCCAAAGTTTTCTAAATACTGAGAAAGTTTTTGATTTAATTATGACAATATGTTTGTCCCACTTTTTAATTTTTTTAAACACTAGCCACATATTCAATTTCCTAAATTAAATACTAAACAGGGCTAAAAAGGTAAACTCACCCCATTACAGGGTCTATAATATTATTTTCAGAATTTCCAGGGGTCTAGCTACACTTATCAGAGGTGTTTTTCCTAATTTTTATTAAGTCCAGGGGCTAAAACTGATTTTTAAATGAATTTACATGATTTTCTGGAGTTCCAGGGGCTAGATCAGAAGTTTCCGGGGCTAGCTCTTATTTCCCGAGAACCCCAAGGGGTAGCACGTAAGATTTCCAGTCTTAATAATGCGGGGCTGACGTGGACCGTCCGATTTTAAACCGACGGCCGAGATTATAACATCGAACCGGTACGCGGGGGTTTAAACCCTACCGTGCGATTTAAAATAAATGGCGCACAAGCGGCCACGTCGCTCTGATCGAGCGCGGGTGGCGCTGCCGGCGGCGGGAAGCGGCGATCTCGCCGGAAACTTTCGGATCTTCGGGAATTCTTCCTAGAACTGTGATTTTATGGCATAGATCGGTAGAGGGGAGGTCGGGGATCTCACCTCGGGGGTTTTCTTGAGCTCGGAGGTCCTGGAAAGTGATCGGCGACGAGGTCCGAGGCAAAACCACGGCGAAGCTCGTCGGCGCTGCGTTTACACCGCAAATCACCGAGTTTTCTGCACCTGCAAGGTTCCCCGGAGGCGGTGGATCAAGACCAGCGAGTTAGATCGGAATTTCCGAGCTTAGATCGGCCAGAATTCGCCGGAGAAGTCTCGGTTCTCACCGGAGTAAAAATCGCCGATCGCGTGGGAAAAACAGAACGAGGCCGGGGTTTTTATAGACGGGGGAGGGCGGCGGGTTTGTTTAGATCGAGTGGGAGTCCTCCGGAACCAGAATTCGGCCGGAAATCCGGTCGGTTGCGATCGCGCGCGCGCGGGTGAACAGTCCGAGTTTCGGACGATCGGGGGTTAGGGATGACAGGTGGGTCCCACCTGTCTGAGAGAGAGAGCGCGGGCGCGCGGCTGCGGGCTGGCGCGGGGGCAGGGTGGGCCGGCTGGTGGGTTTCGGCCCACTGGCTGGTTTTTTTTCTGTTTTCTCTTTTTCTTTTTCTATTTCTTTTCTTATTTGAGTTTAATTTGAATTCCAATTTGAATTTGAATTTTTGCTAAACATGCAACACGTCCAAAAATTTTTAAATTCCCCTCTTAACATGATTTAGGGTCTTAACAATATTTTTGGGGTGTTACAGACTTGCTCGCTGAGATCCATGGAGGCGAATGTGGGAGTCACTCTTCCTCACGCACGCTTGTCGGTAAAGCCTTCCGGCATGGCTTGTACTGGCCGACAACACTCCAGGATGCCGTCAAGCTGGTCGAGAGCTGCAAGGTGTGCCAGTTCCATGCCAAGCAGATCCATACACCGGCTCAGACGGTACAGATGATCCCGCCCTCATGGCCGTTTTGCCGTATGGGGGCTGGACATCCTGGGACCATTCCCCAGAGCCGTCGGGGGATTCCGGCACCTCTATGTTGCCATTGACAAGTTCACCAAGTGGCCGGAAGCCACACCAGTCACCACCATCAACAAGCAATCCACAGTAAAGGTCATCAAGTCGATTGTCTGCCGGTTCGGAGTCCCAAATAGGATCATCACCGACAATGGGACCCAATTCACCAGTGCAGCGTTCCAAGACTACTGCGAAGACCTCGACATCCAGGTGTGCTATGCCTCTGTTGCTCACCCAAAGAGCAATGGGCAAGTTGAGAGGGCCAACGCCGAGATTCTTTGGGGCCTCAAGACTCGCACATATGCCAGCCTGAAGAAACATGGTGCCAATTGGGTGGATGAGCTTCCGAGCACGCTATGGGCTAACCGGACATCCCAGAGCCAGGCCACCGGAGAGACACCCTTCTTCATGGTGTATGGGGCCGAAGCTGTGCTTCCCCCAGAGATCACCATGAAGTCTCACCGTGTCCGAGCTTACGGCGAAGCCGCGCAGGACAACCTCCGGCGTGGAGAAATCGACCTCGTCGACGAGGTCCGATTGCATGCAGCACTCCGTAACGCGCGGTACAGACAAGCGCTCCGCCGCTATCACCAGAGGTCTGTACGTGCCCGGGAGCTGCAGGAAGGCGACCTGGTGCTGCGGCGCATACTTTCTCGCGAAGGGACCCACAAACTCTCCCCTAGTTGGGAAGGTCCCTTCCGAGTCACAAAAGTGTGCCGTCCCGGGTGCGTACGCCTTTCCACCGAGGATGGGGACCCGCTCCCGAACCTTTGGAACATAGAACACCTCCGTAAGTTCTACCCCTAGAGCAACAATAGGACATACTCTTCTTTTTGTAATAGATTCCATAGAGTCCAGGAACAGTGCTCGGAGCAGCTAAGCCTCAGGGGACGGTCCAGGACTACGTTCAGCTTCGCCTGGTTCCGACCCCAAGCGCGTAGAGTCTTGCTTCCCTTCTTAATGGGGCGGGTCGTGGCCTCCATGTTTAGCCTGCCTTCCTCCTATGGAAATTTATATGAAAAGAAACCTGTCCTACTTTGCTCTTCCTTGGTGCTCATTTAAATTACGTATTAAATTTTTATGACTGCACTTCTGGCGCATGCTCACCATGCGCTCAGCTCCCTCTTTTCATTCTCACCTTTAGTCGGCATTTGCTGCTCTACCAAAGGCGGTTGCGTTGGAGGTACCTGCTGATAGCCAGGGGGGCCCCGAGCTCCCGGCACTTCGCGCACGGTAGTCCCCAAGCACCGTATAAGTGGATGGGGACCGTAAGACAAATAAGACTATGAGATAGAGGAGGGGGAGCCCCCAAGGAGAATTATGTTTCCTTTACTTGTGTGCAGGACCTCTCGGCCTCAGCTCCCCGCAGGAGTATGGTAGGTACATCCAACCAATGGGACGCACCTACCAGGGGGCCGCTACGGGATCGCGCAAGACCGAAACTCCAAGGTAAGGCCGAAGAACCCAGACCTCGCCACCTCCGCAGGGGCGAGACCCGAAGGTCCCACGTGTCCAGCGGGGCCGGACCTCCCTCTCCTCGGGGGGTAGCTCCAGGCCCGCCACGTGGCCTACAGAAGCCAGACCTCCCCCCTCCGCGGGGAGAGGTCCGAAGGCTCCACGTGTCCCATGAGGCTGGACCTCCCTCTCCTCAGAGGAGAGCTCCGGGCCCGCCACGTGGCTAGCAGGCCCGGACCCCCCCCCCCATTCTCATGGGGCGGGTCCTGGAGACCTCCAGGGCCCTTAATACAGTAAGGACCCGGGGATTGTGTCTGTGCTGAGGTTCGAGACTGGTCAAGGCCTCTGAGTACCTTGTGGAGCTAAGGACTCGGCCAGGTAAAACCAGGAAGAAGAATAAAGCACGCAGACATAGAAGAAAACAAGAAGTCCGTTCATACAAGGCTCCATGAGCTGGGCTACAGACTCAACAAAAATAAAAAAGGAGGTACAGGGCCTTGTGGCCACGGGGGCAGATGCCTAAGAGTCCCTGAACTCCTGTTGGAACCTAGAGGCCACAAGGGCGGCCACGTCCTCGACCTCGGCCCTGGCAGCTTCCTCCCGCTCGGCAACGGGTCCTAGAAGGACTGGCTCCAGAAAGAAGGAAGGGTCTTGGCTCCGGAAGCACGCCAGTACGTGCGTAGCGACCTCCTTCACCAGGCCCCGTCCTTCCACCTCAAGCTCGTCGGCAATCACCGCTTCGAGCCGGCCCAGCTTGCCGCCGATGGACTCAAGTGCCGGGATTGCCTCGGACATCTCCTACGCCGGAGCCTCCATCCACACCGGGCTGAAACCAAGAGGAGCCAAGGCGGACCCCGCCTTGGCAATAAAGCCCCAGACCGCCTGGGCCTCGGTAGACTGCGAAGACTGGAGCTTCTCTACCTCTTGGCGAGCCGCCAGCTCGCGATCCAACGCCGCCTGGCGCTCCTGGGAGAATTGCTCCTCCCTCGCAGCAGCAGCCGACTCACGGAGCTCCAGCTCCTTGGTCGGAGCCCTCAGCTCGCCCTCTTTGGCCTTCAGCCGTGCGGTGATCTTCTCCTCCTCGTCCGCTGCAGCACGTTCCTGATCGGCGACGGCGCACTCCCGACGAGCTACCTGTAGCCGCAACTCCTCCGCGGCAGCAGAGCGCGCCTCGGCCTTGGCTTCAACATGGGCCAGGGCCTCGCGGTAGGAAGCGCGAAGCCGCCGGGTCTCTGACTCCAGGCGGCTGATGGCTTTCTTCTGAGTGTCAAGCAGAGCACTCATGGCCTCAAGTCTTGACTGCCTCGAGTCAAGCTCCGCCCTAGCCTCCTGGGTCCGATGCTGCAGGAGGTGCTCCCAGCTAAGAAGGCGTTCCCTCTCTCCGGCCAGCGCCCCCAGCTCCCGCTCGAAGGCGGCCTGGAACTGTCGGGCGCTAGTCTAGACACGTCCCAGGGCATCCCACATGGGCGCCGGGACAGAGGGGACAGGAGTCGCGCCCCTGACCCCCCCTGTCGCGTCTAAGACCGGCGGAGGTGCTGGTGCCTCAGCAACCGGAGCGAGACGCTGTCCTGAGGTAGCCAGGGGGCCAGCAGGTGCACCTACAGCGGCCCTTCCAGTCTCAAGACCGGACATCCGGGCTGGTGAAGGAGGGCGGACAGGTGCGGCTGCGGCCACTGCGGAGGGTGAACTCGCCGGCACAGAGGAAGCCCCCGCCGGCTTGGGGGCCATAGGAACCACCGCGGGTCCCAGATGTTGTGGCGCGGAGCCTCCGCCAATTGGAGATGGCCGGGTAAGAGGCCCGCCCCCGGCAACCGGTCGGTCCTTGCAAGAAAAGAAAGCTCTTAGGCTAAGAGAGGGGACGAGAACGCTGCTCCGACAATCCAGAAGGAGCAACACTTACTGGGCGACATGAGCGCTCCAACAGGCTTGTAGCCCCGGCCTCTGGGATGTAGATGAACCGCCAGGACCTGCGGCTAGAACGGTCGTGGGCTGTGGTGTCTGGACCCCTGGCACACTCCCCGGCGTCACCCCACCAGCGTCCATCCTAGAAGCCCCTCCGCTTGAGGAAGGATGACGAGGCGCTTGGGTTTCTTCGGACTGCCGCTGTCCGGGAAGAGACCCGCTGGGGTGGGACACCCGGGGCCTCTTCGGGTCGCCACTCGATGGACCGGCGCCCCCGGGAGATGGGTGCAAGGGTGCTCCGGCTCCCTGACTCGGCGCAGGCGGAGCCCTCGGAGGAGACCGGGTGCGTTTCTTCTCTGGATGCTCGGGGGCCGACTCCTTCCCCTTCCCCTTGTCGGCGGTTTGAGTTCCGCCGGCCCTTGGGACGGGTTGGGCAGCGACAGACGCCTCGCGCCCCGATCCGGAGCGCTCAGTTCCCGGGATCGAGATGCCCCGGAAGGCATCCCCAACCTGGCGGACAGCGATCCCGATGTCGTCGAGGTTTGGCATCTTCTGCAGTAGCTCTGACCTCCTCTGCAGCTCTAAGAAGAGGGGAGTGGCAGAGGACAGAAGGGCGGGGTCTCCACTGGGAATGAAGTCGTCGATCACCTTGCCCACCATCTTGTACAGCTCCTCGTCGGAAGGATCAGAGCCGGGACCCCTCTCCAACCTGGTACAGTCCTGCTCGCCAGTGTAGTACCACGCTGGGCGACTGCGCTGCTGCAAGGGCGCAATACGGCGCGACATGAAGTCCATCAGCACCATCAGGGATGTTAGCCCCTCGTTGGCCAAGAACCGGATCCGCTCCAAGACCGGAGCGTACTCCTGCTCCAACTCTGGGACCTCCTCCCAGAAGCGACGCTCGGTGGTTGGGCCAGCGGTCAGGAGCTGTAGGCAATCGTGCTCGTCGGTCTGCACGACCACCCAGCTCTCCCTCCAGTTTTCTCACCTTGACGCACTGAAAGGTAGAAGGTACCTAGAGACCTTTTGGTCCTTGCAGCGATGCTGGAAATAGTACGCCCCCATCTAGGTCTTCGGGCCGCGCCCGGTCGTCCGCAACACGAAGAAGTAGCGAAAGAGCATCACCGAAGCGTGCACCCCCACAAACATCTCACAGAAGTGGACGAAGACAGCGGCCATTGCGAAGGAGTTGGGAGAGAGGTGGTGGAGCTGGAGACCATACGTCTCCAGCAATGTGACAAAGAAGGAGGAAATTGGCGGGACGAACCCCGCCAGGGCATAGGCAGTTGTCAGTACCCTCAATACCGGGTACCCCCGCGCACAGGGTAAAACTTCCTAAGGACCTCGCTCCCTCTGCAGGGGCGAGGTTTGAAGGCGCCACGTGTCCAGCGGGGCTGGAGCTCCCCTCCCCACGGAGGATAGCTCCGGGCCTGCCGCGTGGCCCAGGAGGCCGGACCTCGCCCCCTCCGCAAGGGCGAGCTCCGAAGGCACCACGTGTCCGGCAGGGCCGGGGCTCTCCTCTCCTCAAAGGATAGCTCCGAGCCTGCCACGTGGCCCAGAAGACCGGACCTCGCCCCCTCCGCAGGGGTGAGCTCCGAAGGCTCCACGTGTCCAGCGGAGCCGGAGCTCCCCCCCTCCTCAGAAGAGGGCTCCGGGTCCGACACGTGGCCAGCAGAACAGTGCTGCCGACCGGCGCGGTAGGCAGCGGGAGTAAAGGCGCGCCATGCCTTTACCGTACAAAGCATTCAAGACCCGCGCCTTCCCGAGATGAAGAGGCGCAGCGCACGCCTGTCAGGAGGCGCTGTGACCAGTCACAGTCAGGACAAGCGTACAGTGTCTGAAGCTGCAGGCCATTGAAGGCAGCGACAAGACCGGACAAGACATGCCCTGCCGCCCCTGCCATCGCCAACGACTACACGCTAGCCTGCGGCATGGGTAGGGCGGCAGGACGAGGACTTTGACGCTAGCGCCAAGATATAATAGCTGGTAGGAAATCACCCTGGGGCCACCTGTCGGGTCCCGGGCCCCCCTTGTAAGCCACTCGAGCCTTGGACTATAAAAGGTTCGGGTAGGCAACGTTAGCAAGGGGTCAAACCCTGTTGGTTCGAACTCGGTTAGTTCGCACTCTAGCCATTCACACCCAAGGTGTAACTCTCCCCCAACCTCAGGACTCCGGTTCTGAGCAACAAGCAATACAGCGAGCTCCATAGCTCACCGTGGACGTAGGGTTTTACGCTCCGGTGGCCTGAACCACGTAAAACTCGCCGTGTCAAGCTCTTCCTAACTCGTCCATACGCTCAAGCTCTCCGCAAGCGACTAGCCCCACTGAAAAAAGAACCTCCGCGGGCTGCCCAATGCAGGCCCGGGGGAAGTGTCGACCGAACACTTCGACATTTGGCGTGCCAGGAAGGGGGCTTTTCCATTGCGCGACGAGCTTCTGCCGACAAAGATGACCAAGCTTCCTTCAGCGGCAAACTCTCCTCCCCCGCGTTCACGGCGAACCATGACCAGCGGGGAATATGTGTCGACGCACTCAGGACGGAGTGTGTCGGTGCAAGCTGGTAGCCAGCAGCCGACTCCGGCAACGCCGACTCCGGCAATGCAGGCGCCAACCAGTGTGAGATCTTCTGCGGTGCTAAGCGTACCACACAGGGGTGCGCTAGCTGCAGCAAGAGCGCTGCTGCACAATCCACCTGCTGGGGACGCACCTCATTCAGCGACCCAGCAGTGGATACGTGAGGTAGACCGCCTCGTCGTCGCCGCTGCAAACCCTCGACTTCGTTGGGGACGACACTCCGGTCAACCGGCAGTGTCGCTGACGCGCACGCCAATGATTGACGGGCAGACGGCGGGTTCCAGCTCCACCAGGCTTCCATCGACGGACCTGAGGACAGAGCTGGAATGGTGCCACTTGGGCCAGGATGCCCGGGTGTACCTCAAGCAACGTCAGGAAAGGCGTCGCAACCAAGAGGCTGGCGATAGCATGACGTCGGCCTCCACCCAGCCTGAAGAGCAGATCTTCGCCACGCGATCTCTGCCCCAGGCATACGCCGCGCAGCATATGCCACAACCATATGCCCTGCAAACGGCGCCCCCGGTCTATGGAGCTGCCTTACCCATACCGGGATACACCGTGCCGACGGAGAACCAAGCGTTCGCGGCACCAACACCTGCGGCAACAGGGGCAGGATGTGCGGCCCTGGCACCCCACCTTCGCTTCGCGAGGTGGCCGCGCAAGTTCCGGCCGTACCTGCCCGAGAGGTACGACGGCAGCGTCAACCCAACGGAGTTCCTCCAGATCTACTCCACCGCCATACTCGCCGCAGGAGGGGATGAGGCCGTCATGGACAACTACTTCCCTGTCGCCTTGACCGGCCCAGCCCGGTCTTGGCTCATGAACCTCCCCCAGGGTTCCATAACTTCCTGGGGAGAGCTCTACCAGCAGTTCGTCGCCAACTTCGGCAGCTCCTACACCCGTCCCGGCACGGAGCTTGACCTCCACGCCGTCAAGCAACAACCTGGGGAATCACTGCGCTCCTTCATCCAGCGGTTCTCCCAGGTACGCTACACCATCCCACATATTCAAAGTGCTTCTGTGGTGGTGGCACTTTGACAGTGTCCGGAACGAGAAGATGCTTGAGAAGCTCGCGACCAGAGAGGTCTGCGATGCCTCTGAGCTCTTCAGCCTGGCGGACAAGTGCGTCAGAGCAGCCAAAGGGCGGAATTGGCACTCACTGCCAGCTTCCGAAGCCGGAAGACAGCCCGAAGACGGCGGAGTTCAAGTTGAGCTCCCGACCACGTCAGACAGCCAAGAGCCAAGCACTGGCTGACGCCAACGAAGGCTGACCCAGGGGGCCGCGAAGACGGTGAACCAAAGTCCCGAGCTCCGGTCTTCACCGGGCCTCACTGGACGCTCATCTTCGATGGCTCCTCGCGAAAGCAGGGGGCCGGTGCCGGCGTATTGCTTCTCATGCCATCGGGGGAGCAGTCTGGGTACATGGTGCGTCTCAATTCCAAGTCAACCAACAACTTGGCATAGTATGAAGCACTCATCTTTGGCCTAAAAGACAGTCCTGTCTCTGGGCGCTCGCCAGTTGTTGGCACAGGGTGACTCCCAGCTAGTTATCAAGCAAGTTAAGGGTGAATGCCCCTGCAATGACCCACAGCTAGCTGCTTATCTGCTCCACGTGCGGATGTTGGAGAAAGACTTCCTCGCCTTGGACCTGCGCCATGTACTGCGCGTTGGCAAGGCCGCAGCTGACGACCTCTCAACGAAGGCCTCCATCGGATCCCCTGTGCCCGAAGGAGTTTTCGAGAGGACGTTGCTGCTGTCCACAGCCCGGCCCGCCGAGCCGGGCAAAGGGGGCTGAACCAGTGCCTCGAAGCTAGGCAGTCCCGGCAGCCCTGCAGCCATGGATGCCGCCAAAGGATCGTAAGCATCACTGGGGACTCCGTGCAACCCAGCACTCAAGATCCAAAAGCTCAAGTAGTCCCGATGCATGGACCACGGAGGTCCGGGACTCCTTGAAGGACATCCTTCCTGACGAACGTGCTTTCGCTGAACGGGTGGTGCGGATGGCTAAGTGCTACGCGCTGGTATCTTTACTGGCGTGGCGCCACGACATCCTATTGCGGTGCATAACCCAGGAGGAAGGCTGCGACTAGCTCACAGTAGTCCACGGAGGCGAGTGCTGGGAACGCTCATCGTCCCGCACGCTGGTCGGTTAAGCCACCCGGCATGGCTCCTACTGACCGAGAGCCACCTGGACGCCGTCAAACCGGTTAGGGATGCAATGCGTGCCAGGTCCATGCCAAGCAGACCCACACAACCGGTGCAGGCGCGCACCTAGAGCCGTCGGGGGATACCGGCTCCTCCATGTCGAGGGCCAGCCGGACTTCCCAGGGCCGGGTCACGGGAACTACCCTTCCACATGGTATGCGGGGCCGAAGCCATGCTTCCCCCTGAGATCGCCATGGGGGTCCCCCCGTGTCTGGCGTATGACGAAGCCACGCATGACCCGCTCTGCGTGAAGACAGTCGCTCTGACGCTACCCTAGTAAGTTCACCATGCTTACTTAGGTGTTTATTTAAATTACGCATTAATTTATATGAACACCTCCCCACGCTCTAGACAGTGTGCGTCCATTGTACACTCGGTTCCTCTTTCCTGCTCTCATGCATAGTCAATATTTGCCATCCTGCCGAAGGCGGTAGTGCTTTGGGTACCTGCCAGAGGCCCGGTGGCCTTTTGGATCTCCCCCTGTAAGGGTACTGTACCGCCAGTTGGTCTCCTCCGAGAAAAGACCTACGCTAGACCGGGGGGTCAGGAGCCTTGCTTTGCCCGGTCTTGCACCCAAAGCATGCGCACTCTGCCCCCCGGCGCTACGGTCTGAGTACCAGGGGGCCGGACGGTTACACCCTGAATGGGGCTGGGGCCAGACCTCCGGGACCAAGTGCACTGGATTACCCAAGCTCCGTATTCCGGCCTGGGACAGTAAGCCAAATGAGACTAAGGGACAGGAAAGGGGGGACCACTGAGCAGTGCCGGACTCCGCCTCCACAGCCAGGCCGAGCTCCGAGGCCAGCTCTCACCCTCCTTTCAGAGGCGAGCGCTGATGCCGGACCTCACGCCCTTCGCTGGCCTGAGCTCCGATGACTTCTGGACCACCGCCCCCACAGCTGGGCCGAGCTCCGATGCCAGCCCTCGCCCTCCTTTCATAGGCGAGCGCTGATGCCGGACCTCACGCCCTTCGCTGGCCTGAGCTCCGATGACCTCCGGACCTCATGCCCTTCGCTGGCCTGAGCTCCGATGACTTCCGGACTCCGCCCCCACAGCTGGGCAGAGCTCCGAGGCCAGCCCTCGCCCTCCTTTCACAGGCGAGCGCTGATGCCGGACCTCACGCCCTTCGCTGGCCTGAGCTACTATGACTTCCGGACCTCCGCCCCCACAGCTGGGCCGAGCTCCGATGCCAGCCCTCGCCCTCCTTTCAGAGGCGATCGCTGATGCCGGACCTCACGCCCTTCGCTGGCCTGAGCTCCGATGACCTCCGGACCTCACGCCCTTCGCTGGCCTGAGCTCCGATGACTTCCGGACCTCCGCCCCCGCAGCTGGGCCGAGCTCCGAGGCCAGCCCTCGCCCTCCTTTCAGAGGCGAGCGCTGATGCCGGACCTCACGCCCTTCGCTGGCCTGAGCTCCGATGACTTCCGGACCTCCGCCCCCCACAGATGGGCCGAGCTCCGAGGCCAGCCCTCGCCCTCCTTTCAGAGGCGAGCGCTGATGCCGGACCTCACGCCCTTCGCTGGCCTGAGCTCCGATGACCTCCGGACCTCACGCCCTTCGCTGGTCTGAGCTCCGATGACTTCTGGACCTCCGCCCCCGCAGCTGGGCCGAGCTCCACGGCCAGCCCTCGCCCTCCTTTCAGAGGCGAGCACTGATGCCGGACCTCACGCCCTTCGCTGGCCTGAGCTCTGATGACTTCCGGAGCTCCGCCCCCACAGCTGGGCCGAGCTCCGATGCCAGCCCTCGCCCTCCTTTCGGAGGCGAGCCCTGATGCCGGACCTCACGCCCTTCGTGGGCCTGAGCTCCGATGACTTCCCGGACCACCCCTCTTCTCAGAGGCGAGCTCCGAAGCCGGACCTCCTCCTTTCACAAGGGCTGAGCTCCGATGCCAGGCTTCACCCTCTCCTCGGAGGCTGAACTCCGAAGCCGTCAAGACCCTGTCAGCACAGGGAGTACTCAAGACAAGAAAGTGCGCGGGTAGGAGAAGGCCCCACCACGGGCTCGTTACCTCCCCCGAGGTGAGCCCGGGGGCCACTGTCGGTACCCTCAATACCGGGTACCCCCGCTCACAGGGTAAAACTTCCTAAGGACCTCGCTCCCTCTGCAGGGGTGAGGTTTGAAGGCGCCACGTGTCCAGCGGGGCCGGAGCTCCCCTCCCCACGGAGGATAGCTCTGGGCCTGCCGCATGGCCCAGGAGGCCGGACCTCGCCCCCTCCGCAAGGGCGAGCTCCGAAGGCACCACGTGCCCGACAGGGCCGGGGCTCTCCTCTCCTCAAAGGATAGCTCCGAGCCTGCCACGTGGCCCGGAAGACCGGACCTTGCCCCCTCCGTGGGGGTGAGCTCCAAAGGCTCCACATGTCCAGCGGAGCCGGAGCTCCCCCCTCCTCAGAGGAGGGCTCCGGGTCCGACACGTGGCCAGCAGAACAGTGCTGCCGACTGGCGCGGTAGGCAGCGGGAGTAAAGGCGCGCCATGCCTTTACCGTACAAAGCATTCAAGACCCGCGCCTTCCCGAGACGAAGAGGCGCAGTGCACGCCTGTCAGGAGGCGCTGTGACCAGTCACAGTCAGGACAGGCTTACAGTGTCTGAAGCTGCAGGCCATTGAAGGCAGCGACAAGACCGGACAAAACATGCCCTGCCGCCCCTGCCATCGCCAACGACTACACGCTACACTTAGCCTGCGGCATGGGTAGGGCGGCAGGACGAGGACTTCGACGCTAGCGCCAAGATATAATAGCTGGTAGGAAATCACCCCGGGGCCACCTGTTGGGTCCCAGGCCCCCCTTGTAAGCCACTCGAGCCTTGGACTATAAAAGGTTCGGGTAGGCAATGTTAGCAAGGGGTCGAACCCTGTTGGTTCGAACTCGGTTGGTTCGCACTCTAGCCATTCACACCCAAGGTGTAACTCTTCCCCAAGCTCAGGACTCCAGTTCTGAGCAACAAGCAATACAGCGAGCTCCATAGCTCGCCGTGGACGTAGGGTTTTACGCTCCGGCGGCCTGAACCACGTAAAACTCGCCGTGTCAAGCTCTTCCTAACTCGTCCATACGCTCAAGCTCTCCGCAAGCGACTAGCCCCACCGAAAAAAGAACCTCCGCGGGCTGTCCAGTGCAGGCCCGGGGGAAGTGTCGACCGAACACTTCGACAGCAGTAAAGAAGACCATCTCCCCCTTTTCCAGGAGCAGGGGGAGAGATCCCCGGCGGAGCCGGCGTTTCTGTTCCTCCGTGTGCCAGCCCAGCAGCCTGCGCACTGGCCCGAGCTCGGCGGAACCAACGAGACGTGTCGGGAGAAAGATGGAAGCCATGGCGAGGGAGAGCTCAAGAAAAGGAAGACAAGGGCGCAAGAGTTCAAGGAAAGAGCGAGCGCTAGGAAGTGCGAAGGGAAGCCGCGATGCGGGTAAGATCCCTTTTTAAAACTTTCCAGGAACGATTCGAAGTGACTCGAAAACCTTCTAATACACCACATCGGCTCCAAGACCGAGCGCTGATGACAGGTGGGCCCAAGCTGCCCAGCTGAAGCGGTGGGTCAAGGAGTCAGTCTCACAAGAAGACAAGCCGGCAAGGCGCTTCGGCGGTCCTCGAAGAACGTGCCGCAACGTGCAGAAATGGCAGCCTTGGGAACCGCCGCAGTAAAAGCAACCATCAAATTGGCACACGCTCCCACGATCCCGCGACTGTTCGTGCTCCGGCAGCAGTCAATGCGGGACTTGGAGAAAGTGCGCGGAACAGAAGAGATGGAGGCCCCACCTCGGGCTCGCTATCTCCCCTGAGATGGGCCCGGGGGCCACTGTCGGTACCCGCGATATAGGGTACTTCCACGCACAGGGGAAAATGCCTAAGGATCTCGCCCTTCTCCGCAAGGAGAGCTCCGAAGGCGCCACGTGTCCAGCGGGGCCGGACGTCCCTCTCCTCAGAGGAGAGCTCCGGGCCCGCCACGTGGCCAACAGCAGCCAGACCTCCCCTCTGTGGGGAGGGCTCTGAAGGCGCCGCGTATCCCGCAAGGCCGGACCTCCCCCTCCTCAGAGGAGAGCTCCGGGCCCGCCACGTGGCCGACAGAAGCCGGACCTCCCCCCTCTGTGGGGAGAGGTCCAAACGCTCCATGTGTCCTGCGGGGCCGGACCTCCCTCTCCTCAGAGGAGAGCTCCGAGCCCGCCACGTGTCCAGCAGAACGGCGCTGCCTGCCCCCAAGCGGTAGGCAGCGGGCGTAAAGACGTACCATACCTTGCCCGTACAAGGTATTCAAGGCCCGCGCCTTCCCAAGACACGGAGACGCAGAGCACGCCTCTGTCAGGTGTCGTTGCGCCTAGTCGCATCACAGACTGGCGCACGGTGTCAGAACCTGCCAGCCAATAAACACAGCGACAAGACAACCCCTGCCGCTCCCGCCGTCATCAATCACTACGACTAGCATGCGGCATGGGCAGGGCGGCAAGACGAAGACTCAAGAGCCTTCGCCAGAGACAACTACCGACATAACTGCGGATACGATAGTCGGCAGGCAATCTCCCCGGGACCACCTGTCGGGTCCCGGGCGCCCCTTGTAAGCCACACGAGCCTTGGACTATAAAAGGCTCGGGTAGGCGACGTTAGCGAGGGTTGGCACTCCAGAAACTCACACCCTAGGCATAACTCATCCTCAAGCTCAGGACTCCGGTTCTGAGCAACAAGCAATACTGCGAGCACCTCAGCTCACCGTGGACGTAGGGTTTTACGCTCCGGCGGCCCGAACCACGTAAAACCTGCCGTGTCAATCTCCTCCCTAATTCGTCCCTACGCTTAAGCTCTCCGCAAGCGACTAGCCCCTCCGAAAAAGAACCTCCACGGGCTGCCCAAAGCAGGTCCGGGGGAAGTGTCGACCACACACTTCGATAGGGGCCCTGATAGCCAGGAGATCCCGGAGGTCCAAGACGACCTCCCGGAGGTCCAAGGAGACCTCCTGGAGGCTCAAGACGACCTCCCGACGCTCCAAGACAACCACCCGGAGGTCCAAGGGGACCTCCCGGTGGTCCAAGACGGGCTCCCGGAGGTCCAAGGGGACCTCCCGGAGGACCAAGACGACCTCCCAAAGGTCCAAGGGGACCTCCCGGAGGTCCAATATAGCCAAGAATCCTCCGGGTCCCAGCCCCCGGAGGATGCCCAGGGCCTGTCTTCCTCCTGTCGGCCTGAGCCAATGAAGGAAGACACCCCGGGTCCCCCAGAGAGGACCCGGACCATCCAGAGGCCCGTCTACTACATCACCGAAGTCCTCCATGACGCCAAGAGAAGGTACCTGGAGGTCCATAAGCTGTTGTATGCAGTGCTCGTGGCGTCCAGGAAGCTCCGGCACTACTTCCAAGCCCACCGGATCTCGGTGGTCACCTCCTACCCGCTGAAGACCATCCTTCACAGCCCTAACGCAACCGGCAACATCACCAAGTGGGCAGCGGAGCTAGCGGAGTTCGAGTTGGACTTCCTCCCTCATCACGCAGTCAAGAGCCAAGCACTGGCTGACTTCGTGGCCGAATGGACGCCATCGACAACCAACCCAGGGGGCCCTGAAGACGGTGAACCAGAGCCCCAAGCTCCGGTCTTCACCGAGCCCCACTGGACGCTCTTCTTCGACGGCTCCTCGCGAACGCAGGGGGCCGGTGCCAGCGTACTGCTTCTCATGCCATCGGGGGAGCAGCTCCGGTACGTGGTGCGTCTCAATTTCAAGGCAACCAACAACAAGGACGAATATGAAGCTCTCATCCTTGGCCTGAAGACGGCGCTGTTCCTCGACGTCCGCCAGTTGCTGGTCAAGGGCGACTCCCAGCTCATCATCAAGCAAGTCAAGGGAGAGTGCTCCTGCAATGACCTGCAACTAGCTGCCTACCTCCTCCACGTATAGATGCTGGAGAAGGACTTTGTTGCCTTGGACCTGCGCCATGTACCGCACGCCGACAACACCATGGCCGACGACCTCTCAGCGAAGGCCTCCACCGGAGCCCCTGTGCCCGAAGGAGCCTTCGAGAGGATGTTGCCGCAGCCCACAGCCCAGCCTGCCGAGCCGGGCGAAGGGGTCAAGACCAGCACCTCAAAGCTGGCGGTCCCGGCGGTCATGCAACCATGGCGCTTGCCAAGGATCGTAAGCGTCACTGGGGTCTCCGTGCTACCCAGCGCTCAAGATCCAGAAGCTCAAGTCAGACACGATGCATATCACGGAGATCCGGGACTACTTGAAGGACAATATCCTTCCTGATGAACATGCATCCGCTGAACGGATCGTGCGCATGGCTAAGAGATACGCGCTGGTAGAAGGGGATCTCTACTGGCGTGGTGCCAACCACGTCTGTCGGTACCCTCAATACGGGGTACCCCCGCGCACAGGGGAAAATGCCTAAGGACCTCGCCCTTCTCCGCAGGAAAGATCCGAAGAAGCCACGTGCCCAGCGGGCCCGGACCTCCCTCTCCTCAGAGGAGAGCTCCAGCCCTGCCATGTGGCTAGCTGAAGCCGGACCTCCCCCCTCCACGGGGAGAGCTACGAAGGCTCCACGTGTCCCGTGGGGTCGGACCTCCCTCTCCTCAGGGGAGAGCTCTGGGCCCGCCACGTGGCCAGCAGAGCAGCGCTGCCTGCCCCCGTGCGGTAGGCAGCAAGAGTAAAGACGCGCCATACCTTGCCCGTACAAGGTATTCAACACCCGCGCCTTGAGCACGCCTCTGTCAGGTGCCATTGCACCCAGTCACATCGCAGACTGGCGTGCAGCATCAGAGCCTGCCCACCAATAAACACAGCGACAAGACATCCCCTGCCGCCCCTGCCATCATCAACCACTACGACTAGCTTGCGGCATGGGCAGGGCGGCAGAACGAAGACTCAAAAGCCTTTGCCAGAGACAACTACCAGCGTAACTGCAGATACGGTAGATGGCAGGCAATCTCCCCGGGACCACCTGTCGGGTCCCGGGCCCACCTTGTAAGCCACTTGAGCCTTGGACTATAAAAGGCTCGGGTAGGCAATGTTAGCGGGGGTTCGCCTCTTACACACTCTCGTACCCTAGCGGTTCGACTCATCCTCAAGCTCAGGACTCCGGTTCTGAGCAGCAAGCAATACAACGAGCAACTCTGCTCACCGTGGACGTAGGGTTTTACGCTCCGGCGGCCTGAACCACGTAAAAATCCCTGTGTCAAGCTTCTCCTCCAATCGTCCCTAACGCTGAAGCTCTCCGTGAGTGACTAGCCCCTCCAAAAAAGAACCTCTGCGGGCTGCCCAGAGCAGGCCCGGGCGAAGTGTCGGCTACACACTTCGACATTTGGCACACCAGGAAGGGGGCTTTTCCCTTGCGCGACGAGCTTCTGCCAACGAAGATGACGAAGCTTCCTTCAGCGGCAAGCTCTCCCCGCCCACGTTCATGATGAACGGTGACTAGCGGGGACTACGTCTCGACACACTCAGGATGGAGTGTGTCGGCACAAGCTGGAAGCTAGCAGCCGACTCCAGCAGCGCAGGCTCCAGCGAGCGTGCGATCCTCTGCAGCGCTGAGCGTCTCCCACGGGGGCGCACTAGCTGCAGCAAGAGCGCTACTGCACAATCCACCTGCTGGGGACGCGCCTCAGTCAGCGACCCAGCAGTGGATTCGCGACATAGACCGTCTCGTCGTCGCTGCCGCAAACCCTCGACTTCGGCGGGGATGACGTCCCGGTCAACCGGCTGTGTCGCTGATGCGCACGCCAACGGTTGACGGGCAGACGGCAGATTCCCGCTCCACCAGGCTCCCATCGGCGGACCTGAGGTCGGAGCTGGAACAATGCCACTTGGGCAAAGATGCCCGAGTGTTCATTGAGCGACGACGAGAAAGGCGTCACAACCAGGAGGCCAGCGACAGCATGTCGACCGCCTCGACAAAGCCTGAGGCGCAGACGTTCGCCACGCGAT
This sequence comes from Neostapfia colusana, assembly GCA_030760725.1. Lineage (NCBI taxonomy): Eukaryota > Viridiplantae > Streptophyta > Magnoliopsida > Poales > Poaceae > Neostapfia > Neostapfia colusana. The sequence goes on along the minus strand of JASWHV010000018.1, from coordinate 44,383,621 downwards.
CTCTGCCCCAGGCATACGCCACGCAGCATATGCCCCAGCCATATGCCCTGCAAATGGTGCCCCCGGTCTATGGCGCAGCCTTGCCCATACCGGGGTACACAGTGCCAGCAGCAAACCAAGCGTTTGCGGCACCAACGCCTGCAGCAACAGGAGCAGGATGTGCGGCCCTGGCGCCACATCTTCGCTTCGCGTGGTGGCCGCGCAAGTTCCGGCCGCACCTGCCCAAGAAGTACTATGGCAGCATCAACCCGGCGGAGTTCCTCCAGATCTACTCCACCGCCATCCTTGCTGCAGGAGGGGACGAGGCCGTCATGGCCAACTACTTCCCCGTCGCCTTGACCGGCCCAACCCGGTCTTGGCTCATGAATCTCCCCCAGGGTTCCATAACCTCCTGGGGAGAGCTCTGCCGGCAGTTCACTGCTAACTTCGGCAGCTCCTACACCCGGCCTAGCACGGAGCTCGACCTCAACGCCATCCAGCAACAACCTGGAGAGACGCTGCGCTCCTTCATCCAGCGGTTCTCCCAGGTACGGAACACCATCCCGCATATCCAAAATGCTTCTGTGGTGGTGGCGTTCCGACAGGGTGTACGGGACAAGAAGATGCTTGAGAACCTCGCGATCAGAGAGGTTCACGACGTCTCAGAGCTCTTCAGCCTGGCGGACAAGTGCGCCAGGGCAGCAGAAGGGCGGAACTGGCACTCACTGCCAGCCTTCGAGCCAGGAGGACATCCCTGATCTGGCGCTGCTTCCCATGGAAGCAGCAAGAAGATCAAGAACCAGGGCGGTGGCAAGATGAAGCTACTGACCGCAGCTCCCGTTGCTGCAGCAGCAGCACCCAGTGGAGCTCGGGGGCCACGCCCCGACAAGAGGCAGCGACAGTCACCAGCTCCAGAAGGTGACCAAGGCGAGCCATGTCGCGTGCACGACACCAGCAGTCATACTGCTGCTGAGTGCCGGGAGATTTATAAACTCGCGGAATGCTTCCGCAAGGGGAAGCAACCGCGTGCTGACGCCCCTCCCTTCCGTCAAATGGAGGGCAAGCAGAAGGTCGACACCCAAGACAACGTCGACCACCAAGTGGAGTTCCAGGAGCCTCAGCGCACCGTGAAGGTGGTGCGCAACCATGAGGACTCCAGCTCCAGCGATGACGAGCGCCGGAAGATGCTCTACGTCATCTACGGCGGGTCTGCTGACCCCTCGTCCCGAAGCATGGTTAAGACTCTGCGCCGAGCAGTAGCATCGGTGGCTCCTCTCCCAATTGCCGCGCCGCACCCCAAGTGGATGGGAACCCCCATCAGCTTCGATGCCACCTACTACCCCAGGAACATGGCTGGGGCTGGCCAACTACCGCTCTTGGTAGCACCCACCATCGCCAACGTGAGGATGTACCACGTTCTGGTAGGTGGCGGGGCTGGGCTGAACCTCATCAGCCGCGCAGCCTTCCAGAAGCTGCAGATCCTGATGGCCAAGCTCACCCCATCGAGCCCGTTCTCAGGGGTAGGGCCGGGACAAGTCATTCCCTACAGCAACATCAGCCTTCCGGTGACCTTTGGGGCACCGGACAGCTATCGGACAGAGTACATTCTGTTCGACGTGGCGGAGATCGACCTCCCCTTCAACGCCATAATCGGCAGGCCAGTCCTGTATCGATTCATGGCAGTAGCCCACTACGGCTACCTTGTCTTGAAGATGCCTACACCAACAGGCGTCCTCAAGATTCGTGGAGACCGCACTGCTGCAGTGTCAGCCTTGGAGAAGCTCCAGGCACTTGCAACTGCTCGAGCACCAGCCCCTGGCAGTGCAGGACCGGACCGGTCCCACCCGAGTGCACGCCACCGTGCCTCTACCGCAGCACCCCGCGTGCAACCCCTCGACGAGGGCGACGTCCCCCTGAAGGTCGTCCAAGTCGGCGCCGATGCTGCCCAGACCACCCGGGTAGCCGGGGGCCTGGACAGCAAATAGGAAGGCGCGCTCATCACCTTCCTCCGGCACAACGTCGACATGTTTGCATGGCAGCCGTCGCAGATGCCGGGGATCCCTAGGGAGGTGATCGAGCACCACCTGAAGATCTTCCCCGACGCCCGGCCAGTCCAACAGAAGCCTCGCAAGCAGTCCATCGAGCGACAGAACTTCATCCGAGAAGAAATCAAGAAGCTGCTGGACGCTGGCTTCATACGGGAAGTCCACCACCCCCGGTGGTTGGCGAACCCCGTCGTCGTCCCGAAGGCCGGTGGGAAGCTCCGGATGTGCATCGACTACACCAGTCTCAATAAGGCATGTCCCAAAGATCCATTTCCCTCTCCTTAGAATAGATCAAATAGTAGACTCGACATCAGGCTGTGATATGCTATGTTTCCTACACGCCTACTCGGGTTTCCATCAGATCCGTATGTCTAGAGAAGATGAAGAGCACACTTCCTTCATCACAGTAGATGGCCTGTATTGTTATGTCTCTATGCCTTATGGCTTAAAGAATGCTCTCCCCACCTTCGTACATGCAATGCACAAAACCTTCGGAGAGCTAATAAGAGACTTAGTCGAGGTGTATGTCGATGACATCGTTGTCAAGGTTAGGCAAAGTTCATCCTTGTTAGATAACCTGGCCCTAGTCTTTGACAAACTGCGCTCCACGCGCACCAAGCTGAACCCCGACAAGTGTGTGTTTGGCGTATCCTCTGGGAAGCTCCTAGGATTCCTGGTCTCACACCGAGGAATTGAGGCCAACCCAGAGAAGATCAAGGCCATCGACCTGATGCGGCCCCCTGCCCGCATCAAAGATGTCCATAAACTCATGGGATGCCTAGCCGCGCTGAGTCGGTTCATACCGAGGCTAGCAGAGCGAGCACTCCCCTTCATCAACTCCTGCGTAAATCCGGTCCGTTTGTTTGGACCGATGAAGCAGAAGAAGCTTTCTAGGAGTTGAAGCAACTCCTGAAGACCCTACCCATCGTGGTAGCCCCCGAGCCCGAAGAGCACTTGTTGCTCTACATCGCGGCAGCAACTGAAGTGGTGAGCATGGTCCTCGTCACAGAGCGGCCGGACCTCTCGTCACCGCAGCCTGCTCCAATAGCAGAAGATAAGCACCAGGAGACCCCCGAGGCCCAAGACGACCTCCCGGACCTCCAAGACAACCTCCCGGATGTCCAACGGGATCTCCCGGAGCTCCAAGACAACCTCCCGGAGGTCCAACGGGACCTCCCGGAGCTCCGGGGTAACCACCCGGAAGCCAAAAGGAACCTCCCAGGAGGACAAGATGTCCTCCCGAGGGTCCAGGATGACCACCTGGAAAACCAGCGGGATCTCCCGGAGGTCAAGGACGGCCTAGGAGCCTTCGAGTCCCAGCTCCCGGAGGCTCCCCCGGACCCACCTACCTCAGGTCGGCCTGAGCCAATGGATGAGGACATCTCAGGCCCGGGAGGGAGGGTCTGGACCATCCAGAGGCCCGTCTACTACATCAGCAAAGTCCTCCACGACGCCAAGATAAGGTACTTGGAGGTCCACAAGCTGCTGTATGCAGTGCTCGTGGCATCCAGGAAGCTCCGCCACTACTTTCAAGCCCACCGGATCTCGGTGGTCACCTCCTACCCGCTGAAGGCGATCCTTCTCAGCCCCCACGCGACCGGCAATGTCGCTAAATTGGCAGCGGAACTGGCGGAGTTTGACCTGGACTTCCTTCCTCGCCATGCAGTCAAGAGCCAAGCACTGGCTGACTTCGTGGCAGAGTGGACGCCTGCGAAGGCTAACCCAGGGGGCCACGAAGACGGTGAACCAAAGCCCCGAGCTCCGGTCTTCACCGGGCCTCACTGGACGCTCTTCTTCGACCGCTCCTCGCGAAAGCAGGGGGCCGGTGCTGGCGTACTGCTTCTCATGCCATCGGGGGAGCAGTTTGGGTACATGGTGCGTCTCAATTTCAAGGCAACCAACAACATTACAGAGTATGAAGCACTCATCTTTGGCCTAAAGACAGCCCTGTCTTTGGACGCTCGCCAGTTGTTGGCACAGGGCGACTCCCAGCTAGTCATCAAGCAAGTTAAGGGTGAATTATCCTGCAATGACCCACAACTAGCCGCTTACCTGCTCCACGTGCAGATATTGGAGAAAGACTTCCTTGCCTTGGACCTGCGCCGTGTACCGCGCGCTGGCAATGCCGCAGCTGACGACCTCTCAACGAAGGCCTCCACCGGAGCCCCTGTGCCCGAAGGAGTCTTCGAGAGGACGTTGCTGCGGCCCACAGCCCAGCCTGCCGAGCCGGGCGAAGGGGGCTGGACCAGAACCTCGAAGCTGGCGGTCCCGGTGGCCCTGCAGCCATGGACGCCGCCAAGGATCGTAAGCGTCACTGGGGACTCCGTGCAACCCAGCGCTCAAGATCCAGAAGCTCAGGTCAGACCCGATGCATGGATCGCGGAGATCCGGGACTACTTGAAAGACAACATCCTCCCTGATGAACGTGTATCCGCTGAACGGATCGTGCGCATGGCTAAAAGGTACGCGCTGGTAGAAGGGGATCTCTACCGGCGTGGCGCTAACCACGTCCTATTGCGGTGCATAACCCAGGGGGGAAGGCTGCGACTTGCTCGCTGAGATCCGTGGAGGCGAATGTGGGAGTCACTCTTCCTCACGCACGCTCGTCGGTAAAGCCTTTCGGCATGGCTTGTACTGGCTGACAGCACTCCAGGATGCCGTCAAGTTGGTCGAGAGCTGCAAGGCGTGCCAGTTCCACGCCAAGCAGATCCACACACCGGCTCAGGTGGTTCAGATGATCCCGCCCTCGTGGCCGTTCGTCGTGTGGGGGTTGGACATCCTGGGACCGTTCCCTAAAGCCGTCGGGGGATTCCGGTACCTCTACGTCGCCATCGACAAGTTCACCAAGTGGCCAGAAGCCACACCCGTCGTCACCATCAACAAGCAATCCGTAGTAAAGTTCATCAAGTCGATCGTCTGCTGGTTCGGGGTCCCGAACAGAATCATCACCGACAACGGGACCCAGTTCACCAGCGCAGCGTTCCAGGACTACTGCGAAGACCTCGGCATCCAGGTGTGCTATGCCTCCGTTGCTCACCCAAAGAGCAATGGGCAAGTCGAGAGGGCCAACACCGAGATTCTTCGGGGCCTCAAGACTCGCGCTTATGCCGGCTTGAAGAGACATGGCGCCAAGTGGGTGGACGAGCTTCCGAGCACACTATGGGCTAACCGGACATCCCAGAGCCGGGCCACTGGAGAGACACCCTTCTTCATGGTGTACGGGGCCGAAGCTGTGCTTCCCCCAGAGATCACCATAGGGTCTCTCCGTGTCCGAGCTTACGACAAAGCCATGCAGGACGACCTCCGGCGTGAAGACATCGACCTCGTTGACGAGGCCCGATTACATGCAGCACTCCGCAACGCACGGTACCGGCAAACGCTTCGACGCTACCACCAAAGGATTGTGCGTGTTCGAGAGCTGCAGGAAGGCGACCTGGTGTTGTGGCGCATACTTTCTCGCGAAGGGACCAACAAACTCTCCCCCAGCTAGGAAGGTCCCTTCCGAGTCATGAAAGTTTGCCGCCCCGGATGCGTACGCCTTTCCACCGAGGATGGGGATCCGCTCCCGAACCCTTGGAACATAAAACACCTCCGTAAGTTCTACCCCTAGAGCAATAGTAGGATAGTCTTTTCTTTCTATAATAAATTCCATAGAGTCCAGAAACAGCGCTCGGGGCAGCTAAGTCTCAAGGGACGGTCCAGGACTACGTTCAGCTTGGCCTGGTTCCGACCCTAAGTGTGTAGAGTCTTGCTTCCCTTCTTAATGGGGCGGGTCGTTGCCTCCATGTTTAGCCTGCCTCCCTCCTATGGTAGTTTATATGGAAAGAAACCTGTCCAGCTTTGCTCTTCCCTTGTGTTCATTTAAATTACGTATTAATTTTTATGACAGAACTTCCTGTGTATGCTCACCATGCACTCAGCTTCCTTTTCCCATTCTCACCCCTAGTCGGCATTTTCTATCCTACCGAAGACGGTCGCGTTTGAAGCACCTGCCGATGGCCAGGGGGCCTCGAGCCCCCGACACTTTGCGCACTAAAGTACCCAAGCCCCGTATACCGGATCAGGATCGTAAGCCAAATAAGACTATGAGATAGGGAAGGGGGAGCCCCAAGGAGAATTACGTTTCCCTTACTTGTGTGCAGGACCTCCCGGCCTTAGCTCCCCCGCAGGAGTTTGGTAGGTGTGCCCAAACAATTGGTCACACCTACCAGGGGGCCACTACGGGACCGCGCAAGACCGGAGCTCCAGCGCAAGACCGAAGGATCCGGACCTCGCCCCCTCCGCAGGGGCAGGCTCCGGAGGCCCCACGTGTCCGGCGGGGCCGGAGCCCCCCCTCTTTCCTCAGAGGGCAGATCCGAGCCTGCCACGTGGCCGGCAGAGCCGGGCCTCGCCCCTCCGCGGGGAGAGCTCCGGAGGCTCCACGTGTCCCGCGGGGCCGGACCTCCCTCTCCTCAGAGGAGAGCTCTGGGCCCGCCACGTGGCCAGGAGAAGCCGGACCTCCCCCCTCCGTGGGGTGAGCTCCGAAGGCCCCACGTGTCCCGCGGGGTCGGACCTCCATCTTCTCAGAGGAGAGCTCCAGGCCCGCCACGTGGCCGGCGGATCTAGACCTCTCCCGTTCTCACGGGGCGAGCTCCGAAGATCCCTTGGGCCCTTAATACAATAAGGACCCGGGAAGGTGTCTGTACAAGACTTCAAGGTTGGTGAAGACCTCTGAGTACCTTGCGGAGCTAAGGACTCGGCCAGGCCAAGCCAAGGAGAAGATAAAAATATACAGGCACGAAAAATGACAAGAGTATATTCATTCAAGGCTCCACGAGCTGGACTATAGACTCAATGAAAGAAAAAGAAAAGATACAAGCCCTAGGATTCCCCTGGCTCTCGCCAGAACCTAGAGGCTACGAGGGCGGCCACGCCCCCGACTTCAGCCCTGGCGGCTTCCTCCCGTTCCGCGGCAGGACCCTGACTCATTGGCTCCAGTGAGAAGGAGGGATCCCGGCTCCGCAACCTCCATTGCCAGGCACCGTCCCTCTGCCTCGAGCTCACCGGCGACCACCGCTTCAAGCCTATTCAGCTTGGCGCTGATAGACTTGAGCGCGGGGATCACCTCGGCCACCTTCTGCGCCAGGGCCGCTGCCTTCACCGGGCTAAAACCAAGAGGGACCAGAGCAAACCCCGCCTGGTCAAAGAAGTTCGAGACTGCCTGGGCCTCGGAGGACCGCGAGGCCAGGAGCTCCTCCACCTCGCGGCAGGCTGCCAGCAAGGCGTCAAGGCTCCCCTCGGAGAATTCCTTCTCCTTGGTGGCCAGCGAACTCTCCCAAGCTGGAGGCGCTGGGCAAGCTGATCCAACTCCGAAGCCCGGAAGCCGGCTGCCAGCTCCCGGTCCAGGGCCGCCTGGTGCTTCCGGGAGACCTGCTCCTCCCTTGCGACCAGGTCTGCCTTCTGGGTCTCCAGCTCCTTGGCACGAGCCCTCAGGTCGCCTTCGCCAGCCGCCAGCTGGGCGGCGATCTTCTCCCTCGGCCGCCGCAGAGCGCTCCTGGTCCACGACGGCGCGCTCACGGAGCTCCAGCTTCAGACGCAGATCCTCCAATGCGGAGAGACGCTCGTCAGCCCGAGCGTGAGACTCGCGGGCCTCCTGGTGGAGCCGCCGAGTCTCGGAGTCCAGACGGTCGACGACCCTCTTCTGACGATCAAGGAGTGCCTCCATGATGTCGAGCGATGCCCGCCTCGAGTCAAGATCCTCCCTGACCTCCTCAGTTTGCTCCCTCAAAAGGCGCCCCCAGGTGAGGAGGCGATCCCTCTCACCTACCTGCACCTCCCGCTCGCGACCGAGCGCGGCCAAAACCTGCCAGACGCTCGTCTGGGCGAGCACGAGGGCGTCTGCCAGGGGCAGCGGGGCGGCAGAGGCTGGAGCGGCACCCCCAACCTCCTCCATCATGTCGTCTTTAGGAGAAGTCAACGCTCCGACAACCGGGATAAGGCGCCGATCAGGAGAAGCCGGCACTGGGACAGGCTCGCTCCCGGTGCGCCCTGGTTCGCTGCCCGCCGTAAGGCACGTGGCAGCTTCTCCCGCTCCGGCAACAGGGAGCGGAACATCAACATCTGGTCCCGCCGAACCCTCAGCGACAGCCGGCTCCCGAGCCGGTGAAGGGGGATGGATGGGAGGAGTCACCGCTGCCGCAGGAGCCGGGACGACCGGCGCAGAAGGAACTTGTGCTGGCTTGGGGGCCGCTGCGACCGTTTCGTCTTCCGAGCGCTGCGGCACGGACCCCCCGTCAGTCGAGGATGGCTGGGAAACGGGAGCGTTACCGGCACTCGGGGAGCCCCTGCAAACATGGAAAACTCCTGAGTTAGGAAAAGAAGAGGACAATACAGGCTCTAGAATCCGGTAGGCGTCGCTTACCGAGAGACACGAGAGCTCCAACGGTCTCTGAACCCCAGCTTCCAAGCTGGGGTAGGTCCACTAGATCCCGCCGTCACCGCCGACGGCTGCCCCGCAGTCGCTCGGGCTGGCGGAGCAGGGGATGCTTCTGAAGCCCCCCTGGACGCCGATCCGGCCCCTGAGGCCCGGGGCGTCTGAGTTTCTGGCTCGCCCCTAGGCATCGACGCACCAGCACTTCCCCTCGAGGCTCCACCGCCTGAGGAGGGAGGACGCGACGCCCGAGAACTTTCAGCCCGTCGTCGCTCAAGAGGAGTCCCGTCAGGATGATGAGCCCGAGGCCTCTTGGAGTCGCCACCGGACGGGGCACCATCTCCAGAAACAGGGCGTGCAGGCACCCTGGATCCCTGACTCGGCGCAGACGCCGCTGCCGGAGGAGACCGGACGCGCTTCTTCTCCGGAGGAAGGTTGGAAGCCATGGCAGGAGGAAACTCAAGGACAGGGAAGACAAGGGCGCAAGAACTCAAGGAAGATGCAAGCGCAGGGAAGTGTGAAGGGAAGCCGCGATGCGGGTAAGACCCCCTTTTTTAAACTTCCCAGGCGCGATTCGAAACTCTTCGAATACGCCGCTTGGACAACCGCTTCGGCTCCAACACGAAGCGCCGATGACAAGTGGACCCAAGCCATCCAGCTGAAGCGGTGGGCCAAGAAGTCAGTCTCACAAGGAGACGAGCCGGCAACACGCTTCGGCGGTTCCCGAAAAGGCGCTGCGACGTGCAGAAGTGGCAGCCTTGGGAACCGCCGCAGTAAAAGACGCCATCAAGTGGGGCACATGCTCCCACGATCCCACGACCGTTCGTACTCCAGCAACGGTCAATGCGGGTCTTGGAGAAGGTGCACGGAATGGAAGAGACGGGGGCCCCACCTCGGGCTTGCCATCTCCCCCAAGATGGGCCCGGGGGCCACTGTCGGTACCCTCAATACGGGGTACCCCTGCGCACAGGGGAAAATGTCTAAGGACCTCGCCCTTCTCCGCAGGAAATCTCCGAAGGTGCCACGTGCCCAGCGGGCCCGGACCTCCCTCTCCTCAGAGGAGAGCTCCGGACCCGCCACGTAGCCAACTGAGCCGGACCTCCCCCCCTCCGCTGGGAGAGCTCCGGAAGCTCCGCGTGTCCCACGGGGCCGGACCTCCCTCTCCTCAGAGGAGAGCTCCGGGCCCGCCATGTTGCTAGCAGAAGCCGGACCTCCCCCCTCCGCGGGGAGAGCTCCGAAGGCTCCACGTGTCCCGCGGGGCCGGACCTCCCTCTCCTCAGGGGAGATGTGACACCCTCATCTTGGGTGTCTGCATATGTTCATGATTTATAAAGAGGAAACATTTTAAGAAAAGAAGGAACAGAGAAAAATATCAAAAGGATAGCCAATAAGAGCCGAACCCAGCTCTCAGAAAGCGCCGAAGACAACTTACCTCGGCCGCTGGCCATGTGGTGTGTTCGGAGCTCGTCCCAACGAGGTGGGGAGAGGTCCGCCGCTAAAATAGCTACGTGGCAGGTTCAGGACTCGTCTCCGCAAAAGGGGAGAGGTCCGATCCTGTGGGACACGTGTTGCCCACGGAGCTAGCCTCTGCGGAAGAAGCAAAGACATTTTAGCAGGACACGTGTCGTCCTCGGAGCTAGTCCCCGTGGAAATCAGAGGACCAGTCGCGCGGGATGCGTTTCGATCTCGGAGCTCACCTCCGAGAGGTCCGGTTCCCTCGGACACGTGTCGCCATCGGAGCTTATCTCCGGGAGGTCTGTCGCTGCTGGACACGTGTCGACCTTGGGGCATGTCCCTGAAGAAAGAAGAGAGGAAGGACCGGTGCCAACACGTGGCGTGCGCGGAGCTCACCTCCAAAGGAGGGGGAGGTCTCGGTTGATTGACACGCGGCACAATCGGAGCTCGTCTCTGCGGAGAAGGAGATACCAGGCCCCGGAAGGACACGTGGAGCCTCCGGAGCTCATCACCGCGAAGGTAATGAGTTCTGGAGCGGCTGTTACGCGTAAGAATACCGATACGTAAAGGAAACCGACCTGAATTCCACAACGTTACCGCACCAAATCAACTAAAGATAAGATGATAGGATCCAATGACGATTTGAATAAAACTCTTATTTGGGATACAATCAGATTAGGATTCTTATCTTCCCGATTATAAATAGAACCCAGAGACTCTGACCGAAACCACAAACTTCTTTTTCAACTCCTGAGCCGATGACTTAGAGCCCTAGCCCCAACTCGCTGAGAAAGCCATCGCCGGAGCGCGGTGAGGAAGATCGCCGTAGGAAAGCCCAGCGGTCTGAGGAGGACCTCGAAGACTGAGAGGAACATAAGGTAGGCCCCAATACCACCTTACGATATCGTTGTGTTTTTTTGCATCTGTTCTTTGATTCCTTTCAAACAGAAGCCTTTTCGTGGACAGATCACTTGATGATCAGATTGATCTAAAGACAAGATCATTGCCACGTCCACCTTTGATCCGAACACCTCTGTCCATGCAAGCCATGCAAGAACACACCAATCTAATAAAAATCATAGGATAGCATGCATATGCATCATCGCATCCAGTTTAAGGTTTGTGCATGATATTGATTGCTGTGAATCTTGTATGCACGTGATCCTACCTAGCAGGACAAGCTCAGTGAGCTGTCTACGACGAACTGCAGCAACCAGATTTTGAGATCCAAGAACAACCGGAACCGCAAGAACAAGGCAAGTGCTCCTTGACCATATTGATCCTATGTTTTGGGTGAAACTGTTTTGTTTGCGAAAAGGTGTGAGTACTAAGTCAAACATGATGGGAAACCCTTTTATAGGAGTTTACTAGTTTTGGTTAAACCACCCTTGTCGCCTGGGAAGTTTATGAGTCGGGTATGGTTTTTGCTTTCTGCTTCGCTGAGTCTATGGGATTGGGAAGCGAGATAGATATGTCTAGCTAACTGCACTCGTAATGATAATGAGAAACTGATGTTAAAACTGAACATGGATCGGAGGGAGATCTAGGCAAGACTGGGTTTGTGAATGAGGTAGCATGAGATGGTTGTTTACTTGCCATAGATCTAAGGACCGGTTCATGCATGCACATGCCAGGATAACAGTGCCACCACAAGGCCAAGTATGGGTGCGGCTTAGCTGAGTAATTAGGTAAGTTGCTAGAGTGTTATGGACTGTGGAAGACGCGGGGAATGGGAGTCGAGTGAGGACTGACCTGGGAACTGCATGGCACAAGAGGGGGCCCGTGGGTGGGAGAATTGGAGATTCTAGCCTGCCGGTGAAACCTTAGTGAGTCCATACATCTAGTAACCCCTTTGTAAAGGCTATTTTGTGATCTCTTGACCATACACCGACGGTTGTGTACTGGTATAATGGAGGTTCTGCAGTCGCCGACGGGTGACGAAATCACAAACTTGTGGGTAGAGAGGTGCAAACTCTGCAGAGTCTAAAAGTATCATGATAGCTGAGCTTACGGTCACGAGCACCTGGCTAAACTGCCATGATTAGTTGGGATGGTCATTGGGATGGTTATCGGTTATGGTTATTGGTATGGTTATGGTTTGGTTTGGGACTGTTGAGTCTGGGAGGTAAGATGGTTGCATGACTATTGAGTCATGGCAACGAGTTTGGTCTCGGTGTGAGACGAGGTTGTTTTAAGATGGTAGCGAATACGGGGAGGTATTCGTGAGATGGTAGCGGATACGAGGAGGTATTCATGAGTATGAATGAACATGGAAAGCGATAAAGGTATGTTGGTAATTTAATACATGCTGGGATTACTCTCATCTAAAGTTAAGAATGCTGTTTTATCATGGTTTTATAAATCTGCTTTTCTGCAAATAAGCCTTTTTATACCTACCTTGTTTATGAGCTGCATATCATGTGTTTTCCCACACTTGCTGAGTACATCATTGTACTCAAACTTGCATTATTATTTCATCATCAGAAGCAGGAGAAGTCTACTATGAAGACCAAGTGGAGCATTACGGCGTGTGATCTGTTCTCAACCTTGCCTGTGGAGGGAGTAGAGAAGGAGCCACTTCTGCTTAGATTTGCTTCCGCATTAGCTAAATTGCTTCCGCTTTAGAATAAAGACTTCCTCTGTGAGCATGAGTCCAAGACTCATGAGGTATTGTAATAAACTCTGTTATTCGTGGTAATATATAATCTGAATTCAGTTTGTGGAACGTATGTGTATGTGTGATGAACATCCTGGGCACACATATGCATTAGTTCTCGGTTCCGTGGTTTTCCCATTGAATTGAGGGCGTCACAGATTGGTATCAGAGCCACGGGTTGACAGTAGGTTACACGCCTAGATAGAAACCTTAGATTGATATTAAAGCCACGGGTTAACAGCAAGTTACACCCCTAAATAGGAGTCAAGCCACGCTGACCAAAGGAAGCGTCCTAGGGTGAATAGCTTAGATTGGCTTTGAAACCACCTTGGCATAGGGAACCATCCTTGAATAGGAGTTGTGTGGGCCCTTGTGATGATTATTTGTGATTGTATGCTTAGTGTGAAGTTGTGGGACGTCTCAAAACGTTGTCCATATCCACACGTAAGAAGAAAGAGGTGTGAGATATCTCGGCACTTGCTCACATCCTCATATGGGCTAATATATACATAGTCCAACTCACCTTGATGCATATAGTTAGAGGGAATCTACCTAACCTTCTAACATTCTATTCTATTCCGATCTCTCTCACAGATGGTGAGAGAAAACGCCGGCCGAAGGAACGTCTGGGAGGATGACCATGATGAAGTTCCTGCTAACCCAGGAGCTGGCGAAAACCATCTGGAAAGGTTGATGGCCATGCAAAACCAGCTTATGCAAACCATGATCCAAACCTTGGGTCAGTTGCAGGCCAACAAAAACCCCGTTCCGGCACCGCCGCCACCACCACCGCCGACTCATAACAGGTTGGGAGAGTTCATGAGGACTCGACCATCCACCTTTGCTCAAGAAAGTGATCCCATGGAGGCCAATGATTGGTTAAAATCCATGGAGAAAAAGCTTGCCATTGTTCAGTGCATTGACCAAGAGAAGGTTCTCTTCACGTCGCACCAACTTACGGGAGCCGCCACTGACTGGTGGGATGCCTTGAGCAACGCCCATGCCAACCCGGAGACAATCACTTGGACTGAGTTCAAGGAAAGTTTCCGCTCTCACTACGTCCCTGCTGGTGTGATGATGCTCAAAAGGCAGGAGTTCGAAGGTCTCCGCCAAGGACAGAAAAGTGTGAATGAATATCTCAACAAGTTCATACAACTGTCCCGGTATGCCCCCGAAGATGTCAACTCAGATCAGAGGAAGCAGTACCTGTTCATGAGAGGGTTGAACAATGAGATCCAGGTTCAGCTCCTCAACAATGACTACGTAAGCTTCCAGGAGCTGGTTGACAAGGCCATAGTAGTTGAAAACAAGATCCGAGAGATCGAGCGAGAGTGCAAGAGGAAGATGCCATACCAGCCCCAAGGGAGCAACATACGACCTAGGTACATGCCCCCTGCACCGCAGTATGGATCGACCACTCCTGCGTACCGCCCTGGTCAGCCACCACAGCAACAATTCATTGCACCGGCACCTCGTGTGCCCATGCCTCTTGTGCCCCGACCTAACAATGGCGCCCCTGTTCAAAACCCCGCCCCAACGTACCTGCTGCCGTCGGCAACAGGGCATGCTTTGCATGCGGGGAAGTAGACCACTTCGCGAACCAGTGCCCGAGGAGAGTCCCTGGACAGCAAGGTAACGTGCCCAAGCAGAACCCGCGACCGAACGGAGGAGACAATCAAGGGAACCGTGGACAGCAGAACTATGCTCGCGGCCACGTGAACCATGTCACTGCCGAGGGAGCACAACAGGCTGAGGACGTTGTAATTGGTATGTTCTTTGCCAACTCCAACCCAACCATCATCTTATTTGATTCTGGAGCATCGCATTCCTTCATATCATCCAAATACGTTGCCGAACATCATCTACCCGTATCCCACTTAGAATGTGCTATGTTAGTTAATTCTCCCGGAGGAGAAATGAGGACTAATATAGTATGTCCTAAAGTAAGCCTTAAAATAAGGGGGGTAGACTTCCTTGCCAACCTTATTGTCTTGGACTCCAAAGGGATTGACATCATACTCGGAATGGATTGGCTAAGCAAGCACAACGGAGTAATCCAATGTGCTGAGAGAAGCGTGCAGTTGACAAACGAGCACGGTATTCGTGTCGAGTTTGAGTCAGCCCAGCAAACAACCGAACGGGCGAATTTGAACCACATCGAAGGAACAACATTGGACAGCATACCAGTGGTTCAGGAATTTTCGGACGTATTCCCGGAAGAGCTTCCAGGTATGCCACCTGACCGGGACATCGAGTTTGCCATCGATTTGGTACCCGGAACTGCACCCATAGCCAAGAGACCCTATAGGATGCCCGTCAACGAGCTAGTTGAACTCAAGAAGCAAATTCAAGAACAGTTGGAAAAGGGTTTTATCCATCCAAGCTCGTCACCATGGGGAGCCCCGGTGCTCTTCGTAGACAAGAAGGATGGAACCCAAAGGATGTGCGTGGACTATAGGTCTCTCAACGAGGTAACAATCAAGAACAAATACCCTCTGCCCCGTATAGAGGACCTGTTCGACCAAACGAAAGGAGCCCGAGTGTTCTCCAAGATTGATCTTCGGTCGGGATACTTCCAGCTGAAGATTAAGCCCTCCGATATACCTAAGACAGCCTTTCGGACACGGTATGGTTCGTATGAATATACCGTTATGTCGTTTGGGTTGACAAATGCACCCGCATACTTCATGTACCTTATGAACAAGGTCTTCATGGAGTACATGGACAAGTTCGTTGTGGTTTTCATCGACGACATTATGGTGTATTCAAAAAGTGAGGAGGAGCACGAAGAACATCTGAGATTGACCTTGCAGAAGTTGCGTGAGCATCAATTATATGCCAAGCTCAACAAGTGTCAATTTCGGCTAAAGGAAATATCTTTCCTAGGCCACATTATCTCCAAGGAAGGGGTATCGGTTGATCCTGGAAAGGTGAGAGATGTTCTGAAGTGGGACCAACCGAAGAGCGTGAGGGATATTCGGAGTTTCCTTGGGATGGCAGGATACTATCGGCGCTTCATTAGAGACTTCTCTAAGATAGCAAAACCTATGACGGAGTTGCTAATGAAGGGAAAAAAATCTTTCAATGGACACAAACCTGCCAATAAAGTTTTGAGGAACTCAAGAAAAGGCTAACCACAGCACCAATTCTAGTATTGCCAGACGTAAGCAAGAGCTTTGACATATATTGTGACGCATCCAGACAAGGGCTCGGGTGTGTACTCATGCAGGAAGGACAAGTGGTAGCCTATGCCTCACGACAATTAAAGAAGCACGAGCTTAACTATCCTACGCACGACTTGGAGCTAGCAGCAGTGGTGCATGCATTGAAGATTTGGAGACATTATATCCTTGGACATCGATGTGAGATCTATACGGATCATAAAAGCCTCAAGTACATATTTACACAAACGGACTTGAATTTGAGGCAACGTCGATGGTTAGAACTCATCAAGGATTATGATGTCGGAATCAACTACCACCCAGGGAGGGCCAATGTAGTAGCGGATGCATTGAGCCGAAAGGGAGCATGTCACCAACTCACGATTCGGGAGCTACCACCTGAACTACGGAAGGAATTCGAACGGTTACACCTCGGATTCTTGAATAACATGGAGATAATGGAGATCCACTCCCCATTGAAGCAAGAAATAAGAGAGGGTCAAGCAACGGACGAGGAGATCAAGGAGATCAAGGAAAGAATCCGACAAGGAATAGAGAAGGATTTCAAGGAGGATGAAAAGGGTACGCTTTGGCTAGGAAAAAGGATTTGTGTGCCGAACATAAGACACCTCCGCGACATGATATTGAAGGAGGCACATGATTCACCCTATTCCATACATCCAGGAAGCACCAAAATGTACAAGGACTTGAAAACTTGTTATTGGTGGGATGGTATGAAGAGGGATATAGCCGAATACGTTGCCCTATGCGACACATGCCAACGGGTGAAGGCCGAACATCAAAAACCCGCTGGATTGTTGCATCCTTTGAAAATACCTGAATGGAAGTGGGAGGACATCAGTATGGATTTCATCGTCGGATTGCCACGTACTCAGTGGGGATACGACTCCATCTGGGTCATTGTGGACCGATTGACGAAAACCGCTCATTTTCTCCCTGTAAAGACCAGTTACAACGTTGCACAATTGGCAGAGTTGTACATGGAACAGATCATGTGCCGTCACGGAGTTCCAAAGAGGATAGTCTCAGATCGAGGTTCTCAGTTTACTTCTAGATTCTGTAGGAAGCTGCAGAAAGCCATGGGTACACGACTGGATTTTAGCTCCGCCTATCACCCACAAACAGATGGACAAACCGAAATGATAAACCAAATTTTGGAAGACATGTTGAGAGGTTGCGCCTTGAAACGTGGGCGTAGTTGGGATAGGAGTTTACCGTATGCTGAATTCTCCTATAACAACAGCTACAAGCTAGCTTGAAGATGTCGCCTTTCAAAGCATTATATGGTAGACGGTGTAGAACGCCGCTGTTCTGGAACGAGACCGGAGAGAACCAGGTGTTTGGACCAGAGTGCTACAAGAAGCCGAAAAGCAAGTCCAAACGGTACGGGAGAACTTAAAAGCCGCTCAGTCACGACAGAAAGGCTATGCGGACAATAGGCGAAGGAAGTTGACTTTCGAAGTAGGAGACTTCGTATACCTTAAGGTATCGCCTATCCGAGGCCAACGACGTTTCAACGTCAAAGGCAAGCTAGCACCTCGCTACATCGGACCATTTAAGATTCTGGATAAGCGAGGAGAAGTAGCCTATCAACTAGAGCTCCCAACCCACCTCTCCGACGTACATGACGTGTTTCATGTATCCCAGCTCAAGAAGTGCTTGAGAGCACCAGAGGAACAAGTATCAATGGTAGAGCTTGAACTTCAAAAGGACCTGACTTATGCGGAACATCCTCTCCGAATCTTGGACGTAAAGGAAAGGGTCACCCGGAACAAGGTGATTCGATGGTGCAAGGTACAATGGAGCCATCACACCAAAGCTGAAGCCACATGGGAGCGTGAAGAGGATTTCAAGGCAGAATTTCCCCATCTATTCTCTACTAACGAATCTCGAGGGCGAGATTCAATTTAAGGGGGGTAGATTTGTGACACCCTCATCTCGGGTGTCAGCATATGTTCATGCTTTATGAAGAGGAAACATTTTAAGAAAAGAAGGAACAGAGAAAAATATCAAAATGATAGCCAATAAGAGCCGAACCCAGCTGTCAGAAAGCGCCGAAGACAACTTACCGCGGCCGCTGGCCACGTGGCGTGTTCAGAGCTCGTCCCTGCAAGGTGGGGAGAGGTCCGCCGCTAAAATAGCTACGTGGCAGGTTCGGGACTCGTCTCCGCAAAAGGGGAGAGGTCCGATCCTGTGGGACACGTGTTCCCCATGGAGCTAGCCTCTGCGGAAGAAGCAAAGGCATTTCCACAGGCCACGTGTCGTCCTCGGAGCTAGTCCTTGCGGAAATCAGAGGACCAGTCGCGCGGGATGCGTGTCGATCTCGGAGCTCACATCCGAGAGGTCCGGTTCCCTTGAACACGTGTCGCCATCGGAGCTTATCTCCGGGAGGTCTGTCGCTGCTGGACACGTGTCGACCTCGGGGCATGTCCCTGAACAAAGAAGAGAGGAAAGACCGGCGCCAACACGTGGCGTGCGCGGAGCTCACCTCCAAAAGAGGGGGAGGTCTCGGTCGATTGACACACGGCACAACCGGAGCTCGTCTCTGCAGAGAAGGAGATACCAGGCCCCGGAAGGACACGTGGAGCTTCCGGAGCTCATCGCCGTGAAGGTAACGAGTTCTGGAGCGGCTGTTACGCGTAAGAATACCGATACGTAAAGGAAACCGACCTGAATTCCACAACGTTACCGCACCAAATCAACTAAAAATAAGATGATAGGATCCAACGACGATCTGAATAAAACTCTTATTCGGGATACAATCATATTAGGACTCTTCTCTTCCCGATTATAAATAGAACCCAGAGCCTCTGGCCGAAACCACAAACTTCTTTTTCAACTCCTGAGCCGACGACTTAGAGCCCTAGCCCCAACTCGCTGAGAAAGCCATCGCCGGAGCGCGGTGAGGAAGATCGCCAGAGGAAAGCCCAGCGGTCTGAGGAGGACCTCGAAGACCGAGAGGAACGTAAGGTAGGCCCCAATACCACCTTACGATATCGTTGTGTTTTCTTTGCATCTGTTCTTTGATTCCTTTCGAACAGATGCGTTTTCGTGGACAGATCACTTGATGATCAGATTGATCTAAAGACAAGATCATTGCCACGTCCACCTTTGATCCGAACACCTCTGTCCATGCAAGCCATGCAAGAACACACCAATCTAATAAAAATCATAGGATAGCATGCATATGCATCATCGCATCTAGTTTAAGGTTTGTGCATGATATTGATTTCTGTGAATCTTGTATGCACGTGATCCTATCTAGCAGGACAAGCTCAGGGAGCTGTCTACGATGAACTGCAGCAACCAGATTTTGAGATACAAGAACAACCAGAACCGCAAGAACAAGGCAAGTGCTCCTTGACCATATTGATCCTATGTTTTGGGTGAAACTGTTTTGTTTGCGAAAAGGTGTGCGTACTGAGTCAAACATGATGGGAAACCCTTTTATAGGAGTTTACTAGTTTTGGTTAAACCACCCATTGTCGCCTGGGAAGTTTATGAGTCGGGTATGGTTTTTGCTTTATGCTTCGCTGAGTCTATGGGATTGGGAAGCGAGATAGATATGTCTAGCTAACTGCACTCATAATGATAATGAGAAACTGATGTTAAAACTGACTGGGTTTGTGAATGAGGTAGCATGAAATGGTGGTTTACTTGCCATAGATCTAAGGACCGGATCATGCATGCACATGCCAGGATAACGGTGCCACCACAAGGCCAAATATGGGTGCGGCTTAGCTGAGTAATTAGGTAAGTTGCTAGAGTGTTATGGACTGTGGAAGGCGCGGGGAATGGGAGTCGAGTGAGGACTGCCCTGGGAACTGCATGGCACAAGAGGGGGCCCGTGGGTGGGAGAATTGGAGATTCTAGCCTGCCGGTGAAACCTTAGTGAGTCCATACATCTAGTAACCCCTTTGTAAAGGCTATTTTGTGATCTCTTGACCATACACCGACGGTTGTATACTGGTATAATGGAGGTTCTGCAGTCGCCGACGGGTGACGAAATCACAAACTTGTGGGTAAAGAGGTGCAAACTCTGCAGAGTCTTAAACTATCATGATAGCCGAGCTTACGGTCACGAGCACCTGGCTAAACTGCCATGATTAGTTGGGATGGTCATTGGGATGGTTATCGGTTATGGTTATTGGTATGGTTATGGTTTGGTTTGGTACTGTTGAGTCCAGGAGGTAAGATGGTTGCATGACTATTGAGTCATGGCAACGAGTTTGGTCTCGGTGTGAGACGAGGTTGTTTTAAGATGGTAGCGAATACGGGGAGGTATTCGTGAGATGGTAGCGGATACGAGGAGGTATTCGTGAGTATGAATGAACATGGAAAGCGATAAAGGTATGTTGGTAATTTAATACATGCTGGGATTACTCTCATCTAAAGTTAAGAATGTTGTTTTATCATGGTTTTATAAATCTGCTTTTCTGCAAATAAGCCTTTTTATACCTACCTTGTTTATGAGCTGCATATCATGTGTTTTCCCACACTTGCTGAGTACATCATTGTACTCAAACTTGCATTATTATTTCATCATCAGCAGCAGGAGAAGTCTACTATGAAGACCAAGTGGAGCATTACAGCGTGTGATCTGTTCTCAACCTTGCCTGTGGAGGGAGTAGAGATGGAGCCACTTCTGCTTAGATTTGCTTCCGCATTAGCTAAATTGCTTCCGCTTTAGAATAAAGACTTCCGCTGTGAGCATGAGTCCAAGACTCATGAGGTATTGTAATAAACTCTGTTATTCGTGGTAATATATAATCTGAATTCAGTTTGTGGAACGTATGTGTATGTGTGATGAACATCCTGGGCACACATATGCATTAGTTCTCGGTTCCGTGGTTTTCCCACAGAATTGAGGGCGTCACAGGAGAGCCCCGGGCCTGCCACGTAGCCAGAAGAGCAGCGCTGCCTGCCCCCGCGCGGTAGGCAGCAAGAGTAAAGACGCGCCATACCTTGCCCGTACAAGGTATTCAAGACCCGCGCCTTCCCAAGGCGCGGAGACGCGGATCACGCCTCTGTCAGGTGCCATTGCACCCAGTCACATCGCAGACTGGCGCGCAGCATCAGAGCCTGCCCGCCAATAAACACTGCGACAAGACATCCCCTGCCGCCCCTGCCATCATCAACCACTACGACTAGCTTGCGCCATGGGCAGGGCGGCAGAACAAAGACTCGGAAGCCTTCGCCAGAGACAACTACCGGCATAACTGCAGATACAGTAGATGGCAGGCAATCTCCCCGGGACCACCTGTCGGGTCCCGGGCCCACCTCGTAAGCCACTCGAGCCTTGGACTATAAAAGGCTCGGGTAGGCAACGTTAGCGGGGGTTCGCCTCTTACACACTCTCGCACCCTAGCGGTTCGACTCATCCTCAAGCTCAGGACTCCGGTTCTGAGCAGCAAGCAATACAACGAGCAACTCTGCTCACCGTGGACGTAGGGTTTTACGCTCCGGCGGCATGAACCACGTAAAAATCCCTGTGTCAAGATTCTCCTCCAATCATCCCTAACGCTGAAGCTCTCCGTGAGTGACTAGCCCCTCCGAAAAAGAACCTCCGCGGGCTGCCCAGAGCAGGCCCGGGGGAAGTGTCGGCTACACACTTCGACAACGTCCTATTGCGGTGCATAACCCAGGAAGAAGGCTGCGACTTGCTTGCTGAGATCCATGGAGGCGAGTGCGGGAACCACGCTTCCTCTCGCATGCTCGTCGGTAAAGCCTTCATGCATGGCTTCTACTGGCCGACAACACTCCAGGATGCCGTCAAGCTGGTCAAGAGATGCAAGGCGTGACAGTTTCATGCCAAGCAGATCCACACACCGGCTCAGACGCTGCAGATGATCCCGCCCTCGTGGCCGTTCGCGGTATGGGGGCTGGACATCCTGGGGCCATTCCCCAAAGCCATCGGGGGATTCCGGTACCTCTACGTCGGCATTGACAAGTTCACCAAGTGGCCAGAAGCTACACCCGTCATCACCATCAACAAGCAATCCGCAGTCAAGTTCATCAAGTCGATCATCTGCAGGTTTGGGGTCCCGAACAGAATCATCACTGACAACGGGACCCAGTTCACCAATGCAACGTTCCAAGACTACTACGAAGACCTTGGCATCCAGGTGTGCTATGCCTCCGTTGCTCATCCAAAGAGCAACGGGCAAGTCGAGAGGGCCAACGCCGAGATCCTTTGGGGCCTCAAGACTCGCACCTATGCCAGCTTGAAGAAACATGGTGCCAAGTGGGTGGACGAGCTTCCGAGCACACTGTGGGCTAGCGGGACATCCCAAAGTTGGGCCACCGGGGAGACACCCTTCTTCATGGTGTATGGGGCCGAAGCCGTGCTTCCCCCAGAGATCACCATGGGATCTCCCTGCGTCCGAGCTTACAACAAAGCCGCGCAGGACCAGCTCCGGCGTGAAGACATCGACCTCGTCGACGAGGCTCGACTGCAAGGAACGCTCCACAACGCACGGTACCAGCAGGCGCTCCGGCGCTACCATGAGAGGTCCGTGCATGTCCGGGAGCTCTAAGAAGGCGACCTGGTGCTGCGGCGCATAGTTTCTCGCGAAGGGACCAACAAACTCTCCCTAAGCTGGGAAGGTCCCTTCCGAGTCACGGAAGTTTACCGCCCCGGGTGCGTGCGCCTTTCCACCGAGGACGGGGATCCGCTTCCAAACCCTTGGAATGTAGAACATCTACGTAAGTTCTATCCCTAGAGCAGTAGTAGGACAGTTCTTTTTTCTTTCTATAATAGATCCCATCAAGCCCAGGAACAGCGCTCGGAGCAGCTAAACCCCAAGGGGCGGGCCAGGACTACATCCAACTTGGCCTGGTACCGTACCCTGAGCGCGTAGGCTCTTGCCCCCCCCCTCATAATGGGGTGGGTCGTTGCCTCCATGTATAGCCTGCCTTCATCCTATGGATGTTTATATAGAAAGAATCTTGTCCTACCACGCTCTTACTTATGTGTTCATTTAAATTACGCATTAATTTTTATGATCACACCTCCCCTTGCTCAAAAATAGTGTATGCTCATCATACACTAAGATCTCCTTCCCCACTCTCATCCATAGTCGGCGGCATTTGCTATCCTGACTGAAGGCGGTCGTGCTTGAGGTAACTGCCGATGGCCAGGGGCCTCTCGGACCTCCCCCAGTCAGGTGTTGCCGCGCCAGTTGGTCACCTCTAGGAAAAACCTGCGCTGTGCATGGGGGGTCCAGGGTGCGTAGCCTGCTTTGCCTAGTTCCGTACCCAAAGCGTGCGCACTCTGCCCTTCGGAGGTCCAGAGTGTACAGCCTGCTTTTCCTGGTTCCGTACCCAAAGCGTGTGCACTCTACCTCCCCGGTGTTACGGTCCAGTACTAGGGGCCGGGCGGTCGTACCCTGACCTCGGAGGGAGCCGGACCTCCAGTGCCGGGTGCACTGAATTGCCCAAGCCCCGTATACCGGTCTAGGACCGTAAACCAAATAAGACTAAGAGACAGGGAAGGGAGAGCCCCTGAGGAGAATTACGGTTCCCCTAGTTGTGTGCAGGACCTCCTAAGAGGCCTCCCAGACCTCCGGAGCCAGGGTCTCAGCACCGCTGTGCTCCGGGCGGACAGGGGGCCCTGGCCTTAGCTCCCCCGTAGAAATATGGTAGGTGCACCCAAACAATTGGCCACACCTACCAGGGGGCCACTACGGGGACCGCACAAGGGAGGACCGGAGCACCCGGTGGTACTGGAGTCCCAGGGCTTCTGAAGACCGGAGCTCCTCACTCCAACCGAAGACCAGAAGACCCAGACCTCGCCCCCTCCACATGGGCGAGCTCCGAAGGCTCCACGTGTCCAGCGGGGCTGGAGCTCCCCTCTCCTCAGAGGACAGCTCCGGGCCCGCCATGTGGCCAGCAAAGCCGGACCTCGCCCCCTCTGCAGGGGCGAGCTAAGAAGGCTCCACGTGTCCAGTAGGGTCGGAGCTCCCATCTCCTCAGAGGACAGCTCCGGGCCCTCCATGTGGCCAGCAGAGCCGGACCTCGCCCCCTCCGCAGGGGCGAGCTCCGAAGGCTCCACGTGTCCAGCGGGGCCAGAAGGAGCGGGCACCTGAACCTCCTCGGGGGCCGGTGAAGCTGCCGCATCGTCCTGACGTTGTGGCGCTGTGTGACGCCCTCAATTCTGTGGAAAACCACGGAACCGAGAACTAATGCATATGTGTGCCCAGGATGTTCATCACAAATACACATAAGTTCCACAAACTGAATTCAGATTATATATTACCACGAATAATAGAGTTTATTACAATATCTCATGAGTCTTGGACTCATGCTCACAGCGGAAGTCTTTATTTATATGCAGCGGAAGTCTTTATTCTAATGCGGAAGCAATTTAACTAATGCGGAAGCAAATCTAAGCAGAAGTGGCTCCATCTCTACTCACTCCACAGGCAGGGTTGAGAATAGATCACGCGCCTTAATGCTCCACTTGGTCTTCATAGTAGGCTTCTCCTGCTGCTGATGATGAAATAATAATGCAAGTTTGAGTACAATGATGTACTCAGCAAGTGCGGGAAAACACATGATATGTAGCTCATAACAAGGTAGGTATAAAAAGGCTCATTTGCAAAAAAGCAGATTTATAAAACCATGATAAAACAGCAACTTAACTTTAGATGAATATAATCCCAGCATGTATTAAATTACCAACACACCTCCATCATTTCCATGTTCCACCCGAACATTAACCAACTTCACTCTTACTCAAGAATACCTCATCGTATTCGCTACCATCTCACGAATACCTTCCCGTATTCGCTACCATCTTATCTCATAAACAACTTCGTCTCACACCGAGACCAATCTCGTTGCCATGACTCAACAGTCATGCAACCATCTTATCACCCGGACTCAACAGTCCCAAAACCAAATCCATAACCAAAATCAATAACCATAACCAAGAACCATCCCGATAACCATCCCAGTAACCATCCCAACTAATCATGGCAGTTGGCCAGGCGCTCGTGACCGTAAGCTTGGCTATCATGATAGTTTTAGACTCTGCAGAGTTTGCATCTCTTTACCCACAAGTTTGTGATTTTGTCACCCATCGGCGACTGCAGAACCTCCATTATACCAGTACACAACCGTCGGTGTATGGTCAAGAGATCACAAAATAGCCTTTACAAAGGGGTTACTAGATGTATGGACTCACTAAGGTTTCACCGGCAGGCTAGAATCTCCAATTCTCCCACCCACGGGCCCCCTCTTGTGCCATGCAGTTCCCAGGGCAGTCCTCACTCGACTCCCAATCCCCGCGCCTTCCACAGTCCATAACACTCTAGCAACTTACCTAATTACTCAGCTAAGCCGCACCCATACTTGGCCTTGTGGTGGCACTGTTATCCTGGCATGTGGATGCATGAACCGGTCCTTAGATCTACGGCAAGTAAACCACCATCTCATGCTACCTCATTCACAAACCCAGGCTTGCCTAGATCTCCCTCCGATCCATGTTCATTAACATTATCAGTTTCTCATATCATTACGAGTGCAGTTAGCTAGACACATCTATCTCGCTTCCCAATCCCATGGACTCAGCGAAGCATAAAGCAAAAACCATACCCGACTCATAAACTTCCCTGGCGACAATGGTGGTTTAACCAAAACTAGTAAACTCCTATAAAAAGGGTTTCCCATCGTTGTTTGACTTAGCACACACACCTTTTCGCAAAACAAAACAGTTTCACCCAAAACATAGAATCAATATGGTCAAGGAGCACTTGCCTTGTTCTTGCGGTTACGGTTGTTCTTGGATCTCAAAACCTTGTTGCTGCAGTTCGTCATAGACAGCTCCCTGAGCTTGTCCTGCTATGTAGGATCACGTGCATACAAGATTCACAGCAATCAATATCATGCACAATTCTTAAACTAAATGCGATGATGCACATGCATGCTATCCTATGATTAGTTTTATTAGATTAGTTTGTACGTGTTCTTGCATGGATGGAGGCGTTCAGATCAAAGGTGGACGTGGTGATGATCTTGTCTTTAGATCAACCTGATTATCAAGTGATCTGTCCACGAGAAGGCTTCTGTTCGAAAGGAATCAAAGAACAGATGCAAATAAAACACAACGATGTCGTAAGGTGGTATTGGAGACCTACCTTACGTTCTTCTCTGTCTCGAGGTCCTCCTCAGATCGTTGGGCTTTCCTCCGGCGATCTTCCTTGCTGCACTCCAGCGATGGTCTACTCGGCGGGTTGGGACTAGGGCTCTAAGTCATCGGCTCAGGAGTTGGAAAAGAAGTTTGTGGTTTCGGCCAGAGGTTCCGGGTTCTATTTATAATCGGGAAGAGAAGAGTCCTAATCTGATTGTATCCCGAATAAGAGTCCTATTCAGATCGTCGTTGGATCCTATCATCTTATCTTTAGTTGATTTGGTGCGGTATCATTGCGGAATTCAGGTCGGTTTCCTTTACGTACCGGTATTCTTACGCATACAGAATCCAAAAACCGCTCCAGAACTCGTTACCTCCTTGGTGATGAGCTCTGGAGGCTCCACGTGTCCACCGGGTCCTGGTATCTCCCTTTCCGCAGAGACGGGCTCCGGTTGTGCCGCGTGTCAAACGAGCGAGACCTCCCTTTTCTTTCGGAGGCGAGCTCCGCGTGTGCCACGTATCCTGGCGGTCAAGACCTCCTCTCTTAATCGGAGGTGGCTCCGTGCACGCCACGTGTTAGTGGCGGTCTTTCCTTCTTTCCTTAAAGTCGTGCTCCGAGGTTAACACGTGTCCAGCAGCGACGGACCTCCCGGAGATAAGCTCCGGTGGCGACACGTGTTCGATAGAACCGGACCTCTCGGAGGTAAGTGTAACACCCCAAATTTTGATTCAAAACTCTAAACCATGTTCAGAGGGGAATTTAAAAATTTTTGGACGTGTTGCATGTTTTGCAAAAATTCAAATTCAAACTGGAATTCAAATTATACTCAAAACAGAAAAGAAATGGAAAAAGAAAAAGAGAAACGGGAAAAAAACCGGCCAGTGGGCCGAAACCCGCCAGCCGGCCCAGTTTCCCCGCGCCAGCCCGCCCCCGCGCGCGCCCGCGCTCTCTCACACAGACAGGTGGGACCCACCTGTCATCCCCAACCCCGCGACCCCGGACTCTCTCCCGCGCGCGCGATCTTAACCGATCGGAAAACCCGTCCCTCAGCCCGAATTCCGGTCCCAGAAGAATCCAACTCGATCACAACTGACCCACCGCCCTCCCCCAGCTATAAAAACCCCAGCCCCGATCAGTTTTTCCCACGCGATCGCCGATTTTTACTCCGGTGAGCACCGAGACTTCGCCGGTGAATTCTGGCCGATCTAAGCTCGGAAACTCTGATCTAACTCGCTGGTCTTGATCCACCGCCTCCGGGGAACTTTGCAGGTGCAGAAAACTCGGAGAGTTACGGTGTAAATCCAGCGCCGACGAGCTTCGCCGTGGTTTTGCCTCGGACCTCGCCGCCGATCACTTTCCAGGACCCCCGAGCTCGAGAAAACCCCCGAGGTGAGATCCCTGAACTCCCCTCTACCGATCTATGCCATAAGATCACAATTCTAGGCAGAATTCTCGCGGATCCGAAACTTTCCGGCGAGATCGCCGCTTCTCGCCGCCGTGCGCCGCCGGCAGCGCCGCCCGCGCTCGATCAGAGCGACGTGGCCGCTTGTGCGCCGTTTATTTTAAATCGCACGGTAGGGTTTAAATCCCCGCGTACCGGTTCGATGTTATAATCTCAGCCGTCGGTTTAAAATCGGACGGTCCACGTCAGCCCCGTGTTATAAAGACTGGAATTCTTACGTGCTACCCCCTGGGGTTCTCTGGAATTGAGAGCTAACCCCGGAAACTTCAGATCTAGCCCCTGGAACTCCAGAAAATCATGTAAATTCATCTAAAAATCAGTTTTAGCCCCTGGACTTAATGAAAATTAGGAAAAACACCTCTGCTAAGTGTAGCTAGACCCCTGGAAATTATGGAAATAATATTATAGACCCTGTAATGGGGTGAATTCATTATTTTAGCCCTGTTTAGTATTTAATTTAGAAAATTGAATATGTAACTAGTGTTTAAAAATTAAAAAGGGGGACAAACATAATCGTCAAAATTAATTAAAAACTTTCTCAGTACTTAGAAAACTTTGGAGTGAGATAAAAATATATTTTTGGGCTGAAATGAATCTGTTTCATTTATTAATCACATTATTTAGTATAGGGACACATTTTTAAGTAAAGAATAGCTATAGAAAAATAGGGAAAATAATTATGAAATAGTTTACATCAGAGGCCAAGGTCAAAATATGTTATTCAATTATTTAGGACCAAAACCTATACTGTTTAGACGATATGTATTACTAATTTCATAATAAAATACACAATTATGCATAAGAATATAAATCTGAAAAATATAGCAACTAGTAAATGATCGATGGAGTTTTTAAAATCCAAAGAGTTCAGTTTAGGGTTGGTAGAAATTATGAAGGCACATATGGGGAAGAATAATACTTTTCATACACACTTGGTAGTAAAAAGGTGAAGTAGTTGAATATAAGAAATTTATTGGAAACCCATATAAATAGTATGTAAGTATAAAGGTGGACACAAAAGTAGGAATCATATACACATGGTTAAAAGTGCATACAAGCCACAACTCAACACACATAAAGTAACCACAACACATATAATGGTAAAGAACTTTTATAAATGTGAATGTGTGGTTTGTATGAAGTAGAAGTGTGAACTATGTCTTATGATTGTTGTTTTTCTTTTGCTATGTGTGATGGTATGAAGTAGAACCTGTTCAAGAGCAAGTTATCCCTTTCCAAGATCAGGACTACTCATTTCAAGAGCAGCAAGAAGGAGGCAAGTGTCCTTGACCACTTTGATCCTATGCTAGGATGTGTAGATAGAATTATTTGCATTGTCAAATGAAATATGAAACCCATGCTAGGAAAGTTTCCCTAGAATTGCATTACCTTATTTCCTTGTAGCTTGGGTTGGGATTTATTTTACCATGTCATTTATTTCCATGCATATGCTTAGCCATGCTTAGAATGGGATATTTGAGAAATGAGATCATCAGTTTATATTGCCATACTCTTGAATGAGACATTGTGAGTTATGTAGAGGTAGGGATCAAGGCAAGTTGGATGTTTTGGTTGTGTGCTGGGTGAACGAGATTTGGGTTTGTGTTTAGTACTTGCCTGGATCCTAAGGACCGGTTCATGGAGCATGTAACCCGGCTTTACAGTGCCAACCACATGCTGAGATGGGGCAGCTTGGCCAATTAATTAGGTGTATCCCCGGCGTAGTATGGGTGTGTTGGATGGTGCTGGGAGTAGGTGTCAGCTGGACTACCATATGAACCGCAAGGCTCAAGAGGGGGCCACTGCAGCGGGGTTGGAGCCTCTTGTATGCTGTTAGGGGTGAAACCTCAGTGGGCCCACGCTCGTCGGGAATCCCTTTGTAAAGGCTTCGTAGTGATCTCCTGGCTGCACACCTGGGAAGTGTGAATGTGGATCGTAGCCACTGGCATAATGGAGGTTCTTTTAGTCCACCCGGCAACGGGGGATGAAATCACTACATGTGGGTACAGTGGTACAAACTCTGCAGAGTCAAAACTGTCTTGACAGCCGTGCTCACGGTCAAGAGCGGCCCGGACTTATTCATGATTAGAGGATTGATGGTTTTGGAAGTTAAGCGGGGAGCTTAACATTGGAAATGATGTTATGGTTATTGGATTATGATGATGGGATGGGAGATTGGGACCATTTCACCTGTGTAGTAATGTAGCAGCTTAATAAGCTAAGGTGATAGGTATTAAATGCGTAGTGCTTTAACCATGAGTTCAACCTCTCCTTGTTCTAGCCATGCATGATATAATTTTCCCACACTTGCTGAGTACCATTGGTACTCAACCTTGCATATTTGTTGGTTTATATTGCTGCTCAGGTCGAGATAATGAGGTGGTGTATAATGACCAAGACTTTGGACCCGAGGAAGGTTTCTAGGTTCATGAAGACCCCCGGGCAACGCCTGTGATGGAGCCCTAAAGAATAATATTCCGCTGCTAGTTTATTTACTTGTGATGAACTTATTATTGTCCATCGAGACATTTACTATGTAAGACTTATTTATATTCGACACCTGGCTTGTAATAAATGATGCTTCACTATTTGTCATCACATGTATGAGAAAATGATCCTGGCATACATGTGATATTCACTGGGTTGTTTCTTCGGAAAAACCGGGTGTGACAGAGGTGGTATCAGAGCCAAGGTTGCCCGTAGGAACGTGGACCTAGGTAGAAATGGACGTATTTAAGGGCCCTATTTTCTTAAAAACTATTTTTCAAGGTGTGGGTTGAAGAGTGTTATTTAAGGAGTCATTTTCTTCATCTTACCCCAACTTTCATTCAAAATAGGATTTTTGTTTGAGAATTTATCTAACCTAATTTTAAATTCTTTTGTTTTAGATGGTTCGCATGATTCGCACCGCCCGCAAGTCCACAGGAGGGAGAGTTCCCGTAGTGGCCCTTGCCGAAAGAGAGGAGAGTCGTCCAGTGACGTACCTTTCCTACGGATTGGCAGTAGGAGATTTGTTGCGCCGTCTTCGACGTATGCTCGAAGCCGCCGGCAATACGGGCAAGCTAATCATCCACTATAACTCCACCAGGACCATCCGTGAGAAGAGGGAAGAATGGAGTTCGGAGATGAGGATTATACACGAGAATCAGCTGCTTAAGATTCACCACTCTCCAGCTTGTCGAGCAACACAAGTTGACGCGGAGAGAGATGTCACCTGGGAGGCCATCACCTGCCAGAGTCACATCTATCGTCGCCACTTGGACAAAACTGAGTACATGTATGTCCTCCAACGTGAGAGTGGTACCACGGAGTACAAGTACCCACCGGTGCAGCAAGGGACTTCCCATGAGCACATGGACTTGTGCTTGGAGGATGCTGCTATGCTCAGCACTCGACTGCAGGAGTGTCAACAAGAGCTTCAGGATGTCCGAGACACCCTGAAGGAAACGGAGGCGCTGCTGCGAGCTTGTTTAAAGGCGAGAGAAAGAGGAGATGGGAATGAACTGTGTGTCACCGTGAGTGATCCATGGACTCCTGACTCCCCGGATCGCCGAGCGATCAGGCGTCGTCGCACTTCTCCACCAGCAGCCTCCCCACCCAAAGCAGAGTCAGAAGGTAGCCGAAATGAGGAGGAAGATCCCGAGGAGCCAGCTCAAGAGGACGAGTAGTGTAGAGTCTTTCCCCTAGCTAGCAAGAGGTCGAGTAGTCGAGTCGTTACGTAGTTAATGGTGTGATGATGCTTGGTGTGTGACGTGAGTTGTGGAAGCCATGAGCAATTGTCCACAGCCTCGTCTTCAGATTGTTTTGCTTTGGTGTGTGAACCCACAGGAAATAATAGTGCATTTATTTGGTGTGAGATATAAACCCTCGTAAAATTTTAACAAAGCCTAACACCTCAAAGTACCAACAAATGAAAGTAGTAAGACGATACTAAATGGTGTCAAATTAACATTTGTTGATTCTGCCAGATGGCCGGAAGAGGAAAAGGACGTGCTGCCAACCCCGCCAACAACAATGATGAGACATGCAACCCTCATCTTTCTGGAGGCCAGGACCGGGGTGGTCGCCGTGAAGAAGTTGATCCTCTCCACCAAATGCTGGAGAATCAAAATCAGCTCATCCAGAACTTGACTCAAGTGGTGGCCAACTTGCATCAAGTTCCACCTCCACAAGCTGCACCACGCCAACCATGGTTGAGTGAGTTTCTAGGAACTCAACCTCCAAAGTTTGCAAGTGCTGCTGAACCTCTGGAGGCAGATGATTGGCTGAAGACCATTGAAAGTAAGATGAGGATAATACAATGCCAAGGGTATGAGAGGGTGCTGTTTGCCTCTCATCAATTGCATGGACCTGCTGCTGATTGGTGGACCGCCTACGTGGCCGCCCATCATGACCCTGAGAACATCACTTGGGAAGAGTTCAAGCGTAGCTTCCGCAACCACTACATCCCAAGAGGTGAACTCAAAAACAAGAGAAAGGAGTTTTTGGGACTGCAGCAGGGAAACATGACGGTGAGGGAATACCTCACTAAATTTACTCAACTATCCCGTTATGCTCCACGAGACATAGAGACTGATGAGCAGAAACAAGATTGTTTCGTGGAAGGACTTACCGCAGAGATGCAGTGTGCCATGTCCTCCAATGAGTATGAAAGTTTTCAAAAGATGGTGGACAGAGCGTTTGTGGTGGAAAGGAAGCTAAAGGCCCTGGAAAATGAGAATAAGAGGAAGGCGGGATGGTCACATCAAGCCTCAGGGAGCAACACCTGCCCACGTATGATGCAGCAACCTACGGGGCAGACGAGCCGTGCTGCGGTACCCTATTCAGCACCAAGAGGGTACAACCCAAACTACAGGCCTCCCGCAGCACCAGCACAGCCACAACGTCAGTTTGTGCAGCAGCCTCGCCCCGCATATCCACCTCGACCAGCAGTACAAGGACCCCCAAACCAACCCCAAGACAACAAGGGCCAAGCATCTAAGATTGGGGTGCAATGTTTCAGCTGTGGTGAAGTGGGGCACTACGCCCATAAATGCCCAAAGAAGAAGCCTGCGCCGCCACAACAGCAGAATGTAGTGAGAGGACGGGTGAACCATGTCACTATGGAGGAAGCACAAGAGGCACCCGACGTGGTAGTTGGTAAGTTTCCTGCCAATTTACACCTTGCAACTCTGCTGTTTGATTCTGGTGCTACCCACTCGTTCATTGCTCAAGGGTTTGTTAAGAAGCATGACCTAGCAACCACACAAATGAACCATATGCTAGCGGTAAACTCTCCAGGTGGAGAAATAAGGACAAGACAAGTGTGTCCCAAAGTGAACCTAGACATTAATGGGGTAGTATTTACGGCTAACCTCATAGTGATAGATTCACAAGGGATAGATATTATTTTGGGTATGGATTGGTTGACCAAACATAAAGGAATCATCCATTGTTCGACCAGAACGGTGGAACTAACTCACCCTAGTGGCACAAGAGTAAAATTCATAACGATACACGAGCCTAGGAGGGACATTAAATTAAATCAAGTGGAGGTGAAAGTTGAGGAAATCAGGACTATAAGGGAATATCCAGATGTTTTTCCAGAGGAATTGCAAGGTATGCCCCCCGACCGTGACGTGGAATTCACAATTGAGCTAGTACCGGGAACAGCCCCGATATACAAGAGACCTTATCGAATGGACTCCAAGCAGCTAGGAGAGCTCAAGGATCATTTGAGAGAATTGACGGAGAAGGGGTATGTTCGCCCTAGTTCCTCACCATGGGGAGCTCCGGTGATATTTGTGCCTAAGAAAGATGGAACTCAAAGGTTATGCGTGGATTACCGTGCCTTGAATGAGGTAACCATCAAGAACAAGTACCCATTACCTCGCATTGAAGACTTGTTTGATCAGTTGAGGGGAGCTTGTGTGTTCTCGAAAATTGATCTCAGGTCGGGATACCACCAACTCAAGATAAGGCAATCTGATATTCCCAAGACAGCTTTCGTATCTCGGTACGGACTGTATGAATACACTGTCATGCCTTTCGGGCTAACCAATGCCCCGGCATATTTCATGTACCTCATGAACAAGGTATTCATGGAATATCTGGACAAATTTGTGGTGGTTTTCATAGATGATATTCTCGTCTTCTCCAAAGATGAAGAAGAACATGAGAAACATCTAAGGTTGGTGTTACAGAGGCTGAGAGAACACCAACTATATGCCAAGTTGAGCAAGTGTGAGTTTTGGCTGAAGAGAGTTCCCTTTTTAGGACATATAATCTCGGAGGGAGGAATCTCCGTAGATCCCGCCAAAATCGAGGATATCCAGAAGTGGAAGACCCCTGAAAATGTCGGGGAAGTTCGAAGCTTTTTGGGATTGGCTGGATACTATCGACAGTTTATTGAGGGATTCTCCAAGATCTCGAGACCTCTCACCAAACTGTTGGAGAAGGGAATCACATTCACCTGGACGCCACAGTGCGAGACGAGCTTTCAGGAGCTAAAGAAAAGATTGACAACAGCCCCAGTGTTGGTTATGCCAGATATGCAGAAGAATTTCACAGTGTACTGCGATGCCTCTGGAAATGGGTTGGGATGTGTTCTCATGCAAGAAGGACATGTCGTGGCATATGCGTCCCGGCAGCTTCGGAAGCACGAGAAGAACTATCCTACACATGACCTAGAACTAGCCGCAGTGGTACACGCGTTGAAAATTTGGCGGCACTATTTGATGGGGAAGAGGACAGAGATATATACGGATCATAAGAGTTTGAAGTACATATTCACACAGCCAGATCTCAACCTCAGACAAAGGAGATCCGTGAATTGGTTTTAAAGGAGGCTCATGATTCTGACTATTCCATTCATCCTGGGAGTACGAAGATGTACCAGGACCTCAAGAGCAGGTATTGGTGGTATGGCATGAAGCGAGATGTCGCGGAACATGTTGCCCTATGTGACACATGTCAGTTGGTGAAAGCCGAACATCAACGACCCGCGGGATTATTGCAACCACTCAAAGTACCTGAATGGAAGTGGGAAGAAATCAGCATGGATTTTGTCGTGGGATTGCCTAGGACCCAATCCGGGTATGATTCAATATGGGTCATTATTGATAGGCTAACCAAGGTAGCTCATTTCATTCCTGTGAAAGAAAGCTACAGCGGCTCCAAATTGGCAGAATTGTACATGTCAAGGATTGTGTGTTACCATGGAGTGCCAAAGAAGATAGTGTCGGACCGAGGGACACAGTTCACCTCTAGGTTTTGGCAAAAGTTGCATGAAACCATGGGAACCCATCTGAATTTCAGCTCTGCCTATCATCCCCAAACTGACGGGCATACGGAGAGAACCAATCAGATCCTTGAAGATATGTTAAGGGCGTGTGCACTCAAAAACAATAGGAGTTGGGACAAGAACTTACCGTATGCGGAGTTTTCCTATAACAACAGTTATCAAGCTAGTATGAAGATGTCACCGTTTGAAGCTTTGTATGGAAGAAAGTGCAGAACTCCCCTATTTTGGAACCAAACAGGAGAAAGTAAAGTGTTTGGTTTAGAAGTGCTACAAGAAGCCGAGGCGAAGGTGAGGGAGATTCGCAACAACTTGAGGATAGCACAAACAG
Organism: Neostapfia colusana; assembly: GCA_030760725.1. Lineage (NCBI taxonomy): Eukaryota > Viridiplantae > Streptophyta > Magnoliopsida > Poales > Poaceae > Neostapfia > Neostapfia colusana. The sequence goes on along the minus strand of JASWHV010000018.1, from coordinate 44,348,690 downwards.
GCCAGAAGAGTTATGCTGATGTACGAAGAAGAGAGCTCGTTTTCAACGTGGGAGACTATGTTTATCTCAAGGTGTCCCCTATCAGAGGACTTCGTCGGTTCAAGGTGAAAGGGAAGTTGTCACCTCGATACATCGGACCCTTTCAAGTTTTGGAAAGAAAAGGCGAAGTGGCGTACCAACTAGAGTTACCGGTTCATCTATCGGATGTACACGATGTATTCCATGTGTCACAACTCAAGAAATGCCTGAGGACGCCTGAAGAGGTGTTACCCATGAATGAAGTAGATGTAGCTGAAGATTTGTCTTATGCCGAGCAACCATACAAGATTTTGGAGACAATGGAACGCCTCACCAGGAATAAAAGAATCCGGATGTGCAAGGTGCAGTGGAAGCATCACTCAGAAGAGGAAGCCACCTGGGAACGGGAAGATGAGCTCAAGGCACAATTTCCGGAATTGTTTTCTTAGAAACACCAATCTCGAGGACGAGATTTCTTTTAAGGGGGGTAGAGCTGTAACACCCCAAATTTTGATTCAAAACTCTAAACCATGTTCAGAGGGGAATTTAAAAATTTTTGGACGTGTTGCATGTTTTGCAAAAATTCAAATTCAAATTGGAATTCAAATTATACTCAAAACAGAAAAGAAATGGAAAAAGAAAAAGAGAAACGGGAAAAAAACCGGCCAGTGGGCCGAAACCCGCCAGCCGGCCCAGTTTCTCCGCGCCAGCCGGCCCCCGTGCGCGCCCGCGCTCTCTCACACAGACAGGTGGGACCCACCTGTCATCCCCAACCCCGCGACCCCGGACTCTCTCCCGCGCGCGCGATCTTAACCGATCGGAAAACCCGTCCCTCAGCCCGAATTCTGGTCCTAGAAGAATCCAACTCGATCACAACTGACCCACCGCCCTCCCCCAGCTATAAAAACCCCAGCCCCGATCAGTTTTTCCCACGCGATCGCCGATTTTTACTCCGGTGAGCACCGAGACTTCGCCGGTGAATTCTGGCCGATCTAAGCTCGGAAACTCTGATCTAACTCGCTGGTCCTGATCCACCGCCTCCGAGGAACTTTGCAGGTGCAGAAAACTCGGAGAGTTACGGTGTAAATCCAGCGCCGACGAGCTTCGCCGTGGTTTTGCCTCGGACCTCGCCGCCGATCACTTTCCAGGACCCCTGAGCTCGAGAAAACCCCCGAGGTGAGATCCCTTACCTCCCCTCTACCGATCTATGCCATAAGATCACAGTTCTAGGCAGAATTCTCGCGGATCCGAAACTTTCCGGCGAGATCGCCGCTTCTCGCCGCCGTGCGCCGCCGGCAGCGCCGCCCGCGCTCGATCAGAGCGACGTGGCCGCTTGTGCGCCGTTTATTTTAAATCGCACGGTAGGGTTTAAATCCCCGCGTACCGGTTCGATGTTATAATCTCAGCCGTCGGTTTAAAATCGGACGGTCCACGTCAGCCCCGTGTTATAAAGACTGGAATTCTTACGTGCTACCCCTTGGGGTTCTCTGGAATTGAGAGCTAACCCCGGAAACTTCAGATCTAGCCCCTGGAACTCCAGAAAATCATGTAAATTCATCTAAAAATCAGTTTTAGCCCCTGGACTTAATGAAAATTAGGAAAAACACCTCTGCTAAGTGTAGCTAGACCCCTGGAAATTATGGAAATAATATTATAGACCCTGTAATGGGGTGAATTCATTATTTTAGCCCTGTTTAGTATTTAATTTAGAAAATTGAATATGTAACTAGTGTTTAAAAATTAAAAAGGGGGACAAACATAATTGTCAAAATTAATTAAAAACTTTCTCAGTACTTAGAAAACTTTGGAGTGAGATAAAAATATATTTTTGGGCTGAAATGAATATGTTTCATTTATTAATCACATTATTTAGTATAGGGACACATTTTTAAGTAAAGAATAGCTATAGAAAAATAGGGAAAATAATTATGAAATAGTTTACATCAGAGGCCAAGGTCAAAATATGTTATTCAATTATTTAGGACCAAAACCTATACTGTTTAGATGATATGTATTACTAATTTCATAATAAAATACACAATTATGCATAAGAATATAAATCTGAAAAATATAGCAACTAGTAAATGATCGATGGAGTTTTTAAAATCCAAAGAGTTCAGTTTAGGGTTGGTAGAAATTATGAAGGCACATATGGGGAAGAATAATACTTTTCATACACACTTGGTAGTAAAAAGGTGAAGTAGTTGAATATAAGAAATTTATTGGAAACCCATATAAATAGTATGTAAGTATAAAGGTGGACACAAAAGTAGGAATCATATACACATGGTTAAAAGTGCATACAAGCCACAACTCAACACACATAAAGTAACCACAACACATATAATGGTAAAGAACTTTTATAAATGTGAATGTGTGGTTTGTATGAAGTAGAAGTGTGAACTATGTCTTATGATTGTTGTTTTTCTTTTGCTATGTGTGATGGTATGAAGTAGAACCTGTTCAAGAGCAAGTTATCCCTTTCCAAGATCAGGACTACTCATTTCAAGAGCAGCAAGAAGGAGGCAAGTGTCCTTGACCACTTTGATCCTATGCTAGGTTGTGTAGATAGAATTATTTGCATTGTCAAATGAAATATGAAACCCATGCTAGGAAAGTTTCCCTAGAATTGCATTACCTTATTTCCTTGTAGCTTGGGTTGGGATTTATTTTACCATGTCATTTATTTCCATGCATATGCTTAGCCATGCTTAGAATGGGATATTTGGGAAATGAGATCAGTTTATATTACCATACTCTTGAATGAGACATTGTGAGTTATGTAGAGGTAGGGATCAAGGCAAGTTGGATGTTTTGGTTGTGTGCTGGGTGCACGAGATTTGGGTTTGTGTTTAGTACTTGCCTGGATCCTAAGGACCGGTTCATGGAGCATGTAACCCGGCTTTACAGTGCCAACCACATGCTGAGATGGGGCAGCTTGGCCAATTAATTATGTGTATCCCCGGCGTAGTATGGGTGTGTTGGATGGTGCGGGGAGTAGGTGTCAGCTGGACTACCATATGAACCGCAAGGCTCAAGAGGGGGCCACTGCAGCGGGGTTGGAGCCTCTTGTATACTGTTAGGGGTGAAACCTCAGTGGGCCCACGCTCGTCGGGAATCCCTTTGTAAAGGCTTCGTAGTGATCTCCTGGCTGCACACCTGGGAAGTGTGAATGTGGATCGTAGCCACTGGCATAATGGAGGTTCTTTTAGTCCACCCGGCAACGGTGGATGAAATCACTACATGTGGGTACAGTGGTACAAACTCTGCAGAGTCAAAACTGTCTTGACAGCCGTGCTCACGGTCAAGAGCGGCCCAGACTTATTCATGATTAGAGGATTGATGGTTTTGGAAGTTAAGCGGGGAGCTTAACATCGGAAATGATGTTATGGTTATTGGATTATGATGATGGGATGGGAAATTGGGACCATTTCACCTGTGTAGTAATGTAGCAGCTTAATAAGCTAAGGTGATAGGTATTAAATGCGTAGTGCTTTAACCATGAGTTCAACCTCTCCTTGTTCTAGCCATGCATGATATAATTTTCCCACACTTGCTGAGTACCATTGGTACTCAACCTTGCATATTTGTTGGTTTATATTGCTGCTCAGGTCGAGATAATGAGGTGGTGTATAATGACCAAGACTTTGGACCCGAGGAAGGTTTCTAGGTTCATGAAGACCCCCGGGCAACGCCTGTGATGGAGCCCTAAAGAATAATATTCCGCTGCTAGTTTATTTACTTGTGATGAACTTATTATTGTCCATCGAGACATTTACTATGTAAGACTTATTTATATTCGACACCTGGCTTGTAATAAATGATGCTTCACTATTTGTCATCACATGTATGAGAAAATGATCCTGGCATACATGTGATATTCACTGGGTTGTTTCTTCAGAAAAACCGGGTGTGACAGTAAGCTCTGAGACCAACACGTATCCCGTGCGACTGGTCCTCTGATTTTCCGTGGTGACTAGCTCCGAAGGTGACATGTGTCCTGCGGAAAATGCCTTTGCTTCTTCTGCAGAGGCTAGCACAGGGCAACACGTGTCCCACAGGGTCGGACCTCTCGTCCTTTGCGGAGATGAGCCCCGAGCCTGTCACGTAGCCAGCTTAGTGGCGGACCTCTCCCCACTTCGTAGGGATGAGCTCCGAACACGCCACGTGGCCAGCGGGCCGCGGAAGTTGTCTTCGACGCTCTCGGTGAACTGGATTCGGCTCTTATTGGCTATCCCTTTGATATTTTTCTCGGTTCCTACTTCTTCTTAAAATGTTTTCTCTTCATAAAACATGAATATATGCTGACACCAGAAATGAGGGTGTTACAAATCAACCCCCCCCCCTTAAATTGAATCTCGCCCTCGAGATTCGTTAGCAGAGAATAGATGGGGAAATTCTGCCTTGATATCCTCTTCACGCTCCCATGTGGCTTCAGCTTCAGTGTGATGGCTCCATTGTACCTTGCACCATCGAATCACCTTGTTCCGGGTGACCCTTTCCTTTTCGTCCAAGACTCGGACAGGGTGTTCCGTATAAGTCAGGTCCTCTTGAAGTTCGAGCTCTCCCGTTGATACTTGCTTCTCTAGTACTCTCAAGCACTTCTTGAGCTGGGATACATGAAACACGTCATGTACGTTGGAGAGGTGGGTTGAGAGCTTTAGTTGATAGGCTACTTCTCCTCGCTTGTCCAAAATCTTAAATGGTCCGATGTAGCGAGGTGCTAGCTTGCCTTTGACGTTGAAACGTCGTTGGCCTCGGATAGGCGATACCTTAAGGTATACGAAGTCTCCTACTTCAAAGGTCAACTTCCTACGCCTATTGTCCGCATAGCCTTTCTGTCGTGACTGAGCAGACTTTAAGTTCTCCCGTACCGTTTGGACTTGCTTTTCAGCTTCTTGTAGTACTTCGGGTCCAAACACCTGGTTCTCTCCGGTCTCGTTCCAGAACAGCGGCGTTCTACACCATCTACCATATAATGCTTTGAAAGGCGACATCTTCAAGCTAGCTTGATAGCTGTTGTTATAGTAGAATTTGGCGTACGGTAAACTCCTATCCCAACTACGCCCACATTTCAAGGTGCAAGCTCTCAACATGTCTTCCAAAATTTGGTTTGTCCTTTCGGTTTGTCCATCAGTTTGTGGGTGATAGGTGGAGCTAAAATCCAGTCGTGTACCCATGGCTTTCTGCAGCTTCCTCCAGAATCTAGAGGTAAACTGAGAACCTCGATCTGAGACTATCCTCCTCGGAACTCCGTGACGGCACACGATCTGCTCCATGTACAACTCAGCTAATTGTGCCATGTTGTAATTGGCCCTTACGGGGAGAAAATGGGCGGTTTTCGTCAATCGGTCCACGATAACCCAGATGGAGTCGTAACCCGACTGAGTACGTGGCAATCCGACGATGAAATCCATACTGATGTCCTCCCACTTCCATTCGGGTACCTTCAAGGGTTGCAACAATCCAGCGGGTCTTTGATGTTCGGCCTTCACCCGTTGGCATGTGTCACATAGGGCAACGTATTCGGCTATATCCCCCTTCATTCCATCCCACCAATAACAAGTTTTCATGTCCTTGTACATTTTGGTACTTCCGGGATGTATAGAATAGGGTGAATCATGTGCTTCCTTCAATATCATGTCGCGGAGGTGTTTTATGTTAGGCACACAAATCCTTTTTCCTAGCCAAAGCGTACCCTTCTCATCCTCCTTGAAATCCTTCTCTATCCCTTGTTGGATCCTTTCTTTGATCTCCTTGATCTCCTCATCCGTTGCTTGTCCATCTCTTATCTCTTGCTCCAATGAACAGTGGATTTCCATTATTTCCATGTTGTTCAAGAATCCGAGGTGTAACCGTTCAAACTCCTTACGTAGTTCGGGTGGTAGCTCCCGAACCGTGAGTTGGTGACATGCTCCCTTTCGGCTCAATGCATCAGCTACTACATTGGCCTTCCCGGGGTGGTAGTTGATTCCAACATCGTAATCCTTGATGAGTTCCAACCATCGACGTTGCCTCAAATTCAAGTCCGTTTGTGTAAATGTGTACTTGAGGCTTTTATGATCCGTATAGATCTCACATCGATGACCAATGATATAATGTCTCCAAATCTTCAATGCATGCACTACTGCTGCTAGCTCCAAGTCATGTGTAGGATAATTAAGCTTGTGCTTTTTTAATTGTCTTGAGGCATAGGCTACCACTTGTCCTTCTTGCATGAGCACACATTCGAGCCCCTGTCTGGATGCGTCACAATATATGTCAAAGGTCTTGCTTACGTCTGGCAATACCAGAACCGGTGCTGTGGTTAGCCTTTTCTTGAGTTCCTCAAAACTTTCTTCGCATGCTGGTGTCCATTGGAAGACTTTTCCCTTCATTAGCAACTCCGTCATAGGCTTTGCTATTTTAGAGAAGTCTTTAATGAAGCGTCGATAGTATCCAGCCATCCCAAGAAAACTCCGAATATCCCTCACGCTCTACGGTTGGTCCCACTTCAGAACATCTCTCACTTTTCAGGGATCAACCGATACCCCTTCCTTGGAGATAATGTGGCCTAGGAAAGATATTTCCTTTAGCCAAAATTGACACTTGTTAAGCTTGGCATACGATTGATGCTCACGCAATTCCTGCAAGGTCAATTTCAAATGTTCTTCATGCTCCTCCTCACTTTTTGAATACACCATAATGTCGTCAATGAAAACCACGACGAACTTGTCCAAGTACTCCATGAAAACCTTGTTCATAAGGTACATGAAGTATGCGGGTGCATTTGTCAACCCAAAAGACATGACGGTATATTCATACGAACCATACCGTGTTTGAAAGGCTGTCTTGGGTATATCGGAGGGCTTAATCTTCAGCTGGAAGTATCCCGACCGAAGATCAATCTTGGAGAACACTCAGGCTCCTTTCATTTGGTCGAATAGGTCCTCTATACGGGGCAGAGGGTATTTGTTCTTGATTGTCACCTCGTTGAGAGACCTATAGTCCACGCACATCCTTTGGGTTCCATCCTTCTTGTCTACGAAGAGCACGGGGGCTCCCTATGGTGACGAGCTTGGACGTATGAAACCCTTCTCCAACTGTTCTTGTATTTGCTTCTTGAGTTCTACCAGTTCATTCACGGGCATCCTATAGGGTCTCTTGGCTATGGGTGCAGTTCCGGGTACCAAATCAATGGCAAACTCAATGTCCCGATCAGGGGGCATACCTGGAAGCTCTTCCGGAAACACGTCCGAAAATTCCTGAACCACCAGAATGCTGTCCAATGTTGCTCCTTCAACGTGGTTCAATTTTGCCTTTTCAGTGGTTTGTTGGGCTGACTCAAACTCGACACGGATGCCGTGCTCATTTGTCAACTGCACGCTTCTTTCAGCACATTGGATTACCCCGTTGTGCTTGCTTAACCAATCCATTCCGAGTATAATGTCAATCCCTTGGGAATCCAAGACAATAAGGTTGGCAAGGAAGTCTGCCCCCCTTATTTTAAGGCTTACTTCCGGACATACTATATTAGTCCTCATCTCTCCACCGGGAGAATTAACTAACATAGCACATTTTAAGTGGGATATGGGTAGGTGATATTTGGCAACATATTTGGATGATATGAAGGAATGCGATGCTCCAGAATCAAATAAGACGGTGGCTGGGTTGGAGTTGGCAAGGAACATACCAATTACGACGTCCTCAGCCTGTTGTGCTTCCTCAGCAAAGACATGGTTCACGTTGCCGCGTGCATAGTTCTGCTGTCCCCGGTTTCCTTGATTGTCCCCTCCGTTCAACCGCGGGTTCTGCTTGGGCACATTGCCTTGCTGTCCAGGGCCTCTCTTCGGGCACTGGTTTGCGAAGTGTCCTATTTCCCCGTATGCAAAGCATGCCCTGTTGCCTACGGTAGCAGGTACGTTGGGGCGTGGGTTTTGAACAGGAGCACCATTGTTAGGTCGGGGCGCAGGAGCCATGGCCACGCGAGGTGCTGGTGCAACGAATTGTTGCTGTGGTGGCTGACTAGGACGGTATGCAGGAGTGGTCGATCCATACTGCGGTGCAGCTGGGGGCATGTACCGAGGTCATACATTGCTCCCTTGGGGCTGGTATGGCATCTTCCTCTTGCACTCTCGCTCGATCTCTCGGATCTTGTTTTCAACCACTATGGCCTTGTCAACCAGCTTCTGGAAGCTTACGTAGTCATTGTTGAGGAGCTGAACCTGGATCTCATTGTTCAACCCTCTCATGAACAGGTACTGCTTCCTCTGGTCTGAGTTGACATCCTCGGGGGCATACCGGGACAGTTGTGTGAACTTGTTGAGATACTCATTCACACTTTCCTGTCCTTGGCGGAGACCTTCGAACTCCTGCCTCTTGAGCATCATTACACCAGCAGGGATGTAATGAGAGCGGAAACTCTCCTTGAACTCAGTACAAGTGATTGTCTCCGGGTTGACATGGGTGTTGCATAGGGCATCCCACCAGTCAGCGGCAGCTCCCATAAGTTGGTGCGACGCAAAGAGAACCTTCTCTCGGTCATTGCACTGAACAATGGCAAGCTTCTTCTCCATGGATTTCAACCAATCATCGGCCTCCATGGGATCACTAGCTTGTACAAAGGTGGGTGGCCGAGTCCTCATGAACTCTCCCAGTCTTTTGTGAGCCGGTGGTGGTGGTGGCGGTGGTGCCGGAACGGGGTTGTTGTTGGCCTGCAACTGACCCAAAGTTTGGATCATGGTTTGCATAAGCTGGTTTTGCATGGCCATCAACCTTTCCAGGTTCTTCTCGCCAGCTCCGGGGTTAACATGAACTTCATCGTGGTCATCCTCTTGGTTGTCACGGATGTTCCTTCGGCCGGCATTTCCCCTCACCATCCGTGAGAGAGGACGAAATAGAATAGAAGGTTAGGTAGGTCCCTTCAACTATATACATCAAGGTGAGTTGGACTGTATATATTTACTAGCCCATATGAGGATGTGAACAAGTGCCGAAACATCTCACACCTCTTTCTACTTACGTGTGGATATGGTCAACGTTTTGAGACGTCCCACAATTCACACTACGCATATAATCACAAACAATCATCACAAGGGCTCACACAACTCCTATTCAAGGATGGTTTCATATGCCAAGGTAGTTTTAAAGCCAATCTAAGCGTCCTAGGGTGCTTCCTTTGGTCAGCGTGGCTTAGCTACCAATCTGTGTTTCCTATTTAGGGGTGTAACCTACTGTTAACCCGTGGCTCTAATATCAATCTGAGGTTTCTATCTAGGCGTGTACCCTACTGTCAACCCGTGGCTCTGATACCAATCTATGACACCCTCAATTCTGTGAAAAACCACGGAACCGAGAACTAATGCATATGTGTGCCCATGATGTTCATCACACATACACATACGTTCCACAAACTGAATTCAGATTATATATTACCACGAATAACAGAGTTTATTACAATATATCATGAGTCCTGGACTCATGCTCACAGCGGAAGTCTTTATTTCTATGCAGCGGAAGTCTTTATTCTAATGCAGGAGCAATTTAACTAATGCGGAAGCAAATCTAAGCAGAAGTGGCTCCATCTCTACTCACTCCACAGGCAAGGTTGAGAATAGATCACGCGCCTTAATGCTTTACTTGGTCTTCATAGTAGGCTTCTCCTACTGCTGATGATGAAATAATAATGCAAGTTTGAGTACAATGATGTACTCAGCAAGTGCGGGAAAACACATGATATGTAGCTCATAACAAGGTAGGTATAAAAAGGCTCATTTGCAGAAAAGCAGATTTATAAAACCATGATAAAACAGCAACTTAACTTTAGATGAATGTAATCCTAGCATGTATTAAATTACCAACATACCTCCATCATTTCCATGTTCCACCTGAACATTAACCAACTTCACTCTTACTCACGAATACCTCATCATATTCGCTACCATCTCACGAATACCTTCCCGTATTCGGTACCATCTTTTCTCATAAACAACTTCGTCTCACACCGAGACCAATCTCGTTGCCATGACTCAACAGTCATTCAACCATCTTAGCACCCGGACTCAACAGTCCCAAAACCAAAACCATAACCAAGAACCATCCCGATAACTATCCCAGTAACCATCCCAACTAATCATGGCAGTTGGTCAGGCGCTCGTGACCGTAAGCTCGGCTATCATGATAGTTTTAGACTCTGCAGAGTTTGCACCTCTTTACCCACAAGTTTGTCATTTCGTCACCCATCGGCGACTGCAGAACCTCCATTATACAAGTACACAACCGTCGGTGTATGGTCAAGAGATCACATAGCCTTTACAAAGGGGTTACTAGATGTATGGACTCACTAAGGTTTCACCGGCAGGCTAGAATCTCCAATTCTCCCACCCACGGGCCCCCTCTTGTGCCATGCAGTTCCCAGGACAGTCCTCACTCGACTCCCATTCCCCGCGCCTTCCACAGTCCATAACACTCTAGCAACTTACCTAATTACTCAGCTAAGCCGCACCCATACTTGGCCTTGTGGTGGCACTGTTATCCTGGCATGTGCATGCATGAACCGGTCCTTAGATCTATGGCAAGTAAACCACCATCTCATGCTACCTCATTCACAAACCCAGGCTTGCCTAGATCTCCCTCCGATCCATGTTCATTAACATTTTCAGTTTCTCATATCAATACGAGTGCAGTTAGCTAGACACATCTATCTCGCTTCCCAATCCCATGGACTCAACGAAGCATAAAGCAAAAACCATACCCGACTCATAAACTTCCCTGGCGACAAGGGTGGTTTAACCAAAACTAGTCAACTCCTATAAAAAGGGTTTCCCATCGTTGTTTGACTCAGCACGCACACCTTTTCGCAAAACAAAACAGTTTCACCCAAAACATAGGATAAATATGGTCAAGGAGCACTTGCCTTATTCTTGCGGTTCCGGTTGTTCTTGGATCTCAAAACCTTGTTGCTGCAGTTCGTCGTAGACAGCTCCTTGAGCTTGTCCTGCTTTGTAGGATCACATGCATACAAGATTCACAGCAATCAATATCATGCACAAACCTTAAACTAAATGCGATGATGCACATGCATGCTATCCTATGATTAGTTTTATTAGATTGGTTTGTACGTGTTCTTGCATGGCTTGCATGGATAGAGGCGTTCAGATCAAAGGTGGACGTGGTGATGATCTTGTCTTTAGATCAACCTGATTATCAAGTGATCTGTCCATGAGAAGGCTTCTGTTCGAAAGGAATCAAATAACAGATGCAAAGAAAACACAACGATGTCGTAAGGTGGTATTGGAGACCTACCTTACGTTCTTCTCTGTCTCGAGGTCCTCCTCAGATCGTTGGGCTTTCCTCTGGCGATCTTCCTTTCTGCACTCTGGCGATGGTTTACTCGGCGGGTTGGGACTAGAGCTCTAAGTCGTCGGCTCAGGAGTTGGAAAAGAAGTTTGTGGTTTCGCCAGAGGTTCCGGGTTCTATTTATAATCGGGAAGAGAAGAGTCCTAATCTGATTGTATCCCGAATAAGAGTCCTATTCAGATCGTCGTTGGATCCTATCATCTTATCTTTAGTTGATTTGGTGCGGTATCATTGCGGGATTCAGGTCGGTTTCCTTTACGTACCGGTATTGAATGTGGCCTAGAGGGGGGTGAATAGGCCTTTAAAGAATTCCTGCACACTTAATAAAGTTGTTAGAAATTTGACTGACCGGACTAGTCCGGTTGTGTGGGCGGACTAGTCCGGTGTGCTGAATTGTTTGAGTTGATTAAGTGTGTCTCACAAGTTTTATCTTATAGCAGCGGAATAAGAACAACAGTTTTTATAACTTAAATTTATAGTATGGATGCACGTGCAAACTTGTAAAAAACTCAAACGATGACTAGCAAACTAGTAATCTAATGTGTCAAGATGTAAACCAAATGAGAGACAAAAGACACGAATTTTTACCGAGGTTCGATCTCACCAAGAGATCTACGTCCTCGTTGAGGAAGCTCACACAGAGCCAGGTTCTCAACCCTTTTCCTCTTCAAGTCACCACACAGGCTGACTTGACTTCACTATCAAGTGTAATCACCGTTTTTATGGGGCTACCTCACACGTTGAGGGCTCCCACAAGAATTACAATGAGAAGTTGATCAAATACACTCAAAAAGATTACAATTCAGAATATGAGTGTAGAGAGATCAAACCCCAAGAGCTCACAACGAAGGAACGACGATCTCCCAATCCCAAATCCAAGTATTTTATTGATCTTCACCTTTTTGCGCCTTAGATGTGTGGGGAGATGTGTTTTTGGGCTCTTGGGACAGGTGGCGGCGCTAGGGTTTCAAGTTTTGACAGTATGAGTCGTGTCTTCTTAGGGAAAAGCCGAAGGACCTCTTTTTATAGGCTTTTCCAAAAAGTTTCCATTGTTAAACCTACTACCGGACTAGTCCGGTATATGATCGGACTTGTCCGGCCTACTTCCAGTGGGTTAACCGGACTAGTCCGGTCCACAAACCGGACTTGTCCGGTACTATGTGACATGGGTTTTCAGAAACTTTAGCGGACTAGTCCTGTTGCTGGATGGACTAGTCCGTAGTCCTCTAAGGAGGACAACAGAGACATGACCGGACTAGTCCGGTCTAAAACCGGACTTGTCCGGTTGCGTTCCAGTGAGCTGACCTGACTAGTCCGGTTCACAAGGCGGACTAGTCCGGTGCACTATGTTTGCGTCTTTCAGAAAGTTAAACGGACTAGTCCGGTCCATGAACGGACTAGTCCGGTTTTCAGTGGATTTTAGTTGATTTTTAAACCCCTTACCCCTACGCAAAGTCATGAGCTCTTGGGATGTGTCTCTCTCACACACCACCTATACATTTATATCTACTTTGCTTCTCTAAATTTCACTAACTTCTTCCTTTTCGGGCACCACTCTATTTTTCACCTTTTTGTGTGTGTGCCGAGCCAGTTCACTTTGTTTATCCTGCAATCATCTTAATAGTTTCATTAGGATCTCATATGTTCGTCATCAATTAGCCAAAACCCACAAGGGATATCCTAGATGCACTTACAATCTCCCCCTTTTGGTGATTGATGACAACCATTTGAGATATCACAATTGAGAATAAAAGGTTGATTTTCATAAGGTGCATACACATGAGAACAATAAAGAATTCACAATAAACTTCTCACATATGTACACACCTTATGGTGGGGTGCCTCACAGGTGTGTGATAAACTAAATGTGCTAAATTAAAGACAACCAGTAGTGAACATGTAAGTGGGCATTAGAGCATAGTACTTCACACATAAGAAAAGAAATAGTGCATTACAAGATTAGGTACATGTCCTTGATCACACAAGATCTTAATGACTAATACTAGATAGAAAAATAGTCCAAGTCTAATCTCAATCTTCCATCTCAATTCTCTCCCCCTTTGGCATCAAGACACCAAAAAGAGAAAAATTGAGGGAAGTCACTCATCGCTGCCTCCTCCGTCAGTCTCAGTCTGATCTTCATCTTCATCATCCACGGGAGCAGGATCTTCCTCTGAGTCCTCGGAGGCAGGCGGTGATCCAACAGGCTCAATCTCAAGCTTTGCACAGATAGACTTGATATTTGCATTGACGTACTGTTGATGTCTCTTCCTTGCAAGCTTTTCTTTGCGTTGCCTGTCTTCGATCTTACGGCAGCAGGCAAAGATAGAGGAGAGCATCTTGAGGATGCCGCTAGATGATTCTTGGGCAGGTGGAGAGCCAGGAGGAGCAGCTGCAGACCTAGTGTCGTCATGAGCTTGCTTTGATCTCCTCTCCACTGGTGGAGAGGACGGGGCAGCTGGAGCCGGAGGGAGAGTGTACTCGGTGGGTTTTTGCGGCTTCAACCCCGTATGCTTGACATCCTTGACAAACTCGAGTCCTGTCACCTTCTCAATCATGTACATGATATACGGTGCGTATCCACATGACCTATTGGGGGTAATTGAGATGTTCACAATGTCATTGTAGATATACTCAAAGACATTGAATGGTCTCCTCCCACTAATGACTTTCATGAGAGTTCTCAAGGTTCCTTGTATAGTTCCTGCATCTCCATCCTTCGGAGCTATCGTCTTTCTCAAGACTCTATTTAGAACCACAAAGAAAGGCTTTAGATATTTGATGGTTGGAGGGACATATGGCATCCTTGTGTCATAGAGAAATTCAAGTTCCTCCTTCTCCAGGGGTTTCAGATTATGAATGACCAGTTCATGATCCAAAGTGTTTTGGAGGTGAAGAATCCTAGCAAATTCATCATAAGTGACACTGTACCTTGAACCATGAGTCATCCAAGTAAGACTGTCTCCATCATCCCGAGCAAAGTAGAGAGTGGAGTAAAACTGAGTAATGACTTCATTGTTCCAGTCATACTCAAAGGATAGCAGGTCCGTCAGACCGTGCCTCTCTAAGGCCTCCACCATCTCACGAAATGCGGGATACTTCTTCGACTTCAGGTAGTCAACATTCAGCCATTGACTCTCTACTACGGGATTCTTCATCTTCATGTACACGTGCTCGTAGTAGTCTGCATGGAAGTTGCTCCAGAACCTAGGATCAGAACATTGTTTAGGTCGTCCATACACTTCAATCTTTCTGAAGTTATCAGCTAGCTCATTCCCTTTTCCAGTGAAATCTTCACTTGAAGGCTGCCTGTTGCGATGAACGGGATTTTTCAATTTCAAGGGCCCAATGGGGCCACTAGAAAGTCCCTTCCCTTTATTGAGATTTCTTCTTGGCCCTGATGAGCCCTCAGCAGCATCTTTCCTTTGAGGCCTTTTGATAATGACTTTTCTCTTCTTAGGAAGATTGTCGTCGGAGGGTGGAGAGTGAGCATTGATGTCATGTCTCTTCTTCATCACTCCCTCCTTAGCTCTCCTCACTCTTTCACGTTGAACTTCTTCGTCAATGTGAAAAGAGTTGTCATCTAATCCTGAAGACATGATGCCTGACAAGGAGTTTAAGGATTAGATGCAAACGGACACCTTATCGACTTCAAATGGGAATGTAGGAGTTCAGCTGTCAGAGACCGGACTTGTCCGGTTTCAGAGTGCGGACTAGTCCGGTGGACCGGACTTGTCCGCATCTAGACGCCGGACTAGTCCGACCTAGCATAAGAACCCTAACTTGAGTGTTTTATTTGAAGCAAATCTCCTATCTATGGATACAAGGGTAGGAAAGTGGTAGAAATACATCTATTTATGTAATGTACATCCTTTTGAAATCAAAGGAAACTACCTAGAGCTAGAAA
This sequence comes from Neostapfia colusana, assembly GCA_030760725.1. Lineage (NCBI taxonomy): Eukaryota > Viridiplantae > Streptophyta > Magnoliopsida > Poales > Poaceae > Neostapfia > Neostapfia colusana. Next base: position 44,333,428 of record JASWHV010000018.1, on the reverse strand, counting down.
AATTGAGATTTTGGGTTTTGGGGGGATTTACCAAGATTTGAAGATTCGCGTTGAAGGAGTGGAAATCAATCCGGATGTGTCCGGAAAGTAGGATCCCCTCGTCGAGAAGAGGCTTTTTCACGGAGAAAACTCCGAGTTTGAGGGCTCAACTCGAAAATCACTTTGAGAGCTAGGGTTTAGGAGAGAGGGTGTTGCAAAGTGATTATGAGTGGAGAGGGAGGCGTTTGATCCGGCTGACTGCTTCTATATCCGACTGACCGGACTAGTCCGGTCCTGGTAGCGGACTAGTCCGGTACCCCTGAGTTTAACCTAATTGTTGTCTGTCCGGACTAGTCCGGTTGGGAATCGGACTAGTCCGTTTTCAACAGACTTGATATATATATAGATAACTAATAGTGATCCAAGGACAACAATTTTGCAAGTAGTCTTGGTGATTACGACCAGTATACAATCAACAATCAAACAATGGTCATAATCCACAAGATTTATTCATTAAGAATAGTTTTCTGAGTACAAAGGAGAGGAGGAGCATTTTTGACAGTACGGAGGAACAATTTTAGTTGCAACCAGGTATGCAATGTTTCAAGCCACATTTCGAGAGTCAAGAATGTTTAGCTCATTTCTTAGTTCACAGAACCTTTTCTCATCTAATGTTTTGGTAAAAATATCTGCAAGTTGTTTTTCAGTCCTAACATGTGAAATAGCTATGTCACCTTTTAATGAATGATCTCTAAGAAAGTGATGACGGATGTCTATGTGCTTAGTTCTTGAGTGCTCTACCGGGTTGTGTGCAATTTTTATAGCACTTTCATTATCGCATAGAAGCGGGATATGACTTAGATTGTAGCCGTAGTCCCTAAGAGTTTGTTGCATCCAGAGCAGTTGTGCACAGCAACTACCGGCTGCAACATACTCTGCTTCCGCTGTGGAAAGAGCAATGGAGTTTTGCTTTTTAGATGACCAAGAAACTAGGGACCTACCAAGAAATTGACAAGTCCCTGACGTGCTCTTTCTATCGACTTTGCATCCTGCATAGTCAGCGTCGGAGTACCCTATCAAGTTAAACTTGGATCCTTTGGGATACCAAAGGCCCAAGTTGGGTGTGTGCACAAGATACCTTAGGATTCTTTTTACAGCAATTAAGTGACACTCTTTGGGTGCGGCTTGAAACCTTGCACACATGCAAACACTAAGCATAATATCTGGCCTAGATGCACATAAGTATAGTAAGGAACCAATCATGGACCGATATACCTTTTGGTCCACATTTGGACCATCTTCATTGAGTTCGAGATGTCCGTTGATGGCCATGGGTGTCTTGATGGGCTTGGCTTTGTCCATATTGAATTTCTTGAGAATGTCTTGTGTATATTTAGTTTGGCTTATAAATGTACCTTCTCTCAGTTGCTTCACTTGAAATTCCAAGAAGAACTTCAATTCACCCATCATTGACATCTCGAACCTGTCTGTCATTATTTTGCTAAATTCTTCACAGAAGGACTTGTTAGTGGATCCAAAGATAATGTCATCAACATAAATTTGACATACGAATAAATGATCATCAAAATGTTTAGTAAAGAGTGTATAGTCAGCTTTACCAATTTTGAATCCATTTTGAATCAGAAAATCTCTAAGGCACTCATACCAGGGTCGAGGAGCCTGTTTGAGGCCATAGAGAGCCTTACGCAGTTTATAGACATGGTTGGGATACTTTTGATCTTCGAACCCCGGTGGCTGCTCCACATAGACTTCCTCCTTTATCGGACCATTCAGAAAGGCACTCTTGACGTCCATTTGATACAACTTAAAATTATGGTGAGTAGCATATGCCAATAAAATGCGAATGGACTCAAGTCTAGCTACAGGAGCGAAGGTTTCATCGAAATCCAAACCTTCCACTTGAGAATAACCTTTGGCCACCAACCTTGCTTTATTTCTTGTCACTACTCCATGTTCATCTTGTTTGTTCCGAAAGACCCATTTGGTTCCAACGATGTTCGCCCTTGGTATTTCCACCAGCTCCCACACTTCATTTCTTTTGAAGTTATTCAGCTCCTCTTGCATCGCAATCACCCAGTCTGGATCCCTTAAGGCTTCTTCTACCCTGTATGGCTCCAGAAAAGACATAAAAGAATAATGTTCACAAAAATTTGCAATTTGAGATCTAGTAGTTACTCCCTTAGCAATATCTCCAATGATATTGTTGATAGGATGGTCCCTTTGCACACACTGATGTACTCTTGGGTGTGGATTTTGTATAGTTGTTTGTTCTTCATTGTCTTCATGTGTCATGTCTTCCCCTAGATCATTGCTTCCATGATCATCTTGATTTTCTTGATCTTCCTCAACTTGATCTTGTGTAGGAGCTCCCCCTTGATCATTGCTTCCTTGATGAAATTCATCTTGTGTCTCCTCTCGTGGTAGGATATCACCAAGTGCCATTTTCTTCAGGGCTTCACATGGAGCTTCCTCCTTATCTAGCATAGACTTATCGACTTGCTCCACTTGTGAGCCGTTAGTTTCATCAAACACTACGTCACGCGCTACTTCAACAAGGCCGGACACTTTGTTGAAGACACGATAGGCGTAGGCGTTCAATTCATATCCGAGCAAGAGTCCTTCATCGGACTTCGAAGCAAACTTCGAGGCCCTTGGTTTCTTCTTCAGAATAAAACATTTGCAACCAAAAACTTTGAAATAAGAAACGTTAGGCTTTTTACCCGTGAGAAGCTCATATGGAGTTTTCTTCAGAAGTCGATGAAGGTACAACCGATTTGTGGCATGACAAGCGGTATTCACCGCTTCTGCCCAAAACCGGTCTGACGTCTTGTATTCATCCAACATTGTTCTCGCCATTTCGATCAATGTTCGATTTTTCCTTTCGGCCACCCCATTCTGTTGAGGAGAATAGGGTGCCGAGAATTCATGCTTTATACCTTCTTCATTGAGATATTCTTCAACTTGGGTGTTCTTGAATTCTGTCCCATTGTCACTTCTGATATTCTTTACTGTTGATGAGAATTCATTTTGAGCTCTTTTCAAGAACTTCTTGAGGATTCCTTGAGTTTCTGATTTATCATACAAGAAAAATACCCAGGTAAATCTTGAAAAATCATCAACAATTACTAAACCGTATTTGTTACCGCCGATGCTGATGTACGCAATTGGACCAAAGAGATCCATGTGGAGAAGTTCCAGCGGTTTAGCGGTGGTCATCACATTCTTGGCGGGGTGTGGTGCTCCAACCTGTTTTCCTGCTTGACAAGCGCTGCACGGCCTGTCTTTTTCAAAAACCACATCCTTAAGACCACGGATGTGACCACCTTTTAGAAGTTTCTGCAGATTTCTCATTCCAACATGGGCTAGCCGTCTATGCCACAGCCATCCCATGTTGGTCTTAGCAACCAAGCAAGTGTTGAGTTCGGCTTTATCTTTGTTGAAGTCAACAAGATAAAGCTTTCCCTTCAACAATCCCTTGAATGCAATCGAGCCATCGCTTCTTCTAAAGACGGTCACACCCTCATTAGTGAATAAACAGTTGTAACCTTTGTCGCATAGTTGAGATATTGATAAAAGATTATAATCTAGAGAATCTACATGTAAAACATTAGATAAGGTGTGTTGAGAGGATATTTCAATGTTACCACTACCAAGGACCTTTCCTTGGCTGTTATCTCCAAAGTATATTCCTTCACTTGGATCCTTGTTGCACTCGTATTCCACAAACATACTTCTCTCTCCGGTCATATGATTTGTGCATCCGCTGTCTAGCACCCACTTAGATCCACCGGAGGAGTAAGCCTGCAAAACAGAATTATTTCTGGGTTTTAGGTACCCAAGCTTGCTTGGGTCCTCTCAGGTTAGTCACAAGAGTCTTGGGCACCCACACACAAGTTTTTAAGTTCTTGTGGCGTGGCCCTGTATATTTAGCAATGACTTTTCCATACTTGTTTTTCATGAGAACATAAGAAGCATCAAATGTATGGAATAATGTTTGTAGCTCAGATTCATGGGATTTTTCTTTAACAAAAATGATTCTATTCTTAGCATGATCAGAGGTAGACATGTGTCTACTCCTGTCGAAGCCAAGTCCATCTTTGACATTGGAAGGTCTAGTGATCATATATGCACTTCTTGCATATTTGATCTTCTCCTTATCAAAGATGCCGTTTTGAGAAGAATGCATATCATGTGGGGTTAAAGCATTAGAAATTACATTTTTCTTACTAGAGCAAGTGCAGGTTCTTACTGTTGTCGAGCGCATATCTTTGGAGGAAGATCTCTTGGAGGAAGAGGAGTCACTTTGTTTGAGGGACTCAACTTGCACCTCAAGGATTTTGTTAACTTTTGACAAGTTAGCAAGTTCTTCCTTGATTGCAATGTGCGAGTTCTCTAACTTTGAGTAAGTTTCCTTACTCAAGGTTAGCTCTAACTCAAGTGACTCATTCTTCTCTCTTTCAAGCTCAAGAAGCTTTTCAACTTCTTGATATCTCTTCCTCTCACGGATGAGCATATCTTCTTGTCGGTTGACAAGTTCCTCCTTTTCAAAGATTTCGTTCGACAACATTTCCATTTTCTTTAAAGCAATTTTACTTAGCCCTCTAAATAATTCTTCATTATCACTAGAGCTATCAAAGTCATCAATGGAGGAATTTAGTATAGGAGGAGTAAGTCTAACCTTTTTCTTGCCTTCCTTAGCCATAAGACAAGTGTGGATGTTCATGTCCCGTCTTCCCATGTTCGGAAAGAGTGTGGCTCTCGTAGTTGGTTTCTTGACTGCGATTGTGGCCACCTCTTCTTCTTCATCGGAGGAGGACTCGTCGTTTGAGTCCCACTCCTTCCCAATGTGAGCTTGATGGGCTTGTCCTCTTTTTCTAAAATTTTTCTTTTCTTGAGATCTTGTTTCCTTCTTCTTTTTGTTTTCCTCATAAGTACAGTCCACCATGAAGTGACCATACTCTCCGCAGTTGTAGCAAGTGCGTCGAGCCTTGGATTTTCCTTTATCCTTGCTTTTGCCTTCATGTGAATTGTTGCCGTGTCTTCTCTTCATCATGCGTTTGAACTTTTTGATGAAGAGTACCATTTCTTCGTCATCAAGATCGGTGCTTTCATCGCTTGTATCTCCATCGTCTTGGTCTTCACGAGTTTCTTTGAGTTTGGGTCTGCACGTTGCTTTGAGGGCAACTTCTTTCTTTTTAGAAGAGGTGAGCTCGGCTAAGTCTTTGACGTATTGAGCCTCTTTCTCCATCATTTCATGATTTATGATCTTTCCAATAACTCATCGGGAGTCATTTTGTGAAACCCGGGGCTTTCTCTAATCATTGAGCAAAGTGTGACGTTTCTTGGCATGAAGGCTCTAATCATTCTTTTGACCACTTCGTGATCTGTCCATTTCTTACTTCCATACGCACGAATTCTGTTGATGAGTGCTTTCATCCGGTTGTACATGTCTTGAGGTGATTCGCCTTCTTCAATAGCAAATCTTCCCAACTCTCCTTCAAGCATTTCGATTTTGGCTTCACGAACTGACCTATTTCCTTCGTGAGCTGTCTTGAGGGTATCCCAGATTTCTTTTGCACTTTCTAACCCATCGATCTTGGTGAATTCCTCTCTGCTTAGTGATGATGTGATCACGGCGACGGCTTGTGCGTTTCTGTGAATCTCCTGTTCTTGTTCTGGGGTGAGTTCATCATCCGTGTCCGGAATATCGATGCCTGTGCAAACAATGTGCCACAGACTAGAGTTCAGGGATATCAGATGCATCTTCATGTTGTACTTCCACATGGTGTAGTCACTTCCATCAAACTGTGGAGGCCTTCCCATAGGAATAGAGAGATAATGATTATTTGAATTGAGTCGGTTGTAGTTGTAAGGATACAGGGAGTAGTCGTGATGACCACTCCCCATCGTCTTTTCTTCCTCTTTTCCTTTTTGTGCCAGCAGTTTCTTTCTCAGGAGTGCTTTTAGGTGCCTCACTTCTTCATCGTCATGTGGGTTTTCTTTCAGCACATCGAAGGCTTTGGCTTCTTGCTCCTCATCGTTGTTGCTCGTCTTCGGGATATCGTTGTTCTTCTCAGAGGCCATTAATCTCTCCGAGATGTGAGTCTCGTTGATGGAGAACTTGGCTCTGATACCAATTGAATGTGGCCTAGAGGGGGGTGAATAGGGCTTTAAAGAATTCCTGCACACTTAATAAAGTTGTTAGAAATTTGACTGACCGGACTAGTCCGGTTGTGTGGGCGGACTAGTCCGGTGTGCTGAATTGTTTGAGTTGATTAAGTGTGTCTCACAAGTTTTATCTTATAGCAGCGGAATAAGAACAACAGTTTTTATAACTTAAATTTATAGTATGGATGCATGTGCAAACTTGTAAAGAACTCAAACGATGACTAGCAAACTAGTAATCTAATGTGTCAAGATGTAAACCAAATGAGAGACAAAAGACACGAATTTTTACCGAGGTTCGATCTCACCAAGAAATCTACGTCCTCGTTGAGGAAGCTCACACAGAGCCGGGTTCTCAACCCTTTTCCTCTTCAAGTCACCACACAGGCCGACTTGACTTCACTATCAAGTGTAATCACCGTTTTTATGGGGCTACCTCACACGTTGAGGGCTCCCACAAGAATTACAATGAGAAGTTGATCAAATACACTCAAAAAGATTACAATTCAGAATATGAGTGTAGAGAGATCAAACCCCAAGAGCTCACAACGAAGGAACGACGATCTCCCAATCCCAAATCCAAGTATTTTATTGATCTTCACCTTCTTGCACCTTAGATGTGTGGGGAGATGTGTTTTTGGGCTCTTGGGACAGGTGGCGGCGCTAGGGTTTCAAGTTTTGACAGTATGAGTCGTGTCTTCTTGGGGAAAAGCCGAAGGACCTCTTTTTATAGGCTTTTCCAAAAAGTTTCCGTTGTTAAACCTACTACCGGACTAGTCCGGTATATGATCGGACTTGTCCGGCCTACTTCCAGTGGGTTAACCGGACTAGTCCGGTCCACAAACCGGACTTGTCCGGTACTATGTGAGATGGGTTTTCAGAAACTTTAGCGGACTAGTCCTTTTGCTGGATGGACTAGTCCATAGTCCTCTAAGGAGGACAATAGAGACATGACCGGACTAGTCCGGTCTAAAACCGGACTTGTCCGGTTGCGTTCCAGTGAGCTGACCTGACTAGTCCGGTTCACAAGGCGGACTAGTCCGCTGCACTATGTTTGCGTCTTTCAGAAAGTTAAACGGACTAGTCCGGTCCATGAACGGACTAGTCCAGTTTTCAGTGGATTTTAGTTGATTTTTAAACCCCTTACCCCTACGCAAAGTCATGAGCTCTTGGGATGTGTCTCTCTCACACACCACCTATACATTTATATCTACTTTGCTTCTCTAAATTTCACTAACTTCTTCCTTTTCGGGCACCACTCTATTTTTCACCTTTTTGTGTGTGTGCCGAGCCAGTTCACTTTGTTTATCCTGCAATCATCTTAATAGTTTCATTAGGATCTCATATGTTCGTCATCAATTAGCCAAAGCGCACAAGGGATATCCTAGATGCACTTACAGGTATTCTTACGCGTACAGAATCCAAAAACCGCTCCAGAACTTGTTACCTCCTCGGTGATGAGCTCTGGAGGCTCCACGTGTCCACCGGGTCCTGGTCTCTCCCTTTCCGCAGAGACGGGCTCTGATTGTGCCGCGTGTCAAACGAGCGAGACCTCCCTTTTCCTTCGGAGGCGAGCTCCGCGTGCGCCACGTATCCTTGCGGTCGGGACCTCCTCTCTTACTCGGAGGTGGCTCCGCGCACGCCACGTGTTAGTGCCGGTCTTTCCTTCTTTCCTCAGAGACGTGCTCCGAGGTTAACACGTGTCCAGCAGCGACGGACCTCCTGGAGATAAGCTCCGGTGGCGACACGTGTTCGATAGAACCGGACCTCTCGGAGGTAAGCTCCGAGACTGACACGTATCCCGTGCTACTGGTCCTATGATTTTCCGTGGTGACTAGCTCCGAAGGTGACATGTGTCCTGCGGAAAATGCCTTTGCTTCTTCCGCAGAGGCTAGCTCAGGGCAACACGTGTCCCACAGGGTCGGACCTCTCCTCCTTTGCGGAGATGAGCCCCGAGCATGCCACGTAGCCAGCTTAGCGGCGGACCTCTCCCCACTTCGCAGGGATGAGCTTCAAACATGCCACGTGGCCAGCGGGCCGCGGAAGTTGTCTTCGGCGCTCTCGGTGAACTGGATTCGGCTCTTATTGGCTATCCCTTTGATATTTTTTGGTTCCTACTTCTTCTTAAAATGTTTTCTCTTCATAAAACATGGATATATGCTGACACCAGAAATGAGGGTGTTACACGCTGGGCCTGTGACACCCTCATTTTTGGTTTCTGCATATATTCATGCTTCATGAAGAGAAAACATTTTAAAAGAAGCAGGGACAGAGAAAAATATCAAAAGGATAGCCAATAAGAGCCGAATCCAGTTCCTAGAGAGCGCCGAAGACAACTTCCGCGGCCCGCTGGCCACGTGGCGTGTTCGGAGCTCATCCCTGCGAAGTGGGGAGAGGTCCGCCGCTAAACTGGCTACGTGGCAGGCTCGGGGCTCATCTCCGCAAAGGGGGAGAGGTCCAACCCTGTGGGACACGTGTTGCCCCCGGAGCTAGCCTCTGCGGAAGAAGCAAAGGCAGTTCCGCAGGACACATGTTACCTTCGGAGCTAGTCACCGCGGAAATCAGAGGACCAGTCGCGCGGGATACGTGTCGATCTCGGAGATCACCTCCGAGAGGTCCGGTTCTATTGGACACGTGTCGTCACCGGAGTTTATCTCCGGGAGGTCCGTCACTGTTGGACACGTGTTAACCTCAGAGCTCGTCTCTGAAAAGGAAGGAAGTCCGGCGCTACTTGACGCGTGGCATTCACGGAGCTCACCTCCGAAGAGAGAGAGGTCCGTAATGGATACGTGGAACACACGGAGCTTACCTCCGAAGGAGAAGGGAGGTCTCGCTCGCTTGATACGTGGCACGACCGGAGCTTGTCTCTGCGGAGAAGGAGATACCAGGCCCCGGTAGACACGTGGAGCTTCCGGAGCTCATCACCGCGGAGGTAACGAGTTCCGGAACGGTTTTTGGATTCTGTACGCGTAGAAATACCGGTACGGAGTAGAAACCGTCCCGAATTCCACAATGTTACCGCACCAAATCGACTAAAGATAAGTTGTTAAGATTTGACGACAATCTGAATAGGACTCTTATTCGAAATACAATCAGATTAGGACTCCTCTTCTCCCGATTATAAATAGAACCCAGAACCCTTGGCCGAAAACCACAAACTTCTTTTCCAACTCCTGATCCGACGACTCCGAGCCCTAGCCTTAACTCGCCAAGTAAGCCATCGCCGGAGTTTAGCGAGGAAGATCGCCGGAAGAGAGCACCAACGATCTGTCCGATCAGAGAAGGACCCCGAGACCGAGAAGAACGTAAGGTAGGACTCCAATACCACCTTACGACATTGTTGTGTTTTCTTTGCATCTGTTCTTCGATTCCTTTCGAACAGAAGCTTTCTCGTGGACAGATCACTTGTTGATCGGGTTTATCTAAGACAAGTCATCACCACGTCCACATCTGATCCAAACACCTCTGTTTATCGGAAAACCATGCAAGCCATGCAAGAACACGTACAAACCGATCTAATAAAACTGATTATAGGATAGCATGCATATGCATCATCGTATCTAGTTAAAGATTGTGCATGATATTGATTGCTGTGGATCTTGTATGTGCGTGATCCTGTATAGCAGGACAAGCTCAGGGAGGTATCTACGACGAGCTGCAACAACAAGGTTTTGAGATCCAAGAGTAACCGGAACCGGAAGAACAAGGCAAGTGCCCCTTGACCATATTGATCCTATGTTTTGGGAAACTGTTTTGTTTGCGAAAAGGTGTGTGTGCTGAGTCAAACATGATGGGAAACTCTTTTATAGGAGTTTACTAGCTTTGGTTAAACCACCCTCGTCGCCAGGGAAGTTTATGAGTCGGGTATGGTTTTTTACTTTTAAGCTTCGCTGAGTCCATGGGATTGGGAAGCGAGATAGATGTGTCTAGCTAACTGCACTCGTAATGATAATGAGAAACTGATGTTGATGAACATGGATCGGAGGGAGATCTAGGCAAGACTGGGTTTGTGAATGAGGTAGCATGAGATGGTGGTTTACTTGCCGTAGATCTAAGGACCGGTTCATGCGAGCACATGCCAGGATAACAGTGCCACCACAAGGCCAAGTATGGGTGCGGCTTAGCTGAGTAATTAGGTAAGTTGCTAGATTGTTATGGACCGTGGAAGGCGTGGTGAATGGGAGTCGAGCGAGGACTGCCCTGGGAACTGCATGGCACAAGAGGGGGCCCGTGGGTGGGAGAATTGGAGATTCTAGCCTGCTGGTGAAACCTTAGTGAGTCCATACATCTAGTAGCCCCTTTGTAAAGGCTATTTTGTGATCTCTTGGCCATACACCGATAGTTGTGTACTGGTATAATGGAGGTTTTGCAGTCGCCGACGGGTGACAAAATCACAAACTTGTGGGTAAAGAGGTGCAAACTCTGCAGAGTTCTAAAACTATCATGATAGCCGAGCTTACGGTCACGAGCACCTGGCCAACTTCCATGATTAGTTGGGATGGTTATTGGATATGGTTATTGGTTATGGTCTGGTTTTGGTTTGGTTTTGGGACTGTTGAGCCCGAGTGATAAGATGGGTTGCATGACTGTTGAGTCATGGCAACAAGGTTAGTCTCGGTGGGAGACGAAGTTGTTTTATGAGATGAAATGGTAGCGAATACGAGATGGTATTCGTGAGATGGTAGCAAATACGAGGAGGTATTCGTAAGCAAGAATGAGGTTGATTGATGACTGGTTATGAACATAATGGAGGTATGGTTGGTATTTTAATACATGTTGGGATTACATTCACCTAAAGATGAGTTGCTGTTTTATCATGGTTTGATAAATAACTTTGCTTTCTACAATGAGCCTTTTTATACCTACCTTGTTATGAGCTACATATCATATTTTCCCGCACTTGCTGAGTACATCATTGTACTCAAACTTGCATTATTATTTTATCATCAGCAACAAGAGAAGATTTCTATGAAGACCAAGTGGAGCATTAGACGTGTGATCTGTTCTCAACCTTGCCTGTGGGGATGGAGTAGAGATGGAGCCATTGCTGCCTAGAATTGCTTCCGCATTAGAATAAAGACTTCCGCTGTGAGCATGAGTCCAAGACTCATGAGACATTGTAATAAACTCTGTTATTCGTGGTTATATATATTCTGAATTCAGTTTATGGAAAATATGTGTATGTGTGATGAACATCCTAGGCACACATATGCATCAGTTCTCGGTTCCGTGGCATTCCACAGAATTGAGGGTGTCACAGATTGGTATCAGAGCCACGATTGACGGAGGGTTACACGCCTAAATAGGAAACATAGATTGGTATCAAAAGCCACGGATGAGGGTAGATACCTGGATACAATCACAGATTGGTACTAGAACCACGGGATGATGGTAGGTTACACACTTAGATAGATCACAGATTAGTATCCGACACAGATTGGTAGCTAAGCCACGCTGACCATAGGATGCAATCCTAGGATGCATAGATTGGCCTTGAAACTACCTTGACATAGAAAACCAACCTTGAATAGGAGTTGTGTGAGCCCTTGTGATGATTGTTTGTGATTGTGTGCTTAGTGTGAGTTGTGGGACGTCTCAAAGCATTGTCCATATCCACACATAAGTAGAAAGAGGTGTGAGATGCCTCAGCACTTGTTCACATCCTCGTATGGGCTAATATATATATATAGTCCAACCCACCTTGATGCATATAGTTGAGGGGATCTACCTAACCTTCTAACCTTCTATTCTATTTCGATCTCTCTCACAGATGGTGAGAGGAAACGCTGGCCGAAGGAACGTCCGTGACAACCAAGAGGATGGCCACGATGAAGTTCCTGTTAACCCTGGAGCTGGTGAGAACAACCTGGAACGGTTGATGGTCATGCAAAACCAACTTATGCAAAACATGATCCAAATTTTGGGTCAGTTGCAGGCCAACAACAACAACAACCCCGTTCTGGCACCACCGCCGGCTCATAACAGACTGGGTGAGTTCATGAGGACTCGACCACCCACATTCACTCAAGCTAATGACCCCATGGAGGCCGACGACTGGTTGAAATCCATGGAGAAGAAGCTTGCCATAGTGCAGTGCAATGACCGAGAGAAGGTTATCTTTGCGTCGCACCAACTTATGGGAGATGCCGCTGACTAGTGGGATGCCCTAAGCAACGCTCATGTCGACCCGGAGACGATCACTTGGACTGAGTTCAAGGTAAGTTTCCGCTCTCATTACATCCCTGCTGGTGTAATTATGCTCAAGAGATAGGAGTATGAAGGTCTCCGCCAAGGACAGAGAAGCGTGAATGAGTATCTCAACATGTTCACACAACTGTCCCAGTATGCCCCCGAAGATGTCAACTCAGACCAGAGGAAGCAATATCTGTTCATGAGAGGGTTGAACAATGAGATTCAGGTTCAGCTCCTCAACAATTACTACGCAAGCTTTCAGGAGCTGGTTGACAAGGCTATAGTAGTCGAAAGTAAGATCCGAGAGATCGAGCGAGAATGCAATAGGAAGATGCCATACCAGCCTCAAGGGAGCAACGTAGACCTCGGTACATGACCCCGGCCGCACCATAGTATGGATCGACCACTCCTGCATACCGCCCTAGTCAGCTACCACAGCAACGACCCGTTGCACCAGCACCTCGTGTGCCCATGCCTCCTGTGCCCCGACCTAACATGGGCGCTCCTGTTCAAAACCCCCACCCCAACGTACCTGCTGCCGTAGGCAACAGGGCATGCTTTGCATGCGGGGAAATAGGACGCATCGCGAACCAGTGCCCGAGGAGAGGCCCTGGACATCAAGGCAACGTGCCCAAACAGAACCCTCGACCGAACGGAGGGGACAATCAAGGAAACCGGGGACAACAGAACTATGCTCGCGGCTACGTGAACCATGTCTCTGCTGAGGAAGCACAACAGGCTGAGGACGTTGTAATTGGTATGTTCCTTGCCAACTCCAACCCAGCCACTATCTTATTTGATTCTGGAGCATCACATTCCTTCATATCATCCAAGTATGTTGCCAAGCATAATCTACCCATATCCCACTTAAAATGTGCTATGGTAGTTAATTCTCCCGGAGGAGAAATGAGGACTAATATAGTATGTGCGAAAGTAAGCCTTAAAATAAGGGGGGTAGACTTACTTGCCAACCTCATTGTCTTGGACTCCCAAGGGATTGACATAATACTCGGGATGGATTGGTTAAGCAAGCACAATGGGGTAATCCAATGTGCTGAAAGAAGCGTGCAGTTGACAAATGAGCACGGTATTCATGTCGAGTTTGAGTCAGCCCAACAAACAACCGGAGAGGCAATTTTGAACCACGTCAAAGGAGCAACATTGGACAGCATTCCAGTGGTTCAAGAATTCTTGGACGTGTTTCCAGAGGAGCTTCCAGGTATGCCCCCTGACCGGGACATTGAGTTTGCCATTGATTTGGTACCCGGAACTGCACCCATAGCAAAGAGACCCTATAGGATGCCTGTCAATGAACTAGTAGAACTCAAGAAGCAAATCCAGGAGCAGTTGGAGAAGGGTTTTATACATCCAAACTCGTCACCATGGGGAGCTCCTGTGCTCTTCGTAGACAAGAAGGATGGGACCCAAAGGATGTGCGTGGACTATAGGTCTCTCAACAAGGTGACAATCAAGAACAAATACCCTCTGCCCCGTATAGAAGACCTATTCGACCAAATGAAAGGAGCCCGAGTGTTCTCCAAGATTGATCTTCGGTCGGGATATTTCCAACTGAAGATAAAGCCCTCCGATATATCCAAGACTGCCTTTCGAACACGGTATGGTTCGTATGAATATACCGTCATGTCTTTTGGGTTAACAAATGCACCCGCATACTTCATGTACCTCATGAACAAGGTCTTCATGGAGTACTTGGATAAGTTCGTCATGGTTTTCATCGACGACATTATGGTGTATTCAAAAAGTGAGGAGGAGCATGAAGAGCATTTGAAATTGACCTTGCAGAAAATGCGGGAGCATCAACTGTATGCCAAGCTTAACAAGTGTCAATCTTGGCTAAAGGAAATATCGTTCCTAGGCCACATTATCTCCAAAGAAGGGGTATCGGTTGATCCCGGAAAAGTGAGAGATGTTCTGAAGTGGGACCAACCACAAAATGTGAGGGATATTCGGAGTTTTCTTGGGATGGCTGGATACTACCGACGCTTCATTAAGGACTTCTCTAAGATAGCAAAGCCTATGACGGAGTTGCTAACGAAGGGGAAAGCCTTTCGATGGACACCAGCATGCCAAGAAAGTTTTGAGGAACTCAAGAAAAGGCTAACCACAGCGCTGGTTTTGGTATTGCCGGACGTGAGCAAGAGCTTTGACATATATTGTGACGCATCCAGACAAGGGCTCGGATGTGTGCTCATGCAACAAGGACAAGTGGTAGCCTATGCCTCACGACAATTAAAGAACCACGAGCTTAATTATCCTACGCATGACTTGGAGCTAGCAGCAGTAGTGCATGCATTGAAGATTTGGAGACATTATATCCTTGGTCATTGATGTGAGATCTATATGGATCATAAAAGCCTCAAGTACATATTTACACAAACGGACTTGAATTTGAGGCAACGTCGATGGTTGGAACTCATCAAAGATTATGATGTTGGAATCAACTACCACTCTGGGAAGGCCAATATAGTAGCTGATGCATTGAGCCGAAAGGGAGCATGTCACCAACTCACGGTTCGGGAGCTACCACCCGAACTACGAAAGGAGTTCGAACGGTTACACCTCGGATTCTTGAACAACATGGAAATGATGGAGATTCACTCTTCATTGGAGCAAGAGATAAGAGATGGCCAAGCAACGGATGAGGAGATCAAGGAGATCAAGGAAAGGATCCGACAAGGAATAGAGAAGGATTTCAAAGAAGATGAGAAGGGTATGCTTTGGCTAGGAAGAAGGATTTGTGTGCCTAACATAAAGCACCTCCGCGACATAATATTGAAGGAGGCACATGATTCACCCTATTCCATACACCCCGAAAGTACCAAAATGTACAAGGACTTGAAGACTTGTTACTGGTGGGATGGTATGAAAAGGGATATAGCCGAATACGTTGCCCTATGCGACACATGCCAACAGGTGAAGGCCGAACATCAAAGACCCGCTGGATTGTTGCAACCCTTGAATGTACCCGAATGGAAGTGGGAAGACATCAGTATGGATTTCATCGTCGGATTGCCATGTACTCAGTCGGGTTACGACTCCATCTGGGTTATCGTGGACCGATTGACAAAAACAGCCCATTTTCTCCCTATAAGGGCCAAGTACAACGTTGCACAACTAGCCGAGTTGTACATGGAGCAGATCGTGTGCCGTCATGGAGTCCCGAGGAGGATAGTCTCAGATCGAGGTTCTCAGTTTACCTCTAGATTCTGGAGGAAGCTGCAGAAAGCTATGGGTACACGACTGGATTTTAGCTCCGCCTGTCACCCACAAACCGATGGGCAAACCGAAAGGACAAACCAAATTTTGGAGGACATGTTGAGAGCTTGCGCCTTGAAAAGTGGGCGTAGTTGGGATAGGAGTTTACCGTACGTCGAATTCTCCTATAACAACAGCTATCAAGCTAGTTTAAAGATGTCGCCTTTCGAAGATTATACGGTAGGCGGTGTAGAACGCCGCTGTTTTGGAACGAGACCGGAGAGAACAAGGTATTTCAACCCGAAGTGCTACAAGAAGCTGAAAAGCAAGTCCAAACGATACGGGAGAACTTAAAGGCTGCTCAGTCACGACAAAAAGTCTATGCGGACAATAGGCAAAGGAAGTTGACCTTCGAAGTAGGAGACTTCGTATACCTTAAGGCAAGCTAGCACCTCGCTACATCGGACTATTTAAGATTTTGGACAATTGAGAAGTAGCCTATCAACTAGAGCTCCCAACATATCTCTCCGACGTACATGACGTATTTCATGTATCCCAGCTCAAGAAGTGCTTGAGAGTACCGGAGGAGCGAGTACCAATGAAAGAGCTTGAACTTCAAGAGGACCTGACCTATACGGAGCACCCTGTCCGAATTTTGGACATAAAGAAAAGGGTCACCAGGAACAAAGTGATCCGATGGTGCAAGGTACAATGGAGCCATCACATCGAAGCTGAAGCCACATGGGAGCGTGAAAAAGACATCAAGGCAGAATTTCCTCATCTATTCTCTACTAACAAATCTCGAGGGCAAGATTCAATTGAAGGGGGGTAGATTTGTGACACTTTCATTTTTGGTTTCTGCATATATTCATGCTTCATGAAGAGAAAACATTTCAAAAGAAGCAGGGACAGAGAAAAATATCAAAAGGATAGCCAATAAGAGCTGAATCCAGTTCCCAGAGAGCGCCAAAGACAACTTCCGCGGCCCGCTGGCCACGTGGCGTGTTCGGAGCTCATCCCTGCAAAGTGGGGAGAGGTCCGCCGCTAAACTGGCTACGTGGCAGGCTCGGGGCTCATCTCCGCAAAGGGGGAGAGGTCCGACCCTATGGGACACATGTTGCCCCAGGAGCTAGCCTCTACGGAAGAAGCAAAGGCAGTTCCTCAGGACCCATGTCACCTTTGGAGCTAGTCATCGCGAAAATCAGAGGACCACTCGCGCGGGATACGTGTCGATCTCGGAGCTCACCTCCAATGGTTCTATTGGACACGTGTCGTCACCGGAGCTTATCTCCGGGAGGTTCATCACTGTTGGACACGTGTTAACCTCAGAGCTCGTCTCTAAAAAGGAAGGAAGTCCGGCGCTACTTGACGCGTGGCATTCACAGAGCTCACCTCCGAAGAGAGGGAGGTCCGGAATGGATACATGGCACACGCAGAGCTTACCTCCGAAGGAGAAGGGAGGTCTTGCTCGCTTGACACATGGCACGACCGGAGCTCGTCTCTGTGGAGAAGGAGATACCAGGCCACGGTGGACACGTGGAGCTTCCGGAGCTCATCACCGCGGAGGTAACGAGTTCTGGAACGGTTTTTGGATTCTATACGCGTAGAAATACCGGTACGGAGAAGAAACCGACCCGAATTCCATAATGTTACCGCACCAAATCGACTAAAGATAAGTTGTTAAGATTCAACGACAATCGGAATAGGACTCTTATTCGAAATACAATCAGATTAGCACTCTTCTTTTCCCGATTATAAATAGAACCCAGAACCCTTGGCCGAAAACCACAAACTTCTTTTCCAACTCCTGAGCCGACGACTTGGAGCCCTAGCCTCAACTCGCCGAGTAAGCCATCGCCGGAGTTCAGCGAGGAAGATCACCGGAAGAGAACACCAACGATCTGTCTGATCAGAGAAGGACCCCGAGACCGAGAAGAACGTAAGGTAGGTCTCCAATACCACCTTACGACATCGTTGTGTTTTCTTTGCATATGTTCTTCGATTCCTTTCGAACAGAAGCTTTCTCACGGACAGATCACTTGTTGATCGGGCTGATCTAAAGACAAGGTCATCGCCACGTCCACATCTGATCCGAACACCTCTGTTCATCACAAAACCATGCAAGCCATGCAAGAACACGTACAAACCGATCTAATAAAACTGATTATAGGATAGCATGCATATGCATCATCGCATCTAGTTAAAGATTGTGCATGATATTGATTGTTGTGGATCTTGTATGTGCGTGATCCTGTATAGCAGGACAAGCTTAGGGAGCTGTCTAAGACGAGCTGCAACAACAAGGTTTCGAGATCCAAGAGTAACCGGAACCGCAAGAACAAGGCAAGTGCCCCTTGATCATATTGATCCTATGTTTTGGGAAACTGTTTCTTTTGCGAAAAGGTGTGTGTGCTGAGTCAAACAACGATTGGAAACCCTTTTTATAGGAGTTGACTAGTTTTGGTTAAACCACCCTCGTCGCCATGGAAGTTTATGAGTCGGGTATGGTTTTTACTTTTAAGCTTCGCTGAGTCCATGGGATTGGGAAGCGAGATAGATGTGTCTAGCTAACTGCACTCGTAATGATAATGAGAAACTGATGTTGATGAACATGGATCGGAGGGAGATCTAGGCAAGACTAGGTTTGTGAATGAGGTAGCATGAGATGGTGGTTTACTTGCCGTAGATCTAAGGACCGGTTCATGCGAGCACATGCCAGGATAACAGTGCCACCACAAGGCCAAGTATGGGTGCGGCTTAGCTGACTAATTAGGTAAGTTGCTAGATTGTTATGGACCGTGGAAGGCGCAGGGAATGGGAGTCGAGTGAGGACTGCCCTTGGAACTGCATGGCACAAGAGGGGGCCCGTGGGTGGGAGAATTGGAGATTCTAGCCTGCCGGTGAAACCTTAGTGAGTCCATACATCTAGTAGCCCCTTTGTAAAGGCTATTTTGTGATCTCTTGGCCATACACTGACGGTTGTGTACTGGTATAATGGAGGTTCTGCAGTCGCCGACGGGTGACGAAATCACAAACTTGTGGGTAAAGAGGTGCAAACTCTGCAGAGTTCTAAAACTATCATGATAGCCGAGCTTACGGTCACGAGCGCCTGGCCAACTTCCATGATTACTTGAGATGGTTATTGGATATGCTTATTGGTTATGGTCTGGTTATGGTTTGGTTTGGGACTGTTGAGTCCGGGTGATAAGATGGGTTGCATGACTGTTGAGTCATGGCAACAAGGTTAGTCTCGGTGGGAGACGAAGTTGTTTTATGAGATGAAATGGTAGCGAATACGAGATGGTATTCGTGAGATGGTAGCGAATACGAGGAGGTATTCATGAGCAAGAATGAGGTGATTGATGACTGGTTATGAACATAATGGAGGTATGGTTGGTATTTTAATACATGTTGGGATTACATTCACCTAAAGATGAGTTGCTGTTTTATCATGGTTTGATAAATAACTTTGCTTTCTGCAATGAGCCTTTTTATACCTACCTTGTTATGAGCTACATATCATATTTTCCCGCACTTGCTGAGTACATCATTGTACTCAAACCTGCATTATTATTTCATCATCAGCAACAGGAGAAGATTTCTATGAAGACCACGTGGAGCATTAGGCATGTGATCTGTTCTCAACCTTGCCTGTGGGGATGGAGTAGAGATGGAGCCATTGCTGCCTAGAATTGCTTCCGCATTAGTTAAATTGCTTCCGCATTAGAATAAAGACTTCCGCTGTGAGCATGAGTCCAAGACTCATGAGACATTGTAATAAACTCTGTTATTCGTGGTTATATATATTCTGAATTCAGTTTGTGAAAAATATGTGTATGTGTGATGAACATCCTGGGAACACATATACATCAGTTCTCGGTTCCGTGGCATTCCACAGAATTGAGGCGTCACAGGGCCCCTGCCAAGAGGAGGAGGCTGGGGAACAGACGTGCCCCCGACAGCCGAAGAATCCCTGCAAGCACAGCGAGCTCTCAACACAAGAGAAAAAGTACGCAAAGTACTAAGACCTGGTGAGTGCAAACTTACCGAGGAACGCGAACACTCCAGCGGGCATGGAGCCCTGGCTTCCGAGCCGGGGCAGGGCCGCTGGAGCCTGCCGTCGCCACCGGGGCCTGCGCCGAGGGCACTCGGACCGGCGGAGCAGGGGGTGCTCCCGGAGCCCCCCTAGAAACGGAGCAGTAGAGCTCCCGCCGGCAGCACCTCCGGCACCACTCGCCGAACCGGCCCCGAAGCCCGGGGCGCCTGCGTCCCCGGATGAGCCCTGGCTATGCTCCCTCTGGCGCCGCCGCCTGCCAAGCCTGCAGCAGGGACACTCGACGACCGGGGCACCTGAGCCCCCGGCTCAGCCCCGGACGCCGCAGCACCAACGTCCCTCCTCGGAGCTCCACCATCTGTGGAAGGAGGACACAGTATAGTGAATATTGCCCCTTATCTGCCCTCCTATCTGCAGATTGAGGTACGGATCGTATTGTTGTAAATATGATGACCCGTAGTGTAACACCCCAAAATCCTGTTAAGAGGGGAATTTAAAATTTTTTTGGGCGTATTGCATGGGCTGCAGAAATTCAATTTTAGTTGGAATTCAAATTCAAATTCAAACCAGAAAAGAAATGGAAAAAAGAAAAGAAAAACAGAAAAAAACCGGCCAGTGGCCCGAAACCCACCAGCCGGCCCACCCCACCCCGCGCCAGACCGCAGCCGCGCGCCCCGTTCCCTTTCTCGCTGACGTGTGGGGCCCGCCATCCTTCTTCCTCCTCGCGCCCGCGCTCGGCCGGCCGGGACTCTTCTCTCCTCCGAATCAAAACTGCCCCGGATACTCGCGTATCCCAGCCGAATTTTGATTCTGGACGACGCAAACTCGATCACAACCGAACGCCGCTCTTCCCCGGCTATATAAACATCGGCATCTTCCCGATTTTCACCCACGATCAGCTGTTTTTCCTTCCGGTGAGAACCCGAGTTTCTCCGGCCAATTTTGCTCGATCTTCGCTCGAGATTTCTGATCTAACGTGCTGATCTTGATCCACCGCCTCCGTGGAATCAGCAGGTCCAGAAAACTCGGTGGTTTGCGCTTCAAACACAGCGCCGACGAGCCTCGCTGTGAATTCACCTCGGACCTCCGAGCTCAAGTAAACCACCGAGGTGAGATCCCCGACCTCCCCTCCACCGATCTAAGCTATGAAATCCCAGTTTTAGGAAGAATTGACGAAGATCCGAAGCTCTCCGGCGAGATCGCCGCCTTCCGCCCCCGCGCGCCGCCGGGCAGCGCCGCCCGCGCTCGATCAGAGCGACGTGGCCGATTGTGCGCCGTCTATTTTGAATCGCACGGTAGAATTTAAATCCCCGCGTACCGGTTCGGCGTTATAATCTCAGCCGTCTGTTTTAAATCGGACGGTCCACGTCAGCCCCGCATTATGAAGTCCGGAATTCTTACGTGCTACCCCCTAGGGTTCTCGGAAAATACGAGCTAGCCCCGGAAACTTCTGATCTAGCCCCTGGAACTTCAGAAATTCATGTAAATTCAATTAAAAATCAGTTTTAGCCCCCTGGACTAAATAAAAATTAGCAATAACCCTCTGTTATGTGTAGTTAGACCCCTGGAAATTTATAAAATAATATAATAGACCCTTTGTTGGGGTAAGTTTGCCTTTTTAATCTTATATAATATTAAATTTAGGAATTTGACTATGTAATTAAGATTTAAATTTAAAAAGGGTGAGGCACACACATTGTAAATTCAAGCTTAAACTCTACTAACAATTGGGAAGCTTTAGAATGAGCTAAAAATAAATTTTAGGCTGAAATAAAATCTGTTTGGGTGTGTTCATGTTTATTAGATATAGAAACACATTTTTAGGCTAGGAAATAATTCTGAAAATTGGTAAAATAAATGTAAAATAGTTCACATCAGAGGAGAAGTTCAAAAATATGTTATTTAATATTTTAGGTCAGAACCTATTCTGTTTAGATGATGTGTCTTATTATTTTCATAATAAAGTTTACAACTAGGTATAGAAAGTAAATATTAAAATATAGGAAAATAGGTATACATAACTAGAAAATGATAAATGAGATCTCCAAAATCCAAAGATTTCAGTTTAGAATTTGGTAGAAGGTCTGAAAATACATTTGGATTAGGAAAATACCTTCCATGCATACTTGGTAGCTAAAATGTGTATCAATTGAATATAAGGAATTTATTTAAATTGGAAATTCATATATAGTATGCAAACATAAATATGAATACAAAAGTAGAAATCATATGCACATGTTTAAAAGTGCATGTAAGCCCAAAATCAACACACATAGAGTAACCACAACACATAGAAATGTGAATGACTTTCATAAATGTGAATGTGTGGTTTGTATGAAGTGAAAGTGTGAACTATGTCTTATGGATTGTTGTTTTCTTTGCTATGTGTGATGGTATGAGTAGAACCTGCTCCAGAGCAAGTTTTTCCCTTCCAAGAACAAGACTTTCCATTCCCAGAGCAGCAGGAAGAAGGCAAGTGTCCTTGACCACTTTGATCCTATGCTAGGATATGTAGATAGAATTATTTGCATTGTCAATTGAAATATGAAACCCATGCTAGGAAGTTTCCCTAGAATTGCATTATCTTGGTTCCTTGTAGCTTGGGATTGGGATTTATTTTATCATATCATTCATTTACATGCTTATGCTTAGCCATGCTTAGAATGGGATAATTGGGATATGAGATCATCAGTTTATTTACCATACTCTTGAAAGAGATGTTATGAGTTATGTAGAGGTAGGGATCAAGGCAAGTTGAATGATTTGGTTGGTGCTGGGTGCACGAGACTCGGGTTTGTGTTTCATACTTGCCTGGATCCTAAGGACCGGTTCATGGAGCATGTAACCTGGCTTTACCGTGCCAACCACATGCTGAGATGGGGCAGCTTGGCCAATTAATTAGGTGTATCCCCGGCATAGTATGGGTGTGTTGGATGGTGCGGGGAATAGGTTTCAGCTGGACTACCATATGAACCGCAAGGCTCAAGAGGGGGCCACTGCAGCAGGGTTGGAGCCTCTTGTATGCTGTTAGGGGTGAAACCTCAGTGGGACCACGCTCGTCAGGAATCCCTTTGTAAAGGCTTCGTAGTGATCTCCTGGCTACACACCTGGGAAGTGTGAATGTAGTTCATAGCCACTGGCATAATGGAGGTTTTTTTAGTCCACCCGGCAACGGGAGATGAAATCACTACATGTGGGTACAGTGGTGCAAACTCTGCAGAGTCAAAACTGTCATGACAGCCGTGCTCACGGTCAAGAGCGGCTTGGACTTATTCATGATTAGAGGATGATGGCTTTGGAAGTTGTGGATGTTAAGAGGGGAGCTTAACATTGAAAATGATGTTATGGTTATTTGATTATGATGATGGGGTGGGAGATTGGGACCATTTCACCTGTGTAGAAATGTAGGTGCTTAATAAGCTAAGGTGGTAGGCAATAATTGCGTAGTGCTTTAACCATGAGTTCAACCTCTTCTTGTTCTAGCCATGCATGACATAACTTTCCCACACTTGCTGAGTACCATCGGTACTCAACCTTGCATATTTGTTGGTTTATATTGCTGCTCAGGTCAAGATAATGAAGTGGTGTTTAATGATCAAGACTTTGAACCCAAAGGAGGTTTCTAGGTTCATGGAGTCCCCTGGGCAACTCCTATGACGGAGCCCACAAGAATAATATTCCGCTCTATTTTATTTACATGTTATGAACTTATTATTGTTCATCGAGACGTATGCTTTGTAAGACATATTTATATTCGACACCTGGCTTGTAATAAATGATGCTTCACTATTTATCATCACATGTATGAGAAAATGATCCTGGCGTACATGCGATATTCATCGGTTGTTCTTCGGAGAAACCGGGTGTGATAGAAGTGGTATCAGAGCCAGGTTTCTCGTAGGAACGTGGACCTAGGTAGAAATGGACGTATTTAAGGACCCTATTTTCTTAAAAACTATTTTACAAAGGTGTGGGTTGAAAAGTGTTATTTAATGGGGTCACTTTATTCATCTTACCCAACTTTTATTCAAAATAGGATTTTTGTTTAAAACCTTATCTAACTTAAGTTTAAATGCTTTATGTTTTAGATGGTTCGCATGATCCGCACCGCTCGCAAGTCCACCGGAGGGAGAGTTCCCGTAGTTGCCCTTGCCCTGGGAGAGGAGAGCCGTCCGGTGATGTACCTCTCCTACGGATTGGCAGTAGGAGGCTTGTTGCGCCGTCTTCGACGCATGCTCCAAGCCGCCGGCAACACGGGCAAGCTAATCATACACTATAGCTCCACCAGGACCATCCGTGAGAAGAGGGAAGAATGGAGTTCAGAGATGAGGATTATCCACCAAAATCAGCTGCTCAAGATCCACTGCTCTCCAGCTTGTCGAGTGACACAGGTCGATGCGGAGAAGGATGTCACGTGGGAGGCAATCACCTGTCAGAGTCACATCTATCGTCGTCACCTGGACAGGACTAAGTACATGTATGTCCTCCAGCGTGAGAGTGGTACAACGGAGTACAAGTACCCGCCAGTGCAGCAGGGGACTTCCCATGAGCACATGGACTTGTGCTTGGAGGATGCTCCTATGCTCAGCACCCGACTGCAGGAGTGTCAGCAGGAGCTTCAGGATGTTCGTGACACCCTAAAGGAAACCGAGGCGTTGCTTCGAGCCAGCTTGAGGGCGAGAGAAAGAGGAGATGGGAATGAACTTTGTGTCACCGTGAATGACACATGGACTCCTTACTCCCCAGATCACCGGGCGATCAGGCGTCGTCGCACTTCTCCACCAGCAGCCTCACCACCCAAAGCGGAGTCAGAAGGCAGCCGCAATAATGAGGAAGATCCCGAGGAGCCAGCTCAATGATACGAGTAGTGTAGAGTCCTTCCCTTAGTTTAGCAGGATGTCGAGTAGTCGAGTAGTTACCTTAGTTAATGGTGTGTTAATGCTTGGTGTGTGACGTGAGTTGTGGAAGCCATGGGCGTTTGTCCACAACCTCGTCTTCAGGTTGTTTTGCTTTGGTGTGTGAACCCATATGAATTAAGAGTGCATTTATGTTCACGTAAGACATGAAATCCTCAGAAAATATAAATGAAATAAGTTCTCAAAATCTTAAAGTTTAAACAAGCAAAAACTGGTAAGTTAATACGTAATGCTTTAAATTAACATCTGGTTAATCATGATAGATGGCCGGAAGAGGAAAGGGTCGTGGTGCCAACCCCGCCAACAACAACGATGAGGCCGGCAACCCTCATCTTTCTGGAGGCCAAGACAGGGGTGGTCGCCATGAAGGAGTTGATCCCATCCACCAAATGCTTGAGAATCAGAATCAGCTCATCCAGAACCTGACTCAAGTGGTGGCCAACTTGCACCAAACTCCACCTCCAGAAGCTGCACCACGCCAACCAAGGTTGAGTGAGTTTCTAGGAACTCAACCTCCAAAGTTTGCAAGTGCTGCTGAACCTCTGGAGGCAGA
This sequence comes from Neostapfia colusana, assembly GCA_030760725.1. Lineage (NCBI taxonomy): Eukaryota > Viridiplantae > Streptophyta > Magnoliopsida > Poales > Poaceae > Neostapfia > Neostapfia colusana. The sequence continues at coordinate 44,308,332 of JASWHV010000018.1, read as the reverse complement.
TGATTGATTAAAGACCATTGAGAGCAAGATGAGGATCATACAATGCCAAGGGTATGAGAGGGTGCTGTTTGCCTCTCACCAACTGCATGGACCTGCTTCTGATTGGTGGACCGCTTACGTGGCCGCCCATCATGACCCTGAGAATATCACTTGGGAAGAGTTCAAGCGTAGATTCCGCAACCATTAGATACCAAGGGGTGAACTCAAAAACAAGAGGAAGGAGTTCTTGGGATTGCAGCAAGGAAACATGACTGTGAGGGAATACCTCACTAAATTCACTCAACTATCCCGTTATGCCCCACGGGACATAGAGACTGATGAGCAGAAAGAGGATTGTTTCGTGGAAGGACTTACCGCAGAAATGCAGTGTGCAATATCCTCCAACGAGTATGAAAGCTTCCAAAAGATGGTGGACATAGCATTTGTTGTAGAAAGGAAGCTGAAGGCCTTGGAAAATGAAAACAAGAGGAAGGCCGGGTGGTCACACCAAGCCTCGGGTAGCAACACCCGCCCACGTCTGATGCAGCAACCCGCAGGGCAGACGAGCCGTGCTGCGGTACCCTACTCAGCACCGAGAGGGTACAACCCGAACTTCAGGCCTCCGGCAGCACCAGCACCACCACAGCGTCAGTTTGGACAGCAGCCTCGACCTACATATCAACCTCGACCAGCAGTACAAGGACCCCCAAACCAACCCCAAGACAACAAAGGCCAGGCACCTAAGGTTGGGGTGCAATGCTTTAACTGTGGTGAAGTGGGGCACTACGCCTATAAGTGCCCAAAGAAGAAGCCCGTGCAGCCGCAACAGCAGAATGTGATGCGAGGACGGGTGAACCATGTGACCATGGAGGAGGCACAAGAGGCATCTGACGTGGTAGTTGGTAAGTTTCCTGCCAATTTACACATTGCAACCCTGTTGTTTGATTCTGGTGCTACCCACTCATTCATTGTCCAAGGGTTTGTTAAGAAGCATGATCTAGCAACCACACAAATGAATCATACGCTAGCAGTGAACTCTCCAGGTGGAGAAATAAGGACAAGACAAGTGTGTCCCAAGGTGAATCTAGACATTAATGGGGTAGTATTTACTGCCAACCTCATAGTGATAGATTCCCAAGGGATAGATGTTATTTTGGGTATGGATTGGTTGACCAAACATAAAGGAATCATCCATTGTTCAACAAGAACGGTGGAACTAACTCACCCTAGTGGCACAAGAGTAAAGTTTATAACAATACAAGAGCCTAGGAGGGACATTAAATTAAATCAAGTTGAGGTGAAAGTGGAGGAGATCAGGATTATCAGGGAGTATCCAGACGTTTTTCCGGAGGAGTTGCCAGGTATGCCTCCCGATCGTGAAGTGGAATTCGCGATTGAGCTAGTGCCTGGAACAGCTCTGATATACAAGACAGCTTATCGGATGGACTCCAAGCAGCTGGGAGAACTCAAGGATCATTTGAGAGAGTTGACAGAGAAGGGGTACATTCATTCTAGTTCCTCACCATGGGGAGCTCCAGTGATATTTGTGCCCAAGAAGGACGGAACCCAAAGGTTATGCGTAGACTACCGTGCTTTGAATGAAGTAACCATCAAGAACAAGTACCCATTACCCCGCATTGAAGACTTGTTTGATCAGTTGAGGGGAGCTTGTGTGTTCTCAAAAATTGATCTCAGGTCAGGATACCACCAACTTAAGATAAGGCAAACTGATATTCCCAAGACAGCTTTCGTATCTCGCTACGGACTGTATGAATACACCGTCATGCCTTTCGGCTAACTAATGCCATGGCATACTTCATGTATCTCATGAACAAGGTATTCATGGAATATCTGGACAAATTTGTGGTGGTTTTCATTGATGACATCCTCGTCTTCTCCAAAGATGAAGAGGAACATGAGAAACATCTAAGGTTGGTGTTGCAGAAGCTGAGAGAACACCAACTATATGCCAAGTTGAGCAAGTGTGAGTTTTGGCTGAAGAGAGTTCCCTTCTTAGGACATATAATCTCGGAGGGAGGAATCTTCGTAGATCCCGCCAAGATCGAGGATATACAGAAGTGGAAGACCCCTGAGAATGTCGGGGACGTTCGAAGCTTCTTGGGATTGGCTGGATACTATCGACGGTTTATTGAGGGATTCTCCAAGATCTCGAGACCCCTTACCAAACTGTTGGAGAAGGGAATCACATTCACATGGACGCCGCAGTGCGAGACGAGTTTTCAGGAGTTAAAGAAAAGATTGACAACAGCCCCAGTGCTAGTTATGCCAGATATGCAGAAGAACTTTTCGGTGTACTGCGATGCTTTTGGAAACGGTTTGGGATGTGTTCTCATGCAAGAAGGGCATGTCATGGCTTATGCATCTCGGCAGCTCCGGAAACATGAGAAGAACTATCCTACACATGACCTGGAGCTAGCCGCAGTGGTACACGCATTGAAGATATGGCGGCATTACTTGATGGGGAAGAGGACAGAGATATATACGGATCATAAGAGCTTAAAGTATATTTTCACACAGCCAGATCTCAACCTCAGACAAAGGAGATGGTTAGAGCTAATCAATGACTTTGATGTGGGCATCAACTATCATCCTGGGAAAGCAAACGTCGTGGCAGATGCTTTAAGCCGGAAAGTGCAGGTCAATAGGTTGAGCTTGAAGGACATGCCTACAGAATTGAAGGACGATGTTATAAGACTCAATCTATGCCTGGTGAATAGTGGTGAATCCATCGCCATGGAAGTGGACTCCACACTAGAGCAAGACATACGCGATGGTCAAAAGAATGACGAGAAGATACAAGAAATCAGACAACTCATCAAGGAAAATAAAGTCCCTGGTTTCAGAGAGGATGAATAAGGTACAGTGTGGCACGGGAAAAGAATCTGTGTGCCTGAAGTAAAGGAGATCCGTGAGTTGATTTTGAAGGAGGCTCACGATTCCGACTATTCCATTCATCCTGGGAGTATGAAGATGTACCAGGACCTAAAGAGCAGGTATTGGTGGTATGGCATGAAGGGAGATGTCGCGGAACATGTTGCCCTATGTGACACATGTCAGTTGGTGAAAGCAGAACATTAACGACCCGCGGGATTATTGCAACCACTCAAAGTGACTGAATGGAAATGGGAAGAAATCGGTATGGATTTCATAGTGGGATTACCTAGGACCCAATCAGGATATGATTCCATATGGGTCATCGTCGACAGGCTAACCAAGGTAGCTAATTTCATCCCCGTGAAAGAAAGCTACAGCGGATCCAAATTGGCAGAGTTGTACATGTCAAGGATCGTGTGTTACCATGGAGTGCCCAAGAAGATAGTGTCGGATCGAGGGACACAGGTCACCTCAAGGTTCTGGCAAAAGTTACATGAAACCATGGGAACTCATCTGAATTTTAGCTCTGCCTATCATCCCCAAACTGACGGGCAGACGGAAAGAACCAATCAGATTCTTGAGGATATGCTAAGAGCGTGTGCACTCAAAAACAATCGGAGTTGGGACAAGAACTTACCGTATGCGGAGTTCTCCTATAACAACAGCTATCAGGCTAGTATGAAGATGTCGCCATTTGAAGCTTTGTATGGGAGGAAGTGCAGAACTCCCTTATTTTGGAACCAAACGGGGGAAAGTAAAGTGTTTGGTCCCGAAGTACTACAAGAAGCCGAGGCGAAAGTGAGGGAAATTCGCAACAACTTGAGGATAGCACAGACACAACAAAAGAGCTATGCCGATGTTCGGAGAAGAGAGCTCGTTTTCAACGTGGGAGACTATGTCTATCTCAAGGTGTCCCCTATCCGAGGACTTCGTCGGTTCAAGGTGAAAGGGAAATTATCACCTCGATACATCGGACCTTTCAAGTTCTAGAGAGGAAAGGCGAAGTGGCATATCAACTAGAATTACTGGCTCGCCTATCGGATGTGCATGACATATTCCATGTGTCCCAGCTCAAGAAATGTCTGAGAACACCTGAAGAGGTGTTACCCATGAACGAGGTTGACATAGCTGAGGATTTGTCTTATGCCGAGCAACCATCCAAGATTTTGGAGACAATGGAACGCCTCACAAGAAATAAAAGAATCCGGATGTGCAAGGTGCAGTGGAAGCATCACTCGGAAGAGGAGGCCACATGGGAGCGAGAAGACGAAGTTAAGGCACAGTTTCCGGAATTGTTTTCTTAGAACCACCAATCTCGAGGACGAGATTTCTTTTAAGGGGGGTAGAGCTGTAACACCCCAAAATCCTGTTAAGAGGGGAATTTAAAATTTTTTTGGACGTATTGCATGGGCTGCAGAAATTCAAATTTAGTTGGAATTCAAATTCAAATTCAAACCAGAAAAGAAATGGAAAAAGAAAAGAAAAACAGAAAAAAACCGGCCAGTGGGCCGAAACCCACCAGCCGGCCCACCTCACCCCGCGCCAGCACGCAGCCGCGCGCCCCGTTCCCTTTCTCGCTGATGTGTGGGGCCCGCCATCCTTCTTCCTCCTCGCGCCCGCGCTCGGCCGGCCGGGACTCTTCTCTCCTCCGAATCAAAACCGCCCCGGATACTCGCGTATCCCAGCCGAATTTCGGTTCTGGACGACGCAAACTCGATCACAACCGAACGCCGCTCTTCCCCGGCTATATAAACATCGGCATCTTCCCGATTTTCACCCACGATCAGCCGTTTTTCCTTCCGGTGAGAACCCGAGTTTCTCCGGCCAATTTCGCTCGATCTTCGCTCGGGATTTCTGATCTAACGCGTTGATCTTGATCCACCGCCTCCGGGGAATCACGCAGGTGCAGAAAACTCGGTGGTTTGCGCTTCAAACACAGCGCCGACGAGCCTCACCGTGAATTCACCTCGGACCTCGTCGCCGACCGCTTTCTAGGACCTCCGAGTTCAAGAAAACCCCCGAGGTGAGATCCCCGACCTCCCCTCCACCGATCTAAGCTATGGATTCCCAGTTTTAGGAAGAATTGACGAAGATCCGAAGCTCTCCGGCGAGATCGCCGCCTTCCGCCGCCGCGCGCCGCCGGGCAGCGCCGCCCGCGCTCGATCAGAGCGACGTGGCCGCTTGTGCGCCGTCTATTTTAAATCGCACGGTAGAATTTAAATCCCCGCGTACCAGTTCGGCGTTATAATCTCAGCCGTCTGTTTTAAATCGGACGGTCCACGTCAGCCCCGCATTATAAAGGCCAGGATTCTTATGCGCTACCCCCTGGGGTTCTCGGAAAATATGAGCTAGCCCCGGAAAACTTCTGATCTAGCCCCTGGAACTTCAGAAATTCATGTAAATTCAATTAAAAATCAGTTTTAGCCCCCTAGACTAAATAAAAATTAGCAATAACCCTCTGTTATGTGTAGTTAGACCCCTGGAAATTTATAAAATAATATAATAGACCCTTTGATGGGGTAAGTTTGCCTTTTTAATCTTATATAATATTAAATTTAGGAATTTGACTATGTAATTAAGATTTAAATTTAAAAAGGGTGAGGCACTCACATTGTAAATTCAAGCTTAAACTCTACTAACAATTGGGAAGCTTTAGAATGAGCTAAAAATAAATTTTAGGCTGAAATGAAATCTGTTTGGGTGTGTTCATGTTTATTAGATATAGAAACACATTTTTAGGCTAGGAAATAATTCTGAAAATTGGTAAAATAAATGTAAAATAGTTCACATCAGAGGAGAAGTTCAAAAATATATTATTTAATATTTTAGGTCAGAACCTATTCTGTTTAGATGATGTGTCTTATTATTTTCATAATAAAGTTCACAACTAGGTATAGAAAGTAAATCTTAAAATATAGGAAAATAGGTATACATAACCAGAAAATGATAAATGAAATCTCCAAAATCCAAAGATTTCAGTTTAGAATTTGGTAGAAGGTCTGAAAACACATTTGGAGTAGGAAAATACCTTCCATGCATACTTGGTAGCTAAAATGTGTATCAATTGAATATAAGGAATTTATTTAAATTGGAAATTCATATATAGTATGCAAACATAAATATGAATACAAAAGTAGAAATCATATGCACATGTTTAAAAGTGCATGTAAGCCCAAAATCAACACACATAGAGTAATCACAACACATAGAAATGTGAATGACTTTAATAAATGTGAATATGTGGTTTGTATGAAGTGAAAGTGTGAACTATGTCTTATGGATTGTTGTTTTCTTTGCTATGTGTGATGGTATGAGTAGAACCTGCTCCAGAGCAAGTTTTTCCCTTCCAAGAACAAGACTTTCCATTCCCAGAGCAGCAGGAAGAAGGCAAGTGTCCTTGACCACTTTGATCCTATGCTAGGATATGTAGATAGAATTATTTGCATCGTCAATTGAAATATGAAATCCATGCTAGGAAGTTTCTCTAGAATTGCATTATCTTGTTTCCTTGTAGCTTGGGATTGGGATTTATTTTATCATATCATTCATTTACATGCTTATGCTTAGCCATGCTTAGAATGGGATAATTGGGATATGAGATCATCAGTTTATTTACCATACTCTTGAATTAGATGTTATGAGTTATGTAGAGGTAGGGATCAAGGCAAGTTGAATGATTTGGTTGGTGCTGGGTGCACGAGACTCGGGTTTGTGTTTCGTACTTGCCTGGATCCTAAGGACCGGTTCATGGAGCATGTAACCTGGCTTTACCGTGCCAACCACATGCTGAGATGGGGCAGCTTGGCCAATTAATTAGGTGTATCCCCGGCGTAGTATGGGTGTGTTGGATGGTGCGGGGAATAGGTGTCAGCTGGACTACCATATGAACCGCAAGGCTCAAGAGGGGGCCACTGCAGCGGGGTTGGAGCCTCTTGTATGCTGTTAGGGGTGAAACCTCAGTGGGCCCACGCTCGTCGGGAATCCCTTTGTAAAGGCTTCGTAGTGATATCCTGGCTACACACCTGGGAAGTGTGAATGTGGTTCATAGCCACTGGCATAATGGATGTTTTTTTAGTCCACCCGGCAACGGGGGATGAAATCACTACATGTGGGTAAAGTGGTGCAAACTCTGCAGAGTCAAAACTGTCATGACAGCTGTGCTCACGGTCAAGAAGGGCTTGGACTTATTCATGATTAGAGGATGATAGCTTTGGAAGTTGTGGATGTTAAGCGAGGAGCTTAACATTGGAAATGATGTTATGGTTATTTGATTATGATGATGGGATGGGAGATTGGGACCATTTCACCTGTGTAGAAATGTAGGTGCTTAATAAGCTAAGGTGGTAGGCAATAATTGCGTAGTGATTTAACCATGAGTTCAACCTCTTCTTGTTCTAGCCTTGCATGAAATAACTTTCCCACACTTGCTGAGTACCATCGGTACTCAACCTTGCATATTTGTTGGTTTATATTGCTGCTCAGGTCAAGATAATGAAGTGGTGTTTAATGATCAAGACTTTGGACCTGAAGGAGGTTTCTAGGTTCATTGAGTCCCCCGGGCAACGCCTATGATGGAGCCCACAAGAATAATATTCTGCTGCTATTTTATTTACATGTTATGAACTTATTATTGTTCATCGAGATGTATGCTTTGTAAGACATATTTATATTTGACACTTGGCTTGTAATAAATGATGCTTCACTATTTGTCATCACATGTATGAGAAAATGATCCTGGCATACATGCGATATTCACTCGGTTGTTCTTCAGAGAAACCGGGTGTGACACGTAGCCTCGAGTTCCCTCCGGACATTGCCTAGCATAATGGCCCATGCGCCCACAAGTAAAACACGGGTGTCTCTCTGGTTCTTCATTGACTTGCGGTGGACTGCTAGGTACATATGGCTGCAGCGATGGAGCACAAACAACCGTCTGATGCTGCGGCTGTGGAGGTGGTGCAAGTTGTAGAACTCGACAAGCAATCAATCTCTGAGGAGTTGATCGTGCAGGTGGCCTCCATCTTTCACCGGGTGGCGTTTGATACACCAAACGGTATTTCTGAGGCACATAACTTGTGCTGGCCTGCTCGATTTCACTCATCTTTCTCTTCTCCGCTTGCCACTCAAGTGTCGGCTTCTCTTGAATGAAAGCCGCATCGACCATGTCGGTGTAACTGCCATTATTGTGAACGGCCAGCTTATCCTGTAATATGACACTCAGGCCATGGAAGAATAGGTCACACCGTGCCTCTTCTTTCGCCACATATTCAGGAGCATATTGGGCCAGAAGATTAAATCTTCTGACATACTCGAGGACACTCATGTCCCCTTGCTTTAAGCCCAAAAATTCCTCCCGCTTTGCCTTGACAATACCTAGTGGTATGTAACGGGTACGAAAGGCTTCACAAAATTCACTCCATGCTACTTGATGGCCCTCCGGAATGGTGGCAAGATGATCCACCCACCAGTTTCCGGCGGCTCCATGGAGTTGCTGAGCGGCAAACTTTGTCTTCTGATATTCATCACACTTGAATACTCCGAATTTTGACTCCATGACACGAAGCCATTGATCTGCTTCCACAGGTTCGGTAGCTTCAGTAAAAATTGGCGGTTGAGTCGCCAAGAAATCCAGATAAGCGTTCCGAGGTGGAACGACTTGTTGCGTGTTCTGGAGTACGCCTTGCTGTACCAAAGCTTGGAGTAAGCGTGTGTGTTCTTGCGTTGCTTCTTGGAGTAGCCTAGCGTTCTCTTGGTTAGACTCGACAACTCGAGTCATAAGATCCATCCATCCCGTGGATGGTGGTTCCGATGGTGGAATAGAAGCTTCACCACCTCGACGAGAACTTCCGGCCCTACTCCTAGAGCGAGTACGAACCATACTGCAAACATGTAATTGAGAAGAGTTAAACAAGAACTCAGCAGTATGTGAGACTAATGAAAACATGATTATGTCAAAACTTTAGTAAAAGCAGTAACAAAATCCATGTTCACACAATTCCTTAGTAGGCATAACTATCCAGCCTATCTGTACAGGACAGACCTTTATGCCCTATCTCCAGATTTTGATATAGTTAAGAGCATTTTCATAACTCAAGTCAAATACCAAAGTTAAAGTTAACTTCAGTATATTTCTAACGAGTCCTCATATGCCCCCAGATCATCTCCGGATTAAAAGTTATGATTTTCCAAAGTTGACAGAATTCCTGGATAAAATTTGCCAGCACCTCCTTTGTACGTGGCTGATTTTATCACAGTTGTATATGTAAATACAATAAGAACCTGAACAAACATTGAACTACAACAATGTTGCACATTTCATAACCTATCCAATGGTGTATCATAGGATTCTTAAGGGTTTCTCTACAGATAGTTATGGCTTAAAAACAGAAAGGTCCAGAGAGGTTTTGCTGTTGTCCTGGTTCTGGACAATTCACCTTCCTCTGAACTTTCTACCCATTTAGCACGTGATTTGGCTCTGGAGGTCTACAAAGCAGTTGTAGAGATCTTGAAGACCTTTTCATAACTGTACCATACACCTTAATTGGGTCAAGCTACCCAGAGTTATGCTCTGTTAAAGTCCAGCAAGAATTCCTGCCGAGAACAGCGCACTCTGTTTTGAAATCTTTGAAGCCTAGTCTTCCTCTCATTTGAATCTTAGCTCAAAATAAGAGTTCAGTAACGAATATTCGTTTCAAACTTCCATTTTTAATCGAAAGTTAGTTCATGAGTCATTTCTTCAAAGGAAAGGAGTTAATTAAGTTTAGTACGGTGTCGATGCACCGTAAGAAGCATGTCGGTACTACGTAGCCTCACAAAAAGAAAATCCTAACCGGATTATACCGGCATAAACGTATCTTAGGTGGCACTAAAACGGTCACTCACAAATGTGTACTATTCGTACTACGGTTTCGTGGTTAATCCTGCACAAGTCACACTCAATCGTCAGGTCCGGCTGCACACCGAACCCGGTATCCATATAGTTCTTACACCTGTCCGTCATCACTCGCACAGGTGTTCTCAAGCCAAACACGCCTTGAGCTACGTGTTCACGTTACTAACCACGTGACGGGGTTTCCCAAATTGCACCACGCACGCCAGGGACAGACGTTGCTCGAATACCCCAAACGACATGAAGAGTCGTAGAGGATATTAAAGCGGGTCGGGTTACCTGCCACCCGTGGGGCTCCACCCTTCAGCTTGTGCGCACTGGTGGACAGCGCTTACGTGCACCCCCCAAGACATAAAGCATCCCGAGATGCACGATTTTCTGACATAACAAATAAGTTAGGTTGCCACCTTCATATTAAGCTAATAGTAATCCTTATGTGGGCCTAGTACCGTATCCTCACCGTAACCTAAATTTTTGTCGTAATACCTTCCTTATTCCATGTGCTATTCCCAATGCGGCTCTGATACCACGCTGACGCGGCCCGCTCAGCCGAGACAGGCCACTCGCCCGGGAACCGCATTGGATAGTGCCGTGTTGTGTGACACCCAACAGCACACATATGAGGAACAATGTATTACATAAAACAATAGCGGAAGCTGACAAGTTTTTCTTTGTAAATACTTTACATCAAGTAACTACAGCGGAAGTCTATATCAACTCACGTCGAATAACTAAGAGCACTCGAGATGATGTCTAGCCCGCGGACTCCTCTTGCTAGCAACACGAAGACAACAGCAGCGGCTGGGTCCTCCCTGTGTTAAACGACTCGGAAGTCTCCGAGTCTCACCGGACAACCTTCTTTTCAGCATCGATGTTAACCTGCAAAACCACTTATATAGCAAGCGTGAGCACATAGACTCAGCAAGTCTGACCCGTCTCTCCTAAACAAGAAACTCTACATGCACGACGGTTGCAATTGGGTCGGCTAGATTTGCACAAAGGACTCGCCTAAAGTTGATCCTTAACTTTCAGAATTTTAAGCCTCATTGTGCGTATCTTGAGCCGAAAAGCATCGCAACTCCACAATCAAACAAGAAACGCTTTGTTGCGATGCTCCTTGCACAAAGTGAAAGTAAAGTTTAATGAGCCTATCTCTAAATCAATCATGGTTGAAATACAATTTACATCACAGTCTTATCCAGTACAAAAGATAACCAGTTTCAGTTCTTACTACGTCAAGACGCAGTGGGCAACTATGCTCATATGACCGCGAGCGACGGTGATTCGAATCAGTACACGCCCGGACTACATGACACGTGCACCCGTACTCCGAGTTGCCGGCAGCAACCTCGACTGACGTTGTACGCGGACACCTTTCCCAAGATCTTCCACATTGGACGCAGTCCAACTGCCCCGAGTACGCAAGCTCCCTCAAGGTACATACCCGCTGTGGTATGTTCTTAAGCGAGGTACCTCCTGCTACCCTGACGCCGAAAGCCTAAGGCAGTTGGAAAAGTTCCACTATGGATCTCCCAAAGTACATCGGTTTCCTGGGTCCCATATAGCCAGTATGCGCCCGGTACACAACTCAAACTTGTCCAACAGGGCCAAGCACGGACGGGCCTTAACCGACACAGGCAGGGCTACGCACGCACGGCCTGCAACCTGCTGCATCTAAACCTCCCTGCCAGGTCTCCATTTCTTATGTGTGAACTTTCCTCATCTTTTCTAATTCGGACCCGTTCCGAGTAAACCAGCCCTAAACTCGCGAGTAGCTTCCAACCACTCGACTTCTACCGGACCTTTCCTACTAACATTTAGCGTAGCCAAATCCACTCGAGGAGGTGCTATTCTACCCTTTCTCTCTTAGGTAGTTCTGGTCATGCAAGTGGGGTTTTCAATATCATCTAGACTTACTGCAATCAATGATGCAAAGCTATGATCTCTATAAATGAAATTGCTTTATAAAACTGTTCAAATGCAAACCGGGGCTTGCCTGTTTTGCAGGTGACTAAGGTTACAATCAGTTAGTGACGATCACTTGGAGCTTGATCACTTGTTCTCCTCCCTCCTTGACCTTCACTTCAAGTTCCTCTCACTTTCTTCACGTATGTGCTACACGATATGATCATGCATATGTATTTAATTGAAAAGCTTTGGCTAATAAGATCTAAGGACAGTTTTAAAACTGGAACTTTGTTTAAGAATTTAAAATGACACTGGTGCTAGTGGTTTGGGTTGGGCTTAAACACTAGGATCAAATGTTAAGTGCTTCTCCCACTTAAGTGTTGATCTCTTTTAAGAGGTTACACATAACAGTGGTGATCCAGAGCTCGAATGGAGCTGGGAATTTTCATGTGAGTTCCTTGTCACAACAAAGTCTTCTGGACCAAAATCTAGCACTTTTCATGGAGTAGTTTATTCAGAACAATTCTCTAAGTGTTTAATCAAAGATGAATTAATTCTGAGGTAACACCCCTGTTCATGTCAAATTCAGTGAACCACAATTTTAATTATAGTTCATAGAGTCTACATGAATTTTCCTAGGATTTTTGGAGCTAAGAATTGCCCAGAACTGAATTTACCAGTTTTGGAAATTCTCTGAAAATGTTTCTGTGTTCATTTGAACACAGTAACTTACACTCTGAATTCGCCTGACCAAATCAACTCCAAATGAGCTGAAACTTTTACAGGAGTCTAAGAACACCTTAAGGAATATTCTGGAAAAATTTGAGTATTTTTGGATAAACCAAACTCCCTCTAAAATTCTTTTTCTGAAAAGATTAAAGAATTTTCCAGAATTAAATAAAGACTTTCATACAAATTGGGTTGCATATTTGGATAGAGTTTGTCAATCTGAATCTAACCCAATTTTAATCACTAAATTTGGAGGTTCCTAGCAAAAGTTATGCTCTTCTAAAGTTTGGGGAAAAATCTGGAATTCGAATAAATCCGAGAAATGTTTAAACCTGACTGTGGGACCAGGGGCACGTGTCAGTCACCGGGAGCGCGTCACACGGGGTCACAGGGTTATCTCCTGCGCTGTTACACTCGATCCCGCGCCACAGAGTATCTAGCCCCCTCTCCCGAGTCGCTGACAGGCGGGACCAGCGAAGTCGTCTTCAACCTCCCGCTCCCGCGGGATCCCGCCGCCGGGCTCGCCGGAGTAGCTCCGGGATCAGTCGTCCGGACATCGCAGCTGCTGAAACTCGCCGCTAGGCCCTATTTTAACCAGAGGAACACGATGGTGGGGCTTCCTCAGACCGGCGAGGTTCCTAAACCACCCCGCACCGGTGTAGCGGCTCTGAGGGAGTCCGGCAACGTCGCCCCGACGCTCTAGCCCGCCAAAAGTTCTCTGCAAATGTTCTACATCACCAATGGAGGTTGGCCAAGCTTGGCATGGCCGCATATGAGCTCAGGAACAGCTCCAACCTAGGGTTCACCGTGTACCTGATGCCCCTTATTGCGGTAGCCGTCGGAAAAGCCCGGAGCAAGCCGTCTACCATGGGTTTCATGCGACGTTTTGTGAAGAGGAAAGGTTGCACCAGTCTAGGTTCTGTGTGCGAAATTTGCAGAGCTCTAAACGAATATAACTCGAGAAGTTCATGGATTCATACCTGCGGGTCAGTTTTCCCCGGCCAGAGAAGATTTCCGAAATTCGTCGTCCAGAGGCGAAGACAAGCTCCGTGCTTCGGGTGGAAGCTGCGTGGAGCTCTTGCGCGTCCCAGGAGCCGCTTGCTTGGTCGTGAAAGCCGCTCTGTGGAGCTGTCCGCGGGAGCACGTCGCCGCTGGGGTGTTCGGCCGCCGCCGGAACTCGATGTTCTCGGCGTAGAGGGCACGAACGCACTTGGTGATGGCTCGAGGAGGTCGAGGGGTCTACGGTGGTGTGGTTTTGCTGCTCAGAGGTGCTGCTCACTTGAATTGCCCGAGCTCCCGAGTGATCGAAGAGGGGCGGACGCGTTTATGTCTTTCGGTGCGAGGGAGAGAAGAAACAGCACCGTGGCTTCGGTTAAGAGGCAGGAGAGGAAGTGAGGCGGTAGCTACCGACGTCCAGCAGCTCTCCAGCATGAAAGAATTCAGCAGGAGCTGGCTGCCGCTGTCCCCCGATGTCGCCCGAAGAAGGATTGGCTCGGCCGTTGCTTCGCTTGGGAGGAGAGCAAATGAAGACTGTGGACTGAAGATCTTTTGCAAATTTCAGTGCTCCCAATGACATGTGGGACCCACTGTTCAGTTCCTTCTTATCCCTCTCAAAATATCTCCCAAGTTTGAATATTGATAGAATTCAATTGTGGGAATTCAAATCTGATATGCATTTGGATAATTGGGAAAGTTTCATCCAAATTCAAATGGGTGTTTGAATTCTTTGTCATTTAAAGTCCATTTTGGAAAATGGGTTGCAAATCATTTTCATAAATCATGAAACTTTGCACACCCTCTAATTTGGACTCAAGGAATTCAAATATGAAATCTAATTTAAATTTTGGCTGCTGCAAATGAGATTTGTAGCACAACAGTTTTGAATTTCTATTGTTGCTCTCATTTGAATTTTGAGTTTGAACAATTGTTCCAAATCTGAGTTTTGTTTTCTCACACCTATGGGAACTTCCCATCTTTGTTTTAGACACCTCTTGGGTTCCAAGTTTTCAAATAAACATTTGACTTGTGTGAAGAAAACCCTCATGTGTGTTATCACATGTGGGGAAAAGTTTTAACAAGTCCCAAATTTCACTTATATGAAACAAAACTTTTGCAAACAAGAGTTTCTTTGTATTCACATTTTTGGGACCTTTACAGATGGGACGTCCGGGACTCCTCTGACCGCCGCTGTCCAAGAGGAGCCCCATCGGCGTGGAAGATCCGAGGCCTCTTGGAGTCGCCGCCCGACGAGCCGACGCCTCCCGAGGAAGGGCGTGGGGGACTCCGGTCCCCTGACTTGGTGCGAAAGATGCCCTCGGTGGAGACTGGGAGCGCTTCCTCTTCGGCGAACCAGAGGCCGGCTCCTTGCCCTTCCCTTGTCGGCGGTTCGAGCTCCGTCGACCCTCGGCGCAGGTTGGGCATCGGCCGACGCCTCACGCTCCGCTCCGGAGCAGTCAACCCCGGGGATCGAGATTCCCCGGAAGGCATCTCCGACCTGGCGCACGGTGATCTCGATGTTGTCCAGCGTCGGCATCCCCCGCAGCAGCTCCGCCCTCGTCGCCGGCTCCATGAAGTGAGGGATGTAGGACTCTGGGATGGTGAGGAAGCCACCACCAATAAGGTCGCTGCTTACCCTCGTCACCATCTCCCACAGCATCTCGGCGGGTGGGTCGGAGCCTAGACCCGTCTCCAGCCTGGTGCAGTCGTGCTCGCCGGTGTAGTACCACACCGGACGACTGCGCTGCTGCAGTGGCGCAAGGTGGCGAGACAGGAAATCCGTCAGCACCATCAGGGATGTCAACCCCTGATCCGCCAGGAATCGGATCCGCTCCAGGACCGGCGCGTATTCTGGCTCCAACTCCGGCCTCTCCTCCCAGAAGTGACGCTCGGTGGTTGGAGCACCAGTCGGCAACTGAAGGCGATCGTGCTCGTCGGTCTTCATGATCACCCAGTTCTCCCGCTAGCCTTCCCACCTCGTGGCGCAGAAGGGCAGAAGGTACCCCGAAACCTTCGGGTCCTTGCAGCGGTGCTGGAAGTAGTAGGCGCCCAACTTATTCTTCGTGCCGCGCCCAGTAGTCCGCAGCACGAAGAAGTGACGGAAGAGCGTCACTGAAGCTCGCACTCCCACGAACATTTCGCAGAAGTGGACGAAGATGGCGGCCATGGCGAAAGAGTTGGGGGAGAGGTGATGAAGCTGGAGGCCGTACGTCTCCAGCAGCGTCACGAAGAAGGAGGAGATCGGCGGGATGAACCCTGCCAAGGCGTAGGTGGCGAAGAAGACGATCTCCCCCCTCTCGAGACACAGAGGGAGAGATCCCCGCCGTAGGCAACACCGCTCCTCCTCAGAGTGCCATCCCAGCAGCTTGCGCATCGCCCTCAGGTCTCTCGTCCGGGCGATGCGCGGTGGAGGCAGGTAGGAAGCCATCGGAGGCGAAGATGCAAGAACTCAGAAGGTGGAAGAGGCTTGAGCGCACGGAGGAATCCGGAAAGCTCAGGCGCAGGGAAGTGTGCAAAGGGAACCCTGCGATGCAGATGAGATCCCCTTTTAAAACTTCCCAGAAGCAATTTGAAACGCTTCGTATGCGCCGTTTGGGGCAGACGCCCCGGGTCCAAGCCCCAGTGACCATGACAAGGGGGCCCAAGCCGTCCTGCAGAAGCGGTGGACCGAGCGGTCAGCCCCCCAGGCTGAGAATCCGGAGGTTCCGCATATGGCGCTGCGACGTGCAGTAGTGGCAGCCTTGGGAACCGCCGCAGTAAAACCAGCCATCAAGCAGGGCTCATGACCCCACGACCCCACGACTGTTCGTGCTCCGGTAACGGTCGAAGGGAGTCTCCGAGAAGGTGCGCAGGGTAGAAAAGGTGAAGGTCCCACCTCGGGCTCCTTACCTCCCCCGAGATGGGCCCGGGGACCACTGTCGGTACCCTCAATACCGGGTAGCCCTGTGCACAGGCCAAAACCGTCTAAGGACTTCGCCCCCTCCGCAGGGGCGAACTCCAAGGGCACCTGAGCCGGACCTCCCCTCTCCGCGGGGAGAGCTCCGAAGGCTCCACGTGTCCAGCAGGGCCGGACCTCCCTCTCCTCAGAGGAGAGCTTCGGGCCCGCCATGTGGCCAGCAGAGTCGGACCTCCCCCTTCGCGGGGAGAGCTCCGAAAGCTCCATGCGTCCAGCGGGGCCGGACCTCACTCTCCTCAAAGGAGAGCTCCAGGCCCGCCACGTAGCCAGCGGAGCCGGACCTCCCTCCTCCGTGAGGAGAGCTCCGAAGGCTCCACGTGTCTAGCGGGGCCGGACCTCCCCCCTCCGCGAGGAGAGCTCCGAAGGCTCCACGTGTCCAGCGGGGCCGGACCTCCCTCCCCTCTGAGGGGAGCTCCGGGGCTGCCACGTGGCAGCGAAGTAGCGCTGCCTACCCAGCGTGGTAAGCAGCAGGAGTAAAGCCGCACCTTGCCCTGTCCGTACAAGGTATTCAAGACCCGCGCCTTCCCAAGACGCGGAGACGTGGCGCACGTCTGCCAGGCGCCACTGTGGCCAGTCACGGTCAAGGCAGGACACCTTTCCAAGATGTGGAGACAAGCACACAATGTCAGAAGCTGTACACCAATAAACGCAGCGACAAGACATCCCCTGCCGTCCCTGCCATCATCAACCACTACACCTAGCTTGCGGCGTGGGCAGGGCGGCAGGGCGGAGACTCAGAAGCCCTCGCCAGAGACAACTACCGGCATTACTGCAAGATATGGTAGATGGCAGGCAATCTCCTCAGGACCACCTGTCAGGTCCCGAGGCCCCCTTTGTAAGCCGCCCGAGCCTTGGACTATAAAAGGCTCGGGTAGGCAACGTTGCAAAGGGTTCGACATTTTGCCACCCTACACTCAGACATACGCACTTCATCCTCATACCCAGGCTTATAACTCTGGTTCTAAACTTGAAGCAATACAACGAGCACCTCTGCTCACCGTGGACGTAGGGTTTTACGCTCGTGTTCATCTCCTTCCTTCGTCCAGTCCAGCAAGACCCACGCAGGAGGACTAGCCCCTCCGAAAAAGAACCTCCGCGGGCTGCCCAGAGCAGGCCCGGGGGAAGTGTCACCACAGACGCTTCAACACACGCAGTGCATACTCGGTCACAAGACCTTCTAATGTCAAATATGGCATTGGATATTCTAATGGTGAAAAGCAAAACGCTAGAAGCCACAAGAATAACAAGGGTTGCATTGCTTTTGTCAAGGGAAACTCTTCTCAAGTTAGAAAACTTAATAATGTTGATAAATTTAACACTGTGAACACATATGAACAACAACTTCTATTCAGAACTTTTTGATGCTTCATATGTATTTATGAAAAGTAATCTTGGAAGAGTTTATGCTAAATATGTTGGGCCACACCATGGGAACGCTAAGTCTCATGTGTGGGTGCCCAAATCACTTGTGACTAACCTCAAAGGACCCAAGCAAGCTTGGGTTCCTAAGACCAAGGCATAAATTGTTTTTGCAGACTTATTCATCCGGTGGAGCAAAATGGGTGCTAGATAGTGAATGCACCAATCACATGACCGGAGAAAGAAGAATGTTCATGGAATATGAAGAAAATGAAGATCCAAACGAATGCATTTACTTTGGTGATAATAGTCAAGGAAGAGTGCTTGGTACCGGTAAAATTGCAATTTCATCACAACATACACTCTCTCATGTTTTACACGTTGACTCCTTGGATTATAACCTTTTGTCCATATCTCAATTATGTGACAAGGGTTATAATTTCTTATTCACTAATAAGGGTGTGACTGTCTTTAGAAGGAGTGATAACTCAATTGCATTCAAGGGTGTGTTGAAGGGAAAACTTTATCTAGTTGACTTCAACAAAGATAAAGCCGAACTTGACACATACTTAATTGCAAAGACCAACATGGGTTGGCTGTGGCATAGACGGCTAGCACATGTTGGTATGAGGAATCATTAAAAACTACTTAAAGGCGATCACATCCGAGGTTTAAAGGATGTTGTTTTTGAGAAACACAGGCTGTGTAGAGCGTGCCAAGCAGGGAAGCAAGTAGGAGCACCCCACCCCGCGAAGAATGTCATGACTACAACAAGACCGCTTGAGCTCCTCCACATGGACCTATTTGGTCCAATTGCTTACATAAGCATCGGCGGTAATAAATACAGTCTAGTCATTGTTGATGATTTTTCACGCTTCACGTGGGTTTTCTTTTTGCATGATAAGACAAAAACTCAAGGAACCCTCAAGAAGTTCATCAAGCGTGCCCAAAATGAATTCTCATTGAAGATCAAGAACATACGAAGTCACAATGGGACAGAATTCAAGAACACCCAAGTTGAGGAGTATCTAGACGAGGAAGGGATAAAGCAAAAATTTTCAGCACCATATACTCCTCAACAAAATGGAGTAGCCGAAAGGAAGAACAGGACTCTCATTGAGATGACGAGGACAATGCTCAATGAATACAAGACTTCGGACAGGTTTTTGGCTGAAGCGGTTAACACCGCTTGTCACGCCATAAACAGACTTTATCTTCATCGGTTACTCAAGAAAACTTCATATGAAATACTCACGGGTAACAAGCCGAATATTTCATATTTTTGAGTTTTTGGTTCAAAATGTTATATTTTAAACAAGAAGCCAAGGGCTTCGAAGTTTGCTTCCAAGTCCGATGAAGGTTTCTTACTTGGCTATGATTCAAACTCCTACGCTTATCGTGTCTTCAACAAAAACTCCGGACTTGTTGAAGTAGCACGTGACGTAGTGTTCGATGAAACTAACGGATCTCAAGAAGAACAAGTTGATCAATGTGAGCTAGATCAAGAAGAAGATCCATGCCAAGCATTGAGAAGAATGGCATTGGGCGATGTTCGACCACAAGTGCCACCTTCAAATGCGAATGAAGAAAATGAACCACAGGTGGAGGAAAATGATCAAGGGGGAGCTTCCATACAAGATCAACCTCAAGAAAATCAAGAAGATCAAAGCATCAACGAGGGCAACTATCCAGGGGGAGAAGAACATGATAATGAAGATTCAAGCCACAAGTGCCACATCCAAGAGTACACCAAAGCATCCAAAGATATCACCCCGTCGATAACATAATCGGTGACATCCAAAAGGGAGGTTGAGGATGCATTAAAAGATCCGAATTGGGTGATGGCGATGCAAGAAGAATTGAACAACTTCAAAAGGAACGAAGTGTGGGAGCTTGTTGAAAGACCCAAGTCCAACGTCGTCGGCACTAAATGGGTCTTCCGCAACAAGCAAGACGAACATGGAGTGGTAACAAGGAACAAGGCACGACTTGTGGCAAAAGGGTACTCAAAAGTCGAAGGTTTGGATTTCGACGAGACTTTTCCTCCCGTAGCTAGGCTTGAATCGATTCGCATATTACTTGCATATGCTACTCACCATGATTTCAAGCTTTATCAAATGGACGTAAAAAGCGCATTTCTCAACGGACCGATTAAGGAGAAGGTGTATGTGGAGCAACCACTCGATTTTGAAGATCAAGAGCACCTCGACTACGTGTTCAAACTGCATAAGGCTCTCTATGGCCTCAAACAAACTCCTAGAGCCTGGTATGAGTGCCTTAGAGATTTTTTGATTGAAAATGACTTCAAGATTGGAAAAGCTGATTACACCTTGTTCACTAAACACTTTGATGATGATATCTTCATTTGCCAAATCTATGTTGATGATATTATATTTGGTTCAACTAACAAATCCTTTTGTCAAGAATTTAGCAAGATTATGACAGATAGATTGAAGATGTCCATGATGGGAGAGTTGAGCTACTTCTTGGGATTCCAAGTGAAGCAACAAAAGGACGGGACGTTCATAAGACAAACAAAGTACACTCAAGACATTCTCAAGAAGTTTGGAATGGACAAAACAAAGCCCATAAAGACTCCCATGGCGACTAATGGACACTTGGATCTCAATGAAGATGGACCAAATGTGGATCAAAAGGTATATCACTCCATGATTGGCTCCTTACTCTATTTATGTGCATCTAGGCCTGATATCATGTTGAGTGTATGTTTGTGTGCAAGGTATCAAGCCAATCTTAAGGAATGTCATTTGACAGCCGTTAAAAGGATCTTGAGATATTTAGTTCATGCACCCAACCTAGGCCTTTGGTATCCCTAAGGTTCAAAATTCAATATCATTGGATACTCCGATGCAGATTATGCCGGATGCAAGGTAGATAGAAAAAGTACTTCCGGTACTTGCCAACTCCTAGGTAGATCCTTAGTTTCTTGGTCCTCCAAGAAACAAAATTCAATTGCCTTATCCACGGCCGAAGCGGAGTATGTTGCAGCCAGGAGTTGTTGTGCACAACTCCTTTGGATACGACAAACTCTAAGTGATTACGGTCACAATATGAGCCGTATTCCACTCCTTTGTGACAATGAGAGTGCAATTAAAATTGCCCATAACCTTGTTGAGCACTCTAGAAGCAAACACATAGATATCCGACATCATTCTTGAGAGATCACTCAATGAAAGGAGACATAGCCATTTCCCATGTCAACACTGAAAAACAACTAACCGATATCTTTACCAAACCACTTGATGAAAAACGCTTTTGTGAGCTCCGAAATGAACTAAATATCCTTGATGCTCGAAACGTGGCTTGAAAACTTGCATACCAGTATGCCATCCTCAAAATCATGTTAATTGTGTTGAAAAATCATCTCTTTCTATTTTTCTCCTAAAAACTATGGTAGTTACTTCTTGATGAATTATGGTCATAGCTTGATTGTTGTATGTTTACTGATCATATTCATCAAGAATATTTGTGTGTCTTTGTCTCCTATACCTTATTAGGAACCATTGAATACATATATATATAAGTGTTTTGTACTTTTCTGTACAAGGGACCACGGACTAGTCCGTGGTCACCCCGGACTAGTCCGCACTTGCAGACTAGTCTGCACTTGGTCCGTCAGTGCGGACTAGTCCGGACAACCACGGACTAGTCCGATTTTCTCTCTGACTCGAAAACGGACTGGTTCGATATGGTCCGGACTAGTCCGATATTTCGACTCCATAACCCTAGGGCCGACTCAAACCTAATCTTCTTCATCCTCACAATCCCTCCCACGCTCTCTCTCCTCACTCAAGTGCTCCTAAGACAGATTTGCGATTTCTCCATCAAAACCACCCAAATTTCCATGGGAATCGATCTCCACTGCAAAGGGATCAAAGACCGCGGACTAGTCCGCATCAAAAACTCCTTCGACGCCTCGAATCCAAAGATTTAGTAAACTTCTCTCCAAACCCTAGAACCTTTGATTTTCCTTGCTTTTGCTCAATTAGCTTAACTCCTCTAGTCAATGCATGCTCTATTGATGTATTCCATGTACCCTAGATCATATTTGCATTGAATAACCTCAAATTTTGACAAATTAGGGCTTAAGCAGCCTCATAACGGACTAGTCGGTTCTTAGGGCGGACAAGTCTGGTACTCCGGACTAGTCCGACCCTGAACACCGGACTAGTCCGGTATGCCCTAATCAGAATCTTAGCTTATCTCAATTCAATGCAATCCCTTTTCATCCTTGATTATTTATACCCTCTATATCTTCCTTGTCAGAAATCATGTCGGGATCGAGTGAGATGTCTCCGACTTTGAAGCCGAGATGGATCAAGATGTGATGTCTCATATTCCAGAGTCAAGCTCCAACAAGAGACAAGAGCGTGCTGCCGAGCCTTCGCTCACCTGTCACACCCGGTTTCTCCGAAGAACAACCGAGTGAATATCACATGTATGCTAGGATCATTTTCTCATACATGTGATGACAAACAGTGAAGCATCATTTATTACAAGCCAGGTGTCGAATATAGATAAGTCTTACATAGCATATGTCTCGATGGACGATAATAAGTTCATCACAAGTAAATAAACTAGCAGCGGAATATTATTCTCGTGGGCTCCATCACAGGTGTTGCCCGGGGGACTCCAAGAACCTAGAAACCATCTTCGGGTCCAAAGTCTTGATCATTAAACACCACTTCATTATCTTGACCTGAGCAGCAATATAAACCAACAAATATGCAAGGTTGAGTACCGATGGTACTCAGCAAGTGTGGGAAAGTTATGTCATGCATGGCTAGAACAAGGAGAGGTTGAACTCATGGTTAAAGCACTACACAATTAATACCTATCACCTTAGCTTATTAAACACCTACATTACTACACAGGTGAAATGGACCCAATCTCCCATCCCATCATCATAATCAAATAACCATAACATCATTTCCAATGTTAGGCTCCCCGCTTAACATCTTTAACTTCCAAAACCATCACTCCTATAATCATGAATAAGTCCAAGCCGCAATTGACCGTGAGCACGACTGTCATGACAGTTTTGACTCTGCAGAGTTTGCACCACTGTACCCACATGTAGTGATTTCATCCCCCGTTGCCGGGTGGACTAAAAGAACCTCCATTATGCCAGTGGCCACGAACCACATACACACTTCCCAGGTGTGTAGCCAGGAGATCACTACGAAGCCTTTACAAAGGGATTCCCAACGAGCGTGGGCCCACTGAGGTTCCACCCCTAACAGCATACAAGAGGCTCCAACCCCACTGCAGTGGCCCCCTCTTGAGCCCCGCGGTTCATATGGTAGTCCAGCTGACACCTATTCCCCGCACCATCCAACACACCCATACTACGCCGGGGATACACCTAATTAATTGGCCAAGCTGCCCCATCTCAGCATGTGGTTGGCACGGTAAAGCCAGGTTACATGCTCCATGAACCGGTCCTTAGGATCCAGGCAAGTACTAAACACAAACCCGAGTCTCGTGCACCCAGCACCAACCAAAACATCCAACTTGCCTTGATCCCTACCTCTACATAACTCACAGTATCTCATTAAAGAGTATGGTAAAATAAACTGATGATCTCATATCCCAAATATCCCATTCTAAGCATGGCTAAGCATATGCATAATAATAAATGACATGATAAAATGAATCCCAACCCAAGCTACAAGGAAACAAGGTAATGCAATTCTAGGGAAACATCCTAGAATGAGTTTCATATTTTCAATTGACAATGCAAATAATTCTATCTACACATCCTAGTATAGGAACAAAGTGGTCAAGGACATTTGCCTTCTTCCTGCTGCTCTGGGAATGGGTAGTCCTGATCTTGGAAAGGAAGAACTTGCTCTGGAGCAGGTTCTACATCATACCATCACACATAGCAAAAGAAAACAACAATCCATAAGACATAGTTCACACTTCCACTTCATACAAGCCACACATTCACATTTATGAAAGCCATTCTCATTTCCATGTGTTGTGGTTACTCTATGTGTGTTGATTTTGGCTTACATGCACTTTTAAACATGTACATATGATTTCTATTTTTGTATTCATATTCATGTTGGCATACTATATATATAAATTTCTAATTTAAATAAATCTCTTATATTTAATTGATACACATTTTAGCTACCAAGTATGCATGAAAGGTATTTTACTACTTCATATGTGTCTTCAAACCTTCTACCAACCCTAAACTGAATTCTTTGGATTTTGGAAACTTCATTTATCATTTTCTAGTTATTTATACCTAGCTTGCTATATTTTCAGATTTATTTCCTATGCCTAAATGTGCACTTTATTATGAAAATAGTAAGACACCTCATCTAAACAGAATAGGTTTTGGGTCTAAAATATTAAATAATATATTTTTGAACTTCTCCTCTGATGTGAACTATTTTACATTTATTTTACTAATTTTCAGAATTATTCTCTACTTAAAAATGAGTCCCTATAACTAATAAATGTGAATAATCAATTAGACGGATTCATTTCAGCCAAAAATCTATTTTTATCTCACTCCAAAGTTTTCCAAATACTAGGAAAGTTTTTAATTTGAATTTACAATGTGTTTGTCCCATCTTTTAAATTTTAAATACTAAACATATATTCAAATTCCTAAATTTAATATCACATAGGGTTAAAAAGGTAAACTCACCCCACTACAGGGCCTATTATATTATTTTAAGAATTTCCAGGGGTCTAACTACACATAACAGAGGGGTTTTTCCTAATTTTTATTAAGTCTAGGGGCTAAAACTGATTTTTAAATGAATTTACATAATTTTCTGAAGTTCCAGGGGCTAGATCAGAAGTTTCCGGGGCTAGCTCGTATTTTCCGAGAACCCCAGGGGTAGCACGTAAGAATCCCGGCCTTTATAACGCGGGGCTGACGTGGACCGTCCGATTAAAAACAGACGACTGAGATTATAACGTCGAACCGGTACGCGGGGATTTAAATTCTACCGTGCGATTTAAAATAGACGGCGCACAAGCAGCCACGTCACTCTGATCGAGCGCGGGCGGCGCTGCCCGGCGGCGGTAGGCGGTGATCTCGCCGGAGAGTTTCGGATCTTCGTCAATTCTCCCTAAAACTGTGATTTTATGGCATAGATCGGTAGAGGGGAGGTCGGGGATCTCACCTCGGGGGTTTTTCTTGAGCTCGGAGGTCTTGGAAAGCGGTCGGCGACGAGGTCCGAGGTGAATTCACGGCGAGGCTCGTCGGCGCTGTATTTGAGCCGCAAACCACCGAGTTTTCTGCACCTGCTCGGTTCCCAGGAGGCGGTGGATCAACACCAGCGAGTTAGATCAGAATTCCCGAACGAAGATCGAGCAGAATTTGCCGGAGAAGCTCGGGTTCTCACCGGGAGGAAAAACAGCGGATCGTGGGGGAAAAACGGGACGATGTCGGGGTTTTTATAGACGGGGGAGGGCGGCGGGTTGGTTTAGATCGAGCTGGAGTCTTCTGGGACCGGGAGTTGGCTGGGAACGCGCGGTTTTCTGGTCGGTTACGATCGCGCGCGCGCGGGGGAACAGTCCGGGGTCGGCGCGATCGGGAGCTCGGGGATGACAGGTGGGTCCCGCCTGTCTGCGAGAGGGGGCGCGGGCGCGCGGCTGCGAGCTGGCGCGGGGGTTGGGTGGGCTGGCTGGTGGGTTTCGGTCCACTGGCCGGGAAGGTTTATTTTTTCTTTTTCTTTTCAATTCTGTTTTGAGTTTAATTTGAATTCCAATTTGAATTTGAATTTTTGCAACACATGCAATACGTCCAAAAATTTTTAAATTCCCCTCTTAACGGGAATTTGGGGTGTTACAGCTCTACCCCCCTTAAAAGAAATCTCATCCTCGAGATTGGGGTTCTGAGAAAACAATTCCGGAAATTGTGCCTTAAGCTCATCTTCTCGCTCCCAGGTGGCTTCCTCTTCCGAGTGATGCTTCCACTGCACCTTGTACATCCGGATTCTTTTATTTCTTGTGAGGCGTTCCATGGTTTCCAAAATCTTGGATGGTTGCTCGGCATAAGACAAATCCTCAGCTATGTCAACCTCATTCATGGGTAACACCTCTTCAGGCGTTCTCAGACATTTCTTGAGCTGTGACACATGGAATACATCGTGCACATCCGATAGGCGAGCCGGTAATTCTAGTTGATACGCCACTTCGCCTTTCCTCTCCAGAACTTGAAAGGGTCCGATGTATCGAGGTGACAACTTCCCTTTCACCTTGAACCGACGAAGTCCTCGGATAGGGGACACCTTGAGATAGACATAGTCTCCCATGTTGAAAATGAGCTCTCTTCTCCGTACATCGGCATAGCTCTTTTGTCGTGTCTGTGCTATCCTCAAGTTGTTGCGAATTTCCCTCACTTTCGCCTTGGCTTCTTGTAATACTTCGGGACCAAACACTTTACTTTCCCCTGTTTGGTTCTAAAATAGGGGAGTTCTGCACTTCCTCCCGTACAAAGCTTCAAACGGTGACATCTTCATACTAGCCTGATAGCTGTTGTTATAGGAGAACTCCGCATACGGTAAGTTCTTATCCCAACTCCGATTGTTTTTGAGTGCACAGGCTCTCAGCATATCCTCAAGAATCTGATTGGTTCTTTCCGTCTACCCATCAGTTTGGGGATGATAGGCAGAGCTAAAATTCAGATGGGTTCCCATGGTTTCATGCAACTTCTACCAGAACCTTGAGGTGAACTGTGTCCCTCGACCCGACACTATCTTCTTTGGCACCCCATGGTAACACACGATCCTTGACATGTACAACTCCGCCAATTTGGATCCGATGTAGCTTTCTTTCACGGGGATGAAATGAGCTACCTTGGTTAGCCTGTCGTTGATGACCCATATCGAATCATATCCTGATTGGGTCCTAGGCAGTCCCACTATGAAATCCATACCGATTTCTTCCCATTTCCATTCAGGCACTTTGAGTGGTTGCAATAATCTCGCGGGTCGTTGATGTTCTGCTTTCACCAACTGACATGTGTCACATAGGGCAACATGTTCCGCGACATCTCGCTTCATGCCATACCACCAATACCTGCTCTTGAGGTCCTGGTACATCTTCGTACTCCCAGGATGAATGGAATAGTTAGAATCGTGAGCCTCCTTCAAAATCAATTCACGGATCTTCTTTACTTCTGGCACACAGATTCTTTTCCCATGCCACACCGTTCCTTGTTCATCCTCTCTGAAACCAGGGGCTTTATTTTCCTTGATGAGTTGCCTGATTTCTTGTATCTTCTCATCATCCTTTTGACCCTCGCGTATTTCTCGCTCTAGTGTGGAGTACACTTCCATGGCGATGGCTTCACCACTATTCACCAGGCATAGATTGAGCCTTATAACCTCGTCCTTCAATTCTGCAGGCATGTCCTTCAAGCTCAACTTATTGACCTACACTTTCCGACTTAAAGCATCTGCCACGATGTTTGCTTTCCTAGGATGATAGTTGATGCCCACATCAAAGTCATTGATTAGCTCTAACCATCTCCTTTGTCTGAGGTTGAGATCCGGCTGTGTGAAAATGTACTTTAAACTCTTATGATCTGTATATATCTCTGTCCTCTTCGCCATCAAGTAGTGCCACCAAATTTTCAACGCGTGTACCACAGCGGCTAGCTCTAGGTCATGTGTAGGATAGTTCTTCTCATGCTTCCGGAGCTGCCGGGATGCATAAGCCACGACATGCCCTTCTTGCATGAGAACACATCCCAACCCGTTTCCAGAGGCATCGCAGTACACCGTAAAGTTCTTCTGCATATCTGGCATAACTAGCACTGGGGCTGTTGTCAATCTTTTCTTTAACTCCTGAAAACTCGTCTCGCACTGCGGCGTCCATGTGAATGTGACTCCCTTCTCCAACAGTTTGGTGAGGGGTATCGAGATCTTAGAGAATCCCTCAATAAACCATCGATAGTATCCTGCCAATCCCAAGAAGCTTCGAACTTCCCCGACATTTTCAGGGGTCTTCCACTTCTGTATATCCTCGATTTTGGTGGGATCTACGGAGATTCCTCCCTCCGAGATTATATGTCCTAAGAAGGGAACTCTCTTCAGCCAAAACTCACACTTGCTCAACTTGGCATATAGTTGGTGTTCTCTCAGCTTCTGCAACACCAACCTTAGATGTTTCTCATGTTCCTCTTCATCCTTGGAGAAGACGAGAATGTCATCTATTAAAACCACCACAAATTTGTCCAGATATTCCATGAACACCTTGTTCATGAGATACATGAAGTATGCCGGGGCATTAGTTAGCCCGAAAGGCATGACGGTGTATTCATACAGTCCGTAGCGAGATACGAAAGCTGTCTTTGGAATATCGGCTTGCCTTATCTTAAGTTGGTGGTACCCCGACCTGAGATCAATCTTTGAGAACACACAATCTCCCCTCAACTGATCAAACAAGTCTTCAATGCGGGGTAATGGGTACTTGTTCTTGATGGTTACCTCATTCAAGGCACGGTAGTCTACGCACAACCTTTGGGTTCCGTCCTTCTTGGGAACAAATATCACTGGAGCTCCCCATGGTGAGGAACTAGGACGAATATACCCCTTCTCCGTCAGTTCTCTCAAATGATTCTTGAGTTCTCCCAGCTGTTTGGAGTCCATACGATAAGGTCTCTTGTATATCGGGGCTGTTCCAGGCACTAGCTCAATTGCGAATTCCACTTCACGATCAGGAGGCATACCTGGCAACTCCTCCGGAAAAACATCTGGATATTCCCTGATGGTCCTGATCTCCTCCACTTTCACCTCAACTTGATTTAATTTAATGTCCCTCCTAGGCTCTTGTATTGTTATAAATTTTACTCTTGTGCCACTAGGGTGAGTTAGTTCCATCGTTCGGGTCGAACAATGGATGATTCCTTTATGCTTGGTCAACCAATCCATACCCAAGATAATATCTATCCCTTGTGAATCTATCACTATGAGGTTAGCAGTAAATACTACCCCATTAATGTCTAGGTTCACTTTGGGACACACTTGTCTTGTCCTTATTTCTCCACCTGGAGAGTTTACTGCTAGCATATGGTTCATTTGTGTTGTTGCTAGGTCATGCTTCTTAACAAACCCTTGGGCAATGAACGAGTGGGTAGCACCAAAATCAAACAACAGGGTTGCAATGTGTAAATTGGCAGGAAACTTACTAACTACCACGTCAGGTGCCTCTTGCGCTTCCTCCATGGTGACGTGGTTCACCCGTCCTCTCATTACGTTCTGCTGTTGTGGCTGCGTGGGCTTCTTCTTTGGGCACTTATGGGCGTAGTGCCCCACTTCACCACAGTTGAAACATTGCACCCCAACCTTAGGTGCCTGGCCTTTGTTGTCTTGGGGTTGGTTTGGAGGTCCTTGTACTGCTGGTCGAGGTGGATATGCGGGGCGAGGCTGCTGTACAAACTGACGTTGTGGCTGTGCTGGTGCTGCCGGAGGCCTGTAGTTCGGGTTGTACCCTCTTGGTGCTGAGTAGGGTACCGCAGCACGGTTCGTCTGCCCTGCGGGTTGCTGCATCAGACGTGGGCGGGTGTTGCTCCCTGAGGCTTGGTGTGACCATCCGGCCTTCCGCTTGTTCTCATTTTCCAAGGCCTTCAGCTTCCTTTCTACCACAAATGCTCTGTCCACCATCTTTGGAAGCTTTCATATTCGTTGGAGGACATTACACACTGCATTTCTGCGGTAAGTCCTTCCACGAAACAATCCTGTTTCTGCTCATTAGTCTCTATGTCCCGTGGGGCATAACGGGAGAGTTGAGTAAATTTAGTGAGGTATTCCCTCACAGTCATGTTTCCTTGCTGAAGTCCCAAGAACTCCTTCCTCTTGTTTTTGAGTTCACCCCTTGGTATGTAATGGTTGCGGAAGCTACGCTTGAATTCTTCCCAAGTGATGTTCTCAGGATCATGATGGGCAGCCACGTAGGCGGTCCACCAATCAGCAGCAGGTCCATGCAATTGATGAGAGGCAAACAGCACCCTCTCATACCCTTGGCACTGTATGATCCTCATCTTGCTCTCAATGGTCTTTAGCCAATCATCTGCCTCCAGAGGTTCAGCAGCACTTGCAAATTTTGGAGGTTGAGTTCCTAGAAACTCACTCAACCTTGGTTGGCGTGGTGCAGCTTGTGGAGGTGGAACTTGATGCAAGTTGGCCACCACTTGAGTCAGGTTCTGGATGAGCTGATTTTGATTCTCAAGCATTTGGTGGATGGGATCAACTCCCTCACGGCGTCCACTCCTGTCTTGGCTCCCGGAAAGATGAGGGTTGCAGGCCTCATCGTTGTTGTTGGCGGGGTTGGCAGCACGATCCTTTCCTCTTCCGGCCATCTAGCATGATCAACCATATGTTAATTTAAGGCATTACGTATTATCTTACTACTTTCACTTGTTTTTACTTTGAAGTGTTGAGACTTTGTTTTACTTTCTAAGGGTTCATGTCTCATACAAAAATAAATGCACTATTATTTCATGTGGGTTCACACACCAAAGCAAAACAATCTAAAGACGAGGCTGTGGACAATTGCTCATGGCTTCCACAACTCACGTCACACACCAAGCATTAACACACCATTAACTAAGATAACGACTCGACTTCTCGACATCTTGCTAAACTAAGGGAAGGACTCTACACTACTCGTATCACTGAGCTGTCTCCTCGGGATCTTCCTCATTATTGCGGCTGCCTTCTGACTCCGCTTTGGGTGGGGAAGCTGCTGGTGGAGAAGTGCGACGACGCCTGACCGCCCGGCGATCTGGGGAGTCAGGAGTCCATGTATCATTCACGGTGACACACAGTTCATTCCCATCTCCTCTTTCTCTCGCCCTCAAGCAGGCTCGAAGCAACACCTCGGTTTCCTTCAGGGTGTCCCGAACATCCTGAAGCTCCTGCTGACACTCCTGCAGTCGAGTGCTGAGCATAGCAGCATCCTCCAAGCACAGGTCCATGTGCTCATGGGAAGTCCCCTGCTGCACTGGCGAGTACTAGTACTCCGTTGTACCACTCTCGCGCTGGAGGACATACATGTACTCAGTCCTGTCCAGGTGTCGACGATAGATGTGACTCTGGCAGGTGATGGCCTCCCAGGTGACATCCTTCTCCGCATCGACCTGTGTCACTCGACAAGCTGGAGAGCGGTGGATCTTAAGCAGCTGATTTTCATGGATAATCCTCATCTCTGAACTCCATTCTTCCCGCTTCTCCCGGATGGTCCTGGTGGATCTATAGTGTATGATTAGATTGCCCGTATTGTCGGCGGCTTGGAGCATACGTCGAAGACGGCGCAACAAGCCTCCTACTGCCAATCCGTAGGAAAGGTACGTCACCGGATGGCTCTCCTCTCTTTGGGCAAGGGCAACTACGGGAACTCTCCCTCCTGTGGACTTGCGAGCGGTGCGAATCATGCAAACCATCTAAAACAGAAAGCATTTAAACTTAGGTTAGATAAACTTTTAAACAAAAATCCTATTTTGAATGAAAGTTGGGGTAAGATGAAGAAAGTGACTCCATTAAATAACACTTTTCAACACACACCTTGTAAAAAAGTTTTTAAGAAAATAGGGCCCTTAAATACGTCCATTTCTACCTAGGTCCACGTTCCTACGGGCAACCTTGGCTCTGATACCACTTCTGTCACACCCGGTTTCTCCGAAGAACAACCGAGTGAATATCACATGTATGCCAGGATCATTTTCTCATACATGTGATGACAAACAGTGAAGCATCATTTATTACAAGCCAGGTGTCGAATATAGATAAGTCTTACATAGCATATGTCTCGATGGACGATAATAAGTTCATCACAAGTAAATAAACTAGTAGCGGAATATTATTCTCGTGGGCTCCGTCACAGGTGTTGCCCGGGGGACTCCAAGAACCTAGAAACCTTCTTCGGGTCCAAAGTCTTGATCATTAAACACCACTTCATTATCTTGACCTGAGCAGCAATATAAACCAACAAATATGCAAGGTTGAGTACCGATGGTACTCAGCAAGTGTGGGAAAGTTATGTCATGCATGGCTAGAACAAGGAGAGGTTGAACTCATGGTTAAAGCACTACACAATTAATACCTATCACCTTAGCTTATTAAGCACCTACATTACTACACAGGTGAAATGGTCCCAATCTCCCATCCCATCATCATAATCAAATAACCATAACATCATTTCCAATGTTAAGCTCCCCGCTTAACATCTTTAACTTCCAAAACGATCACTCCTCTAATCATGAATAAGTCCAAGCCGCTCTTGACCATGAGCACGGCTGTCATGACAGTTTTGACTCTGCAGAGTTTACACCACTGTACCCACATGTAGTGATTTCATCCCCCGTTGCCGGGTGGACTAAAAGAACCTCCATTATGCCAGTGGCCACGAACCACATACACACTTCCCAGGTGTGTAGCCAGGAGATCACTACGAAGCCTTTACAAAGGGATTCCCGACGAGCATGGGCCCATTGAGGTTTCACCCCTAACAGCATACAAGAGGCTCCAACCCCGCTGTAGTGGCCCCCTCTTGAGCCTTGCGGTTCATATGGTAGTCCAGCTGACACCTATTCCCCGCACCATCAAACACACCCATACTACGCCGGGGATACACCTAATTAATTGGCCAAGCTGCCCCATCTCAGCATGTGGTTGGCACGGTAAAGCCAGGTTACATGCTCCATGAACCGGTCCTTAGGATCCAGGCAAGTACTAAACACAAACCCGAGTCTCGTGCACCTAGCACCAACCAAAACATCCAACTTGCCTTGATCCCTACCTCTACATAACTCACAGTATCTCATTAAAGAGTATGGTAAAATAAACTGATGATCTCATATCCCAAATATCCCATTCTAAGCATGGCTAAGCATATGCATAATAATAAATGACATGATAAAATGAATCCCAACCCAAGCTACAAGGAAACAAGGTAATGCAATTCTAGGGAAACATCCTAGCATGGGTTTCATATTTTCAATTGACAATGCAAATAATTCTATCTACACATCCTAGTATAGGAACAAAGTGGTCAAGGACACTTGCCTTCTTCCTGCTGCTCTGGGAATGGGTAGTCCTGATATTGAAAAGGAAGAACCTGCTCTGGAGCAGGTTCTACATCATACCATCACACA
This sequence comes from Neostapfia colusana, assembly GCA_030760725.1. Lineage (NCBI taxonomy): Eukaryota > Viridiplantae > Streptophyta > Magnoliopsida > Poales > Poaceae > Neostapfia > Neostapfia colusana. The sequence goes on along the minus strand of JASWHV010000018.1, from coordinate 44,275,473 downwards.
TAGCAAAAGAAAACAACAATCCATAAGACATAGTTCACACTTCCACTTCATACAAGCCACGCATTCACATTTATGAAAGCCATTCTCATTTCCATGTGTTGTGGTTACTCTATGTGTGTTGATTTTGGCTTACATGCACTTTTAAACATGTACATATGATTTCTATTTTTGTATTCATATTCATGTTGGCATACTATATATATGAATTTCTAATTTAAATAAATCCCTTATATTTAATTGATACACATTTTAGCTACCAAGTATGCATGAAAGGTATTTTCCTACTTCATATGTGTTTTCAAACCTTCTACCAACCCTAAACTGAATTCTTTGGATTTTGGAAACTTCATTTATCATTTTCTAGTTATTTATACCTAGCTTGCTATATTTTCAGATTTATTTCCTATGCCTAAATGTGCACTTTATTATGAAAATAGTAAGACACCTCATCTAAACAGAATAGGTTTTGGGTCTAAAATATTAAATAATATATTTTTGAACTTCTCCTCTGATGTGAACTATTTTACATTTATTTTACTAATTTTTAGAATTATTCTCTACTTAAAATGTGTCCCTATAACTAATAAATGTGAATAATCAATTAGACAGATTCATTTCAGCCAAAAATCTATTTTTATCTCACTCCAAAGTTTTCCAAATACTAGGAAAGTTTTTAATTTGAATTTACAATGTGTTTGTCCCATCTTTTAAATTTTAAATACTAAACATATATTCAAATTCCTAAATTTAATATCACATAGGGTTAAAAAGGTAAACTCACCCCACTACAAGGCCTCTGACTACACATAACAGAGGGGTTTTTCCTAATTTTTATTAAGTCCAGGGGCTAAAACTGATTTTTAAATGAATTTACATGATTTTCTGAAGTTCCAGGGGCTAGATCAGAAGTTTCCGGGGCTAGCTCGTATTTTCCGAGAACCCCAGGGGGTAGCACATAAGAATCCCGGCCTTTATAACACGGGGCTGACGTGGACCGTCCGATTTAAAACAGACGGCTGAGATTATAACGTCGAACCGGTACGCGGGGATTTAAATTCTACCGTGCGATTTAAAATAGACGGCGCACAAGCGGCCACGTCGTTCTGATCGAGCGCGGGCGGCGCTGCCCGGCGGCGCACGGCGACGGGAGGCGGCGATCTCGCCGGAGAGTTTCACATCTTCGTCAATTCTCCCTAAAACTGTGATTTTATGGCATAGATCGATAGAGGGGAGGTCGGGGATCTCACCTCGGGGGTTTTCTTGAGCTCGGAGGTCCTGGAAAGCGGTCGGCGACGAGGTCCGAGGTGAATTCACGGCGAGGCTCGTCGGTGCTGTGTTTGAGCCACAAACCACCGAGTTTTCTGCTCCTGCTCGGTTCCCCGGTGGCGGTGGATCAAGACCAGCGAGTTAGATCAGAATTCCCGAACGAAGATCAAGCAGAATTTGCCGGAGAAGCTCGGGTTCTCACCGGGAGGAAAAACGGCGGATCGTGGGGGGAAAACAGGACGATGTCGGGGTTTTTATAGACGGGGGAGGGCGGCGGGTTGGTTTAGATCGAGCTGCAGTCTTCTGGGACCGGGAGTCGGCTGGGAACGCGTGGTTTTCCGGTCGGTTACGATCGCGCGCACGCGGGGGAACAGTCCGGGGTCGGCGTGATCGGGAGCTCGGGGATGACAGGTGGGTCCCGCCTGTCTGCGAGAGGGGGCGCGGGCGCACGGCTGCGGGCTGGCGCGGGGGTTGGGTGGGCCGGCTGGTGGGTTTCGGCCCACTGGCCGGGAAGGTTTATTTTTTTCTTTTTATTTTTCTTTTTCATTTCTGTTTTGAGTTTAATTTGAATTCCAATTTGAATTTGAATTTTTGCAACACATGCAATACGTCCAAAAATTTTTAAATTCCCCTCTTAACAGGATTTTGGGGTGTTACATCACCCCACCTAGGGTGCGTCGAAAGGTTACAATCAAGAGACCAGCTTCAAAAGCAAACGTGGCTGGTTCTAGCTCGGCGGCTCAACGCCAAACTAAGGGCAAGGGTAAGGGGCTTGCTTTCGGCCCGATTGGTCCCCTCAAGATGACAGCTCCAAGGCAGGGAAATAGGGATCCCTCAGAGCAGAAGTTCAATGGCAAGGGGAGTGATGTGGCATGGAACCTGAGGAAGGTTGATGCCTATAGCACCGCCAAAAGGGCAGCTGACAAGAGATTTTGGAGCAACTTTCACTCGGACTACTACAGTTTGGTGTACCTCTAAATGAAGACTCCAGTGGTCCGTAGACAATGGATCGACTGGACATATTTTGAAAGTAAGAGCTGTGAAGCCTTTGAGGAGGTTATAGAGGTTGCAGAGAGACACGGTCTCAAGGACTTGCTCTCCTTCAGATACAACTGGAATGATGAGATCATTGCCCAGTTCTATGCAACTTGCCACTTTGCCCACGATGGAGAAGACAAAGTGACTTGGATGACACATGGATCTAAGTACACAATTTCTTATACTGAGTTTGCCAGACTGCTGCATCTTGAGGACACCGGCAATGATGAGATTGTGATTCACAATCTTGGAGTTGTGGAGAAGGACAAGATGGATTTTCTCTATGATACTAGACTCCCATACAATCCTCCCTAAACCAATAACATGAAGACCTTCTTCATTGTTCTCAACAGAGTGCTCCGGAAGACCATTGCTCCAAAGGATGGAGATGTCGGGAGTGTCCAAGGTTACTTGAGAACCTTGATGAAAGTAATCAGCAGGAGGAGAAGATTTAATATCTTAGACTATATTTGGAATGACATGGTGAACATATCCTGCACACCAAACCGTTCCTGTGGCTATGCACCTTACTTGATGTTCATGATTGTAAAAGTCACAGGAATTGAGTTTGTGAAGCATGTGGAGCACACTGCTCTAAGGCCTCAGAAGCCTCCTCAGGCCTCTCTCCCAGCTGCTCCCTCACCTGGATCACCTGAAGAACATCCAGAAAGAGCTCAAGAAGATGCAAGGCCTTCATCCAAGACTAGGGTCTCTCCACACAAAGGGTCCTCTAGTGGAATTATGAAGTATTTGGCTGCTATTTTTAGTTCTTGCCGTAAAATTGAGGTGAAGCTTCATAAGATGAACAAGGCAAGAAAAGAAGAAATGAGATACATGAAGGCCAATGTCAAAGAAATATGCCAAAAACTGGAGATTGATACCATTGGATCTCCAGTCATCTTAGAGGACCCTGCATCTGATTTCACAGAGCTTTCTCCTCTCTCTCCATCAGAGCATGCCTACTTTGGCACGACGAGTGGTTCCTCTCCTCCTCTTCCTTAGCCTAATGATGAAGACGAAGAAAGGACCGACAGTGAGGAGTGGGCCGGCGACGACAAGTAGATCCTTCCTCTCCTTCTTTTTGGTGCCTTGATGCCAAAGGGGGAGAGATTGAGGGGGAGTCTTAGGTCGTAGTCTCTTCTTTTCATGTCCTAGTTTGAGAAATGAGTTTTTTAAGACATGTGCTGTCATTATGCTTTTGTATGACTTATGCTATTATGTTATGATTATGCTTTTGGACATGTGATGTGAAATGATAACTATGTTATGCTTTTGATTAATGATGTATGTCTAAAACTGTTATGTAGGATTGAGACTCTTGATGATGTTATGATTATGCTCATTATGATATTCACATCAAAATTATTGCTCACACACATAGTTCTGCAACACACCATAAAGAGTGCACATATGTCTTATGTCTACTTTTCCTATTTTGTCCAAAGCTCATATGTGCACACTTTATGAAAATATGAATTTTCATTATCATATTTGTATGATCTCAATTGGCCGTCATCAATCACCAAAAAGGGGGGATTGAAAGTGCATCTAGGCATCCCTTGTGGGTTTTGCTTGATTTATGACAAACAAATGAGACCCTAACAAAATTGTTGAGATGAGCTCACGTTCTTAAAGAAATTAGGAATAAAGCGCAAAAAGAAAGGAGAACGAGGATCCAAATTGATAGGAGCACAGGAGCTGAAAAGATTAGATTACATAGAGTAGAGTGTGTTGGAGAAACACACCCCAAGAGCTCAAGTGAAAAAATCACACTAACTGCACAAAATCAGCATGTGCGGACTAGTCCGATATCAACCGGACTAGTCCGATTTTCTTTCTGACCAGGAAACGGACTAGTCTGATATGGACCGAACTAGTCCGATTTTGTCTCTGGATAGACAACGGACTAGTCCACACTACTACGGACTAGTCTGATATCTCACAACACTTAGGGTTTTCCACACACCGCACACCGGACTAGTCCGGAGTCAACCACGGACTAGTCCGGACATCGCAAACCCTAACGTAACCATTGGAAACCCTATTATAAAAAGAGGTGTACGGTCATACCAACATAACTCTTCGACCTCCTGCGCCGTCACACCTCCCAAGAGCCCAAAATTCACATCTCTCCACACATTCTAACCCAAAAGGATCAAATATTTGGGGATTAGCAATTGATCAAAGGAGAGACTTGTTCTACACATATTGAGCTCTTGGGTTTGATCTCTCGCACACTCTTGTTCGTTAATTGTTCATATTTTGAGTGTGTTTGGTTGTGCTCATTCATTGTAATTCCTGGGGAGCCCTCAACTTGTGAGAAGGCCCCTTCAACGATTTATTTGCCCTTTGTGATTAGTGAAGAGAATCGGCCTTCGTGGCGATTCGACGAGGGTAGGGTTGGTGAAGACCCGATCCTTAGTGGACTCCTCAACGGGGACGTAGATTTCCTTCGTGGAATCAAACTTCGAGATAAACACTTGTCTCCTACTCTTGTTCATTGTTCATCATATTCTAGTGTTTAATTAATCTTGTGAAATTTACATTGAAGCATTGAAACCAAAGTTGATCTCTTTCATTCATTATTTCACTTTTGCAATACATCCAAGTATCAAATTAATTTCTGCTGCATAGAATACTAGAATTGAAAATATTGATCAACTTTGATCTCTCTAGTCCATGCATACCGGACTAGTCCGCATAGTATCGGACTAGTCCGATTTTTCTCTGAGTAGAAAACAGACTAGTCCGCACTCTACCGGACTAGACTGATTTCCCTGTATTTGATAAACCTACTAAGTGTTTCAGGGATTAACAAAGTGTTGAAAAGACTATTCACCCCCTCTATGCTACATTCAAGGCTCTCTACGGTCACAAATGCCGCACCCCATCGAACTGGCTGCATGGAACTTAAAATGCCCGGATGTATACATGCTCCTAGTAGTGAGCATGGAAGTTGCTCCAAAATCTTGGATCTGCACATTGCTTTGGCTGCTCATAGACTTGAATTTTTCTGAACTTGTCAGCCAGTTTACTCCCCTTTTTAGTAAAGTCATCACTTGATGGCTGCCTGTTGCGGTGAATGGGGGCCTTCTTCTTCAATGGACCAATAGGACCACTAGGAAGTCCTTTGCCCTTGCCGACACTTCTTCTGGGAGTCATAGAGCTTCCAACAATGTCTTTGCTCTGTGCTGTCTTACCAACCACTCTCCTCCTTTTACGAAGAGAATCGTCAGGAGAAGATGGTTGAGCAACGTGGTCATGTTTCTTCTTCTTGGCCTCGGAGGCTGACGATATCGTGCCTGACAGGAAAATCAAGGATTGATTGACGAGATGGATTGTAGATTATGTGGAAATAAGAAGTTAGAGGTTCAATTAACAGGTAATCGGACTTGTCCTTTTTCAGAGTGTAGACTTGTCTGGAATACCGGACTTGTCCACACCAGATACAAGACTAGTCCGGACCTGCTGAAGAACCCTAACTTCGTATTTTCAATAGATCTAGAGCAAATTGATGCAAAATATGGAGGGATACACTAGGAATGCATCTAGAAAGGTAGTGTATGCCCTAGGAATCAGGAAAATTGAGCAAAAGTACAGGAAAGATGAGAACTCGAGTTAAGAGGGATTTTACCGAAACAGTGAGGATTTGAGTCGAAATGCAAAGTTTGATCTGGATTAGTCTAGGGAGGGGAAACCACACGTCAAGAAGAAGATATCCCATGGAGAGGACTTTGATTTCGTTGGCCAAAGTCGAAAATCACCTTGGGGGCTAGGGTTTGAGGAGTGAGAGGCAAAAGAGTGCTTGTGGGGTGAAGAGGGCACTGGTTGGCGCGTGTATAGACTTATAAACCTAGGCATACGGGCTAGTCTGTCCGGACTAGTCTGAAGGAGCGGACTAGTCCAGTTTTGACACTGGACTAGTCCAGGTCAACTGGATAGATAAGAGTAGAAATCAGGGAAGTATTGAGAATTTGATCTAATAGTGATCTAAGGACATAATTTTCACAAATAATCTTGATGAACATGCCCAGTAAGCAATCAACAATCAGACAATGATCATTATTCATCAAGATTTACTAATTTAAATAGTTTTCAAGAGAAAATCAAGATAAGGGACAGTTTTTCAAAGTAAGTAAGATTTCAAGGATTCAAGCAGGTATGCAGTGTTTCAAGCCACGTTCCGAGAGTCAAGTATATTTAGTTCATTCCTAAGCTCACAAAAGCGTTTTTCATCAAGAGGCTTGGTGAAGATATCGGCTAGTTGTTTCTCGGTTTTGACATGGGAAATGGCTACGTCTCCTTTGATTGAATGGTCTCTCAAAAAATGATGTCGGATATCAATGTGTTTGGTCCTAGAGTGCTCAATAGGGTTATGTGCAATCTTAATCGCGCTCTCATTGTCACAAAGGAGCGGAATACGGTTCATATTGTAATCGTAGTCGCTTAGAGTTTGTTGCATCCAAAGGAGCTGTGCACAACAACTCCCGGCTGCAACATACTCCGCTTCGGATGTGGACAAGGCAATGGAGTATTGCTTCTTGGAGGACCAAAAAACTAGGGACCTACCCAAGAATTGGCAAGTCCCGGAGTTACTTTTTCTATCCACTTTGCATCCGGCATAATCTGAATCGAAGTATCCAATGAGATTGAACTTTGAACCTTTAGGATACCAAAGGCCTAGGTTGGGTGTATGGACTAAATATCACAAGATTCTCTTAACGGCTGTCAAATGACATTCCTTAGGATTGGCTTGAAATCTTGCACACATACAAACACTAAACATAATATCAGTCCTAGATGCACAAAGATAAAGTAGAGAGCCAATCATGGAACGGTATACCTTTTGATCCATGTTAGGTCCATCTTGATTAAGGTCTAAATGTCCATTTGTTGCCATGGGAGTCTTTATGGGCTTCGCTTTGTCCATGCCAAATTTCTTGAGAATGTCTTGGGTGTACTTTGTTTGGCTTATGAACGTTCCTTCCTTTAGTTGTTTCACTTGGAATCCCAAAAAGTATCTCAGTTCTCCTATCATGGACATCTCAAATCTATCTGTCATGATTTTACTAAATTCTTGACAAAAAGATTTGTTAGTTGAACCGAATATGATATCATCAAACATAGATTTGACAAATAAATAGATCATCATTGAAGTGCTTGGTAAACAGGGTGTAATTAGCTTTACAAATTTTAAAGCTATTTTCAATTAGAAAATCTCTAAGGCACTCATACCAAGCTTTAGGAGCTTGTTTGAGGCCATAGAGAGCCTTACGCACTTTGAACACATGGTCGGGGTACTCTTGATCTTCAAACCCAGGGGGTTGCTCCATGTACACCTCCTACTTGATAGGTCTGTTGAGGAAGGCGCTTTTGACATCCATTTGATACACCTTGAAATCATGGTGAGTAGCATATGCAAGTAATATACAAATTGATTCAAGCCTAGCTATGGGAGCAAAAGTCTCATGAAAAACCAAACCTTCGACTTGTGAGTAACCTTTAGCTACAAGTCATGCCTTGTTTCTTGTTACCACTCTGTGTCCGTCTTGCTTGTTGCGGAAGACCCATTTAGTGCCGACGATGTTGGACTTTGGTCTTTCAACAAGTTCCCATACTTCGTTCCTCTTGAAGTTGTTCAATTCTTCTTGCATTGCCATCACCCAGTCTGGATCTTTTAGTGCATCTTCAACCTTGTATGGTTCTAAAGAGGATACAAAGGAATAGTATTCATAAAAATTATCTATACGTGATCGAGTTGTCACTCCCTTTTGGATATCACCAATTATGTTGTCGACGGGGTGATCTCTTTGTACGCTTTGGTGTACTCTTAGATGTGGCACTTGTGGTGTTGTGTTCTCATAATCATCATCTTCTTCGGCTCCCCGTAGATCGTTGTCGTCATTAACGCTTTGATAATCTTGTTGATCTTGATTTTATGCATGGGCTCCCCCTTGATCATAACTCTCCTGTTGAGGTTCATCTTGAGCACTTGATTCTTGTGATTGTTCTTGAGGTCGAATATCACCAAGTGCCATTCTCCTCAATGCTTGACATGGGGCTTCTTCTTGATCTAGCACACACTTATCAACTTGCTCCGTTTGGGAGCCATTAGTTTCATCGAACACTACGTCACGTGCTACTTTAACAAGTCCGGAGACCTTGTTGAAGACACGATAAGCGTAGGAGTTCGAATCATAGCCGAGAAAGAAACCCTCATCGAACTTTGAAGCGAACTTCGAGGTCCTAGGCTTCTTGTTTAGAATATAACATTTTGAACCAAAAACTCGAAAGTATGAGATATTTGGTTTGTTACCGGTGAGTAGTTCATATGAGGTTTTCTTGAGTAGGCGATGAAGGTACATTCAGTTTGTTGCATGACAAGCAGTGTTGATAGCTTTAGCCCAAAATCGGTCATAGGTCTTGTATTCGTCAAGCATTGTCCTCGCCATCTCAATGAGTGTTCAGTTCTTCCTTTCGGCTACCCCGTTTTGTTGTGGGGAGTAGGGTGCTAAAAGTTCATGCTTTATTCCTTCATCATCTATATAATTCATCAACTTGTGTATTCTTGAATTTTGTTCCATTGTCACTTCTTATGTTCTTGATCGTCAATGAGAATTCATTTTTGGCTCGCATGAGAAACTTTTTGAGTGTTCCTTTAGTTTCTGACTTATCATGCAAAAAGAAAACCCACGTGAAGCGTGAAAAATTATCGATAATGACTAAACCATATTTATTACCGTCGATGCTTATATAAGCAATTGGACCAAATAGGTCCATGTGGAGGAGCTCGAGCGGTCTTATTGTAGTCATGACATTCTTCGCGGGATGGGGTGCTCCTACTTGCTTCCTGGCTTGGCACACGCTACAAGGCCTATCTTTCTCAAAAACAACATCCTTCAAACCTCGGATGTGATCGCCTTTTAGAAGTTTTTGTAGATTCTTCATACCAACATGTGCTAGTCGTCTATGCCACAACCAATCCATGTTGGTCTTTGCAATCAAGCATGTGTCAAGTTCGGCTTTATCTTTGTTGAAATCAACTAGATAAAGTTTTCCCTTTAACACACCCTTGAAAGCAATAGAGTCATCACTCCTTCTAGAGACGGTCACACCCTCATTAGTGAACAAACAATTATAACCTTTGTCACATAGTTGAGATATGGACAAGAGTTTATAATCTAAGGAATCAACATGTAAAATATGAGAAAGTGTGTGTTGTGATGAAATAGCTATTTTACCGGTACCTAGCACCTTTCCTTGACTATTATCACCAAAACAGATGCCTTCGCTTGAGTCTTCATTTTGTTCGTACTCCACACACGTTTTTCTTTCTCCGGTCATATGATTGGTGCATCCACTATCTAGCACCCATTTTGCTCCACCGGATGCATATGCCTACAAGAAAGAAATTATGCTTTGGTCTTAGGTACCCAAGCTTGCTTGGGTCCTTTGAGGTTAGTGACAAGTGACTTGGGCACCCACACACGAGACTTGGTGTTCTCATGGTGGCCCAACATATTTGGCATGAACTTTTCCAAGACTGTTTTTCATAAGCACATATGAAGCATCAAAGGTTCTAAACAAGATTTATTGTTCATATGAGTTTTCAATGTTAATTTTATTAACATTATTATGTTTTCCAACTTGGGAGGAATTTCCCTTGACAAAGACAATGCTCTTCTTGTCATCCTTGTGGATTCTAGCGTTTTGCCTTTCACCATAAGAATACCCAAATCCATGTTTAACATTAGGAGGTCTTGTGATTAAGTATGCACTACGTGCATACTTGACCTTCTCCTTGTCAAACATGCCACTTTGAGAGGGATGCTTGTTTTTTGTCAAGTTTGATTTTTTCCTTTAAGTTGGTGTCATTCTTAGCACATGTACAAGTTATGAGAGTTTTCGATTCAACATCTTGAGAAGGTGAGCTTAAATGGGATGAAGAACCACTTTGCTTGGGTGACTTAACTTGTGCCTCAAGAATATTGTTAACCTTGGTTAAGCTAGCAAGTTCATCCTTGAGTGCAATGTTTGAGTCTTTTAGCTTCAAACAAGTCTCCTTGCTTGAAGCTAACTCAAGCTCAAGTGATTTGCTTCGCTCCTTTTCAATCTTAAGAAGCCCTTCAATCTCAAGATATTTCTCCTTTTGTAGAATAATCATATCTTCTTGGCGATTGACTAGCTCCTCCTTATCACCAATCTCATCCATTAGAATTTTCATTTTAGCTATAGTATTTTTATCTAAACCTCTAAGCATGTCTTCATCATCACTAGAATTATCAATATCACTAGTAAAGGAATGCAAGGAGGAAGATTTGGTTTTAACCTTTCTTTTTCCTTCCTTGGCCATTAGGCATGTGTGGTTGGTGTCCTTCCATGCTCCCATGGTTGGGAAGAGAGTGGACTTCATGGTAGGCTTCTTGATAGCTATGGTGGCCATCTCTTCTTCTTTATATGAGGACTCATCATTGGAGTCCCATTCCTTTCCTAGATGTGCTTGGCCATATTGCTTCTTTTTCTTGAATATTTTCTTTTATTGAGGCTTGTTGTCTTTACTCTTCCTCTTATTGTCTTCATGTGGACAATCCACCAAGAAATGATCATATTCCCCACAATTGTAGCATGCACGCCTCGTCTTGGATCTTTGTTTGAGTTGACACCCTTTCTTATTCAAATCATTTTCTTGAAGTTTTTGATGAACAGGATCATGTCTTCATCATCGATATTAGTGCTTTCATCATCACCATCATCGTCCTCAGGAGCTTCTAGAGTTTCTTTTGACGTTGGCTTGTATGTTGCCTTTAGTGCAACTCCTCTCTTCTTTGCCGATGTAAAGTCAGCAAGTTCCTTGACGTGCTTGGCTTCCTTCTCCATCATTTCAAAGTTGATGATCTTGCCAAGAATCTCGTCCGGGGTCATTTTGTGAAACCCGGGACTTTCTCTAATCATGGAGCAGATTGTCAAGTTCCGAGGCATGAATGCTCTAAGAATCAACTTGACCACCTCATGATCCATCCACTTCTTGCTACCATAGGCTCGGACCTTATTGATGAGAGATTTCAGTCTATTGTACATCTCTTGAGGTGATTCTCCTTCTTCGATGGCAAACCTTCCCAATTCACCTTCTATCATTTTGATCTTAGCTTCATGCACATGACGATCACCTTCATGTGCGGTTTTGAGAGTGTCCCATATTTCTTTAGCAATTTCGAGTCCATCCACCTTGGTGAACTCGTCTCGGCTCAATGATGAGGTGATTACTGTTGTGGCTTGAGCATTCCGATGAATAGCTTGTTCTTGATCCAGCGTTAGCTCTTCATCATCATCAGGTATATCTAGACCTGTACACACTATATGCCAGAGACTTAGATTAAGAGATATAAGGTGCATTTTCATGTTTTGTTTCCACATTGTATAATCAGTTCCATCAAAGTAAGGTGGTTTGCCTAATGGAATTGAAAAATAATGATTATTTGAATTTAAACGCTCATAGTTAAAAGGATATCAGGAGTAGTCTTTGTGACTACCCCCTGTTTGGTTTTTGTCTTCAATTTTCTTCCTGTTGGGGGAGAGTGCCTTCTTCCGCATAAGTGCCTTTAGTTGGAGCATCTACTCATCATCATCCTTGCTGTCCTGAATGGCATTGAGGAGCTTCTCCAACTTTTGGTTTCCTTCGTTACCACCATTTGCATGATTGAAGCCCTTGGATTCACCCTTGATTTCCGACATCATCTTTTCGAGCGGTGATTCTCTTTTAAAGAGTTTGGCTCTGATACCAATTGAATGTAGCCTAGAGGGGGGTGAATAGGCTCTTTGAATGTTTTAACGGTTCCCTAAAAACACTTAGCGAACGGATCAATTCCAGGTGGGCCGGACTAGTCCGGTATGGTGCGGACTAGTCCGGTATGAGCGTAATTAAAAGGTTAAAGTTGGACTTATTCTTACTTCAAGTATTTGTGCAGCGGAAAATAAATGACAACTCAAGTGTAATGAAGTAAGAAACAGTAACTATCAATTTTAACACTAGCTATCGATGTAAGTCAAATGAGTACTAGTACCCCTAATTGACAATTGAAAGAAGATTAAGAAGACACGAGACAATGTTTTATCCCGAGGTTCGATTTCACCAAGGAATCTACGTCCCCGTTGAAGAGTCCACCAAGGACCAAGTCTTCACCTATCCTTCCCTCGTTGAATCGCCACAAAGACCGATTCAAATCCACTAACCACACACAAGGGTAAACAATTGTACATGGGGCGTTCTCACAATTTGAGTGCTCCCACAAGATTACAGAGAGTAACTCTTTCTCCCACACACAAACAGAGAACAATGATTAGCAATTGTGTGAGAGAAAACAAACCAAGAGCTCAATGTCGAGAAGAGTGATTCTCTCCTTAATCCAATCTCCAATTCTCAAAGACTTAATCCTTTTAGACTTAGAATGAGTGGAGAGAAGTATTCTTTGTGCTCTTGGGGCGTGCACCGGTGCTAGGGTTCGACTTCTGTCAATGTGTGGTCGTGCACCTCTATTTATATAAAGTTTCCAAAAGTCCTGGCGGCCAGACTAGTCCGCTCTGTTCACCGGACTAGTCCGGTGTACCATGTACAATTCTCGTGTGGCATGCGGCACAGTGGAAACCCTAATTTGAAGTGGTTACAGAAAGTTGAACGGACTAGTCTGGTGCAAAGTGAATGCCGGTCCCAGAGAGTTGAACGGACTAGTTCGGTTCTTCACGGACTAGTCCGGTGCACCGTGTTGCGAATCAATAGAGAGTTGAACGGACTAGTCCGGTTTCTGAGCAGACTAGTCCGGTGCATCGTGTTGTGAAGCAATAGAGAGTTGAACGAACTATTCCGGTTTCTGAGCGTACTAGTACGGTGCATCGTGTTGTGAAACAACAGAGAGTTGAACGGCGGTGCACCGTGTTGTGAGTGATTAGGATACATTTTAAGCCCTTACCCCTACGCAAAGATATTGAGCTCTTGGGATGTGTCTCTCACACACATCCTATACAAGTAAGTTTATATTGCGCTTGCTTCATGGATCTGTCCTTTTCCTTTTTCTTCATCACTTCATTTTTCACCTTTTCAAGTGCATCAATCCTACCTTACACGAGTTAATCTGCATTCATCTCAACAAGTTTATTAGGATCTCAATTCATTTACCATCAATCGTCCAAAACCCACAAGGGAATGCCTAGATGCACTTTTAGAGGTTCAGAGCCCACATACACGTGGAAGCTTCGGACCTCACCTAAACGGGGAGGCGCAGTTCGGGGCCAAGGGCACGTTAGGCTCCGGAGCCCTCCTTGGCAAGGAGGAGGTTCAGAGCCCAGGTACACATGTCAGCTCTGGACCTCACCTCAGCGGGGTGGCTTGGTCCGGAACCAAGGGCACGTGTCGGCTCCGGAGCCCTCCTCGGCAGGGAGGAGGTTCGGAGCCCAGGTACATGTGGCAGCTCTGGACCTCACCTCAGCGGGGAGGCTTGGTCCAGGGCCAAGGGCACGTGTCGGCTCCGGAGCCCTCCTCAGCAAAGAGGATGTTCGGAGCCCGTGTACACGTGGCAGCTCCAGACCTCACCTCAGCGGGGAGGCTTGGTCCGGAGCCAAGGGCACGTGTCGGCTCCTAATCCCTCCTCATCAAGGAGGAGGTTCGGAGCCTGGGTACACGTGGTAGCTCCGTACCTCACCTCAGCGGGGAGGCCTGGTCCGGGGCCAAGGACACGTGTCGGGTCCGAAGCCCTCCTCGGCGGGGAGGAGGTTCAGAGCCCACATACATGTGGAAGCTCCAAACCTCACCTCAGTGGGGAGGTTTGGTCCGGAGCCAAGGGCACGTGTTGGCTCCGGAGCCTAGGCGCACGTGGAAGCTCCGGGGTCGACCCCGGGGCCGAGGACACATGGCCACGCTAGCGCCCGCCTCAACAGGGAGGCAGGGTCTGGGCTCTCTTCAACCCTCCACGCATGGTTACCCGGTCTGCAGGGTACTGACAACCACATTGTCACCCCATCGCGCCTAGAGCTCACCTCCCTCTCACGCCAGCCCACTTAGAGATGGCAACGGGTAAAATATCTGTAGATATTGCCTTCATCTACCCGTACCCATTACACAATATCTGTACCCGAACCCATATCCATTATCCGCAACGGGTAAGAAATGTTACCCTTACCCGTTATCCACGGATATTTTTTACCCGCGGGTATATCCATTACCCGCTCTTCAAGGCTTACTCATGTAAGTAGTCTAATTAAGTAACCAATCATGATCAAATAGTAAAAAAATATATAATCTTGCTAGCTCTAAAATATTAAAAAAGTAATGCCCAACAAATAGTATCTTTTTCTATAATAATACAGATCTAGTTTGTTATTATCCACATGTTACATGGAACCCACATGTTATTATTCGGGTATGGGTAAGCAGATATGGATATGACATTTTCTTACCCGATAAAAGTTATCCATTGGGTAATGGATATCTATTACTATCTCTATGCCCACTAGTGCCCCCCCGTATTGCTCCAAGCTAGCGCTACCCCTCTGTTGGTTTAAGGTCTAAGCCTTCACCATTGTCACACGCTAGAATGTGAGAAAATCGCCCAAGTACATACATTATAAACAAATAACACTAAAATAATTTTTGGAACAACAACACATTTGAACTCAAATACAAATCAATAAATCCAGCAATTACCAAATTATGGCTTGTGAAGAATCTAAAAATTTAAAGTACACCCAAGAGGAAATTTGGTTGAAATCTAGAACGTAAGGTAGAATTTTAATGATTTTTTGAGATTTTGGGAAACAGTATATTACTTATAAAAATTAAATAGAGATTCAAATTAATATCACTTTTACTGATTTTTATTTGGGAATATGTGAGGAATCTGAAAACGTGCCAATAATGAAAGTTGCTCCAAATGTTGTCCTCTACCTGGCAAATAAATCACGAATTTTGGAGCCCTAGAGTACTTTATTTGGAATATTACAGAGTAGTCGGTATTCGGATAAATAAAAAATCGGAAAAGGGAAGATCATGTGGCCCACATGTCATTGACGTTGTGCAGTCGTCTTCCTCCTCGATTGGTTAGTTTGGGAGGCGCTCGCCGCGTGGAGGGCAGGTCGTCCTCCACTCCCTCTCCATATACGAAGCCGACAACTTTAAATCCCTTCCTACCCTTGTGTGAGCTCCCGATATCATTTCCTGCTCTCCCTGACTCTAGCTCCAGTTCTCCTTCTAAGCCATGACTGCTCCACTCCCTCTCCATATACGAAGCCGACAACTTTAAGATCCCTTCCGACCCTTGTCTGAGCTCCCGAGATCATTTCCTGCTCTTCCTGTTTCTAGTTCCAGTCAGTTCTCCTTCTACGCCATGACTGTTGCCGTCTCAAGATCGAGGTACTGTTGTTGCTCCCTATTTCTGGCTCTTCCCTCTCGTTTTCCATCTCCAGAGTGCAAGCTTTTGATCACCGTGCACCTTCTTTTGAACCCACTCATGCTTTGTTTAGATACAATCTAATACTCTCCATTCGGAGTGGAATGAAGAGGATTGAAGCAAAAATTAGTTTACTTTCCACTCTATTCTACTCCTTTTATTATTATTATTATTATTATTATTATTATTATTATTATTATTATTATTATCCAAACAAGTCCTCAAATAGACGAGCCATGCCACCCCCCACATATTACCCCCCTCCCCTCCTCAAAAAAAATCCCAACCAGAATCCCTCATTCCCGTGAGCTCCCATGGCCAAATGCGCCTGCGGTCGGAGGTTGAAGACGTCCGATCTTCTACAACTACGTGCGGATCAGATTTGTGACAACCAGCCTTATCTCCACTTGTGTGGCTTTATGTTTAGAAAAATATTATGAAAATCCTTAGAAAATGACACTACTAAAACAAGCTTCATCTCAGTCAGCTCTAAATGTATTATTACACGTGATTTTCAAAACCATCTGAAACGAAGCGCTTGTGATAATCAGCAATTTTCACAGGCGGAAACTTAAATCGTCTGTAAAAAAGTTTATCACAGGCGGTTTTATACCTACGACTAGCCGCGCGTGAAGACTCTTTATCAGAGGCGGTTTGTAACGTAAGAGTATCCGCCTGTGATAACTCCATTATCTTAAGAGGTTCAATACCTACTACTAGCCGCCTTTGAAGAATCTTTATCACAGCCGGTTCTGTACCTATGACTAGCCGCCTGTGAAGACACTTTATCACAGGCGGTTTGTAATGTAAGAGTATCCGCTTGTTAGAACTTTATTATCGCAGGCGGTTCAATACCTACTACTAGCCGCCTGCGAAGAATCTTTATCCCAAGCGGTTTGTGACGTAAAGAGTATTCGCCTGTGTAACTCTATTATCGCAGGCGGTTCTTTACCTACGACTAGTCACCTGTGAAGAGTCTTTATCACAGGCGGTTTGTAACGTAAGATTATCCGCCTGTGTAACTCTATTATCGCAGACACTTCTTTACCTACGACTAGCCACATGTGAAATTATATTATCACGGCGGTTTGTTAGGTACTACATGCTGTTATTCCAGGTCAATTTCATATGCACATTCACACACAGTAGAAACAATATATTCTGACAAGCATCATCAACACAATATCACCAAAAAGTCATCTCATATACATATATGTAAGTACAATACATCTCAATTCATATACCAAATTGATGATTAATATACTAGCAAAGTTCTGGCATATCAGCTATTACACCTGCGTCATTGAAGAACTGCCCTTTTCGGTGCAAAATTTTGCGACGCATGAAGGTACACAGTTCATTTCTAATCTTCTCGTCTGTGCCACCAGGCATATCCCTAGAAACCGGTTATTCTCTGTCCACATTCTTCTTGTGCTGCAATGAAACACATAACAAGGTTTAGAATGTGTTGGTGACAATGATAACATAATAGTATTAAAATACGCTAGTTACAATGAAAATAAAAATCAAACCTAAGGAAAATACAATACTGACATTAAGAATAACTTACATCCTCACAGTTCAGTCTATATTCGCAAGCGGTCCAAAGATGCTCACATACATAATACCCGCATAAGACGCCCCCAGAAGACTGCTTGCGACAAGGGTAATATGTTAATATATGCAATGCATCCTTAATAGCAGGTATCTAACCACCAAGTTTTTTCGCGTAAAACCGCCAAGCGCTGTCATACAAGGAATGTCATATAAGAGTTGCCAACCTATATATGTGTGTATATTAAAAGTATCGAATAACCGCACTTTCTCAAAATATCAAGGAAATCTTTATAAGTATCTTGTGAGTAATCGACTGAGTCCAAAACCGTTGCCAAACCCTGCGTTGGCTTGATGGTGATCATTATGTAGTGTTTACTGCACACGTACAAACGCACGTGTTAAGTTAAAAATTAGCAATAATTGTTATTTATATGCCATGTGTCGAACTTACTCGAGGTGGTATGGAGCCTTTATGAGGTCCTTGCCATCTCTGACAAAGTTAAACATGGCATATCCTATGAGGCTGCAACCTTTGTCTTTTTATCCCTCTTTTGGCTTGCGATTGATTTTTTAAATTGTTTTTTTGTCATGCGCTTGTACTGTTTTGAGTCCTTTTGCACCTGAAAGTCAAAATTCGACTTTGCAATCACTGTAGGTCAAGGATACCTGTCTTGGACTTCAGCTTTTCATTATCCATGTATTGCATCCTATTGAATAAGTACGGAATTGTTATAATCTCATGACATGTGTATGCGTGTAGTAAAAAAAGCAAATACGAAATATTAGAGGCACTTACAAGCACCAAACGACTAGCAGGTTGATTTCGAGCATGTCTCGATAGAAAAGGATCCGCAGATCTTCAAAAAGAAGGGCTCGTTTATCTTTTCCAACGCTCTAGAATGTTTTTTTGGCACACGACATGTGACGTAAAAAATGTCATATTTTGTGTTGGCAGTGATGTACCACTCGTGCATTCTTCTGAGTGGGAAATGTTGTTTGCTAAGATATGCCGATGTTATGAACGGCTTCCCATTCTCATATTCAGGAGGAACGTCCTGAGTCTTGTATACCGGAACTCCTGGTTTAACTAAAGCCGTCTCCCGAGTATATTTCACACCGTCTTCTTCCCACTCCTCAACATTTTCTAATGCTGGCTCATTTGAAGCATGATATGCATTAGATATTGAAATATTTTTCTTCATTTTTTTTCCAAATATTCTAACACTTTTTTAGAAGGTTTCTTAGTTTTGTATGAGCTAACTTTCACAGGCACTGACTGAGGTAGTCATCGGAAGTTGGACATTGGCATGTTGTTGAACCTGTTGTTCAACTGATTGCTCTTTACTACTGGCATCTTGCTCTTGGTTGTTATTCAACTGGTTGCTATTGGTTATCTTTACTAGCAAGGTTACTATCATCCTTGATGGGACATAGCAGGAGTGGATCTTCCTAGACTTTCGGCAAAGAAGACGGGGCTGCAGCCTTTTGAGATGCGACGGGGGTAGACCTCGGCTCATCGTCCAACAACACGATATCGCGTCGGTGCCAAAGGATTAACTGGTTGAGGGCCTGCCCCAGAGTCGTGATCCCCTCAGGTGTGATGTGATCTATTTCATAATATTCATAATCATTATCAATGATCTGAAGAACTTGCACAACGGCGCCATACAATGGAAGTGGATTGCCGTTGAAGACAAGGTTCGGCTTGGCCATTGCAGTGGCAACTTGTTTTTTTTGTTCCCATCTCCGTCGATCGGGACAAGAAGACGACAAGATGTGTCCTTAACAATATCATCGACAGGGAACTTATGGGTTGACACTGAGCCTGGCACATAACCTACGCCGCTAGGGTAGGAAGTTGGAGATATCAAATGCTCCATTGCCACGGGAACCATCGCTCTATTCTGTGGCGTTAATTGTCCCGACTTTATAAGTTCATCTATTCTTTCTTTCACAGATGCCTTGACCTTTTAATCAATCGTATTTTCAATTGTCTTCTTGAACTTGTCACGTATTCTATATAACTCTTTATCGTTCGGGAAATCATCTCTCCAGGACATCTTAGAAGAGATTGCTCGAACCCGTCCACCGTGTTCAAGGTTGTCTAGGATAGCGGTAAGTTTGTCATTCTCCCTCTTCGGCTTGAAGAGACCCTTCTGTTGCTTTTTAAATACTTCTTTCATTTTTTGCTCTACTTGGTTCACAGAGTCGGGCTTTTCAAGTTTGCCCTCGCTGGTCAAACCTGACTGAGCTAAGACCCACCACTTAGTTCTCTCATTGCAGCCTTGTAGCGGGTCAAGATTGCCCTTACTGACAGTTTCCTCTAATATTTTATTCCATTTCTCAACTTTGGGGGCATATCAGGCAGACCCCAGGCGATGATGGTATTTGTTCCTTTTGGCAAGCTCTGACCTAGATTCACTTAGGGATTTAGCCTTAGGTGTGGTCTTTTGGCAAATAAGTTCTTGCCACCGAGCTTGTGTGATTTTTCCCATCTTCTTTGGGCTAGGGACCTTATTATCCTTAACATAAGCATTCATTTCACTCTTCCAACCATGAAACTTCTTGCTGCAAGAGACCAATGTTGCTTTCTTTACAGCTTCTTCCGTGCCTTTTGGGAACTTGAATTGTTTCTTTAACTTCTCACACAACTCTTTCTTGTCTGCCTCAGGGAATTTGCTCCAATTCTCGGTTGTGATAGGCACAAGCTCTCTAACAAGACAACTTCATGGCTTTCGGTACTTTGTAACTGAATCCTAGGGTTCTTGGGGAAGCCCATTTGGACCGACACTTGTTATGTATATGATGTGGTTCAATGGACTCTTATTGGGACCTCGTTGCCCTCGCTTTCGCTTGACTAAATTTGAGGATTCAACCATTGGAGATCCTTCTGTGGTTTTAGGAGCCGAAGTCACCTCGTCGTTGTCTTGGCAATTAAGCTAGGTAGAAAAGAATTATAAGACTTCATATACTTGACAACCAACATTAACTTAAACTGCTGGAGTTAAGATTCGTGATCCATACCTTGTCGGCAAGATCATATTCCGGGTCGAGATCCTCTAAAGTATTTTTATTTTTTATATTTGGAAAAGGATCCGATGGAATGTGATACGAGTTTGAACTGCTGGAGTCACTAAACTCAACATCGTTGGCTTCATTGTTACTACCAGCACCAGTCTTCTTAGGGCTTTCCATGTTAGAATTTGAAAACCAACAGAAGTGGTTTCTTGCTATAGTACTCAGTGATTACAAAGACATCCTAATATGTAAAATCACATCCTAAAATATAAAATAGAGTGAACATGGTGGATTTACAAAGACAACATGTATCCCTGTTATAGTACTCGGTGATTACAAAGACAACATGGACTATCTGTTAGCACAACAAGACTATCTCTTTTAACACAACTATTCTAAACAACTAATTGGTGCAGGTATGAACACACATAGAAAATGTAGAAGAAACAATTGACCTAAATTTGCTTTGCTTTATGATATAAATAATTAATTTGCTCTCTAAACAATTTGCTCTCTGGTCCACCTTCAAACACAATCTAAACAATTAAACTAAGCAATTGTCAAGGTCTCTAAACAAGTAATCTAAACAATCTAAAGGGGGGGGGGCTTGGCGCAGTAGGAGAGCACCGACGGTGGGGGACGGTGGGGAGGGGGCAGGGCACGGTGGGGGTAGATGCCGGGAT
Organism: Neostapfia colusana; assembly: GCA_030760725.1. Classification (NCBI taxonomy): domain Eukaryota; kingdom Viridiplantae; phylum Streptophyta; class Magnoliopsida; order Poales; family Poaceae; genus Neostapfia; species Neostapfia colusana. Next base: position 44,254,475 of record JASWHV010000018.1, on the reverse strand, counting down.
GGAGGAGGCAGTGCGGGGAGGATTAAGGCACGGGGGTGCGGCGGCGATGGTGCTAGAGAGGGACAGAAACGGGGAGAGGGAGGCGACGGCGAAGGCGAGGACGACACTCGGCCAGCGGCGAGGGTGAGGAGGGAGGCAACACGGGGAGGGGGATGGAATGAGGCGGCGCGGGGTACAAAGAAGGGACGAGGGAGAGAAGGGAGGAAAGAGGCAGACGTATATAGATGGAAACGGCGATGGTGACAGCAACGAAGCTCGAAGGCGAGGACGAAGCTCGACCCCGAGGATGACGAGGACGAAGCTTGGCAGCGAGGGTTTTGGCGACAAAGGAAAATTTTGGCGGCCTGTCGGCATCTAAGTGAAATCTCTAGGGCCGGGTTTTTTCGAGGAGACCGAGCAGCCTTATATAGGCGCAAATTTTCACAGGCGGCTCTTAGTTAGACACCGTCTATGAAGATGTATTAGTGCAGGCAGTTTGTAAATTGTAATTTAGAACCGCCTGAGCGGCCTAATATAGGCGTGATTTCACAGGCGACTCTTAGTTAAACACCGCCTGTCAAAAATATTTAAATTATGTTATTTGTACGCGGTTTATATAGGCGCATTTTTCACAGGCGGCTCTTAGTTAAACATCGCCACTGAAAAATGTTTAAATTATATTTATTCGTTGCCACTTCACGCGCAGAGATAATAAATATGCATCGTTGCAACAATGAACATATAGAACCATAATCGCTTTTCAATTTAGAGATCAACATTAACATTTCATGGTTTATACACATTGCGTGCCGTCTAAACTATACATTTTAGACTTGTATTCCTATGAAGCTCACATCGATCGATCTAAACTGTATCGTCGAGCTTGCTCCCAAACACGTCTCTTATATTTCTCTGGATCCTAAATATAACATTGAGATTCTTTAAAATTGACAAATGTCGAATGAGGAATGATATATAACCTTGCTCACTAACACAAAGTTACTAACCTTGATAAGTAGATTATAGCAATCATTTTCAACATCGGGCGCATTTGGCTGATGAAGCAAACGCTGAACTTCAAGTAGTAAAATTCTGACATTAATACTAGAACACCACCCCTACGAAATATCAATTTAAGCAACATAAGAAACCACTTCAAATAAGTTCAACAACAATGACTAAACACTTGAGCAAAATAAGTCTATCTTACAATCTCTTGATCAAGAACCCCAAGGCAGAGAAATCCTAAGCGATGGACATTCGGGTGGAAAACAATAGGTGGAAAGGCGCATCTCGGAGGTACCAAGGGATAGTAATCCGAGAAGGAGATTGTCAGTGGGTAGTAACCACCTTCCCAGTCAGTCTATAAATGAAATTCATTAATAAGGGGATGATGGTTATACTGGATTGTGATTATTCTTCATGACTTACCTCTTCTTACCGGGGACGATGCACCACCACTTCATTAAGTCTCCCGACTCAGGCTTCGCAGAGAAATCCTACGCAGACAAATTGGACAACAAGTGACACAAATGGCGAGCCATGAAATTGAAAATACCAAAAACAATGAAGACGGAAAAGCAAAACTACAGAGCGACCGGTGTGCCATATGTACATACATGGGGGTGGTTTTTGCGCCACGCCATACGCTCCTCCTTGAGTCGGCTACGCACCAAGTCGTTAACAAAGTTCCTAGCCATGAACGACGATGATGTAGAATAGGAGGGAGTAGTGATGGCGACGCGGCGAACAGTGGACGGCAGGTGGTGGTCATACTGGAGTTGGTCGATCGCTAAAGGGTTCAAAGAGAGAGCGGATGGAGTTGGACAAAAGGGAAATGCACGGCCCGAGGAGGAGGAGGAGGTGTGGATAACTTAATTGCGGTCGGTGGTGAAGAGACGGGCGAGATAAAAGCGCGTCTTCCATTGTTGACAAAGGGAGACGAGCGGCCCAAGGAGGAAGAGCTGCGGAGAACTTAATTTTGGCCGGTATGATGGTGCAGAGAAGTTCGACCGACGTGCGAGACCCTCCTTCCTCCTCGAAGATGAATTAAGCACCACCTGCGAAGATGTATTATCACAGGCGGTTTTTAATATAGAACCACCTATGAAAAAAGAGAGAGCGGCTCGAGTTAGACGGAAGGGAAACACGAGGCTCGAGTTAGACGGAAGGGAAACACGCGGCCCGAGGAGGAGGAGGTGCGGAGAACTTAGTTGCGGCCGGTGGTGAAGAGACGGGTGAGATAAAAGCGCGTCTTTCCATTGTTGACACAGGGAGACAAGCGGCTCGAGGAGGAAGAGCTGCAGAGAACTTAATTTCCTCCCTCCTCGAAGGTGAATTAAACACCGCCTGTGAAGATGTATTATCGCAGGTGGTTTTTAATAAAGAATCGTCTGTGAAAAAGTTCACTAAGTTTACTAAATTTAGGATTAATGAGGCCTCCTTTGGCAGCGCTCCCATCTCCTGATTCCCGACAAGAATCAGAGGAGTTTTGCCAAACAGGTGAATTGCATTCCTGATTCACGGTGGAATAAGGTGAATGGATTCTTTGCTTTTGTGAATGAACGGTGAATCCAAAAAAACCTGCTTCTCCAATCTCAAAACAGCTTCTCAACCAACAAAATATAAACCTCCCCTTATACTTGTTAGCTATTTACCTGCAAATGTCATCGAACACCAAATCATTTCATTTAATCACGAGTTTAGTTATCTTGCCAAATGACTTTTACAAACAGATTCTGATTCACTAGCAGAATCAGAAGAATCACTCCACCAGAGAATTAGAAGTGAATCTAAAAGAATCAGGATGTGGAGCTTTACCAAAGGGGCCCTGAGAACAGTAACATCTGGTTTGAAGAGTAATAGGGAACAAACATACGGTAACATCGTGACCAGAGTAACACGGGACACATCAAGGATAACACACGTACAAGTGTTTTTACTTTTTCTTTAATCTTGGATAGAGCATACCAATAATTATACCAGAAAAAAAACAACAGGGAAATGTTGCATCAGGATCATAGTTAAGTAAGAGGAAAACAAAGTAGGATTACCATGGGCACATCCATCCGAGAAAGTATTTCCAAAGAGGCTATTAAGGGTACTGCACAAACATCCAGTCCATATACATTGTCCGCATACATTGTTGAATGTGGCCTAGAGGGGGGGTGAATAGGCCTTTAAAGAATTCCTGCACACTTAATAAAGTTATCAGAAACTGACTGACCGGACTAGTCCGGTTGTGTGGGCGGACTAGTCCGGTGTGCTGAATTATTTGAGTTAATTAAGTGTGTCTCACAAATTTAATCTTATAGCAGCGGAATGAGAACAACAGTTTTTATAAATTAAATTTATTGTATGGATGCACGTGCAAACTTGTAAGGAACTCAAAACGATGACTAGAAAACTAGTGATCTAATGTGTCAAGATGTAAAACAAATGAGAGACAAAAGACACGAATTTTTACCGAGGTTCGATCTCACCAAGAGATCTACGTCCTCGTTGAGGAAGCTCACACAGAGCCGGGTTCCCAACCCTTTCCCTCTTCAAGTCACCACAAAGGTCGACTTGACTCCACTATCACGGGTAATCACCGAGTTTGTGGGGCAACCTCACACGTTGAGGGCTCCCACAAGAATTACAGTGAGAAGGTGATCAAATACACTCAAAAAGATTACAATGCAGAGTATGAGTGTAGAGAAATCAAACCCCAAGAGCTCACAACGAAAGAACGACGATCTCTCAATCCCAAATCCAAGTATTTGATTGATCTTGGCCTTTTTGCACCTTAGATGTATGGAGAGATGTGTTTTTGGGCTCTTGGGTCAGGTGGCGGCGCTAGGGTTCAAGCTTTTGACAATATGTGCCGTGTCACCTTTGGGAAAAGGCGAAGGACCTCTTTTTATAGGCTTTCCCAAAGAGTTACTGTTGTTAAACCTACTACCGGACTAGTCCGGTATATGATCGGACTTGTCCGGTCTACTTCCAGTGGGTTAACCGGACTAGTCCGGTCCATAAACCGGACTTGTCCGGTGCTATGTGAGATGGGGTTTCAGAAACTTCAGCGGACTAGTCCTGTTGCTTGGATGGACTTGTCCGCAGTCCTCTAAAGAGGACAACAGAGATATGACCGGACTAGTCCGGTCTAAAACCGGACTTGTCCGGTTGCATTCCAGTGAGCTGACCGGACTAGTCCGGTTCACAAGGCGGACTAGTCCGGTGCACTATATTTGCGTCTTTCAGAAAGTTAAATGGACTAGTCCGGTCCATGAATGGACTAGTCCGGTTTTCAGTGGATTTTAGTTGATTTTTAAACCCCTTACCCTTACGCAAAGTCATGAGCTCTTGGGATGTGTCTCTCTCACACACAACCTATACATTTATATCTACTTTGCTCCCCTAAATTCCACTAACATCTTCCTTTTCGGGCACCACTCTATTTTTCACCTTTTTGTGTGTGCCAAGCCAGTTCAGTTTGTTTATCCTGCAATCATCTTAATAGTTTCATTAGGATCTCATATGTTCGTCATCAATTAGCCAAAACCCACAAGGGATATCCTAGATGCACTTACAATCTCCCCCTTTTTGGTGATTGATGACAACTATTTGAGATATCACAATTGAGAATAAAAAGTTGATTTTCATAAAGTGTGCACATAAGAGAATAATAAAGAATTCAAGAAAAAGCTTCTCACATATGCATACACTTTATGGTGGGGTGCCTCACAGGTGTGTGATAAATAAAATATGATAAATTAAAGACAAACAGTAGTGAACATGTAAGTGGGCATTATAGCATAGTACATCACACATAAGAAATGAAATAATGCATTACAAGATTTTAAAAATAGGTACATGTCCTTGATCACAAAAGATCTTAATAACTAATACTAGATAGAAATAGTCCAAGTCTAATCTCAATCTCTCCCCCTTTGGCATCAAGGCACCAAAAAGGGAAAAATTGAGGGGAATCACTCATCGCTGCCTCCTCCGTCAGTCTCAGTCTGATCTTCATCTTCAGCATCCACGGGAGCAGGATCTTCCTCTAAGTCCTCGGAGGCGGGCGGTGATCCAACGGGCTCAATCTCAAGCTTTGCACAGATAGACTTGATATTGGCATTGACGTACTGTTGATGTTTCTTCCTTGCAAGCTTTTCTTTGCGTTGTCCTTGGAAGTGTAGGGGTTCAACTGTCAGAGACCGGACTTGTCCGGTTTCAGAGTGCGGACTAGTCCGGTGGACCGAACTTGACCGCATCTGAGCGCCGGACTAGTCCGGCCTAGCATAAGAACCCTAAATTGAATGTTTCATTTGAAACAACTCTCCTATCTAAGGACACAAGGGTTGGAAAGTGGTAGGAATACATCTATTTATGCAATGTACATCCTTTTGAAATCAAAGGAAACTAGCTAGAGCTAGAAAAATTGAGATTTTGGTTTTGGGGGGGATTTACCAAGATTTGAAGATTCGCGTTGAAGGAGTGGAAATCAGTCCGGATGAGTCCGGAAAGTAGGATCCCATCGTCGAAAAGAGGCTTTTTCACGGAGAAAATTCCGAGTTTGAGGGCTCAACTCGAAAATCACTTTGGGAGCTAGGGTTTAGGAGAGAGGGTGAGACAAAGTGCTTATGAGTGGAGAGGGAGGCGTTTGGTCCGGCCAACTGCTTCTATATGCGACTGACCGGACTAGTCCGGTCATGGTAGCGGACTAGTCCGGTACCCCTGAGTTAACCTAATTGTTGTCTGTCCGGACTAGTCCGGTTGGAAATCGGACTAGTCCGTTTCCAACAGACTTGATACATATATAGATTACTAATAGTGATCCAAGGACAACAATTTTGCAAGTAGTCTTGGTGATTACGACCAGTAGGCAATCAGCAATCGAACAATGGTCATAATCCACAAGATTTATTCATTAAAAATAGTTTTCTGAGTAGAAAGGAGAGGAGGAGCATTTTTGACAATACGGAGGAACAATTTAAGTTGCAACCAGGTATGCAATGTTTCAAGCCACATTTCGAGAGTCAAGAATGTTTAGCTCATTTCTTAGTTCACAGAACCTTTTCTCATCTAATGGTTTGGTAAAAATATATGCAAGTTGTTTTTCAGTCCTAACATGTGAAATAGCTATGTCACCTTTTAATGAATGATCTCTAAGAAAGTGATGACGGATGTCTATGTGCTTAGTTCTTGAGTGCTCTACAGGGTTGTGTGCAATCTTTATAGCACTTTCATTATCGCATAGAAGCGGGATATGACTTAGATTTTAGCCGTAGTCCCTAATAGTTTGTTGCATCCAAAGCAGTTGCGCACAGCAACTACCGGCTGCAACATACTCTGCTTCCGCTGTGGAAAGAGCAATGGAGTTTTGCTTTTTAGATGACCAAGAAACTAGGGACCTACCAAGAAATTGACAAGTCCCTGACGTGCTCTTTCTATCGACTTTGCATCCTGCATAGTCGGCGTCGGAATACCCTATCAAGTTAAACTTGGATCCTTTGGGATACCAAAGACCCAAGTTGGGTGTGTGCACAAGGTACCTTAGGATTCTTTTTACAGCAATTAAGTGACACTCTTTAGGTGCGGCTTGAAACCTTGCACACATGCAAACACTAAGCATAATATCTGGCCTAGATGCACATAAGTATAGCAAGGAGCCAATCATGGACCGATATACCTTTTGGTCCACATTTGGACCGTCTTCATTGAGGTCGAGATGTCCGTTGATGGCCATGGGTGTCTTGATGGGCTTGGCTTTGTCCATATTGAATTTCTTGAGAATGTCTTGTGTATATTTAGTTTGGCTTATAAATGTACCTTCTCTCAGTTGCTTTACTTGAAATCCCAGGAAGAACTTCAATTCACCCATCATTGACATCTCGAACCTGTCTGTCATTATTTTGCTAAATTCTTCACAGAAGGACTCGTTAGTGGATCCAAAGATAATGTCATCAACATAAATTTGACATACGAATAAATGATCATCAAAATGTTTAGTAAAGAGTGTATAGTCAGCTTTACCAATTTTGAATCCATTTTGAATCAGAAAATCTCTAAGGCACTCATACCAGGCTCGAGGAGCCTGTTTGAGGCCATAGAGAGCCTTACGCAGTTTATAGACATGGTTGGGATACTTCTGATCTTCGAACCCCGGTGGCTGCTCCACATAGACTTCCTCCTTTATCGGACCATTGAGAAAGGCACTCTTGACGTCCATTTGATACAATTTAAAATTATGGTGAGTAGCATATGCCAATAAAATGCGAATGGACTCAAGTCTAGCTACAGGAGAGAAGGTTTCATCGAAATCCAAACCTTCCACTTGAGAATAACCTTTGGCCACCAACCTCGCTTTATTTCTTGTCACTACTCCATGTTCATCTTGCTTGTTCCGAAAGACCCATTTGGTTCCAACGATGTTCGCCCTTGGTCTTTCCACCAGCTCTCACACTTCATTTCTTTTGAAGTTGTTCAGCTCCTCTTGCATCGCAATCACCCAGTCTGGATCCCTTAAGGCTTCTTCTACCATGTATGGCTCCAGGAAAGACACAAAAGAATAGTGTTCACAGCAATTTGCAATTTTAGATCTAGTAGTTACTCCCTTAGCAATATCTCCAATGATATTGTTGACAGCATGGTCCCTTTGCACACACTGATGTACTCTTGGGTGTGGAATTTGTGTAGTTGCTTGTTCTTCATTGTCTTCATGTGTCATGTCTCCCCCTAGATCATTGCTTCCATGATCATCTTGATTTTCTTGATCTTCCTCAACCTGATCTTGTGTAGGAGCTCCCCCTCGATCATTGCTTCCTTGTTGAAATTCATCTTGTGTCTCCTCTCGTGGTAGGATATCACCAAGTGCCATTTTCTTCAGCGCTTCACATGGAGCTTCCTCCTTATCTAGCATAGACTTATCGACTTGCTCCACTTGTGAGCCGTTAGTTTCATCGAACACTACGTCACGCGCTACTTCAACAAGGCCGGACACCTTGTTGAAGACACGATAGGTGTAGGCATTCGATTCATATCCGAGCAAGAATCCTTCATCGGACTTCGAAGCAAACTTCGAGGCCCTTGGTTTCTTGTTCAGAATAAAACATTTGCAACCAAAAACTTTGAAATAGGAAACGTTAGGCTTTTTACCCGTGAGAAGCTCATATGGAGTTTTCTTCAGTAGTCGATGAAGGTACAACCGATTTGTGGCATAACAAGCGGTGTTCACTGCTTCTGCCCAAAATCGGTTTGACGTCTTGTATTCATCCAACATTGTTCTCGCCATTTCGATCAATGTTCTGTTCTTCCTTTCAGCCACCCCGTTTTGTTGAGGAGAGTAGGGTGCCGAGAATTCATGCTTTATACCTTCTTCATTGAGATATTCTTCAACTTGGGTGTTCTTGAATTCTGTCCCATTGTCACTTCTGATATTCTTTACGGTTGATGAGAATTCATTTTGAGCTCTTTTCAAGAACTTCTTGAGGATTCCCTGAGTTTCTGATTTATCATACAAGAAAAATACCCAGGTAAATCTTGAAAAATCATCAACAATTACTAAACCGTATTTGTTACCGCCGATGCTGATGTACGCAATTGGACCAAAGAGATCCATGTGGAGAAGTTCCAGCGGTCTAGCAGTGGTCATCACATTCTTGGCGGGGTGTGGTGCTCCAACTTGTTTTCCTGCTTGACAAGCGCTGCACGGCCTGTCTTTTTCAAAAACCACATCCTTAAGACCACGGATGTGACCACCTTTTAGAAGTTTCTGTAGATTTCTCATTCCAACATGGGCTAGCCGTCTATGCCACAGCCATCCCATGTTGATCTTAGCAACCAAGCAAGTGTTGAGTTCGGCTTTATCTTTGTTAAAGTCAACAAGATAAAGCTTTCCCTTCAACAATCCCTTGAATGCAATCGAGCCATCGCTTCTTCTAAAGACGGTCACACCCTCATTAGTGAATAAACAGTTGTAACCTTTGTCGCATAGTTGAGATATTGATAAAAGATTATAATCTAGAGAGTCTACATGTAAAACATTAGATAAGTTGTGTTGAGAGGATATTTCAATGTTACCACTACCAAGGACCTTTCCTTGGCTGTTGTCTCCAAAGTATATACCTTCACTTGGATCCTTGTTGCACTCGTATTCCACAAACATACCTCTCTCTCCGGTCATATGATTTGTGCATCCGCTATCTAGCACCCACTTAGATCCACCGGAGGAGTAAGCCTGCAAAATAGAATTATTTCTGGGTTTTAGGTACCCAAGCTTGCTTGGGTCCTCTCAGGTTAGTCACAAGAGTCTTCGGTACCCACACACAAGTTTTCAAGTTCTTGTGGCGTGGCCCTGTATATTTAGCAATGACTTTTCCATACTTGTTTTTCATGAGAACATAAGAAGCATCAAATGTATGGAACAGTGTTTGTAGCTCAGATTCATGGGTTTTTTCTTTAACAAAAATGATCCTATTCTTAGCATGATTAGAAGTAGACATGTGTTTATTCCTGTCAAAGCCAAGACCATCTTTGACATTGGGAGGTCTAGTGATCCTATATGCACTTCGTGCATATTTGATCTTCTCCTTATCAAAGATGCCGTTTTGAGAAGAATGCATGTCATGTGGGGTTGAAGCATTAGAAATTACATTCTTCTTACTAGAGCAAGTGCAGGTTCTTACTGTTGTCGAGCTCATGTCTTTGGAGGAAGAGCTCTTGGAGGAAGAGGAGTCACTTTGTTTGAGCGACTCAACTTGCACCTCAAGGATTTTGTTAACTTTTGACAAGTTAGCAAGTTCTTCCTTGATTGCAATGTGTGAGTCCTCTAACTTTGAGTAAGTTTCCTTACTCAAGGCTAGCTCTAACTCAAGTGACTCATTCTTCTCTCTTTCAAGCTCAAGAAGCTTTTCAACTTCTTGATATCTCTTCCTCTCACGGATGAGCATATCTTCTTGTCGGTTGACAAGTTCCTCCTTTTCAAAGATTTTGTTTGATAACATTTCCATTTTATTTAAAGCAATTTTACTTAGCCCTCTAAACAATGCTTCATTATCACTAGAGCTATCAAAGTCATCAATGGAGGAATTTAGCACAGGAGGAGTAAGTCAAACCTTTTTCTTGCCTTCCATAGCCATAAGACAAGTGTGGTTGTTCATGTCCCGTCCTCCCATGTTCAGAAAGAGTGTGGCTCTCATAGTTGGTTTCTTGACTGCGAAAGTGGCCATCTCTTCTTCTTCATCGGAGGAGGACTCGTCGTTTGAGTCCCACTCCTTCCCAATGTGAGCTTGATGGGCTTGTCTTCTTTTTCTGAAATTTTTCTTTTCTTGAGATCTTGTTTCTTTCTTCTTTTTGTTTTCTTCATAAGTACAGTCCACCATGAAGTGACCATACTCTCCGCAGTTGTAGCAAGTGCGTCGAGCCTTGGATTTTCCTTTATCCTTGCTTTTGCCTTCATGTGAATTGTTGTCGTGTCTTCTCTTCATCATGCGTTTGAACTTTTTGATGAAGAGTACCATTTCTTTGTCATCAAGATCGGTGCTTTCGTCGCTTGTATCTCCATCGTCTTGGTCTTCACGAGTTTCTTTGAGTTTGGGTCTGCACGTTGCTTTGAGAGCAACTTCTTTCTTTTTAGAAGAGGTGAGCTCTGCTATGTCTTTGACGTATTGAGCCTCTTTCTCCATCATTTCATGATTTATGATCTTTCCCAATAACTCATCGGGAGTCATTTTGTGAAACCCGGGGCTTTCTCTAATCATTGAGCAAAGTGTGATGTTTCTTGGCATGAAGGCTCTAATCATTCTTTTGACCACTTCGTGATCTGTCCATTTCTTACTTCCATAAGCACAAATTTTATTGATGAGTGCTTTCATCCGGTTGTACATGTCTTGAGGTGATTCGCCTTCTTCAATAGCAAATCTCCCCAACTCTCCTTCAAGCATTTCGATTTTGGCTTCACGAACTGACCTATTTCCTTCGTGAGCTGTCTTGAGGGTGTCCCAGATTTCTTTTGCACTTTCTAACCCATCGATCTTGGTGAATTCCTCTCTGCTTAGTGATGATGTGATCACGGCGACGGCTTGTGCGTTTCCGTGAATCTCTTGTTCTTGTTCTGGGGTGAGTTCATCATCCGTGTCCAGAATATCGATGCCTGTGCAAACAATGTGCCACAGACTAGGGTTCAGGGATATCAGATGCATCTTCATGTTGTACTTCCACATGGTGTAGTCACTTCCGTCAAACTGTGGGGGCCTTCCCATAGGAATAGAGAGATAATGATTATTTGAATTGAGACGGTTGTAGTTGTAAGGATACCGGGAGTAGTCGTGATGACCACTTCCCATCGTCTTTTCTTCCTCTTTTCCCTTTTGTGCCATTAACTTCTTTCTCAGTAATGTCTTTATTTGTCTCACTTCATCATCGTCATGTGGATTTTCTTTCAGCACATCAAAGGCTTTGGCTTCTTGCTCCTCATCGTTGTTGTTTGTCTTCGGGATATCTTTGTTCTTCTCAGAGGCCATTGATCTCTCCGAGATGTGAGTCTCGTTGGTAGAGAACTTGGCTCTGATACCAATTGAATGTGGCCTAGAGGGGGGTGAATAGGCCTTTAAAGAATTCCTGCACACTTAATAAAGTTATCAGAAACTTGACTGACCGGACTAGTCCGGTTGTGTGGGCAGACTAGTCCGGTGTGCTGAATTATTTGAGTTAATTAAGTGTGTCTCACAAATTTAATCTTATAGCAGCGGAATGAGAACAACAGTTTTTATAAATTAAATTTATTGTATGGATGCACGTGCAAACTTATAAAGAACTCAAAACGATGACTAGCAAACTAGTGATCTAATGTGTCAAGATGTAAAACAAATGAGAGACAAAAGACACGAATTTTTACCGAGGTTCGATCTCACCAAGAGATCTACGTCCTCGTTGAGGAAGCTCACACAGAGCCGGGTTCCCAACCCTTTCCCTCTTCAAGTCACCACAAAGGCCGACTTGACTCCACTATCACGGGTAATCACCGAGTTTGTGGGGCAACCTCACACGTTGAGGGCTCCCACAAGAATTACAGTGAGAAGGTGATCAAATACACTCAAAAAGATTACAATGCAGAGTATGAGTGTAGAGAAATCAAACCCCAAGAGCTCACAACGAAAGAACAACGATCTCTCAATCCCAAATCCAAGTATTTGATTGATCTTGGCCTTTTTGCACCTTAGATGTATGGAGAGATGTGTTTTTGGGCTCTTGGGTCAGGTGGCGGCGCTAGGGTTCAAGCTTTTGACAATATGTGTCGTGTCACCTTTGGGAAAAGGCGAAGGACCTCTTTTTATAGGCTTTCCCAAAGAGTTACTGTTGTTAAACCTACTACCGGACTAGTCCGGTATATGATCGGACTTGTCCGGTCTACTTCCAGTGGGTTAACCGGACTAGTCCGGTCCACAAACCGGACTTGTCCGGTGCTATGTGAGATGGGGTTTCAGAAACTTCAGCCGACTAGTCCTGTTGCTTGGATGAACTTGTGCGCAGTCCTCTAAAGAGGACAACAGAGATATGACCGGACTAGTCCGGTCTAAAACCGGACTTGTCCGGTTGCATTCCAGTGAGCTGACCGGACTAGTCCGGTTCACAAGGCGGACTAGTCCGGTGCACTATGTTTGCGTCTTTCAGAAAGTTAAACGGACTAGTCCGGTCCATGAACGGACTAGTCCAGTTTTCAGTGGATTTTAGTTGATTTTTAAACCCCTTACCCTTACGCAAAGTCATGAGCTCTTGGGATGTGTCTCTCTCACACACAACCTATACATTTATATCTACTTTGCTCCCCTAAATTCCACTAACGTCTTCCTTTTCGGGCACCACTCTATTTTTCACCTTTTTGTGTGTGCCGAGCCAGTTCACTTTGTTTATCCTGCAATCATCTTAATAGTTTCATTAGGATCTCATATGTTTGTCATCAATTAGCCAAAACCCACAAGGGATATCCTAGATGCACTTACAATTGTTCAGAACAGAATAGCTAATATGAAATCACGTCGAGGATTTATCACATACAGCCATGGTTCCTCGCCATTCGACGGTGCCGACTCTTTTTCATATCACTATGTCTTTAGGAATTGTAGAGCCCAACTTCCACAACATGACATTGGATGGAGTTGATGTCTTCCCATTTCCATTTGCGCTTCAAGTTGGGACAGACTGGGCATACCAGGTAGCCGTTGAGGTGCTCAATGACGCGCAGATCGTCGCCGTGTGAGACTGGCAATTTGTAGCCATGATACCAGTCATCATCGGAGTCCATGCTGACGTACCCTGGCGAGGGGCACTGCTCCCTGACGGGAGAGCGGCAGCATGCAAATCTTGTAAGAGGTAAACACATCGATGTAGGCATACTCCACCTATTGTGGCGACAAGATTACCTTATCCCACTTATCACACTTGATGTCCTTCGCCTTGTCGACGTGCACCTTCATCACCTCGAGCGCCAGGGTGGTGAGCGACGCCGACATGAGTTCCGACTGGTGCAACACCTTCACGACGAGGTCCCGTAGCTCAACCACATTTGCTACCTTTTTTTCGAAAGGCGGACAAGCCAGGATCATTGCATTAAGGGGATTAGAGTTACATTACAATTTCCGCATCAGTGGTGCAAAAAGGACAAAATGTAGAAAATGAAAAGAAAGAAAGAAAACCACATTTGCTACCTCGAAGCCGTAGTCCTCGCGCAACCGCTTTACGTCACTACTGATATTGACGCCGAAAAGTCTGTTGTGCGGATAGGCGAAGAAGTTTTTCCGGACACTCTCCGGGACATAGTCCGCGTGAATGATCTAGAAGACGAGGCAGTGGCGGCCCACGCAGAGCTGCAGGATGGCCGTCTTGTATGACTTGCGCCCGTTCGGGTTCTTGACGTTGTACCACTCTGTGTTCAGGATGACGATGAGGGGCTCCAGGTTGTTCCCACGAACCTGCAAAAGGAAGCGCTTGACATCGGCCCCGGAGGACGTGACGGTGGTCTTGATCACGGTGCCGTTCAACATGACATTGGTGGTATAGGTCATGTTGCAAACTTTATTGAAGCGTCCAAGAGACGTGCGAAGATGCAAAAGATAGATGACATATTATGTCCATGTATCGACTGTGAAAATAAAATTGCTTGGATAGATACTATAGTAATCCAATCTCATTTGGTGAAAAGGGGTTTCAAAAAAGACTACACAATATGGACAGAGCATGGTTAGATACGAATGAGGTGGATAAAAATGATGAGAGAGGTTCTGATGACGATAATGCTCATATCGATTATGGTAGTGACAATCAGGATGATGATGATGAGTTTGATTGTAAGGAGACGTTGCATCACATCGAACCACATCTATTGTTTTCTATCGGAGGAAGTAAAGGTTTAAGTAAAATGGAGAAATTGCAAAATGCAGCGATGGAGCTCTTATATGATGAATCAAATGGTTGTGGTAAAGGGTAATACTACATTGCAACTTTAGTGTGTGGCTTGCAACTTTAGTAGTTCTAGGACTGCATGCAATGTAGTAAAATTTTGGCAGAAATTATTCCAAATCCCAATAAACTGCCCAGAAGCACTTATAAAGCGAAGAAACTTCTTTGCTCGATGTCACTAGGTGTGACAAAAATATACGCTTGTGTGAATAATTGTATTCTGTATTGCAAAGAGCATGAGCTTGCAACTAGATGCCCCATCTGCGGTGTCACTAGATACAAGAAGGACTACAATCACCAGTATGTTACCAACATGAATAAGACCCTAAAGAATAGGAAGAATATTATTAGCCCTAAAGGTGACGATGATGATACTTCTGACGATGCAGGCGGGAAGAATAAGAGAAAAATTCCTGCCTTGGTGATGTGGTACCTTCCAGTAATTGATCGCTTGAAGCATTTGTTCTCAAACCCTAGGGAGGCTGAACTTATGCGTTGGCATTCCGAGCAGCGCAGGAAGAATGAAAAACATATTCGACACCCTGGTGATGTAACCCAGTGGAATTTTTTTGATATTCAGTAGGGTTTGTCTTGGGTACTGAGGGGGCCCGACCCCGACCACAGGGCCGTGCCACCTTGCCCGAGGAATCGCATTGGTTGGTGCCGTGTTATGCGGCACCCAACAACACACATATAAGGAACACCGTATTACATAAACCAAAGCGGAAGCTTACAACTGTTCTTTGTAAATAATTTACATAAAATAGCTACAGCGGAAGTCTATAAACAGCTCACGTTGAATAACTATGAAGCACCGAGAAGAGGTCCAGCCCGCGGACTCCTCTCGCTAGCAACACGAAGACAAGGCAGCGGCTAGGTCCTCCAAGGGTGACATGACTCGGAAGTTCCCGAGTCTCACCGGACAACCTTCTTTATAGCGTCGATGCTTACCTGCAAAACCACTTATATAGCAAGAGTGAGCACAAAGGCTCAGCAAGACTTAACCGTCTCTCCTAAAGCATGGAACTCTATGTGAAAGTAACCTAAGACCTAAGCCTGTCCTTTGCGAAAAGACTCGCCTACGAGTTCATCCTTAACTTTCAGATTTTAGCCATAATAGTAGTGACCTTGCGCCCAGCAACATTGGAACTCCACAATCAAACAAGAAACGCTTCATTCCAATGTTACTTGTCCCAAGGTGAAAAATAAATTTAGTTTGCTCTATCTCTACTTCAAACATGGTTTTCATGCAACTTAACATAATCACAACAGCAATTAAACTTTTTGCAAACTGTTTCCACACAAGTTGATTAACTACGTCACAACATGGGAGCAAGCGGTACTCAATAACCGCGAGGGACGGTGATTCGAATCAAACACTACCCGGATAACTCGACACATACGCCCGCCTCTGAAGACCCAACTCTGGCGTCCTTCATTACGTCGTATGTGGCAACCTTTCTCAGGGCACTAAACTGTAGAACCGGTCGCGCCGTCTCGGGCTCATAGGTCTAACGAGACGATGTGGTATGCCTCTACAATCCAGTGAACCTGGTACATCGGTTTCCTGGTTCCCATATGTCAGTAAGCATCCGGTACACAACTCAATACTTGCTCCTGGACGCGGCATACGCATCGGTCCTTAACCGACACAGGCAGAGCTACTCGACCAAGACCTCGTCTTGTCGCAGCCTAACCCCTCTGCCCGGTCTCATCTTTAGAAATGTAAACTTTAGTTTGCTTCCTTTCCCAACCACACTTATGATCTTCTGAACTATAGCTCGCGAGTAGATTCCAACTACTCGTCTTCTACCGGATGCCCTAGTCTATTTAGCATTGCCCTATTCTACAGCGATGACACATTTCTACCCTTGACCTCAGGGTTCATGTTTGGTTATGCAAGTGGAGTATCACACATCCTTGACCTAATGCACATACAAACCTTGACCAATAGTAGTGAACAAAGGGAAAACTTTAAAAACAACTTAAGTGCAAACCGGGGCTTGCCTTGGTTTTGCAGGTGACTTAAGTCAGGTAAGATGAAGTTAGTTGCTGATGATGACTTGAGGCTTAATCCCTGCCCTCTTGCTCCTTGATCCAAGTTCAACTTCTCCTTCACTCTTCCCCGTTTAAACACTACACGTTATGAACATGCATCCATGTTTAATTGTAAAACTTTTTGCTAACAAATGCTAAAGCCAAGTTTGAAACTGGAACTTTGTTTAAGAATTTAAAATGAAACTGGTGCTAGTGGGTTGGGTTTGTGTTTAAGCACTATCATCAAGTGATGAGTGGGGTTCCATCACTTGGGTGGGAATCAACTAATAATGCGGTTGAACAGGACATCATGATCCAGGGCTCCAATGGAGCTGGGAATTTTCTTGGGGGTTCCTTGTCACAAGAAAATCCTCTGGACCAAAATTCAGAACATTTCACTAAGTGGATCACCCAGAACAATTCCCTAAGCATTTAAGCATAAAGGAATTAATTCTGGTTAAACTTGCATTTTCATGCAAATCTAAGTGAACCATAATTTCATACATAGCTCAGAGAGTATGTCTGAATTTTCCTAGGATTTTTGGAGTTAAGGAATGCCCAGAACTGAATTTCCAAGTTTTGGAAATTCTCTGAAAATGTTTCTGTACTTATTTGAATACAGAAACTTGGAATTAGAATTACCCTAACTAAATCAACTCCAAATGAGCTGAAACTTTAACAGGAGTCTCCTAATATCCTAAAGAATATTCTGGCAAAATTTGGGAAATTTTGGATGAACCAAACTCCCTCTAAAATTCTTTTGCTGAAAAGCTTTAAAGAATTTTCCAGAATTTTCTATTGGTTTTCATGCAAATGGGGTTGCATACATGGATAGAGTTTTTCATACTGAATCCAACCCAATTTGAATCACTAAATTTGGAGCTCCCTAGCAAAAGTTATGAATTTCTAAACTTTGTTTGAATTCTGGAATTAATTTCTTACAGACAATCTAACTGGACCCACGGTTTAAAAGGGCAGCCAATAGAATTTGAGGACACACGGGTCTACACAGTTATCCGCCCGTAGCCACAAACGATCAGCAGCCACAGGGGATCCTGTTTAAATTCTCGGCGGCTGACAGGTGGGACCACCACCTTTTTCAACCTCCCGCTCCCCCTCTTTCCCGCGCCCGCGCTCCCTCGCCGGCAAGAAATCCCCCTTTCGGTTCCCCCGTTCCCCGGTCGTCTCCCGGCCCGAAGTCCGCCGCCTGGGGGTTTTTGAGGGCGGGAAAGCCATTTTCAGGGTCTGTGCGGGCTGTAGAGGACCGCAAGGGGTCGGGCGACGGGCAGCGGCCTCGGCCCTTGTCCGGCGACGTCGGCCGGCCTCCCTACCGACCCAAATCCGTGGATTTCTTGCTCCAGAGCACCAGTGACTCATGGCCGAGGTCGTCATGCAAGCAACTGAGCTCGGAAACGCCCCCAACTACCAAGTCATCGTGCGCCCTAGTTTAAAAACGGGTGTCCGACGCCAAAACTCGAAGAACACCGTCGAGGATCTACTTTTCTTCCGGATTTTTGATGTCAGCGACGCCCCCAGGATGTCTCTAGCCTATCCCGTGATCAGAATGAGCAAAGAACTGCTGTTGATCACGAATTTTGAGAATTCCCCCCACCACGGCTTATGGACACCTCGTCGGTTTCTCTAGAAATTCCCGGGCTACCGTGGATGAATTGCCTAGGGTCTTTGGCAGTGTGAAGAGGAGGGAATGACGCACCTTTTTGCTGTTCAACTCGGGTTGTGACACGGCCCGTATCGCCGGGGCGTCGAAGAGGTGCGGCGGCGACTCCCAGTGATCTCCGATGAAAATCATTCGGCTGTGCACCGCTCACAGAGGCTGTTGGGTCGGCTGAGTCCGCTCGGGGAGTGCCCGGGGATTCTTGCGCCTGTTCCCACGCTCTCTGATGGTCACGCAAGGGATGAGCGGCACCGGGCGAAGCTCAGTCCGAGGGTCGGTCGAGCGGCAGGAAATTTGGCCGTGTGTACTCCTCTCGGGGAAATAGGGAAGGGACCGAGGTTGAGGCCGAAGTGTATCATTTGCTTTGCTCTGCTGAGGTGTTACACGCGGGATACATCGACCACGGGGGCTGCACGTCGACTCCTCGGTGGCGCCTCGAGCCCGCTCGGCCACTCGGGTGAGAGCCGATACACAGAAACAGACTTAAGCCGTAAGTAATACTCCCCCCCCTCTCAATGACAAGTGGGGCCCATCACTCCCCTCTGCCCCAAAAGATCTTCAATTTCTGACCTAGTGCAAACTCAGCTCTGAGTAACTCAAATCCAAAAGCCATTTTGACATTTGACAATTTGTGACACAGTTTCAAATTTAAATTCAAATTTGGATGGAATTCACAAGTCCCTTTGATATTCATATCAAAGCACCTCCAAATTTGCTCCAAATTTGCCCCCTCTACAATTTGAACCTGGGGAGTTTGAATATGCCCTCTGATCTTTGAGTTGGTCATTGCAAATATAACTTTTTAAACAACAGTTTGAATTTCCTCTTTTGAAACATGCCCTTCTTCTTTTTGGAAGTGGCCCTCTTATTTCAAACTGATTTCAAAGTTTTATTGCTCATGCCAACACTTTCATGAGTACCCAAAAGTTTTTGTAAGTCCCATTTCTTGCATATAAACTCAACTTTATTCATAGCTCAAGTTTTCTATTTACAAGTTTTTTGGGACTTTTACATTCCTCCCCCCTTAAAAAGAATCTCGTCCCGAGATTCATGATTAAGGACAAGGTGGAGAGGACAGTTACTCAACATACGCCTCTAACAACTCTGGATGATTGCATTGCAAATACTCCTCGCTTTCCCATGTAGCTTCGTCGGACGTGTGATTTTCCCATAGCACTTTGAAAAATCGCAGCGTCCGATTTCTGGTTTCGCGAGTCTTTTCATCAATTATCCGGGTTGGTCGCTCAACATAAGTGAGGTCCGGCTTCAAATCTGCTATGTCTCCCTTGAGGATCTCCGTTGGAACTTTTAAACACTTCCGCAACTGAGATATGTGGAAGACATTATGCACTTCGGCTAAGGCTGCCGGTAGCTCCAAACGGTATGCCACGGGTCCACACCTTTCCATGATGGCGAAGGGTCCGATAAAACGCGGAGCTAGTTTCCCTTTCACTCCGAATCGGTGAATGCCCTTCATGGGAGATACGCGGAGGTAGACGTGGTCCCCAACATGAAAGCCTAGAGGACGACGTCTCTTATCCGCATAGCTCTTTTGCCTGGACTGAGCGGCTTTCAGATTTGCTTGAATAAGCCTTACCCGCTCTTCGGCTTCATTTACGAGATCAATCCCGTAAATAACTCTCTCGCCGGATTCACACCAGTTCAAGGGTGTGCGGCATTTCCGGCCGTAGAGAGCTTCATAAGGCGCCATTTTGATACTTGATTGATACCCGTTGTTATAAGAGAACTCCGCCAACGGTAAGTGATCATCCCAGCCCTTACCGTGGTGGATGATACATGCTCTCAGCATATCTTCAAGTATTTGATTCACCCTCTCCGTTTGTCCATCGGTTTGAGGGTGATATGCGGAGCTTCGAATCAATTTAGTTCCCAAGGATGTGTGTAGCTGTTCCCAGAAGCGGGATACGGACAGCGATCCTCTGTCGGAGACAATGGTACGGGGAACTCCGTGCAGGCATAAGATTCGCGCTATGTATAACTCCGCATACTGCTTGGCGCTGTAGTTGGTATGCACCGGAATGAAACGTGCCGATTTGGTTAATCGATCAACGATTACCCAAATCGAGTCATGGTGGCGGGAGGTCATCGGCAACCCAACAATGAAATCCATACTCAAGTCTTCCCACTTCCATGCCGGTATTTGTAGCGGTTGCAGCAGGCCCGACTTCTTCACATGGTCGGCCTTAACTCTTCGACACGTATCACATTCTGAAACGTATTTTGCAACTTCACGTTTCATACGTGTCCACCAAAACTTCTTTCGGAGGTCTTGGTACATTTTATTGCTCCCAGGATGAATAGAAAATTTGGATAAGTGAGCCTCATCCAAGATTTTCTTCCGCAGCCTCATATCACGGGGTACGACTATCCGGTCCTTGAACCACAAGGTATCTCCCTCATCTAACCGGAAACATTTTATCTCCCCGTTCTTTAACCTCCTTTTGATATGAGCCATGCCCTTGTCTTTCTTTTGAGCTGCCATAACCTCCTCTTTTATTGTGGGTATGAGGGCTAGGTTATGCAGAGCTCCAAATGGAACCAAGTAAAGACTTGGTTCTTCCTCTCCTATCGGCGTGATGGTTAGGCTATGAATATGAGACTTCCGGCTGAGTGCGTCGGCAACCACATTTGCCTTGCCCGGATGATAATGAATTTCATTCTCATAGTCCTTGATCAGCTCCAACCATCGCCATTGTCGCATATTCAACTCTTTCCGAGTGAATATGTATTTCAAACTTTTGTGGTCGGTGTAGAGATGAACCAGATTTCCCAATAGGTAATGTCTCCACATCTTCAACGCTAACACCACGGCAGCCAGTTCGAGATCATGAGTTGGATAATGTTGCTCATGATTCCGTAATTGCCGTGATCCATATGCGACCACACGTCCTCCTTGCATGAGTACACAACCAAGCCCGACGCCGGATGCATCACAATACACATCAAAAGGCTTGGTTGTATCCGGTTGAGCTAGAACCGGGGCTGTTGTGAGGTGTTTCACCAACGCTTGAAAAGCTTCCTCACATGGCTTGCTCCAATCATACTTGATGCCTTTCTTCAGTAGCTCCGTCATAGGTTTGGAGATTTTTGAGAAGCTCGGGATGAACCTCCGGTAATATCCAGCCAAACCCAAGAAGCTACGAACTTCATGGACTGATGTTGGAGACTTCCACTTCTGCACTTGTTCAATCTTGCTTGGATCAACAGCAATGCCTTCTGCTGAGATAATGTGTCCAAGAAATGGCACTTGGTTGATCCAGAATTCACATTTACTAAACTTTGCATAGAGCTTGTGATCTCTCAGTCGTTGGAGCACAATATGCAAATGTTTAGCGTGTTCCTCTTCAGATTTGGAGTAGACCAAGATGTCGTCGATGAATACCACGACGAACTGATCCAGCTCCGGCATAAACACCGAGTTCATAAGATACATAAAGTGGGCCGGAGCATTGGTCAACCCAAATGACATGACAAGATATTCATAGAGCCCATATCTTGTCGAGAATGCTGTTTTCGGGACATCTTCCGCGCGAATCTTGATTTGATGATATCCCGACCTTAAGTCCATCTTGGAGAAGACTTTAGCACCCACTAGCTGATCAAAAAGAATATCAATTCTTGGTAGTGGATACTTGTTCTTTATGGTCACAGCATTTAAAGGACGATAATCGACGCATAGCCTCAGCGTCTCATCCTTCTTCTTCACGAACAACGCTGAGCAACCCCATGGTGATGAACTTGGACGAATAAACCCCTTGTCCATCAGATCTTTGAGTTGCTCCTTCAATTCTGCTAATTCATTCGGAGCCATTTTGTATGGTCTCCGAGAGATCGGCGTGGTTCCCGGTATCAACTCTATTTTGAACTCCACCTCGCGCTCAGGTGGTAGTCCTGGAAGATCTTCGGGAAACACGTCCGGATATTCACGGACTACTGGAATGTCTTCTAATTTGCAAGCCTCGGCATTACATACTTCCGGGTCTTTGGAAACCGCTTCGCCGAGATACAATGTTTGACGTCCGTGAAGTGGAGAGTCCAAGTGAACACTCCTGTTCTCGATGTCCAGAACAGCCTTATGGAAGGTCAACCATGATATTCCCAATATGGCATTGATTCCCTGGTCTTCGAGAATGATGAGGGTGGTAGGATAAATTTTTCCACCCAAGCAAAGTGGTGCTCGAGAGACGACTTCATTAGTTGATATGTCTCCACCTGGCGAATGAATAAGGTAGGAACCTTTCGTGATAGTGGTGGAGATCTGATCCCGGATCACCGTTGCCCTGCTAATGAAGTTATGTGTCGCACCCGAGTCGAATAAAATGACAACCGGCTTGTCATTTAAGGTGAACCTGCCGGCAAGAACAGGTCCTCCCTTTGGCAGATCATCGACTGACACATAATTGACTGTCCCCACTTTTGACATAGCTTTTCTGGGCTGCCCAAGATCACTTTTTGGAACTGGACCCGCAGACGCGTTGTTGCTGTTTGGTTCAGTTGCTTCATTGACATTGGGCTCATTGTCAATATGGAGGGGGACAGCACTCGGTTCAACTGAGAAATCACCTTGTTCATCTTCAGCCTCTTGAGGGTAATAATGTTCTAGTGCACCTTGTTGACACTGAGGTGCATAAGAAATAAGTTGCTGCCGCGGTAGAGGTGAATAAGACCTCTGTGGAGTAGAAGAGTCGTCACACTCCCAGAATGATTGCACCTCTTGTGGAATCTCTCGACCGGAAGGTGAACGGATTACCAACCGATACTTCTGAGGTAGACGATTGTCTTCATCTTGTGATGAATCCCTCTCCCTCTTTTCCTTGAGGTAGAGGTTGGAATAATATTCTTGAGCGATAGCACAGCTCACAAACTCATCAAAATTCTCTTGGCTAACTTGAGCCAATTCACATCGCAGCCTAGCAGTCAGCCCTCGATAAAAATGATAACCCCTCATGGATGGTGATTTCACATAGTCAGGGACATATTGAGCTAAGCGATTGAATTCCTTCGCATAGTCAATAACACTCATGTCCCCTTGCTTCAGACTCCAGAACTCATCCAGACTGGTTCGCCTTATGCCCGCAGGGATGAAATGAGCACGAAATGCAGCCTGGAACTCCGCCCATGTGACACGATGCCCTGCTGGTTGGACAGCAAGGTACTCTGCCCACCATGCTCCAGCAAAGCCGTGAAGCTGTTGAGCGGCATATAGAGTCTTCGAGAATTCATCACATCGGATCAATCCAAGCTTGGACTCAATGACACGTAACCAGTGACTTGCTTCACAATGGTCAGCCGCCTCGGAGAATACCGGCGGTTGTGTCACCAGGAAATCCAGATACGTGCTCTGGGTTGGCATGTGATGTTGAGCTTCTTGATCTATGCCTTGCTGAACTAGAGTTTGGAGAGTTTCATTCATTTTGGCCATAATTTCCGCCAATCCGGTTGGCGATGGCTCTTGTGATGAAGTCGAGTCATTCCCACCTCGACTGGAACCTCCAATCTCTATTTGAGAATGTGTACGTACCATACTGCACGAAACAAAATTTTGAGTCCATCAAAATTCTATCTCAGGAGTAAGTAAAGATAAGTAAAACATGAACATGTCATGAACTTTATGAAAGCATAACCACATTCATGTTTAAACAAATCTTATGTACGCTAAGTTAATCAGCGGAACTACCCTGACCAGCTCACAAAAACTCCAAATTTTTACTCAAGTTATCAACAGATTCTAGACTTGAGTTTAATACCAAAGTTTTAGTAAACTTCAGTAGCTTTCCAACAAGTACTTATGTGCTCCTTAAGGATTTTTCTACAGGAAGTTATGGCTTAAAAACAGAAAGGTCCAGAGAGGTTTTTGCTACTGTCCTGGTTTGAACAGTTTGCCTTCAACTGGACTTTTCACCCATGTAACGTGTGATTCTGCTCTGGAGGCCTACAAGGAAATTGTAGAGCACTTGAAAATATTTCCAGAACTGTATCATACACCTTATTTGGGTCAAGCTACTCAGAGTTATGCTCTGTTAAAGTCCAGCAAGAATTCCTGCCCGAAACAGAGCACTCTGTTTTTGAAAACTTTGACACCTAGTTATACTCTCATTCGAATCTTAGCTCAAAATAAGAGTTCAATAACTAATATTTGTTTCAAACTTCCATTTTTAGTTGAAAGTTAGCTCATGAATCATTTCTTCATAGGGAAGAGGTCCTTATGTGTAGTACGGTGTCGATGCACCGTAAGAATCATGTCGGTACTACGTAGCCTCACCAAATAAAAATCCTAACCGGATTACACCGGCATATACGTACTATCAGTGGCACTAAGACGGTCTCTCGCACACGTGTACTACACGGGATACGTACGTGGTTAGTACCTGCAGAAGATCACTCAATAGTGGTGCACTCAAAGGTTGTTTCATTACAGGCAGTTCCATACTTGAAAGTAAATACAAACGCCCGTATCATTGTCATACGGCCGTCCTTGAGTTAAGTCACGTCTCAAGGTACGTGATCGTGTTTCAACACCACACGACGGGGAACCCGAGTATGTTATGAACGGGTCGTCACGGTTGGGAATGTTATCAACCCAACGGATACCACCTACTGCCCTGCAGGGCACGCCGATGGCAAGCGCTGCGTATGTTCTCCTGGGCTACTTCCAGATGAACACACTATCGCGTTACTGACCACACGATGGGGTCTCCACTTACTTGCCTAATGCACGCTAGGGATCAGCGTTTCATATGAACTCAGGAACATGAAGAGTCCAAGAGTTTCATATTAACATCTCACACCAAGCTGTGAGATCTCACCCTGAACCACTTTCCTCGTCAGGGGAGCTAACCGAAATTGAACCGCTTTCGGTGGCGTTCCTTACCATTCTTACCTGAACGTAGGTGCGTCGTTACATAATGAAAATTCAGAATTAAAACACATATGTTAGTCTTGCCACTTTAAGTAACTACACAACTATAGTCCTTATGTGGGCCTAATATCGTTTCCTCACCGTATCCTAAGTTTTTGTCGTAATACGATCCTTACTCCGTGTGCTATTACCAATGCGGCTCTGATACCACGCTGAGGGGGCCCGACCCCGACCACAGGGCCGTGCCGCCTTGCCCGAGGAATCGCATTGGTTGGTGCCGTGTTATGCGGCACCCAACAACACACATATAAGGAACACCGTATTACATAAACCAAAGTGGAAGCTTACAACTGTTCTTTGTAAATAATTTACATAAAATAGCTACAGCGGAAGTCTATAAACAGCTCACGTTGAATAACTATGAAGCACCGAGAAGAGGTCCAGCCCGCGGACTCCTCTCGCTAGCAACACGAAGACAAGGCAGCGGCTAGGTCCTCCAAGGGTGACATGACTCGGAAGTTCCCGAGTCTCACCGGACAACCTTCTTTATAGCGTCGATGCTTACCTGCAAAACCACTTATATAGCAAGAGTGAGCACAAAGGCTCAGCAAGACTTAACCGTCTCTCCTAAAGCATGGAACTCTATGTGAAAGTAACCTAAGACCTAAGCCTGTCCTTTGCGAAAAGACTCGCCTACGAGTTCATCCTTAACTTTCAGATTTTAGCCATAATAGTAGTGACCTTGCGCCCAGCAACATTGGAACTCCACAATCAAACAAGAAACGCTTCATTCCAATGTTACTTGTCCCAAGGTGAAAAATAAATTTAGTTTGCTCTATCTCTACTTCAAACATGGTTTTCATGCAACTTAACATAATCACAACAGCAATTAAACTTTTTGCAAACTGTTTCCACACAAGTTGATTAACTACGTCACAGCATGGGAGCAAGCGGTACTCAATAACCGCGAGGGACGGTGATTCGAATCAAACACTACCCGGATAACTCCACACATACGCCCGCCTCTGAAGACCCAACTCTGGCGTCCTTCATTACGTCGTATGTGGCAACCTTTCTCAGGGCACTAAACTGTAGAACCGGTCGCGCCGTCTCGGGCTCATAGGTCTAACGAGACGATGTGGTATGCCTCTACAATCCAGTGAACCTGGTACATCGGTTTCCTGGTTCCCATATGTCAGTAAGCATCCGGTACACAACTCAATACTTGCTCCTGGACGCGGCATACGCATCGGTCCTTAACCGACACAGGCAGAGCTACTCGACCAAGACCTCGTCTTGTCGCAGCCTAACCCCTCTGCCCGGTCTCATCTTTAGAAATGTAAACTTTAGTTTGCTTCCTTTCCCAACCACACTTATGATCTTCTGAACTATAGCTCGCGAGTAGATTCCAACTACTCGTCTTCTACCGGATGCCCTAGTCTATTTAGCATTGCCCTATTCTACAGCGATGACACATTTCTACCCTTGACCTCAGGGTTCATGTTTGGTTATGCAAGTGGAGTATCACACATCCTTGACCTAATGCACATACAAACCTTGACCAATAGTAGTGAACAAAGGGAAAACTTTAAAAACAACTTAAGTGCAAACCGGGGCTTGCCTTGGTTTTGCAGGTGACTTAAGTCAGGTAAGATGAAGTTAGTTGCTGATGATGACTTGAGGCTTAATCCCTGCCCTCTTGCTCCTTGATCCAAGTTCAACTTCTCCTTCACTCTTCCCCGTTTAAACACTACACGTTATGAACATGCATCCATGTTTAATTGTAAAACTTTTTGCTAACAAATGCTAAAGCCAAGTTTGAAACTGGAAATTTGTTTAAGAATTTAAAATGAAACTGGTGCTAGTGGTTTGGGTTTGTGTTTAAGCACTATCATCAAGTGATGAGTGGGGTTCCATCACTTGGGTGGGAATCAACTAATAATGCGGTTGAACAGGACATCATGATCCAGGGCTCCAATGGAGCTGGGAATTTTCTTGGGGGTTCCTTGTCACAAGAAAATCCTCTGGACCAAAATTCAGAACATTTCACTAAGTGGATCACCCAGAACAATTCCCTAAGCATTTAAGCATAAAGGAATTAATTCTGGTTAAACTTGCATTTTCATGCAAATCTAAGTGAACCATAATTTCATACATAGCTCAGAGAGTATGTCTGAATTTTCCTAGGATTTTTGGAGTTAAGGAATGCCCAGAACTGAATTTCCAAGTTTTGGAAATTCTCTGAAAATGTTTCTGTACTTATTTGAATACAGAAACTTGGAATTAGAATTACCCTAACTAAATCAACTCCAAATGAGCTGAAACTTTAACAGGAGTCTCCTAATATCCTAAAGAATATTCTGGCAAAATTTGGGAAATTTTGGATGAACCAAACTCCCTCTAAAATTCTTTTGCTGAAAAGCTTTAAAGAATTTTCCAGAATTTTCTATTAGTTTTCATGCAAATGGGGTTGCATACATGGATAGAGTTTTTCATACTGAATCCAACCCAATTTGAATCACTAAATTTGGAGCTCCCTAGCAAAAGTTATGAATTTCTAAACTTTGTTTGAATTCTGGAATTAATTTCTTACAGACAATCTAACTGGACCCACGGTTTAAAAGGGCAGCCAATAGAATTTGAGGACACACGGGTCTACACAGTTATCCGCCCGTAGCCACAAACGATCAGCAGCCACAGGGGATCCTGTTTAAATTCTCGGCGGCTGACAGGTGGGACCACCACCTTCTTCAACCTCCCACTCCCCCTCTTTCCCGCGCCCGCGCTCCCTCGCCGGCAAGAAATCCCCCTTTCGGTTCCCCCGTTCCCCGGTCGTCTCCCGGCCCGAAGTCCGCCGCCTGGGGGTTTTTGAGGGCGGGAAAGCCATTTTCAGGGTCTGTGCGGGCTGTAGAGGACCGCAAGGGGTCGCGCGACGGGCAGCGGCCTCGGCCCTTGTCCGGCGACGTCGGCCGGCCTCCCTACCGACCCAAATCCGTGGATTTCTTGCTCCAGAGCACCAGTGACTCATGGCCGAGGTCGTCATGCAAGCAACTGAGCTCGGAAACGCCCCCAACTACCAAGTCATCGTGCGCCCTAGTTTAAAAACGGGTGTCCGACGCTAAAACTCGAAGAACACCGTCGAGGATCTACTTTTCTTCCGGATTTTTGATGTCAGCGACGCCCCAGGATGTCTCTAGCCTATCCCGTGATCAGAATGAGCAAAGAACTGCTGTTGATCACGAATTTTGAGAATTCCCCCCACCACGGCTTATGGACACCTCGTCGGTTTCTCTAGAAATTCCCGGGCTACCGTGGATGAATTGCCTAGGGTCTTTGGCAGTGTGAAGAGGAGGGAATGACGCACCTTTTTGCTGTTCAACTCGGGTTGTGACACGGCCCGTATCGCCGGGGCGTCGAAGAGGTGCGGCGGCGACTCCCAGTGATCTCCGATGAAAATCATTCGGCTGTGCACCGCTCACAGAGGCTGTTGGGTCGGCTGAGTCCGCTCGGGGAGTGCCCGGGGATTCTTGCGCCTGTTCCCACGCTCTCTGATGGTCACGCAAGGGATGAGCGGCACCGGGCGAAGCTCAGTCCGAGGGTCGGTCGAGCGGCAGGAAATTTGGCCGTGTGTACTCCTCTCGGGGAAATAGGGAAGGGACCGAGGTTGAGGCCGAAGTGTATCATTTGCTTTGCTCTGCTGAGGTGTTACACGCGGGAGACATCGACCACGGGGGCTGCACGTCGACTCCTCGGTGGCGCCTCGAGCCCGCTCGGCCACTCGGGTGAGAGCCGATACACAGAAACAGACTTAAGCCGTAAGTAATACTCCCCCCCTCTCAATGACAAGTGGGGCCCATCACTCCCCTCTGCCCCAAAAGATCTTCAATTTCTGACCTAGTGCAAACTCAGCTCTGAGGAACTCAAATCCAAAAGCCATTTTGACATTTGACAATTTGTGACACAGTTTCAAATTTAAATTCAAATTTGGATGGAATTCACAAGTCCCTTTGATATTCATATCAAAGCACCTCCAAATTTGCTCCAAATTTGCCCCCTCTACAATTTGAACCTGGGGAGTTTGAATATGCCCTCTGATCTTTGAGTTGGTCATTGCAAATATAACTTTTTAAACAACAGTTTGAATTTCCTCTTTTGAAACATGCCCTTCTTCTTTTTGGAAGTGGCCCTCTTATTTCAAACTGATTTCAAAGTTTTATTGCTCATGCCAACACTTTCATGAGTACCCAAAAGTTTTTGTAAGTCCCATTTCTTGCATATAAACTCAACTTTATTCATAGCTCAAGTTTTCTATTTACAAGTTTTTTTGGACTTTTACAGGTACAGACGGAATGAATCCGTTTGGTGAAAAAAGGAGCATACACAACACATGGCCCATGGTATTAACGATGTACAACCTACCGACGCGGTTGTGTCACAAAAGGAAATATATTTTGTTATCTATTCTTATACAAGGTCCGAAACAAGCCGACATCAAAATTGATGTGTTCTTGAAACCTTTAATAGAAGATGTGGCAAAACTGTGGAATGAAGGGGTACGTACATGGGATGAGTACAAGCTGGAGTATTTCACGCTAAGAGCAACTATATTCGTTACCGTGCATGATTATCCCGTACTGCTTACATTATCGGGACAAATGGAAGAGAAGAAAAGGTTGTGTAAGGTGCGTGGATGGAACTAGATTTTCGTACCCGCACTACATCCAGAAAGACGGTGTACATGAGACACCGGCGGTTCTTGATAGATACAAACAAGTACAGGGAGATGAAACAACAATTTGATAATACAATCGAAAAAGATACTGCACCAAAACCTTACAGTGGAAAATTCATGTTTGAAATGGTCAAGAACATTCAGGTTGCTTTTCGTAAGGGCAAAAAATGTAAAGGAAAAAAGAGAGAGAAAACTACATCTTCGGGTGATACAACTAACATGGCTTTCAAGAAAAAATCAATTTTTTTCAAGTATCTTTCATATTGGAAAAACTTGGAAAACTTGCCATAGTATTGATTTGATGCACGTTACAAAGAATATATTTGATAGTATCATTAAAACTTTGCTAGACATGTCGAGGAAAACAAAGGACGGATTAAAATCACGTATGGGCCTAGTAAATCTTGATATGAGACCAGAGCTTCACCCGGTAGAAAAGGCCAACGGCAAGCATTACCTTCCTGCGAGGGCCTCACGGCCTCGACGAGTCAGGATCACGCTGAGGGGTGCTGCGTTGCACAACACCGAATAACGCACATAAAAGATACAAAGCGAAAGCAAAGTTTTATTACATAAAAGAGTTTAGAGACATGTTTACAACAAAATATGTTCAATCCACACTCACGGGCGTAGACTAAGCACAGAGTTCACGTTCAGCCCATGAACGTGTTCCCTCTAGCACACACATAAGAGAGCCGCAATCAAACAAGAAACACATGTCTCTCATGTGCTTTGCCCAAGGTAGAAAAGAACTTTAATTAGCTCTAAACTATAGCACTTCATTAGCAATCAAGGTCTATCCTTCAACTCAGCGAACTTCTAGCATGAATCTAGCCTGTTCTTTCTACGTCACGGTACAGTGAACAAGTGGTACTCATTGACCGTGAGGGACGGCGATTATAATCGATTTACACCTGCAGGGTTACCCGAATAACCCGTCACGTACGCTCGTACTCGATGTTGCCTACAGAAACCATCCCTGACGTTGTACGCAACCACCTTTCACCCGTCAGCCAAATGTTGAACCGGTCCTATCGTCCCGAGCAAGAGGTCTCTGCGCGCGCATCTGTAGTGCCGCCAGCCGATTTACACCTCAAGCTCTCAACCTACCCTCTGGACGACAAGCAATGCCTCAACTTCCAGCTACCCGAATTATATCGGTTTCCCGGTTCCCAAATATCTGGTAGGTCTTCGGTACTATTCTAGCTTGTTCAACAGGACCGCACACGGCTTGGTCCTCAATCAACACAAGCGGAGCTATGGCACCTAGGCCCAAACATCCTGCTGCCCTTACTCTCCGCTCGGTCTCATTTTTCTGCCATGTGAATCATCTGCTATCTTTCTAACCAAGCGGTGTGCCTCTAGCCTATTCTCGCAAGTAGTTCCAACTACTCGACTTGTACCGAATCCTACACTATCTTAGCATTGCAGTGGCTACTCGAAGTTTAAAAACCTAAGCCCAAACTAGGGTTTTCTTGGCTATGCATTTGGGTTTTCAAACAAGACTCTAATGCATAAGTAAGGTGGATACACAATATAAGTTCTCAAAATAATAAAGTTTATAAAAGGGCTAATGCAAAACAGAGCTTGCCTTGCTGCTGTTGGTCATAGGCTAGCTGTTCCTCCTGAGTGATGAAGTCTAAGACTTTGGGCTCCTCCTCAACCTTAGCGACTACATGAAACAAATACATGTGTGTATCAATTTAAATGCTTGTGTGTATGGAGTTAATCTTATTAAAACCATAGGTGCTGCTAGACAGGCCCAATGACTCTGAAATTTTTACTGTGGTTAGTATACAACCTAAACAGAGACTTGGCCAAGTTTCATCTGCAGAAAAGCTTAGTTGAGCTCTCCACAAATAATTGTGTATTCGGCCTTGATTGGAGCTCTTAGGGTGTTCTAAGGATTTTCATGGAGAAAGCCATAACTTTCTGAAAACTAGATTTTCATAAGGTTCTAATGGAGTTGATTTCACTTAATTCGAAGACTCCTAGCAAAAGATATGAGCTAAACAACTTCAGAGAAAATCTGGAAAATGTTTCTGGACATTTTCCATTTTCTCTGGAACAGTTTCATTAATCACACCATTAGGTGGATCAAATGAGATCAAATTGATCTGAAAATTTTATGGTAACTCAGGGATATTATGGTGAACATCCTGGCCAAATTTTAGAATTTTTCACCAAGGGGTTCTCCAGTTAAAATTCTAAACATTTTTAACTTTGAAGAATTATTTCTGGAGAGTTAAGGATTTTCATAAAGTGAAACTTGATTTGTCGGAGTACTCAGAGAGCTGAATCCGACAAAATTTGTTTCACTCTATTTGGAGTTTTCCTACCCAAAGTTATGTGGGTTTGAAGTTTGAACTAGAAACTGAATTTTAGGAAATGTTTAAATCCCTGCTGGTGGGTCCCACATGCTCGGCTTCTTCTTCTTCCTCGCGCCAAACACCCGACGGCAGCGGTCTCCGGCGAGACTCGCAGGAACCGAGTTCCCGGCTACCTCTCGGACCGAAACTTGCCGCCAACCCCGTTTTCCGACCTCCTGAACTCATCTGCGGTCTCGCCGGCCGCCGGCGATCACTGGAAACATGTGTGCACCAGTGACAGCGGAACCTTGGGTTCCGGCGAGGTCGGTCTTGTGCTACACCGCACCAAATCGGTCGGAAATTGCTCAGAGAGCATCAATGGAGCATGAGGAACATGAAACGAGACCTTTTGGAAGCTAGAATTTCCAGCAAACATACTCTCGACGGTGAGCCGAGGTGTTTTGCATCGGCGGCGAGGAAAACGGCCATGTCACGGCCGATACTCAACGGTTCCCCTTGCTTCTTCCTCAAGTGTGTGCTCTAGCATGTGTAGAACCTACTGGCCAATGAGCTCGACTAACAAGAGTGCGTGGAATCCGAATTTCAGTGTAAGGTGAGCTCGGGCCACATGAACTAGCTTTTAGTAAATTTGGAAATTCCCGTTCTATGATTGATCATTTGCCAAACGGCTTTTGGCTACACCTTCTACACACTGTGACACACCTTTCTTGTGTAGGGAAGTAGATGTGCGGTTGGCCGTAGCGTGCTGTCCATGGCGAGCCACCTTCGGTTCCGCCGGTTTGCTTTGGACGTGCGGTATTGTTCCTTAATTGGTGGCCAACAGCAAGTCACCATGCCGGAGTGGACTAGGTGGCGTGCAAGAGCATGCGGTGGCGACTGTTTTTGCTGTGGAGGGCTCCCTCAACCAAGGTGTGGTTGCGGTGTGCGATCGGAAACACCAAGAGCGAGGTGGTGGTGATGTCTTTCGCGGGAACAGCACCGAGAGCAAGCGAGCGCGTGAGAACAGAGAAGAATTCGGTTTTGAGCTGCTCGGGGAAGGTTATCAACGCTGAACGGCGGCTCCAGCGGGGCGTGGGCGAAGCATCTGCTGGTGCCGAGGCTTCAGCGCGGTGGCGTCAGCTGCTGCAGCCCGAGAACCCGAGTGGCTCTGTTCTTCAGTCGGTTTGCTCAATGAGGGACTGACAAGGGGGCCCCACCCACTAGTTTAACCTCTAAAATTTAATTTCTCCCACTGCTCTAAACAGTAGTGCCCCTAATACCCTTTGCAATTTGAATTATCCACCAAATGCCCATTTGAAATTGGTAGAATTCAAATTGTGAAGTGTTTGACTATATTCGTAGCACATATGCAGTTTGAAATTCAAATTGGATTTGAATTTGCTTAAATTGGCTCATGTCAAGATCAACTCCAAATGGAGTGAAAATTGGTGTGTAATATCAAAACAAATGTGCTGAGTGTGAATATGAATCCCACTTTTGAATTCATGGGATGAAAGGATTTTGAATTTGAATTTAAGTTCAAACTAGCCTCTTTCTAATTATACCCAAAAATACCTCAAAAGGTTTTGGATTTGGGTTAAACTTGACATGAGCATTCCTAGCAAGGTGTAGGAGTTTTTCATATGCTCAGCCCCTATAAGATGCATGTGGGAAATACCACTTTTGCATTTTGTGAGTTTATGGTGTTTACTTGCTCTTCAAATGTGTTCATAAGTTTTCCCTCAAATGAGGTGTGTGTGGTGTGATGAACACTTTTAATGTGTGCAAAAACTTAGGCCCTTACATTCCTCCCCCTAAAATAATCTCGTCCCGAGATTATAAGGTGGAAAATGAGAGAGAGGGCGGTGGAAAATTACCGTATGTGCGACGTGATAAAGTCGGGGTAGTTGGCGCAAAGAAAATCGTCGCTCTCCCATGTCACTTCATCTACGGAGTGATCACTCCATAGAACTTTGTAGAACCACAACGTATGGTTACGTGTGGTTCAGGCCTTTTCATGAATTATCTGAACCGGTTCCTCCCGATAAGTGAGATCCGGTTTCAGTTCTTCAATATCCCCCAGCTGAACGGTAGTTGATGGCTTAAGACACTTCCTCAGCTGAGATATGTGAAAGACGTCGTGCACACCGGAAAGTGTTTCTGGTAATTCCAGCCGGTACGCAACTGATCCAAATCTTTCTGTAATCTGGAATGGACTGATGAATCAGGGTGCCAACTTTCCTCTCACCCCGAATCTGTTCAAGCCCTTCATTGGAGACACGCGTAGATACACGTGATCCCCGACTTCGAATTGTAAAGGACGTTTTCTCCGGTCCGCATACTTCTTTTTTCGGGATTGGGCGGTGTCGGTACCTGAGATATGGGGTACCCCCGCGCACAGGGTAAAATGTCTAAGGAACTCGCCCTTCTCCGCAGGGAGAGCTCCGAAGGCGCCACGCGTCCGGCGGGGCCGGACCTCCCTCTCCTCAGAGGAGAGCTCCGGGCCTGCCACATGGCATACAGAAGCCGGACCTCCCCCTCCGCGGGAGAGAGGTCCGAAGGCGCCGCGTGTCCAGCGGGGCCGGACCTCCCTCTCCTTAGAGGAGAGCTCCAGGCCCGCCACGTGCCCAGCAGAAGCCGAGCCTCTCCCTCCGCGGAGAGAGGTCTGGA
This sequence comes from Neostapfia colusana, assembly GCA_030760725.1. Lineage (NCBI taxonomy): Eukaryota > Viridiplantae > Streptophyta > Magnoliopsida > Poales > Poaceae > Neostapfia > Neostapfia colusana. Next base: position 44,219,754 of record JASWHV010000018.1, on the reverse strand, counting down.
GGCTCCACGTGCCCCGCGGGACTGACCCTTCTCTTCTCTGAGAAGGGCTCCGGGCCCGCCACGTGGCAGCAGAGCGACGCTGCCTGCCCCGAGCGATAGGCAGCGGGCGTAAATACGCCCCATACCTTGCCCGTACAAGGTATTCAAGGCCCGCGTCTTCCCAAGACGCGGAGACGCGGAGCACGCTTCTGTCAGGTGCCGTTGCGCCCAGTCGCATCACAGACTGGCGCGCGGTGTCAGAACCTGTCAGCCAATAAGCACCACGACAAGACAACCCATGCCGCCTGCGCCGTCATCAACCGCTACGACTGGCATGCGGCATGGGCAGGGCGGCAAGATGAAGACTCAGAAGCCTTCGACCAGAGGCAACTACCGGCATAACTGCAGATACGGTAGATAATAGACAATCTTCCCGGGACCACCTGTCGGGTCCCGGCTCCCCTTGTAAGCCGCCCGAGTCTTGGACTATAAAAGGCTCGGGTGGGCGTCGATAGCAAGGGTTCGCATTTTGCAACTCATACGCTAGCCATACACTCTCAAGCTGTAACTCACCCCTAAGCTCAGGCCTCCGGCCCTGAGCAGCAAGCAATACAGCGAGCTCCATAGCTCGCCGTGGACGTAGGGTTTTACGCTCCGGCGGCCTGAACCACGTAAAACTCGCCGTGTCAAGCTCTTACTAACTCGTTCCATCTGCGCAAGCTCTCCGCTAGAGACTAGCCCCTCCGAAAAAAGAACCTCCGCGGGCTGCCCAGTGCAGGCCCGGGGGAAGTGTCGACCGAACACTTCGACATTTGGCGCGCCAGGTAGGGGGTTTTTCCCCTAGCGCGACGAGTTTCCGCCGACGAAGATGACCAAGCTTCCTTCAGCGGCAAACTCTCCCCCTCCGCGTTCACGGCGAACCGTGACCACTGGGGAGTACATGTCGACACACTCAGGACGGAGTGTGTCGGCACAAGCTGGTAGCCAGCAGCCGACTCCGGCAACGCCGACTCCGGCTATGCAGGCCCAGACCAGTGTGAGATCTTCTGCAGCGCTGAGCGTACACCATGGAGGTGCGCTAGCTGCAGCAAGAGCGCTGCTGCGCAACCCACCTGCGGGGGATGCGCCCCATTCAGCGACCCAGCAATGGGTCCGTGAGGTGGACCGCCTCGTCGTCGCCGCCGCGAACCCTCGGTTTCGGCGAGGACGACACCCAGGACAACCGGCTGTGTCGCTGACGCGCACACCCACGGTTGACGGGCTAACGGCGGATTCCAGCTCCTCCAGGCTCCTGTCGACCGACCTGCGAAGGAAACTGGAACGGTGCCACTTGGGCCAGGACGCCTGGGTGTACCTCGAGCGACGCCGAGAGAGGCGTCGCAGCCATGAGGCAGGCGACAGCATGTCGTCGGCCTCGACACAACCAGAGGGGCAGGCCTTCGCCACGCGAGGCCTGCCTCAGGCATATGCTGCGCAGCATATGCCACAGCTATATGCGCCGCAAGTAGCGGCCCCGGTCTATGGTGCAGCCTTGCCCATGCCGGGATACGCGGTACCAAGTGCGAACCAAGCGTTCGCAGCGCCAGTACCTGCAGCAGCAGGTGCAGGATGTGCGGCCCTTGCGCCCCACCTTCGCTTCGCAAGGTGGCCACACAAGTTTCGCCCGCACCTGCACGAGAAGTACGACGGCAGCGTCAACCCAGCGGAGTTCCTCCAGATCTACTCCACCGCCGTACTTGCTGCAGGAGGGGACGAGGCTGTCATGGCCAACTACTTCCCCGTCGCCTTGACCGGCCTAGCTCGGTCTTGGCTCATGAATCTACCTCAGGGGTCCATAACCTCCTGGGGTGAGCTCTGCCGGCAGTTCGTTGCCAACTTCGGCAGCTCCTACACCTGCCCCGGCACGGAGCTTGACCTCCACGCCGTCAAGCAACAACCTGGGGAGTCGCTGCGTTCATTCATCCAGCGGTTCTCTCAGGTACGCAACACCATCCCGCATATCCAAAGTGCCTCTGTGGTGGTGGCGTTCCGACATGGTGTCCGGGACGAGAAAATGCTTGAGAAGCTCGCGACCAGAGAGGTCCGCGACGTCTCGGAGCTCTTCAGCCTGGCGGATAAGTGCGCCAGGGCAGCTGAAGGGCGGAACTGGCACGCTCTGCCGACCTCCGAGTCATGAGGGCAGCCCGGGTCCGGTGCTGCTGCCTATGGGGGTGGCAAGAAGACCAAGAACCGGGGGAGTGGAAAGATGAAGTCACCATTCACGGCCCCCGTCGCCGCAGCTGCGATGACCAGTGGAGCTCGGGGGCCACGCCCCGACAAAAGGCAGCGGCAATCACCGGCCCCAGACAGTGACCAAGGCGGGCTATGCCCCGTGCATGGCACCTGCAACCATACTGCTGCCGAGTGCTGGGAGATCCAGAGGCTCGCAGAGCGCTTCCGCAAAGGAAGACAGCAGAGGGCTGAAGCGCCGCCCTACCCTCAGAGGGATGGCAAACAGAAGGTCGATGCCCCAGTCACTGCTGCCCACCAGGTGGGGTACCAGGAGCCTCAGCGTGTCATAAAGACATGCATGATGGTGAGGACTCCAGTTCCGACGGTGACAGGCCAGGGCGTTAGCCAACTGCGGCGCGCCTCCGTGCCTCGAACATACCTCTCGGGTGCCGCCTAAGGTCTGTCAACCCCTTGAAGGCCTTGCCAGAAGGGGAAGACGCCTTAGGTCATCCAAGACGAGCCCGGGCCTACCTACCCCTTGAAGGCCTTAGCCAGAAGGGGAGAACTCCCCGGGGGCCCCCAGGAGAAGCCGCGCAGGACCTGATCCAGCGCAAATATAACAACCTCATCGACAAGACTCGGCTGCAGGGAACACCCCGCAACGCACGGTCTCGGCTAATGCTCTAAGCACTACCGCCAAAGAACCAAACGCGTCGGGGGCCTGCAGGAGGGCAACCTGGTGAAGAGGCACGCTCTATTCCAAGAAGGACCCATAAGCTCTCCCCCAGCAGGGAAGGTCCCTTCCGAATCATGAAAGCTGCCGCCCCAGGTACACATGCCTTTCAACCGAGAATGGGATCCGTTCCCAAAAATCCTTGCCATGGAGCAACACTGTAAGTCCTACTTCCTGAGCATCAGTAGAACAGGGTTATTCCCTTCTGTAATAGATCCCATAGAATTTAGGAACAGCGCTTGGGGCAGCTAAGTCTCAAGGGACGGTACAGTACTATGTCCAGTTTAGCCTGGTTCCGACCCTAAGCGCGTAGAGTCTTGCTTCCCTTGGAGACGAGGCAGAACATTGTCTCCCTGTACAGCCAGAATTCCACCTATGGGTACGAATACAGAGCCCCGTTCTACTTAGCTCTCTCTCATGCGCTCATTTAAATTATGCATTAATTTTTATGATCGCACTATCTCTGTATGTTCATCGTACATCTAGCTCCCCCTCTCCTGCGCTCATCCATAGTCGGCATTTGCTATCCTACCGAAGGCGGCTGCGCTTGAGGCACCTGCCGATGGCCGAGTGAGTCTCTCGGGCCTCCCCCAGTCAGGTGTTGCGGTGCCACTTGGTTACCTCCAGGAAAGGCCAGCGTTGTGCATGGGGGGTCCAGGGTGCGTATCCAGCTTAGCCGGCCCAGAGCCCAAAGCATGCGCATCCTGCCCTCCGGAGGTCCAGGGGAGTACGTCCGCTTTGCCTGGTCATGAACCCAAAGCGCGTGCACTCTGCTTCCCCAGCGCATGGCCCGGTACTAGGGATCGGATGGCCGTACCCGGACCTCAGAGGGAGCCGGAGCTCCGGCGCCTCGTGCACAGAATTGCCCAAGCCCCGTATAGCGGATCAGGGTCGTAAGACGGATAAGACTAGGAGACGGGAGGGGAGGACCCCCCGAGGAGAATTACGTTTCCTCTGCCTGTGTGCAGGACCTCCAGGTTACGGCAACAGGGACTGCATGAAGCGGGGGGAAAGGAGCTACCAGCTACTCCGTCCTGGGACTGGAAGGACCGGGACCTGCCCCTCCAGCAGGGGCGGGACCCGGGGGCCCCACGTGTCCAGCGGGCCCGGAACTCCCTCCTCCCTTGAGGAGGGCTCCGGGCTCGCCATGTGGTGGGCAGAAGCCGGACCTCCCCCTCGGTGGGAGGGCTCCGAAAGCCCTACTTGTCCAACATGGCCGGAGCTCCCACCTCTTAGGAAGGAACTCCGGACCCGCCACATGGCAGGCAGATCTGGAGCTCCCCATAGGGCGAGATCCGGAGACCTCCGGGGGCCCCTAACACGGTTAGGACCCGGGGAGGGTGTCTGTGCAAAGCTTCGAGATTGGAAATGGCCTCTGAGAACCTTGCGGAGCTAAGGACTCAGCCATGCAAAGCCAAGAAGAAGAGAAAAAGCACCACAGACACAAGTATCCAAGAGAGTCAAATTAAGTAAGGCTCCATGAGCTGGACTACAAACTCGATAAAAAGGGAGAAACAAGCCCTAAGGACCTCCCGGCTCTCGCCAGAACCTTGCGGCTACAAGGGCGGCCACATCCTCGACTTCAGCCCTGGCAGCTTCCTCCCACTCCGCGGTTGGGCCCTCTCTCGCTGGCTCTAGCGAAAAAGAGGGATCGCGGCTCTTGAAGCATGCCAGCACATGCGAGGCGACCTCTAAAGCTAAGCCGCGGCCCTCGGCCTCAAGCTCGCTGGCGACCACCGAGTCGAGTCTGTCCAGCTTGGCGCCGATCGACTCCAACGCAGGGATCACCTCCGCCACCTTCAATGCAGGAGTCGCGGCCCTCACCGGACTGAAGCCAAGAGGGATCAGGGCGGACCCCGCTCAATCCACGAAGCTTGAGACCGCAAGAGCCTTAGAGGACCGCAAGGCTGAGAGCTCCTCCACCTCACGGCGGGCCGCCTGCAGATCCTCCAGGTTCCTCTCGGAGAATTCCTTCTCCTTGGCCGCCAGGGAGCTCTCTGGAAGGTGGAGAGTCTTGGCAAGCCGCTCCAACTCAGCGGCCTTGAAGTCGGCGGTCAGCTCCCGGTCCAAGACCGCCCGGCGATCACGGGAGACCTGTTCCTCCCTCAAGTCGAGGTCTGCCTTCAGGATCTCCAGCTCCTCCATCCGAGCTCGAAGGTCATCCTCGCCCGCAGCCAGCTGCGCGGCGACCCTCTCCGCCTCAGCTGCCATGGAACGCTCCCGTTCCTCAACGGCGAGTTCATGGCGCTCCAACCGCTGCCGTATCTCCACAGCAGCAGAGAGGCTCTCTTCGGCCCCGGCGTGTGCCTCCAGGGCCTCCGTGTTGATCCACCGCGATTGGGTGTCCATGCGGTCGACAGCCCGCTTCATCCGGTCGACGAGCGCTTCCCTGAAGTCGAGCAACTCCCGCCTGGAGTCGAGCTCACTCTTAACCTTCGCGGTCCTCTCCCGCAAAAGGTTCCCCCAGATGAGGAGGCGGTCCCGTTCAACCGTATACTCCTCCCGCTCGCGCCCTAGTGCAGCCAAGACCTGCCGGACGCTCGACTCGGCAAGCGCGAAGGCGTCCGCCAGAGGCAATGGAGCAACAGAGGCTGGGGCAGTCCCCCCGACCTCCTCCATTACCTCGTCCTCAGGAAGAGCCGACGCACCAGCAACCGAGACGAGATGCCGATCAGGAGAAGCTGGCTCTGAGGCTCTGGCAGCCAGGCCAGCCGGGCTCTCTTCAGCTTCTGGCTCCTTGACCTGAGGAGAGGGGCGAGCCGGGGAAGGCGGTGCTGGAGAAGAGGCCAGGCCGCCTAGTGCGGGTCAACCTGCGCCGGCTCGGGGGCCGCGGTGGCCGTCTCGGCAGGAAGAGACGACGCCGCCGCGGAGTCCGGGCACACCGGAACAGGAGAAGTTCGCGCTGGCCTGGGGGCCGCGGCAGTTACCCCTGGCTCCGAGCGCAGCGGCACAGATTCCCCGCAAGACGGGGAAGGCCGGGAAGCGCGGACACTCCAGCGGGCTCTGAACCCCGACTTCCGAGCCGGGGTAGGACTTCCAGAGCCCGCTACCGTCACTGACGGCCGCTCCGCAGTCGCTTGGACTGGCGGAACAGGGGACGCCCCAGCAGCTTCCCCCAGCGCATCAACCCGGGGCCTCTTCGAATCGCCACCGGAGGGAGTGTCAGGCACCCCAGAATCCTGACTTGGCACCGACGCCGTTGCTGGAGGAGATCGAGCGCGTTTCTTCTCTGGCGGCGGGTTGGAAGCCATGGCAAGGGAGAACTCAAAGGCAAGAGAGCAAAAGCACAAGAGTCCGAGAAGAAACGCTGAGAAGTGCGAAGGGAAGCTGCAATGTGGGTAAGACCTCCTCTAAAAAGCTTCCCGGTGCAATTCCAAGCGATTCTGAACTCTTTGAATATCCCGCACCGGCAACCGCTTCGGTTCCTAGACCGAATGCCGATGACGGGTGGGCCCAAGCCGCCTAACTGAAGCGGTGGGGTCAAGGAGTCAGTCTCCTGAGAAGATGAGCCGGCAAGGCACTTCAACGGTTCCCGAAGAAAGCGCCGCAAAGGTGGCAGTCTTGGGAACCGCCGCAGTAAAAGCAACCATCAAGCGAGCGCACGCTCCCACGATCCCGTGGCCGTTAGTGCTCCGGCAGCGGTCAATTCGGGACTTAGAGAAAGTGCGCGGATCGGAAGAGACGGAGGTCCCACCTCGGGCTCGCTATCTCCCCCGAGATGGGCCCGGGGGCCACTGTCGGTACCTGAGATATGGGGTACCCCCGCGCATAGGGTAAAATGCCTAAGGAACTCGCCCTTCTCCGCAGGGAGAGCTCCGAAGGCGCCACGCGTCCGGCGGGGCCGGACCTCCCTCTCCTCAGAGGAGAGCTCTGGGCCCGCCACATGGCATACAGAAGATGGACCTCCCCCTCCGCGGGAGAGAGGTCCGAAGGCGCCGCGTGTCCAGCGGGGCCGGACCTCCCTCTCCTTAGAGGAGAGCTCCGAGCCCGCCACGTGCCCAGCAGAAGCCGAGCCTCTCCCTCCGCGGAGAGAGGTCCGGAGGCTCCACGTGCCCCGTGGGACTGACCCTTCTCTTCTCTGAGAAGGGCTCCAGGCCCGCCACGTGGCAGCAGAGCGACGCTACCTGCCCCGAGCGATAGGCAGCGGGCGCAAATACGCCCCATACCTTGCCCGTACAAGGTATTCAAGGCCCGCGTCTTCCCAAGACGCGGAGCACGCTTCTGTCAGGTGCCGTTGCGCCCAGTCGCATCACAGACTGGCGCGCGGTGTCAGAACCTGTCAGCCAATAAACTCCGCGACAAGACAACCCATGCCGCCTGCGCCGTCATCAACCGCTACGACTGGCATGCGGCATGGGCAGGGCGGCAAGATGAAGACTCAGAAGCCTTCGACCAGAGGCAACTACCGGCATAACTGCAGATACGGTAGATAATAGACAATCTTCCCGGGACCACCTGTCGGGTCCCGGCTCCACTTGTAAGCCGCCCGAGTCTTGGACTATAAAAGGCTCGGGTGGGCGTCGGTAGCAAGGGTTCGCATTTTGCAACTCATACGCTAGCCATACACTCTCAAGCTGTAACTCACCCCAAAGCTCAGGCCTCCGGCCCTGAGCAGCAAGCAATACAGCGAGCTCCATAGCTCGCCATGGACGTAGGGTTTTACGCTCCGGCGGCCTGAACCACGTAAAACTCACCGTGTCAAGCTCTTACTAACTCGTTCCATCTGCGCAAGCTCTCCGCTAGAGACTAGCCCCTCCGAAAAAAGAACCTCCGCGGGCTGCCCAGTGCAGGCCCGGGGGAAGTGTCGACCGAACACTTCGACAGGCGGCTTTTAAGTTTGCTTGAATCAGCAGAACCTTTTCTTCCGCATTGTTGACAAGATCAACCCCGAAGGTGACCCTTTCACCAAAATCACACCAATTCAGCGGTGTGCGGTATTTTCTCCCGTATAGCGCCTCATAGGGCGCAATCTTGATGCTGGCTTGGTACCCATTGTTGTACGAGAACTCGGCCAATGGTAAGTGGTCATCCCAATTCTTACCGTGGTTGATAGCACAAGCTCGTAGCATATCTTCTAAAATCTGATTTACCCGCTCGGTTTGCCCATCCATCTGCGGGTGGTACGCTGAACTATGGATCAGCTTCGTCTCCAAAGAAGCATGCAACTGCTCCCAAAAACGAGGCACAAATAAAGTGCCCCGATCTGATATGATGGTGCGTGGTACGCCGAACAAGCATAGGATCCGTGAGATGTACAATTCAGCATACTTCTTGGCGTTGTAGTTGGTGTTGACCGAGATGAAATGGGCAACTTAGGTGAGCCGGTCAACGATCACCCACACTGAATCATGCTTCTGAAATGTGGTGGGTAAACCGACGATGAAGTCCATTCTCACATCTTTCCACTTTCAGGCAGGAAGGCTCAGTGGTTGTAGCAGTCCCGGTTTTCTCATATGGTTTGACTTCACCCTTCGGCATGTATCACACTCGTACACGTACTTTGCAATCTCTTGCTTCATCTGTGTCCAACAAAACTTGTTTCTGAGTTCTTGATACATCTTGTTGCTGCCGGGGCGAATAGAAAATTTTGACAAGTGAGCCTCATCAAAGATTTTCTTCCGCAACTCCGGGTTACAGGGTACGACGATCCGGTCCTTGAACCATAGGACGCCGTGTCCATCTTTCCGGAAAAATTTCAGCTCCCCACTGTCTACACATCTCCGCAAATGCGACATGCCCTTTTCATGTTTCTGAGCTGACGCTATCTCTTCACGGATGGTGGGGATCAAATCTAAGATGTAGAGAGCTCCATGTGGAGTGACATGCAATGGTGGCTCACTCTCTTCCAACTGTGTAATGGTCAGATTGTTGACGTGTGACTCGTGGCTCAGCGCATCCGCCACTATGTTTGCCTTGCCGGGGTGATAATGGATCTCTATTTCATAATCCTTTATCAATTCCAACCATCTTCGTTGCCTCATGTTCAGCTCCTTCTGAGTGAATATGTACTTGAGACTTTTGTGGTCGTATATAAATGTACAAAGTTACCGAGTAGGTATGCCTCCACATTTTGAGTGCGAGTACCATGGCAGCGAGCTCTAAGTCATAATTTGGATAATTTTGCTCATGGTTCCTGAGCTGCCGTGATCCATACGCGACCACCCTTCGGTCTTGCATCAGCACACATCCGAGCCCAATGCCGGATGCATCACAGTACACATCGAACGGTTTTCTTGTGTCTGGCTGCGCCAAAACCGGTGCTGATGTTAGGTGCTTCACTAATGCCTTGAACGCTGCTTCACATGCTGGACTCCAAACATATTTGGTAGCCTTTTTCAGCAGCTCTGTCATAGGCTTGGCAATCTTCGAGAAGTTCTGAATGAACCTCTGATAATATCCTACGAGTCCGAGGAAACTCCGTACCTCATGAACAGTTCTCGGGGACTTCCAATTCAGCACTTGTGTGATCTTACTCGGGTCTACACCAATGCCCTCCGCTGAGATAATATGCCTGAGAAAAGGCACTTGCGATATCCAGAATTCGCACTTGCTGAATTTCGCGTATAGCTTGTGATCCTGCAGCCGTTGCAAGACTATACGCAGATGCTTCGTGTGTTCTTCTTCCGACTTGGAATATACCAATATGTCGTCGATGAAGACCACGATAAACTTGTCCAGCTCCGGCATGAAAACCGAGTTCATCAGGTACATGAAGTGAGCTGGAGCGTTGGTGAGGCCGAAGGACATGACCAGGTACTCATAAAGCCCGTACGTCATCGAGAAAGCCGTCTTCGGTATATCCTCGACCCGTATCTTAATCTGATGGTACCCGGATCTTAAGTCCATCTTGGAAAAGATTTTTGCTTTGACCAACTGATCTAACAACATGTCGATCCGTGGTAACGGGTACTTGTTCTTGATAGTTACGGCATTTAGTGGACGATAGTCCACGCAGAGCCGCAACGTCTCATCCTTCTTCTTCACAAATAATGCCGAACAGCCCCATGGCGAGGAGCTCTGCCTAATAAAACCCTTCTCCTGTAGGTCCATCAACCGTGTCTTCAGTTCTGCCAACTCCTTTGGCGCCATATTGTACGGCCTTCGGGATATTGGCATCGTTCCCAGTGCAAGTTCAATCTTGAACTCCACCTCTCGGTCGGGCGGAATGCCCGGTAAATCATCAGGGAACACGTTAGGGAACTCACGGACTACTGGAATGTCTTCCAATCTGATGGTGGTGGATTGATATACACTTGGAAGTTTTATTTCTGGACTGTCCAGAAATAATGAGTAAGACTCGTGCATTTCTGGGTGTAGATGAACGACTCAGAGGACGGTGTCTAAAACGGCACCGTGGCGGGTTAACCACGACATCCCTAGGATGACATCAACCTTTTGTCCCTCTAAAGCTATGAGATACATAGGATATTACTCTACCCGCTAAGCACGATCGTGCTTTCGAAACTATCATGCTTGCTGAAATTTTCCCACCCGGTGAACAAATCAAATATGGACTTTCGGTGGGTAGTATTTGCAAGCTTTGTTTAACAATAAATCTTGGCTAATGAAATTATGCGTGGCGCCTGAGTCAAATAAAACTATGGCGGGATGCTGGTGGAGTTGAAACATACCTGCCAGGATTGGCTCCCCCTCCGGCACGTCCTCTATGGTGAGTTGATGGACGGTGCCGGGCTTAAGATCTGCCCGCCGCGCGTAATGGGGTTACGGGGCTGATTCCTCCCTGGAAACTGTGGTGCCACTCCGCCGCCTTGCCTCTCAGGGCAGTTGTTGGCGAAGTGCCCTAGGCGACCGCATTTGACGCATGTGGTTGACGACTGGCCCGTGCTTGGGTGATGAAAGCCTGGCATGCTCTGCTGGGGTGCAAACGCATGCGGCATCGTCTGCTGCTGCTGTTGTTGCTGCGGAGGTGGTGCTGGTAGTGCCGGCCAGAACGCCGGTGGAGAATATGGCCGACTGCGGAATGGCATCGACCGCTGTGGTGGCTGCCAGCGTTGACCCGATGGTGAGAGATACACCATCCGGTATTTTTGAGAAGGACCACCTCCCTCTCCGCTGCTCTGCGGCGCGCTTCGCTTCTTCTCCGCCGCTGCTAACTCCTTACCGGAGTCCTCCTGAACAATCGCAGCATCAATAATGTCGTTGAGGTTGCCGCGATTGAACATTGCCAGCTTGTCCTTCAGGAGCGGATTAAGCCTCTCGTAAAAATGATCCCACCACTTCTCATCGGTATCAGTGTGATATGAAGCGTAGAGTGCGAGATCGTTGAACGCTCTGGAGTACTCCCACGCATTCCTGCTTCCTTGCTGCAGGCGAAGGAACTCCTGTGTACCTCTTCATTAGACCCGGTGGTATGTGATAGGCCCTGAAGGCCGCCTGGAACTCCGCCCAGGTCATAACTTGCTCGGTGGGTTGCGAGGCACAGAAGTTCGCCTACCAAGCGCTTGTGGACCCTTGAAGCTGTTGGGCCGTGAACTGAGTCTTGCGCTGCTCACTCACTTGTAGCAGCCCAAATTTCATCTCCATCGTGCAGAGCCAGTTGTCCGCATCGAGGGGTTCATCCGCTCTTGAGAATACCGGGGGATGAGTAGCCAGAAAGTTGGAGTAGGAGCTTTGTTGGTGCTCGTCGCGATCTTGACGCCTCTCTGGTCGAGACGTATTCGCAATAAGAGTTTGCAGCAACTCCGTGCGCAGCTGATGAGAACCCGCCATAGCCGCAACGATGTCGGGCAATGTAACCGTTGGCGGTGGCAGTTGTTGCTGTTGCTGCTGTTGCTGTCCCAAGGAAGCCTCGGGAGGCTGTTGGGAGGCATCTCCCTCCTGACTAGAACCCCCAACTTCCGGGTTGGCACAAGTGCGAGTCATTCTGAAATTTAAGACAGCCGCGATCAGCACATGTCATTTTTAAAATTCCATATAATACAGTAGGTATTGAAGTGACACATGAATAAACTTGCACAACATTCACATATATTGATAAAGCATAAACTTTATACAAGATACATTATTCTCGGTTCCCTGAGAAGTCGTGCTCATGTCGTCACTACCTATACACATTCGACTGTCCACACGACATGTCACCGATTACAAAAGTTTCTACACACCACCCTCGCTGCCCTACTTGGCAACGGTAACTCACTACTCGGAGTCAAACTCGACCTCCTGCAGGTTGTCCTCCTCCGCTACCTCTGCTAGTGGCTCCGGGTCCATGACCTCCTCTTCCGGTTCCGGTTACCACATCGCCGGGATACCCAAAACCACGGGTACAGCACCTACCATGGGTAGGCCCACTACCGGAGGTACAAGGTCTTGCAACGCATGCACCTCTTCCATGCCCTGGTTGTAGTCCTCTTCCCAGACCTGCCCCTCCTCAGCGTCATCACGCTCTTGAGTGAGGACCTCATTCTGCTGGGTCAAGGCCTGCACTTGCTGTTGTAAAGCTGTGATGTCGACGTGGCTTTTCTTCTTTGCCTTCTTCAGACGATGCACCTGATTGTGTTGTTCGTTCAGTCGCTTTATAATTGAAAGGAGAACATTATGGAGTGCGCTGTGAGCACTCTCGAAATGGTCTCCATGGCTGGTGCTATCCTTGAGCTTCACGGCAAGACAATCCGTATGAACAGCTTGGCTGTCCATCACGGTCTTCCCTGCCCTCAACTGGACGCTGAGGTTTGCCTCCGCGGGGTTGTACCTTTGGCAACCTGGATCTGTCGCCTCCAAGTACCTCTCCCTCCACACGTGATTAGCTCGCCCTTCCACCGGGACCAGCGCATATGGAGTGCCCTTCATAGCTCTCACGTGTAGTTGGCAGAAACGCGACATGGTGTCGCAGGCTGCCACTTGCCACATTTCCTCCGGCTATCTACCTCTCACCGTGATGGTGAACGGTGCCCAACCGGGTGGCGTAGGTCCTACAGGAACTTCGACATGGATGGTCCATGTCTTGTTCCCCTCCTCGCCTTCTTCCTTGGCAAGGTACTGCAGCGTCTCCACGTACCCGAAATATTGAAGCATTTGGTTCAACACTTCCGGATAACCGCTGCGTTGAGAACAGTGGGATACCACCAACCCGTTCTCCAATTGTCTATCGGCTGTCATCTGTAGAAACATATTTGAAAAAGTTCAAATATTCATTTCAACAGTAAATCATTGAGTTATAACATTAAAAACATGTCATTGAACTCATAAAACTTGGAAACATAATTCAAACATAGAACAAATTTGATTGCTGGTTGCTGCCCGAATTGACAGCCCCGACCAGTTTCCATTTCAACCTGATTTAGACAATGGTAAAGCAAAACCAATTCTGGAGCTCAACATCAAAGTTAAAGATAACTTAAATAGCTTTCCATAAAGTATTTGCTTGGCCTCAGATCTGTCCTGGGTCAAACGTTATGAGATATCTAACTTGACAGAATTTCTGGAGAAAATTGGACAGCACCTCCCTGCTTGAGGTACTGATTGGATCCAAGAATTCCAGTTATTTTTTCATTGAATTTGGCAAAACTTTCTGTTACAATGTTGTAACCTATATCATGAATTTTTAGAAATATATCATTTTCTATTTTTGGATTTTTATGCAGGAAGTATGCTCAATTTACAGAGAGTTACAGAGAGTATTTGCTCTGCCCTGTTTTCTGGACAGTTTCAACTCTACTGCATTTTTCGACTGGTTAAGAGATGAAACACCTCTGGACATTAATAGAAAAGTTGTAAAGCTCTTCCACAGATTTCCATAAATGTATCATATGAACCTAACCTCGATAGAACTCAACTTCTAACCTCTGTTTAACTTCTGCCTGATTCCAGCTGAAAACAGGGGACTCTGTCCTTAATAACCTATAAGTTGAAAACTTGTTAACTTTGAACATCCTGGTTAAGGAAAGAATTTAAGTCACAGTTTTAGTGCTCTAGATCACAATATTAAAGTTTTACAATAATGTAGAACATTCAGTGGGGTGTGACATCGATGCATCACCAGTTCATATCGGTACTACGTTCCTCATAAAGAAAAACCTATACCGGACTTAGCCGCTTCGTTAGGTCAGTGGCACTATACATCTCTCGCACACGTGTGCTACTCGTCTAATGATTCGTGGTTAGCCTACCTGTAAATAACTCACACAATCGTCGGGCTCGGCTGCACACCGAACCCAGTCCCCATACAGTTCATACAACCGTCCGTCATCACTCGCACGGTTGTTCTCAAGCCAATAACGCCTTGAGCTACGTGTTCACGTTACTAACCATGTGATGGGGTCTCCCATACTTGCCCGTAGCACGCCAGGGAAGGGCGTTGCTCGAATACCCCAAATGACATGAAGAGTCGTAGAGTATACTAAAGCTGACGGCCGGGTTAGCTGCCACCGTGAGGCTCCACCCTTTAGCTTGTGCGCGCTAGTGGACAGCGCTTACAGGCACCCTCCAAGACATATGACGTCTCGAGATGCATGATTTTCCGACATAAGAACATAGGTTAGTAATGCCACTTACTATACACTAATAACATCCTTATATGGGCTACTAACTCGTTCCTCACCGAGTTTTTGAAAAGATAACCTTTTTAAGTGCGTTAAACCTCAAGCGAGCTCTGATACCACGCTGCGAGGGCCTCACGGCCTCGACGAGCCAGGATCACGCTGAGGGGTGCTGCGTTGCACAGCACCAAATAACGCACATAAAAGATACAAAGCGGAAGCAAAGTTTTATTACATAAAAGAGTTTAGAGACATGTTTACAACAAAATATGTTCAGTCCACACTCACGGGCGTAGACTAAGCACAGAGTTCACGTTCAGCCCGTGAACGTGTTCCCTCTAGCATGAACACACACTAACACGGTGGCGTGCATGACTCCCATTCGACGGGGTTTCCCTCTTGGGGTTCCGTCTCCTCCTCGGGAGTCTCCTCCTCATAACACCCTGCAAAAGGTTCAAACACAAGCAGTGAGCACGATGGCTCAGCAAGTCTGACCCGTCTTTCCTATACATGAAACTTCTACATGCTGGATTATGTGTAAATGGGAATGTAAGTTGCAAAGGACTCGCCTAAATAGTTGAACCTTACTTTCACGTTTTAGCAGCAAGTTGTGGAGAACCCCACGCTAAGGACCATAAGAGAGTCGCAATCAAACAAGAAACACATTTCTCTCATGTGCTTTGCCCAAGGTTGAAAAGAACTTTAATTAGCTCTAAACTATAGCACTCCATTAGCAATCAAGGCCATCCTTCAACTCAGCAAACTTTTAGCATGAATCTAGCCTGTTCTTTCTACATCACGGTACAGTGAACAAGTGGTAATCACTGACCGCGAGGGACGGCGATTATAATTGATTTACACCTGCAATGTTACCCGAATAACCCGTCACGTACGCCCGTACTCGATGTTGCCTACAGCAACCATCCCGGACATCGTATGCAACCACCTTTCATCCGTCATCCAAATGTTGAACCGGTCCTATCGTCCCGAGCAAGAGGTCTCTGCGCGTGCATCCACAGTTCCGCCAGCCAATTTACACCTCAAGCTCTCAATCTACCCTCTGGACGACAAGCAATGCCTCAACACCCAGCTACCCGAATTACATTAGTTTCCCGGTTCCCATATATCAGGTAGGTCTTCGGTACTGTTCTAGCTTGTTCAACAGGCCCACACATGGCTCAGTCCTCAATCGACACAAGTGGAGCTATGGCACCCAGGCCCCAACGTCCTGCTTCCCTTACTCTCCGCTCGGTCTCATTTTTCTGCCATGTGAATCATTTGCTATCTTTCTAACCAAGCGGTGTGCCTCTAGCCTGTTCTCGCGAGTAGTTCCAACTACTCAACTTGTACCAAATCGTACACTATTTTAGCATTGCAGTGGCTACTCGAGGTTTAAAAACCTAAGCCCAAACCAGTGTTTTCTTGGCTATGCATATGGGTTTTCAAACAAGACTCTAATGCATAAGTAAGGTGGATACACAATGTAAGTTCTCGAAACAATAAAGTTTATAAAAATACTAATGCAAACTAGAGCTTACCTTGCTGCTGTTGGTCGTAGGCTAGCTGTTCCTCCGGAGTGATGAAGTCTAAGAGTTCGGGCTCCTCCTCAACCTTAGCGATTACATGAAACAAATACATGTATGTATCAATTTAAATGCATGTGTGTTTGGAGTTAATCTTATTAAGACCATAGGTGCTGCTAGACAGTCCCAATGACTCTGAAATTTTTACTGTGGTTAGGATACAACCTAAACAGAGACTTGGCCAAGTTTCATTTGCAGAAAAGCTCATTTGAGCTCTCCACAAATAATTGTGTATTTGGCCTTGATTGGAGCTCTTAGGGTATCCTTGGGATTTTCATGGAGCAAGCCATGACTTTATGAAAACTAGATTTTCAGAGGGTTCTAATGGAGTTTGTTTCACTTAATTTGAAGACCCCTAGCCAATGATATGAGCTAGACAATTTCAGAGAAAATCTGGAAAATGTTTCTGGACATTTTCCATTTTCTCTGGAACAGTTTTATTAATCACACAATTAGGTGGATCAAATGAGCTCAAATGGATCTGAAATTTTTATGGTAGCTCAGGGATATTATGGTAAACAACCTGGCCAAATTTCAGAATTTTTCACCAAGGGGTTCTCCAGTTAAAATTCTAAACAGTTTAAACTTTGAAGCATTAATCCTGGAGAATTAAGGATTTTCATAAAGTGAAACTTGATTTGTTGGAAATTACTCAGAGATCTGAATCCAACAAAATTTGGTCCACTCGATTTGGAGTTTCTAGCCAAAGTTATGTGGGTTTGAAGATTGAACTAGAAATTGAAATTCGGGAAATGTTTAAATCCCTGCCGGTGGGTCCCACGTGCTCGGCTTCTTCTTCTTCCTCGCGCCAAACGCCTGACGGTGGCGGTCTCCAGCGAGACATGCTGGAACCGAGTTCCTGACCACCTCTCAGACCAAAACTTGCCGCCTCCCTGTTTTCCGACCTCCTGAACTCATCTGCGGGCTCGCCGGCCACCGGCGATCACCGGAAACATGTGTGCACCGGTGACAGTGGAACCTAGGGTTCCGGCGAGGTCGGTCTTGCACTACACGGCACCAAACCGGTCGGAAATTGCTCGGAGAGCATCAGTGGAGCATGAGGAACATGAAACGAGACCTTTTGGAAGCTAGAATTGCCGGCAAACATACTTTCAACGGTGAGCCGAGGTGTTTTGCATCGGCGGCGAGGAAAACGACCATGTCACGGCTGATCCTCAACGGTTTCCCTTGCTTCTTCCTCGAGCGTGTGCGCTAGCATGTGTAGAACCTACTGGCCAACGAGCTCGACTAACAAGAGTGCGTGGAATCCGAATTTCAGTGTAAGGTGAGCTCGGGCCACATGAACTAGCTTTCGGTAAATTTGGAAATTCTGATTCTATGATGATCATTTGCCAAACGATTTTCGGTTACACCTTCTACACACTGTGATGCACCTTTCTTGTGTAGGGAAGTAGAGGTGCGGTTGGCCGTAGCGTGCTGTCCACGGCGAGCCGCCGTCAGTTTCACCGGTTTGCTTCAGACGTGCGGTATTGTTCCTTAATTGGTGGTCAACAGAAAGTCACCACGCCGGAGTGGACTAGGTGGCGCGCAAGAGAACGCGGTGGTGACTGTTTTTGCTGTGGAGGGCTTGCTCAACCAAGGTGTGGTTGCGGTGTGCGATCGGCAACACCAAGAGCGAGGTGGTGGTGATGTCTTTCACGGGAACAGCACCGAGAGCAAGCGAGCGCGTGAGAACAGAGAAGAATTTGGCTTTGAGCTGTTCGGGGAAGGTTATGATGCTGAACGGCGGCTCCACCGGGGCATGGGTGAAGCAGCTGCTGGCGCCGAGGCTTCAGCGCAGTGGCGTCCGCTGCTGCAGCCCGAGAACCCGAGTGGTTCTGTTCTTCAGTTGGTTTGCTCAATGAGGGACTGACAAGAGGGCCCCACCCCCTAGTTTAATCTATGAAATTTAATTTCTCCCACTGCTCTAAACAGTAGTGCCCCTAATGCCCTTTGCAATTCGAATTATCCACCAAATGCCCATTTGAAATTGGTAGAATTCAAATTGTGAAGTGTTTGGCTATATTCATAGCACATATGCAATTTGAAATTCAAATTGGATTTGAATTTGCTTAAGTTGGCTCATGTCAATATAAACTTCAAATGGAGTGAAAATTGGTGTGTAAGCTCACAAAAGTGTGCTGACTGTGAATATGAATCCCACTTTTGAATTCATGGGATGAAAGGAGTTTGAATTTGAATTTAAGTTCAAACTAGCCTCTTTCTAATTCTACCCAAAAATACCTCAAAAGGTTTTGGATTTGGGTGAAACTTGGGAGCGCATGCCTAGTACTCCACCTGCTCCTCAAAGTACTCTTCTCGTGTAGCTGAAGTATATGTGAAAATGCAAGGGTGAGTACATGTCGTACTCAGCAAGTGCGGGAAAGTATGATATGTAGATTAAAACAAGGTAGGAAATAAATAGTTTCATTGCAACAACCAAGTTTTATTTCACAAACATAATACAAACAACAACTATATCTAGGTGAGTTAAATCCCGACACAAACAAGTAATTCATCATCCCTCATGTTCCATACCATCTTAATTCATCATTTGTCAAACAACCAATGCTCTTTCTCAAGTTCATCCCATATTCACAATTCCTTATGTTCAACACATATTCATATAACCGAATCCAATCTCATAATCATGACAGAAACCAGTCCCAATGACAATACCATAACCACACCAAATAACCATCCCAAGTTTTGCCTCTAATCATGGAAGTTGGCCAGGTGCTTGTAACCAGAAGCACGACTATCATGATAATTTTACACTCTGCAGAGGTGGCACCACTTTAACCACAAGTTCGTGATTTTGTCACCCGTCGGCGACTAGATAAAACCTCCATTCTACCACTACACAACCATCGGTGTATGGCCAAGAGATCACAAAATAGCCTTTACAAAGGGGCTACTAGGATGTACTGACCCAGTGAGGTTTCGCCGGCAGGCTCAAATCTCCATTCTCCCACCCACGGGCCCCCTCGTGTGCCATGCAGTTCCCAGGGCAGTCCTCCTTGAATCCCATTCCCCGCGCCATCCAATGGTCCATAACAAGCTAGCAATGCACCTAATTAGTCAACTAAGCCGCACCCATATTTGTCCTTGTGGTGACACTGTTTTCCTGGCATGTTCTCGCATGAACCGGTCCTTATATCTAAGGCAAGCAAACCACCATATCATTCAGCATAACCAAGAACCAAGCTTGCCTAGATCTCCCTGATTCCATGCTCATTAACATTATCAAGTTCTCATCATCTTTAATCTTTATGAGTGCAGTAGCTAAACAAGTTTATATCAGTTTTCCCGAATCCCATAAGTTAAGCGAAGCAAAAGAGAAAAACGACCATACCCGACTCAACAAGTTTCCCGGCAACAAGGGTGGCTAACAAAGCTAGTAAACTCCTACTAAAGGTTTTCCCATCAAGTTGACACGAGCATGCAATTTTCACAAACAAAACAGTTCAAAAACTTAGGTTCAAAATGGTCCAGGGGCACTTGCCTTGCTCCCGCGGTTCGTGTTGCTCAAGCGTCTAGAAGAATTGGTGTTGGAGGCCCTCGTAGATGACCTCTTTAGCGTGCTCTTCTATTCATGACCACATACATACAAATAATACAGCAATCAATGTTATGCACAAGTTTTACTCAAAATGCAATGATGTGAATGAATGCAACTCCTTATAGCCTATGATCAGTTTGCATGTATTCTTGCAAGTTTTAGTAAGCTTTCATGGGGTTTTACGATGAATGAGGCTGCTGGGAATAAGTGTAAACGTGGTTTTGATCCTAACTCGAGCAGTAGATTAATTCCACCGTGAAAACTTAACTGGAACGTGACCTACCTACGTGCAGTAGCTCCTGCTCGCAGGGGGTGGAGAAAAACGGGTTCGTAGCAACAGCAGTGACATGGTAAGAGGGGTGACGGGGACCTAACTCTCTTCTTCCTCCTCTCCTCCTTGCGGCTGATGGTGTGGACATCACTCCTATGGATATACACAACACTCCCATGGTAGACATGCAAGGTCCAATTACTAGAGCTCGAGCACGACAATTGAATTTAGAGGGGAGCTCGTTCCTGAACAATTCTTTATATGTGAATTTTGAGATTATGTTGCTACCTAATGGATTAATTATGATTAGGAACCATGGAGATGACATGGAGATACATGGAGAGGGGTTTGGAGGCGTGGAGGACCAGAAAATACGCCAACAAGAAACTAGAGATCGAGCCCAACTCAAACTCGAGTCCAACTCAGGGCCCAGGAGCAGTCCACCTTAAAATGGATGCTCAGGAGGCATACATACTCCATTTTTGACGTTCTACATGTGCACGAAAAGCTGAGAGGATAAAATTTCCAACGGCATTGGCCCCACATTAAAATTCCTTTGGAGTCAAAGGGAATCTTCGAAACAATATCAAGTTTAGAGTATGTCAGGGTGTTACATTACCTAGTTGGGCCATTAGGCCTTGTATCGAGTCCAAGTCCATTATGTACATGTCTTAGGTTAGGTCACGACCGCAGCACCTCCTGGTCGTCCTCCACCTCCTTTATACCCCCTAGCCGCCGTCACAAACAGCTGGGTTTTGCTTAGATTATTCTGTCAAGAACAGTTTCGCCGTTCATCGGTTTGTGAGACCCCAACATTGAGTGCTTCATATCTTTCAGCAATTTGGTTGCGTTCTTTCTTGTTCTTGCTTTTGTTCCTCGATTCACGGGCAATGATTAGCCTTCTTGGTGAGGTCAACCACGCAATATAGGTTGATAACCTGAGGAGATGTGGTGCTGCGATGGCAAGGTTCAGTACGTGTTGTTCAGAAGACGGATCGATTTGTGTCAAGTCTCCACCAAATCGAGAGTTATCAGAACCTTTTGGAAGATCGGGACCCCTATACACATCAAGTGGCCCTTTTTCCTTGCAATGGCAGCAGCTGGGGTTTTTCCTCGGGGAAGAATAGAGCTGCGGCTAGGGCAGGACGTCGGGGTCTTCTTCTCCGGTGATGACGAGGCGGGGCAGAGCTTCGACAGCGGCCAAACACCAGCAGGGGCGGCAACCAGGGCTTGGCAGCAAGGAGAGGGCGGTGGCCAGGGATTTTTGGAGCTAGGGTGGCGGCTATGGGGGAGAGGCTTTTATTTATAAGGGGGAAAAATAGCCAAGGGGGCTAGGATTCCAGCAAACCTTTTAATCAAGGATTGGGATTTAATTTGAGAAAAGGTGGGAGCTAGGGGATGGGATTTAATCCAATATTTTCCATCGAGGGCTGAGATTAATTGGGGGAAAAGAAAATCCAAAAGGGGGAAATTTCCATTGGTGCGTCTAGGGTTTTCTCCCCCTAAGGGGGTGTGGCCAAGGGGGGAATAAAATCCCCAAAGTGGGGAAAATCCGTAGGGATTTGGTGCGTCCAAATTTGGGGAAAAATTCCTCCAAATGTGGGGAAAAGTCCCCTAGGACGATTTATAGGGGGGTTAGGGGAAATATAGGGGGGAATTTGGGGTGGACAGGTTTATTTTTATTTATTTAGTTTCTTTTTATTTATTTACTTTTATTTTTATTATTTCCTATTTTTATTTCCTTTTATTTATTTATTTGTTTCTATATTCCTTCCTTTTCTTCTTATTTTTAAATGCTTCTCTACATGAAAATGGATGTAATGCAAGGTGATGAATTTGAGGGT
This sequence comes from Neostapfia colusana, assembly GCA_030760725.1. Lineage (NCBI taxonomy): Eukaryota > Viridiplantae > Streptophyta > Magnoliopsida > Poales > Poaceae > Neostapfia > Neostapfia colusana. The sequence goes on along the minus strand of JASWHV010000018.1, from coordinate 44,198,076 downwards.
TTTACACCAGGTTAGTCCCTTTGATTCTCATTCGTCGCACCAACCAAACACTTGTACAATATCGAGCGGACAACTAATTAATGGGTCAGGCTGCCTCATTCTCAGCTTTGTAGTGGCACTGTTAAGATACATTATCTCGCCTCAAATCGATCCTTAGTCTATGACACGCAGTGCTACAAACCAAAGTCTCATGCACACATGCACCATACCGATGTCTCATTTAAGGACACTTGCCTTTTCATATATAGTTGCTCAGTCTTCTTGATTTAACTCTTTCAAGATCCTCATGTTGCTTCTACACTACACGTGAACGCGTATATACAACTATCAAAATAAAATAACAATAATCAAAAACAAAATACACAATGCATACAAAACAAATTATAGAAACTACTATGGTTGGATAAATTATGATGAAACGAAGGTTTTAGGCACAAGAATGGCTTATATTAAGGTTATGAGTGATTGACTATGTCATATTCAAGGTCAAATAGAATAAATATAATCATTACTAGGGTTGTAGTATGGATTTACCATTTATTTGACATTTAAGTATGATTCATATGCAAATTAGATAAATTATTAGATTATACTATTTTCATATTTTATTATAGGATTTATTGTGTTTATACCCATAGTTGAAGGTCCAATTGTGAATTTACCCTCCAATAGAGTTTGTGATTTAACCCCTGCTTTTTTGAAATGAAGCCAAAGTATACCCCTACTCCGTTATGGACTGTTAACGGTGTTAAATATAATTAAAAAAGACAAAAATGCCCTTGCAATTTTACCCTAATTTAATCCGTGCTTGTGATTTTACCATAATTTTGCATAAACATAGATTAATGTATGACTATATTAAAATAAGAGGTAAAATCATAAACACATATTAAAAGGGGGCTATTGTGTTTATACCCTTGGTTGGAAGTCCAATAGTGATTTTACCCTCCAAAATTAGAGTTTGTGATTTTACCCCTTCTTTTTCAAAACGAAGTCAAAGTATACCCTTCCGTTATGTGTTGTTAACGGTGTTAAATTTTGATGAAAAAGACAGAAATGCCCTTATGATTTTACCCCTACTTTTAATATGTGTTTATGATTTTATCCTTATTTTAATATAGTTATAGATTATTTTGTGTTTTTATTCAAAATAGTGGTAAAATCACAAGCATGGATCAAATTAGGGTAAAACCACATGGGCATTTTGTCTTTTTTCATCATATTTAACACCGTTAACAGTACATAACGGAGTAGAGGCATATTTTGACTTCGTTTCGAAAAAGCAGGGGTAAAATAACAAACTCTAATTTTGGAGGCTAAAATCACAATTGGACTTTCATCCAAGGGTATAAACACAATAAACCCTATTAAAAGTAGGGGTAAAACTATAAGGGCATTTCTGTCTTTTTTTCATCATAATTTAACGCCGTTAACAACCCATAACAGAATAGGGGTATACTTTATCTACGTTTCAAAAAATAGGGGTAAAATCACAAACTCTAATTTTGGAGGGTAAAATCACAATTGGACTTTCAATCAAGGGTATAAACACAATAGCCCCATTATTATATGGCCTTACACTACTTTTAATAAATTCTAGATGCTGAAATATATTAATATGTAATTTAAAGGTTAATATAAAATTGTAGTTAACTACAAGGGTCAAACTTTAAATATATTAATGTCTTAGCGGCTAAAATATAATTTTAGACGCTATTAGGGGGTTTCTAGTAATTTTACCTAATTATAAAGATTATTTATAATACTATAAAAGTTAGCTGTAAAGTACGGGACCTCAAATATATTTATTTTAATTGGCAGGACCTATACTATAAACTTTAGGACCTCATAATTTTATTGAAAGCTCAAGAGGCTAATGGTGGCAAAGCCATTTTCCAAGATTTTTGTATTTAAAATAATTCTTTTAAGCCATTGTGGCGGACCGGAATCCGATCATCTAGGATCGCACGACATCCGACAGCACACATCATAAGGATACATTGTATTACATTGAAAGCCAATTGAAATGTACAAAGTAGTACACTACTTAGTTACAAACTAGTGTTTATATTACACAGCGGAAGTTAAATTTATACAACTCACGCCCGCCTATCTAGCAAAAGTCGGTTGCCAGCCCTAGGGCAACCCACACTAGCTGTACTCCTCAGCTTAGCGCGGCGTGTACGGCTCCCACTCAGCCATGGTCCCCAACGGAGGGTAACCCTCGCCGGTAGACTTGTAACCTGAATCCGTGGGTGGTTCCTCACCTGAAAAACACTTAAGCAGCAACCATGAGCACAATGGCTCAACAAGACTTAACCGACTCACCTAGACATGAAACTCTACATGTAGTGTACAACGATCATGGGATGGTAAATTTCAGCAAATGGACGCGCCTACAAGTTTATCCTTAGTTCATCTTTTAGCCACAAGTTAACAGTTCAGGAATATGAAATTTAGTGAGCAATATTTGGTTGCACACATGTAGCAATACAATTATAGCATAACAGCAATATTGAATCATCACATTTCATATATTAGCCTACATCACGACTCAGTGAACAAGCGGTACAAATCACCGTGAGGGACGGCGAATCGACTCGATATACACCTGCAGGGATACCTGAAGAGCACGTCACCTACGCCCACCCGTGGAGCTGCACAGCACGCTCACTCGATGTCGTACGGGACAACCTTTCACCCAACAGCCCAAACGTCTAACCGGTGGCACCGAAACGGACAGGAGGTTCCCTACACGGAACATCTCTCTATGCCCATTAGCAGATTTCCACCTTGCTGCCCTCAACCTACACCTATAAATCGGTGTGCTATGCCTCGACGCCCGGAGGTTTAGATTACATCGGTTTACCGGGGCCCATATATCTGATATGCCTCCAGTACGTTCAATACTTGCTCAGCAGGGCCACACACGGATCGGTCCTCAATCGACACGGACAGGGCTGCGCACACAAGACTTCCTCTTGCTACACCCTAGCCCCTGCCTAGTCTCATTTACATTACTAAAGTGATCTCACATCACTCGAACCAATCCCGTGTGTCCCAAGCCTAACTCGCGAGTAGATTCCAACTACTCGACTTGTACCGAAGTCCTAAGAATCATTGAGCATAGCCTGTCTACTCGAGACCTTAGACACTACCCTCACTCCTCTAGGAAAATTCTGGTTATGCATTTGGGTTTCATCCATCCTACACCTAATGCACATTCATACCTCATACTAAACATGTGAACAAAGCAAAACTTTATAAAAGGGGTTAATCCAAACTGAGGCTTGCCTTGTTTCTGCTGGTCAGTTGTTAGGGCTTCGTCCGGAAGAAGGAAGTCGATCACTTCCGGAGTTTCCTCGCCTTCAGCGACTACACGTACCCGATATATTATATGTCAATTTAAATGCAATGTTTAGAAATGAATAAGTAATTGCTATAACTCTAGCTATACCTCCCCTTTGGTTCTGAATTTTTTATGGTGGCTTGGTAGGGTCCTAACAAGAGTCTTGACAAAGTTTCATTTGAAACAAAGTTCATTTGAGCCTTGTACAAATAAAAGCCTATTTGGTCAATATTGGAGCTTCTAAGGAATTCCAGGGTTTTTCATGGTTCCAACCATTACTTTCTGGAAACTAGAATTTGAGATGGTTCTAATGGAATTGGTTTCATGTCATTTGAAGAAATCTATAGGAAGTTATGCCCTAAACAAGATTTGAGAAAATCTGAAAATGTTTATGTACATTTTCTATTTTCTCAGGGCAGTTCACTTAATCACCCCATTAGGGGGACTAAATGAACTTGGATGGGTCTGAAAATTTTACTGTGGCTCAAGGATTTTCCAATGGGCCTTCCAGCCAAAGTTCAGAACTTTTCACAAAGTAGTTCTCCAGATAAAATTCATAACAGTTTAAACTTTAGGGAATTAATTCTGGAAAAATATTAAGTTTCATGAAATGAAATTGGTGTTGCTGGAAAGTACTGAAAAACCTGAGTTCAGCGAAATTTGATTCACTGAATTTGGAGCTTCCTAGCAAAAGTTCTATGCATTTGAAGTTTGATCTAAACTGGAAAATCCTAAAATGTTTAAACTCTGCGGGTGGGGCCCACTCTTTAAACCGGCCCACTGAGATCGCGGCCACACCGTAGCCCACGGGGTTTTACCCGCACTTCCGCACAGGATCCCGGCCGCAAAGTGGATCCCCGCGAGAACCCAGAGGCTGACCGGTGGACCCGGCTCCCCTTCGTCTACCTCGCGACTCCCGTGGAGGCGCTTCGCCGGAGCTCTCACCACCGGCCATTTCGCTGCACGACCTTTGACGGATTTTGCTGCCTGTGCCTAACTTGGCTCGGAGAACACGCTGGTGCCCTCACCGAAGTTCGGCAATGGCCCGAACCATGCCCGCGACGGTGACAGTGGCTATCCCAACTCCGGCGATGTCGCCCGAGCTACTCAGGGCCTTATTTTCAGAACGGTTTGCTCCTACAGCTCCTCTGTGGCATGCTGAGCATGAAAATGAGCTCGGTTTGCCATAGAAACAGCCGGAACTATGCGCTCACCGTCGACCTAGGCCCGATATCAGCTGTGACCTGAAAAACTCGATAACCCGAGTCTATACTCGACGGTTCTTTGTACTTTTCGATCCTAGATGGTCTTGGCAAGGTGTAGATCACGCGTGTAGCTCGGTATACCCGGTGAAGTGCCAATACCCGCAAATTTTAGGATTTGGGATGGCTCAGTCCTAAGAACACTGAAACATTCCCGGGAAAAATTCTACCACGATAGTGCACGAAATGATGAACGGTTTGGACTAGAAGGACCAGCACCTTAGGGTGGTTGTTTCTTGTTTTGATCATCGGGCATGAGGGGTCCTGTGTCGCCCGGACGCCGGCGACCAGAGGGAGGCAAACTCGGAGCGAGTTGCGGCGGTGGTTTGCGGCAGAACAGAGACCGCGCGAGGTGAGAAATGAAGCACGGAAGGAGCGCACGGGTTATCCTATCGGCCTGTGATCTCCCCCCCCCCCTCACCGAGGAGGAGCTGGCCTGGCCGAGGTGGTCTGGATCCGACGCCGTGGCTAGCTGGCGCGCTCTCGGCCGAGAGAAAAAAATTCACCTGAAGACTTCAGTGTGAAGGCTACTGATAGGTGGGTCCGTCCCCTCTAATACTCTTCTAATTTTTCATCTCTGTTTTTGCTGAAAATATCCCCAGCTACTCACAATTGAATGTGAGACTTAAGAACCAAGTCACGGTTTGAATTTTGGTTTCTCAAATTTGAAATTTGTTTGGCTAAATTTGCTTCACATTTGAACTGAAATTCAAATTCAGTTTTGAATTAATGCTAATTTAGCTCCCGACAAGATAAATTCCAATGGGGATAAAAATTGGTGGACCAACTCAGAAAAATGTGCTGAGTTTGAATATGAAGCCAACTTTTGAATTCAAGGGATGAAAGTTGCTGCAATTTGAATTTACATTCAAATTGGCCTCTTTTTCAAATGCCTCCAAAAGTGCCTCAAAAAGTATTGGATTTGCATGAAATTTGGCCTGAAACTCCCCAAGACTATTTAAGTTCTAGGGGTGAGCTCAACCTCTCATGTTCATGTGTAGAAATCCTACTTTGTGAAAGTTTGGGCTTTCCCCTCTAATCACCCTTTTGATGGTGGTTACTTGCTCTTCACAAGTATTCACGAGATATCCACAACAAAAGCTGTGGTGTTGTGAGGTGATAGAAATTTTTTGCAAGTCCCTTTTATTGGGCTTTTACATCCCTCCGCCCTTAAAAGAATCTCGTCCCGAGATTACAAAAGAAGAGACAGCAATGTAATAGGAACTCACCCGTGCTGAGACGCCATGAACTCCGGGTAATTTGAGCGAAGGAATTCCTCGCTCTCCCACGTTGCTTCTTCGGCGGTGTGGTTACTCCAGAGTATTTTGTAGAACCACAACGTTCGGCTACGTGTGATCCGAGCTTTCTCATCAATAATTGCCACCGGATATTCATCATATGTCAAATCCGGTTGCAGCTCGCCGATGTCTTCAGTGGGAACAGCAGCCGTATGCTTCAAATATTTTCACAGTTGTGAAACATGGAAAACGTCGTAAACACCGGCGAGAGATGCCGGTAGTTCCATTCTGTACACCACTGGTCCACACTTCTCGGTGATGGCATAGGGTCCAATGAATCGGGGAGCGAGTTTCCCCTTCACGCCGAACCGGTGCACGCCTTTCATCGGAGATACACGTGTTCCCCGACGTCAAAGTGCAACGGCCTACGCCTCTTATTAGCGTAGCTTTTCTGCCGGAATTGAGCGGCCTTCAAGTTGGCTTGTATCATCCGAACGCGCTCTTTAGCGTTGTTCACCACACCAACCCCGAATGTGACCCTTTCACCAGACTCGCACCAATTTAATGGGGTGCGGCATTTGCGACCGTGGAGAGCTTCATAGGGTGACATCTTGATACTCGCCTGATAGCCGTTATTGTACGAGAATTCCACCAACGGTAGGTGATCATCCCAGTTCCTACCGTGGTGGATGGCATATGCTCTCAACATGTCTTCTAGTACTTGATTCACCCTCTCTGTTTGCCCATCTGTCTGAGGGTGATAGGCGGAGCTCCTAATCAGCTTAGTACCCAATGCAGCGTGCAACTGCTCCCAAAAACGAGACACGAATAGCGCACCTCGATCTGAGACTATGGTCTTGGGTAGCCCATATAAGCATAGAATTCTCGCTATGTACAGCTCCGCGTACTTGCCGGCATTGTAATGTGTATGCATAGGAATGAAGTGAGCCGACTTGGTTAATCGGTCAATGATTACCCAAATGGAATCATGTTTGTTGGATGTCAGGGGTAATCCCACAATGAAATCCATGCTCACATCTTCCCATTTCCATGCCGGAATTTTCAGGGGTTGCAGCAGCCCTGATTTTCTCATATGATCAGCTTTCACTCGTCTACATGTATCACACTCGGATACATACTGTGCTACCTCTCGCTTCATCCGCGTCCACCAAAATTTCTTTTTCAAATCTTGGTACATTTTGTTGCTTCCCTGATGAATGGAGTATTTAGACAAGTGAGCTTCATCAAGAATTTTCTTCCTCAGCTCCATGTTCCAGGGTACAACTATGCGGTCATTAAACCACAACTTCCCCTCATCATCCTTCCGGAAACATTTGATTTCCCCATTGTCTATCCGTCTCCGGAGATGTTCCATACTCTTATCAACCCTCTGAGCTGCAATGATGTCCTCCCTAATGATAGGGATGAGGGCAAGGTTGTAGAGCGATCCATAAGGAACCAAGTATAAACTCGGCTCTTCCTCCTCCACCGGTGTAATGGTGAGGTTACGGACATGTGATTTCTGACTCAGCGCGTCGGCAACCACATCCGCCTTGCCAGGGTGGTAATGAATCTCAATCTCATAGTCTTTGATTAGTTCTAACCACCTCCTTTGCCTCATATTCAGCTCCTTCTGGGTGAAAATGTACTTCAAGCTCTTGTGGTCGGTCTAGAGATGCACCAAATTCCCCATGAGATAGTGCCTCCACATTTTCAGCGCCAACACCACAGCAGCGAGCTCAAGATCATGAGTCGGATAATGCTGCTCATGGTTTCGAAGTTGGCGTGAGCCATATGCGACCACACGTCCTTCCTGCATCAACACGCAGCCGAGCCCAATACCGGACGCATCACAATACACGTCGAAGGGCTTGGTTGTATCCGGTTGAGCTAAGACCGGGGTTGTTGTGATATGCTTCACTAATGCTTGGAACGCTCTTTCACATGCCGCGTTCCAAACATACTTTGTTCCCTTCTTCAATAATTCTGTCATCGGCTTAGCAAGCTTGGATAAGCTTGGAATGAATCTCCGGTAATATACCGCTAATCCGAGGAAGCTTCTGACTTCATGGACAGAAGTAGGGGCTTTCCATTTCAGCACTTGTTCAATTTTACTTGGGTCAACTGCAATGCCTTTCGCCGAGATGATATGTCCAAAAAATGGCACTTGGCTGATCCAAAACTCACATTTGCTGAACTTGGCGTAGAGCTTGTGGTCTCGTAATCGTTGAAGAACGATCCTCAAGTGCTCGGCGTGTTCTGCTTCTGTCTTGGAGTAAACCAAGATATCATCAATGAACACCGCCACGAACTTGTCCAGCTCCGGCATGAATACCGAGTTCATGAGATACATGAAATGTGCCGGAGCATTGGTGAGACCAAAAGACATGACGAGATATTCATATAAGCCATATCTCGTCGAGAAGGTTGTCTTCGGGATATCCTCCGCTCGGATTTTTATTTGATGATAACCGGAGCAAAGGTCCATCTTTAAGAACACACTTGCACCCGCAAGCTGATCAAACAGGATGTCAATGCGGGGCAGTGGGTATTTGTTCTTGATGGTGACGGCATTGAGCGGCCGGTAGTCCACACACAGCCTCAAGGTTTCATCCTTCTTCTTTACGAACAGCGCTGAGCATCCCCAAGGCGAGGAACTCGGCCTAATGAAACCTTTGCTCAACAGATCATTGAGCTGTTCTTTTAGTTCAGCCAGCTCGTTTGGAGCCATTTTGTATGGTCTCCGTGATATTGGCGTAGTCCCGGGTGCAAGCTCAATCTTGAACTCGACATCCCGCTCAGGTGGCATGCCCAGAAGATCATCTGGAAACACATCGGGGTACTCCCGGACTACGGGGATGTCCTCTAACTTGAGAGCTTCAGCATTATTAATTTCTGAAACTTCCCGGACTGGATTGTCTAGCACCATGGAATGCAGACGGTGGAATGGAGAATTCAAATGAACCGTCTGTGTACGAGTGTCCAGGACAGCGCCATGGTAGTGTAACCATGACATCCCTAAGATTGCATCAATCTTTTGCCCTGTCAGGATTATCAAGGTGGTGGGATATAGCTTCCCACCTAAGCACAGAGGTGCTTTTGGAATCATCATATTTGCTGAAATCTTCCCTCCCAGTGAGCAGATCATATATGTGCAGTCGGTTGGGAAGACTTGCATTTGATGCTTAGCCACATAGGATGCACTTATAAAACTGTGGGTTGCACCAGAATCGAATAAAATGATGATTGCTTGGTCGTTGAGAGTGAACGTACCCGCCAGCACGTTGTCTCCCTCTGGGGCGTCCTCATTGTCGAGGTTGCAAACGCCCCCAGTCCGCTGACCAACCTTCTTGACCGGAGGTCGGCCTCGAGCACCACCCTGGAACTGGGCTTGCCCGCTGCTCTGCTGCCCCTGGGGACAGTCCTTCGAGAAATGGCCTGCCTGGCCACACGTAAAACAAGTGTAGCGAGGCGGTTCTCCGCTGATTGGCGGACGGAAACCCGGGGCGCGTTGTGGCGGTGGAAACGCCCGGGGTGTCGTCTGCTGCTGCTGTTGCGGTCGCGGTGGTGGCATCGGCGGTCGGAACGGGGGTGGATGAAATGAACGAACCCCGAACTGCTGAGGCCGCCCCGGTGGATGCCACTGCTGACCGGATGGTGTCCGATACACCATGCGGTATTTTTGGGGAGCGCCACCACCACTGCTGGGTGGATTGCTGCGCTTCCGCTGCTCAGCCGCTAATTCTCGCTGAGCGTCTTCTTGCATGATCGCGGCATTAACGAGGTCATTGAAGGTGCCACGATTCCATTGGACGAGATGCATCTTCATCTCGGGGTGTAACCCCCGATAGAAGTGCTCTCGTTTCTTCTCCTCGGTGGAGACGTAAACCGACGCATATTGCGCCAGATGGTTGAAGGCACGGGAGTAGTCATGGGCACTCCTCCCGCCCTGCTTCAGCTCCAAGAACTCTTGGAACTTCTGCTTCATTATCCCGGGAGGGATATGGTAGGCGCAGAACGCCTCCCGGAATTCTTTCCACTCCACGGCATGGCCAGCCAGACGTGAGGCGCCATAGTTCACCCACCACGCACCAGCGGCACCTGAAGCTGCTGCGCCGTGAACAGAGTCTTTTGCCGCTCCGTACATTGGAGCAGCCCGAACTTGGACTCGATTGTCCGCAGCCAGTTGTTGGCCTCCAGTGGTTCTGCTGCTTCTGTGAACACCGGAGGGTGCGTACTCATGAAGTCCGAGTACGTCACCTCACGAGGCTCACGAGGCCCCCTCTCTTGACGCCCCCCCCCCCCCCGCCGGGGACGTATTCTGCACGATCGTGCGGAGCAGGTCGGTCTGCTCCTCACGATTCCCTACCAGTGCCGCTATCACATCCTCTAGGGTAAGCGGAGGCGGCGGTGGTGGTTGTTGCTGCGGGGTGCTGTCGTAGGCAGGTGGCTGGGAGTCATCACCCCCCTGCTGGCTAGAGCCACCAATCTCATGTGTGGTCCGAGTGCGAACCATCTGCAACCATACGACAATAAACATCAGTCCCGCAACATACTTCATGCAGTTCAATAAAATGGTGTAAAACATAATGCCAGTAAAACATGCGATACATCTCGTACACAGATAATGTAATAACTTTGCACAAGCTACACCATTACCAGACCAAATACACGCTAGTTAAATCCAATTTGATGGACTTCCTCTTTGGAAGTTCATCTCAACTAGGTTTGGTCACTACGAGACATAAAAATCGCTTTGTCATCACATACACTACTCTTTTATCTTCAATACGACACAAACATGGTCTCTAGCAAAAGAAACTTGAGTATGACGTATACTCAAACCTTTCACTAGTTGAAGCTAACCACTCATGAGTATGTTCTACCCCATTGGAAGTACTTAAACCCCCTAGGGTACAACAACCTCTCAAATGAGTTCAACTGTCATCCCTCTGTCAGAATGACCAGTTTCTACATATCCCTGATTTTAATCTGGTTCTGGGCATTTTCATGACTCAAGCTGAATACAAAAGTTAAAATCAACTTCAGTATCTTTCCAACTAGTATTTATTTGTCCTCAGATCAGGTCTGGTTTAAAAGTTATGGTAATTCAAAGTCAACAGAATTTCTAGAAGAATTTCAACAGCACCTCCCTTGGAAGTTGCTGTTTTCAACTCTGGTTTCCACTGAGTTTTATGCTGAAATTTCAGAAACATTGAATTACAAAGATGCAACCCCTTTCCTAACCTTTCCAAAGGTGTGTCATATGAGAATTTTAGATTTTTCTACAGGAAGTTGTGCTTGAAAAACAGAACAGTCCAGAGAGTGTTTTTGACTCTGTCCTGGTTCTGGACAGTTCACAATCTACTGGAATTTCAGCCAGATTAAGGTGTGATTCAGCTCTGGAAGTCTACAAAAAAGTTGTAGAGCACTTAAGCACCTTTCCAGAACTATATCCCACACCTCCATTGGCTAAATGCTCTGTGAGTTATGCCCTGTCAAGGTTCAGCAAACTTGCTGCCCAAAACACGGGATACATACGTGGTTAGTACCTGCAGAAGACCACACAATAATGATGCACTGAAAGGTTATTTTCATTTCAGACAGGTCCATATTTGAAAGTAAATATAAACGCCCATATCGTTGCCATACGGCCGTCCCATAGTTAAGCCACGTCTCAAGGTACGTGATCGTGCTTCAACACCACACGACGGGGAACCCGAGTAGAGCGCGAACGGGTCGTCACGGTTGGGAATTTTATCACCCTAACAGATACCACCTACTGCCCTGCAGGGCACACCGATGGCAAGTGCTGCGTATGTCCTCCTAGGATATTTCCAGACGAACACACTCTCGCGTTACTGACCACGCGATGGGGTCTCCACTTACTTGCCTAATGCACGCTAGGGATTAGCGTTTCATATGAACTCAGGGACATGAAGAGTCCAAGAGTTTCATATTGATGTCTCACACCAAGTTGTGATACCTATCCCTGAACCACATTCCTCGTCAGGGGAGCTAACCGAAATTGAACCGCTTTCGGTGGCATTCCTTACCATTTTTACCTGAGCGTAGGTGCGTCATTACACAATTAAAATTCAAAATCATAACACATATGTTAGTCTTGCCACTTTAAGTAATTATGCTAATATAGTCCTTACTTGGGCAAACTACCGAATCCTCACCATAAACCTAAGTTTTCCCGTAACACAGTCCTTAATTACTGTGCTATCCCCAATGCCGCTCTGATACCAGCTTGTGGCGGACCGGAATCCGCTCATCCAGGATCGCAGAGGGTGGTGCCGCACGATGCGACACCCGACAGCACACATCATAAGGATACATTGTATTACATTGAAAGCCAACTGAAATGTACAAAGTAGTACACTACTTAGTTACAAACTAGTGTTTATAATACACAGCGGAAGTTGAATTTATACAACTCACGCCCGCCTATCTAGCAAAAGTCGGTTGCCTAGCCCTAGTGCAACCCACACTAGCTGTACTCCTCAGCTTAGCGCGGCGTGTACGGCTCCCACTCAGCCGTGGTCCCCGACAGAGGGTAACCATCGCTGGTAGACTCCTAACCCGAGTCCGAGGGTGGTTCCTCACCTGAAAAACACTTAAAGCAGCAACCATGAGCACAATGGCTCAACAAGACTTAACTGACTCACCTAGGCATGAAACTCTACATGTAGTGTACAACGATCATGGGATGGTAAATTTCAGCAAATGGACGAGCCTACAAGTTCATCCTTAGTTCATCTTTTAGCCACAAGTTAACAGTTCATGAATATGAAGTTTAGTGAGCAATATTTGGTGGCACACATGTAGCAATACAATTATAGCATAACAGCAACATTGAATCATCACATTTCATATATTAGCCTACGTCACGACTCAGCGAACAAGCGGTACTCGTCACCGTGAGGGACGGCGAATCGACTCGATATACACCTGTAGGGATACCCGAAGAGCATGTCACGTACGCCCACCCATGGAGCTGCACAGCACGCTCACTCGATGTCATATGGGACAACCTTTCACCCAACAGCCCAAACGTCGAACCGGTCGCACCGAAACGGACAGGAGATTGCCTACATGGAGCAGCTCTCTATGCCCATTAGCAGATTTCCACCTTTCTGCCCTCAACCTACACCTATAAATCGGTCTGCTATGCCTCGACGCCCGGAGGTTTAGGTTACATCGGTTTACCGGGGCCCATATATCCGATATGCCTTCTGTACGTTCAATACTTCCTCAGCAGGGCCGCACATGGATTGGTCCTCAATCGACACGGACAGGGCTGCACACACAAGATTTCCTCTTGCTACGCCCTAGCCCCTGCCTAGTCTCATTTTCATTACTAAAGTGATCTCACATCACTCGAACCAATCCCGTGTGTCCCAAGCCTAACTCGCGAGTAGATTCCAACTACTCGACTTGTACCGAAGTCCTAAGAATCATTGAGCATAGCCTGTCTACTCGAGGCCTTAGACACTACCCTCACTCCTCTAGGAAAATTCTGGTTATGCATTTGGGTTTCATCCATCCTACACCTAATGCACATTCATACCTCATACTAAACATGTGAACAAAGCAAAACTTTATAAAAGGGGTTAATGCAAACCGGGGCTTGCCTTGTTGCTGCTGGTCAGTTGTTAGGGCTTCGTCCGAAAGAAGGAAGTCGAGCACTTCGGTAGTTTCCTCGCCTTCAGCGACTACACGTACACGATATATTATATGTCAATTTAAATGCAATGTTTAGAACTGAATAAGTAATTACTATAACTCTAGCTAGACCTCACCTTTGGTTCTGGAATTTTTATGGTGGCTTGGTAGGGTCCTAACCAGAGTCTTGACCAAGTTTCATTTGAAACAAAGTTCATTTGAGCCTTGTACAAATAAAAGCCTATTTGGTCAATATTAGAGCTTCTTAGGAATTCCACGGTTTTTCATGGTTCCAACCATTACTTTCTGGAAACTAGAATTTTATATGGTTCTAATGGAATTGGTTTCATGTCATTTGAAGAATTCTAGAGGAAGTTATGCCCTAAACAAGATTTGAGAAAATCTGAAAAATGTTTCTGTACATTTTTCTATTTTCTCAGGGCAGTTCAGTTAATCACCCCATTAGGGGGACTAAATGAACATGGACGGGTCTGAAAATTTTACTGTGGCTCAAGGATTTTCCAATGGGCCTCCCAGCCAAGTTTCATAATTTTTCACAAAGTAGTTCTCCAGGTAAAATTCCTAAAAGTTTAAATTTTAGGGAATTAATTCTGGAAAACTATTAAGTTTAATGAGCTGAAATTGGTGTTGCTGGAAAGTACTCAAAAATCTTAGTTCAGTAAAATTTGGTTCAATGAATTTGGAGCTTCCTAGCAAAAGTTCTATGCAATTGAAGTTTGATCTAAACTGGAAAATCCTAAAATGTTTAAATTCTGCGGGTGGGGCCCACTCTTTAAACCGGCCCACTGAGATCGCGGCCACACCGTAGGCCACGGGGTTTTTACCCGCGCTGCCGCACCGGATCCCAGCCGCAAAGTGGATCCCTGCGAGAACCCAGAGGCTGACCGGTGGACCCGGCCCGCCTTCGTCTACCTCGCGACCTCCCGCGACTCCCGCGGCGGCGCTTTGCCGGAGCTCTCGCCGCCGGCCATTTCGCTGCACGACCTTCGATGGATTTCACCGCCTGTGCCTAACTTGGCTCGGAGAACACGCTGGTGCCCTCACCGAAGTTCGGCAATGGGCGGAACCATGCCCGCGACGGTGACAGTGGCTATCCCAACTCCGGCGATGTCGCCCGAGCTACTCATGGTCTTATTTTTGGAACAGTTTGCTCCTACAGCTCCGTTGTGGCATGCTGAGCATGAAAATGAGCTCGGTTTGCCATGGAAACGGCCGGAACTATGTGCTCACCGTCGACCTAGGCCCGATATCGGCTGTGACCTGAAAAACTCGATAACCCGAGTTTATACTTGACGGTTCTTTGTACTTTTCGATCCTAGATGGTCGTGCAAGGTGTAGATCACGCGTGTAGCTCGCTATACCCGGTGATGAGCCAATACCCGCGAATTTTAGGATTTGGGATGGCTTGGTCCTAAGAACACCGAAACATTCCCAGGAAAAATTCTCCCACGACAGTGCACGAAATGATGAACGGTTTGGACTAGAAGGACCAGCACCTTAGGGCGGTTGTTTCTTGTTTTGATCGTTGGGCACGAGGGGGCCTGTGTTGCCCGGACACCGGTGACCAGAGGGAGGCGAACTCGGAGCGAGTTGCGGCGGTGGTTTGCGGCAGAACAGAGACCGCGCGAGGTGAGAAATGAAGCACGGCAGGAGCGCACGGGTTATCCCTTCAGCCTGTGATCTTTTCTCCCCCCCCCCCCCACCGAGCAGGAGCTGGCCTGGCTGAGGCAGTCGGGCGCCGACGCCGTGGCTGTCTGGCGTGCTCTCGGCCGAGAGAAAAAATTCACCAGAAGACTTCAGTGTGAAGGCTACTGACAGGTGGGTCCCTCCCCTCTAATACTCTTCTAATTTTTCATCTCTGTTTTTGCTAAAAATATCTCCAGCTACTCACAATTGAATGTGAGACTTAAGCACCAAGTCACAGTTGGAATTTTGGTTTCTCAAATAAAATTTGTTTGGCTAAATTTGCTTCATATTTGAACTGAAATTCAAATTCAGTTTTGAATTAATGCAAATTTAGCTCCCGACAAGATAAATTCCAATGGGGATAAAAATTGGTGGACCAACTCAGAAAAATGTGCTGAGTTTGAATATGAAGCCAACTTTTGAATTCAAGTGATAAAAGTTGCTGCAATTTGAATTTACATTCAAAATGGCCTCTTTTTCAAATTCCTCCAAAAGTGCCTTAAAAAGTATTGGATTTGCATGAAATTTGTCCTGAACCTCCCCAAGACTATTTAAGTTCTAGGGGTGAGCTCAACCTCTCATGTTCATGTGTAGAAATCATACTTTGTGAAAGTTAGGGCTTTCCCCTCTAATCACCCTTTTGATGGTGGTTACTTGCTCTTCACAAGTATTCACAAGATATCCACAACAAAAGCTGTGGTGTTGTGAGGTGACGAAAATTTTTTGCAAGTCCCTTTTCTTGGGATTTTACAGCCATGACCCGTGCTATGTTTTTGGGTCTTAGGCTGTGATGGACCGAAGCCATATGGGCCATCGGATTCTGAATGGAGGGCACATATTTAATATATCAAACTGTTATTACTCGATCTAATGTGAGACATTGATTTGAGATCCAAGGGTTTAGAATGTTCTAGTGTTATGTTTCTTGCGCCTGGGAGTATGGAGGGGGGAGTGGAGGGTGATTTGGGAGGCTGGAATGGATCTGAAGGCGTAGGGAGGCCTGTTGTGTGGCTGGGAACTTGAATCTCCTGCATTGGAAGGGTTTCTAGCGAGTGTGATCGAGTGGCCGCCCAACAGGGACACTTTTCTTCTTGATAATCCCCTAGGTATAGACTATGCTCCTTTTCATGGGCTAGCTGGGCACCCAGTGTGAAATCCCAATTTTACACATTTGGTTTAGTACAAAAATTTGGGGGAGATTCAAAATTTTCCAAACTCATTTGCAGCTAGCCAAAAACATATGTCACTAGTGCAAATCTAAATCTGAACTTTTCCTCAAAGATTGTCGAATTGGACATTGGATTTCACCAATGTTTTCACCACACTTGAATTATCACCTCTGCCAAAATTCATACATTTTGGTCTTTGGTTGATATGTATTTGGATCAATTGAAGAGGAGGGATTCAAATCCAAATTCAAATTCAAATGTCCAAATGCAATTCAATTCAACCATCCAAAACTAAATTCAGTTTGAATTCAAATGTAGTCTATGACTTTGGGAGTAAGTATAGACTTTAATTTTGAGTAGATGGTGAAAAGATCAGCTGGGAATTTGAAAACATAATTAGAGGGGAGTGGGACCACATGCCAGTGACTGTAAATTCAACAAACCGACTCAACCGAGCTCGGGTTCTCTCGCATGATCGCCGCTCGGCCACGTACAGCCAGCGCAGGCCCTGATTACTTTACCTCACAGTAAATTTTGCCTCCAAAGTCAACAAAATTGCCTGCCCCACCGTCCTGATCGCCTCTGAGCTGAGCTCTTCACCGCACACGCGTTGTTCTTTGTTCCCGCGAGCGAGTTCTTTGCCGCCCTCCACTGCTCACCTACGACCGGCTGATACAGCCGTTGTCACGCACCGCTTCCAAAGAAGAAAAGTTGCGCCCTTGAACGATGAAGCTGTAGGTGCAAGCCTTGTGCCATTTCATGTTGTATCGAGCGAGTATTGCTCGCTTTCTTCCACGGTGTGTTTGAGGGGTAGAGCTCGATAATCGGCGAAATTCTTCTTGCACGTGAAACCGATGCTCGAGCTGCACACCGAACATGTTCTAGGTCATCTAGCGCACCTCCTCGATCAAGAAGCATCGAGTTTCATCCACGAGATCCCTTGTTATCCAAGTTTTTCCTGCCGGCGACAGCAAAAAGGGCACCTCACCAGTGAGGTCATAGTTGCGGCTGTTTTCACGACCATCAGGGTTCAGAATCATGTTCAGCACATCACCACGGTGCTCTCAGGCGAAATCGCGTCAAAAAAGGTGTAGAGATCACCGAGTTCAACATCGCCGATGAGCTGCCACCCACTGTTGCCGTTGCGTGCACTGTTCCGGCCACCGCCGGCTCCGGGGTGTGCACCAGCATATTCCCCACGCGAAGTTGTGCACAAGCGGCGAGTTTCCGAAGGTTGTGCACCGGAACGGCCCGCGGCGAGCTCTCCGGCGAGGTGCCACCGTGGGAGGTACAGGTGTCGCAAGGTAGAAGAAGACTTTGGGGTCCCGCGTGTCAGTGAGAGAAATCCGCGGTCAGGATCTGCTGTTGTGCGGGGATCTCGTGTGGCTACACGGGAAAGCGTGTGGGCCAACGTGCAGCTTCGCTGCCGGGTTGACACGTAGCCCTGGGCCCTACCACCCGAGTTTAAACATTCTGAATTTCAGTTTGAATTTCCAGATTTTAGCCAAAGTTTGAGAAGCCATAACTTTCTAGAGGAATCAAACAAGATTTGTGATCTCAACCAGTACTTTGCAGTGATGCAAAGAAATTGGTATGAAAATCCCTGGAATTTTCTCCAAAAATCTTCAAAGTTAATTTTTTGGGATTTAATTCCAGGAGATCCCTGTTATGGAAATTGCCAAATTTTTGCCAGAATGTCTTTCATAAACCTACTGATCTTCAGTAAAAATTTGAGCCGCATTGGACTTAATTTACTAGGTGTAATAGTGTCCCAATTGATTCTATTCCAAGAAAATTAGGAAAAACATTAGAATTCAAATTCAGTTTTTATCCAAACTTAGGAATTCCATATCTTTCTCTAGGAAGCTCCAAATTTAGTGAAACCAATTCTCAGGGACTCAAAAAACTTGGAAGTTTCTAAAAATACAAGTTTGCAGCATGGCAAACTTTCAGGTTTGTCTTATTAATTCAAGAAGGAAAATGATGTAGGGAATTCTCTGGAACACACACTTAATTAACTTTCTCTGAATTTTTGCTAGCAATACATGAGTGTCATGTGGGTTTCTCTGTAAAAATCCCAAGTACTTTAGAGTTCAGTTTATACATAGGTCAATTTAATCTTTATAACTGTTCTTATACAGTTAATACTTAATCATGTGCATTGTTTGCATTTTGATTAGTTTCCGAGCTCGAGGAAGCACCGGAGGCCTTGGAAGTGATTCCTCGAGACACTAACTTCCAACAACAAGGCAAGCCCCGTAACATGAAGCTCTAGACTGCCGGAAATGTCACACACCACTAAAGTGGTGTGAGTACGGCAGAAGGGTACTGATCGGGGTTGGTTAGTCAACGAAGCCAATGACCGAGTTCGGGCGGTAGAAGCGGACATGGAGGCTGTTCAATCCCAAAAGAAAAGTCACAATAGGCAAAGGCATAGACTGTTGCATTTCTACAGTGGAGAACACGTTGTCTTTGCGTGTCTCCGATGAAAGGAATTCACCGGTCCGATGTAAAGGGGGGATTTTGCTCCCCGAGCCTTAGATCCACTTGTTATCATGGAGATGTGTGGACCCGTAGATTACCGGCTGGAACTACCGGCAAGCATTGCTGGTGTTCACGACATATTTCATATGTCACAGCTATGGAAGTGGCTTCAAGATACCATTGCCGTCCACACCGAAGAACTTGACTAGTTGAAGCCGGATCGAACCTACACCGAGCGACCGGTTCAGACTATCGATGAGAAGAATCCGGAACACCTGGAATCGGATATTAAGATTTTACCAGGTGCTGTGGGGTAATCATACCATGGAAGGAACAACGTGGAGAGCAAAGATTACCTCCGCATGAACTATCCGGAGTTTTTATTGTCCTACCACTTGGCATTACCTCTCCCGTCTCGTTCTCCTATTGGAATCTCGGGACGAGATTCTTTTTAAGGGGGGAATGTAAAAGTCCCAAAAACGTGAATGCAAAGGAACGGATGATTAAACGTCATTGTGTTTCTGTTCATGAAAAATGGGAGTTACAAAAACTTTCTTACATGGGATGGTACACATGAGGTGCAACCACATGGGTTCAAGCATGCCTTTGAAAGTGTTGGACCAAGGTGGAGTTAAACACATGTGTAAGCATACATGAACATGAGAAAGAACAAAAATAAGGTCTTTAGTCTCAAAGGCTCAGCTCAAATTACTGCCAAGCTTTTGTATACACATGGAGCCTCATACATTTGAATTGAGGAGAATGTGGTGGCAACTTTCTGATTTGAGGGTGAGCCAAAAGGGAATGGACTATGATCATGTTGAGTTCATGCTGAATTCAAACATGTTAGGACAAGGGAATGATTTGAGTTATGTCACATAAAATGATAAACTCAAACATGGACATGTGGGAAGAGCAAAAATCTTCTTTAACTCCTGTTGAACACATGTTAACCCGGGAAAGGATTTCACTCCCAAAAATCTAACTCATATGTACATTCCCTATGAGTAGAGGGGAGGGAAGTTTAAACCCCATTTTTGAACCCTTGCAAAGCATTCATGGTCTGATGGTCCAAAAGCGTATATATGAGATGACCATTGCAGTCCTCAGGTATTAAAGAGCTTAAGTCCAAAATTGGAGAGTGTTTGAGCTCATATACCATTTGTTCAAAGCATTGTTTGAGATCACCTTCAAATTCAAATTTGAGGGGCATGGTCAAAACTGAACTGGTGAGGTTCAGGTTGGGACCAAGGTTGATCAAGCATGGGCTAGGAGCAAACCAAAGTGTTTCACCCAAATTCAGATGGGTCATCACCAAAGAGGACTTAAATTTCAGTTTGAATTAAATGGGTTACTTTAAGGCAAAGAAGGCCCTTTCCAAAAAGGAAATTCAAACTGTTGTTTGAAAATTTGTATTTGCAATGGTCAACTGAAGAATCATAGGGCATATTTGAATTCCTCAGGTCCAAATTATGAGGGAGACAAATTTTGAGAAAATTTGGAGGAGCTTTGATATGAATATCAATGGAACTTGTAAATTTCACCCAAATTTGAATTTAAATTTGAAACTAAGGCACAACTTGTCAAATTGCCAAAACAAATTGTGAATTTGAGTTCCACATGGCTGAATTTGCACTAGGCCAAAAATTGAAGATCTTTTGGGGCAGAGAGGGGCTGTGGGCCCCACTGGTCAGTGAGAGGAGGGGCATAACTTACTGCTTAAGTCACTCTCTGTTTACCGGATCACACCCGAGCTACCGAAGTCGCCCCGGGCGCCACCGAGCCGCACCGGAACCTCCCCGTGGAGCCAGCTCCTGCTACGTGCGATGGGCTGGCGACCTGCTGCTGCTCTCGGCAACGTGTGAAGGGATCAGTTCGCCCACCGAACGGAGGCCCTTGAGTCCGTTCTCCCTCGCACGACAAAAAGACCGAGAACGCCGCCGCCTCGGGCTATCGACCGGGAGCTAGGAGAAACCAAGCGTGCAGAGGCCAGCCAAGCCAAGAAACCACGCGGTGAGCTCGTCCTCCACTTCCTAAGTACAGCGTCCAACGAGTTGCTGCCTCCCCGACCCGAAATTGGCTCGTCGCCGCAGCGACTTCACTCCACCGAGGGTTGGGGCGCTCGTGGACAGCCTAACCCAGGCACTTCCACGCCCAAGCAAGGCCACCTCCGGACGCGCTGGTGAACCCTTCTGCTCACCCCCAAGCCTCAAGTCGAGCTGTGAATCACCGAGAGCCAATTCGGGAATTTTCACTCGGAGGACGCAATTCGACCTTCCAGTACGAGGTGATTAAATTTGATTGCAACTCGTGTTTGTAGTTCATCAAATCATGCACGAATAAACTAGACTGGCTAGCGGTCCGATCCCCTTCACAACCCTAGCTAGAAACCCCATGTCTGTGGCAAATTCCGAGCTTTCCGATCGGCGGCCATGGCGGGAACGCGCGGGCGCACGGTGACAACTGGGTTGCCGGCATTTCCTAGCCAGTTTGAGGCCGTGCCGAGCTTGCCTGACCCTCACTGGTGCTTTAGAGCAAATTTCCCGAGCCATTGGCGGGTTAGGATGCTCGGGCCACGGCGCCGAAGCTGTACCGAGGGGTGCGCACGTCGCCGACTGGTTTCCGGTCGCCGGCAACCCGAATGCACCGCACCGTTGAATTCCTCGTGGCTGAAAACCACCAGGCAGCGAGTACCGAGCCGGGAGACGGCCGGGAAGCCGACTCCGGCGAGCCCCGATGAGTTGTCGGCGAGGGGGCGGCGCGGGAAAGGGGACGGGCCGAGGAGGAAGAAGGACCGGCGGGTCCCACGTGTCAGTGGCGGAAAAATCAAATCCCCGATCAGCTGTGGCCCCGGGATCTTTTGCGACAGCGCGGGAAGTAGTCTGTGGCCCCGTGTGGCTTATCTCCGGCAACCGACACGTGTTGGATGGACCCACCGTCAGAGTTTGAACATTTCCCGGATTAATTTGAATTCCAGATTTGGTTCAAACTTTAGAACCTCATAACTTTTGCTAGGGAGCTCCAAATTTAGTGATTCAAATTGGGTTGGATTCAGGATGAAAAACTCTATCCAAATATGCAACCCAATTTGTATGAAAAGCAATAGGAAATTCTGGAGAATTCTTTAAAGCTTTTTAGCAAAAGAATTTTTGAGGGAGTTTGGTTCATCCAAAAATCCCCAAATTTTGCCAGGTATTCTTTAGGATATTAGGAGACTCCTGTAAAAGTTTCAGCTCATTTGGAGTTGATCTAGTTTGGGTAATTCTGATTTTAAGTTACTGTATTCAAATGAATACAGAAACATTTTCAGGAAATTTCCAAAACATGGAAATTCAGTTCAGGGCATTCCTTAGCTCCAAAAAACCTAGTAAAATTCATGCATACTCCCTGAGCTATGTATGAAATTATAGTTCACTTAAATTTGCATGAAAGTGCAAATTTATTCAGAATTATTTCCTGTTTGGCTAAATGCTTAGGGAATTGTTCTGGGTGATCTACTTAGTGAATTATTCTGAATTTTGGTCCAGAGAGCCTTCTTGTGACAAGGAACTCACAAGAAAATTTCCAGCTCCATTAGATCCCTGGATCATTATGTCCTGTTCAACCTCATTAGTTGATCCCTACCCAAGTGATGAAATCCCACTCATCACTTGATCCTAGTGCTTAAACACAAACCCAAACCACTAGCACCAGTTTCATTTTAAATTCTTAAACAGAGTTCCAGTTTTGAACTTGTCCTTAGCACTTGTTAGCAAATGTTTTACAATTAAATATATATGCATATTCATAACGTGTAGTGATTAAACGTGGAAAAGTGAAGGAAAGGTGAAACGTGAATCAAGGAGCAAGAAGGAAGGGATTAAGCTTCAAGTCATCATCAGCAACTAACTTCATACATCTCTGACTTTAGTCACCTGCAAAACCAAGTCAAGCCCCAGTTTGCACTTAAGTTGTGTTTAAAGTTTTTTCCCTTTGTTCACTACATTTGGTCAAGGTTTGTATGTGCATTAGGTCAAGGATGTTGATACTCCACTTGCATAACCAAACATGAAACCTAAGGTCAAGGGTAGCTTTGTGTCATCGCTGTAGAATAAGGTCGTGCTAAATAGACTAAGACATCCGGTAGAAGACGAGTAGTTGGAATCTACTCGCGAGCTTTGTTTTAGGATCATATAAGTGGGGTTGGAAAGAGAGTCAAACTAAAGTTTACGTTTCTAAAGATGAGACCGGGCAGGAGAGTTAGGTAGCGACAAGATGAGGTCTTGGTCGAGTAGCTCTGCCCGTGTCGGTCAAGGACCGAAGCGTATGCAGCCCCGCTGAGCAAGTATTGAGTTGTGTACCGGATGCTTACTGATATATGGGAACCAGGAAACCGATGTACCAGGTTCACTGGATTGTAGAGGCATACCACATCGTCTCGTTAGACCTATGAGCCCGAGACGGCGCGACCGGTTCTACAGTTTAGTGTCCTGAGAAAGGTTGCCACATATGACGTAATGAAGGACGCCAGAGTTGGGTCTTCAGAGGCGGGCGTATATGTCGAGTTATCTGGGTAGTGTTTGATTCGAATCACCGTCCCTCACAGTTATGAGTACCGCTTGCTCACTGTGTTCTGACGTAGTAAGCAAGTTGTGTGGGAACAGTTTGCAAAAGTATAATTGCTGCTATGATCATGTTAAACTGCATGAGAACCTTGTTTGAGGTAGAGATAGAGCAAACTAAATTTAATTTTCACCTTGGGACAAGTAACATTGGAATGAAGCGTTTCTTGTTTGATTGTGGAGTTCCAATGTTGCTGGGCGCAAGGTCACTACTATTATGGCTAAAATCTGAAAGTTAAGGATGAACTCGTAGGCGAGTCTTTTCGCAAATGACAGGCTTAAGTCTTAGGTTACTTTCATGTAGAGTTTCATGTCTTAGGAGAGACGGTTAAGTCTTGCTGAGCCTTTGAGCTCACTCTTGCTATATAAGTGGTTTTGCAGGTAAACATCGACGCTATAAAGAAGGTTGTCCGGTGAGACTCGGCAACTTCCGAGTCATGTCACACTTGGAGAACCTAGCCGCTGCCATGTCTTCGTGTTGCTAGCGAGAGGAGTCCGCAGGCTGGACCTCTTCTCGAGTGCTTCTTAGAGATTCACCGTGAGCTGTGTATAGACTTCCGTTGTAGCTATTTTATGTAAGTTATTTACAAAGAAACAAGATTAAGCTTCCGCTTTGATTTATGTAATACATTGTTCCTTATATGTGTGCTGTTCGGTGCCGCATAACACGGCACCACCCAATGCGATCTACGGGCGAGGCGGCACGGCCCCGTGATGGAGGTCGGGCCCTCTCAGCGTGGTATCAGAGCCGCATTAGTAATAGCACACGGAGTAAGAATTGTATTACGATAAAAATTTAGGATACGGTGAGGAAACGGTATTAGGCCCACATAAGGACTATAGTAGTATAGTTACTTAAAGTGGCAAGACTAACATATGTGTTTTAATTCTGAATTTTCATTATGTAACGACGCACCTACGTTCTGGTAAGAATGGTAAGGAACGCCACCGAAAGCGGTTCAATTTCGGTTAGCTCCCCTGACGAGGAAAGTGGTTCAGGGATAGGTCTCACAGCTTGGTGTGAGACGTTAATATGAAACTCTTGGACTCTTCATGTTCCTGAGTTCATATGAAACGCTGATCCCTAGCGTGCGTTAGGCAAGAAAGTGGAGACCCCATCGTGTGGTCAGTAACACGATAGTGTGTTTGTCTGGAAATAGCCCAGGAGGACATACGCAGCGCTTGCCATCAGCGTGCCCTGCCGGGCAGTAGCTGATATCCGTTGGGTTGATAACATTCCCAACCGTGACGGCCCGTTCATGATATACTCGGGTTCCCCGTTGTGTGGTGTTGAAACACGATCACGTACCTTGAGACGTGGCTTAACTCAAGGACGGCCGTATGACAATGATACGGGCGTTTGTATTTACATTCAAATATGGAACTGCCTGAAATGAAACAACCTTTCAGTGCACCACTATTGAGTGTTCTTATGCAGGTACTAACCACGTACGTGTCCCGTGTAGTACACGTGTGTGAGAGACCGTTTTAGTGCCACTGCTCATACGTATATGCCGGTGTAATCCGGTTAGGATTTTTATTTTGGTGAGGCTACGTAGTACCGACATGTTTCTTACGGTGCATCGACACCGTACTACACTTAATAACCTCTTCCCTATGAAGAAATGATTCATGAACTAACTTTCAACTAAAAATGGAAGTTGGAAACAAGTAGTAGCTACTGAACTCTTATTTTGAGCTAAGATTCAAATGAGAGTATAACTAGGTATCAAAGTTTTCAAAAAAAAACAGAGTGCTCTGTTTCTGGCAGGAATTCTTGCTGGACTTTAACAGGGCATAACTCTGAGTAGCTTGACCTAAATAGGGTGTATGATACAGTTCTGGAAATATTTTCAAGTGCTCTACAACTTCCTTGTAGGCCTCCAGAGCAGAATCACATGTTACATGGGTGAAAAGTCCAGTTGAAGGCAAACTGTTCAAAAACCAGAACAGTAGCAAAAACCTCTCTGGACCTTTCTGTTTTTAAGCCATAACTTCTTGTAGAAAAATCCTTAAGGAGCCTATTATACACCATTGGAAATTTTATGAAATGTGCAACATTGTTGTAGTTCAGAGTTTGCGCAGATGCTTATTGTATGTTTATATACAACGGTGATAAAAGTAGCCACATACAAAGGTCATGCTGGCAGATTTTATCCAGAAATTCTGTCAACTTTGAGAAATCATAACTTTTGATCCAGATATGGTCTGAAGGCGTATGAACACTCGTTGAAAAGATACTGAAGTTAACTCTAACTTTTGTATTCAACTTGAGTTATGAAAATGCTGTTCAACGGATCAAGAATCTGGATGAAGGCAGAAGAGTCCATTCTGTACAGAAAAGAGGACTGGGTAGGCCTATCCCACGAAAGTGATTAAATTCGAGGATAGTCCGGTGGGACGTGAATATCCAATGTGTTTCCGATGAGTTACCGGGAAATGCCGGCTAACGAGACGTCAAAGTTCAAGATTGAACTGACGCCGGAAACAACACCGATTTCACGAAGGCCGTATAAGATGACGACCAATGAACTAGCGGAGTGAAGGAGCAACTAAGTGAACTTATGAGCAAAGGTTTTATATGACCAAGCTCATCACCTTGGGGTTGCTCTGTGCTGTTCGTTAAGAAGAACGACGAGACACTAAGATTAAGTGTTGACTGTCGTTCACTCAATGTCGTCACTATAAAGAACAATGAGTGTACTCTATGGTTTAAATACCATATAGTGGTACCTCGTAATATGAAGCTCTAGACTGTCGGAAATGTCGCACACCACTAAAGTGGTGTGAGTACGGCAGAAGGGTACTGATCGGGGTTGGTTAGTCAACGAAGCCGATGACCGAGTTCGGGCGGTAGAAGCGGACTTGGAGGCTGTTCAATCCCAAAAGAAAAGTCACGATGGTCAAAGGCATAGACCGTTGCATTTCGACAGTGGAGAACACGTTGTCTTTGTGTGTCTCCGATGAAAGGAATTCACCGGTCTGATGTAAAGGGGGGATTTTGCTCCCCGAGCCTTAGATCCACTTGTTATCATGGAGATGTGTGGACCCGTAGCTTACCGGCTGGAACTACCGGCAAGCCTTGCTGGTGTTCACGACATATTTCATATGTCACAGCTATGGAAGTGGCTTAAATCTACCATTGCCGTCCACACCGAAGAACTTGACTAGTTGAAGCCGGATCGTACCTACACCGAGCGACCGGTTCAGACTATCGATGAGAAGAATCCGGAACACCTGGAATCAGATATTAAGATTTTACCAGGTGCTGTGGGGTAATCATACCATGGAAGGAACAACGTGGAGAGCAAAGATTACCTCCGCATGAACTATCCGGAGTTTTTATTGTCCTACCACTTGGCACTACCTCTCCCGTCTCGTTCTCCTATTGGAATCTTGGGACGAGATTCTTTTTAAGGGGGGGGGAATGTAAAAGTCCCAAAAACGTGAATGCAAAGGAACGGATGATTAAACGTCATTGTGTTTCTGTTCATGAAAAATGGGACTTACAAAAACTTTCTTACATGGGATGGTACACATGAGGTGCAACCACATGAGTTCAAGCATGCCTTTGAAAGTGTTGGACCAAGGTGGAGTTAAACTCATGTGTAAGCATACATGAACATGAGAAAGAACAAAAATAAGGTCTTTAGTCTCAAAGGCTCAGCTCAAATTACTGCCAAGCTTTTGTATACACATGGAGCCTCATACATTTGAATTGAGGAGAATGTGGTGGCAACTTTCTGATTTGAGGGTGAGCCAAAAGGGAATGGACTATGATCATGTTGGGTTCATGCTGAATTCAAACATGTTAGGACAAGGGAATGATTTGAGTTATGCCACATAAAATGATAAACTCAAACATGGACATGTGGGAAGAGCAAAAATCTTCTTTAACTCCTGTTGAACACATGTTAACCCGGGAAAGGATTTCACTCCCAAAAATCTAACTCATATGTACATTCCCTATGAGTAGAGGGGAGGGAAGTTTAAACCCCATTTTTGAACCCTTGCAAAGCATTCATGGTCTGATGGTCCAAAAGCATATATATGAGATGACCATTGCAGTCCTCAGGTATTAAAGAGCTTAAGTCCAAAATTGGAGAGTGTTTGAGCTCATATACCATTTGTTCAAAGCATTGTTTGAGATCACCTTCAAATTCAAATTTGAGGGGCATGGTGAAAACTGAACTGGTGAGGTTCAGGTTGGGACCAAGGTTGATCAAGCATGGACTAGGAGCAAACCAAAGTGTTTCACCAAAATTCAGATGGGTCATCACCAAAGAGGACTTAAATTTCAGTTTGAATTAAATGGGTTACTTCAAGGCAAAGAAGGCCCTTTCCAAAAAGGAAATTCAAACTGTTGTTTGAAAATTTGTATTTGCAATGGTCAACTGAAGAATCAGGGGGCATATTTGAATTCCTCAGGTCCAAATTATGAGGGAGACAAATTTTGAGAAAATTTGGAGGAGCTTTGATATGAATATCAAAGGAACTTGTAAATTTCACCCAAATTTGAATTTAATTGAAACTAAGGCACAACTTGTCAAATTGCCAAAACAACTTGTGAATTTGAGTTCCACATGGCTGAATTTGCACTAGGCCAAAAATTGAAGATCTTTTGGGGCAGAGAGGGGCTGTGGGCCCCACTGGTCAGTGAGAGGAGGGGCATAACTTACTGCTTAAGTCACTCTCTGTTTACCGGATCACACCCGAGCTACCGAAGTCGCCCCGGCGCCACCGAGCCGCACCGGAACCTCCCCGTGGAGCCACCTCCTGCTACGTGCGATGGGCTGGCGACCTGCTGCTGCTCTCGGCAACGTGTGAAGGGATCAGTTCGCCCACCGAACGGAGGCCCTTGAGTCGGTTCACCCTCGCACGACAAAAAGACCGAGAACGCCGCCGCCTCGGGCTATCGACCGGGAGCTAGGAGAAACCGAGCATGCAGAGGCCAGCCAAGCCGAGAAACCACGCGGTGAGCTCGTCCTCCACTTCCTAAGTACAGCGTCCAACGAGTTGCTGCCTCCCCGACCCGAAATTGGCTCGTCGCCGCAGCGACTTCACTCCACCGAGGGTTGGGGCGCTCGTGGACAGCCTAACCCAGGCACTTCCACGCCCAAGCAAGGCCACCTCCGGACGCGCTGGTGAACCCTTCTGCTCACCCCCAAGCCTCAAGTCGAGCTGTGAATCACCGAGAGCCAATTCGGGAATTTTCACTCGGAGGATGCAATTCGACCTTCCAGTACGAGGTGATTAAATTCGATTGCAACTCGTGTTTGTAGTTCATCAAATCATGCACGAATAAACTAGACTGGCTAGCGGTCCGATCCCCTTCACAACCCTAGCTAGAAACCCCATGTCTGCGGCAAATTCCGAGCTTTCCGATCGGCGGCCATGGCGGGAACGCGCGGGCACACAGTGACAACCGGGTTGCCGGCATTTCCTAGCCAGTTTGAGGCCGTGCCGAGCTTGCCTGACCCTCACTGGTGCTTTAGAGCAAATTTCCCGAGCCATTGGCGGGTTAGGGTGCTCGGGCCACGGCACCGAAGCTGTACCGAGGGGTGCGCACGTCGCCGACCGGTTTCCGGTCGCCGGCAACCCGAATGTACCACACCGTTGAATTCCTCATGGCTGAAAACACCCAGGCGGCGAGTACCGAGCCGGGAGACGGCCGGGAAGCCGACTCCAGCGATCCCCGACGAGTTGCCGGCGAGGGGGTGGCGCGGGAAAGGGGACGGGCCGAGGAGGAAGAAGGACCGGCGGGTCCCACGTGTCAGTGGCGGAAAAATCAAATCCCTGATCAGCTGTGGCCCCGGGATCCTTTGCGACAGCGCGGGAAGTAGTCTGTGGCCCCGTGTGGCTTATCTCCGGCAACCGACACGTGTTGGATGGACCCACCGTCAGAGTTTGAACATTTCCCGGATTAATTTGAATTCCAGATTTGGTTCAAACTTTAGAACCTCATAACTTTTGCTAGGGAGCTCCGAATTTAGTGATCCAAATTGGGTTGGATTCAGGATGAAAAACTCTATACAAATATGCAACCTAATTTGTATGAAAAGCAATAGGAAATTCTGGAGAATTCTTTAAATCTTTTTAGCAAAAGAATTTTTGAGGAAGTTTGGTTCATCCAAAAATCCCCAAATTTTGCCAGGATATTCTTTAGGATATTAGGAGACTCCTGTAAAAGTTTCAGCTCATTTGGAGTTGATCTAGTTTGGGTAATTCTGATTTTAAGTTACTGTATTCAAATGAATACAGAAACATTTTCAGGAAATTTCCAAAACTTGGAAATTCAGTTCAGGGCATTCCTTAGCTCCAAAAATCCTAGGAAACTTCACGCATACTCCCTGAGCTATGTATGAAATTATAGTTCACTTAAATTTGCATGAAAGTTCAAATTTATTCAGAATTATTTCCTGTTTGGCTAAATGCTTAGGGAATTGTTCTGGGTGATCTACTTAGTGAATTATTCTGAATTTTGGTCCAGAGAGCCTTCTTGTGACAAGGAACTCACAAGAAAATTTCCAGCTCCATTGGAGCCCTGGATCATTATGTCCTGTTCAACCTCATTAGTTGATCCCTACCCAAGTGATGAAATCCCACTCATCACTTGATCCTAGTGCTTAAACACAAACCCAAACCACTAGCACAAGTTTCATTTTAAATTCTTAAACAGAGTTCCAGTTTTGAACTTGTCCTTAGCACTTGTTAGCAAATGTTTTACAATTAAATATATATGCATATTCATAACGTGTAGTGATTAAACGTGGAAAAGTGAAGGAAAGGTGAAACGTGAATCAAGGAGCAAGAAGGCATTGATTAAGCTTCAAGTCATCATCAGCAACTAACTTCATACATCTCTGACTTTAGTCACCTGCAAAACCAAGGCAAGCCCCGGTTTGCACTTAAGTTGTTTTTAAAGTTTTCTCTTTGTTCACTACATTTGGTCAAGGTTTGTATGTGCATTAGGTCAAGGATGTTGATACTCCACTTGCATAACCAAACATGAACCCTAAGATCAAGGGTAGCTTTGTGTCATCTCTGTAGAATAAGGCCGTGCTAAATAGGCTAAGACATCCGGTAGAAGACGAGTAGTTGGAATCTACTCGCGAGCTTTGTTTTAGGATCACATAAGTGGGGTTGGAGAGAGAGGCAAACTAAAGTTTACGTTTCTAAATATGAGACCGGGCAGGAGAGTTCAGTAGCGACAAGACGAGGTCTTGGTCGAGTAGCTCTGCCCGTGTCGGTCAAGGACCGAAGCGTATGCAGCCCCCCTGAGCAAGTATTGAGTTGTGTACCGGATGCTTACTGATATATGGGAACCAGGAAATCGATGTACCAGGTTCACTGGATTGTAGAGGCATACCACATCGTCTCGTTATACCTATGAGCCCGAGATGGCGCGACCGGTTCTACAGTTTAGTGTCCTGAGAAAGGTTGCCACATATGACGTAATGAAGGACGCCAGAGTTGGGTCTTCAGAGGCGGGCGTATGTGTCGAGTTATCCGGGTAGTGTTTGATTTGAATCACCGTCCCTCGCGGTTATGAGTACCGCTTGCTCACTGTGTTGTGACGTAGTAAGCAAGTTGTGTGGGAACAGTTTGCAAAAGTATAATTGCTGCTATGATCATGTTAAACTGCATGAGAACCTTGTTTGAGGTAGAGATAGAGCAAACTAAATTTATTTTTCACCTTGGGACAAGTAACATTGGAATGAAGCGTTTCTTGTTTGATTGTGGAGTTCCAATGTTGCTGGGCGCAAGGTCACTACTATTATGGCTAAAATCTGAAAGTTAAGGATGAAGTCGTAGGCGAGTCTTTTCGCAAATGACAGGCTTAAGTCTTAGGTTACTTTCATGTAGAGTTTCATGTCTTAGGAGAGACGGTTAAGTCTTGCTGAGCCTTTGTGCTCACTCTTGCTATATAAGTGGTTTTGCAGGTAAACATCGACGCTATAAAGAAGGTTGTCCGGTGAGACTCGGGAACTTCCGAGTCATGTCACACTTGGAGAACCCAGCCGCTGCCATGTCTTCGTGTTGCTAGCGAGAGGAGTCCGCGGGCTGGACCTCTTCTCGAGTGCTTCTTAGAGATTCACCGTGAGCTGTGTATAGACTTCCGCTGTAGCTATTTTATGTAAGTTATTTACAACGAAACAAGATTAAGCTTCCGCTTTGATTTATGTAATACATTGTTCCTTATATGTGTGCTGTTCGGTGCCGCATAACACAGCACCACCCAATGCGATCCCCGGGCGAGGCGGCACGGCCCCGTGATGGAGGTCGGGCCCTCTCACTTGTGTGCGTAGCCCTGCCCGTGTCGATTGAGGACCGATCCGTTTGCGGCCCCGCTGAACAAGTTTGAATGTACCGAAGCCATATCGGATATATGGGGTCCGATAAACTGATTTAGCCTATACCTCCGGACGTTGAGGTATAACGCATTAATTTATAGGTGTAGGTTGAGAGCAGCAAGGTGGAAATCCGCTAACGGGCACAGAGTTGCTCCATGTAGGGAACCTCCTACCCGTTTCGGTGCGACTGGTTCGACGTTTGGGCTGTCGGGTGAAAGGTTGTCCCGTACGACATCGGTTGAGCGTGCCGTCGCAGCTCCAAGGATGGGCATACGTGGCTTTATATTCGGGTATCCATGCAGGTGTATATCGAGTCAATTTGCCGTCCCTCGCAGTCATAAGTATCACTTGTTCACTGTGTCGTGACATAGTAAATATCGGAGATGAATATGATGATTTATTTGCTGTTATGATATAATTGTATTGCAACATGTGTGCCACCAAATATTGCTCACTAAATTTCAGATTCATGAACCTTTTACTTGTGGCTAATATGTGAACTAAGAATGAACCATTAGGCGTGTCTGTTGCTGCAATTTACTATCCTACCATTGGTATGACTTGCATGTAGAGTTTCATGCGTAGGTGAGTCGGATAAGTCTTGTTGAGCCATCATGCTCACGGTTGCTATTATGAGTGTTTGTAGTTGAGGAGTGCCCCACTGAGATGGAGTACGGATTCGCCATAGAGGTTTACCCTCCTTCAGGAACTACGATTGAGTGAGAGACATGCACGCCGCCGTGAAGTTAGAGTGTGCTGCTAGTGTGGGTTGTCCATAGGGTGGACAACCGACTTTTGCTAGTTAGACGGTAGGCGTGACTTGCATAGTAATTTCCTGTTGCAGTATAACTATGTAAACTAGATGTAAACTGAACAAGTTGTACCACATATGTACAAAAGCAAATTCAGTAAGTTTGAATGTAATACATGTTTTCCTTATCGTGTGTGCTGTTGGGTGTCACATCGCGCGGCACCGCCCTCCGTGATCCTGGAATGTATGTATTTTGGTCCGTCACACCCAACACTCAACAAACTCCCAAACTTAGTCAACAAACCTCCTAACAAACTTATTATCTCTATCCTTTATTCTGGAAAAAATCACAACCAATCTTTTCTTATCTACTAATTCAGGCGTCTCCACTGGTGGACCCTTTGTGGGTGCGCCTATGGTACTGGCGGCCCACAAAGGAGTCCACAACATTACCCCCTTTCTCGACAAGCAGCTCGCCCTTGAGCATCACATCAGGAAACTGACACTTGAAGTCTTCCAGCTGCTCCCAAGTTGTATCAGGTTCAGAACGCCCAATCCACTTGACAAGCAGCTCCCAAACTCCTCGGTTGAGCCGTGCTTTGGGGACGCGCTCTAGTGAAGGTATGACTCTTCCATGCAGCAATGATGGGAGAGGAACTACCTGAGCTGGAGCCGTTCCTTCAAATTTTTTTAGCACCAAAACATGAAATACATCATGAATTCGGGCCTTGGGAGGAAGCAGGAGTTTGTAAGACACCTCCCCAATGCGCTGCACCACTTGGTAGGGTCCAAAAAAATTCGGACCCAGCTTGGAGTTTGCTGCAGACTTTACCCCAACAGCTGCTTTCTGCTGCAGCCAAAGCCATACCCAATCACCAATATGAAATTCCACTTCCCTACGGGTCTTGTGTTGATAATTCTTCATGATAACGTGTGCCTGAATCAGCCTTTCATCTCAGCCAGGAATTCATCCCGTTCCTGTAGGTGTTTATCCACGGCAACCACTCTAGAAGACCCTGCTTGATAGGACAGCATACTTTGAAGGGGGAACTTTTGACAATAGTTAGATAAGAATAGTTATAGCAGTATTTCGCCTATGGAAGCCATTGCAGCCATGATTTTGGCCTATCCCCAGCCAAACAACGCAAATACATGGTCCAGGATCCTATTGACCACCTCGGATTATCCGTCATATTGTGGATGAAAGGCCGAACTCATGTGAAGCTTAACCCCTGCCAAATAGAATAATTCAGACCAGAACAAGCTGGTAAAAACTAAGTCGTGATCACTGATAATAGAGCAAGAAAATCCATATAGACAGGCAATGCCTTCGAAGAATGCCTTGGCCACCAATGCAGCAGTGTATGGATGGCCCAAGGGAATAAAGTGGGCAAATTTTGAAAATCTTTCCACCACTGTCAATACCACTGATTTCTCCCCAACTTTTAGAAGTCCCTCTAAAAATCCATAGATATATCACTCCAAGCAGCAGAAGCAACCAACAAAGGCTGAAGTAATCCTACTGGATGTAAGTGTTCAGATTAGTTGCACTGACATACTGCACAGCCACGGACAAATTCTCGGACACGGCAGGGGGCCAACGGGCTGTAGAAGGAGGCACACCAGCGGTGGAGGGTCTTCTGTACCCCTTCATGTCCTGCCTCATGGGCATCAGCCTGCAGTAGTGGCCACACCAAAGAAGCATCTGGAGTAAATAATTTACCCTGATGCAGCAGTAAGCCATCCACCTGTGACCACCCCTCCTTGGACGTTCCTGCTCTAATTTGGACTGCCATTCGGCCACCTGGGAATCAGCAGTGGCTTTGGCCCTTAGAGTATCAAAGAGCTGAAACGGGGTTGTGATCCTATGAACCGCCATAATTTGTTTCTCTCTTCTAGACAGAGTGTCAGTTGCTCCATTTAGTCTACTGGACCTGTATTCCATCGTCAAGTCATATCTAAATAATTTGCTTAACCAAGTATGTTGAGTAATAGTGGACAACCGCTCATCCAGGAGAAATTTCAGACTGTAATGGTCTGTTAGGACAGTAAAAGGCCGCCCCCATAGGTAGGGATGCCAATGCCGTACTACCTTTACAAGTCCAAACAGTTCTCACTCATAGGCTGGCAGTTTCTTGTGATGAGGAGATACTGCACGACCGAAATAAGCGACAGCGCTATCACCTTGGTGCAGGACAGTACCAAATCCTGAGCCTGATACATCACAGTTAACAATAAATGGCTTGTCGAAGTCGGGCATTTAGAGCAGGGGCGCTGAAATCAGCGCCTGTTTCAGCAGGTTGAAAGCATCCTCCGCATCTTGAGTCCACCGGAAGGACTCTCTCTTGAGAAGGGCGGTGAGAGGGGCAGCCCCGGCCCCATACCCCGCAATGAACTTGCGGTAGTATCCCGTGAGTTCAAGGAATCCACTAAGAGCCCACAGTGAATGGGGCAGTGGCCAGCTTTCCGCGGCTGCCACTTTGGCAGGGTCCATGGCCATGCCGCTGGAGGAGATAATGTGTCCGAAATAGGACACTGACTCCTCACCAAAAAAGCACTTCAATCTCTTCAAGGCCATCTGGTGTGTGCAGAGAACCTGAAACACTTGCTTCACATGTTGTAAGTGTTCCGACCAGGACCTACTAATTATTAAGATGTCGTCAAAGAAGGCCAACACAAATTTGCAGATGAAGGAGTGCAACACATCATTCATCAAGGACTGGAAGGTCGAAGGAGCATTAGTGAGGCCAAAGGGCATCACCATAAACTCGTAGTGGCCACGGTGGGTGCGGAACGTTGTCTTGTCAATATCATCTGGGTGCATACGCACCTGGTGGTAGCCACTGCGGAGGTCAAGCTTGGTGAAGAACCTTGCGCCCCATAATTCATCCAGCAACTCGTCAACCACCGGAATGGGAAACTTGTATTTGACAGTCTTCGAATTTAGCTCGCGGTAGTCGATGCAAAAACTCCAGGTGCCATCGGCCTTTTTTTATCAACAACACTGGTGATGAGAAGGCCTAAGTGCTTTCACGGATGATGCCTTGGCGCAGCATCTCCGCGCACTGCTTTTCAATCTCGTCCTTTAGAAGCTGGGGGTAGCAGTACAGCCTGACAGCGACAGGAGCTGTTCCGGGTAACAGCCTGATGCGATGATCATGTCGTCGAGGTGGAGGTAGGACGCGTGGCTCCTCGAAGAGGTCCTGAAAGGACTCTAGGAGGATGCCCATGATGTCGACAGGCCTGCCCAAGGAGGCACACAAAGGGTTGGTGGTGGTCATACCCCTCCAATGCACCCTACGGTCTTGGTGTCGTAGCTCCATGGTGAGGTCGTCGAAATTCTAGGGAATGGTTCCCAGGGACCGCAACCACTGGACCCCCAACACGATGTCAAAGACGTCAAGGGGGAGAGCGTAGCAGTTGATGGTGAAGACCTCACCTGCAATGGACAAAGGAACATGGGGGCAGACTCCAATACAGGAAATCTTCTCACCATTGGCGACTTTGACCCCCACACCAGGCCGAGGGTGCATCATCAAGCCGCGCTCCTAAACGAGAGGCTCTCTGATGAAGGTGTCGACAAAGGCAACCAGTTGTTTCCCCTAGCTCTGAACAGCAAGCTTTATAGTGTTGGCGATGCCGATCCCCGTGAGAGAATGGAGAGAAATGCCCAATTCAGCCACCACTGCATCCTCATTGTCACCGTCGTCAAGCTCCAAGAGATAGACCCCCTTGTTTGTGCATTTATTGTTGACGGTGTACTTCTCTGTGCAGTAGTAACACTCCCCATTGGCCCGTTTGGCTGTCAGTTCTTCAGGGGACAACCGCTTGAAGTGCAGCCTCGAGGTGGCAGGCCTCTGCGCAGGAGCTGGGGGGCGACCAGCCAAGGGCGCAACAGCAGTGGCGCTCTTGGAAGGGGTGCTGCTGGCTGCTGGGGCTGCAAGACGGCGCTCATAAGCCCAGGCGAGACTCATCGCAGCCTGCAGGTTGGAGGAAAATTGTAGCTCCACATCAGTCCATAGAGGTTCACCGAGGCCAGCTGTGAACATGTTGACTTGTTGGCACATGGACAGGTCCTCGCAGTGGCAGAGCAGCATGAAAAACTGGCGCTGGTATTCCTCAACAGTCTCGGTACAGTGCAGCTCCTTCAACTCGGCCAAGTCGTTGGAACACAGGGGCGATCCAAAGCGCATGTTCACAAATTCTGTGAACCTGTCCTAGGAGGTGATGCCATAGTCCCTCTCCAACGCGTAGTACCATTCAGCAGCGACGCCTTCCAGGTGGAGGGATGCAAGCCAGACCTTCTCCTCAGCCATGGTATACATACCCCGGAAGTAGGTATCACATTTGTTGAGCTAGGGCAAAGGATCAGATTCCCCATCATACTTGGGGAAACTGATATTGTGATGATGAAAGCCTGATCATCCTGCTGAATGCGCCCAGATGGCCTCCTGATGTTGTTGCTGCCACTCTGTCCATTGGCACCATTAATATCAGAGTCCCCATGTGCTTGGGGCGCCCCAATTGGAATAGATCCATACGCCTCGAGCGCCTTTTCCAGCTTTGCCAGATGCTGGTCATGGCTGTTGAGGCGTGAATTCATCGTTTCCATCTGTGCCAAAACGTGGTTCAGCGTGGCATTGATGTCGCCCAAGGTCAAGGTCACAGAATCGACCCCGGAGCCGGACATAGTCGTTGCTCCGATGGAATCTGATACGAAAATGTTATGTTTCTTGCGCCTGGGAGTATGGAGGAGTATGGAGGGGAGAGTGGATAGTGATTTGGGAGGTTGGAATGGATCTGAGGGCGTAGTAGGGAGGCCTGTTGTGCAGCTGGGAACTTGAATCTCCTGCGCTGGAAGGGTTCACAGCCAGGGTGATCAAGTGGCCACCCAATAGGGACACTTTTCCTCTTGATAATCCCTTAGGTACAAACTATGCTCCTTTTATAGGCTGGGCGGGCGCCCAGCACTCAACAAACTCCCAAACTTACTGAACAAACCTCCTAACAAATTTATTATCTCTATCCTTTATTCTGGAACATATCAAAACCAATCTGTTCTTATCTACTAATTTAGGTGCCTCCACTGGTGGACCCTTTGTGGGCGCGCTTGTGGTACTGGCGGCCCACAAAGGAGTCCACAACATCTAGTGGTGAGAGGTGACCGACAAGGAAGATGGTGGCGGGTT
Organism: Neostapfia colusana; assembly: GCA_030760725.1. NCBI lineage: Eukaryota > Viridiplantae > Streptophyta > Magnoliopsida > Poales > Poaceae > Neostapfia > Neostapfia colusana. Next base: position 44,160,301 of record JASWHV010000018.1, on the reverse strand, counting down.
CATTGGAGCATCGTAGAAATTTTACCAAATTTGACTACGACCCATGCATCTCGTCAGAATTTAGTGCAAATCGGAGAGGTAAAGGTGGGGAAACTCACCATGGCTTGTGCACCAAAGGGAAGGCTGAACGCTGTCGCTCGGCAAGGACCCATGGTGGTGAGACTTGACAAGACCGCATGATCGATTGGGGATGAGACTTTCCATTGCACAGGTGTGTGCTAGCTAGTCGCGATGTCATGGTGCTCGGTACTGTTTCACTGTCAACCGAATTAGTGGAATCGTGGGGCTCCAGTGAGCTCAACACGTTGGTGCACATTGTAGCAACACCGATACAACTTGGGTTTCTGGGGTGGGGGTAATGGATGAGGCCGAGGGTTTATATAGTGACGAGGACATCACAATAGTGGATAATCACATTTATATACAAGGACCAATCACAAGAGCACGAGCATGGTTACAAAATCAGCAGGTGAACTCGTTCCTAACTTCCTACCCATGTGAGTTTAAGAATGGATTGCTATTTAATGATTTAATTGTTATTAGGAACCATGGACATGATCAACAAGTAAAGAAAGGAGGATTTGAGGACGTGGAGAACCAGATGGGATGTCCAGAAGTTGATGGAAACAGTCGCCAACTCGGACTCGAGTTCAACTCGGAGTTCAGGAGCAGTCCATCTTAAAACGGACGCCCAAGATGCATACGGACTCCATTTTTTATGTTCTACTTATGCATGGAAAGATGAGAAGATAAACTTTCCAATGGTTCTGGTCCCACATTAAAAGTCGCCAGGAGTAATTGGGAATTGTCGAAACAAGTAGAATTCAGAGTTCTATCCGGTGTTGCACCACCGTATTGGGCTTTTGGGCCTTGTATCCCTTATGAGTCCATTAAGGACACGTCTAAGGGTCTTATGGCCGAACCCTAGCATTTAAATACTGTAGCCACCAGCCAAATTCGTTGGATTTTACTTAGATTAAACAATTTCGCCGTTCTACGGTTTGTGAGACCCCAAATTCACAGTTTCAGATTGCATCTTCATCGTTCTTGCTTATGTTCTCGGTTGCACCTGCAGTGATAGCCTTCTTAGCGAGGTCAAGCATGTGAATCACGGTTGATAACTAATGGAGCAGGGGTGTAGTGATTGCAGGGGTATTTGGGTATGCTCGAGTGCCTCGGATCATCAACGTCGAGATCTCCACTTCAATCGATCTACCTTTCAGAAGATCGGGCCTAAACCACTCATCAATTGGTATCAGATTTCAGGTTGCCCGTGAGGTACTTTGAGTTCCTACTAGATTAGTTTTTATTTTTCATACCAAGAGTCCACAGAAAAAGCCAGAAAAAACATATCGTGTTTACCGATTCCTAGACCATAGTGCCTGCAAGTTTCGTTTTTCAGTTTGCATTGTTGAGTTCGCATTCGTGTGGTTGAGTCTTGTTGCTGGTTTAGCTTTGTGTTTTTGGGTCGTAGTTATCGTTTTTCTTCCTTATTTTTCTTGCTGATCACCTATTCCACAATCCCTAAACAACAAACCGATCCACCAAGATCATCGGTTTGCCCTAGCTAGCCGCCTTGCGTGAACTCCCGCATCGCCAGCCCTAGAACAGGTGACAAACCATTGTGCCAGTCTTTCTTGATTCATCACACAACATCCCATCAGTCGTCGTTGCTAAATTCCAATTGTTTTTCACATCCTATTGCGAGATCTGTTTCAAAACCGAGTTTCAATCAACATAAAGAACAGTAACTCGGGTAGCCTACCTTAAAACGGCCATAACTTTTGCATATGAACTCGAAATCAGGCGATTTTTTTTCAAATTGATCTACTCGAAATTTCACAACTGATTTTTTATGGATTTGCCGTGTTCGGTGAAATTTGTTTGGCCAAATTCCCCTCGAAAGATAGACTATCCGGCCTCCGAAGTTTCAGCCCGAATTTTAAAGGATCTTCCTGATTTTCTATAGGTCACATCTTACATCCAATTGAGCTGCAAAGTTGTGTGCTTCCTATTTTCGTGCTCTCGAGTAAACAAAAAATACCAGAAAAAATATTAAAAAAGAGAAAAAAAATAGTGAAGAGAGCACAAATATTAAAGCATTGACAGCACACACTTGAAAACAGTTGGCCTATACACTTGTGCTGTACTTGTTGGTTATATCTTCGTGATCTTCTATTTGCCTTTCTACAGCCTTGTGTTGTGCTAGGCCTAGAACACTTGTTAACCAGCAACAGTTCCTACATTGAATACACATTCAACTTTGTTTTGCTGTTAACGATTTTTGCTTATTAGCCACCATATTGTGTCATCCAAGCTCCACTTTTCCTCTTGAGCAGAACAGATACATTTGCAATCACTCCACGCTTCATTTGTTCTCACCTCCACCGTTTACCACCTGCTGTATCGGTAAGAACACTTGTAAGAACGTGGTAAGACGTTTGAGAGAGAGAGATTGTTTCCTTCATTCCACTTTTCACATTGCCACTATCCTTTGTAGTTGATAGGGATAACATCTTTTTGTTGTCTTTTATTTACTACTAACAATGGCAGAAGATAAAAGGGATGACGAATGTGTTCAACATGCTGAGTTGTGTGACATGATGAGGGAAATGACAGATATGTTCACCAAAACCCACGCATCAATAGAGGCGTCATTGACGACCTTGAATCGCCAACTTGCTGATCTTTTTGTTCAGATGGATACTCTTGAGGTGCGGCTCCCTCTCGCTGAAGAACGTGAAGACGGTGCTTATAATATGGAAGATCGTAACAATCAACCACGACTTCCACTTTATCTACGAGGTATGGGAGGTAATAATCGTTATAATTACAATGATCGTCATAACAATTTTAATCGCCCTTTTGATGATCCTTTTGCTAAAGTCAAATTTACTATACCCTCTTTTTCTGGTGCTTATGATGCTGAGGCATATCTTGATTGGGAGATGACAGTAAAGCAGAAATTTAATGCCCACCTTGTTCCCGAACAACATAGAGTTCGTCAAGCCACTAGTGAGTTTAAGGATTTTGCTATCATATGGTGGAATGAACTTGTTAAAACTAGAACTGATCCTCCAACATGGGATAGATTAAAGGAAGCTATGCATGTTCGTTTTGTTCCTCCTTTTCAGCGGGACCTTCGTAAAAAATTGCAGTGCTTAGACCAAGGTAACATGTACGTAGAGGAGTATTATCAAGAGTTACAAAAGGGTATGTTGCGCTGTGGGGTAGTAGAGGACATGGATGATAAAATAGCTCGTTTTTATGGGGGGTTGAGGCGTGAAATTCAGGACGTTGATTATAAGGAATATGATACTGTTAACAGATTATTTTAGCTGGCTATGTTGGCAGAAAAAGAATTACAGGGCCACCAACAGCAGCAGCAACAACGCACGAGGAGCACCTTCACACCGCGCTCAACATCTACACCATTCAAAACAGCACCATCTTCGAGTTTTCGTACAGCCACTACACCAGCCAATGGTGGGCAACGAACTCCACCTACTGCTCCATTTCCTCGCGCGCCGGAGGGCAGCAAGACGACATCATTCAAGCCTACGTCTTCCACTCCTTCCACGAGTCAAACTTCCGACATTAAGTGTCACCGCTGCCAGGGAGTTGGTCATGCGATGAAAGATTGCACTAGCAAACGAGCATACATAGCACGAGACGATGGCAGGTATGATAGTACTTCGGATGTTGAAGATGAATATTCTGATGCTACTAACGTTGTAGGACCAAAAGAAGACCACTATAGCATAGATGAATAGGTACTTGGTACTGCAGCAACGGAAAATTATAGAAGCATAATTGTGCAGCGTGCTTTGAGCTCCAAAGTTGAGGCGGATGACAAGCTAAAACGACACAATCTTTTTCACATGTCTATCATCGTCAAGGACTGCCGTGTGCACACTATAATTGATGGAGGCATCTGTAATAACTTAGTGAACACGGATGTGGTCAATAAACTTGGGTTGACAACAAGAGCACACCCTCATCCATACCACATTCAGTGGTTCAACAACAGCGGTAAGGTTAGGGTAACACAAACAACGAGAGTACATTTTTCGATTGGTTCTTACCATGATTTTGCCGATTTTTATGTCGTACCTATTGATGCTTGTTCTCTTTTGTTGGGACGTCCTTGGGAATTTGATACGGATGCTATTCATCATGGTAGAACTAATAAATATACTCTGATGCATAAAGGAAAGAAAATCACTTTGCTTCCTATGACTCCTGCTGAAATTGTGCATTTGGAGAAAAGTAAAGCACGTGATGATAAGGCAAGAAAATCACTAGACTCTGAAAACAGCAAGTAATTAAGTTAAAATCACCTTCGTTGCTCACAACTAAAGATGACCTTGCTGATTTGTTTATACCAAGGGGATGTACTATGCTTTAGTATACAAAGAAGCCATGTTTTCGCTTCATGAAGTTCCATTGCATTGCCCCCTGCTGTTGCTAACCTTTTGCAGGATTTTGCCGATGTGTTCCCCCCCCCCCCCCCGAGATACCCCCTGGATTACCAACTATGAGGGGCATTGAACATACTTGATTCCAGGAGCAAGTTTGCCAAATCATGCGGCATACAGGGCGAATCCGGAAGAGACAAGGGAAATTCAGCGACAAGTTCAAGATCTTTTGAACCGCGGGTATATTCGTGAAAGCCTTAGTCCTTGTTCTGTTCCTGTTCTTTTGGTTCCTAAGAAAGATGGTAGCTGGTGCATGTGTGTTGATTGTAGAGCGATTAATAACATCACCATTCGATATCGTTATCCTATTCCTCGCTTAGATGACATGCTTGATGAATTGAGTGGTGCTATTATTTTCACAAAAATGGACTTGTGTAGTGGTTACCACCAAATTAGAATGGCACTAGGAGATGGATGGAAAACTGCATTTAAAACCAAGTTTGGACTTTATGAGTGGTTAGTCATGCCTTTTGGTTTAACTAATGCACCTAGCACTTTTATGCGATTAATGAACGAGGTTTTACGTGCTTTTATTGGAAATTTGTGGTGCTTTACTTCGATGATATCCTCATTTACAGCAAGTCATATGACAAACATCTTAATCATTTACGTGCTGTTTTCAGTATCTTGAGAGATGCGCGTTTGTTTGATAACCTCGAAAAGTGCGTCTTTTGCACCAATAAAGTTTCTTTTCTTGGATATGTTGTTTCATCGCAGGGAATTGAGATGGATGAGGCAAAAATTGTGGCCATCACTAGCTGGCCAACTCCATCGACCCTCATGCAGGTACGTAGTTTTCTTGGTCTTGCAGGTTTTTATCGACGCTTTGTACGGGATTTCAGCATCATTGCAGCACCTCTCCATGAACTGACGAAGAAGAGAGTGCAGTTTCGATGGGGCGAACAGCAGCAACAAGTTTTTGATGTTCTCAAACCAAAGCTTACACAAGCACCATTGCTACAACTTCCTGATTTTGACAAGACATTTGAGCTAGAATGTGATGCAAGCGGCATTGGTATTGGAGGTGTTCTCATACAAGGAGGTAAACCCGTTGCATTCTTTAGTGAAAAATTGCATGGTCCTTCTCTGAATTATTCTACTTATGATAAGGAATTGTATGCCTTAGTGCGCGTTCTACAAACTTGGCAACATTACCTTTGGTCTAAGGAGTTTGTCATACATTCTGATCATGAATCTTTGAAGTATCTTAAGTGTCAAACCAATCTGAATAAACGACATGCTAAATGGATTGAGTTCATAGAATCGTTTCCATACATCATTAAGCATAAGAAAGGGAAGGAGAATGTTATTGCATATGCATTATCTAGACGTTACACTATGCTGTCCCAACTTGATCATAAAATATTTGGTTTGGAAACAATAGAAGGATTATATCCTACTGATTTGGACTTCAAAGATGCCTTTAAAAATTGTAGAGAAGGAAGAACTTGGAATAAATATGTACTACGGGAGGCCTCCTCTATCGTGCTAACAAGCTATGTGTTCCTGCTAGTTCTGTTCGCCTATTACTTTTGCAGGAAGCACATGGAGGAGGTTTGATGGAACATTTTGGAGTGAAGAAAACTGAGGACGTTCTGGCCACACACTTCTTTTGACCAAAGATGAGACGTGATGTCGAGCGCTACGTGTCACGATGCGCTACTTGCAATAAAGTAAGTCTCGACTTAACCCACATGGTCTTTATATGTCTCTTCCTGTTCCTAGTGTACCTTGGCAGGATATTTCCATGGATTTTGTTTTGGGATTGCCTAGGACTAAGAGGGGGAGGGATAGTATTTTTGTGGTTGTTGATCGTTTCTCCAAAATGGCACATTTTATACCTTGTCATAAGAATGATAATGCCTCACACATTGCTGATTGCTTTATGACGGAAATTATTCATTTACATGGTGTGCCAAATACCATTGTTTCTGATTGTGATGCAAAAATTTTAAGTCATTTTTGGAGAATGTTGTGGTGTAAATTGGGAACCAAGCTGCTGTTTTCAACCACATGTCACCCACAAACCGGTGGACAAACTGAGGTAGTAAATCGTATTCTATCCACTATGTTGCGGGCTGTTTTAAAAACAAATTTAAAGGGTTGGGAGGATTGTTTACCACATATAGAATTTGCTTACAACAGGTCAGTTCACTCTACTACAAAGGTAAGCCCATTCCAGGAAGTGTATGGCTTCAATCCCCGTGCTCCTATGTGACGTCCGGTCCCGTACACCACGGAACCCAGCTAATGCATATGTGTGCCCAGGATGTTTAACACACATACACATGTAATCCACAAACTGAATTCAGAATATAACCACAGTAATAGGGTTTAAGTACTTTATTACATCAATCTCTAACTCATTCTTGCAGCGGAAGTCTCTAACTTATTCTAGCAGCGGAAGTCTCTAAACGATAGCGGAAGCAAACTAAACACGGCAGCGGCACCATCTCCAACTCCACAGGCAAGTTGACGGTAGTCTGCATGCCTAGTACTCCACGTGATATTAGAAGTACTCCTCTCCTGTTGCTGATGTTCGTATGATAATGCAAGGGTGAGTACATGTCGTACTTAGCAAGTGCGAGAAAAGTATGACATGTAGCTTACAATAAAGTAGGAATAAAAAGGCTTATTGCAGAAAGCAAAGTTTATTTCACAAACATGATAAAAACAGCAACTATCTTTAAGTGAATTAACTACCAACATATATCCAATTAAAAAAGTAACATACCTCCATCATATTTTAATACTTATCACATCTCATCCAGCCATTAATCTTTCTCAACATCATTTCATGCTCATAATAATCATCTCATATTCATATCCATCTCATAACCGAGACCAAAACTCATTATCATGACTCAACAGTCCCGAAACAAATCTTATTACCAAGAGTCAACAGTCCCGATACCAATTTCCAATGACCATACTGTCGAAGTGTGCCGTCGACACTTCCCCCAGGCCTGCACTGGGCAGCCCACGGAGGTTCTTTTTCGGAGGGGCTAGTCACTCACGGAGAGCATATGCGTTCGGGACGATGGAAGGAGAAGGTTGACACAGAGATTTTTTACGTGGTTCAGGCGCCGGAGCGTAAAACCATATGTCCACGGTGAGCAGAGGTGCTCGTTGTATTGCCTGAGTGTTGAGCGTGTGAGTGTGCAAGAAGCCTAATGAAGCTCGAACTGCTGGAGTGTGAACCCTTTGCAACGCTGCCTACCCGAGCCTTTTATAGTCCAAGGCTCGGGCGGCTTACAAAGTGGGCCCGGGACCCGACAGGTGGTCCCGGGGAGATTGCCTGCCATCTACCGTATCCTGCAGTTACGCCAGTAGTTGTCTCTAGCGAGGGCTTCTGAGTCTTTGTCTTGCCGCCCTGCCCACGCCGCAAGCTAGGCGTAGTGGTTGATGACGGCAGGGGCGGCAGGGGATGTCTTGTCGCTGTGTTTATTGGTGTAGAGCCTCTGATGCGGCGTGCCAGTCTTCGCTGCAATGCGACTGGGCACAACGGCACCTGACAGCGGCATGCTCCGCATCTCCGCGCCTTGGGAAGGCGCAGGTCTTGAATACCTTGTACGGACAAGGTATGGCGTGTATTTACTCTTGCTGCCTATTGCGCGGGGGCGGGTAGCGCTGTTCTGCTGACCACGTGGCGGGCCTGGAGCTCTCCTCTGAGGAGAGGGAGGTCCGGCCCTGCTGGACATGTGGAGCCTTCGGAGCTCTCCCCGCGGAGGGGGGAGGTACGGCTCTGCTGGCCACGTGGCGGGCCCGGAGCTCTCCTATGAGGAGATGGAGGTCTGGCCCCGCTGGACACGTGGAGCCTTCAGAGCTCTCCCTGCGGAGAAGGGAGGTCCGGCTCTGCTGGCCACATGGCAGGCCCGGAGCTTTCCTCTGAGGAGAGGGAGGTCCGGCCCCGCTTGGACACGTGGAGCCTTTGGAGCTCTCCCTGTGGAGAAGGGAGGTCCGGCTCTGCCGGCCACGTGGCGGGCCCAGAGCCCTCCTCTGAGGAGAGGGAGGTCCGGCCCCGCAGGACACGTGGGGCTTTCGGAGCTTGCCCAAGCGGAAGGGGCAAAGTCCTTAGGCGATTTCCCCTGTGCGCGGGGGTACCCCATATTGAGGGTACCAACAGTGGCCCCCGGGCCCATCTCGGGGGAGGTAGCGAGCCCGAGGTGGGGCCCCTGTGTCTTCTACTTCACGCACCTTCTCGAAGACCCGCTTTGACCGTCGCTGGAGCATGAACAGTCGTGGGATCGTAAGGCGTGAGCCCTGCTTGATGGTTGCTTTTACTGCGGCGGTTCCCAAGGCTGCCATTACTGCACGTCGCAGCACTCGTCGCAGCGTCTTGTCAGGAACCGCCGGGTTCTCCGCCTGGGGACTGACAACCCGGACCACCGCTTCTGTAGGGCGGCATGGTCCCGCTTGTCATGGACTCCTGGTCTTAGAGCTGAAGTGGTTACCCCAAGCAGCGTATTCGAAGAGTTTCGAATTGTTTTGAATCGAGTATGGGAAGTTTAAAAGGGAATGTTATCTGTATCGCAGGCTTCCCTTCACACTTCCCTTCGCCTGAGCCCTCCTTGTTTCTTCGAGCTCTTGCGCCTTCGTCTTCCATGGCTTCCAACCTGCCTCCGCCGAGCTTCACCCGGTTAGGAGACCTTAGACGGGTGCGTAAGTTGCTGGGGTGGCATTCAGTGGAGCAACGGCATTGCCTCCAGCGAGGGATTCTCCCCTTGTGTCTGAGGGCGGGGGAGACTGTCTTTTTTACCGCCTATGGCTTGGTGGGGTTCGCCAATCTCTTCGTTCTTCGTGGCGTTACTGGAGACGTACGGTCTCTAGCTTCATCACCTCTCCCCCAACTCCGTTGCCATGGCTGCCATCTTCGTGCACTTCTGTGAAATGTTCGTGGGAGTGCGCGCCTCAGTGACGCTCTTCCGCCACTTCTTCGTGCTGCGGACGACCGGTCGCGGATCGAGGAACCAGCTGGGGGCATACTACTTCCAGCATCGCGGCAAGGACCCGAAGGTCTCCAGGTACCTTCTGCCCTTCAGTGCGGCGAGGTGGGAAATCTAGAGGGACCACTGGGTAATCGTGAAGACTGATGAGCACGATTGCCTCCAGTTACCAGCCAGTGCTCCAACCACCGAGCGTTGCCTCTGGGAAAAGAGCCCGGTGATGGGGCCCGATTATGCGCCAATCTTAATGCGGATCCAGTCCCTGGCGGAGCACGGATTGACGTCTCTGATGGTGCTGGAAAACTTCCTGTCGCGGCGCATTGCCCCGCTGCAGCAGCGCATCCGTCCGGCATGGTACTTCAGCGACATCCACGACGGCATCAGAGTAGAGAGGCGTTTGGACTCAGTTCTTTCCGAGGAAGAACTGAGGGAGGTATTATCGTTCGTCAGTAGCGACCTCCTCGATGTCAACTCTCTTATGTTGCCAGCTTCCTGCCCCCCTCTCTCCATGGAGCCGTTGTTGAGGGTGAGGCTGTTGCGGGAGCTGCCGAAGCTGGACGATATTGGCATTGCCGTTCGCCAGGTCGGGGACACCTTCCGGGGAACCTCGATTCCCAGGATTGATCGCTCCGGAGCGGAGCACGAGGCGTCAGCCGACGCCCAACCCGCGCCGAAGGTCGATGGAGCCTGGACCGCCGACGAGGGGAAGGGGAAGGACCCAGCCTCTGGCTCGCCGGAGAAGAAGTGCGCCCAGTCCCCTCTGAGGGCGCCACTTGCGCCAAGCCAGGGGACCGGAGTTCCCCTAGGCTTGCCTTCGGGAGGCGTTAGTTCGTCGGGCGGCGACCCTAAGAGGCCTCGGGTCTTCTGCTCCGACGGGACTCCCCTCGGACAGTGGCGGTCTGAGGAGCCCCGGGCGGAGGGTTCGGTCGCACCCCCTATTCCGCCAGCCCGGGTACCTCCGGTGCAGGTCCCATCGGCACCAGGCCCCGGCGGTCCTACCCCGGCTTGGAAGCCGGGGCTTCATGCCTGTTGGAGTTTCTGAGTTCCTCGGTAAGCTCGTACTCACCGGACCTCGAGACTTGCTCATTTCTTTTTCTCTTGTCCTGAGGGCCCCCATGCTTGCAGAGGCTCACCGGCTGCGGGGAACACGTCTGTTCCCCGGCCCACTTCGGCTAGCGGAGGTGTTGGGCTGCAGCGTCCAGAGGCTGTGGCGGCTTCTCTGGCCCCCGAGTCAGTGCGGGTGCCTCCATCTCCTGTGCCGGTTGGACCAGCTCCTACAACGACAACGGCGGCGCCCGCTCCTCCTCCTTCATCTGTTCAAAGGTCAGCGGCTATCGATGCCATGGAGGAGCTGCTGCTGCAGTTGGCGCGTCGCGAGTGCGCCATTGCTGATCGGGAGCGAGCCGTGGCCACCGAGGAGAAGAAGGTCGCCAAGTGGCTGTATGCTCGCGAGGGCGACCTGAAGGCCCGGGCCGAAGAGCTGGAGCTTCAGGAGACAGCTCTGGCCGAGAGGGAGGAGCAGGCCTCCCGGGAGCGCCAGATGGTGGAGAAACTCAAGGCTTCGCTATCCGTCGAGGCTAAGGCGGTCTGGAGCTTTGTTGGCGAAGCGGAGTCCGCTCTGGTGCCCCTCGGTTTCAGTCCTGTGAGGCCGGGGGCTCCGGAGCAGGGGGTGACCGATGCGCTCCCGGTGCTAAAGGCTATCGGCACTAAGATGGGGCGGTTCGAGACTGTGGTTGTCGACGAGCTTGAGGCCGAGGGGAGGAACTTGGCGAAGTAGGTCTCCACGTACGTGCTGGTGTGCTTCCGGAGCCGGGACCCTTCCCTCTCTCTGGAGCCGGTAAGACTGGGCCCCGTCGCCGAGCAGGAGGAAGCTGCCAGGGTTGAAGTCGGGAACGTGGCCGCCCTCGTAGCCTCTAGGTTCCGGCGCGAGTTAGGGGACTCCTAGGCCTTGTAACTTTTCTTTTTCTTTGTTTGTTGAGTATGTAGTCCAGCTCATGGAGCCTTGAATGAATAGACTCTTGATTATTGCGTATGTTCGTTATCTTCTTCTTGGCTTGGCCTGCCCGAGTCCTTAGCTCCGCAAGGAACTCGGAGGTCTCCAACAATCTTGAAGTCTTGCACAGACACCTTCCTCGGGTCCTTGTTGTGTTAAGGGCCCAAGGGGTCTTCGGAGCTCGCCCCGTGAGGACGGGGGGAAGTCCGGCTCTGCTGGCCACGTGGCGGATCTGGAGCTCCTCTGAGGAGAGGGTGGTCCGGTCCCGCGGGACACGTGGAGCCTTCGGAGCTCGCCCCTGCGGAGGGAGCGAGGTCCGACTCTGCCGACCACGTGGTGGGTCCGGGGCTATCCTCTGAGGAGAGGGGAGCTCCGGCCTCGCCGGACACGTGGGGCCTTCGGAGCCCGCCCCTACGGAGGGGGGCAGGGTCCGGTTCCCCCGGTCTTCGGTTGGAGTAGTCTGGAGCTCCAATCTCTCTTCGCGGTCCTCATAGCGGCCCCGTGGTAGGTGTAGCCAATGGATTGGGCACACCTACCAAACTCCTGCGGGGGAGCTAAGGCCAGGAGGTCCTGTACACAAGTAAGGGAACCGTAATTCTCCTTGGGGGCTCTCCCCTCCCTATCTCATAGTCTCATTTGGCTTACGGTCCTGGTCCGGTATACGGGGCGTGGGCAATTCAGTGCGCCCGGCGCCGGGGGTCCGGCTCCCTCTGAGGTCAGGGTACGACCGTCCAGCCCCCAGTACTGGACCATAATGCTGGGGAGGCAGAGTGCACAGGCTTTTGGTACGGAACCAGGCAAAGCAGGCTGTACTCCCCTGGACCTCCGAAGGGCAGGGCACGCACGCTTTGGGTCGGAACTAGACAAAGCAGGCTACGCACCGTAGACCCCCCCATGCACAACGCAGGCTTTTCCTGGAGGTGACCAACTGGCATCGCAGCACCTGACTGGGGGAGTCCCGAGAGGCCCCCTGGCCATTGGCAGGTACCTCAAGGGCGACCGTCTTCGGTAGGATAGCAAATGCCGACTAGGGATGAGAGTGGGAAAGGAGAGCTAAATGTACGGTGAGCATACATGGAAAGTGCGGTCATAAAAATTAATGTGTAATTTAAATGAGCACAAGGGTAAGAGCGTGTCAGGACAGGTTTCTTTCTATATAAATAGCCATAGGAGGAAGGCAGGCTAAACATGGAGACCACGACCCGCCCCATTAAGAAGGGAAGCAAGACTCTACGCGCTTAGGGTCTGAACCAGGCCAAGCTGAAACGTAGTCCTGGACCGTCCCCCTGGGACTTAGCTGCTCCGAGCGCTGTTCCTGGACTCTATGGAATTTATTACAGAAAGAAAAAGAACTGTCCTACTACTGCTCTAGGGATAGAACTTACAGAGGTGTTCTATGTTCCAAGGGTTCGGGAGCGGATCCCCATCCTCGGTGGAAAGATGTACGCACACGGGGTGGCAAACTTTTGTGATTCGGAAGGGACCTTCCTAGCTGGGGGAGAGTTTGTCGGTTCCTTCGCGAGAAAGTATGCGTCGCAGCACCAGGTCGCCTTCTTGGAGCTCCTGAACATGCACGGTCCTTTGGTGGTAGCACTGGAGCGCCTGCCGGTACCGTGCGTTGCGGATCGCTGCATGTAATCGAGCCTCATCGACAAGGTCGATGTCTTCACGCCGGAGGTTGTCCTGCGTGGCTTCGTCGTGAGCTTGGACACGGAGAGACCCCATGGTGATTTCTGGGGGAAGCACAGCTTCGGTCCCGTACACCATGAAGAAGGGTGTCTCCCCGGTGGCCCGGCTTTGGGATGTCCGGTTAGCCCACAGTGTGCTCGGAAGCTCATCCACCCACTTAGAACCATGTTTCTTCAAGCCGGCAAAGGTGCGAGTCTTGAGGCCTCGAAGAATCTCGGTGTTGGCCCTCTCGACTTGCCCATTGCTCTTCGGGTGAGCAACGGAGGCATAGAACACCTGGATGTCGAGGTCTTCGCAGTAGTCTTGGAACACTGCGCTGGTGAACTGGGTCCCGTTGTCGGTGATGATTCTGTTTTGGACCCCGAACCTGCAGACGATCGACTTGATGAACTTGACTGCGGATTGCTTGTTGATGGTGATGATGGGTGTAGCTTCCGGCCACTTGGTGAACTTGTCGATGGTGACGTAGAGGTACCGGAATCCCCCGACGGCTTCGGGGAATGGCCCCAGGATGTCCAACCCCCATACCGCGAACGGCCACAAGGGCGGGATCATCTGTACCGCCTGAGCCGGTGTCTGGATCTGCTTGGCATGAAACTGGCACGCCTTGCAGCTCTTGACCAGCTTGATGGCATCCCAGAGTGCCGTCGGCCAGTAGAAGCCATGCCGGAAGGCTTTGCCGATGAGCATGCGTGAGGAAGAGTTACTCCAACATTTGCCTCCATGGATCTCAACGAGCAAGTCGCAGCCTTCCCCTGGGTTATGCACTGCAATAGGACGTGGTTGGCGCCACGCCAGTAGAGATCCCCTTCTACCAGCGCGTATCTTTTAGCCATGCGCATGATCCATTCAGCGGATACATGTTCATCAGGGAGGATGTTGTCTTTCAAGTAGTCTCGGATCTCCGTGATCCATGCATCGGGTCTGACTTGAGCTCCTGGATCTTGAGCACTGGGTTGCACGGAGTCCCCAGTGACGCTTACGATCCTTGGCGGCATCCATGGTTGCAGGGCCGCCGGGACCGCCAGCTTCGAGGTGCTGGTCCAGCCCCCTTCGCCCGGCTCGGCAGGCCGGGCTGTGGGCTGCAGCAACGTCCTCTCGAAGACTCCTTCGGGCACGGGGGCTCCGGTGGAGGCCTTCGTTGGGAGGTTGTCGATCGCGGCATTGCCAGCGCGCGGTACATGGCACAGGTCCAAGGCGAGGAAGTCTTTCTCCAGCATCTACACGTGGAGCAGATAAGTAGCTAGTTGCGGGTCATTGCAGGAGCATTCACCCTTGACTTGCTTGATGACTAGCTGGGAGTCGCCCTGTGCCAACAATTGGCGAGCGCCTAGAGACAGGGCTGTCTTCAGGCCAAAGATGAGTGCTTCATACTCTGCCATGTTGTTGGTTGCCTTGAAATTGAGATGCATCATGTACCTAAATTGCTCCCCCAATGGCATGAGAAGCAGTACGCTGGCACCGGCCCCTACTTTCGCGAGGAGCCGTCGAAGAAGAGTGTCCAGTGAGGCCCGGTGAAGATCGGAGCTCGGGGCTTTGGTTCACCATCTTCGTGGCCCCCTGGGTTGGTCGTTGTTGGCGTCCACTCGGCCACAAAGTCAGCTAGTGCTTGGCTCTTGATTGCGTGGTGAGGAAGGAAGTCCATCTCGAACTCCGCCAACTCCGCTGCCCATTTAGCGACATTGTCGGTCGCGTTGGCGCTGTGAAGAATGGCCTTCAGCTGGTAGGAGGTGACCACCGAGATCCGGTGGGCTTGGAAGTAGTGGTGGAGCTTCCTGGACGCCACGAGTACTGCATACAGCAGCTTGTGGACCTCCAGGTACCTTGTCTTGGCGTCGTGGAGGACTTCGCTGATGTAGTAGACAGGCCTCTGGATGGTCTGGACCCTCCCCCCTGGGCCTGAGATGTCCTCCTCCATTGGCTCAGGCCGACAGGAGGTAGACGGGTCCAGGGGAGCCTCCGGGAGCTGGGACCCGGGGGCTTCTAGGCCGTCCTGGACCTCCGGGAGGTCCCGTTGGACTTCCGGGTGGTCGTCCTGGACCTTCGGGAGGTTGTCTTGCTCTCTTGGGAGGTCCCTTTGGACCTGCAGAAGGTTATCTTGGAGCTCCAGGAGGTCCCGCTGGGCCTCCGGGAGGTCACCTTGGAGCTCCGGGAGGTCATCTTGAGCCTCTGGGGTCTCCTGGTGCTTGTCTTCTGCTACCGGAGCAGGCTGCGGTGATGAGGGGTCCGGCCGCTCCGTGCCGAGGACCATGCTCACCACCTCTGTCGCCGTGATGTAGAGCAGCAAGTGCTCTCCGGGTTTGGGGGCTACCATGATGGGTAGGGTCGTCAGGAGCTGCTTCAACTCCTGGAATGCTTCTTCTGCTTCATCGGTCCAAGCAAAAGGACCGGATTTTCGCAGAATCTTAAAGAAGGGAAGTGCCCACTCTGCTAGCCTCGGTATAAACTGACTCAGCGTGGCTAGGCATCCCGTGAGTTTCTAGACATCCTTGATGCGGGCGGGGGGCCGCATCAGGTCGATGGCGTTGATCTTCTCTGGGTTTGCTTCGATCCCTCAGTGTGAGACCAGGAACCCTAAAAGCTTCCCATAGGATACGCCGAACACACATTTATATGGGTTCAGCTTAGTGCGCGTGGAGCGCAGTTTGTCAAAGACTAGAGCTAGGTTATCTAACAAGGATGAGCTCTGCCTGACTTTGACAACGATGTCATCGACGTACACCTCAACTAAGTCTCTTATTATCTCTCCAAAGGTTTTGTGCATAGCACGAACAAAGGTGGGGAGAGCATTGTTTAGGCCATAAGGCATAGAGACATAACAATACAGGCCATCTACTGTGATAAAAGCAGTATGCTCTTCATCTTCTCTAGACATAGGGATTTGGTGAAAGCCCGAGTAGGCATCTAGGAAACATAGCATATCACAGCCTGATGTAGAGTCTACTATTTGATCTATTCTAGGGAGAGGGAATGGATCTTTGGGACATGCCTTATTGAGACTGGTGTAGTCGATGCACATCCAGAGCATCCTGTCGACCTTTGGGACGACGACGGGGTTCGCCAATCACCGGGGGTGGTGGACTTCCCGTATGAAGCCAGCATCCAGCAGCTTCTTGATTTCTTCACGGATGAAGTTCTGCCGCTCGATGGACTGCTTGCGAGGCTTCTGTTGGATTGGCCGGGCATCGGGGAAGATCTTCAGATGGTGCTCGATCACCTCCCTAGGGATCCCCGGCATCTGCGATGGTTGCCATGCAAACACGTCGACGTTGTGCCGGAGGAAGGTGATGAGCGTGCCTTCCTATTTGTTGTCCAGGCCCCCGGCTACCCGGGTGGTCTGGGCAGCATCGGTGCCGACTTGGACGACTTTCAGGGGGACGTCGCCCTCGTCGAGGGGTTGCACACGGGGTGCTGAGGTCGAGGCACGGTGGCGTGCGCTCGGGTGGAGCTGGCCCGGTTCTGCACCGCCAGGGGCTGGTGCACGGGCTGCTGCAAGTGCTTGGAGCTTCTCCAAGGCTGACACTGCAGCAGTGCAGTCTCCACGGATCTTGAGGACGCCTGTTGGTGTAGGCATCTTCAATACAAGGTAGCCGTAGTGGGCTACCGCCATGAATCGGTACAGGGCTGGCCTGCCGATGATGGCGTTGAAGGGGAGATCGATCTCCGCCACATCGAACAGAATGTATTCTGTCCGGTAACTATCCGGTGCTCCGAAGGTGACCGGAAGGCTGATGTTGCCGTAGGGGACGACTTGTCCCGGCCCTACCCCTGAGAACGGGCTCGAGGGGGTGAGCTTGGCCATTGGGATTTGCAGCTTCTGGAAAGCTGCGCGGCTGATGAGGTTCAGGCCGGCTCCGCCATCTACCAGAACGCGGTACATCTTCACGTTGGCGGTGGGGGCTACCAAGAGCGGTAGCTGGCCGGCCCCAACCATGTTCTTGGGGCAGTCGGTGGTGTCGAAGCTGATGGGGGTCCCCATCCACTTGAGGTGCGGTGCTGCACTTGGGACAGGAGCCACCGACGCCACTTCTCGGCGCAGAGTCTTGACTGCGCTTCGAGACGAGGGGTCAGAGGACCCGCCATAGATGACGTAGAGCGCCTTCCGGCGCTCGTCATCGCTGGAGCTGGAGCCCTCGTGGTCGTGCACCGCCTTTACGGCGCGCTGGGGCTTCTGGAACTCCATCTGGTGGTCGACGTTGTCGTGGGCGTCGACCTTCTGCTTGCCATCCCTCCGACGAAAGGAAGGGGCGTCCGCACGCGGTTGCTTCCCCTTGCGGATGCGCTCCGCGAGTTTCTGGATCTCCCGGCACTCAGCAGCAGTGTGGCTTCTGGTGTTGTGCACGGGGCACGGCTCGCCGTGGTCACTGTCTGGGGCTGGTGACTGTCGCGGCCTTTTGTCGGGGCGTGGCCCCCGAGCTCCGGTGGGTGCTGCAGCTGCAGCAACTAGAGCTTCGGCCGGCAGCATGATCTTGCCGCCGGCCTTCTTGACCTTTCTGCCGCTCCCGTGGGGAGCAGCACTTGGTCCGGGCTGCTCTCCGGCTCCGGAGACTGGCTGTGAGTGCTAGTTGCGCCCTTCTGCTGCCCTGGCGCACTTGTCCGCCTGACTGAAGAGCTCTGAGACATCGCGCACTTCTCTGGTCATGAGCTTCTCGAGCATCTTCTTGTCCCTTACACCCTGCCGGAACGCCACCACCACAGAAGCATTCTGGATATGGGGGATGGTGTTTCACACCTGGGAGAACCGCTGGATGAAGGAGTGCAGCGACTCTCCAGGTTGTTGTTGGATGGCATGGAGGTCGAGCTCCGTGCCAGGCCGGGTGTAGGAGCTTCCGAAGTTTGCAGTAAACTGCCGGCAGAGCTCTCCCCAGGAGGTCATGGAACCCTGGGGGAGATTCATGAGCCAAGACCGTGCTGGGCCGGTCAAGGCGATGAGGAAGTAGTTGGCCATGATGGCCTCATCCCCTCCTGCAGCAAGGATGGCGGTGGAGTAGATCTGGAGGAACTCCGCCGGGTTGACGCTGCCGTCGTATTTCTCGGGCAGGTGCGGCCGGAACTTGCGCGGCCACTTCGCGAAGCGAAGGTGTGGCTCCAGGGCTGCACATCCTGCTCCTGTTGCTGCAGGTGTTGGTGCCGCGAATGCTTGGTACGCTGTTGGCACCATGTACCCCGGCATGGGCAAAGGTGCGCCATAAACCGGGGGCGCCATTTGCATGGAATATGGCTGAGGCATATGCTGCATGGCGTATGCCTGGGGCAGGGATCGCGTAGCGAACTTCTGTGGCCCAGGTTGGGTCGAGGCGGTCAACATGCTGTCGCCAGCCTCTTGGTTGTGACACCTTTCTCACCGTCGCTCGATGACCACACGGGCATCTTTGCCCAGGTGGCGTCGTTCCATCTCCGACCTCAGGTCTGCCGATGGGAGCCTGGTGGAGCGAGAATCTGCTGTCTGCCCGTCAACCATTGGCGTGTGCGACAGCGACACGGCCGGTTGACTGGGACATCGTCCCCGCCGAAGCTGAGGGTTGGCGGCGGCGACGACGAGATGGTCTACGTCGCGAATCCACTGCTGGGGCGCTGTCTGAGGCGCGTCCCCAGCAGGTGAATTGCGTAGAAGCGCTCGTGCTGCAGCTAGTGCACTCCCATGGGAGACACTCAGCGCTGCAGTAGATCTTGGGCTTGCTGGAGTCTGCGCTGCCGGAGTCGGCTGCTGGCTTCCAGCTTGCCCCGACACACTCTGTCCCGAGTGTGTCGAGACGTAGTCCCCACTGGTCACCGTTCGTCGGTTACGTGGGTGAGTAGAGCTTGCCGCTAAAGGAAGCTTCGCCATCTTCGTCGGTGTAAGCTCATCGCGCAAGGGAAAAGCCCCCTACCTGGCGCGCCAAATGTCAAAGTGTGCCGTCGACACTTCCCCCGGGCCTGCACTGGGCAGCCCGCGGAGGTTCTTTTTCGGAGGGGCTAGTCACTCACGGAGAGCTTATGCGTTCGGGACGATGGAAGGAGAAGGTTGAGACAGAGATTTTTTACGTGGTTCAGGCCACCGGAGCGTAAAACCCTACGTCCACGGTGAGCAGAGGTGCTCGTTGTATTGCCTGAGTGTTGAGCGTGTGATTGTGCAAGAAGCCTAATGGAGTTCGAACTGCTGGAGTGCGAACCCTTTGCAACGTTGCCTACCCGAGCCTTTTATAGTCCAATGCTCGGGCGGCTTACAAAGTGGGCTCGGGACCCGACAGGTGGTCCCAGGGAGATTGCCTGCCATCTATCGTATCCTGCAGTTACGCCAGTAGTTTTCACTGGCGAGGGCTTCTGAGTCTTCGTCTTGCTGCCCTGCCCACGCCGCAAGCTAGGCGTAGTGGTTGATGACGGCAGGGGCGGCAGGGGATGTCTTGTCGCTGTGTTTATTGGTGTAGAGCCTCTGACGCGGCGTACCAGTCTTCACTGCGATGCGACTGGGCACAACGGTACCTGACAGCGGTGTGCTCCGCGTCTCCGTGCCTTGGGAAGGCGCGGGTCTTGAATACCTTGTACGGACAAGGTATGTCGTGTCTTTACTCTTGCTGCCTACCGCACGGGGGTGGGTAGCGCTGTTCTGCTGGCCACGTGGCGGGCTCGGAGCTCTCCTATGAGGAGAGGGAGGTCCGGCCCCGCTGGACACGTGGAGCCTTCGGAGCTCTCCTCGCGGAGGGGGGAGGTCTGGCTTTGCTGGCCACGTGGCGGGCCCGGAGCTCTCCTCTGAGGAGAGGGAGGTCCGGCCCCGTTGGACATGTGGAGCCTTCAGAGCTCTCCCTGGGGAGAAGGGAGGTCCGGCCCTGCTGGCCACGTGGCAGGCCTGGAGCTTTCCTCTGAGGAGAGGGTGGTCCGGCCCCGCTTGGACACGTGGATCCTTCGGAGCTCTCCCTGCGGAGAAGGGAGGTCCGGCTCTGTCGGCCACGTGGCGGGCCCGGAGCCCTCCTCTGAGGAGAGGGAGGTCCGGCCCCGCAGGACACGTGGGGCTTTCGGAGCTTGCCCCTGCGGAAGGGGCAAAGTCCTTAGGTGATTTCCCCTGTGCGGGGGGGTACCCCATATTGAGGGTACCGACACATACCATACCAATAATCATCCCAAATAATCATCCCAATAACCATCCCATCTAATCATGTGAGTTGGTCAGGCGCTTGTGACCGTAAGCACGGCTATCATGATAGTTTTAGACTCTTAAGAGGTGGCACCACTTTATCCACAAGTTTGTGATTTCGTCACCCGTCGGCGACTGCAGAACCTCCATTATACCAGTACACAACTGTCAGTGTATGACCAAGAGATCACAAAATAGCCTTTACAAAGGGGTTACTAGATGTATGGACTCACTAAGGTTTCACCAGCAGGCTAGAATCTCCAATTCTCCCACCCACGGGCCCCTTCTTGTGCCATGCAGTTCCCAGGGCGGTCCTCACTCGACTCCCATTCCCCGCACCTTCCACGGTCCATAACAATCTAGTAACTTACCTAATTAGTCAGCTAAGCCGCACCCATACTTGGCCTCGTGGTGGCACTATTATCCTTGCATGTGCTCGCATGAACCGGTCCTTAGATCTATGGCAAGTAACCACCATCTCAGGCTATCTCATGCACAAACCCAGGCTTACCTAGATCTCCCCTGATTCATGTTCATTATCATCATCAAGTTCTTATTATTGTTATTCATATGAGTGCAGTAGCTAGACACGTTCTATCTCGCTTCCCATATCCCGTAGATTAGCGAAGCAAAAGAAAAAACAACCATACCCGACTGTGAAAATCTATCATCTGTGAAAATTTCACGGTCATTGAATTTGTGGTTTCTGATCTACGCGAGTTTCTTTGCAGTATTCCATAACTGTTTTTCTCGCGTGGGACAGATTGACCTTTGTTCAATCTTTCGATCGTAACTTGAGTTTCTCTCAACGGATTTTCATGATTCTTGTTGTGACGTCTTCGTGACTTGATTCTCTACAATCTAGACTAGTTTTGTCACTGTTGAACACGTTTAGATTAGTCGCACACATGGTTTCTTTAACAGATCGGTTTTCTGCTGAGGGGTGTTTTGTTGCTTCCGCTGAAAAGTTTTTATCTACCATTCACCCCCTCTGGTAGCTTTACACGTGTACTTCGATCCTACACAGATCCTCTTGAAGCTCAAGCTCATCCATTGACACTTGTTCTTCTGGTACTCTCAAGCACTTCTTGAGCTGGGATACGTGAAACACGTCATGCACGTCGGAGAGGTGCGTTGGGAGCTCTAGTTGATAAGCTACCTCTCAGCACATTGGATCACTCTGTTGTGCTTGCTTAACCAATCCATTCCAAGTATTATATCAAGCCCTTGAGAATCCAAGACAATAAGGTTGGCAAGGAAGTCTACCCCCCCTTATTTTAAGGTTCACTATTGGACATACTATATTAGTCCTTATCTCTCCACCGGGAGAATTAACTAACATAGTATATTTCATGTGTGATATGGGCAGGTTATACTTGGCAACATACTTGGATGATATGAATGAATGTGATGCTCCGGAATAAAATAAAACAGTAGCTGGGTTGGAGTTGGCAAGGAACATACCAATCACGATGTCCTCAGCCTGTTGCGCTTCCTCAGCGGAGACATGATTCACGTTGCCCCGAGCGTAGTTCTTCTGCCCACGGTTACCTTGCGTAGCTCCTCCGTTTGGCCATGGGTTCTGCTTGGGCGCGTTGCTTGGCTGTCCAATACCTTTCCTCGGGCACTGACTTGCAAAGTGTCCCGTCTCTCCGCATGCAAAGCATGCCTTGTTGCCCAAGACAGCAGGGACGTTGGGGCGAGGGTGGTTTTGAGCATAAGCGCCCATGTTGGGACGGGGCGCGGAAGGAAAAGGCACATGAGGTGCTTGCATAATAGGATGTTGCTTTGGTGGTTGATTAGGGCAAAAAGTAGAAGTGGACGAGCCATACTGTGGTGCAGCTGGGGGCATGAAACGGGGACGTACATTGCTCCCTTGTGGATGGTATGGCATCTTCCTCTTGCCATCTTGCTCGATCTCATGGATCTTGCTCAAAACCACTACAGCTTTGTCAACTAGCTTCTGGAAGTTTGCATAGTCATTGTTGAGCAGTTGAACTTGGATCTCATTGTTCAACCCTCTCATGAACAAGTATTTCTTCCTTTGATCCGAGTTGACGTCCTCGGGGGCATACCTCGACGGCTGCGTGAACTAGTTGAGGTACTCATTCACGCTCTTCCTGCCTTGGCGGAGACCTTCAAACTCTTGTCTTTTTAGCATCATGACTCCAACAGGGACGTAATGAGAGCGGAAACTCTCCTTGAACTCAGCCCAAGTGTGACACCCTCATTTTTTATTTCTGTATGTATTCATAGTTTATGTAGAAAAAACGTTTTTTTAAAATAAATAGAAACAGAAAGTATCAAAAAGTTAGCCAAAAAGAGCAAATTCCAGTGCACTGAGAGCGGCGAAGACAACTCCAGTGGCTCGCTGGCCACATGGCGTGTTCGGAGCTCATCTCCGCAAATGGGGAGAGGTTCGTCGCTAAACTGGCTACGTGGCAGGCTCGGGGCTCATCCCCGCGAAGGGGGAGAGGTCCGACCCCGTGGGACACGTGTTGCCCCCGGAGCTAGCCTCTGCGGAGGAGCGAGGCCAGTCCCGCAGGACACGTGTCGTCTGTGGAGTTGGCCATACCATACCATATCAATTTCCAATGACCATACCATACCAATAATCATCCCAAATAATCATCCCAATAACCATGTGAGTTGGCCAGGCGCTTGTGACCGTAAGCACGGCTATCATGATAGTTTTACACTCTTAAGAGGTGACACCACTTTACCCACAAGTTTGTGATTTTGTCACCCATCGGCGACTGCAGAACCTCCATTATACTAGAACACAACCGTCGGTATATGGCCAAGAGATCACAAAATAGCCTTTACAAACGGGTTACTAGATGTATGGACTCACTAAGGTTTCACCAGCAGGCTCGAATCACCATTCTCCCACCTATGGGCCCCCTCTTGTGCCATGCAGTTCCCAGGGCAGTCCTCTCTCGACTCTCATTCCCCGCGCCTTCCACGGTCCATAACAATCTAGCAACTTACCTAATTAGTCAGCTAAGCCGCACCCATATTTGGCCTTGTGGTGGCACTGTTTTCCTGGCATGTGCCGGCATGAACCGGTCCTTAGATCTACGGCAAGTAAACCAACGTCTCATTCTACCACATCCACGAACCAAGCTTGCCTAGATCTCCCCCGATTCATGTTCATTATCATCATCAAGTTCTTATTATCGTTATTCATATGAGTGCACTAGCTAGACACGTTCTATCTCGCTTCCCATATCCCGTAGATTAGCAAAGCAAAAGCAAAAACGACCATATCCGACTCATCAACTTTCCCAGCGACAAGGGTGGTTAACAAAACTAGTAAACTCCTATAAAAGGGTTTCCCATCAAGTTGACTCAAGCATACATGTTTTCGCAAACAAAACAATTTCCAAAACATGGGATCAATATGGTCAAGGGGCACTTGCCTTGTTCCTGTGGCTTTTGTTGCTCTTGTGTCTCAAAGTCTTGGTGTTGTAGTTCTTCGTAGATAGCTTCCTGAGCTTGTCCTTTACTAACGACCACGAACATACAAAAATTATAGCAATCAAACATCATGCACAAACTCTACTCAAGATGCAATGGTGCAAATCCTATGATGCTGTCTTATTTAGATTAGTTTGTACGTGTTCTTGCATGTTTTAATGGCTTGCATGGGGTTTTATGGTGAACAAAGGTGTAAGGATCAAGTGTGGTCATGATGATGATCTTGACTCAAGATCTAGATCAATTCCACCATCAAAAACTGATCAAGACTTGATCTGTCCACACGAAAAAGCTTCTGTTCGAAGAAAAACAGATGCGAAGAAAACCGCGATGATGTCGTAAGGTGGTAACGAAGACCTACCTCAGCCTTCCTCCTAGCAATGGCAGCAGGACAGTTCATCATCCCTCTTCCGGCGACGGCGAGCGTGACGGGGCTCGTCGACGGTGCTCACCGGCGATTGAACTCCGGCAAGGGGTGGAACTCGGCGAGTTGGAAGCTAGGGCCTCCAAGTCGTCATCTCGGGAGGTGGAAAATAGGTACGTTGTTGCGGCCAGGGGGTTTTTGGGTTCTATTTATAAGAGGTGAAAGAAGAGTCCTGCTTCGATTGGATTTCAAATAAGAAACCTATTCAATTTGTTTTGGATCTTAACAACTTATGTCCAATTGATTTGGTGCGGTAGCAACATGGAAATCGTGTCGGTTTCCTCAGTACCGGGTATTCCCGCGCGCACAGGAGAAAACCCGCTTAAGAATCTCGTCACCTCCGCAGTGGTGAGCTCCGGAGATGCCACGTGTCCAGCGGGGGCCGGGCCTCCCTCTTCCGCAGAGGCGAGCTCCGGTTGCGCCGCATGTCTGGCGGACGGGACCTCCCTCTCTCTCAGAGATAAGCTCCGCGTGCGCCACGTGTCTGGCAGGCGGGACCTCCCCTCTCCTCAGAGGCGAGCTCCGCGTGCGCCACGTGTCAGTGCCGGACCTCCCCTCTCCTCGGAGGTGGGCTCCGAGAATGCCATGTGTCCAGCAACGCCGGCCTTCCTTTCTCCTCAGAGACGAGCTCTGAGGTCGACACGTGTCCAGCAGGGCGGACCTCTCGAAGGTGAGTTCCGAGAGCGACACGTGTCCAACAGCGTCGGACCTCCCTTCTCCTCGGAGGTGAGCTCTGAGGTCGAAACGTGTCCAGCAGTGTCGGACCTCCTGGATACGAGCTCCGAGGGTGACATGTGTCCCGCAGTGTCGGACCTCCTGGATACGAGCTCCGAGGGTGACATGTGTCCCGCAGTGTCGGACCTCCCGGAGGCGAGCTCCGAGGGTGACACGTGTCCCGCGGGATCGGACCTCTCGGAGGCGAGCTCCGAGCCTGCCACGTGTCCCGTGGGGCGGACCTCATCCCTTCCGCAGGGGTGAGTTCCGGAGTCGACACGTGTCCCTGGGCTGAGCCTCGCTTCTTCCGCAGGGACTAGCTCCGTAGTCAACACGTGTCCCGCGGGGCTGAGCCTCGCTTCTTCCGCAGAGACTAGCTCCGATGGCTACACGTGTCCAGCGGGATCGGACCTCGCCCCTTCTCCTGAGGCGAGCTCTGAGCCTACCACGTGGACAGCAGTGCTGGACCTCACCCCCTCCGTAGGGATGAGCTCCGAAGGCGCCACGTGGCCAGCAGGCCGCGGGAAGTGTCGACGGCGCTCCTCGGCAAAATGAAATTGGCTCTTTTCAGCTACCTTTTTTCCCATTTTTATTTCTTTTGTAATGGTTTTCTATATGCAATGCATGAATCTGAAATTGAGGGTGTTACATCCTATTGATTTATTACCTTTGCCTCCTTCTGAAACTATAAATTTGGATGCTACACAACGATCTGGATTCATTCTTAAGATGCATGAAACTACAAAGAAAAATATTGAAAGGATGAATGAGAAGTATAGAATTTCTGGTAGTAAAGGTAGAAAAGAAGTAAAACTTGAACCAGGGGACTTAGTATGGCTACATTTGAGAAAAGAACGATTCACTCACTTGAGAAAATCTAAACTTATGCCACGAGCTACTGGTCCTTTTAAGATTGTTGAAAAGATCAATGACAATGCATATAAGCTTGAGTTGCCTCCCGATTTTGGGGTTAGTCCCACATTTAACATTTCAGATTTATGACCATACTTGGGAGAAGATGATGATCTTGAGTCGAGGACGACTCCGATTCAAGTGGGGGAGGATGATGAGGATATCACAACAGTGGATACTCACATTGATATACAAGGACCAATCACAAGAGCACGAGCACGGTTACTAAATCAGCAGGTGAACTCGTTCCTAACTTCCTACCCATGTGAGTTTGAGAATGGATTGTTATTTAATGATTTAATCGTTATTAGGGACCATGGACATGATCAACAAGTAAGGAAAGGAGGATTTGGGGACGTGGAGAACGTCGCCAACTCGGACTCGAGTTCAACTCGGAGTCCAGGAGCAGTCCATCTTAAAACGGACACCCAGGATGCATACGGACTCTGTTTTCGACGTTCTACATATGCATGGAAAGATGAGAAGATAAACTTTCCAATGGTTCTGGTCCCACATTAAAATTTGCTAGGAGTCATTGGGAATTGTCGAAACAAGTTGAATTCAGAGTTCTGTCCGGTGCTGCACCACCGTATTGGGCTTTTGGGCCTTGTATCCTGTATGAGTCCATTAGGGATGCGTCTAAGGGTCTTATGGCCGAACCCTATCCTTTAAATACTGTGTAGACACTGGCCAAATTCGGTGGGTTCTGCTTAGGTTAAACAATTTCGCCATTCTATGGTTTGTGATACCCCAATTTTGCAGTTTCAGATTGCATCTTCATCGTTCTTGCTTGTGTTCTCGGTTGCACCTGCAGGGGTAGCCTTCTTGGCGAGGTCAAGCGCGTGAATCACGGTTGATAACCAATGGAGCAGGGGTGTAGTGATTGCATGGTTATTCGGGTCTGCTCGAGTGCCTCGGATCATCAACGTCAAGATCTTCACTTCAATCAACCTACTTTTCAGAAGATCGGGCCTAAACCACTCATCATATAGAGGGCGTGTGTTGCAAGATGCTTGAGAGAAATACGGTATTCAAACCACTATTAATGGAGACTAAAGTTGTCGGTTTTGTGGAGACAGTGGGCGGTTTCAGCGCGTGGGGGAAGATGAAGATGACAAGTGGGGCTCGCATGAAGAGAAAGGAGAGAAAGGGAGCGGGTTGGGTTGCGGTGAATTGGGCCAGGGGAAAAGGAGAGAGAGGAAAAGAAAAAGAGTTGGGCCAGGGAGAGGAGTTTTGGCTGAAAGACTTTTTTTATTTTTCCCTTATTTCCTTTCTTTTATATTTTTGGTTTGAATTAAGTGCACTCATACAACAAGATTTATTTGTCCTAAAAAAATTTAGGACAAATATTAATTATCACACAATTTTACACCTTATTTTTCTTTTCTTCTTGTTTCTTCTATCTATCTATTTTCTTTCTTTATTACTAACAGGGTCTTAGATTAGATGATTATAAGGAAATGGAATTAACTAGAGAAAGTAATGAGAAAGTAATTAAAATTGGAATAAAATTTACATTAAAATTTTCATATTTCAAAATAGAATTTTTAGGGTGTGACAAAATTACCCCTCTTAAATAAAAAATCGACGCGAGATTTGAAAAGGCAAGACACAGTAGAGGACTAGGTGTAAACTAGCAAATGGTTACCCCCTTAAAAAGGGAAATGCTATTTTGCAATACATCAAACAACATCTTTAAAAAAATGTTATGAACATAGTGTGTAGTTCACTTGCTGAATAAAATAGGACCCAAATGAGTGACGTATAATAATCTTTAAAAGTCTTCTTCTTTTTTTTGGGTTGTCTTCATACGCTAGTCTTCATGCTTTTGACGGTTGAGTTGAATCAAGAAGTCTAATAACTCTATTATAACTAAGGTAACATTACAAGAGTCGACATATATCTGTGATAACACTTTTGTCACATCCAGTTTTATTAAAAATTAGAACTAGATCCAATCTACATGTATGCTAGGATTAGTTTCGCCATACATGTATATCAAATAGTGATAAATAGTTCTATGTTGAATATAAGCAATATTTTCAAATAAATACCAGAATTTTGAATAGCAATTGAAGAAGGAAAATTTCAAGGCACACCATAGGCAAATCTACTGACGGAAACACGACCTTCTTTACACCATCTTCAATTGATCACTTTCCTCACTCTCACCGAGCAACATTTATAATAGAAAAATAGCAAGGGTATGAGCACCTAAAGTACTTAGCAAGTGTGAAAAATATATGATATGTAACCTATCATCAATTAAAGATATATGTCGATTGAAGATGGTGTATAAAAGGTCGTGTTACCGCCAATCAATTTGCTTGTGACATGCCCAGGATTTTCTCTTTTGTTGCTATTCGAAACTCTTATATTTGTTTAAAATGTTGTTTGCATTCGATATAGAACTATTTATCATTCTTTGACCTACACGTGTGACAAAACTAATCCTAACATACATGTATATTGCATCCGATTTTATGTTTAATAATATTGGGTGTGACAATGACAAGATCTAAAGGGGAGAGGCCGAAGGGAAGAGGAGAGAAGCACCACAGAGCAAGACACAACCAACCAGGTGAGGAGAGACAAGAGAGAGTAGGGAGAGGAGATAGGAGAGAGCTTCTCATGTTAGGCTAAAATTATCTGGGCATGTCTTCAACCTAGATGCCAACATATACTTGGTAATCTAGGAATGCTAGTATTTATCAATTGATGGCCCCTATTCGATGGGGTGACCTACCCCGGGTACCCTAGAGGTAGTCGATCAACCAATCGTACGAAGACACATGCCTCCACGGATCCCAGTCAGGCCACGCAAGAAGTGCCAACACAAGGTACCAACTTGGGGGGCCCGGGCTCAGGATGACGCCACCACGGTCCTGACCCCAAGGTCGAGACACAAGTGACCGGCCCGTGACATCCACGATCGGGGAAGCAACCAACCCCCAAGGTCGGAAGGTGACGTCTGACCCCTAAAGGTAGGAAGTGATCTCTGACCCTTGACCCCGACCATCAAGGCTGCAAGAAGAAGCGACCAAGGCTGGGGCTCGGACGGAAGGTAGGTAGAAGACTTCAATACCGACATGAAAGAACGGTAGAAGGAATTCAAGACGTAGTGGGCGGCCATGCACGACAAGACAAGCACGATGCCAACCATCATCGCCATCCGTCCGTCCCGCTCGGCTAAGTAGACATATACTGTCGAAGTGTTCGGTCGACACTTCCCCCGGGCCTGCACTGGGCAGCCCGCGGAGGTTCTTTTTTCGGTGGGGCTAGTCTCTAGCGGAGAGCTTGCGCAGATGGTCGAGTTAGTAAGAGCTTGACACGGCGAGTTTTACGTGGTTCAGGCCGCCGGAGCGTAAAACCCTACGTCCACGGCGAGCTATGGAGCTCGCTGTATTGCTTGCTGCTCAGGACTGGAGGCCTGAGCTTGGGGGTGAGTTACAGCTTGAGAGTGTATGGCTAGCGTATGAGTTGCAAAGTGTGAACCCTTGCTATTGATGCCTACCCGAGCCTTTTATAGTCCAAGGCTCGGGCAGCTTACAAGGGGGGCCGGGACCCGACAGGTGGTCCCGGGAAGATTGTCTATCATCTACCGTATCTGCAGTTATGCCGGTAGTTGTCTCTGGTCGAAGGCTTCTGAGTCTTCATCTTGCCGCCCTGCCCATGCTGCATGCTAGTCGTAGTAGATGATGACGGCGCAGGCGGCATGGGATGTCTTGTCGCGGCGTTTATTGGCTGGCAGGTTCTGACACCGCGCGCCAGTCTGTGATGCGACTGGGCGCAACGGCACCTGACAAACGCGTGCTCCGCATCTTGGGAAGACGCGGGCCTTGAATACCTTGTACGGGCAAGGTATGGGGCGCCTTTACGCCCGCTGCCTACCGCTCGGGGGCAGGCAGCACCGTTCTTCTGGCCACGTGGCGGGTCCAGAGCCCTTCTCTGGGGGGAGAAAGGTCCGGCCTGCGGGGCACGTGGAGCCTCCGGACCTCTCCCCGTGGAGGGGGAGGCTCGGCTTCTGTCGGCCACGTGGCGGGCCCGGAGCTCTCCTCTGAGGAGAGGGAGGTCCGGCCCCGCTGGACACGCGGCGCCTTCGGTACTCTCTCCCGCGGAGGGGGAGGTCCGGCTTTTGTCTGCCACGTGGCGGGCCCGGAGCTCTCCTCTGAGGAGAGGGAGGTCCGGCCCCGCCGGACGCGTGGCGCCTTCGGAGCTCTCCCTGCGGAGAAGGGCGAGTACCTTAGGCATTTTACCCTGTGCGCGGGGGTACCCCATATCTCAGGTACTGACAGTGGCCCCCGGGCCCATCTCGGGTGAGCTAGCGAGCCCGAGGTGGGACCTCCGTCGCTTCCGATCCGCGCACTTTCTCTAAGTCCCGAATTGACCGCTGCCGGAGCACGAACGGCCGCGGGATCGTGGGGGCGTGCGCTCACTTGATGGTTGCTTTTACTGTGGCGGTTCCCAAGACCGCCACTTCTGCACGTTGCGGCGCTTTCTTCGGGAACCGCCGAAGGGCCTTGCCGGCTCATCTTCTCAGGAGACTGACTCCTTGACCCCACCGCTTCAGTTAGGCGGCTTGGGCCCACCCGTCATCGGCACTCGGTCTAGGAACCGAAGCGGTTGCCGGTGTGGGGTATTCGAAGAGTTCCGAATCGCTTGGAATTGCACCCGGGAGGTTTTTAGAGGGGGTCTTACCCACATTGCAGCTTCCCTTCGCATTTCTCTGCGTTTCTTCTCGGACTCTTATGCTTTTGCTCTCTTGCCCTTGAGTTCTCCCTTGCCATGGCTTCCAACCCGCCACTAGAGAAGAAGCGCGCTCGATCTCCTCCAGCAGCGGCGTCTGTGCCAAGTCGGGATTCTGGGGTGCCTGACACTCCCTCCGGTGGCGACTCGAAGAGGCCCCGGGCTGATGCGCTGGGGGAAGCTTCTGGGGCGCCCCCTGTTCCGCCAGTTCAAGCGACTGCGGAGCGGCCGTCAGTGACGATAGCAGGCTCTGGGAGTCCTACCCCGGCTTGGAAATCAGGGTTCAGAGCCCGCTGGAGTGTCCGCGCTTCCCGGCCTTCCCCGACTTGCGGGGGATCCGTGTCGCTGCACTTGGAGCCAGGGGCAACTGCCGCGGCCCCCAGGCCAGCGTGAACTTCTCCTGTTCTGGTGTGCCCGGACTCCGCGGCGGCGTCGTCTCTTCCTGCCGAGACGGCCACCGTGGCCCCCAAGCCAGCGCAGGTCAACCCTGCACTAGGCGGCCCGGCCTTTTCTCCAGCACCGCCTTCCCCGGTTCGCCCCTCCCCTCAGATCAAGGAGCCAGAAGCTAAAGAGAGCCCGGCAGGCCTGGCTGCCAGAGCCTCGGAGCCAGCTTCTCCTGATCGGCGTCTCGTGTCGGTTGCTAGTGCGTCGGCTCTTCCTGAGGACGAGGTAATGGAGGAGGTCGGGGGGACCGCCCCGGCCTCTGTTGCTCCATTGCCTCTGGCGGATGCCTTCGCGCTTGCCGAGACAAGCGTTCGGCAGGTCTTGGCTGCACTAGGGCGCGAGCAGGAGGAGTATACGAATGAACGGGATCGCCTCCTCACCTGGGGGAACCTTTTGCGGGAGAGGACCGCGAAGGTTAAGAGTGAGCTCGACTCCAGGCGGGAGTTGCTCGACTTCAGGGAAGTGCTCCTCGACCGGATGAAGCGGGCTGTCGACCGCATGGACACCCAATCGCGACGGATCAACAGGGAGGCCCTGGAGGCACACGCCCGGGCCGAAGAGAGTCTCTCTGCTGCTGTGGAGATACGGCAGCGGTTGGAGCGCCGTGAACTCGCCGTTGAGGAACGGGAGCGTTCCATGGCAGCTGAGGCGGAGAGGGTCGCCGCGCAGCTGGCGGCGGGCGAGGATGACCTTCGAGCTCGGATCGAGGAGCTAGAGATCCTGAAGGCAGACCTCGACTTGAGGGAGGAACAGGTCTCCCGTGATCGCCGGGTGGTCTTGGACCGGGAGTTGACCGCCGACTTCAAGGCCGCTGAGTTGGGGTGGCTTGCCAAGACTCTCCACCTCCGGGAGAGCTCCCTGGCGGCCAAGGAGAAGGAATTCTCCGAGAGGAACCTGGAGGCTCTGCAGGCGGCCCACCGCGAGGTGGAGGAGCTTTCGGCCTTGCGGTCCTCCGAGGCCCTTGCGGTCTCGAGCTTCGTGGATCTACCGGGTCTGCCCTGATCCCTCTTGGCTTTAGTCCGGTGAGGACTGCGGCCCCTGCGTTGGAGGTGATCCCCGCGCTGGAGTCGATCGGCGCCAAGCTGGACAGGCTAGACTCGGTGGTCGCCAGCGAGCTTAAGGCCGAGGGGCGCGGCCTAGCCTTAGAGGTCGCCTCACATGTGCTGGCATGCTTTAAGAGCCGCGACCCCTCTTTTTCGCTAGAACCAGCGAGAGAGGGCCCAGCCGCAGAGCGGGAGCAAGCTGCCAGGGCAGAAGTCGAGGATGTGGCCGCCCTTATAGCCGCAAGGTTCCGGCGGGAGCCGGGAGGTCCTTAGGACTTGTTTCTCCCTTTTTATCAAGTCTGTAGTCCAGCTCATGGAGCCTCGCTTAATTTGACTCTTTTGGATATTTGTGTCTGTGATGCTTTTTCTCTCCTTCTTGGCTTTGCCTGACTGAGTCCTTAGCTCCGCAAGGTACTCAGAGGCCATCTCCAATCTCGGAGCTTTGCACAGACACCCTCCCCGGGTCCTAACCGTGTTAGGGGCCCCCGGAGGTCTCCGAATCTCACCCTATGGGGAGCTCCAAATCTGCCTGCCACGTGGCGGGTCCGGAGCTCCTCCTTAAGAGGCGGGAGCTCCGGCCATGTTGGACACGCAGGGCTTTCGGAGCCCTCCCACCGAGGGGGGAGGTCCGGTTTCCGCCTGCCACATGGCGAGCCCGGAGCCCTCCTCAAGGGAGGAGAGAGTTCCGGGCCCGCTGGACACGTGGGGCCCCCGGGTCCCGCCCCTGCTGGAGGGGCAGGTCCCGGACCTTCCAGTCCTAGGCCGGAGTAGTTGGTAGCTCCTTTCCCCCTGCTTCATGCAGTCCCTGTCGCCGTAACCTGGAGGTCCTGCACACAGGCAGAGGAAACGTAATTCTCCTCAGGGGGTCCTCCCCTCCCGTCTCCTAGTCTTATCCGTCTTATGATCCTGATTCGCTATACGGGGCTTGGGCAATTCTGTGCACGAGGCGCCGGAGCTCCGGCTCCCTCCGAGGTCCGGGTACGGCCGTCCGATCCCTAGTACTGGGCCATGCGTTGGGGAAGCAGAGTGCACGCGCTTTGGGTTCATGACCAGACAAAGCGGTCGTACTCCCCTGTACCTCCGGAGGGCAGGATGCGCATGCTTTGGGCTCATGGCCGGCTAAGCTGGATACGCACCCTGGACCCCCCATGCACAACGCAGGCCTTTCCTGGAGGTAACCAACTAGCACCGCAACACCTGACTGGGGGAGGCCCGAGAGACTCACTCGGCCATCGGCAGGTGCCTCAAGCGCAGCCGCCTTCGGTAGGATAGCGAATGCCGACTATGGATGAGCGCAGGAGAGGGGGAGCTAGATGTACGATGAACATACAGAGATAGTGCGATCATAAAAATTAATGCATAATTTAAATGAGAGCATGAGAGAGAGCTAAGTGGAACATGTCTCTGTATTCGTGCCCATAGATGGAATTCTGGCTGTACATGGAGGCAATGTTCCGCCTCATCTACAAGGGAAGCAAGACTCTACGCGCTTAGGGTCGGAACCAGGCTAAACTGGACGTAGTCCTGTACCGTCCCTTGAGACTTAGCTGCCCCAAGCTCTGTTCCTAAATCCTATGGGATCCATTACAGAAGGGAATAACCCTGTTCTACTGATGCTCGGGAAGTAGGACTTACAGTGTTGCTTCAAGGCAAGGATTTTTGGGAATGGATCCCACTCTCGGTTGAAAGGCATGTGTACCTGGGGCGGCATCTTTCATGATTCGGAAGGGACCTTCCCTGCTGGGGGAGAGCTTATGGGTCCTTCTTGGAATAGAGCGTGCCGCTTCACCAGGTTGCCCTCCTGCAGGCCCCCGACGCGTTTGGTTCTTTGGCGGTAGTGCTTAGAGCATTAGCTGAGACCGTGCGTTGCGGGGTGTTCCCTGCAGCCGAGTCTTGTCGATGAGGTTGTTATCTTCGCGCTGGATCAGGTCCTGCGCGGCTTCTCCTGGGGGCCCCTGGGGAGTTCTCCCCTTCTGGCTAAGGCCTTCAAGGGGTAGGTGGGCCCGGGCTCGCCTTGGATGACCTGAGGCGTCTTCCGCTTCTGGCAAGGCCTTCAAGGGGTTGACAGACCTTAGGCGGCTCCCGAGAGGTATGTTCGAGGCACGGAGGCGCGCCGCAATTGGCTAACGCCCTGGCCCGTCACCGTTGGAACTGGAGTCCTCTCCGTTATGCATTGTCTTCATGACGTGCTGAGGCTCCTGGAACCCCACCTGATGGGCAGCGGTGACTGGGGCATCGACCTTCTGTTTGCCATCCTCTGAGGGTAGGGCGGTGCTTCAGACCTCTGCTGTCTTCCTTTGCGGAAGCGCTCTGCGAGCCTCTGGATCTCCCAGCACTCGGCAGCAGTATGGTTGCAGGTGCCATGCACGGGGCATAGCCCGCCTTGGTCACTGTCTGGGGCCGGTGATTGCCGCTGCCTTTTGTCGGGGCGTGGCCCCCGAGCTCCACTGGTCGTCTCAGCTGCGGCGACGGGGGCCGTGAATGGTGACTTCATCTTGCCACTCCCCCGGTTCTTGGTCTTCTTGCCACCCCCATAGGCAGCAGCACCGGAGCCGGGCTGTCCTCCTGACTCGGAGGTCGGCAGAGTGTGCCAGTTCCGCCCTTCAGCTGCTCTGGCGCACTTGTCCGCCAGGCTGAAGAGCTCCGAGACGTCGAGGACCTCTCTAGTCGCGAGCTTCTCAAGCATTTTCTCGTCCTGGACACCCTGTCGGAACGCCACCACCACAGAGGCACTTTGGATATGTGGGATGGTGTTGCGCACCTGAGAGAACCGCTGGATGAAAGAGCGCAGCGACTCCCCGGGTTGTTGCTTGACGGCATGGAGGTCAAGCTCCGTGCCGGGACGGGTGTAGGAGCTGCCGAAGTTGGCGACGAACTGCCGGCAGAGCTCTCCCCAGGAGGTTATGGACCCCTGAGGTAGATTCATGAGCCAAGACCGAGCTGGGCTGGTCAAGGCGACGGGGAAGTAGTTGGGCATGACAGCCTCGTCCCCTCCTGCGGCGAGTACGGCGGTGGAGTAGATCTGGAGGAACTCCGCTGGGTTGACGCTGCCGTCGTACTTCTCGGGCAGGTGCGGGCGAAACTTGCGTGGCCACCTTGCGAAGCGAAGGTGGGGTGCAAGGGCCGCACATCCTGCACCTGCTGCTGCAGGTACTGGCGCTGCGAACGCTTGGTTCGCACTTGGGACCTCGTATCCCGGCATGGGCAAGGCTGCACCATAGACCGGGGCCGCTACTTGCGGCGCATATGGTTGTGGCATATGCTGCGCAGCGTATGCCTGAGGCAGGGCTCGCGTGGCAAAGACCTGCCCTTCAGGTTGTGTCGAGGCCGACGACATGCTGTCGCCAGCCTCATGGTTGCGACGCCTTTCTCGGCGTCGCTCGAGGTACACCCAGGCGTCCTGGCCCAAGTGGCACCGTTCCAGTTCCCTTCGCAGGTCCGTCGACAGGAGCCTGGAGGAGCTGGAATCCGCTGTTAGCCCGTCAACCGTGGGTGTGCGCGTCAGCGACACAGCCGGTTGTCCTGGGCGCCGTCCTCGCCGAAACCGAGGGTTCGCGGCGGCGACGACGAGGCGGTCCACCTCGCGGACCCATTGCTGGGTCGCTGAATGGGGCGCATCCCCCGCAGGTGGATTGTGCAGCAGCGCTCTTTCTGCAGCTAGCGCACCTCCATGGTGCACGCTCAGCGCTGCAGAAGATCTCACACTGGTCGGGGCCTGCATAGCCGGAGTCGGCGTTGCTGGAGTCGGCTGCTGGCTACCAGCTTGTGCCGACACACTTCGTCCTGAGTGTGCCGACATGTACTCCCCAGTGGTCACGGTTCGCCGTGAATGCGGAGGGGGAGAGTTTGCCGATGAAGGAAGCTTGGTCATCTTCGTTGGCGGAAACTCGTCGCGCTAGGAGAAAAGCCCCCTTCCTGGCGCGCCAAATGTCGAAGTGTTCGGTCGACACTTCCCCCAGGCCTGCACTGGGCAGCCCGTGGAGGTTCTTTTTTCGGTGGGGCTAGTCTCTAGCGGAGAGCTTGCGCAGATGGTCGAGTTAGTAAGAGCTTGACACGGCGAGTTTTACGTGGTTCAGGCCGCCGGAGCGTAAAACCCTACGTCCACGGCGAGCTATGGAGCTCGCTGTATTGCTTGCTGCTCAGGAACGGAGGCCTGAGCTTGGGGGTGAGTTACAGCTTGAGAGTGTATGGCTAGCGTATGAGTTGCAAAGTGCGAACCCTTGCTATCGACGCCTACCCGAGCCTTTTATAGTCCAAGGCTCGGGCAGCTTACAAGGGGGGACGGGACCCGACAGGTGGTCCCGGGAAGATTGTCTATCATCTACCGTATCTGCAGTTATGCCGGTAGTTGTCTCTGGTCGAAGGCTTCTGAGTGTTCATCTTGCCGCCCTGCCCATGCCGCATGCTAGTCGTAGTGGTTGATGATGGCGCAGGCGGCATGGGATGTCTTGTCGCGGCGTTTATTGGCTGGCAGGTTCTGACACCGCGCGCCAGTCTGTGATGCGACTGGGCGCAACGGCACCTGA
Organism: Neostapfia colusana; assembly: GCA_030760725.1. Classification (NCBI taxonomy): domain Eukaryota; kingdom Viridiplantae; phylum Streptophyta; class Magnoliopsida; order Poales; family Poaceae; genus Neostapfia; species Neostapfia colusana. The sequence goes on along the minus strand of JASWHV010000018.1, from coordinate 44,123,795 downwards.
CAGACGCGTACTCCGCATCTCCGCGTCTTGGGAAGACGTGGGCCTTGAATACCTTGTACGGGCAAGGTATGGGGTGCCTTTACGCCCGCTGCCTACCGCTCAGGGGCAGGCAGCACCGTTCTTCTGGCCACGTGGCGGGTCCGGAGCCCTTCTCTAGGGGGAGAAAGGTCCGGCCTGCAGGGCACGTGGAGCCTCCGGACCGCTCCTTGTGGAGGGGGAGGCTCGGCTTCTGTCGGCCACGTGGCGGGCCCGGAGCTCTCCTCTGAGGAGAGGGAGGTCCGGCCCCGCTGGACACGCGGCGCCTTCGGACCTCTCTCCCGCGGAGGGGGAGGTCCGGCTTCTGTATGCCACATGGCGGGCCCGGAGCTCTCCTCTGAGGAGAGGGAGGTCCGGCCCCGCCGGACGCGTGGCGCCTTCGGAGCTCTCCCTGCGGAGAAGGGCGAGTACCTTAGGCATTTTACCCTGTGCGCGGGGGTACCCCATATCTCAGGTACCAACATATACCATAGACGAGACGGAAGAAGGAGTACTCATCGCTCCTGTATTACATCGGGTCGCCTTAGGCGTTGACACACCATGTAAACCCCCTCCAAACTTATGAGGAGTCGGCGGGTAGGTGGAAGCGTCCGGGCTATAAAAAGGAGGCCTGAAACCTCCCCTCACATGACTTCACGCCCACACACACACAACACTTAGGCTTTTTCGCACTTCAGCACACAAGGAAGCCTCGCTTGTAATCCGGTTCCGCGAACCGTCTGAGCTAATACAAGACCGATGAACACCCCAAACTAGACGCAGGACTTTGGTCCGAACCAGTATAAATCCTTGTCTTTGTTAGCTAGCCGTACAGACATAAAACACGAGGCATACGATTACTAGCTAGTAAAAAAAAACACCGACAGTTGCCGCGCCAGGTAGGGGGCCGCTTCGTGTTTTCATTTTTTGTGATGACTTTCGTGAGCTCGAGCTACTGCGTTGGCAAGAAGCTCCGTTTCGGCGGCCTCAAGTTTGACATCACCCCCAACAACGGGCTCAAGGCCGACATCACCTTCACGCCGCACCAGGCTTTCCGTTCTGAAAGTATGGAGTTCGTCACTGACAATGGCCGCATCTTCCGCCTGTTAGACGACGTGGCAGTTGACGTCGTCGACAACGCCCCCGAATAATACTTCCTGGGCGTGGTCGACCAGGCATCGCCACCCCTTCTTCTCCTCTTGGAGGACATGACCGGCTACGACTACAGCACTGGCACGGAGTCCAACAAGGACCGTCACCATTCCTGCGAGTGCTGCGTGGCATAAACCAGTAACACCTCTCCATCTGCTCCTCCCGTCGATACGCACTATCGTCTGAGATCATGCAGCGGGACGCATTGCGCCGAAGCAACGATGAGTAGCCGACGGCTGCGCAAGAGCTGGCCTTACAGCTCGAGGCGCGTCGCATCACGCTCGAGGCGGAGATGGCGCAACTAAATGCGGAGAGAGCCATGTTCGAAGTGTCACGTGACTGCCATCCTAGCCTTAGTGGAGTACGAGCACGCGGTTGCCAAGTATTGACAAGCATCGTCATCAGCCCACCAACCCGCCACGCTTTGAGCGGCCGAGCCAGAACGTGGTGGCCGCAGCGTCCATGATGCGTATTGTCGAGGACCCGACCCGACAGTCCGACATGCCACGATCTTGCTGAGGGGTGCTGCGATGGACAGCACCGAATAGCACACGAAAAGGGCGATAAGCGGAAGCTACATTTTATTACATTAACTGTTTAGAAACATAATTTACATCAAGTATCGTTTATAGTCTACACAAACGGGCGTAGACTAAGCAAAAGGTCTCACGTTCAGCCCTTGAACGTGATCCCACTAGCTACACACACCACACTAATACGGCGGCGTGCACGGCTCCCACTCGACGGTGATTCCCTCTGGGGGATCCGTCTCCTCCTCGGGAGCCTCCTCCTCATAAGACTCTGCAAACGCTTCAATAAACAAGCAGTGAGCACGATGGCTTAGCAAAACTAACCCGTCTCACCTAAACATGTAACTCTACATGCTGGGTTTGCAGTTTATGATAGGAAAGTAGTTTGCATAAAGACTCGCCTAATTAGTTGACTCTTACTTTCAAGTTTGAGCCTCAAGTTAGTGGAAAACCTCGTGCTAAGCGACATAGGAAGTCTGCAATCACAAAAGAACTGCATTCCTCTTATGTGACCTGCCTAAGGTTGAAAAGAACTTTAATTTGCTCTAAACTAAAGAAGTTCATTAACAAACAACGTAGGACTTTAAAACAACAACTTTTTATCATGACAACTATCCTGTTCTTTCTACGTCACGGTACAGTGAACAAGTGGTACTCACTGACCGCGAGGGACGGTGATTATAATCGATTTACACCTGTAGGGTTACCCGAATAACCCGTCAAGTACGCCTGTATTTGATGTTGCCTACAGCAACCATCACGAATGTCCTACACAACCACCTTTCATTCGCTAGCCAGATGTTGAAACGGACCTATCGTCCAGAGCAGGAGGTCTCTACGCGGAGCATCCTCAGTGCCCGCTAGCCAATTTACACCTCGATGCTCTCAACCTACCCTATGGACGACAAGAAATGCCTCAACATATCGCTACCCGAATTACATCGGTTTCCTGGTTCCCATATAGCTGGTAGGTCTTCGGTACAGTTCTAGCTTGTTCAACAGGCCCCCACACGGCTCGGTCCTCAATCGACACAAGCAGAGCTATGGCACCCAGCCCCAAAAGTCCTGCTGCCCTTACTCTCCACTCGGTCTCATTTTTATGCCATGTGATTCATTGTCTAACTTTCTAACCGAGTAGTGTTCCTCTAAGCCTAATCTCGCGAGTAGTTCCAACTACTCGACTTGTACCAAATCCTATACCATTTGAGCACTGCTGTGGCTACTCCAGGATCAAATCTTAGACCCAAAATCCTTGGTTCTCTTGGCTATGCAAGTGGGTTTCAATTCAAGACTAATGCACATCATAAGAAATGCATAATGTATGTGATCAAAATAATAACCTTTAAAAATAGGTTAATGCAAACTGGAGCTTGCCTTTCTGCTGGTCATCGATTAAACTCTCTTCCGGAGGGATACAATCTAGTATCTTCGGTTCCTCCTCGACCTCAGCGACTACACGAATTAAAAAGAACAATGCGTGTCAATTTAAATGCACATGTGTTGATTTGAGACTATAAAGACTATAAGTCTAACTAGACAACACTTCTGACTCCGAAATTTTACTTTGGGTTGGTGACAACCTAAACAGGGACTTGGCCAAATTTCATTTGAAGCAAAGCTCATTTGGGCTCTGCACAAATAATTATGTATTTGATCATAATTAAAGCTTCTAAGGTTTTCTAGGGATTTTCATGGAGCAAGACATTACTTTTTGGAAACTAGAGTTTAAGATGGTTCTAATGGAATTGGTTTCATATAATTTGGAGAATCCAAATTCTGAAAAATGTTTCTGGACATTTTTCTTTTTCTCTGGGTCAATTCACTTAATCACACCATTAGGTGGACTAAATGAGATCGGATGGATCTGAAATTTTTCATGTGACTTAGGGATATTACAATGAACATCCTGGAGAAATTTCTGAATTTTCCATAAAAGGAATCTCCAGTGAAAATTCCCAACAGTTTAAATTTTGTAGAATTAATTCTGGAGAAATAATGGTTTTCATGGACTGAAACTTCTTTTGCTGAAAAGTACTCGGAGAGCTGAATCCAACAAAATTTGGTTCACTCAATTTGGACAATTCTAGCCAAAGTTAGGGGCTTCTAAAGATTTGGAGGGAAAACTGAAAAATCAACTCGAATTGTTTAAACGGCTGACACCCGGGGCCCACAAAACAGTGTCGCCTTCAACCTCCCGCCGGTGCCCGAGCGCGCGCCGGACAGCGGCAGTGGTGCGGCCCATTCTCGGCTGATTCTTCCTAATTTTTTATGCAGTTTCTTCCTACATGTTCCTTGGAGCACGACACATACGCCGGACAACTTCTCGCACCTCGGCATCGCCAGAAAAGTGATCGGTGATGGTGGCGGCGGAGTTGAGCTCGGGTCCGATGGTGATAACTCAGATCGGCAGCAAACACGGCCAACTAAGGAGTCGTAAAGCACCACTGGGGCACGGGGAAGCCAACCCTGCCCTACTTTGGGCCGGGGATCACTGGGAAGATGGACTTCGCCGGTGACCCAAGGCATTTTCACCGGCGGCGGCGAAAACTGGGTGCTACGCTCACCGGCTGGACCATCCTTGCTAATATTCGACCTAAGTGATCGCTAGGTGCTACTCCATCTCTAGCTAGACCCTAATCGGATGATCAAGCCTTCGGAACGAATTTCCCGATTTTGTCCTAGCTGTTCTATACGGTGGCCGAAGCAAAAACAGAAATTCTGGCTCACCGGCGTGGAACTAGCTCGACCGGGTCTAGGAGAAGGAATTAAGGTTGGTGGCTAACATCTTTGATCGGTTGTTCGAGCTTGAATGGGCGTGGTTCGGCCGGACGATGCAAACTTCCATCGGCGACTTCACCCGGGGTGTAGGTAGAAGATGGCGGTGGCACGGCTCAGAGGAAGCCGATCATGAGCTGGCACCGGTGTGAGGACGTCGAAGGGTGGTCAGCAAACTCGTTTGAGGCCTAAGCTCGGGGTGCAAGACTATGGTTCAGCCGGGCGACGGTGGAGCAGAGAGCTCGGGTGTGTGGCGTGTTTTCTGTGCGAGAGGGCATCGGGAGTCCGATGAAACGGTCCTGTGTGCATCCGGAGGCGAAGATTAGGAAGATGGGAAGCTGCTCGGCGGCTCAAAGAGGCAGGCAGCTTCTATCCAGCCCTTTCTTCATCGTGGCGCTCCTGCACGCGCGCGCAAGAACCCGAACGTTCTCGGTGGAGTCGGTTGAATCCTCTGTTTCATTGACTGGTGGGTCCCATTTCGAATTTTTGTCCCACAAAATTGAATTTCCACTTTTGCATAATATTTGGGACCCTCCTGCCCCTCACAATTTGATCAAACCACAGAATCACCATTTGAAGTTTGAATGATTCCAAGTGAAGAATTGGTTTGAATGAATTTTGCTTCAAATGGCAAACTGAAATTCAAATTCACTTTGAATTTGCTCAAAATGGCTCATGTAAAGATCAACTCCAAATGGAATGAAAATTGGTGGATGAGCTCATAAAAACGTGCTGAGGGTGAATATTAATCCCTCTTTTGAATTCATGTGATGAAAGGAGTTTGAATTTGAATTCAAGTTCAAACTAACCTTTTAATGATTGTATCTGAAAGTACCTCAAAGAGGTTTTGATTTGTGTGAAAATTGGCATGAGCATTCCTAATAAAGTTTAGGAGTTAATAGTGTGCCTAGACTCTAAATTATTCATGTGGGAAATACCACTTTTGGATTTTGTGAGTTCATCTCTTAATAACTCTATTATGGCGGTTACTTGCTCTTCAAATGAATCCATGTAATTACCACAAATGAGCTGAGGTTTGTGGGTTGATAAACACTTTTAGTAAATGAAAATATAAAAGTCCCAAAACTTGTAAATGGAAGACTGGAGTCATGAATAAAGTTGGGTTTCAAATTCAAGAAATGGGACTTACTAAAACTTTTTAACACATAATGATACACATGGATGTTTAACCAACCGAGCTCGAATACTCCTTTGAGATGTTTTCAGCCAAGGTTGAATTAAACCCCATGTGAATGTTGTCATGTGCAAGAACATAATTTAAAGTCCATTTTTGAATTCAAATGTTCATTTAAATGCAAAGGTGGCCATTTCAAAAGAAGGATGCACACTGTGGTTGTAAACCTCCCCTTTGCAGCCGCTAAATTAAAAGTTTGAACCCATATTTGAATTCTTCAGGTTCAAATTAGTGGGATGACAAAGTTTGAGCAAATTTGGAGGTACTTTGATGGGTATGTCAAAGAGGCTTTGAATTTCCTTGAAATTTGAATTCAAAGTTGAATTTGAAGTAAACCTTGTCAATTTTGAACTCTTCATGGCTGAAATTTGCAATGTGCCAAATTGGAGATATTTTGGGGGAGAAAATCAGTGGGACCCACTTGTCATTGAGAGGGGAAGACTTACAACCAAAGTCTTTGTTTTGCACTCAAACCGACTGAAGCTACGGATCAGCAGCTCGCGCCACCGAGTGGGGGCTGCTGCCACCTCCCAGCTGCTTGAGCAGCGCTGGAGAGCAGCTCGGCTGTTTCATCACCCCTCAACGTGTTCCTTTTGCCTCCTAACCCGAAGCCTCGGTAGCCTGCCTCGACCTCGAGCAACACAGAACCGAAAAACTTGCCGCCATCGTTGGTTGATCGCAAGCCGGCTGTTGCCAAGCGAATTGAGCCCCCTTTGAGTAGCAAAACGGTCTTGGTTGTTCCTCCTCGACCTCCTTGACGCGCAGCTGCTCCAGTCCGACCTTGCACCAACCGAAAACCTCTCTTCCTCGCGGCGACCTAAAGCAACCGGAACCGGGCTCCCGTGGACAGCTCGCACCGAAGTCTTTCACGGCCGAGAAAGCACACTCTGAGACGCGCCAGATCATCACGCTGCTCCTCCCCAAGTTTCAACACAAGCCGTGCACCATAGCTCGAGAATTTGAGTTCTTCTCTCGGAAGGGAAAATCCTACCGCGGGTAAGAATCTTTGAAATTGACGCTCAATTTTCGGTTAGGGTTCATCATTTTGCGCATATAGGAGCTAGAGTGGTTAGGGGACCTTTTTCCTTCAGAGACCTAGCTTAGAACCGAGTAGTTCCAGCTAATTTCAAGCTTTTCAAGCGGCAGCCATGGCGGGAACCACCGGGCGCATGGTGAGACCGCACTTAGAGCCGTTGCTGATCAAGTTTGGATCCAAGTCGAGCACCCACATGACCCACTGATGCTGTAGAACCCGCTGATTTGGAGGTCTAGAGAGGGCGCTCGATGTTGCCGAGGTTGAAACCGAGCCGCCGCACGTCGCACAAGGGTTTGGAGACGTCACTGGCCTCCGGTGAGGATGGGGACGAGCTCCTCACGCCGAGAACAGGGCTAACGGCGAGTTTAAGCTCCTGAGTCTGCCGGAGAACGAGGTTCCGTGGAGCGCCGCCGCTGTCCGTCGAGGGGGGCGAAGCGCGCACGGGAAACGGTCTCGGGGGGGAGACGACCCCATCGGTCCCACCGGTCAGTGACAGTAGCTGTAAACCGAGATTTGCTGTGGCTACCCGATCGCGTGTGGCTACAGCCGAAATGGGTGTGTACCGCGGTGTGTCTGCGCTGAGCAGGCTTTTAAAGTTTTCCCGGTTTATTTGAATCCCCAAATTCAATTAAAACTTTAGAACCTCATAACTTTTGCTAGGAAACTCCAAATTGGGTGATTCAAATTGGGTTAGACTCAGATTAGATATATCTATCCAAATGTGCAACCCAATTTGTATGGAAGTCAATAATAAATCATGGAATATTCTTTGAAGCTTTTCAGTAAAAGAATTTTGGAGGGAGTTTGGTCCATCCAAAAATCCCCAAATTTTTCCAGAATATTCCTTAGAATGTTATTGAACTCCTGATAACTTTTAGCTCATTTGGAGTTGATTTAGGTATGAGAATTCAGAATACAACTTGCTGTGCTAAAAAAGTCCAGAAACTTTTTCAGAGTTATTTCATACTTTGAAAAATCAGTGCTGGGCAATTCCAATATCCAAAATTCCTAGGAAAATTCATGCATGGTCCCTGAGCTATGTTTGAAACTGTGGTTCACTTTAATTTGCATAAAAGTGCAAATTTATTCAGAATTAATTCCTTTTTTCCTAAATGCTTAGGGAATTGTTCTGGATGAACTACTCATTGAACAATTCCAAATTTTGGTCCAGAATGTCTTTTGTGGCAAGGAACCTACAAGAAAATTCTCGGATTAATTTGAGATCTGGATCAGTATGTTCTATATACCTTTCTTAGGGGAAAATGCAACAATTAGGAAAACCCCATTTAGCACTTGATCCCTTTGCTAAATCGTTTCATCCACTAGGATCATCTCCATCCCCGCCTAGAAACAGAATCCTAAGTTTAACTTTCATTAGGCCCTGATGGAAAAATATTCACAATGTGATACGTATGCATGTTCATAACGTGTAGTGATTAAACGTGGAAAAGTGGAGGAGAAGTGAAGCTTGGATCAGGGAGCAAGAAGGGCAGTGATTAAGCTTCAAGTCATCAGCAACTAACTTCATAATTATCTGACTTTAATCACCTGCAAAACAAAGGACAGCTCCGGTTTGCATTTAAGTTGTTTTATAAAGTTTTTACTTTGTTCACTACTATGGTTTAGAGTTTGTTTGTGCATTAGGTCAGGAATGATTTATACTCCAACTGCATGATCAAATAAACCCTCGAGTCAAGGGTAGAAGAAGTATCCCTGCTGTAGAATATTGCCATGCTAAATAGGTTGTAACATCCGGTAGAAGTCGAGTAGTTGGAATCTACTCGCGAGCTATAGTTCGGGATCACACGGGTATGGTTTAAAGAGGCACACAAAAGTTTATGTTTCCAAAGATGAGACCGGGCAGAGAGTGTAGGCAGCGACAAGACGAGGTCTTGGTCGAGTAGCTCTGCCTGTGTCGGTTAAGGACCATTCTCGTGTGCGGCCCTGCTGAGCAAGTATTGAGTTGTGTACCAGATGCTTACTGGTATATGGGACCCAGGAAACCGATGTACCAGGTTAACTGGATTGTAGAGGCATATCACTTCGTCTCGTTAGACCTATGATCCCGAGACGGCGCGACCGGTTCTACAGTCGGATGTCCTGCGAAAGGTTGCCGCATACGACGTAATGAAGGATGCCAGATTTGGGTCTTCAGAGGCGGGCATATGTGTCAAGTAAGCCGGATAGTGTTTGATTTGAATCACCGTCCCTCGCGGATAGTTTGCAAGTTTTATATGCTGCTATGATAATTGGAATTGCATGAAAACCATGTATGATGTAGTGATAGAGCAAATTAAAGTTAATTTTCCACCTTTGGACAAGTAACATTGGAATGAAGCGTTTCTTGTTTGATTGTGGATTTCCAATGTTGCTCGGCGCAAGGTCATTACTGTGATGGCTAAAATCTGAAAGTTAAGGATGAACGTGTAGGTGATTCTTTATGCAACTTACTTGTTTATTGTCTTAAGTTACCTTCATGTAGAGTTGCATGCTTTAGGAAAGACGGTTAAGTCTTCCTGAGTGTAAAATCCCCAAAAAGTGGTAGCAAGAATTTTCAGCTCATGTACACTTAGGAAAAATGAGGGGAATTAAAACTTTGAATTATAGCGGTGTAAGCTCAAAGTGAGGATTCAAACTTCCCAAAACTTCAAAAAGGGCATACCCAGTGCTGAAAGCTCCCACACGTTGTGGGGTCTGGGGAAGGGAATTTCTAGGCAGCCTTCCCCTTGCTTATTTTGCAAGGAGGCTGATTCGAACCCAGGACCTCCAGGACACAAGTGGAGAGACTCTACCACTGCGCCAGACCTGCCCTTCATAACTTGGATCTTCATAGTCCAAATATTCACCCTTCCAAATTTCAGCTCATTTGGAGGAGTTTTAGTATTTGTTTGGGATTAAAAGGAGAAGCCCTCTAATCTGAATTTGAATTTCAGTTTCAAATTCCAATTCCCTCAATGTGAAAATCTGGTTCCACAAATGTGATCTCCACATTTGAATTAGCAGCCATGCCAAAAATCAGAAACTTTGGACTTGGTTTGCTATGTTTTTGGAGCAATGCAAAAAGGAGAATTCAAATTCCCATTTCAAATTCAAATGATCAAACACAATTCAAACTCCACACCAGAATTCAAACCATTTGAATTCAGCAAATTCTAACCTTAACTTTGGGGTGAAGTAAGGCATTCAATTGTGAGTAGATAGGGGGAAAATTGGATTAAGAAAATAAAGTGGTGGGGCCCAACAGTCAGTCTCACAAATGCACTTTTTCCCTCTCTCTCTCTCTCTCTCTCTCTCTCTCTCTCTGTTTCCCGGGTGATCACAGCGCACCAGCTCCCGGTTAAACCGTCGCCCGATGTTTTCCACCAAGCTGCTTCATGCTCTGCTTCTGACGTCAGTCCACGCGCGTGGGTGTTCAAAGCGGCAGCCGAGTGCCAGTTTCTTCTTCCCCACGTTGCACCGCAGCCTTCCTAGCCCCCCTACTCGAGTGCACGGCTGCAACCCGAGCTACACCGCTGCCCTCGGTTCCTCAGCGCCGATCGTCTTCTGGCAACACCAGCGCCTAGCTGAGCCACCCACCAGCGCCGCCAGAGCCTCCTCGATGTTTTCCACCCGTCCTCAGCCCGTGGCTGATCATCTGCACCGGCACCGAGCCATTTTGCTCCAAAGGAAACAGAGCACGACGCCGCCGCGTCGGTTCCCCGTCTCCCGGCCGACTCCAACCTCCCCAGCTCGAGGAAAACCACCCAGAGGTGCATCATGGAGTCTAGTTTCTCACACCGATGTCCTTTTGTACTTTACCACCGCCAGCTAGCTGGAATTTGGAGATTTCCGACGGTGCACGTGGAGGACTGATCGAGACAACTTCTGGAAATTCTTCACACACGTTGGATCATCGGGTCTCCGGCCTTAGACACAGATACTAGATCCCCTAGCACCCTCCCACGCTGAAGCATGATGCGTATCATATTTTCTACAACCCTAGCGATGAGAATCCGTAGCCGCCGGCTGAAACAGCTCGCTTCACCGTCGAGCTTCTATTTACGGGCGTTCTCAGCTCCGGTTAGGGGTAGAATCATGTTCTACGTACTCCAGGGATGGTGTACGGCCCCTTAGATCATGGGTTAAAGCTTGGGACGTGCAGTTCACCGCCGGCGCCGCGCTACCGAGCCGCCTCGCCGTCGCCGACAAGTTTCCCGGCGTTTTCATAACCTGAAACCTTGCCCGGCTGCTTGGCTGTGATCCGAGGGTGGTGTAGCACGAAACCGTAGGGAGAATGGTGGAGAAACGGGCAAGAACACGGCGTGCCACTCTCGGGTCCGGCGTGCGCGCGCGGGGGCCTGTCGAGCGGTTGAAGAAACATCTGACAGTGGGCCCCCCTGTTTAGTCTCTGTGTAAATTTCCAACAGAAGATTATTCAGGTTTGAAAATCCATAACTTTGTGTAGGGAACTCCAAAAATGGTGAGACCAATTTTGTTGGAATCCTCATGAGGAGTACTTCACAGATAAATAAATTGCTTGCTATGAGAATGCACAGGAATTTCTGTAGAATTGTTTTTAGTAAATCCTTTAGAGATTTATTACAAGAGCAATTCTTTATGAAACATTCCCAAATTTGGGAAGAAAATCCTTTTCATAGTAACTGATATACAGTAAAAATTTGAGCTTCATTGGAGTTCATTTGCTAGGATAAATTGCCTTCCAAAATTCAGCCCTTATTTGGAAATTCAAATTTAAACAGAAACTTTTTCAGAACTCCTATCCAACTTCAAAAATTCATATATCTCTGTTGGTAGATCCAAAAATGGTGAAACAAATTTTTTAGAACCATGGAGACTTACCCTAATCAGATATTCCACTTTTAGCTATGTCCAAACTCCTGGTTTGGGCTCAAAATCCAGAGAAGCCTTGTGCTTGTGGGAATTTTGGAGACCACAATGTGCAATAACATTTCTCCAAATTTTGCTCAGATCATCCTTAGAGAGTCTAATCTCCACTGTAAAAATCCCAAAGCCAATTAAGGATCCTAAATGGCAGTAGCTATGAATAGAAGTTTACTTCTTATAAGTCCTTAATACTTATACATATATTTTGGTACATTTCATAATAGTGACCGAAGTTGAGGACGCACCGGAGCCTTTGGACATTCTCCCACCAGACGCTAACTTCTCCTCTGACTCGCAACCAGGCAAGACCCGGTTTGCATTTAAGTGCTTTTGTAAAATTTTCATTTGTATCACTTATGTTTAGGGTGAAGGCTTGCATTAGAGTTAGGGTGATTGAAACCCCACTTGCATAGCCTTTTAAATCCTATGAAGGGTTGGGTAGTTTATGTGACACCCTCATTTTTTATTTCTGCATGAATTCATATTTCATATTTCGGAGCTCATCTCCGTAAAGGGGGAGAGGTCCGCCGCTAAGCTGGCTACATGGCAGGCTCAGGGCTCGTCCATGTGACAGAGGGCGAGGTCCGACCCTGTGGGACACGTGTTGCCCCCGGAGCTAGCCTCTGCGGAAGGAGCGAGGCCAGTCCCGCAGGACACGTGTCGTCACCGGAGCTAGCCTCTGCGGAAGAGAGGGGACCAGTCGCGCGGGACACATGTCGCTCTCGAGAAGTCCGGCCCCTCCAGACATGTGTCGCTCTCGGAACTCACTTTCGAGAGGTCCGGTCCTATTGGACACGTGTCACCTCCGGAGCTCACCTCCGGGAGGTCTGACACTACCGGACACGTGTCACCTCCGGAGCTCATCTCTGGGAGGTTCATCACTGTTGGACACGTGTCAACCTCGGAGCTCACCTCCGAGAAGAAAGAAGTCTGGCGCTACTAGGACACGTGGCATTCTCGGAGCTCACCTCCGAAGAGAGGGGAGGTCCAGAACGGACACGTGGCACTATCGGAGCTCACCTCCGAAGAGAGGGGAGGTCCGGAATTGACACATGGCACACTCGGAGCCACCTCCAAAGAGAGGGGGAGGTCCGGAACTGACACGTGGCATTCGCGGAGCTCGCCTCTGTTGAGAGGGGAGGTCCTGACCCACTGGACACGTGGCACAGGCGGAGCTCGTCTCTGGAAAGAGGGGAGGTCCCGCCTGCTAGGACGCGTGGCGCACGCGGAGCTCGCCTCTGAGTAAGAGGGAGGTCTCGCCCGCCTGACACGTGGCACAACCGGAGCTTGTCTCTGTGGAAAAGGGAGCCCAGGTCCCACAGGACACGTGGAGCCTCCGGAGCTCATCACCACGGAGGTAACGAGATTTGAAGCGGTTTTTGCTTCTGTACGCACAGGAATACCGGTACGGGAGGAAACCGACACGAATTCCACGTTGCTACCGCACCAAATCAACTAAAGATAAGTTGTTAAGATCCAAAATCAATTTGAATAGGACTATTATTCGAATTCTGATTAGATTAGGACTCTTCTCTTCCCGATTATAAATAGAACCGAAAAACTCTGGCCGCAACCACGAACTTCTTTTCCACCTCCTGAGCCGACAACTTAGAGCCCTAGCCCCCAACTCGCCGAGCTAAACCCCTTCCCGGAGATTGACCGCCAGAGAGATCACTGAAAAGCCAGAGACGATTGCCATTGCCGGAGGAGAGCCGACGATCTGAGGAAGGACCCGAAGGAAGTAAGGTAGGTCTCCAATACCACCTTACGACATCATCGCGTTTTCTTTGCATTTGTTCTTCGATTCCTTTTGAACAGAAGCTTTTTCGTGGACAGATCACGTGTTGATTGGTTTGATCTAAAGTCAAGATCATCGCCATGTCCACAATTGATCTTTACACCTCTGTTCATCATGAAACCCCAAGCAAGTCATGCAAGAACACGTACAAACTAAACTGCATCATAGGATTAACATGCATATGCATCATTGCATCTTAAAGTAGAGTTTGTGCATGATGATTGATTGCTATGAACCTTATATGTGCGTGATTGCGTATAGAAGGACAAGCTCAGGGAGCTACCTACAACGGACTGCAACAGCAAGAATTTGAGCAACAGGAACCGCAAGAACAAGGCAAGTGCCCCTTGACCATATTGATCCCATGTTTTTGGAAAACTGTTTTGTTTGCGAAAAGTGTGTGTGCTTGAGTCAACATGATGGGAAACCCTTCCATAGGAGTTTACTAGTTTTGTCAAACCATCCTTATCGCCAGGGAAGTTTTATGAGTCGGGTATGGTTTTTACTTTTATGCTTCGCTGAGTCCATGGGATACGGGAAGCGAGATAGATGTGTCTAGCTAACTGCACTCTTAAGAATAATGAGAAACTGATGTTGTTAATGAATGTGAATCGGAGGGAGATCTAGGCAAGCCTGGGTTTGTGAATGAGGTAGAATGAGATGGTGGTTTACTTGTCGTAGATCTAAGGACCGGTTCATGCCAGCCATGCCAGGATAACAGTGCCACCACAAGGCCAAGTATGGGTGCGGTTTAGCTGAGTAATTAGGTAAGTTTCTAGATTGTTATGGACCGTGGAAGGCGCGGGGAATGGGAGTCGAGTGAGGACTGCCCTGGGAACTGCATGGCACAAGAGGGGGTCCGTGGGTGGGAGAATTGGAGGTTCTAGCCTGCCGGTGAAACCTTAGTGAGTCCATACATCTAGTAGCCCCTTTGTAAAGGCTATTTTGTGATCTCTTGGCCATACACCGACAGTTGTGTACTGGTATAATGGAGGTTCTGCAGTCGCCGACGGGTGACGAAATCACAAACTTGTGGGTAAAGTGGTACAAACTCTACAGAGTCTTAAAACTATCATGATAGCCGAGCTTATGGTCACGAGCGCCTGGAAAACTCACATGATTAGATGGGATGGTTTTTGGTTTGGTTATGGTTTGGTCTTTGGTTTGGTTTTTGGGACTGTTGAGTCCGGGTAATGAGATTGATTGCATGACTGTTGAGTCATGGCAACGAGATTGGGTCTCGGAATGAGACGGAAATTGAATATGAGATGAAATGGTAGTGAATACGAGATGGTATTCATGAGATGGTAGTGAATACGAGAAGGTATTCATGAGCAAAGTTGATGTCTGGTTGAGACATGGAGAGGGATGAATCATAATGGAGGTATGTTAATGTTTAAATACATGTTGGGATTACATTCACTTAAAGCTGAGTTGCTGTTTTTATCGTGTTTTGAGAAATAAACTTTGCTTTCTGCAATGAGCCTTTTTATACCTTCCTTGCTGTGAGCTACATATCATATTTTTCTGCACTTGTTGAGTACATCATGTACTCAAACTTGCATTATTACTTCATCATCAACAACAGGGAGGAGTACTATGAAGACTACGTGGAGAATTAGGCGTGTAATCTGTCCTCAACCTTGCCTGTGGGGATGGAGTAGAGATGGAGCCGCTGCTGCTGCTTAGATTGCTTCCGCATTAGTTTAGAAGATTTCCGCTGCTAGAATAAAGACTTCCGCTGCTTAGATTAAGACTTCCGCTATTAGAGTGAGTCCAAGAATCATAAGACATTGTAATAAACCCTGTTATTCGTGGATATATATATTCTGAATTCAGTTTGTGGAACATATGTATATGTGTGATGAACATCCTGGGCACACATATGCATCAGTTCTCGGTTCTGTGTTCTACAGAAACGAGGGTGTCACAGATTGGTATCGGAGCCACGGGTTGACGGTAGGTTACACGCCTAGAATAGAAAACACAAACTGGTATCAACCTGTCACGGGTTGACCGAAGATCACACACCTAGATAGGACACAGATTGATATTAGAGCTGCCATGCCTAGTCACAGATTGGTACAATCCACAGATAGGTACCAAACTACCACGGTTGACTGTAGGACACAAACCTAGAATGATCACAGATTGGTAGCTGAACCATGTTGACTGTAGGATGCAACCCCTAGTAACAGATTGGTATTAGAAGCCACACTGACCATAGGATGCAAGCCTAGGATGCATAGATTGGCATTGGAACCACCTTGACATAGGATGCAAGTCTAGGAGAAGCCATAGTTGGATCACAGATTGGTATCACCCCAAACCACCTTGAGATAGGATGAAATCACAGATTGGTATCACCCCAAAAACCCTATAGGACTTCCATTGAATAATCTTGAATAGGAGTTGTGTGAAACTTTTGTGATGATTGTTTGTGATTGTGTGCTTAGTGTGAGTTGTGGGACGTTCAGCGTTGTCCATATCCACACATAGTAGAGAGGTGTGAGATGCTTCGGCACTTGTTCACATCCTCATAAAGGACGATATATAGTCCATCCACCTTGATGCATATAGTTAGGAGGGATCCATCTAAACTTCCAACTTCTATTCTACTCAACTCTCTCTCAAGATGGTGAGAGGAAACACCGATCGTCAAGGGAGGAACGTCCATGGCAACCAAGAGGACCACGTCAAAGTCCCTGAGAAATACAACCCCGGAGCTAGAGCAAACAACCTGGAACGGTTGATGGCCATGCAGAATCAGCTTATGCAAACAATGATCCAAACTTTGGGTCAGTTGCAAGCCAACAACAACAACCCCGTTCCTGCACCACCACCACCACCACCACCGGCTCACAACAGGCTGGGAGAGTTCATGAGAACTCGACCGCCTACCTTATCACAAGCTAATGACCCCATGGAGGCTGACGACTGGTTGAAGTCCGTGGAGAAGAAGCTTGCCATCATCCAGTGCAATGACCGAGAGAAAGTTCTCTTCGCATCGCACAAACTCATGGGAGCAGCCGCCGACTGGTGGGATGCCCTTTGTAACACTCATGTCGACCCGGAGACTATAACTTGGACTGAGTTCAAGGAGAGTTTCCGCTCTCATTACATCCCTGCTGGTGTAATGATGCTCAAAAGACAAGAGTTTGAAGGTCTCCGCCAAGGAAAAAGGAGCGTGAATGAGTACCTCAACAAGTTCACGCAACTGTCACGGTATGCCCCTGAAGATGTCAACTTGGACCAACGGAAGCAGTACCTGTTCATGAGAGGGTTGAACAACGAGATCCAGGTTCAGCTCCTCAACAATGACTATGCTAACTTCCAGAAGCTGGTTGACAAGGCTATAGTGGTTGAGGCAAGATCCGAGAGATCGAGCAAGAGGGCAAAAGGAAGATGCCATACCAGCCACAAGGGAGCAACGTACGCCCTCGGTACATGCCCCCAGCTACACCGCAGTATGGATTGACCGCTCCTGCATACCGCCCTAATCAGCCACCACAGCAACGACCCGTTGCACAGGCACCTCATGTGCCTTTGCCTCCAGCGCCCCGTCCCAAATGGGCGCTCCTGTTTAAAACCCCCTTCCCAATGTACCAGCTGTCGTGGGCAACAAGGCATGCTTTGCATGCGGGGAGACGGGACACTTTGTGAGCCAGTGCCCGAGGAGAGGTCCTGGACAGCAAGGAAACCGTGGACAGCAGAACTACGCTCGCGGCAACGTGAACCATGTCTCTGCTGAGGAAGTGCAACAGGCTGAAGACGTCGTGATTGGTATGTTCCTTGCCACTCCAACCCATCCACCATCTTATTTGATTCCAGAGCATCGCATTCCTTCATATCATCCAAGTATGTTGCCAAGTATAATCTACCCATATCACATTTGAAATATACTGTGTTGGTTAATTCTCCCGGTGGAGAGATGAGGACTAATGTAGTATGTCCGAAAGTAAACCTTAATTTAAGGGGGGTAGACTTCCTTGCCAACCTCATTGTCTTGGATTCCCAAGGGCTCGACATAATACTCGGAATGGATTGGTTAAGCAAGCACAACGGAGTAATCCAATGTGCTAAGAGGAGCGTTCAGTTGACAAACGAGCACGGAACTCATATCGAGTCTGAGTCAGCCCAACCAACAGCCGAGAAGGCAGAATTCCCTCATCTATTCTCCACTAGGGAATCTCGAGGGCGAGATCCAATTTAAGGGGGGTAGATTTGTGACACCCTGATTTTTGATTTCTGCATGAATTCATATTTCATATAGAGAGAAAATATTTTAAAAGAAGTTGAAACAGAGAAAGAATCAAAAAGATAGCCAAAAAGAGTCGATTCCAGTTCACCGAGGAGCGTTGTAGACAATTTCCGCGGCCGCTGGCCACGTGGCGCGTTCGGAGCTCATCTCCGCAAAGGGGGAGAGGTCCGCCGCTAAGCTGGCTACGTGGTAGGCTCGGGGCTCGTCCCTGCAACAGAGGGCGAGGTCCGACCCCGTGGGACACGTGTTGCCCTCGGAGCTAGCCTCTGCGGAAGGAGCGAGGCCAGTCCCGTAGGACACGTGTCACCACCGGAGCTAGCCTCTGCGGAAGAGAGGGGACCAGTTGCGCGGGACACGTGTCACTCTCGAGAATTCCAGCTCCGCCAGACACGTGACGCTCTCGGAACTCACTTCCGAGAGGTCCGGTCCTATTGGACACGTGTCACCTCCGGAGCTCACCTCCGGGAGGTCCGACACTACCGGACACGTGTCACCTCCGGAGCTCATCTCCCGGAGGTTCGTCACTGTTGGACACATGTCGACCTCGGAGCTCGCCTCCGAGAAGAAAGGAAGTCTGGCGCTACTAGGACACGTGGCATTCTCGGAGCTCACCTCCGAAGAGAGGGGAGGTCAAGAACGGACACGTGGCACTATCGGAGCTCACCTCTGAAGAGAGGGAAGGTCCGGAATTGACACATGGCACACTCGGAGCCACCTCACGAAGAGAGGGGGAGGTCCGGAACTGACACGTGGCGTTCACGGAGCTTGCCTCTGTTGAGAGGGGAGGTCCCGACCCACCAGACACGTGGCACACGCGGAGCTCATCTCTGGAAAGAGGGGAGGTCCCACCCGCCAGGACACGTGGTGCACGCGGAGCTCGCCACTGAGTAAGAGGGAGGTCTCGCCCGCCTGACACGCGGCACAACCGGAGCTTGTCTCTGCGGAAAAGGGAGCCCAGGTCCCGCAGGACACGTGGAGCCTCCGTAGCTCATCACCACGGAGGTAACAAGATTTGAAGCGGTTTTTGCTTCTGTACGCACGAGAATACCGGTACGGGAGGAAACCGACACGAATTCCACGTTGCTACCGCACCAAATCAACTAAAGATAAGTTGTTAAGATCCAAAAACAATTTGAATAGGACTATTATTCGAATTACGATCAGATTTAGGGCTCTTCTCTTCCCGATTATAAATAGAACCGAAAACCTCTGGCCCCAACCACGAACTTCTTCTCCACCTCCTGAGCCGACAACTTAGAGCCCTAGCCCCCAACTCGTCGAGCTAAACCCATTCGCCGGAGATTGACCACCAGAGAGATCGCCGACGAGCCAGAGACGATTGCCGTTGCTGGAGGAGAGCCGATGATCTGAGGAAGGACCCAAAGGAAGTAAGGTAGGTCTCCAATACCACCTTACGACATCATCGCGTTTTCTTTGCATTTGTTCTTTGATTCCTTTCGAACATAAGCTTTTTCGTGGACAGATCACGTGTTGATCGGTTTGATCTAAAGTCAAGATCATCGCCACGTCCACAATTGATCTTTACACCTCTATTCATCATGAAACCCCATGCAAGCCATGCAAGAACATGTACAAACTAAACTGCATCATAGGATTAACATGCATATGCATCATTGCATCTTAAAGTAGAGTTTGTGCATGATGATTTATTGCTATGAATCTTGTATGTGCATGATCACATATAGAAGGACAAGCTCAGGGAGCTACCTACGATGGACTGCAACAGCAAGAATTGGAGCAAAAGGAACCGCAAGAACAAGGCAAGTTCCCCTTGACCATATTGATCCCATGTTTTGGAAAACTGTTTTGGTTGCGAAAAGGTGTGTGTGCTTGAGTCAACATGATGGGAAACCCTTCCAAAGGAGTTTACTAGTTTTATCAAACCATCCTTGTCGCCAGGGAACTTTTATGGGTCGGGTATGGTTTTTTACTTTTATGCTTCGCTGAGTCCATGGGATACGGGAAGTGAGATAGATGTGTCTAGTTAACTGCACTCGTAATAATAATGAGAAACTGATGTTGTTAATAAACGTGAATTGGACGGAGATCTAGGCAAGCCTGGGTTTGTGAATGAGGTAGAATGAGATGGTGGTTTACTTGCCGTAGATCTAAGGACTGGTTCATGCCAGCCATGCTAGAATAACAGTGCCACCACAAGGCCAAGTATGGGTGCGGCTTAGCTGAGTAATTAGGTAAGTTGCTAGATTGTTATGGACCGTGGAAGGCGCGGGGAATGGGAGTCGAGGGAGGATTGCCCTGGGAACTGTATGGCACAAGAGGGGGCCCGTGGGTGGGAGAATTGGAGATTCTAGCCTGCCGGTGAAACCTTAGTGAGTCCATACATCTAGTAGCCCCTTTGTAAAGGCTATTTTGTGATCTCTTGGCCATACACCGACGGTTGTGTACTGGTATAATGGAGGTTCTGCAGTCGCCGATGGGTGACGAAATCACAAACTTGTGGGTAAAGTGGTACAAACTCTACAGAGTCTTAAAACTATCATGATAGCCGAGCTTATGGTCACGAGCGCCTGGACAACTCACATGATTAGATGGGATGGTTTTTGGGATGGTTTTTGGTTTGGTTATGGTTTGGTCTTTGGTTTGGTTTTTGGGACTGTTGAGTCCAGGTAATGAGATTGGTTGCATGACTGTTGAGTCATGGCAACGAGATTGGGTCTTGGAATGAGACGGAAATTGAATATGAGATGAAATGGTAGTGAATATGAGATGGTATTCATGAGATGGTAGTGAATACGAGAAGGTATTCATGAGCAAAGTTGATGTCTGGTTGAGACATGGAGAGGGATGAATCATAATGGAGGTATGTTAATGTTTAAATACATGTTGGGATTACATTCACTTAAATCTGAGTTGCTATTTTTATCGTGTTTTGAGAAATAAACTTTGCTTTCTGCAATGAGCCTTTTTATACCTTCCTTGTTGTGAGCTACATATCATATTTTTCCACACTTGCTGAGTACATCATGTACTCAAACTTGCATTATTACTTCATCATCAGCAACAGGGGAGAAGTACTATGAAGACTACGTGAAGAATGAGGCGTGTAATCTATCCTCAACCTTGCCTGTGGGGATGGAGTAGAGATGGAGCCGCTGCTGCTGCTTAGATTGCTTCCGCATTAGTTTAGAAGATTTCTGCTGCTAGAATAAAGACTTCTGCTGCTTAGATTAAGACTTCCGCTGTTAGAGTGAGTCCAAGACTCATAAGACATTGTAATAAACCCTGTTATTTGTGGTTATATATATTCTGAATTCAGTTTGTGGAACATATGTATATGTGTGATGAACATCCTGGGCACACATATGCATCAGTTCTCGGTTATGTGTTCTACAGAAACAAGGGCGTCACAGTTTACAACTCGACAAGTAGAGAATGTTGTGCTAATGTTCATAGGATCTCGGTAGAAGTCAAGTGATTGTAATCTACTCGTGAGATAGTATTTATCACACGGAATGAGAAGAGATAGAAAATGGCTTAAGTTGTGAAAATGAGACCCAGCAGGGGGGATAGGATGCAGTGAGCAGAGGTGTCACGTGCGTAGCCCTGTTGGTGTTGGTTGAGGACCGTCCGTGGGTGGCCCTGCTGGACAAGTATCGAACAGTACGAGATGCATAGTGGCATATGGGAACCAGGAAACCGATGTAATTGGTTAACCTGGGTGCCGAGGCTTACCCAACCGTAAATAGGAGTGGGTTGAGGGTAGCAAGGTGTAAATCTGCCGGTGGGCACAGTCACACTCCGCGCGAGGACCTCCTGCCCGTTACGGATGGACCGGTTCGGCGTTTGGGTTGCCTTTGAAAGGTTGTTGTATACAACAGAGTAGGAAGGGGTGTGGAATCACGCTTCTAAAAGTGGGTGTATGTGACGTGTTATCCAGGTGTCTTCTGATTGCAATCACCGTCCCTCGCGGTTATTTGAGTACCCGCTTGTTCACTAAGCTGTGACGTAGTAAGAAGTGAAATAAGCCAACTGAATATGCTGCATTGAAATATAAATGACTTGAAACCTTGTATGCTGTAGCTATAGAGCTAATTAAGTTTATATTCCACTTTGGGCATCATCACATCGGAGGAAAGAGTTTCTTGTTTGATTGTGGACTTCCGGTGTGAGGGCTGCCTAAGGCTCAATAAACTGTTGCTATAAAACTGAAAGTAACGATCAACATGTAGGTGTGTCTTTATTGCAAAGTCCTTTTCCCTATCTTACACATCCTTACATGTAGAGTTCCATGCCTAGGGTTGTCGGTTAAGCCTTGATGAGCCATCATGCTCACGGTTGCAATATTTTGAGCTGTGTGCAGGTGAGAGTTATGAGAAAGGTTCCGAGGACGAGGCAATGCCCCCGTCGGGGTACACGGCCGAGCTGGAGCCTTGCACGCCGCCGTGATTTCTCCAGTTCCATGCTGCTAGTGTGTAGCGTCCCTGGGCTGGACGGCTGCACTTTTGCTTAGTTAGGATTTGAGAGTAGCTATGTATATAACTTCCGCTGTATAATTAAGTTTTGTAAAAATACTTCCGCTGTTTTATATCAAATAAAAGTTTGTATGTTGTTCTTAAATTCTTTTCGTCTGTGCTGTTGGGTGCCGCATCGCACGGCACCACCCTATGTGATCCTGGAGTGGGTGAACCACGGGGTGGTCCCCATAGTCATGGTATTAGAGCCGCATTGGGAATAGCACGCTCAAAAAGAGTCTATTTTGAAAATTTAGAAGTAGTCGAGTGAGGATTAGTCATTAAGCCCATATAAGGTCTATGATAGTAGTAGTTACTAAGGTGGAAAGGCTAACTTATGTGTTATACATTCTGTAACGACGCTCCGACGTCAGGTAAGAGGTAAGGTACGCCACCGCAGGTGGATCAATTGCGGTAACTCGCCATACGAGTAATGGTATGGAAGGTTATACCGTGGCTTGGCACGGTAGTTAATATGAGTCTCTGAACCTTCTCATGGTTCTGAGAGCATATGAAAACGCTGATCTCCAGCGTGCTTCAGGCAAAAGTGAGAATACCCCATCGTGTGGTAAGCAACACGATAGTATGCAACTCTTGAACGTTCAATGTTCAAAGGGCATTACGCAGCAGCTCGCCATCGGCGTGCCTCAACGGTCATGAGGCAGTAGGTGGTATCCGTTGGGTTGATAAAATTCCCAACCGTGACGACTCGTTCGCGCTCTACTCGGGTTCCCCGTCGTGTGGTGTGAAAACACGGCCATGTACCTTGAGACGTGGCTTGACTCAAGGACGATCCGTATGGCAATGATACGGACCGTATGTTTTTATTATAATATAGAACTGCCTGAAATGCCAAAAACCTTTGTGTGCACCATTATTGTGTGTTCTTCTGCAGGTACATTAACCATGTTAGTGCATGACATTTAGAAACCGTTTGTGTGACGTTCTTAGTTCCACCACTTGTCACGTATATGCCGGAATACCGGTTTAGGATTTTTCTTTGGTGAGGAAACGTAGTACCGAGACTGCATAAAAGGATATTTTTCAAATAAAAGAGTCAAAATAAAGTTTAGGATTCTATTTAGGGGTTATTGAACTTCCATATTGAACTAAGAGTCAATTGGGAGTATAGATTCAATTTCTAAGACTTAGGAACAACCTCCCCTGTTTCGGCAGAAACTTTTCTGAACTTAAACAGGGTATAACATAGGATTGTTTGAACCAATGGGGGTGTGGGATACCATTCTGGAAAGGTTTTGAAGTCCTCTACAACTTTTATGTAGAGCTCCAGAACATAATCTCCCTCCAAATGGATGAAAATCTCAGATGAGTAGGTGCTGTCAAGAAACAGGGCAGACCAAAATGCTCTCTGGAATTTTCTGTATTGCAACCCCAACTTTCTGTAGAAAAATTTCTAAGGGTCAAGAAAGACATCGTTGGAAAGTATAGGAAATGTGCTACAACTTTGTAGTTCTGTGTTTTCCTAGATTGAGGGCAGAATATGATGGAATTTTGTGAACAATACAGCCCCTTGCAAAGGAGGTGCTGTCAAAATTCCTGAGAAAATTCTGTCAACTTCTAGAGATCATAACTCACAAACTAGGGAGGATATGGAGGCAAATAAATACAATCTGGATTCCTTTGAGAGTTTACTACAACTTTGTTGTTAAACTCTAGTCCATATTTTGCCTCCAAGGTGGCCAAAACAGTTGAATTATCCAGACTGATCAGCTGGACCAGAAACTGGACAGAACACCATGTTGAAATTTTTCAACCAAAACATTTAGTTTCACCTTTTGATATCCAGAGGCTGATGTAAAACAGCGAGTGGAGTCGAAAAGTTATGCATTCGACATATCACTTCGAGCGGGTACATGTTTGGGTCCAGTAAAATAGTGAAGAATTACGCATGCTAACACACTTAACATCCCGTGGCGACCCAGGATGGTCAAAATGAACTTTTAACCCATAAAGTTCAATACTTTGGAACTCGATCGTGTGACATGGTCCAGGGATGTATATGTTGCATAAAGTTTATACTTTATCCATATGTGTGATTATTATGTGCAGTATTTATTCCATTCTCGCACTACTATTGTATAGAATGGATGATATAAACCCACATGTGCTGATTATTTGAATGGTATGAATGCAGAATGGTGCGTACGCGGTCCACACAAGAGGAGGGAGGTCCGAGTCAGGTTCGTGGTGATGAGTCTCCACCTCCGGAGCAAACCACGACGCAGCAGCAACCACCTCCTCCACCGCCAGAACTTCCAAGAAATCTTGCGGAGGTTCTCGCCACAGTACTCGGCTCGCGCGACGAGCAAACCAAGTTGCTGCGGATGCTGGTGCAGAAGAATGTGTCCCGTCCAGGAGGATGCCAAGACAATGGGCAACACCAGCCCCAACAAAGTTCTTATTCAGAATTCCTGG
The DNA here is from genome assembly GCA_030760725.1 of Neostapfia colusana. Lineage (NCBI taxonomy): Eukaryota > Viridiplantae > Streptophyta > Magnoliopsida > Poales > Poaceae > Neostapfia > Neostapfia colusana. The sequence continues at coordinate 44,099,220 of JASWHV010000018.1, read as the reverse complement.
TGACCCATCCACCGGTCTTCATGGAGGCCGAAGAACCATTGGAGGCGGACAGCTTTATCCGCACTCTTGAAGCAAAGTTCAGTTTACTTCAGTGCACCGAACACCAAAAGGCGCTGTATGCAGCGCAACAGCTTCAAGGGGAAGCCGGCACATGGTGGGCGAACTACATCGCCTCCTTACCGGCTGGCCATGCCGTCACATGGACGAAGTTCCGGGAGGCGTTCCGCGCCTATCACATACCTCCTGGGGTTATGGAAAGGAAGCTCCAGGAGTTCCTGGCGCTACGACAAGGCGAGAGGAGTGCTCATGAGTACTCCAGGTTATTCAACCGACTGGCGCAATATGCGCCAGGGTCTGTGGGAACGGAAGACGACAAGCGCAACGCATTCTTCCGGGGCCTGAATTCAAAGATGAAGGTCCATCTCACCCAAAGTAATCGTGGCACCTTCAACGACCTCGTTAATGCCGCGATTCTACAAGAAAATGCTCAGCGCGAGCGCGGTTCTGATAAGAGGAAACGCAGCACGCTGATGAGCAGCAGTGGTGGGACACCACAAAAATACCGCGTGGTGTATCGCTCACCATCCGGTCAGAGATGGCAGCCACCGGCGCGACCGCCTCAGTTTCACGGTCGGCAATATAATGCCCCGGGCTTCCCACCGACGTATCCAACACAGCAACAGCAGCAGAAAAGGATGGTCCCGCGTGTGCCTCAGTTTCAACAGCGTGCACCGGGATTTCGTCCTCAAGTCGGAGGGACCCCGACACCTTACACGTGCTTCACGTGTGGCCGTGTCGGGCATATTTCAAGGGATTGCCCCGAGCCGCGACAGGGCAGGGGTGCAGCACCGTATCAGGGTGCTAATCAGCCCCGTAATCAGCCCAAGAAACCAGCACCAAAACCCAGCAACGTCCACCACTTAGCCATCGAAGACGTGCCAGAAGGCGAACCCGTCCTCGCGGGTACGTTTTCTTACTTAGATCATCCCGTAGTCATACTTTTTGACTCCGGTGCCACCCATAATTTCATAAGTCAGTCTTATGTTATTAAATATCAATTGCCTATCATTCCCACAAATAATTCATACTTGATATGTTCTCCGGGTGGGAAAATAACAGCTGACAGAATGGTCTATAGAGCACCATTACAATTGGGTGGGAATCTATATCCGACTTCTCTAATCATGTTAGAGAGTCAGAAACTTGATGTCATTTTAGGAATGTCATGGCTACATCACCATGGTGCTGTTCTTGACATCATTCCACGTGTGGTTCGTTTAAATTCTCCACTTCATGAACCACATGTTCTTATTCTTGACCGTTCGGTTCAAGAAGCTCCAGCCACCTATAACACGGAAGCCACAAAACTTGAGGTTATTCGTGTGGTCTGTGAATACCCGAATGTCTTTCCGGATGATCTCCTGGGCATGCCACCCGAAAGGGATGTCGGGTTCAGGATCGAACTTGTACCTGGGACGACACCGATCTCACAAAGACCATACAAGATGGCTCCGAATGAGCTGGCTGAACTGAAGGAGCAGCTCAATGACTTAATAAAGAAGGGTTTCATTCGACCGAGTTCCTCGCCATGGGGATGCTCGGCGCTGTTTGTGAAGAAGAAGGATGAAACCTTGAGGTTGTGTGTGGACTACCGACCTCTCAACGTCGTCACCATCAAGAATAAATATCCATTGCCCCGCATCGATATTCTTTTCGATCAACTTGTGGGTGCGAGTGTATTTTCAAAGATGGATCTTCGCTCTGGATATCACCAAATCAAGATCCGAGCGGAGGATATTCTGAAGACGGCCTTCTCGACGAGATATGGGTTGTATGAATATCTCGTCATGTCCTTTGGTCTCACCAACGCCCCGGCACACTTCATGTATCTTACGAACTCAGTGTTCATGCTGGAGTTGGACAAGTTTGTGGTGGTGTTCATAGAAGACATCTTGGTTTACTCCAAGTCTGAAGAAGAACACACCGAACACTTGCATATCGCGCTTCAACGATTGCGAGACCATAAGCTTTATGCCAAGTTCAGCATGTGCGAGTTTTGGATCAACCAAGTGCCATTTCTGGGTCATATTATTTCTGCATAAGGCATTGCAGTTGATCCAAGCAAAATCGAACAAGTTCTGAAATGGAAGTCCCCCACATCAGTCCACGAAGTCAGGAGTTTCCTCGGGTTAGCAGGATATTATCAGAGATTCATACCGAGCTTCTCCAAGCTTGCTAAGCCGATGACTGAACTGTTGAAGAAGGGGATCAAATATGTTTGGAGCTCAGCTTGTGAAGAATCTTTCCAAGCATTAGTGAAGCACCTTACAACAGCCCCGGTGTTAGCTCAACCGGATACAACCAAGCCCTTCGACGTATACTGTGATGCGTCCGGTATTGGGCTTGGCTGTGTATTGATGCAAGAAGGAAGAGTGGTCGCCTATGGCTCATGTCAACTTCGTAACCACGAGCAGCACTACCCGACTCATGATCTTGAGCTCGCTGCTGTGGTGTTAGTCTTGAAAATGTGGAGGCACTATTTATTTGGGAACTTAGTGCACCTCTACACCGACCACAAAAGTCTGAAATATATATTCACTCAAAACGAGTTAAATATGCGACAACGGAGATGGTTAGAGTTGATCAAAGACTATGAGATCGAGATTCACTACCATCCCGGAAAGGCAAACGTGGTTGCCAATGCCTTAAGCCGCAAATCTCATGTCAACAATCTGACCATCGCCCCACTTCAAGAAGAGGAGCCGAGTCTGTACTTGGTTCCATATGGGCCATTGTATAATCTTGCTCTCATCCCTACAATACGAGAGGAGATTATGGAAGCTCAGAAGAAAGATGTGGGAATGTCGCACATTCGGAGAAGGATGAAGAATGGCGAAATGAAATGCTTCCGAAGAGATGAACACGACACTCTATGGTTTAAAGACCGTATAGTGGTACCCCGTGGTATGAAGCTTCGGAAGAAAATCTTGGAAGAAGCTCATCTGTCCAAGTATTCTATTCATCCGGGCAGCAACAAGATGTACCAGGATCTGAAAACCAGGTTTTGGTGGACACGGATGAAAAGAGAAATTGCAAAGTACGTATCCGAATGTGATACGTGTTGGCGGGTGAAAGCCGACCATATGCGTAAAGATGGACAGCTGCAGCCATTGAACACTCCGGCGTGGAAGTGGGAGGATATCAGCATGGACTTTATTGTTGGTTTACCTCTCACGTCTCACAAGCATGACTCGATTTGGGTAATAGTCAATCGACTGACCAAGTCGGCCCATTTTATCCCCATACATACAAAGTATGTGGCCAAGCAATATGCGAAGCTGTATATTGCAAGGATATTGTGCTTGCACGGTGTTCCCCACTCCATTATTTCAGATCGCGGTGCGCTGTTCATCTCTCGGTTTTGGGAACAGCTGCACGCGTCGGGGACCAAACTGATCCGAAGCTCCACGTATCACCCGCAGACGGATGGTCAAACTGAACGGGTGAACCAAGTGCTTGAAGACATGTTACGCGCTTGTGCCATCCACGACAGCAAGAATTGGGACGATCATTTGCCGCTGGCGGAGTTTTCTTACAACAATGGCTATCTAGCTAGCATCAAGATGGCGCCGTATGAAGCTCTCTACGGCCGGAAGTGTCGCGCACCCCTCAACTGGTGTAAGTCCGGCGAGCGAGTTATCTACGGCATTGAACTTGTGAATGAGGCTGAAGAACAGTGCGAGTAATACAAGCCAATCTCAAGGCCGCTCAATCTCGTCAGAAGAGCTATGCGGATAAAAGACGCCGCCCTCTCCACTTTGACATCAGGGACCATGTTTATGTCCGTGTGTCTCCGATGAAGGGAGTTCATCATTTCGGAGTGAAAGGTAAACTTGCGCCATGGTTCATTGGTCCGTTCGCCGTCCTTGAAAGATGCAGACCCGTGGCCTATCGCTTGGATTTACCGGCGTTACTCGCAGGAATTCACAATGTCTTACACATCTCTCTGCTGAGGAAGTGCCTCAAACCCTCCGCTAAAATCCGCACTGAAGACAAGGAGTTCTTCAACCGGACCTCACTTACACGGAGTATAAAATCCGGATTATCGATGAAAAGACTCGCACCACAAGGAACCGGACCTTAGGGTTCTACAAGGTCTTGTGGAGTAACCATACCGCTGATGAGGTGACATGGGAATGCGAGGAATATCTACGAACCAATTACCCGGACTTGCTATCATCATATACCCGGTAAAGTTTTCCCCCACTTTGCATTTCTTTTGGAATCTCGGGACGAGATTCTTTTTAAGGGGGGGGGGAATGTAAAATCCCCAAAAAGTGGTAGCAAGAATTTTCAGCTCATGTACACTTAGGAAAAATGAGGGGAATTAAAACTTTGAATTATAGCGGTGTAAGTTCAAAGTGAGGATTCAAACTTCCCAGAACATCCAAACATGGAGATCTAAATTCATAACTTGGATCTTCATAGTCCAAATATTCACCCTTCCAAATTTCAGCTCATTTGGAGGAGTTTTAGTATTTGTTTGGGATTAAAAGGAGAAGCCCTCTAATCTGAATTTGAATTTCAGTTTCAGATTCCAATACCCTCAATGTGCAAATCTGGTTCCACAATTGTGATCTCCACATTTGAATTAGCAGCCATGCCAAAAATCAGAAACTTTGGACTTGGTTTGCTATGTTTTTGGAGCAATGCAAAAAGGAGAATTCAAATTCCCATTTCAAATTCAAATGATCAAACACAATTCAATCTCCACACCAGAATTCAAACCATTTGAATTCAGCCAATTCAAACCTTAACTTTGGGGTGAAGTAAGGCATTCAATTGTGAGTAGCCAGGGGGAAAATTGGATTAAGAAAATAAAGTGGTGGGGCCCAACAGTCAGTCTCACAAATGCACTTTTTCCTCTCTCTCTCTCTCTCTCTCTCTCTCTCTCTCTCTCTCTCTGTTTCCTGGGTGATCACAGCGCGCCAGCTCCCGGTTAAACCGTCGCCTGACGTTTTCCACCGATCTGCTTCACGCGCTGCTTATGACGTCGGTCCACGCGCGTGGGCGTTCAAAGCAGAAGCCGAGTGCCGATTTCTTCTTCCCCACGTTGCACCTCAGCCTTCCTAGCCCCCTACTCGAGCGCACGGCTGCAACACGAGCTACACCGCTGCCCTCGGTTCCTCAGCGCCGATCGTATTCTGGCGACACCAGCGCCTAGCTGAGCCACCCACCAGCGCCGCCGGAGCCTCCTCGATGTTTTCCACCCGTCCTCAGCCCGTGGCTGATCATCTGCACCAGCACCGAGCCGTTTTGCTCCAAAGAAAACAGAGCACGACGCCGCCGCGTCGGTTCCCCGTCTCCCGGCCGACTCCAACCTCCCCAGCTCGAGGAAAACCACCCAGAGGTGCGTCATGGAGTATAGTTTCTCACACCGATGTCCTTTTGTACTTTACCACCGCCGGCTAGCCGGAATATTTCCGACGGTGCACGTGGAGGACCGATCGAGACAACTTCGGGAAATTCTTCACACACGTTGGATCATCGGGTCTCCAGCCTTAGGCACAGCTACTAGATCCCCTAGTGCCATACCACGCTGAAGCATGATGCATATCATATTTTCTACAACCCGAGCGACGAGAATCTGTCGCCGCCGGCTGAAACGGCTCGGTTCACCGTCGAGCTTCTATTTGCGGGCATTTTCAGCTCCGATTAGGGATAGCATAATGTTCTACGTACTCCAGGAATGGTGTACGGCCCCTTAGATCACGGGTTAAGTCTTGGGACGTGCGGTTCACCGCCGGCGCCGCGCCACCGAGCCGCCTCGCCATCGCCGACGAGTTTCCCGGCGTTTTCATAACCCGAAACCTTGCCCGGCTGCTTGGCTGTGATCTGAGGGTGGTGTAGCACGAAACCGTAGGGAGAATGGTGGAGAAACGGCCAAGAACACGGCGTGCCACTGTTGGGTCCGGCGTGCGCGCGCGGGGGCCTGTCGAGAGGTTGAAGAAACGTCTGAAAGTGGGCCCCCTGTTTAGTCTCTGTGTAAATTTCCAACAGAAGGTTATTCAGGTTTGAAAAATCCATAACTTTGTGTAGGGAACTCCAAAAAGGGTGAGACCAATTTTGTTGGAATCCACATGAGGAGTACTTCGCAGAGAAATAAATTGCTTTCTATGAAAATTCCCAGGAATTTCTGTAGAATTGTTTTTAATAAATCCTTTAGAGATTTATTACAGGAGCAATTCTTTATGAAACATTCCCAAATTTGGGAAGCAAATTCCTTTCATAGTAACTGATCTCCAGTAAAAATTTGAGCTTCATTGGAGTTCATTTGCTAGGCTAAATTGCCTTCCAAAGTTCAGCCCTTATATGGAAATTCAAATTTAGACAGAAACTTTTTCAAAACTCCTATCCAACTTCAAAAATTCATATATCTCGGTTGGTAGCTCCAAAAATGGTGAAACAAATTTTGTTAGAACCATGGTGACTTACCCTAATCATATCTTCCACTTTTAGCTATGTCAAAACTCCTGATTTGGCCTCAAAATTCAGAGAATCCTTTTGCTTGTGGGAATTTTGGAGACCACAATGTGCAATAACATTTCTCCAAATGTTGCTTAGATCATCCTTAGAGAGTCTAGTCTCCACTGTAAAAATCCCAAAGCCAATTAAGGATCCTAAATAGCAGTAGCTATAAATAGAAGTTTACTTCTTATAAGTCCTTATACATATATTTTGGTACATTTCATAATAGTGACCGAAGTTGAGGACGCACCGGAGCCTTTGGACATCCTCCCACCAGACGCTAACTTCTCCTCTGACTCGCAACCAGGCAAGCCCCGGTTTTCATTTAAGTGCTTTTGTAAAATTCTTCATTTGTATCACTTATGTTTAGGGTGAAGGCTTGCATTAGAGTTAGGGTGATTGAAACCCCATTTGCATAGCATTTTAAATCCTATGAAGGATTGGGTAGTTTACAAACTCGACAAGTAGAGAATGTCGTGCTAATGTTCATAGGATCTCGGTAGAAGTCGAGTAGTTGGAATCTACTCGTGAGATAGTATTTATCACACGGAATGGGAAGAGGTAGAAAATGGCTTAAGTTGTTAAAATGAGACCCAGCAGGGGGGGATAGGATGCAGTGAGCAGAGGTCTCACGTGCGCAGCCCTGTTGGTGTCGGTTGAGGACCGTCCATGTGTGGCCCTGCTGGACATGTATCGAACAGTACCGGATGCATACTGGCATATGAGAACCAGGAAACCGATGTAATTGGTTAACCTGGGTGCCGAGGCTTACCCAACCGTAAATAGGAGTGGGTTGAGGGTACCAAGGTGTAAATCTGCCAGTGGGCACAGTCACACTCCACGCGGGGACCTCCTGCCCATTACGGATGGACCGGTTTGGCATTTGGGTTGCCTTTGAAAGGTTGTTGCATACAACAAAGTAGGAAGGGGTGTGGAATCACGCTTCTGAAAGTGGGTGTATGTGACGTGTTATCCGGGTGTCTTCTGATTGCAATCACCGTCCCTCGCGGTTATTTGAGTACCCGCTTGTTCACTGTGCTGTGACGTAGTAAGAAGTGAAATAAGCCAACTGAATATGCTGCATTGAAATATAATTGACTTGAAACCTTGTATGTTGTAGCTATAGAGCTAATTAAGTTTATATTCCACTTTGGGCATCATTACATCGGAGGAAAGTGTTTCTTGTTTGATTGTGGACTTCCGATGTGAGGGCTGCCTAAGGCTCAATAAACTGTTGCTATAAAACTGAAAGTAAGGGTCAACATGTAGGTGTGTATTTATTGCGAAGTCCTTTTCCCTATCTTACACATCCTTACATGTAGAGTTCCATGCCTAGGGTTGTTGGTTAAGCCTTGCTGAGCCATCATGCTCACGGTTGCAATATTTTGAGCTGTGTGCAGGTGAGAGTTATGAGGAAGGTTCCGAGGACGAGGCGATGCCCCCGTCGGGGTACACGGCCGAGCTGGAGCCTTGCACACCGCCGTGATTTCTCCGGTTCCATGCTGCTAGTATGTAGCGTCCCCGGGCTGGACGGCTGCACTTTTGCTTAGTTAGGATTCGAGAGTAGCTATGTATATAACTTCCGCTTTTAGGATCGAAGTACACATGTAAAGCTACCAGAGGGGGGTGAATGGTAGATAAAAACTTTTCAGCGGAAGCAACAAAACACCCCTCAGCAGAAAACCGATATGTTAAAGAAACCGTGTGTGCGACTAATCTAAACGTGTTCAACTGTGACAAAACTAGTATAGATTGTATAGAATCAAGTCACGAAGACTTCACAACAAGAATCATGAAAATCCGTTGAGAGAAACTCAAGTTACGATCGAAAGATCGAACAAAGGTCAATCTGTCCTACGCAAGAAAAGAAGTTCTGGAATACTGCAAAGAAACTCGTGTAGATCAGAAACCACAAATTCAGTGACCGTGAAATTGTCACCGATGATAGATAATCAAGTTTTGAAGACAATCCAAAAAGAATCACATCAATTGGATCTGTGAAACTCGAGTTATGATAAAACCACCGAAGCAAGGTAGTGCTGAACAGAAACTCGACGAGAAAAACTTGTCTGAAACAAGTCGGACGAACAAGGCACAAAAGTTCCTTTAGAATACGAATTTTATTTATCAAAACACAAGAGGAACAGCCCCCAAAGTCGTGCTCTCCACGAGCCTTGGCCTCTCTTACTTATATAACCAGCTCTATGGCCAATCCAATTCAAAGTAGGACTCCTACTCCTACTTGGATTCAAACTGTAACTTTCCAATATTGCTCAAGACTCTTCTATACGCACATAGAAGAAATCTTAAAACTTCCAAACACCTTAGGAACGTCCCAAACATTCCTAAAACAACTCTACTTCATGCCTAACACGAAATCCTGTTATAACCAACTCGAAACTTTCCATAAACAAACCATAACCGCCTCAGCCGCAGCCTGAGCGCAAAATTCAGCCGGTTGAACCTTTTCAACCATATCTCCACTTCCATATCTCTTCACCATGCCTTGGAACCATGTTGTCACGTCCATGCAGTCCTTGCACACGTGCAAACACCTTCCAACAACGTCCACGATACCTTCATATGCGTTGTTCTTGATCCAAACATGCTTCGCGACCTCCCGATCAACTCAACCACAATTCCACCCGAACTTGGTTGTTGAACATCATCTTCTCCCTAAGACTAGTTCAATGGATCCCGTCACCAGCCATGTCTTGAACTCAAGCAACACCTGCACATGAATAAACAACCAATACTTCCGAGCACAAGTCCTCGACTTGACTCTCGTTAGTTCCGAAACTACAACATCTTACGTGAGCACCTCACATAAGCATGTTGTAAACCATAGCAAAATGATATCAGCCATAACCACCAAAACACACCAAAAACTTAGTAAAATAATACTAAGCAAACTTTCCATAAGAGTAAAGCAAGTTCAAAACATTGCAAGTTAAAAGCAGAACCATTGCAATCAAGCTCCGAACCTTACCAAAGGTGACCGCCGACCTTGAACCGGAGCTTAACAAAGCTAGTCGGACCCAGCGCCGGAGCTTACAAAAGCTTAGTCGGACCTAGCACGAAACATATCAAAGCTAGTCGGACCTAGCACCGGAGCTAGCAAAAACAAGTCGGACCTAGCCAAAAATAAGTCAGACCTAGACAAAGCAAGTTGGACCTTACGTCGGACCTTGCCGGAGCTACACAAAACAAGTCGGACCTATCGTCGGACCTTGCAGGAGCTCGGACCTAGAGTCAGACCTTGTTAAAAAGGTGTTTTGGTAGTATTCAAAACTTTTATCGTCAAAGCCAATGTATTCAGCACACATAGGTCTCACAATCTCCCCCTTGATGAATGCATTGGCAACACCACTTAAAATCCAAACATTGGCTTATTCACATGAAAAGTTTTGAAAACAATTTCTCCCTCTTTGTAAATCAGAAATAAAATGAGAAGAAAAAAAATACCAAAATTCTCACCCTGAGGAGAATCGTGCCAAAACACTTGTGAATGTGTGCAATGTGTGATCAATTTCTCCCCCTTTGACAATGTATTCAGCAAGGTACAAAAGAGAAATTTTAATTTGTTATGAGCACATTATAACATATACATATAGAATAAAGCTCATCCAAATCATACTATCAAGTAACTTACACTATCACATCAATGAGATACATAAAGTAGTGTAAGCCATGCTAGAGATCAAGTGTAATTTTCAATTTAATCAAGTCATGATCTCACAAACTTAACTATTTTAAGAACTGAAAACATGACACTTGTTGCTGCATTTTATTTATCATTTAAAGCACAAATTTTGATTTTATGACATTTGCAAGAGATTATATGCAGCATCAGCCTTATTCTAACCAACCAAGCCAAGCCTATGTCATTTGACAGTCAGAAGATTAAGGACATGGTTTTAGTCATACACAACTCCTTTCAAGTTCATATCTAAGTGCAATGATAAGCCATCTCAAAAGAAGAAGTGCGATGCATGCATATTCTCTTGATCTTTTCTCATTTTTTATTTGAACATAAAAACTCAACATGTGAGTTGATTACTTGATTAATTCTTTATGATTAAAAGCACTTGTGAGCATGCAACAAGTTCAAAACAGCAATAAAGTTCGACCATGACCAGATTTAGTGTAAGTAATTATTCCAATTACTAGACATGGTAAAAACTACAAAATGTATAACACGAGTAATGTAGTAAGAACTTTCAGCATGAAAAAGGAATCACAAAGTCATATATGCATAAAATACTATGCTCATATTATTTTAATTTCAGATTCACACATAGACTTCCCAAGTTTCAAAATTCTCCCTCAATTTAAGCCATGAGGATGCATAACCCCTATTTCACTACGAATGTAATAAAAACGAGTGGAATCCAAAGGTTTTGTAAAAATGTCAGCCAATCGTTGTTCGGTATCTACATGGTGAAGCACAATGTTCCCTTTTTCAACATTATCACGGAGAAAGTGATACCTAATGTCAATGTGCTTAGTTCTTGAATGTTGCACGGGGTTTTTAGCAATGCAAATGGCACTAGTGTTATCACAAAATAGTGGAACACTATCTAGATCAACCCCATAGTCCTTAAGTGTTTGAACAATCCAAAGAATTTGTGAGCAAGCACTAGCAGCAGCTACATATTCATATTCGGCTGTGGATTGTGCAACTGAACTTTGTTTTCTAGAGGACCAGGCAACAAGTGAATTACCAAGAAAATGACAAGCACCAGAAGTACTTTTCCTATCAATCCTACAACCCCCAAAATCAGCATCGGAAAAAGCTTTCAAAGTAATGGTTGAGGAAGAAGGAAGAAAAATGCCAAATTCTTGAGTTCCATGTAAGTACCTGAGAATCCTTTTGACGGCTTGACGATGTGAAGCACGTGGGGAGGCTTGAAACTGTGCACAAAGAGATACGTTGAATTGTATGTCCGGTCTTGATGTCGTGAGATACAAAAGTGATCCGATCATGCTTCTATATTATTTTTTATCAACGGGATCACAATCTTCATCAAGTTCAAGTGTTGTTGCTGTTCCCATTGGTGTCCAAAGAGGCTTGCTTTTGTCCATGTTGAAGCGCCTTAGAAGATCTTTTGTATACTTTGTTTGATGCACAAAGGTACCCTCCTTGGTTTGCTTGATTTGCAGCCCCAAAAAGTATGTGAGTTCTCCTATCATACTCATCTCAAATTCTGAACTCATCATAGTTGAAAACTTGGACACAAGATCATGAGAAGCACAACCAAAGATAATATCATCCACATACACTTGAACGAATAATGAGCCATTGCCATGTTTAAGCACAAAAAGAGTTTTATCAGCCTTGCCCATGGTAAACCCCTTTTCAAGAAAGAATGTTTTTAACCTATCATACCATGCTCTAGGGGCTTGTTTGAGACCGTACAAGGCTTTGGACAGTTTGTAAACATGATTAGGAAAATTTGGATTTTCAAAACCAGGTGGTTGTTTGACATAAACCTCCTCATCTATGTAGCCATTAAGAAAAGCACTTTTAACATCCATTTGATATAGCTTAAAACCTTTAGATGTAGCAAAAGCTAACAAAACTGTTATGGCTTCTAATCTAGCAACAGGAGCAAAAGTTTCATCAAAATCTAGACCTTCAACTTGTGTGAAACCTTGAGCAACCAACCTAGCCTTATTCCTAACCACAACCCTATCCTCACTTTGTTTATTTTTAAACACCCATTTAGTTCCAATTAAATGTGACCTTGAGGTGGAGGTACAAGTTTCCAAACATTATTTCTTTCAAAATTTTCTAACTCTTCTTGCATGGCAATAATCCAAGATTCATTAGTGAGTGCGTGTGATATATCTTTGGGTTCAAAAGAAGCAACAAAAGCAGAATGAGCATGAGAATTGGGGTCGAAAAACCTGGATCTTGTAACTCGTTCATGCAAGCTTCCAATAATTTGTTGTGGAGGATGACTTTTACGAATACGGAGGGGAGTGGACACTTCACAAGCTTCTTCTTCTTCATGTTCATCACAAATAGATGAGCTTGTGACGTGAGGAGGATCTGGACCAGCAATAGTGGTCGTCGGTGCTGGTTGTGAATCAAGATCAGAAGCTGGAACAATGTCATTAGCTTCTGAATTTTCGGGCAGCAGCACCACTTCTTCCTCTTCTTCAACGAAAATACTCTCCCCCTGCGGATATGGATCCGGACCTGCAATATTTGAACTAGTACCTGGGCTAGCTTCATCAAAAGAAACCTCACAAGTCTCCACAATTTTGTTAGTATCAAGTAAAAGCACACGGTAGCCTCTAGTATGAGATGGATAACCAAGAAACATGCCATCAACAGATCTAGCTTCAAATTTATCAAGATTACCATGTTTCTTAACAAAGCATTTGCAACCAAGGACCCTAAAGTGTGTGACACTAGGCCTATGTCCAAACCTGAGCTCATATGGTGTTTTACCTAGCTTAGCACGCAAGAAAACACGATTTGAGACATAACAAGCGGTTGCAATTACATCAGCCCAAAATTTCCTAGGAGTTTGATATTCATCAAGCATAGTCCTAGCCATCTCAACTAAGGTTCTGTTCTTTCTCTCTACAACACCATTTTATTGAGGTACATATGGTGAAGAAAATTGATGATCTATTGCATTTTCAGCACAAAAGTGATCAAACGATTGATTTTTAAATTCGGTTCCATTATCACTTCTAATTACTCTTAAAGATCCTGGGTGATCAATTGATAATCTAAGAAATAAAGTTCTAAAGTGACTAAAAGCTTCATTCTTAGATGCCATAAAGTAAACCCAAGAGTATCTAGAATAGTCATCAACAATCACAAGAACATACCATTTACCTCTGAAGCATTGAACACGTGAAGGTCCTACGGTGTCAAGGTGTAAAAGTTGACCCGGTTCAGTTGTCATGGTCATTGTGAGAGGAGCATGTGAACCTGCAACCATCTTAGCATGTCTACAAGAAGAGCACACAATTTCTTTGTCCCCTTTAAGCTTAGGCAGCCCACGTATGCGATCAAGAGCACTAACACGCGTGAGATGATCAAAGCCTACGTGACCAAGTCTACGATGCCAAAAATATAAATCTTTGGAATCATTTGCAACTAGACATCTATGCTTAGAGGAAGACATATCAAAATCAGCTTTAAAAACTCTTCCAAACCGAGACATGTTAAATAAGCTCACTATTTGAACCTAAAACTTTGCAGCAGTTTTTATTGAAAATAATTTCCAGATTTTCATCTAGCAATTGTGAAACAGAAAGCAAGTTGTATTTCAAATTTTTGACAAGTGCCACATCCTTCAAAGTGTAGTGATCATTTACTCTAACCGAACCCTTAGCAATTATAGGAGCTGAAGAATTATCGGCAAAAGTAATATTCTCTACACGTGACACAAAAGAGGGAGAGGAGAACCATTCTTTGTTACCGGTCATGTGGCGTGAGCAACCTGAATCCACAATCCAAATGTTCTCCTTCCTCAAGCGTGTAACCTACATAGAAGCACAATACGTCGATGACTCAATACTAGGGTTAGTTAAAAGGCATTTAGGAATCCAGTACTGAGTCACACGACGTCCAGCAGGAATAACATGCGAAAGCTGAGATAAAACAGCAGGTTTATGAGTCAAAGTTTGAGATTTTTTGTTCTTAACTACTGACCTATGAGGTGTTACTTGTGTAGCACGAAAATCAGTAGCTCCGGAGGCAAAAACAGAAGGTCCGGAGGCAAAAACTGAAGCTCGGGAGGTAATCTTTGAATATTTCTGACTCATAACAGCAGGTTGCATGTTCCTGACATTCGGTTTAGTATGTGCAGCAAATTTTGCATGTGAGTTATAAGATCTAGCTTGCATTCTTTCCTTTTTATGTTGTTTAGCTAGTCTATAACAAAAATCTATGACATGACCATCTCTACCACAATAGGTACAATGAAATTTAACTTTGTGTTCATGTCTAGATTTAAAAACTCCTGAATGTGACAACACTCCTGCAGATTTAAAAACTACTTCTTTTTGTTTAGGAACTGTTTGAATCAAACCACTTCCTAATTATTTTACAATTTTAGGTGGATGTTCCTTAGCATGAGCATGTGAATCAAAACCTAAACCAGTTTTATCATTGCAAGACTTGGAAGAATTCAGCAGCAAGTTTAGGTTCTTATTCCCATTACAAAACCGATCTAATGTCCTATGTATGTTATCAAGTTTATTTGATAGATCAAGACAATTTTCACATGAAGTTTTTCCTTTTAATTTGCAATTGGAACAATATTTAACTTCATGAGAACGTAAAGCATTGTTCAATATAGAATTTCTTTCATAGCATCTTGTAGTTTCTTATCAAGATCATCGCAAGTAGAACAATGCAAATCAATTGTAGAACAACAAGCATCTTTCAAGTTTTTATCATTAAGTGCAGCAAGCTTTTTGTTCTTTTCGATTTCAAGTTCAAGTTTATCAAGTGTGGAGGTGTGTGCACTTCTTAGAGAGGACAATTGTTCATATATTAAATCACGTGAGGAACAAGAATCATCACTAGGAATCAAGGATTTTAAACAATTAATTTCAGATTCTAGTGACTCAATTTTAACAGCATTGTCCCTAAGCTTTTTGTCCTTTTCTTAACAATAATAGTGGCACGAGAAATAGCATCACACATTTCTTCGCAAGTAGGACATACCTCTTCGTTGTCACTGTTGTGTTCTGCATCCTCCATACTTGATTTTGATTTGCCCGCCATGAAGCACAAGTTTGCCAGATCATCTTCATCACTTCCAATGTCTATATCACTCGAGCCAAGTTCTTGAAGTGCGGTGATGAAACTGTTTATCAGTTTGCGTCCTGTAAAACCCTTCTTTTTCTTGTTGGTGTTGCCAAAAGAGGACTTGAGTTTATTCTGCTTTTCATCACGGTTAGAAGGACCTGAAAGGTTAGGGCAATCTGTACGAAAGTGTCCTGTCTTACCACATTCAAAACATCATTGAGGTCCGGAGCTTCCTGTCCTTCTAGTTCTCACATTTTGCAATGCTTTTGAGAACATAGGAGAAAGAAGTACTAGCTCCTCCTCTGGAAACTCCTCAATCTGTTCCAGGGTTAGTGAAGACAGCAAAACAAGTGTATTGCTAGATAATTGACCGGAGCTAGGCATATCACGTTGTGAGACAAATGCAATAGTCTTATTTGGGTTCTTACGTGATATAATGTCAATTTCATGAGTTTTTAGCTTAGAATAAAGCACATCTAATGTAAGAGTACTCATGACAGTGGATTCACATATGGATGTTACTTTCATATCCCAAATTGACATATATAATGCACTTAGTAATTGCCTAGCATTTTCAGCATCTGAAAAATTAACATTGACGCTACGCAAGTTGCTGAGAATTTTATTAAAGCGAGCAAAGAGGTCATCAATGGACTCACTGGGTTGCATCTCAAAGCGCATATATTCTTTCTTGAACATATCCTGTCTTACCTCCTTGATCGTGTTGGATCCTTCGTGGTAGTCACAAAGTGCTCTCCACACATCGTACGCCGATCGGAGGTGTGCAACACGGTCGAAGTCGCTCTGAGTTAGTCCTTGTATGATCAAGTTCTGAGCATTGTTGTTGTTGTCGACATCTCTCATGTTTGTAGCCGTGACTTGATCGTTTGAAGGCACATCGTAAGGCTTGTACACCTTTTCCCATATTGCAAAGCCTTGCGCCTAGATGAAAGCTTCCATGCGTGCCTTCCAAACCTGAAAATCAATACACTAAATACACAAGGTTTGGCGGAGTATTTCTCCATGATGATTAGTCAAAACACGTGAAAATCACAAATATTAGAGCAACCTGGCTCTGATACCAATTGTAGGATCGAAGTACACGTGTAAAGCTACCAGAGGAGGGGGTGAATGGTAGATAAAAACTTTTTAGCAGAAGCAACAAAACACCCCTCAGCAGAAAACCGATCTGTTAAAGAAACCATGTGTGTGACTAATCTAAACGTGTTCAACTGTGACAAAACTAGTATATATTGTATAGAATCAAGTCACGAAGACGTCACAACAAGAATCATGAAAATCCGTTGAGAGAAACTCAAGTTACGATCGAAAGATCGAACAAAGGTAAATATGTCCTACGCGAGAAAAACAGTTCTGGAATACTACAAAAAAACTCGTGTAGATCCGAAACCACAAATTAAATGACCGTTAAATTTTCATAGATGATATATAATCAAGTTGTAAAGACAACCCAAAAAGAATCACATCAATTGGATCCGTAAAGTTTGAGTTATGATAAAACCACCGAAGCAAGGTAGTGTTGAACAGAAACTCGACGAGAAAAACTTGTCTGAAACAAGTCGGACGAACAAGGCACAGAAGTTCCTTTAGAATACGAATTTTATTTATCAAAACACAAGAGGAACAGCCCCAAAGTCATGCTCTCCACGAGCCTTGGCCTCCCTTGCTTATATAACCAGCTCTATGGTCAATCCAATTCGAACTAGGACTCCTACTCCTACTTTGGTTCAAAGTGTAACTTTCCAATACTGCTCAAGACTCTTCTATACGCAGATAGAAGCAATCTTAAGACTCCCAAACACCTTAGGAACGTCCCAAATATTCCTAAAACAACTCTACTTCATGCCTAACACGAAATCCTGTTATAACCAACTCGAAACTTTCCATAAACAAACCATAACCGCCTCAGCCGCAGCCTGAGCGCAAAATCCAGTCGGTTGAACCTTTTCAACCATATCTCCACTTCCATATCTCTTCACCATGCCTTGGAACCATGTTGCCACGTCCATGCACACCTTGCACACGTGCAAACACCTTCCAACAACATCCACGATACCTTCATATGCATTGTTCTTGATCCAAACATGTTGCGCGACCTCCCGATCAACTCAACCACAATTCCTCCCGAACTTGGTTGTTGAACCTCATCTTCTCCCTAAGACTAGTTCAATGGATCCCGTCACTAGCCATGTCTTGAACTCAAGCAACACCTGCACATGAATAAACAACCAATACTTCCGAGCACAAGTCCTCGACTTGACTCTCGTTAGTTCTGAAACTACAACATCTTACGTGAGCACCTCACATAAGCATGTTGTAAACCATAGCAAAATGATATCAGCCATAACCACCAAAACACACCAAAAACTTAGTAAAATAATACTAAGAAAACTTTCCATAAGAGTAAAGCAAGTTCGAAACATTGCAAGTTAAAAGCAGAACCATTACAATCAAGCTTCGAACCTTACCAAAGCTAACCGGACCTTGAACCGGAGCTTACCAAAGCTAGTCGGACCCAGCGCCAGAGCTTACTAGAGCTTAGTCGGACCTAGCATGGAACTTACCAAAGCTAGTCGGACCTAGCACTGGAGCTAGCAAAAACAAGTCGGATCTAGCCAAAAATAAGTCAGACCTAGACAAAGCAAGTCGGATCTTACGTCGGACCTTGCCGGAGCTACCCAAAACAAGTTGAACCTATCGTCGGACCTTGCAGGAGCTCGGACCTAGAGTCGGCCCTTGTTAAAAAGGTGTTTTGGTAGTATTCAAAACTTTTATCGTCAAAGCCAATGTATTCAGCACACATAGGTCTCACACCGCTGTATAATTAAGTTTTGTAAAAAGACTTCCGATGTTTTATATCAAATAAAAGTTTGTATGTTGTTCTTAAATTCTTTTTGTGTGTGCCGTTGGGCGCCGCATCGCACGGCACCACCCTAGGCGATCCTGGAGTGGGTGAACCACGGGTGGTCCCCACACTGAGCCTGTGTGCTCACGCTTGCTATATGAGTGGTTTTGCAGGTTAACATCAACGCTTATGAAGAAGGTTGTCCGGTGAGACTCGGAGACTTCCGAGTCATGTAACACATGGAGAACCCAGCCGCTGCAATGTCTTCGTGTTGCTAGCAAGAGGAGTTTGTGGGCCGGACCTCTTCTCGAGTGATCATTAGTTATTCGACGTGAGCTGATTATAGTCTTCCGCTGTAGCTAATTGATGTAAATTATTTACAAAGAATATATGTAAGCTTCCATTTTTGATTTATGTAATACATGTTGCTTTAAATGTGTGCTGTTGGGTGCCGCATAACACGGCACCACCCAATGCGATTCCCGGGCGAGCGGCACGGCCCCATGAACGGGTGTCGGGCCCTCTCATAAAAACTTGGGCCCTTACATTCCTCCCCCCTTAAAAGAATCTCGTCTTTAGATTATAAGGTAAAAATGAGAGAGAGGACGGTGGAAAATTACCGGATGTGCGACGTTAAAAACTCCGGATAATTGATGCGAAGGAACTCTTCGCTCCCCCATGTCGCATCATCCGCGGAGTGATTACTCCATAAAACTTTGTAGAACCACAACGTATGGTTGCGTGTGGTTCGGGCCTTTTCGTCGATGATCTGAACCGGTGCCTCCCGATATGTGAGATCCGGTTTTAGTTCCTCGATGTCCCCCAGCTGAACGTTGGTTGAAAACTTGAGGCACTTCCTCAGCTGAGAGATGTGGAAGATGTCGTGCACATCGGAGAGTGTCGCTGGTAATTCCAGCCGATATGCAACGGATCCACACCTTTCCAGAACCTGGAATGGACCGATGAATCGGGGTGCCAACTTTCCTCTGACCCCGAATCTGTTAACACCCTTCATTGGAGACACATAGATAAACGTGATCCCCGACCTCAAATTATAGAGGGAGTCCTCTCCGGTCCGCATATTGCTTTTGTCGGGATTGGGTGGATTTCAAGTTTGATAGAATAGTCCGAACTTTCTCTTCCGTATTATTGACAAGTTCAACCGCGAAGGTGACCCTTTCGCCGGACTCACACCAATTCAGCGGTGTGTGGCGTTTTCTTCCTTATAGCGCCTCGTAGGGCGCCATCTTTATGCTTGCCTGGTACCCATTATTGTACGAGAACTCGGCTAACGGTAAGTGATCATCCCAATTCTTACAGTGATTTATAGCACAAGACCGTATCTTAATCTGATGGTACCCTGATCTTAAATCCATCTTGGAAATGATATTTGCTTCGAACAACTGATCAAACAACATGTCGATCCGTGGCAATGGTTATTTTTTCTTGTTCGTAACGGCATTTAGTGGACGATAGTCCACACAAAGCAGCAACGTTTCGTCCTTCTTCTTGATGAATAATGTCGAACAGCCCCATGGCGAGGAGCTCGGCCTAATGAAACCCTTTTCCAGCAGGTCCTTCAATTGTGTTTTCAATTCCGCCAATTACTTAGGCGCCATCTTGTACGGTCTTCGGAATATTGGCATTGTTCCCGGTGCAAGTTCAATCTTGAACTCCACCTCCCAGTCGGGCGGCATACCCGGTAAATCATCCAGGAATACGTCGGGGAACTCACGAACTACTGGAATGTCTTCCAAGCTGATGGTGGTCGATTGGTATATGGATGGAAGTTTTATTTTTGGACTGTCCAGAAATAAAGAATGAGACTTGTGGATCTCTAGATGCAAATGCACGACTTGAAGGACGGTGTCTAAAACAGCACCGTGGTGGTTTAGCCACGACATTCCTAAGATGACAATGACCTTATGCCCCTCTAAAACTATGAGAGACGTAGGGTATACCCTTCCCCCTAAGAATAATGGTGCTTTTGGAACCATTAAGCTTGCTGAAATTCTCCCACCTGGTGAACAAATCAAGTAAGGACTTTCAATGGGTAGTATTTGTAGACTATGCTCAGCAACATAAGCTTGGCTAATGAAATTATGTGTGGTACCCGAATCAAATAAAACTATGGCGGGATGTTTGTGGAGCTGGAACATACCTTCAAGTATAGGTTCTCCCTCCAGCACGTCCTCTATGGCGAGTTGGTGGACATTGCCGGGCTTAAGGTTCGCCCGCCGTACAGGGTTAGGATTCCAGGGCTGATTCCTCCCGGGGAGTTGTGGTGCCACTCTGCTGCCTTGCTTCTCGGGGGCAGTTGTTGGTGAAGTGCGCCTAGCGACCGCACTTGAAACATGCGTACGGTGGCTGGCCAGTGCTTGGGGGATGAAAGCTCGGCATGCGCTGCTGAGGTGCAATCGCACGCGGCATCATCCACTGCTGCTGTTGTTGCTGCGGAGGTGCTGGTAATGCCGGTCGGAACGCCGGCTGTGGATACGGCCGATTGCGGAACTGCATCGGCCGCTGTGGTGGCTGCCAGCGTTGACCTGATGGTGTGCGATACAGCATCCGATATTTTTGGGGAGGACCACCTCCCTCTCCACTGCTCTGTGGCATGCTGCGCTTCTTTTCTGCCGCAGTTAACTCCTTGCTGTTGTTCTCCTGAACAATCGCAGCATCAATCATTTAGTTGAGGCTGCCGCGATTGAACATCGCCAATTTATCCTTCAGGAGCAGATTCAGGCCCCGGTAAAAGAAATCCCGCCTCTTCTCATCCGTATCAGCGTGATGGGAAGCATAGAGAGCGAGATCATTGAACGCCCGGGCATACTCCAGTGTGTTCCTGTTGCCTTGCTGCAGGTGGAGGTATTCTTGCGTCTTCATCTTCATAAGACCCACCGGTATGTGATAGGCGTTAAAGGCTGTCAGGAACTCCACCCAGGTCAAACTCGCTCGGTGGGTTGGGAGGCGCACAAGTTCGCCCACCAAGCGCTTGCGGATCCTATAAGTTGCTGGGCCGCGAATTGTGTCTTCTGCTGCTCCGTAACTCGGAGCAGCCCGAATTTCACCTCCATTATGCGGAGCCAGTTGTCCCCATCAATGGGCTCATCTGCCCGCGAGAATACCGGAGGGTGCGTAGCCAGGAAATCCGAGTAGGAACTCTGCTGTTGTTCCTCTCGGTCTTGACGCCTCTCTGGACAAGACGTATTTGCAATTAAAGTTTGCAGCAACTCGGTGTGCTGCTGGAGCGAGCCCGCCATGGCCGCAACTATGTCTGCCAACATGACCGTTGGTGGTGGTGGTGGTTGTGGTTGCTGCTGTTGCTGTGCCAAGGATGTCTTGGGAGGCTGTTGGGAGGCATCTCCCCCATGACTGAAACCCCAAGCTTAGGGTTGGCACGAGTGCGAGTCATTCTGAAATTCAAGACAGTAACGGTCAGCACATGGCATACTCAAAATTCCATAAGAACGGTACGGTAATGTAGTGATGCATTGAGAAATTCGCACAACATTCAAATATATTGATAAAGCGAAACTTTATACAAGATACATTATTCTCAGGCCTCCAAGAAGTCGTGCTCATATCATCACTACATATACACACGCTATTGTTTACACGACATGTCGCTGTTACAAAAGTTATTACACACCACCCTCGCTGCCCTACTCGGCAACGGTAAACTTCCTAGTCGAAGTAGGAGTTGATCTCATGTGGGTCTTCCTCCTCCGCTGGTCCTGCTGGTGGCTCAGGGTCCATGACCTCCTCTTTGGGTTCAGGTTCCGGCATCACCGGAATACCGAGAACCACGGGTACGGCACCTACCGTCGGTAGGCCCACAATCGGAGGTACGAGGTCCTGCAATGCATGCACCTCGTCCATGGCCTGGTTGTAGTCCATCTCCCAGTTCTGCCCCTCTGTGAAATCCCAAAATTCTAGCAAGCGTACCTGTAAATCACACCGAGAAAATGAGAGGGAATTTAAATTTTTGAATATAAAGGTGTGAGCTCCAAATGCTTAAGTGAACCTGCAAAAATTTCCAAACCGGCAGATCTAAATCCACAATTTGATTCTCCACACATCCTATAATAGCCTGGAAAATTTTCAGAGCATTTGGAAAGTATTTCCTATTTGTTGGAATTAAAAAGGGAGAAATTTTGAATTGGAATTTAAATCTCAGTTTCAAATTCTAACTTCACCGAAATTAAAATTCGAGTGCACCATTGTGTTCCTCATATTCCTTTTGGCCTATCCTCCAAATTTGGTCAAATTTGGAGCTCGTTTGCTATTTTAAACGGAATTGGGGGATAAGAGGGGAGAAATGGGGCCCACTTGTCAGTAGACTTAACCCCGAAGTCTTCTCTGTTTTTCACTCAGACAGCCGAACGCAGCACGCGCGCCACCTCCCGACAGCCGGCGCCAACTGCCGTCTCACAGCGCCACCTCCTGCTCGGGTGAGCCGGTGACCGAAGGATAAGCGCTAGCTTCTGCCGTGAACTGTTTCTCCCCCTCACGCTGTCCACGGTTTCTCCTCGCACAGCCGAAGGAAACAGCCGCCGGCCGACTCCATCGGTTCCCCGGCACCCGGGCGACACAAGCTTCATCGTGGCCAACATTCTACACGAAGAAAGTCCGCCCTAAGGTGCTAAACACGACCGTGCCACTCCTTCCTCTTATCATGCACCGACGAGGGAGAATTTCTCCGATTAGTGTTTCGGTATGCCTAAAACCGAGCTGCACAAACCTTCAAAATTCGTCGTAATCAATCCACCATCACTTAGGCCAAGCTACAAACATGATCTAGACACTCCCACGCTCCTATAGGATCAAGAATCATCGAATTTCATCAAGTGTAGGCGCGGTTCTTCAAAAAATCCGAGCCACCGCCGGTTTTGGCCCTAGGTCGCCGATGAGCTCCTATTTGCAGTTACTTTTGAGCTGATTTGAGCTCATGACGGTGATGAGGATGCCACCACGGTGCTCTAGGAAGAAAAACTGAAGCAAATGATCCACTGCGGAGGGAGTTCAATGGCGCCGAAGTCGAGCCGCAGCCACCACTCGTCGCCGACCCATTTCCGATGGTCGGGGGCCTCGACCGACCCCGGTGATGAGTTTCCCGTGCTCCTAAAGGGAGGGGCGGCGAGTTTGGGGTCAAGGAAAGGCTGGGAGGGCACTTTCGGTGAGTCTCATCGGTGCCCACCGCCGCGCGCCACCACCCCAGCCGCTGCTGGCACAAGGTTGAAGAAAAGGGGTGGGCCCCACCGGCAGCAGTTTGAAATTTTCCCAATTTCGGTTCAGATTTTCCTCCAACTTCATTTGCTCATAACTTTTGATAGGAACATCCAAAAATTGTGAAATAAATTCCACTGGATTCCTCTCAGTGAGTACTATCCAGGGGTGCATCCAATGTTTATGAAAATCCCTGGATTTGGCTCAATAACTCAATTAAGAAAATCTTATAGGATTTATTACAGGAGTTCTATGTATTGGAAAATTCCAAAATTTGGGCAGGACATTCTTCAAAAAATCCTTGAACTCCAGTAAAAATTTCAGAGGCATTGGACCTTATTTGCTTGGCCAAATGTGGTGTCAATCCTTTATGTCTCTGAAAAATAGGAAAATAAACAGAGCCCATTTTCAGACTTTTACCCAAACTTGAAAAATCCATATCTCTGTGTAGAAAGCTCCAAAAATGGTGAAACCAAATCCTATGGACTCATAAGACTCCCAAGGTTCTGAAAAAACCAAATTTGGATCATTACAAGACCGTAGAATTGCCATTGTAATTCAGAGAAGCCAAATAACTAAGAAAATTCCTTAGGCCACATCTTACATCAACTTTGTCTGAAATTTTGTAAGCCATACCTCTGTATGATCTATGGACCACTGTAAAAATTTCAGAGCAATCTGAGGTAATCTTCATAAGTTTTTCCTAATTCTTTGTAGCTTCATCCTTATGTCTATTATCTAGTTCTTTGAACTTTAGTCCAAAAACTTCCATTGCTCAAGTCTATGTTTCCCTCTGTTCCAACACATAATCAGAACCAATTATCTATTCTTAGTTAGTCGGAACCAATCTTAAGTCATAAAACACTTTTGTTTAACAATTCATTTACTTGATATAAATTTGTGCATATTCATATCGGTAGGAAACACGACAAAGGAGCTCGACGAGGCATTCGACTGGGAGCAGAAATTTGAGGCGTTACTCGTCGCCAACCTACTGACTTTAAGTTAGGATTAAACCTGCAGCAACATAAGGCAAGCCCCGGTTTGTATTTAATAGTTTTTACTTATATTTTACTTTGTATCACTTTTATGGATCTAGTATGTATTGTGCATTAGGTCAAGGTGATTGATACTCCAAATGCATGACTCAAAAACCCTTGGAGTTAAAGGGTAGAACAGGTTACCTTTGTGTAGTTTCGGCTAGGCTTAAGTTGTATAGGATCCGGTACAAGTCGGATAGTTGGAAGCTACTCGCGAGACTAGAATTTTGGTTCAACGGGTATGATTCTAGAGAATGAAATTCCTGGAATGGAAAATGAGACCGAACAGGGAGTAGGAGAAGCAAGACGGTGGACCTGTGTTGCCGTAGATCTGTTTGTGTCGGTTAAGGACCAATGCGTATGCCGCCCTGCTGAGCAAGTTTGAACAGTACCGGATGCATACTGGAATTATGGGGTCCAGAAAACTGATGTAAATCGGGTACTCTCGTGTCGAAACTTATACGGCCAGCCTTTGGGGGTTGGTGTCAGAGGTGTAAACCCGCTAGCGGAGCAACTTCGACATGTTCCGGGTAGTGGCCCTTCTGATGGGTCGGCAGAACTGGTCCGGCATTGGAGTGACGGGTGAAAGGTTGCTGCATACAACGTAAGAAAAAGAGCTCTTGTGTGAGTCTTTCCAGGCGGGTGTATGTATCGTGTGTTCCGGGTGTGTCCTGATTCGAATCACCGTCCCTCGCGGTTATATGAGTACCACTTGTTCACTGAGTTGTGACATAGTAATTACTTCCAGATGAAGTGAATGGAATCATTGCTGTTGTGAAGTTCTTAAGCTCATTGTATTGCAAACCATGTATGCTATAGTTGCAGAGCTCACTAAGTTTATCTTCCACTTTGGACATAACCACATCGGAGGAAAGCGTTTCTTGTTTGATTGTGGACTTCCGATGCGAGGGCTGCCTAAGTCATATTAATCTGTTGCTATAAAACTGAAAGTAAGAATTAACATGTAGGCGTGTCTTTATTGCATCATACTTTTCCTATGTTAATAATCCCTACATCTAGAGTTTCATGGTTTAGGAGTGTCGGTTAAGTCTTGTTGAGCCATCGTGCTCACAGTTGCATTATTAGTGTTTTGCAGGTGATATAAAATTTGCTATGAAGATGGTTGTTCGGTGAGACATCAGAGACTCACCGGAAACCCTGCCGCTGCACTCATCTTTGTGGATGCTAGTAAGAAGCGTCCGCGGGCTGGACGTCTTCTCTTTTGCTTAGTTAGGATCGAAAGTAAGTGTGTATGTATATTTCGCTGCATGTGCCTTCGTGGTACATTATGTTGTAAATGACTCTACATTGAGAAATAAAACTTTGTATGTTTATGGTTTCTTTTCGTGTATGCTGTTGGGTGCTGCATCGCACGGCACCACCCAATGTGTATCCTGGAGTGTGGATCCCGGAAGGAGTTCCCCACAGGTGTGGTATCAGAGCCGCATTGAGAATAGCACGCATGGAAAGAGCTTATTTTCGAAAACATAGAAGTATACGAGTGAGGAACGTATAGTATGCCCACATAAGGACTATTAGTAGTATAGTTACTTAAGGTGGCAAGCTAATAGTGTGTTATTGTTCAGTAGTTCAATTATATAACGACGCACCTACGTGGAGGTAAGAATGGTAAGGAACGCCACCGAAAACGGATCAATTTCGGTTAGCTCCCCCATACGAGGAAAGTAGTGTGGGATGTCCCGTTCAGCAATGGACGGGAAGTGAATATGTTTTCTAAGACTCTTCATGTCATAGAGACATATGAAATGCACTAGCCTCTAGTGTGCAAACCCAGGGGCAAGAGGAGCAGACCCCATCGTGTGGTTTGTAACACGAAGTATGTTCTCTAGGACTCTTCATGTCCTATGAGGCTTACGAAAGCGCTGTTCCACCGGTGTGCTTTATTGCAAAGGTGTGGAGCCCCCATCGGGTGGTGAATAACCCGATCATGTATCTTGAGACGTGGCTTGACTCAAGGACGGCCCGTATGGCAATGATACGGGGCGTATGTTTTTACTATGATATGGACCTGCCTGAAATGGAAAACCTCTTGTGTGCATCATTATTGAATGTTTTTCTGCAGGTAGCTTAACCACGAGTAGAACATTGCATGTAGAAAAAGTGTGTGAGTGATCATTTTAGTGCCACCCCTTGAGACGTATATGCTGGTATAATACCAGTTAGGATTTTGATTTGGTGAGGATACGTAGTACTGTAATATGTTGTCAACTGCATGAAAAATGAAGTTTTCGAAGAAAAGAGTAATATTGGAGTCTAGGATTCCATTAGGGGTTAATGAACTTCTATATTGAACTAAGAGTCAATTGGGAGTATAGTTTTCATCTCAAACATTTGGAAACAACCTCCCCTGTTCTCGGCAGAATTTTTGCTGAACTTGAACAGGACCTAACTTTTGATTAGTTGAACCAATGGAGGTGAAGGATACATTTATGGAAATTTTTTTAAGTCTTCTACAACTTTTCTTTAGAACTCCATACCAGAATCTCCCTCCAAATGGCTGAAAATCTCAGATGAGTATGTACTGTCCAGGAACAGGGCAGACCAAAAATGCTCTCTGGAATTTTCTGTAAATCAACCATAACTTCTTGTAGAAAATTTATAAGGGTCATGTAAGACACCGTTAGAAAGTTTGTGATATGTGCTACGATTTTGTAGTTCAAAGTTTCTACAGATTTAGGGTAGAACTTTATGAAATCTTGCGGAGAAAACAGCTACTTTCAGAGGAGGTGCTGTCAAAATTGTTCCAGATTTCTGTCAAGTTTGGAATATCAGAACTCCTGATCCAGAATTGATATGAAGGAAAAAATACTCGTTGGGAATATATTGAAGTTATCTATTACTTTGATATTCAACTTGAGACATGAAACTGCCATTTTCATAATCAAATTCTGGGATTAAGGCCAATTGGTCATTCTGAACAGAGCATTGCTCATTGCCCATGTAACTTGAGGCTTGTTGTGGACATGAAGGTTTTTATACTTCTCTAAGTTCCATGACATTTTTATTAGTCATCTTCCATCATTCCTTGTTGTTGGTTTAAGAGTTTGATAAACTTGAACAATCATTGGTTATATTTCGGAATTGTCAAAAACCTTGTTTTCTTCATGTATGCTGCACTGTTGCTGTGATGCTCTTGCCGTTAATAATTTTGAGTTCAAATTGAGTACAATCTTGGATATTAACCGTAAATTTCTCTCTCTTGCAGTATGGATCCTACTCATTCCGGGTATGAGGTTGGTGGTTCCAGCCGGGATGGAAATGATTCGTCGCAGTGACGATCACCACCATCATCAACCGGACTGGCGGAGGTGTTGGGAATAATGGCTGAGTCTCTTGACATGTTGGTGCAGCAAGGCATCCGACCATAGACCTTACAACGTAATCCCACACTGAATACTTATTTAGATTTCCTAGCAAGACAACCACCGGTATTCTCGGAAGCTAAAGAAGTCTTGGAGGCAGATCATTGGCTCCGGGTTATTGAAACTAAATTGGGAATGCTCCAGTGTGATGAATATGAGAAGGCTTTATTTGCCGTTCAGCAACTTCATGGATCCGCTGGGGCTTGGTGGTCTGAATATCTTGCTAAGGTCGCTGAAGGGCATCGTGTGACGTGGACAGAGTTTCGTGATGCTTTCCGTGCATGTCATATCTGTGAGGGCATCGTCCAAACCAGAGTTGAAGAGTTCTATGAACTCAAGCAAGAAGGGATGAGTGTTATGGAGTACTTTACGGAATTTAACCTTTTAGTACAATATGCACCCGCTTATGTGGATAAAGAGACGATGAAGTGTCATTACTTCTTCCAAGGCCTCAATGTGAAGCTTCGGGCGAAAGTGGCACAATGCAATTGTGAGACCTATGTGTGCTGAATACATTGGCAATTAGGATAAAAGTTAGCATTAACATTCAAAGTTTTGAATATTGCCAAAACATTCTTCTGTGGCAAGGTCCGACAAGTTCTTTGTTAGGTCCGCCAAGTGTTGGCAACGTCCGACGCAAGGTCCGGAGAGCTCCTGCAAGGTCCGGAGAGCTTCTGTGAGGTCCGGAGCTTGTTTTTAGGGAGCTCCCGTGAAGTTCAAATCATAGAACTGCAGCGTCTTGTTTTTGCTTTTAACTCGCAATGTTTCAAACTTGCTTTATGGGAAGGTTTGCTTAGTATTAATTTGCTAAGTTTTTGGTGTGTTTTGGTGGTTATGGCTGTTATCATTTGATATGGTTTGCAACATGCTTATGTGACGTGCTCATGTAAGGTGTTGTGGTTTTCGAACTAACGTGAGTCAAGTCGAGGACTTGTGCTCGGAAGAATTTGTTGTTTATTCATGTGCAGGTGTTGCTTGAGTTCAAGACATGGCTGGTGACGGGATCCTTGGACTAGTCTCAGGGAGGAGATGAGGTTCCAACAACCAAGTTCGGGAGGAGCTGTGGTTGAGTTGATCGGGAGGTCGCGCAGCATGTTTGGATCAAGGGCAGTGCATATGAAGGTTGCGTGTATGTCGTTGGAAGGTGTTTGCACGTGTGCAAGGAGTGCATGGACGTGACAACATTGTTCCAAGGCGTGATGAAGAGAAGCGGACGTAAAGAATTGGTCGGAAAGGTCCAACCGACTAGGTTATGGACTCAGGCTGCGGCTGAGTCGTGTTTGACTCAAATATGGAAAGTTTTGAGTTGGTTATGATAGGATTTCATGTGGGTCACGAATTTGAGTTGTTTTAGGAATGTTTGGGACGTTCCTAAGGTGTTTGGAAGTCTTAAGATTGCTTCTATCTGCGTATAGAAGAGTCTTGAGCAGTATTGGAAAGTTACAGTTTGAATCCAAGTAGGAGTAGGAGTCCTAGTTTGAATTGGATTGGCCATAGAGCTGGTTATATAAGCAAGGGAGGCCAGAGCTCGTGGTGCACGACTTTGGGCTGTTCCTCTTGTGTTTCTATTGAATAAAGTTCATAGTTTCGAGAAGATTTTGTGCCTTGTTCGTCCGACTTGTTTTTCGTCAAGTCTTTCTCGCTGAGTTTCTGGACAGACCGACGCTGCTTCGGTGTTTCATTCATAACTCGAGTTTTACAGATCCGATTGACGTGATTATTTTTGGGTTGTCTTCACAACTCAATTATCTATCATCTGTGAAATTTTCACGAGCTTCGGATCTGTAGTTTTTGAGATAAACGAGTTTCTTTGCAGCGTTGCAGATCTGTTTTATATCGGGTAGAACAGATTGATCTTCGTTTAATGTTTTGATCGTATCTCAAGTTTTACTTCGTGTTTTCAAGTGATTCTTGTTGCATTAGATCCGTGACTTGATTCTCTACCTCTCTACTTGATTTGTCATGGTTGAACACGTTTGAAAACACTTGCACACATGGTTTTTTTAACCAATTGATTTTTTGCTGAGTGGTTTTTGTTGTTTCCGCTGCGAAAAGTTTTAATCTACCATTCACCCCCCTCTGGTAGCTTTTCACGTGCTCTTCGATCCTAAAATTGGTATCAGAGCCAAGGTGCTCTAATCTTTGTGATTTGCACGTGTTTTGACTAACCATCATGGAGAAGTACTCCGCAAAAACTTGTGTGTTCAATGGCATCGATTTTCAGGTTTGGAAGGCGCGGATGGAGGCCTACATACAGGCGCAAGGCTTCGCCATATGGAAAAAGGTCTACAGGAACTTTGATGTACCACCCAATGATCAAGTTACGGCTGCGAACATGAGAGATGTTGACAACAACAACAAGGCTCGCAACTTGATCATCCAAGGATTGACTCAAAGCGACTTTGACCGTGTTGCACACCTCCGATCTGCATATGATGTTTGGAAAGCTCTTTGTGACTACCATGAAGGATCCAATACGATCAAGGAGGTAAGGCAAGATATGTTCAAGAAAGAATACATGCATTTTGAGATGCAACCCGGTGAGTCAATTGACGACCTTTTTGCTCGCTTTAATAAAATTCTCAGCAACTTGCGTAGTGTCAATGTTAACTTTTCAGATGCTGAAAATGCTAGACAATTGTTAGGAGCATTAGATATGTCAATTTGGGAGACGAAAGTTACATCTATTCGTGAATCTACTGTCATGAGTTCTCTTACTTTAGACGTGCTTTATTCTAAATTGAAAACTCATGAAATTGACATCATCTCACGTAAAAACCCCAACAAGTCTATTGCATTTGTTTCGCAACGTGACATGTCTAGTTCTAGTCAATCATCATCTAGTGGTGCATTCTCTTTGCTGTTCTCTCTAACCCTTGAACAGATTGAAGAGTTTCCAGAGGAGGAGCTTGCACTCATCTCTACTCGGTTCTCAAAAGCATTGCAAAATGTGAGAACTAGAAGGAGAGGAAGCTCCGGACCTCAACGATGTTTTGAATGTGGTAAGACAGGACATTTTCGTATGGAGTGCCCTAACCTTTCAGCTCCGACTTCACGTGAAGAAAAGCAAACAAGGCCGAAGAAATCGTTTGTAAAGAATAAGAAGAAGAAAGATTTATCAATGCGCAACATAGTGCATAGTATGATCTCTGCACTTCAAGATTTCGGCTCAAGTGATGTGGACACCGGTAGTGATGAAGATGAAGAAGCTATGGCAAATATGTGCTGCATGGCGAGCAAGTCAAGTTCAAGCTCCGAGGAGGCAGAACGCAACAGCGACGATGAAGAGGTATGTCCCACTTGCGAAGAAATGTGTGATGCTATTTCTCGTGCCACTGTTATATTAAAGAAAAAGGATAAAAAACTTAGGAACAATGCTGTTAAAATTGAATCACTAGAATCTGAAATTAATCATTTAAAAACTTTGATTCCTAGTGATGATTCTTGTTCCTCATGTGATTTGATTTATGAACAATTATCCTCTTTAAGAAGTGCACACGCATCTACACTTGATAAACTTGAACTTGAAAAGAACAAAGAGCTTGCTGCACTTAATGATAAAAATTTGAAAGATGCTTGTTGTTCTACAATTGATTTGCATTGTTCTTCATGTGATGATCTGAATAAGAAACTAAATGATGCTATGAATGAGATTTCTACTTTGAACAATGCTTTACGTGTGCATGAAGTTAAATATTGTTCAAATTGCAAACTAAAAGGAAAAACTTCATGTGAAAACTGCTTTGATCTGTCCAATAAACTTGATGACATGCATAGGACACTAGATCGGTTTTCTAATGCAAATAAGAACCTAAACTTGCTTCTGAATTCTTCCAAGTCTTGTAATGATAAAACTGGTTTAGGTTTTAATCTCATGCTCATGCTAAGGCACACCCACCTAAAGTTGTAAAGTCATTAGGAAGCGTTTGATTCAAACAGCTCCTAGACAAAAAGAGGTGATTTTCAAATCTGCAGGAGTATTGTCCCATTCGGGTTCTAATAAACGTGTTGCTTGCTCATCTAGACATGATAATAAGGTTATTTTTCATTGTACCTACTGTGGTAGAGATGGTCATGCCATGGATTTTTGTTATAGACTAGCTAAACACGATAAGAAACAAAGAATACTTGCTAGATCACATAACAACAAAGCAAAATCTGCTAGACCGAATGTTCGGAGCTTGCAACCTGCTGTAATGATTCAAAAACTTGCCCCCGGACCTACTGTTTTTTGTGCTACATATAACACATCTTATAAGCCAGTAGTTGGGAACAAAAAATTTCGATGTTTGGCTCATAAACCTGCTGTACCTTCTCAGCTTTCGTGTGTTATTCCTGCTGGACGTCGTGTGACTCAGTACTGGATTCCTAAAAGTCTTTTAACTAACCCCAGTATTGAGTCATCGACGTATTGTGCTGCTGTGTAGGTTTCACGTTTGAGGAAGGAGAACATTTGGATTGTGGATTCAGGTTGCTCACGCCACATGACCGGTAACAAAGAATGGTTCTCCTCTCTCTCTTTTGTGTCACGTGTAGAAATTGTTACTTTCGCCGATAACTCTTCTACTCCCATAATTGCTAAAGGTTCGGTTAGAGTAAACAATCTCTACACTTTGAAAGATGTGGCACTTGTTAAAAATTTGAAATACAACTTGCTTTCAGTTTCACAATTGCTAGATGAAAATCTAGAGGTTAGCTTTGCTAAAAATTGCTGCAAGGTTGTAGATTCAAAAGGTGAGCTTCTGTTTAACATGTCTAGGTTTAGAAGAGTTTTTAAAGCTGATTTTGATTTGTCAACTTCTAAGCATCGGTGTCTAGTTGCTAATGATACAAAGGATCTATATTTTTGGCATCGTAGACTTGGTCACATAGGCTTTGATCATCTCACTCGTGTTAGTGCTCTCGATCGCATACGTGGGCTGCCGAAGCTTAAAAAGGACAATGATATTGTGTGCTCTTCTTGTAGACATGCTAAGTTTGTTTCAGGTTCACGTGCTCCTCTCACAATGACCATGACAGCTGAACCGGGACAACTTTTACATCTTGACACAGTAGGTCTGGCACATGTTCAATCCTTCGGAGGTAAATGGTATGTGCTTGTGATTGTTGATGATTATTCCAGATATTCTTGGGTTTATTTTATGGCATCTAAGAATGAAGCTTTTAGTCATTTTAGAACTTTATTTCTTAGATTATCTATTGATCACCCAGGATCATTAAAAGCAATTAGAAGTGATAACAGAACTGAATTTAAAAACCAATCCTTTGATCACTTTTGTGCTGAAAATGGAATAGATCATCAATACTCTTCACCCTATGTACCACAACAAAATGGTGTCGTAGAAAGAAAGAACAGGACCTTAGTTGAGATGGCTAGGACTATGCTTGATGAATATCAAACTCCTAGGAAATTCTGGGCTGATGCAATTGCAACCGCTTGTTATGTCTCAAATCGTGTTTTCTTGCGTGCTAAGCTTGGAAAAAAACCATATGAGCTCCGGTTTGGACATAGGCCTAGTGTTACACACTTTACGGTTTTTGGTTGCAAATGCTTTGTTAAGAAACATGGTAATCTTGATAAATTTGAAGCTAGATCTGTTGATGGCATGTTTCTTGGTTATCCATCTCATACTAGAGGCTACCGTGTGCTTTTACTTGACACTAACAAAATTGTGGAGACTTGCGAGGTTTCTTTTGATGAAGCTAGCTCAAGTACTAGCTCCGATATTGCAGGTCCGGATCCATATCCGCAGGGGGGGAGTATTTTTATTGAAGAAGATGAAGAAGTGGTGCTGCTGCCCGAAAACTCGGAAGTAAATAACGATCAAGCTGCTGATTTTGCACCACAACCAGCACCAACAGTCACTACTGCTGGTTCGGACCTTCCTCAATCAACAAGCTCTCCTAATCAAAGGTCCGAACATGAAGAAGAAGGTGATTGTGAAGTGTCTACTCCCCCCCCCCCCCCCGAGTACTCAAAAGTCATCCTCCACAACAAATCATTGGAAGCTTGCATGAACGAGTCACTCGGTCCAGGTTTTGCCATCCAAACTCTCATGCTCATTCTGCTTTTGTTGCTTCTTTTGAACCCAAGGATATATCACACGCACTCACTAATGAATCTTGGATTAATGCCATGCAAGAAGAGTTAGAAAATTTTGAAAGAAATAATGTTTGGAAACTTGTACCTCCACCTCAAGGTCACACATTAATTGGAACTAAATGGGTATTTAAAAATAAGCAAAGTGAGGATGGGGTTGTGGTTAGGAATAAAGCTAGGTTGGTTGCTCAAGGTTTCACTCAAATTGAAGATCTAGATTTTGATGAAACATTTGCTCCTGTTGCTAGATTAGAAGCTATAAGAATTTTATTAGCATTTGCTGCATCTAAAGGTTTCAAGTTTTATCAAATGGATGTTAAAAGTGCTTTTCTTAATGGCTACATAGAGGAGGAGGTTTATGTTAAGCAGCCACCGGGTTTTGAAAATCCAAATTTTTCTAATCATGTTTACAAACTGTCCAAAGCCTTGTACGGTCTAAAACAAGCCCCTAGAGCATGGTATGATAGGTTAAAAACATTCTTACTTGAAAAGGGGTTTACCATGGGCAAGGTTGATAAAACTCTTTTTGTACTTAAGCATGGCAATGACTCATTATTCGTTCAAGTGTATGTGGATGATATTATCTTTGGTTGTGCTTCTCATGATCTCGTATCCAAGTTTTCAGCTATGATGAGTTCAGAATTTGAGATGAATATGATGTGAGAACTCACATACTTTTTGGGGCTGCAAATCAAGCAAACAAAAGAAGGAACTTTTGTGCATCAAACTAAGTATACAAAGGACCTTCTTAAGCGCTTCAATATAGACAAATGCAAGCTTCTTTGGACACCAATGGGAACAGCAACAACACTTGAACTTGACGAAGATGGTGACCCGGTCGATAAAAAAGAATACAGAAGTATGATTGGATCTCTTTTGTATCTCATGGCGTCAAGACCGGACATACAATTCAGCGTATATCTTTGTGCACATTTTCAAGCTTCTCCACGTGCTTCACATCGCCAAGCCATCAAAAGGATTCTCAGGTACCTACATGGAACTCAAGAATTTGGCATTTTTCTTCCTTCTTCCTCAACCGTTTCTTTGAAAGCTTTTTCGGATGCTGATTTTGGGAGTTGTAGGATTGATAGGAAAAGTACTTCGGGTGCTTGTCATTTTCTTGGTAATTCACTTGTTGCTTGGTCCTCTAGAAAACAAAGTTCAGTTGCACAATCCACGGCCGAATCTGAATATGTAGCTGCGGCTAGCGCTTGCTCACAAATTCTTTGGATTGTTCAAGCACTTAAGGACTATGGGGTTGATTTAGATAGTGTTCCACTGTTTTGTGATAACACTAGTGCAATTTGTATTGCTAAAAACCCCGTGAAACACTCTAGAACTAAGCACATTGACATTAGGTATCACTTTCTTCGTGATAATGTTGAAAAAGGAAACATTGTGCTTCACCATGTCGATACCGAACAACAATTGGCTGATATTTTTACAAAACCTTTGGATTTCACTCGTTTTTGTTTCATTCGTAGTGAAATAGGGGTTATGCATCCTCATGGCTTAAATTGAGGGGGAGTTTTTGAAACTTTGAAAGTCTACGTGTGAATCTGAAACTAAAATAATATGAGCATAGTATTTCATACATATATGACTTTGTGATTCCTTTTACAGGCTGAAAGTTCTTACTACATTACTCATGTTATACATTTTGTAGTTTTTGCCATGACTAGTTATTGGAATAATTACTTACACTAAATCTGGTCATGATCGAACTTTCTTGCTGTTTTGAACTTGTTGCGTGCTCACAAGTGCTTTTAATCATAAAAAATTAATCAAGTGATCAGCTCACATGTTGAGTTTTCAAATAAAAAATTGAGAAAAGATCAAGAGAATATGCATGCATCGCACTTCTTCTTTTGAGATTGCTTATCATTGCACTAAGATATGAACTTGGAAGGAATTGTGTATGACTAAAACCATGTCCTTAAGCTTCTGATTGTCAAATGACATAGGCTTGGCTTGGTTGGTTAGAATAAGGCTGATGCGGCATATAATCTCTTGCAAATATCATATGATCAACTTTGTGCCTTAAATGATTATGAATAATAAAAATGCAGCAACAAGTGTCATGTTTTCAGGTTTTGAAATAGTTGAGTAAGGGAGATCATGACTTGCTTAAACTGAAAAATACATTTGATCTCTAGCATGGCTTACACTACTTTATGTATCTCATTGATGTGATAGTGTAAGTAACCTGATAGTATGACTTGGATGAGCTTTGTTTTGTATGTATATGTTATAATATGCTCATAACATTTAAAAATTTCTCTTTTGAACCTTGCTGAATACATTGTCAAAGGGGGAGAAATATGTATAAGGAGAGATTTTTTTACACTTTGCATATGTTATACACTTTCTTCCTTCTCTGATTTTAAAAAATGGGGAGAAATTAATAAAGGGGGAGAAATGAGTTTTCAAAGCTTTTCAAAACTTTTCATAAGCCAATGTTCGTATTTTAATTGGTGTTGCCAATGCATTCATCAAGGGGAAGATTGTGAGACCTATGTGTGCTGAATACATTGGCAATTAGGATAAAAGTTAGCATTAACATTCAAAGTTTTGAATATTGCCAAAAAATTCTTCTGTGGCAAGGTCCGACAAGTTCTTTGTTAGATCCGCCAAGTGTTGGCAAGGTCCGACGCAAGGTCCGGAGAGCTCCTGCAAGGTCCGGAGAGCTTCTGTGAGGTCCGGAGCTTGTTTTTAGGGAGCTCCCGTGAAGTTCAACTCGTAGAACTGCAGCGTCTTGTTTTTGCTTTTAACTCGCAATGTTTCAAACTTGATTTATGGGAAGGTTTGCTTAGTATTAATTTGCTAAGTTTTTGGTGTGTTTTGGTGGTTATGGCTGTTATCATTTGATATGGTTTGCAACATGCTTATGTGACGTGCTCATGTAAGGTGTTGTGGTTTTCGAACTAACGTGAGTCAAGTCGAGGACTTGTGCTCGGAAGAATTGGTTGTTTATTCATGTGCAGGTGTTGCTTGAGTTCAAGACATGGCTGGTGACGGGATCCTTGGACTAGTCTCAGGGAGGAGATGAGGTTCCAACAACTAAGTTCGGGAGGAGCTGTTGTTGAGTTGATCGGGAGGTCGCGCAGCATGTTTGGATCAAGGGCAGTGCATATGAAGGTTGCGTGTACGTCGTTGGAAGGTGTTTGCATGTGTGCAAGGAGTGCATGGACGTGGCAACATTGTTCCAAGGCGTGATGAAGAGAAGTGGATGTAAAGAATTGGTCGGAAAGGTCCAACCGACTAGGTTATGGACTCAGGCTGAGTCGTGTTTGACTCAAATATGGAAAGTTTTGAGTTGGTTATGATAGGATTTCGTGTGGGTCACGAATTTGAGTTGTTTTAGGAATGTTTGGGACGTTCCTAAGGTGTTTGGAAGTCTTAAGATTGCTTCTATATGTGTATAGAAGAGTCTTGAGCAGTATTGGAAAGTTACAGTTTGAATCCAAGTAGGAGTAGGAGTCCTAGTTTGAATTGGATTGGCCATAGAGCTGGTTATATAAGCAAGGGAGGCCAGAGCTCATGGTGCACGACTTTGGGCTGTTCCTCTTGTGTTTCTATTGAATAAAGTTCATAGTTTCGAGGAGCTTTTGTGCTTGTTCGTCCGACTTGTTTTTCGTCAAGTCTTTCTCGCCGAGTTTCTGGACAGACCGACGTTGCTTCGGTGTTTCGTTCATAACTCGAGTTTTACAGATCCGATTGACGTGGTTCTTTTTGGGTTGTCTTTACAACTCAATTATATATCATATTTCAAATTTTCACGAGCTTTGGATCTGTAGTTTTTGATATACACGAGTTTCTTTGCAGCGTTGCAGATCTGTTTTATATCGGGTAGAACAGATTGATCTTCGTTTAATGTTTTGATCGTATCTCAAGTTTTACTTCGTGTTTTCAAGTGATTCTTGTTGCATTAGATCTGTGACTTGATTCTCTACCTCTCTACTTGATTTTTCACGGTTGAACACGTTTGAAAACACTTGCACACATAGTTTTTTTAACCAATTGATTTTTTGCTGAGGGGTTTTTGTTGTTTCCGCTGCGAAAAGTTTTAATCTACCATTCACCCCCCCTCTGGTAGCTTTTCACGTGCTCTTCGATCCTACAGCAATAAAGGGAACTATAGCGAGTTAGTCAATGCTGCGATGGTTCAAGAAATAGGTGAACTCCAGCATAAGGAAAGTAATAGGAAGAGAAGCTTATTACCGGCAGGTACGGACGATTATCCTCAAGAACAACCGTTTATATATTGCTTACCCTCCGGGGTGGAAATTCAGTCCTTCGACGGACCACCGCCGATCCGATTCCATCCCTATTCAACAATCGATGTCCAGCCATTGCTACAGAAGCAGCCAATGAGTATTTGTGCACCCCCACTTCAGCAAAGTGCACAAGAATATCAACCACTCTCAGATTATGAAGATCTTGAGCTCACATCATATGATACTAATAACGATGTGGGGCATATCACTCAGGAGTGCAATGTGACCAAACAGAGCAGCAGTATCATGTCATCTCAAGCTGCGAATAAATTCCATGGTCAGCCAAGGAGGACAGCACTGAAAGTGGGAAATGTAAACTATATGGCAGTTGAACATGATCCCGTTGGAGAACCCGTGTTTGTGGGTATGTTCAGCCTACGTGATCAGCCCACGTTCGTGTTGTTTGACTCAGGTGCTACACATGATTTTATCAGCAAATATTATGTGGTTAAGCACCAAATACCATCAACCACCTTTGCCGCATCTTATCAGATTAATTCACCGGGAGGTAGTAGGACAGCGGGCAGGATTGTTGCTCGAGCGCCTATATGTTTGAATGGGCGGATATATCCTACTACTCTTATCATCCTGGAAGGCTTGCGGATTGACATAATCTTGGAAATGGCTTGGTTGACACATCACCAAGCTATCTTTGATATTAGTTCACGAACGGTGCAGCTGAATTCAAAGAGGCACGGGCAACACACGTTGATTCTGAGAAATGTTGCACCGGAAGTCACTGCTGTCCACACCGTTGAAGCTAAGAAACTGGAGGACATTCCAGTGGTGCGGGAATATCCGGACGTGTTTTCGGAGGATCTACCTGGCATGCCGCCCGAACGTGAGGTGGAGTTCAAAATTGAACTAGCACCGGGAACCACACCCATCTCTCGGAGGCCATATAAAATGGCACCGAAGGAACTCACGGAGCTGAAAGAGCAGCTGAATGATTTGTTAAGCAAAGGCTTCATTTGACCCAGTTCACCACCGTGGGGATGCTCCACGCTGTTCGTCAAGAAAAAGGATTAGACTCTGAGGCTAGTGGATTATCGTCCGCCCAATGTCGTAACTATCAAGAACAAGTATCCACTACCACGTATAGATATGCTTTTCGATCAACTAGTGGGTGTTAAGGTTTTCAATGATGGATCTCCGGTCCGTATATCACCAGATAAAAATCCGGGTGGAAGACATACCCAAGACGGTATTCTCAACGAGATACGGATTATATGAGTATCTCGTCATGTCATTCGGACTCACCAATGCTCTGGCTCATTTTATGTACTTGATGAATTCAGTCTTCATGCCGGAGCTGGACAAGTTCGTCGTGGTCTTCATCGATGATATCTTGGTATATTCTAAGTCGGAGAGGAACACGCCGAACATCTACATATTATGCTCCAACGCCTACGGGATCACAAACTATATGCAAAATTCAGCAAGTACGAGTTTTGGATCAACCAAGTGCCATTTCTCGGGCACATTATTTCTGCGGAGGTCATTGCGGTTGATCCGAGCAAAATCGTCCAAGTGCTGGATTGGAGTTCTCCAAAATCAGTCCATGAAGTCCGTAGTTTTCTCAGTTTAGCGGGTTACTACCAGAGATTCATTCCAAATTTCTCCAAAGTTTCTAAACCGATGACGGAACTTCTGAAGAAAGGCAAGAAATATGTGTGGAGCGAAGCATGTGAGGAGGCGTTCAAAGCATTGGTAAAGCACCTTGCAACAGACCCAGTGTTCGCGCAGCCCGATACGGCTAAGGCTTTTGATGTTTATTGCGATGCGTCCGGCATCGGCCTTGGCTGCGTTCTCATGCAAGAAGGGAGAGTGGTCGCGTATGGATCCCGGCAGCTTCAGAATCATGAACAGAATTATCCGACACATGACCTCGAGTTATCTGCTGTGGTCCTTGCTCTTAAATTGTGGAGGCACTATTTACTTGGAAACTTAGTTCACCTCTACACTGACCACAAGAGTTTAAAGTACATCTTCACACAAAAAGAATTAAATATGAGGCAGCGAACATGGTTAGAGTTAATTAAAGACTATGAACTAGAGATTCATTACCATCCGGGAAAAGCGAATGTGGTTGCCGACGCACTTAGTCGGAAATCACATGTTCATAACCTAACCAAGGCTGCAATGGAAAAAGAAGAACCAAGCCTGCGCTTAGTTCCCTATGCGTCATTGTTTAACCTTGCCCTCATTCCTACAATTCGAGATGAAATTGTAGAGGCTCAAAAGAAAGATAAGGGAATGGCACATATCCGAAAGAGATTAGACAAAGGAGAGGTTAAGTGCTTCCGGAAAGATGAGAACGGTACGTTATGGTTCAAGAACCGTATAGTCGTACCGAGGGACATGAAGATTTGTAAGAAAATATTAGACGAAGCACATATATCAAAATTTTCCATTCATCCGGGCAGCAACAAGATGTACCAAGATTTGAGAAACAAGTTTTGGTGGACACGGATGAAGCGGGAAATAGCTAAATATGTATCCGAGTGCGATACGTGTCGAAGTGTGAAAGCCGATCACATGAAGAAACCTGGTTTGCTGCAGCCCCTTCATATTCCGGCATGGAAGTGGGAAAATGTGAGTATGGATTTCATTGTCAGACTGCCACTCACATCTCAGAAGCATGATTCGGTTTGGGTAATCGTTGACATATTAACTAAGTCAGCGCACTTCATACCGGTAAATGTGGGATTCAACGCCAAGAAATATGTGGAGTTATACATTGAACGGATCTTATGCCAGCATGGAGTTCCAAGAACCATAGTTTCAGATCGTGGTGCACTGTTTGTTTCTCGTTTTTGGGAATAGCTGCATGCATCTTTGGGAACCAAATTGCTTAGAAGCTCCGCATATCACCCTCAAACCGATGGACAAACCGAGAGGGTGAATCAGGTCTTGGAAGACATGTTGAGAGCGTGTGCCATCCACCACGGTAAGAATTGGGATGCTTATCTACCATTGGCGGAATTCTCGTACAACAACAGCTATCAAACAAGTATCAAGATGGCACCGTATGAGGCCATCTACGGCCGGAGATGTCGCACACCGCTGAATTAGTATGAATCCGGTGAAAGGGTAACATTCGGGATTGACCTTGTCAATGACGCCGAAGAACGAGTTCAGGTCATACAAGCAAATTTGAAGGCTGCTCAATCTCGACAGAAGAGCTATGCAGACCAGCGACGTCGACCGCTGAACTTCAACGTCGGAGAGTATGTATATCTCCGCGTATCTCCAATGAAGGGAGTTCAGCGCTTTGATGTAAAAGGAAAGCTCGCTCCCCGGTTTATCGGTCCATTTTCTATCACAGAGAAATGTGGACCCGTAGCCTACCGGCTTGAGTTACCGACAAATCTCGCGGGTGTGCATGACATATTTCACGTCTCCCAACTTCGGAAATGTCTCAAGAACAACATTGCTGTCCGCAACTGAAGATCTCGAGACATTGCAACCGGATCTTTCTTATACCGAGCATCCAATCCGGATTATTGATGAAAAGTCTCGGTCGACAAGGAATCGGACGCTCCTATTTTATAAGGTGTTATGGAGCAATCATACCACGGAGAAAGCGACATGGGAGAGTAAAGAATACCTCCGTTCAAACTATCCGGACTTGCTGTCCGCTTATATCCGGTAATTTCTTCTCTACCGCTTTATTTCTTCTTTTAGAATCTCGGGACGAGATTCTTTTTAAGGGGGGATGTGAAATCCCAAAATTCTAGCAAGCGCAGCTGCAAATCACACTGAGAAAATGAGAGGGAATTTAAATTTTTTAATATAAAGGTGTGATCTCCAAATGCTTAAGTGAACTTGTAAAAATTTCCAAACCGGGAGATCTAAATCCACAATTCGCTTCTCCACACATCCTATAATAGCCTGGCAAATTTTCAGAGCATTTGGAAAGTATTTCCTATTTGTTGGAATTAAAACGGGAGAAAATTTGAATTGGAATTTAAATCTCAGTTTCAAATTCCAACTTCACCGAAATTCAAATTCGAGTGCACCATTGTGTTCCTCATATTCTTTTTGGCCTATCCTCCAAGTTTGCTCAAATTTGAAGCTCGTTTGCTATTTTAAACAGAATTGGGGGATAAGAGGGGAGAAATGGGGCCCACTTGTCAGTAGACTTAACCCCGAAGTCTTCTCCGTTTTTCACTCAGACAGCCGAACGCAGCACGTGCGCCACCTCCCGAGAGCCGGTGCCAACCGACGTCTCACAGCGCCACCTCCTGCTCGGGTGTGCCATTGACCGAAGGATTAGCGCTAGCTTCTGCCGTGAACTGTTTCTCCCCCTCACGCTGTCCACAGTTTCTCCTCGCACAGCTGAAGGAAACAGCCGCCGGCCGACGCCATCGGTTCCCCGGTGCCCGGGCGACACAAGCTTCATCGTGACCAACGTTCTACACGAAAAAGGTCCGCCCTAAGGTGCTGAACACGACCGTGCCACGCCTTCCTCTTATCATGAATCGACGAGGTAGAATTTCTCCGGTTAGTGTTTCGGTATGCCTAGAACCGAGCTGCACAAACCTTCAAAATTCGTCGTAATCAATCCACCATCACTTAGGCCGAGCTACAAACATGATCTAGACACTCCCATGCTCCTATAGGATCAAGAATCATCAAATGTCATCAAGTGTAGGCGCGCTTCAAAAAATCCAAGCCGCCGCCGGTTTTGGCCGTAGGTCGCCGATGAGCTCCTATTTGCAGCCACTTTTGAGCTGATTTGAGCTCATGACGGTGATGAGGACGCCACCACGGTGCTCTAGGAAGAAAAACCGAAGCAACTGATCCACTGTGGAGGTAGTTCAATGGCGCTGAAGTCGAGCCGCAGCCGCCACTCATCGCCGACCCATTTCCGGTGGTCGGGGGCCTCGGCCGACCCCGGGGATGAGTTCCCCGTGCTCC
The DNA here is from genome assembly GCA_030760725.1 of Neostapfia colusana. NCBI lineage: Eukaryota > Viridiplantae > Streptophyta > Magnoliopsida > Poales > Poaceae > Neostapfia > Neostapfia colusana. The sequence continues at coordinate 44,056,095 of JASWHV010000018.1, read as the reverse complement.
TAAAGGGAGGGGCGGCGAGTTTGGGGCCAAGGGGAGGCCGGGAGGGCACTTCCGGCGAGTCTAACCGGTGCCCACCGTCGCGCGCCACCGCCCCAGCCGCTGCTGGCGCGAGGTTGAAGAAAAGGGGTGGGCCCCACCGGCAGCAGTTTGAAAGTTTTCCAATTTCGGTTCAGATTTTCCTCCAACTTCATTTCCTCATAACTTTTGATAGGAACCTCCAAAAATTGTGAAATAAATTCCATTGGATTTTCTCAGTGAGTACTATCCATGGGTGCATCCCAATGTTTATGAAAATCCCTGGATTTGTCTCAATAATTCAATTAAGCAAATCTTGTAGGAGTTATTACAGGAGTTCTATGTATTGGAAAATTCCCAAATTTGGGCAGGACATTCTTCCAAAAATCCTTGAACTCCAGTAAAAATTTCAGAGGCATTGGATGTGGGGACCACCCCATGGTTCACCCACTCCAGGATCGCATAGGGTGGTGCCATGCGATGCGGCACCCAACAGCACACACGAAAAGAATTAAGAACAACATACAAACTTTTATTTGATATAAAACAGCGGAAGTCTTTTACAAAATATAACTATACAGCGGAAGTAATGTACATTAGTAGCCTCTCACCCTAACTATGCAAAACTGCAGCCGTCCAGCCCGGGGACGCTACACACTAGCAGCCATTAACCGAAGATCACGGCGGTGTGCAGGGCTCCAGCTCGGCCGTGTACCCCGACGGGGGCATCGCCTCGTCCTCGGAACCTTCCTCATAACTCTCACCTGCACACAGCTCAAATATTACAACCGTGAGCACGAAGCTCAGCAAGTCTTAACCGTCAACCCTAGGCATGGAACTCTACGTGCAAGGATGTATAAGGTAGGAATAGACTTTGCAATAAAGACACGCCTAGAAGTTGATCCTTACTTTCAGTTTTATAGCAGCAGATTCATGTGTCTTAGGCAGCCCTCACATCGGAAGTCCACAATCAAACAAGAAACGCTTTCTCCTGATGTGGAGATGCCCAAAGTGGAATATAAACTTAATTTGCTCTATAACTACAGCATACAAGGTTTCAAGACATTTAATAGTTCAATACAGCATTTTCAGTTGGCTTATTTCACTTCTTACTACGTCACAGCGCAGTGAACAAGCGGGTACTCAAATAATCACAAGGGACGGTGATTGCAATCAAGACACACCCGGATAACACGTTACATACATCCACTTTCAGAAGCGTGATTCCACACCCCTTCCTACTCTGTTGTATGCAACAACCTTTCAAAGGCAACCCAAATGCCGAACCGGTCCATCCGTAACGCGTAGGGGGTCCCCGCGTGGAGCGTGACTGTGCCCACCGGCAGATTTACACCTTTCTACCCTCAACCCACTCCTATTTACGGTTGGGTAAGCCTCGACACCCAGGTTAACCAATTACATCAGTTTCCTGGTTCCCATATGCCAGTATGCATCCGGTACTGTTCGATACTTGTCCAGCAGGGCCGCACACGGACGGTCCTCAACCGACACCAACAGGGCTACGCACGTGAGACCTCTGCTCACTGCATCCTATCCCCCCTGCTGGGTCTCATTTTTACAACTCAAGCCATTTTCTACCTCTTCTCAATCCGTGTGATAAGTACTATCTCGCGAGTAGCTTCCAACCACTCGACTTCTACCGAGATTCTAAACATAGCATGGCATTCTATACTCGTCGAGTCTGTAACTACCCAACCCTCCATAGGATTTAAAGGTTATGCAAGTGGGGTTTCAATCACCCTAACTCTAATGCAAGCATTCACCCTAGACATAGGTGATACAAATGAAAATCTTTATAAAAGGTGCTTAAATGCAAACCGGGGCTTGCCTGGTTGCGAGTCAGAGAAGAAGTTAGCTTCTGGTGGGAGGACGTCCAAGGGCTCCGGTGCGTCCTCATCTTCGGTCACTATTATGAAATGTAACAAAATATATGTATAAGTGTTAAAGGTTTATAATAATTGAACTTCTATTCATAGCTACTGCTATTTAGGATCCTTAATTGGCTTTGGGATTTTTATAGTAGATACTAGACTCTCTAAGGATGATTTGAGACAAATTTGGGGACATGTCATTGCACAATGTAGTCTATAAAATTCCTACAAGTACAATGCTTCTCTGAATTTTGAGCCCAAATCAGGAGCTTTGACATAGCTATAAATGGAAGGTCTGATTAGGGTAAGTATCCATGGTTCTAACAAAATTTGTTTCACCATTTTTGGAGCTACCATCAGAGAGATATGAATTTTTGAAGTTGGACAGGAGTTCTGAAAAGTTTCTGTTTAAATTGGAATTTTCAAATAAAGGCTGAACTTGGGAAGGCAGTTTAGCCTAGCAAATGATCTCCAATGAAGCCCAAATTTTTACTGGAGATCAGTAACTATGGAAAGGATTTGCTGCCCAGATTTGGGACTATTTCATAAAGAATTGCTCCAGTAATAAATCCATAAAGGATTTACCAAAAACAATTCTACAGAAATTCCTGGGCATTTTCATAGACTAAAATTGGTTTCCAGGTGAAGTTCTCCTCATGAGGATTCCAACAAAATTGGTCTCACTCTTTTTGGAGTTTTCTACACAAAGTTATGTGCTTGCAAAGATCAGCTAATTCCTGGAATTATTTCCCTAATAGAAACTTCAAATAATTGGAACTGGGCCCACTGTTTTAAATCGGACCAGTGAGATTTCGGCAACACTGGGGGCTACGGGGTTATTCCCGCACAGCCGCACCGGATCCGGCGCCACAGACCGATCCCCGCGCATATACGGAGGCTGACCGGTGGGACCCGGCCCTCCTTCGTCTTCCTCGCGCTGCCCGCGCCTCCTGCGGCGGCGCACGCCGGCGAGGCTCGCCGGGACGGGGTTCCCGTGGTCCAAACTTCGTCAAATTCGCCACTCCCCCATATTTAACCGCGCTGAGCACTTTGGGTGGGTCGCCGGCGGCCGTAGTTCACCGGAAACCACCGCGCACCGGCGACAGCAATGTTTTGCACTCCGGTGAAATTGGGAGCCCTCATACCTCCACCAAATGATCGGTTCTCGGGCTCTAGAGCACCAGTGGAGGGAGTAGAAGCTCGACATGGGGTCTAAACTGATCGAGGATCGCTGGAACCCTATCGGCACCGTGCGCCCGAGGCGGTCCGGCGGTGCGCCATGATCAAGACGTGGAAATTCTCCCTCTACACCCCATGTCTAGGTCTAAAATCGAGGAGGAAGTGCGCCAAGTAGTTAGGAAGCTTCGTGTACAGTTTTAATCAATGAGAACACGAATTAACGACGAATTTGGCAATTTCCTACCTCGGGGTCAGTTTGTACCGTCCGGGAGAAAAACCCGGAATTCTTCTGCTGTGATCAACGTCCAGGGCTGAGCTTTGGACTCGAGCAGCTGGGGTCGAGGATGCACCGAGGGGCTGACTTGCCTTGCCGTGATCTTGCTCGGTGTGAGATGTCCACGGTGACCTCCCTCGGTTCTTCCATGTTCACCTGAGGACCAAGGCTAATTTGCCAATTTCTGGAGCAATCACGCTCGGGACAGGAAAGGAGAGGTGCTGGATGGCTAGAGCACTGGTGGGCGCAGCTCTCCGCTGTGGGGCGATCGAGCAACCGAGCTCAGTAGCTGCGGCGTGATCGGGAGGAACGGCGGCGGTGTTCTGGGCGAAAGAAATGGCTGAGGCACGAGTTATGGCTGGGGGAGAAGTGAAACAGCTCCGGTGCACCCCTTGCCGTGATCCAACCGAGCAACCGAGGCAGCAGGAGGTGGCGCGGGTTCTCCCTCGGGCGCAGGTCCGACCGAGAGCTGGCGCGCTCTCGCTGTTCGACCGCCGTCGGCTGAGGCGGTAGCTCCAGTGGGTGGCTGACAATTGGGCCCCTCCTCCCTCTTTTGTTTAGTCAAACTTTTTCTGATATTTTTCCATCCAGCAACTCAACATTAAAGGCTTTACTTCATCCCAAAGTTAAGTTTGAATTTGCAGAATTCAAATGGTTTGAATTCTGGTGTAGAATTTGAATGGGGCTTGATCATTTGAATTTGAAAAGGAGTTTGAATTCTCCACTTTGTATTGCCTCAAAAATATAGCAAACCAGCTCCAAAATTTCCAATTTTTGGCATGGCTGCTCATTCAAAGGTGGAGAACACATTTGTGAAACCCAATTTTCAAATTGAGGGAATTGGAATTTGAAACTGAATTTGAAATTCAGATTAGAGGGCTTTTCCTTTTAATCCCAAACAAATACGAAAACTCCTCCAAATGAGCTGCAATTTGGAAGGGTGAATATTTGGGCTATGAAGATCCAAGTTATGAATTTAGATCTCCATGTTTGGAAGTTTTGGGAAGTCTATACCCTCACTTTGAACTTATACCATTATAATTCAAATTTTAATTCCCCTCATTTTTCATAAGTGTACATGAGCTGAATTTTCTTGCTACCACTTTTGGAGATTTTACATCCCTCCCCCCTTAAAAGAATCTCGTCCCGAGATTCCAAAGGAAAAGTAAAGTGGGGAAAACTTTACCGGGTATATGATGATAGCATGTCCGGATAATACGTTCGTAGATAATCCTCGCTTTCCCATGTCGCCTCATCAGCGGTATGGTTACTCCACAAGACCTTGTAGAACCATAAGGTCCGGTTTCTTGTGGCACGAGTCTTTTCATCGATGATTCGGATGGGGTACTCCGTGTACGTGAGGTTTGGTTGAAGAACTTCTATGTCTTCTGTGCAGATTTCAGCCGAGGGTTTGAGACACTTCCTCAGCTGAGAGATGTGGAAGACGTTGTGAATGCCTGCGAGCGACGCTGGTAACTCCAGGCGACAGGCCACGGGTCCGCATCTTTCAATGACGGTGAACGGACCAATGAACCGCGGCGCAAGTTTACCCTTCACTCCAAAACGATGAATTCCCTTCATCGGAGACACACGGACATAAACATGGTCCCCGATGTCGAAGTGGAGAGGGTGGCGTCTTTTATCCGCATAGCTCTTCTGACGAGATTGAGCAGCCTTGAGATTGGCTTGTATTACTCGCACTCGTTCTTCAGCCTCATTCACAAGTTCAATGCCGTAGATAACTCGCTCGCCAGACTCGCACCAGTTGAGAGGTGTGCGACATTTCCGGCCGTAGAGAGCTTCATACAGCGTCATCTTGATGCTAGCTTGATAGCCATTGTTGTAAGAAAACTCTGCCAACGGCAAATGATCGTCCCAATTCTTGCCGTGGTGGATGGCACAAGCGCGTAGCATGTCTTCCAACACTTGGTTCACCCGTTCGGTTTGACCATCCGTCTGCGGGTGATACACGGAGCTTCAGATCAGTTCGGTCCCCAATGATGCGTGCAGCTGTTCCCAAAACCGAGAGACAAACAGCGCACCGCGATCTGAAATGATGGAGCGGGGAACACCGTGCAAACACAAGATCTTTGCAATGTACAGCTCCGCATATTGCTTGGCCACGTACTTTGTATGTACGGGGATAAAATGAGCCGACTTGGTTAGTCGATCGACTATCACCCAAATCGAGTCATGTTTGTGAGATGTGAGAGGTAAACCAACAATGAAGTCCATGCTGATATCCTTCCACTTCCACGCCGGAATATTCAATGGTTGCAGCTGTCCGGCTTTACGCATATGGTCGGCTTTCACACGCCGACACGTATCACATTCAGATACGTACTTTGCGATTTCTCTTTTCATCCGTGTCCACCAAAACCTGGTTTTCAGATCCTGGTACATCTTGTTGCTGCCCGGATGAATAGAATACTTGGACAGATGAGCTTCGTCCAAGATTTTCTTCCGAAACTTCATGTCACGGGGTACCACTATATGGTCTTTAAACCATAGAGTATCGTGTTCATCTCTTCGGAAGCACTTCATTTCGCCATTCTCCATCCTTCTCCGAATGTGCGACATTCCCATGTCCTTCCTCTGAGCTTCCATAATCTCCTCTCTTATGGTTGGGATGAGAGCAAGATTATATAACGCCCCATATGGAACCAAGTACAGACTCAGCTCCTCCTCTTCAAGTGGGGTGGTGGACAGACTGTTGACATGGGATTTGCGTCTTAAGGCATCGGCAACCACGTTTGCCTTTCAGGGATGGTAGTGAATCTCGATCTCATAGTCTTTGATCAGTTCTAGCCATCTCCGTTGCCGCATATTCAACTCCTTTTGAGTGAATATATATTTCAGACTTTTGTGGTCGGTGTAGAGGTGCACTAAGTTCCCAAGCAAATAGTGCCTCCACATTTTCAAGGCCAATACCACAGCAGCAAGCTCAAGATCATGAGTCGGATAGTGCTGCTCGTGGTTACGAAGTTGGCGTGAGCCATAGGCGACCACTCTTCCTCCTTGCATCAATACACAGCCAAGCCCGATGCCAGACGCATCGCAGTATACGTCGAAGGGCTTGGTTGTATCCGGTTGAGCTAACACCGGGGCTGTTGTAAGATGCTTCACTAATGCCTGGAAAGCTTCTTCACAAGCTGAGCTCCAAACATATTTGATCCCCTTCTTCAACAGTTCAGTCATCGGCTTAGCAAGCTTGGAGAAATTTGGTATGAATCTCCGATAATATCCTGCTAAGCCGAGGAAACTCCTGACTTCATGCACTGATGTGGGGGACTTCCATTTCAGCACTTGTTTGATCTTGCTTGGATCAACTGCAATGCCTTCTGCAGAAATGATATGACCAAGGAAGGGCACTTGGCTGATCCAAAACTCGCACTTGCTGAACTTGGCATAAAGCTTATGGTCTCTTAATCGTTGAAGTACGATATGCAAGTGTTTGGCGTGTTCTTCTTCAGACTTGGAGTAAACCAAGATGTCGTCTATGAACACCACCACAAACTTGTCCAACTCCGGCATGAATACTGAGTTCATGAGATACATGAAGTGTGCCGGGGCGTTGGTGAGACCAAAAGACATGACGAGGTATTCATATAACCCATATCTCGTCGAGAAGGCCATCTTTGGAATATCTTCCGCTCGGATCTTGATTTGGTGATATCCGGAGCGAAGATCCATCTTTGAAAATACACTCGCACCCACAAGTTGATCGAATAATATATTGATGCGGGGCAGTGGATATTTATTCTTGAAGGTGACGGCGTTGAGAGGTCGATAGTCCACACACAACCTCAAGGTTTCATCCTTCTTCTTCACAAACACCGTTGAGCATCCCCATGGTGAGGAACTCGGTCGAATGAAACCCTTCTTCATTAAGTCATTGAGCTGCTCCTTCAATTCAGCCAGCTCATTCCGAGCCATCTTGTACGGTCTCCGTGAGATCGGTGTCGTTTTAGGTACGAGTTCAATCTTGAACTCGACATCTCTTTCGGGTGGCATGCCCGGAAGATCATCCGGAAAGACATCCGGGTATTCATGGACCACACGAATATCCTCAAGTTTCGTGGCTTCTGTGTTATATGTGGCTGGGGTTTCTTGAACCGAATGGTCAAGAATAAGAACATGTGGTTCGTGGAGTGGAGAGTTTAAACGAACCACACGTGGAATGATGTCAAGAACAGCACCATGACGATGTATCCATGACATTCCTAAAATGACATCAAGTTTTTGACTCTCTAACATGATTAGAGAAGTCGGATATAGATTCCCACCCAACTGTAATGGTGCTCTATAGACCATTCTATCAGCTGTTATTTTCCCACCCGGAGAAATATCAAATATGAATTATTTGTGGGAATGATAGGCAGTTGATATCTCATAACATAAGACTGACTTATGAAATTATGGGTGGCACCGGAGTCAAAAAGTATGACTACGGGATGATCTAAGTAAGAAAACGTACCTGCGAGGACGGGTTCGCCTTCACGTCTTCGATGGCTAAGTGGTGGACATTGCCGGGTTTTGGTGCTGGTTTCTTGGGCTGATTACGGGGCTGATTAGCACCCTGATACGGTGCTGCACCCCTGCCCTGTCGCGGCTCGGGGCAGTCCCTTGAAATATGCCCGACACTCCCACACGTATAGCACGTGTAAGGTGTCGTGGTCCCGCCGACTTGAGGTCGGAATCCCGGTGCACGCTGTTGAAACTGAGGTGCACACGGGACCATCCTTTGCTGCTGCTGTTGCTGTGGTGGATACGTCGGTCGAAAGCCCGGCGCATTATATTGCCGACCGCGGAACTGAGGCGGTCGCGCCGGTGGCTGCCATCTCTGACCGGATGGTGAGCGATACACCACGCGGTACTTCTGTGGCGTCCCACCACTGCTGCTCGTCAGCGCGCTGCGTTTCCTCTTGTCAGAACCGTGCTCGCGCTGAGCATTCTCTTGTAGAATCACGGCATTAACGAGGTCGTTGAATGTGCCGCGATTGCTTTGGGCGAGATGGACCTTCATCTTGGAGTTCAGGCCCCAGAAGAACGCATTGCGCTTGTTGTCTTCCGTCCCCACAAATCCTGGCGCATACTGCGCCAGCCGGTTGAATAACCTGGAGTACTCATGAGCACTCCTCTCGCCTTGCCGTAGCGCCAGGAACTCCTGGAGCTTCATTTCCATCACACCAGGAGGTATGTGATAGGCGCGGAACGCCTCCCGGAACTCCATCCATGTGACGGCATGGCCAGCCGGTAAGGAGGCGGTGTAGTTAGCCCACCAGGTACCAGCTTCTCCTTGAAGCTGTTGCGCTGCATACAGCGCCTTCTGGTGTTCGGTGCATCGTAGCAGCCCGAACTTCGCCTCCAGAGTGCGGATAAAGCTGTCCGCCTCCAAAGGTTCTTCGGCCTCCGTGAAGACTGGTGGATGGGTCTCCATGAATTCTGAATATGAACTTTGTTGGGGCTGGCATTGCCCATTGTCTTGGCGTCCTCCCTGATGGGACGCATTCTGCTGCACCAACATCCGCAGCAGCTCGGTTTGCTCGTCGCGCGAGCCGAGCACTGCGGCGAGAACCTCCGCAAGATTTCTTGGAAGTTCCGGCGGTGGAGGAGGTGGCTTCTGCTGCGTCGTGGTTTGATCCGGAGGTGGAGACTCATCCCCACGAACCTGACTCGGACCTCCCTCCTCTTGCGTTGAACGTGTCCGCACCATTCTGCATTCAGACCATTCAAACGATCAGCACATGTTGGTTTATTTCATCCAGTCTATACAATAGTGATGCGAGAACGGAATAAATAGTACGCATAACAGTCACACATATGGATAAAGTATAAACTTTATGCAACATATACATCCCTGGACCGTGTCACATGATCGAGTCCCAAAGTATTGAACTTTATGGGTTAAAAGTTCATTTCGACCATCGGGGTCACCACGGGATGTTAAGTGTGTTAGCATGCATAATTCCTCGCTATTGTACTGGACCCAAACATGTACTCGCTCGAAATGATATGTCAAATGCATAAACCCTTCGACTCCAACTCGCTGTTTTACAACAGCCACTGGACGTCAAACGGTGAAACTAAGTGTTTTGGTCAAAATACGGAAAATTCCAGAGAGCATTTGGTCTGCCCTGTTTTTGGACAGTACCTACTCATCTGAGATTTTCATCCCTTTGGGGGGAGATTTTGTTCTGGAGCTCTACAGGAAAGTTGTAGAGGACTTCAAAACCTTTCCAGAATGGTATACCACACCTCCATTGGTTCAACCAGTCTTAAGTTATGCCCTGTTCAAGTTCAGCAAAATTTCTGCCGAAAACAGGGGAGATTATTCCTAAGATTTTGAGACTGAATCTATACTCCCAATTGACTCTTAGATCAATATAGAAGTTTACTAACCCCAAAATGAATTCCTAAACTTCATTGTGACACTTTTCTTTGAAAATAAACTTTTATGCAGTCGGGACTACGTTTCCTCACCAAATAAAAATCCTAAACCGGTATTCCGGCATATACGTGTCAAATGGTGGAACTAAGAACGTCACTCACAAACGGTTTCTACACGTCATGCCCTAACGGGGTTAATGTACCTGAAGAAGAACACACAATAATGGTGCACACAATGGTTTTTGACATTTCAGGCAATTCCATATCATAGTAAAAACATACGGTCTGTATCATTGCCATACGGATCGTCCTTGAGTCAAGCCACGTCTCAAGGTACATGGTCGTGTTTTCACACCACACGACGGGGAACCCGAGTAGAGCGCGAACGGGTCGTTACGGTTGGGAATTTTATCAATCCAACGGATACCACCTACTGTCTCAAGACCGTTGAGGCACGCCGATGGCGAGCACTGCGTATGGCCCTTTGAACATTGAACGTTCAAGAGTTGCATACTATCGTGTTGCTTACCACACAATGGGGTATTCTCACTTTTGCCTAAAGCACGCTGGGGATCAGCGTTTTCATATGCTCTAAGAACCATTGAGAGGTTCAGAGACTCATATTCACTACCGTGCCAAGCCACGGTATACCATTCCATACTATTGCTCATATGGCGAGTTACGCAATTGATCCGCCTGCGGTGGCGTACCTTACCTCTTACCTGACGTCGGAGCGTCGTTACAAAATGTATAACAAATATGTTAGCATTTCCACCGTAGTAACTGCTACTATCATAGTCCTTATGTGGGCTTAATGACTAATCCTCACTCGACTACTTCTAAGTTTTCAAAATAGGCTCTTTTCGAGCGTGCTATTCCCAATGCGGCTCTGATACCATGCCTGTGGGGACCACCCCGTGGTTCACCCACTCCAGGATCACATAGGGTGGTGTCGTGCGATGCGGCACCCAACAGCACACACGAAAAGAATTAAGAACAACATACAAACTTTTATTTGATATAAAACAGCGGAAGTCTTTTACAAAATATAACTATACAGCGGAAGTAATGTACATTAGTAGCCTCTCATCCTAACTATGCAAAAGTGCAGCCGTCCAGCCCGGGGACGCTACACACTAGCAGCCATTAACCGAAGATCATGGCGGCGTGCAGGGCTCCAGCTCGGCCGTGTACCCCGACGGGGGCATCGCCTCGTCCTCGGAACCTTCCTCATAACTCTCACCTGCACACAGCTCAAATATTGCAACCGTGAGCACGAAGGCTCAGCAAGTCTTAACCGTCAACCCTAGGCATGGAACTCTACGTGCAAGGACGTATAAGATAGGAAAAGACTTTGCAATAAAGACACGCCTAGAAGTTGATCCTTACTTTCAGTTTTATAGCAGCAGATTCATGTGCCTTAGGCAGCCCTCACATCGGAAGTCCACAATCAAACAAGAAACGCTTTCTCCCGATGTGGAGATGCCCAAAGTGGAATATAAACTTAATTTCCTCTATAACTACAGCATACAAGGTTTCAAGACATTTAATAGTTCAATACAGCGTTTTCAGTTGGCTTATTTCACTTCTTACTACGTCACAGTGCAGTGAACAAGCGGGTACTAAAATAACCACGAGGGACGGTGATTGCAATCAAGACACACCCGGATAACACGTTACATACATCCACTTTCAGAAGCGTGATTCCACACCCCTTCCTACTCTGTTGTATGCAACAACCTTTCAAAGGCAACCCAAATGCCGAACCGGTCCATCCGTAACAGGTAGGGGTCCCCGTGTGGAGCGTGACTGTGCCCACCGGCAGATTTACACCTTGCTACCCTCAACCCACTCCTATTTACGGTTGGGTAAGCCTCGACACCCAGGTTAACCAATTACGTCGGTTTCCTGGTTCCCATATGCTAGTATGCATCCGGTACTATTCGATACTTGTCCAGCAGGGCCGCACACAGACGGTCCTCAACCGACACCAACAGGGCTACACACGTGAGACCTCTGCTCACTGCATCCTATCCCCCCTGCTGGGTCTCATTTTTACAACTCAAGCCATTTTCTACCTCTTCTCAATCCGTGTGATAAGTACTATCTCGCGAGTAGCTTCCAACCACTCGACTTCTACCGAGATCCTAAACATTAGCATGGCATTCTCTACTCGTCGAGTCTGTAACTACCCAACCCTCCATAGGATTTAAAGGTTATGCAAGTGGGGTTTCAATCACCCTAACTCTAATGCAAGCATTCACCCTAGACATAGGTGATACAAATGAAAAGCTTTATAAAAGGTGCTTAAATGCAAACCGGGGCTTGCCTGGTTGCGAGTCAGAGAAGAAGTTAGCTTCTGGTGGGAGGACGTCCAAGGGCTCCGGTGCGTCCTCAACTTCGGTCACTATTATGAAATGTAACAAAATATATGTATAAGTGTTAAATGTTTATAATAATTGAACTTCTATTCATAGCTACTGCTATTTAGGATCCTTAATTGGCTTTGGGATTTTTACAGTAGATACTAGACTCTCTAAGGATGATTTGAGCCAAAGTTGGGGACATGTCATTGCACAATGTAGTCTATAAAATTCCTACAAGTACAATGCTTCTCTGAATTTTGAGCCCAAATCAGGAGCTTTGACATAGCTAGAAATGGAAGGTCTCATTAGGGTAAGTCTCCATGGTTCTAACAAAATTTATTTCATCATTTTTGGAGCTACCATCAGAGAGATATGAATTTTTGAAGTTGGACAGGAGTTCTGAAAAGTTTCTGTTTAAATTAGAATTTTCAAATAAAGGCTGACTTTGGGAAGGCAGTTTAGCCTAGCAAATGATCTCCAATGAAGCCCAAATTTTTACTGGAGATCAGTAACTATGGAAATGATTTGCTGCCCAAATTTGGGACTATTTAATAAAGAATTGCTCCTGTAATAAATCCCTAAAAGATTTATTAAAAACAATTCTACAGAAATTCGTGGGCATTTTCATAGCCTAAAATTGGTTTCTCTGTGAAGTGCTCCTCATGAGGATTCCAACAAAATTGGTCTCACTCTTTTTGGAGTTTTCTACACAAAGTTATGGGCTTGCAAAGATCAGCTAATTCCTGGAATTGTTTCCCTAATAGAAACTTCAAATAATTGGAACTGGGCCCACTGTTTTTAATCGGACCAGTGAGATTTCGACAACACTAGGGGCTACGGGGTTATTCCCGCGCAGCCGCACCGGATCCGGCGCCACAGACCGATCCCGGCGCGTATACGGAGGCTGACTGGTGGGACCCGGCCCTCCTTCGTCTTCCTCGCGCTGCCCGCGCCTCCCGCGGCGGCGCACAACGGCGAGGCTCGCCGGGACGGGGTTCCCGTGGTCCAAACTTCATCAAATTCGCCGCTCCCCCATATTTAACCGCGCTGAGCACTTTGGGTGGGTCGCTGGCGGCCGTAGTTCACCGGAAACCACCGTGCACCGGCGACAGCAATATTTTGCACTCCGGTGAAATCGGGAGCCCTCATACCTCCACCAAATGATCGGTTCTCGGGCTCTAGAGCACCAGCGGAGGGAGTAGAAGCTCTACATGGGGTCTAAACTGATCGAGGATCGCTGGAACCCTATCGGCACCGTGCGCCCGAGGCGGTCCGGCGGTGCGCCATGATCAAGACATGGAAATTCTCCCTCTACACCCCATGTCTAGGTCTAAAATCGAGAGAGGAAGTGCGCCAAGTAGTTAGGAAGCTTCGTGTACAGTTTTAATCAATGAGAACACGAATTAACGACGAATTTGGCAATTTCCTACCTCAGGGTCAGTTTGTACCGTCCGGGAGAAAAACCCGGAATTCTTCTGCTCTGATCAACGTCCAGGGCTGAGCTTTGGACTCGAGCAGCTGGGGTCGAGGATGCACCGAGGGACTGACTTGCCTTGCCGTGATCTTGCTCGGTGTGAGCTGTCCATGGTGACCTCCCTCGGTTCTTCCACGTTCACCCGAGGACCAAGGCTAATTTGCCAATTTCTGGAGCAATCACGCTCGGGACAGGAAAGGAGAGGTGCTGGATGGCTAGAGCACTGGTGGGCGCAGCTCTCCGCTGTGGGGCGCTCGAGCAACTGAGCTCAGTAGCTGCGGCGTGATCGGGAGGAACGGCAGCGGTGTTCTGGGCGAAAGAAACGGCTGAGGCGCGAGTTATGGCTGGGGGAGAAGTGAAACAGCTCCGGCGCACCTTTTGCCGTGATCCAACCGAGCAACCGAGGCAGCATGAGGTGGCGCGGGTTCTCCCTCGGGCGCGGGTCCGACCGAGAGCTGGCGCGCTCTCGCTGTTCGACCGCCGTCGGCTGAGGCGGTAGCTCCAGTGGGTGGCTGACAATTGGGCCCCACCTCCCTCTTTTGTTTAGTCAAACTTTTCTGATATTTTTCCATCCAGCAACTCAACATTAAAGGCTTTACTTCATCCCAAAGTTAAGTTTGAATTTGCAGAATTCAAATTGTTTGAATTCTGGTGTAGAATTTGAATGGGGTTTGATCATTTGAATTTGAAAAGGAGTTTGAATTCTCCACTTTGTATTGCCTCAAAAATATAGCAAACCACCTCCAAAATTTCCAATTTTGGCATGGCTGCTCATTCAAAGGTGGAGAACACATTTGTGAAACCCAATTTTTAAACTGAGGGAATTGGAATTTGAAACTGAATTTGAAATTCAGATTAGAGGGCTTTTCCTTTTAATCTCAAACAAATATGAAAACTCCTCCAAATGAGCTGCAATTTGGAAGGGTGAATATTTGGGCTATGAAGATCCAAGTTATGAATTTAGATCTCCATGTTTGGAAGTTTTGGGAAGTCTAAACCCTCACTTTGAACTTATACCATTATAATTCAAAGTTTTAATTCCCCTCATTTTTCATAAGTGTACATGAGCTGAATTTTCTTGCTACCACTTTTGGGGATTTTACATTGGACCTCATTTGCTTGGCCAAATGTGGTGTAAATCCTTTATGTCTCTGAAAAATAGGAAAATAAACAGAGCCCATTTTCAGACTTTTACCCAAACTTGAAAAATCCATATCTTTGTGTAGGAAGGTCCAAAAATGGTGCAACCAAATCCTATGGACTATTAAGACTCCCAAGTTTCTGAAAAACCAAAATTGGAGCATGCCCAGACCCTATAATTGCCATAGGAATTCAGAGAAGCCAAATAGCTAAGAAAATTCCTTAGGCCACATCTTACTTCAACTTTGTCTGAAATTTTGCGAGCCATACCTCTGTATGATCTATGGACCACTGTAAAAATTTCAGAGCAATCTGAGGTTATCTTCTCTAGTTTATCTTAAAACTTTCTAGCTTCATCCTTATGTCTATTATCTTGTTCTTTGAACTTTAGTCCAAAAACTTCCATTGCTCAAGTCTATGTTTCCCTCTGTTCCAACACATAACCAGAACCAATTCTCGAGTCTTGGTTAGTCGGAACCATTCTTAAGTCATAAAACACTTTTGTTTTACAATTCATTTACTTGCAATATAAATTTGTGCATATTCATATCGGTAGGAAACACGACAAAGAAGCTCGACGAGGCTTTCGACTCAGAGCAGCAACTTGAGGCATTACTCATCGCCAAGCTACTGACTTTAAGTTAGGATTAAACCTGCAGCAACATAAGGCAAGCCCCGGTTTGCATTTAACAGCTTTTACTTATATTTTACTTTGTATCACTTTTATGGGTCTAGTATGTATTGTGCATTAGGTCAAGGTGATTGATACTCCAAATGCATGACCCACAAACCCTTGGAGTTAAAGTGTAGAACAGGTTACCTTCGTGTAGTTTCGGCTAGGCTTAAGTTGTATAGGATCCTGTACAAGTTAGGTAGTTGGAAGCTACTCGCGAGGCTAGGATTTTGGTTCAACGGGGTATGATTCTAGAGAATGAAATTCCTGGAATGGAAAATGAGACCGAGCAGAGAGTAGGAGCAGCAGGACGGTGGGCCTGTGTTGCCATAGCTCTTTTTGTGTCGGTTAAGGACCGATGCGTATGCCGCCCTGCTGAGCAAGTTTGAACAGTACCGGATGCATACTGGAATTATGGGGTCTAGTGAATCGATGTAACTCAGGTACTCTCGTGTCAAAAGTTATATGGCCGTCCTTTGGGGGTTGGTGTCAGAGGTGTAAACCCGCTAATGGAGCAACTTCTACGTGTTCCGGGTAGTGGCCCTTCTGATGGGTCGGCAGAACTTGTTTGGCATTGGAGTGACGGGTGAAAGGTTGCTGCATACAACGTAAGAAAGAGCTCTTCTGTGAGTCTTTCGAGGCGGGTGTATGTATCGTGTGTTCCGGGTGTGTCCTGATTCGAATCACCATCCCTCGCGGTTATATGAGTACCACTTGTTCACTGAGTTGTAACGTAGTAATTACTTCCAGATGAAATGAAAGGAATCATTGTTGTTGTGGAGTTCTTAAGCTCATTGTATTGCAAACCATGTATGCTATAGTTGTAGAGCTCACTAAGTTTATCTTCCACTTTGGGCACAACCACATCGGAGGAAAGCGTTTCTTGTTTGATTGTGGACTTCCGATGTGAGGGCTGCTTAAGGCATATTAACCTGTTGCTATAAAACTGAAAGTAAGGATTAACATGTAGGCGTGTCTTTATTACATCATACTTTTCCTATGTTAATAATCCCTACATGTAGAGTTTCATGATTTAGGAGTGTCGGTTAAGTCTTACTGAGCCATCTTGCTCACAGTTCCATTATTAGTGTTTTGCAGGTGATATAAAATTTGCTATAAATATGGTTGTTTGGTGAGACATCAGAGACTTGCCGGAAACCCTGCCGCTGCACTCATCTTTGTGTACGCTAGTAAGAAGCGTCCGCGGGCTGGATGTCTTCTCTTTTTCTTAGTTAGGATCGAGAGTAAGTGTGTATGTATATTCCGCTGCATGTACCTTCGTGGTACATTATGTTGTAAATGACTCTATATTGAGAAATAAAACTTTGTATGTTTATGGTTTCTTTTTGTGTATGTTGTTGGGTGCCGCATCGCACGGCACCACCCAATGTGTATCCTGGAGTGTGGATCCCGGAAGGGGTTCCCTACACCCTCCTCAATCGCTTCATCATGCTCTTGAGTAAGGACCTCGTTCTGCTGGGTCAAAGCTTGGACTTGTTGCTGCAAAGCCGTGATGTCGACACGGCTTTTCTTTCCCGCCTCCTTCAAATGATGCAACTGATTATGCTGCTGATTCAGTTGCTTGATCATTGGAAGAAGCACATTATGAAGTGTGTTATGAGACTCTCATAATGGTCACAGCGGCTGGTGCTCTCCTGGAGCTCCACGGCAAGTCGATCCATATGGACAGCTTGGCTGTCCATCACGTTCTTTCCTGCCGTAAGATGGAGGCTGAGATTCGCATCTGCTGGATTATACCTTGGGCCACTTGGGTCGGTTGCGGCAAAGTATCGCTCTCAACAAAACGTGGTTAGCTCGTCCCTCCACAGGGACAAGCGCGTATGGAGTGCCCTCCATAGATCTCACATAGGTGGCAGAAGCGCTACATGGTGTCGCGGGCTGCCACTTGCCACATATCCTCCGGGTGTATCCCTTTCACCGTGACGGTGAACGGTGCCCAACACGGTGGTGTGGGTCCTGCTGGAACATCGACATGAATAGTCCATGTCTTGTTCCCCTCCTCGCCTTCTTCCTTGGCCAAGAAGCGCGGCATCTCCACATATCCGAAATATTTAAGCATTAGCTTCAACAAATCCGGATACCCGCTGCGTTGAGAACAGTGGGATACCACCCATCCGTTCTCCAATTGTTTATCCGCTTCCATCTGTAGAACAAATTGAAAAAGGTCAAATATTCATACAGTAAATCAGTGAGTTATAAGATAAAACATGTCATTGAACTCATAAAACTTGGAAACTTAAATCAAACTTAGAACAAATTTGATTTCTTGTCTGCTGTCCAAAATGACAATACTGACCAGTTTCCCTTCTGCCCAGATTTAGACCATGTTAACTGCAAAAATCAGTTCTGGAGTAACATCAAAGTTAAAGTTAACTTCAATAGCTTTCCAAAATGTATTTGTATGCCCTCAGATCTGTCCTGGTTCAAAAGTTATGAGATGTCAAATTTAACAGAATTTCTGGAGAAAATTGGGCAGCACCTCCCTACTTTTGGTACCGACTTGATCCAAGAATTCCAGATAATTCTATACCGAATGTGACAAAACTTTCTGTTAAAACGTTGTAACATATCTCATGAACTTTTCAGACTGTCTCATTTTCTATTTTTGGATTTTATGCAGGAAGTTATGGTCATTTTATAGAGAGTTACAGAGAGTATTTACTCTGCCCTGTTTTCTGGACAGTTTCAACTCTACTGCATATTTCAACAGGTTAAGGGATAAAACACCTCAGGACATCAATAGAAAAGTTGTAGAACTCTTCCAAATCTTTCTAGAAATGTATCATACGACCCTATCGTCGAAACAACTCGACCTCTACACTCTGTATACTTCAGCATTTTTTCAGCTGAAAACAGAGGACTCTGTTCCTAGAATAATAGAAGTTGAAACTTGCTTAATTTTGAAATCCTGATCAAAGGAAGGAGTTTAAATCAATATTTTTGTGCTCTGGATCAAAGCCTTCAATTTTTACAATGAAGTTGATCATTTAGTGGACCGTGATGTCGAAGCGTCACCCAAATCATGTCGGTACTACGTTCCTCACAAAGAAAACCTATACCGGACTTGGACGGCTTCATTAATTCAGTGGCACTAAGCGACTCTCGCACACATGTTCTACTTGGATACCGATTCGTAGTTAGACTACCTGCATAAGCTCACACAATCATCAGGTTCAGCTGCACACTGAAACCGGCTCCATAACAGTTTCATACACCCGTTCGTCATCACTCGCACGGGTGTTATCAAGCCAAACACG
Organism: Neostapfia colusana; assembly: GCA_030760725.1. Classification (NCBI taxonomy): domain Eukaryota; kingdom Viridiplantae; phylum Streptophyta; class Magnoliopsida; order Poales; family Poaceae; genus Neostapfia; species Neostapfia colusana. The sequence continues at coordinate 44,037,414 of JASWHV010000018.1, read as the reverse complement.
CCTTGAGCTACGTGTTCACGTTACCAACCACGTGACGGGGTCTCCACCTACTTGCCCGTAGCACACCGGGGACTGGCGTTGCTCAAATACCCCAAACGACATGAAGAGTCGTAAAGGATACCTAAGCTGGTTGGGTTACCTGCCACCCGTGAGGTTCCACCATTAAGCTTGTGCGCACTGGTGGACAGCGCTTGCATGCACCCCCAAGACATAAAAGGTTCCGAGATGCATGATTTTCCGTCATAGAAAATAGGTTAGTGTTGCCACTTTCTATACACTAATGACATCCTTATGTGGGCTAATACTCGTTCCTCACCGAGTTTTTGAAAAGCTAGCCTTTTTCAGTGTGTTAAACCTCAACGATGCTCTGATGCCACGTGTCGAGGACCTGACGGTCCCACATTCCAGGATCTCGTTGAGGGTGCTGCGATGGACAACACCGGATAACACACAAAAAAGGCGATAAGCGGAAGCTACATTTTATTACATCAACTGTTTAGAAACATAATTTACATCAGGTACCATTTATAGTCTATACTCACAGGCGTAGATTAAGCAAAAGGTCTCATGTTCAGCCCTTGAACGTGATCCCACTACCTACACACACAACACTAAAACGGCGGCGTGCACGGCTCCCACTCGATGATGATTCCCTCTGGGGGATCTGTCTCCTCCTCGGGAGCCTCCTCCTCATAAGACCCTACAAACGCTTCAACAAACAAGCAGTGAGCACGATGGCTCAGCAAGACTAACCCATCTCACCTAAACATGTAACTCTACATGCTGGGTTCGCAGTGTACGATAGGAAAGTAGTTTGCATAAAGACTCACCTAATTAGTTGACTCTTACTTTCAATTTTTAGCCTCAAGTTAGTGGAAAACCTCGTGCTAAGCAACATTGGAAGTCCGCAATCAAACAAGAAATGCATTCCTCTTATATGACCTGCCTAAGGTTAAAAAGAACTTTGATTTGCTCTAAACTAAAGCAGATCATTAATAAACAACGTAGGACTTTCAAACAGTAACTTTTTATCATGACAACTAGCCTGTTCTTTCTACGTCACGGTACAGTGAACAAGTAGTACTCACTGTGTAAGGGCCCAAGATTTTCATTTGCTAAAAGTGTTCATCACACCACACCCACCTCATTTGAGGAAATCATATGAACACATTTGAAGAGCAAGTAACCACCATCAAGAGATTCATTAGGACATAAACTCACAAAGTGCAAAAGTGGTATTTCCCACATGCATCATATAGGGGCTGAGAATATGAAAAACTCCTAAACTTGGTTAGGAATGCTTATGCCAAATTTCACCCAAATCCAAAACCTTTTGAGGTATTTTTGGGTACAATTAGAAAAAGGTTGGTTTGAACTTAAATTCAAATTCAAACTCCTTTTATCACATGAGTTCAAAAGTGGGATTCAAATTCACACTCAGCACATTTTTGTGAGGTCACACACCAATTTTCACTTATTTGGAGTTGATCTTGACATGAGCTAATTTAAGCAAATTCAAACCAAATTTGAATTTCAAATTTCATATGTGCTGTAAATTCATTTCAAACACTTCACACTTTGAATCATTCAAATTCAAATGGACATTTGGTGAATTATTCAAATGGACAAGGGTATTAGGGTCCCCAAAATTAAGAGCAGTAGGAATTGAAGTTTTGAGGTTAAAATTTGGAAGTGGGGCCCTCCTGTCAGCCTCTCAGTTGATCAAACCGACTGAACACTCGGTGCCCGGTTCCTTGCGCGCGAGGCCGAGGGCGCCACGGCGATGAAGCCGCGACAGCAGCTGCTTCCAGTGCCGTGACCGATGGCCTACGTCTCCAAGCGCGTTATCTTCGAGTCCCTAGCGCCACAAAGCTGTGTTTGCTACTGTCCTGACGCCTCCTCGCGCTAAGAACTCGGAGAGAACCGCCGCACCACCCGACCTCACACCCTCGCCATCAACTGGCCAAACCCGACCCTTACACCTCTAGCTGAGGCCCCAAACAGAACCGCCGACCTTCACTCGACGTGCTCCAGCCCTCAGCTGCTCGTGATCAGCTCCATTCGAGCTTCCCCGAGTCGGTTTTCACTCCCCTGTTTGTCCCGACGCACCGCCGACTAAACACCGTCACCCGGTCGTCACAGAACCGATCCGGTGCAACCAACTTCTCTCTGAGGTTAGCATCGAAGTATAGTAGCTCATCCCGTACCCCTAGCTCCCTCTTAGCGCCGGTCAGCCGGAATTTAACTTTTCCCGATGATCGCCGTATAGAACACCGAGAACCAAAACTAGAAATTTGTCGCGATCACTTGACTGGAGATTCTGGTTTAGCTGAAGCTAGAGTAGCACCTAACGATTACTTAGGTCAAATCTTAGCGAGGATGATCAAACCAGTGAGCTCAGCGCCGTGTTTTCGCCGCCGCCGGTGAAAACGGTTTGGGTCACCGGTGAAGTCTACTTTCCCGACGACCTCTGGCCAAGAGGAGGGCAGGGCTAGCTTCCCCGTGCCCCAGTGGTGCTTTGCGACCCGTTGGTTGATCGTGTTCACTGCCGAGACGAGCTAGCACTGTTGGACCCAAGCTCAATTCCGCCGCCACCGTCACCGACTACTTTCCCGGCGATGTCGAGGCATGAGGAGTTATCCAGCGTGTGCGCCATGCTTCAAGGGTCACGTAGGAAGAAACCGCGTCGAGAATTAGGCAGTAACAGCCGAGAACGAGCCGCACCACCGCCGCTGTGCGTCGCGCGCTCGGGCGCCAGCGGGAGGTTGAACAAGACACTGTGCATGGGACCCACGTGCAGTATTTTAAACATTTCATGAATTTCAGTTTCTAGTTCAAACTTCAAACCCACATAACTTTGGCTAGGAAGCTCCAAATCGAGTGAACCAAATTTTGTTGGATTCAGATCTCTGAGTACTTTCCAACAAATAAAGTTTCACCTCATGAAAACCTTTATTTCTCCAGAATTAATTCTTTAATATTTAAAATGTTTATAATTTTAACTGGAGAAACCTGCAGTGGAAAATTCTGAAATTTGTCCAGGATGTTTCTTATAATATCCCTGAGCTACCGTAAAATTTTCAGATCTATTCTAGCTCATTTGATCCACCTAATGGTGTGATAAAACTGGTCTAGAGAAAAAGAAAAATGTCCAGAAACATTTTTCAGATTTTCTCTGAACTTGTTTACCACATATCTTTTGCTAGGAATCTTCAAATTAGATGAAACCAATTCCATTAGAACCCTCTGAAAATCTAGTTTCCATAAAGTCATGGGTTGCTCCATGAAAATCCTTAGAACACCCTAAGAGCTCTAATTAAGGCCAAATACACATTTGTTTGTGCAGGGCTCAAATGAGCTTTGTTTCAGATGAAATTTGGCCAAGTCTCTGTTTAGGTTGTGTACAAACCACAGTAAAAATTTCAGAGTAAATAGCACTGTCAAGCTATACTTATAGACTTCACAATATCAACTTCAAACTTATATGCATTTAAATTGACACGCATATATGTTTATCTCATATAGTTGCTAAGGTTGAAGAGGAGCCAGAAGTTTTAGAGTTCATAACTCCGGAGTAACAGCTAGCTTACGACCAGCAGCATGGCAAGCTCTGATTTGCATTAGCCGTTTCATAATTTTACTGTTTTGAGAACTTACTTTATGTACTCATTACAATTGTGCATTAGAGTCTTGTTTGAAAACCCAATTGCATAGCCAAGAGAACCAGGGTTTTGGGATTAGGTTTTAAACCTCGAGTAGTCACTGCAATGCTAAATTAGTGTAGGATTCGGTACAAGTCGAGTAGTTGGAACTGCTTGCGAGAATAGGCTAGAGGTACACCACTCGGTTAGAGATAGCAAATGGAACACATGGCAAGAAAAATGAGACCGAGCGGAGAGTAAGGACAGCAAGACATTGGGGCCTGGGTGCCATAGATCCACTTCTATCGATTGAGGACCGAGCCGTGTGCGGGCCTATTGAACAAGCTAGAACAGTACCGAAGACCTCAGATATATGGGAACCGAGAAACCGATGTAATTCGGGTAGCGATCTGTTGAAGCGTTGCTTGCCGTCCAGACGGTAGGTTGAGAGCATGAGGTGTAAATCGGCTGGCGGCACTGCGGATGTGCGTGCAGAGACCTCTTGCTCGGGACGATAGGACCGGTTCAACACTTGGCTGACGGATGAAAGGTGGTTGCGTACGACACTCGTGGTAGTTGTTGTAGGCAACATCGAGTACGGGCATACGTGATGTGTTATTCGGGGAACCCTACAGGTGTAAAACGATTATAATCGCCTTCCCTCGTGGTCAGTTAGTACCACTTGTTCACTGTACCGTGACATAGAAAGAACAGGCTAGTGTCATGTTAAAAGGTTGCTGATTGAAAGTTGTACTTTGATTGCTAATGACGTGTTGTAGTTTAGAGCTAATTAAAGTTCTTTTCAACCTTGAGCAACGCAAATGAGAGAAATGCGTTTCTTATTTGATTGTGGCTCTCTTATGTGTTTTAGCATGAGGTTCTCCAACAAACTGTTGCTAAAACTTGAAAGTAAGGTTCAACTATTTAGGTGTGTCTTTTGCAACTTACATTCCATTATACACTGCAAACCCAGCATGTAGAGTTTCATGTGTAGGTAAGACGGGTTAGTCTTGCTGAGCCATCATGCTCACTGCTTGTGTTTGAAGCGTTTGCAGGGTGTTATGAGGAGGAGGCTCCCGAGGAGGAGACGGACCCCCAAGAGGGCAACACCGTCGAGTTGGAGCCGTGCACGCCACCGTATTAGTGTGCGTGGGTGCTAGTGGGGACACGTTCACGGGCTGAACGTGAACTCTTTTGCTCAGTCTACGCGCGTGAGTGTATACTTGACGTATTTTGTTGTAAACATGTTCATAAACACTCTTATGTAATAAAACTTTTGCTTCCGCTTTGTACCTTTTTGTGTGTTATCCGGTGTTGTGCAACGCATCACCCCTCAGCGTGATCCGGACTAGTCGAGACCGTCGGGTCCTCACACGACAACGAGGGATGGGGACTATAATCATTTACACCTGCATGGTTACCCGAATAACCCGTCAAGTACGCCCGTACACGATGTTGCCTACAGCAACCATCACGGACGTCGTACACAACCACCTTTCATTCGTTAGCCAAGTGTTGAACCGGTCTTATCGTCCCGAGCAGGAGATCTCTACGCGGATCATCCTCGGTGCCCGCTAGCCGATTTACACCTCGCTGCTCTCAACCTACCCTCTTGACGACAAGCAATGCTTCAACATATCGCTACCTGAATTACATCGGTTTCCCGGTTCCCATATAGTTGTAGGTCTTCGGTACAGTTCTAGCTTGTTCAACAGGCTCTGACATGGCTCAGTCCTCAATCGACACAAGCAGAGCTATGGCACACAAGACCCAAACTCCTGCTGCCCTTACTCTCCGCTCAGTCTCATTTTTATGCCATGTGATTCATTTTCTATCTTTCTAACCGAGTAGTGTGGCTCTAAGCCTATTCTCGCGAGTAGTTCCAACTACTCGACTTGTACCGAATCCTATACCATTTGAGCTTGTATTGGCTACTCAAGGATCAAATCTTAGACCCAAAATCCCTGGTTCTCTTGGCTATGCAAGTGTGTTTCTATTCAAGACTCTAATGCACATCATAAGAAATGCATAATGTAAGTGATCAAAACAATAAACTTTACGGAGCTTGCCTTGCTGTTGGTCGTCGATTAAACTCTCTTCCGGGCGGTACAATCTAGTATCATCGATTCCTCCTCGACCTTAGCGACTACACGAATTGAAAAGAACAATGTGTGTCAATTTGAATGCACATGTGTTGATTTGAGATTACAAAGACTATAAGTCTAACTAGACAACACTTCTGACTCTGAAATATTTACTGTGGGGTGGTTACAACCTAAACAGGGACTTGGCAAAATTTCATTTGAAGCAAAGCTCATTTGAGCCCTGCACAAATAATTGTGTATTTGGCCATAATTAGAGCTTCTAAGGTTTCCTAGGGATTTTCATGGAGCAAGCCATTACTTTTTGGAAACTAGAGTTTAAGATGGTTCTTATGGAATTGGTTTCATCTAATTTGGAGAACCCTAGCAAAAGATATGAACTAATGAAGTTTCGAGTAATTCTGAAAAATGTTTCTAGACATTTTTCTTTTTCTCTAGGTTAGTTCACTTAATCACACCATTAGATGGACTAAATGAGCTCGGATGGATCTTAAATTTTTCATGTGACTCAGGAATATTACAGTTAACATCCTGGCAAAATTTCAGAATTTTCCATAAAAGGAATCTCCAGTTAAAATTCCCAATATTTTAAACTTTGGAGAATTAATTCTTGAGAAATAATGGTTTTCATGGAGTGAAACGTGTTTTGCTGGAAAGTAATCAGAGAACTTAATGCAACAAAATTTGGTTCACTCAATTTGGACAACTCTAGCCTAAGTTATGGGCTTCTAAAGTTTTGGAGGGAAAACTGAAAAATTAACTCGAATTGTTTAAACTGCTGACACCCGGGGCCCACAAAACAGTGTCATCTTCAACCTCCCGCCGACGCTCGAGCTGCGCCGGACAGAGGCAGTGGCACGGCCCGTTCTCAGCCGATTCTGCCTAATTTTCGAAGCGGTTTCTTCCTACACGTTCCTTGGAGCACGCGCACACGCCGGACAACTTCTCGCACCTCGGCATCGCCGGAAAATGCGAGGGCCAAACCGGCCTCGACTAGCTCGGATCACGCTGAGGGGTGCTGCGTTGCATAGCACCGGATAACACACGTAAAAAGTACAAAGCAGAAGCAAAGTTTTATTACATAAAAGAGTTTATAAACATGTTTACAACAAAATATGTTCAGTCCACACTCACGGGCGTAACTACGCAAAAGAGTCCACGTTCAGCCCGTGAACGTGTTCCAGCTAGCACGCACACACACTAAAGCGGCGGCGTGCACGACTCCCATTCGACGGGGTTGCCCTCTTGGGGGTCCGTATCCTCCTCGGGAGTCTCCTCCTCATAACACCCTGCAAAAGATTCAAACACAAGCAGTGAGCATGATGGCTTAGCAAAACTCACCCGTCTTTCCTATACATGAAACTTCTACATGTTGGATTACAGTGTAAATGGGAATGTAAGTTGCAAAGGAGACGCCTAAATAGTTGAACCTAACTTTCAAGTTTTAGCAGCAAGTTGTGGAGAACCTCACGCTAAGACATATGAGAGAGCCGCAATCAAACAAGAAATGCATTTCTCTCATGTGCTTTGCTCAGGGTTGAAAAGAACTTTAGTTTGCTCTAAGCTACAACAAATCATTAGCAACCAAGGTATAGCTTTCAATCAGCAACTTTTAACATGACACTAGCCTGTTCTTTCTACACCACGGTACAGTGAACAAGTGGTACTCACTGACCGTGAGGGATGGCGATTATAATCGATTTACACCTACAGGGTTACCCAAATAACCCGTCACGTATGCTCGTACTCGATATTGCCTACAACAACCATCACGGACGTCGTACGTAACCACCTTTCATCTGTCAGCCAAATGTTGAGCCGGTCCCATCGTCCCAAGCAAGAGGTCTCTGCGCGCGCATCCGCAGTGCCACCAGCCGATTTACACCTCAAGCTCCCAACCTACCCTCTGGACGACCAGCTATGCCTCAACACCCAGCTACCCGAATTACATCGGTTTCCCGGTTCCCGTATATGCGGTAGGTCTTCAGTACTGTTCTAGCTTGTTCAACAGGCCCGCACACGGCTCGGTCCTCAATCGACACAAGTGGAGCTATGGCACCCAGGCCCCAAAGTCCTGCTGCCCTTACTCTCCGCTCGGTCTCATTTTTCTTGCCATGTGAATCATTTGCTATCTTTCTAACCGAGTAGTGTGCCTCTAGCTTATTTTCACGAGCAGTTCCAACTACTCGACTTGTACCAAATCCTATACTATCTTAGCATTGCAGTGGCTACTCGAGGTTTAAAAACCTAAGCCCAAACCAGAGTTTTCTTGGCTATGCATTTGGGTTTTCAAACAAGACTCTAATGCATAAGTAAGGTGGATACTCAATATAAGTTCTCAAAACAATAAAGTTTATAAAAGGATAATGCAAATCGGAGCTTACCTTGCTGCTGTTGGTCGTAGGCTAGCTGTTCCTCCGGAGTTATGAAGTCTAAGACTTCTGGCTCCTCCTCAACCTTAGCGACTACATGATACAAATATATGTATATGTCAATTTGAATGCATTTGAATTTGAAGTTGAATTTGTTAAGTCTATAGGTACTGCTAGACAGGCCCCATGACTCTGAAGTTTCTACTGTGGTTTGGATACAACCTAAACAGAGACTTGGCCAAATTTTAATTGCAGCAAAGCTCATTTGAGCCCTCCACAAACAAATGTGCATTTGGCCTTAATTGGATCTCTTAGGGTGTTCGAAGGATTTTCATGGAGCAAACCATGACTTTCTGGAAACTAGATTTTCAGATGGTTCTCATGGAATTGGTTTCACCTAATTTGAAGATTCCTAGCCAAAGATATGAGCTAAACAAGTTAAGAGAAAATCTAAAAAATGTTTCTAGACATTTTTCATTTTCTCTGGAACAGTTTAATTAATCACATCATTAAGTGGTTCAAATGAGCTCAAATGGATATGAAATTTTTATGGCAGCTCAGGGATATTATGATGAACATCCTAGCCAATTTTCAGAATTTTCCACTAAAGGGTTCTCCAGTTAAATTTCTAAACATTTTAAATTTTGAAGAATTAATTCTGGAGAAAAAGATTTTCATAAAGTGAAACTTGATCTGATGGAAAGTACTCGGAGAGCTGAATCCAGCAAAATTTGGTTCACTCGATTTGGAGTTGCCTAGCCAAAGTTATGTGGGTTTGAAGTTTGAACTAGAAACTGAAAATCGGGGAAAAGTTGGCTGGCAACCAGGCCCACCGCACAGCGTCGTCTTCAACCTCCCGCTGGCGCCCGAGCGCGCGACGAACAGATATTGTGGCGTGATCCTTTATCCGGCTATGGTGGAACATTTCCGGTGATCTTTCGCGCTACACGCTCCTCGGACCAAGCCCTAGTGGCCTGACAAGGTTGTGCAGCATGCCACCGATGGAAACCCGGTCGGCATCGACGGCGGCGATCGGTGGTGCGGTGCAGATGATGACCAACGCGTGCCATGCCTATATCAATGCCTGAAGCGGCCGTAAAGCACCATTGGAACTCGAAGAAGGCGATGGTGCACTCAAACCGCGCGGAAAACGACCGGAGCTATGAGCTCAACAGCGACCTGAGCCCTTTCGGCCGGCGACGGCGAGTTTGCGTAGCTCAGTCCGTCGGATGGATGTATCTTCATGGTTTTTAGTCAGGGTGGTCGTGAGGGACCCTAGTTGCTCTGGCTCAACCAGTTTTGGTGATGATCAACCACGCGAAAGGAATTTCAAGTTTTTATGGGCTTCGGTTATATACGGCCGTCCTCGGAAAACCTAAAATTCCGGCTAGTCGGCGCTTAGAGGAAGCTAGGGAGTTCGGGGAAAGCTACTAGACCTCGATGCTAACCTCAGAGAGCAGTTGGAGGCGCCGGAGGAGCTTGGAGCTGCCCAAGTGACGGTGTCAAGTCGGAGGCGCTTCGGGGTGAACAGGGAAGTGGAAAATCAGCTCGGGAAAGCTCGAGGGGAGCTGATCACGAGCAGCTGAGGGCTGGAGCACGTAGAGTGAAGCTAGGCGGTTCTGTTTATGGCCTCAGCTCGAGGTGGAAGGGTGGGCTTTGGCATATCGACGGTGAGGTGATGAATTTAGGGTGTGCGGCAACGTGCAGCGCGTTTTTTGTGCGGGAGAGTGTCGGGACACCGGTGAGACAAGTCTATGGAGGCTTGGGCGCGAGGATAAGAGGGCAGAGGGGCGACTCGGTGGCCAGAGGCGGAAATCATCTGCTGGCAAGCTGCCCTCGCTGTGGCATCCGCTCGGTCGCCGCAAGAACCCTAGTGAGCAGAGGTTGAGTCCGTTCACTCGGCTATCACACTGATAGTGGGTCCCACTTTTCCATTTTTATCCCACAAAATTGAATTTCTCTACTGCTCAAAACAGTAGGGACCCTAATACCCTTGGTCATTTGATCAATCACCCAAATTGGGATTTGGTTTGTAAAGTGATCAAATTGTGGAATTTGGTTTGATTGGATTTGCATCACATGTGAACTGAAATTCAAATTTGATTTGAATTTAGCCAAATTAGCTCATGTCAAGATCAACTCCAAATGGAGTGAAAATTGATGTGTGAGCTCACAAAAATGTGCTGCGTGTGAATATGAATCCCACTTTTGAATTCATGGGATGAAAGGAGTTTGAATTTGAATTTAAATTCAAACTAGCTTCTTTCTAATTATACCCAAAAATACCTCAAAAAGGTTTTGGATTTGGGTGGAATTTGGCATGAGCATTCCTAGTAAGGTTTAGGAGTTTTTCAAATGCTCAGCCCCTATATGATGCATGTGGGAAATACCACTTTTGCATTTTGTGAGTTTATCCTCTAATGACTATGTTGATGGTGTTTACTTGCTCTTCAAGTGTGTTCATAAGCTTTCCTCAAATGAGGTGTGTGTGTGGGGTGATGAACACTTAGAGCAAATGAAAAACTTTGGCCCTTACAGAAAAGTGATCAGCGACGGCGGCGACGGAGTTAAGCTCGGGTCCGACGGTGATAACTCAGCTCAGCAGTGAACACGACCAACTAAGGCTTTGTTCGGATACATGTGAATACTCTCTATTTGGAGTGGATTGAAGTAAAAATTAGTTCATTTTCCACTCCAATCCACCTCTTTTATTATTACCCAAACATTCCATAAGGGGTCGTAAAGCACCACTGGGGCACGGGGAAGCTAACCCTGCCCTCCTCTTGGTCGGGGTTCGCCGGGAAGATGGACTTCACCGGCGACCCGAGCCGTTTTCACCGGCGGCGGTGAAAACTCGGTGCTACACTCACCGGCTGGACTATCCTTGCTAAGATTCGACTTAATTGGTCGTTTGGTGCTACTCTAGCTCTAGCTGGACCAGCTAATCGGATGATCAAGCCTTCAGAATGAATTTTCCGATTTGGTCCTAGCTGTTCTATACGACGGTTGAAGCAAAAACTGAAATTCTGGCTCAGCGGCGTGGAACTAGCTCGACCGGGTCTAGGAGAACGAACTAGGGTTGGTGGCTAACCTCCGTGATCAGTAGTTCGAGCTTGAACGGGCGTGGTTCGTCCGGACGATGCAAACTTCCGTCGGCGACTTCACTCGGGGTCGAGGAAAAAGATGGTGGTGGCACGGCTCAGAGGAAGCCGATCACGAGCTGGCACCGGTGCGAGGACATCGAAGGGTGGTCGGCAAACTCGTTTGAGGCCTCAGCTCGGGGTGCAAGACTCTGGTTCAGCCGGTCAACGGTGGAGCGGAGAGCTCGGGTGCGTGGCGGGGTGTGGCGCGTTTTCTGTGCGAGAGGACGTCAAGAGTCTGATGAAACGGTTCTGTGTGCGTCCGGGGGCGAAGATTAGGAAGCTAGGAAGCTGCTCAGTGGCTCAATGAGGCAGGCATCTGCTGACCAGCCCTTTCCTCGCTGTAGCGCTCCCGCACGCGCGCGTAAGAACCCGAGCGTTCTCGGTGGAGTCGGTTGAATCATCTGTTTCACTGACTGGTGGGTCCCATTTCAAATTTTTGTCCCACAAAATTGAATTTTGACTTTTGCACAATATTTGGAACCCTCCTGCACCTTAAAATTTGATCAAACCACTGAATCACCATTTCAGGTTTGAATGATTCCAAGTGAAGAATTGGTTTGAATGAATTTTGCTTCAAATGGCAAACTGAAATTCAAATTCAATTTGAATTTGCTCAAAATGTCTCATGAAAAGATCAACTCCAAATGGAATGAAAATTGGTGGATGAGCTCATAAAATGTGCTGAGGGTGAATATGAATGCCTCTTTTGAATTCATGTGATGAAAGGAGTTTGAATTTGAATTCAAGTTCAAACTAGCCTTTTAATGATTGTATCCAAAAGTACCTCAAAGAGGTTTGGATTTGTGTGAGAATTGGCATGAGCATTCCTAACAAAGTTTAGGAGTTAATAGTGTGCCCAGACTCTAAATGATTCATGTGGGAAATACCAATTTTGGATTTTGTGAGTTCATCTCTTAATAACTCTATTATGGTGGTTACTTGCTGTTCACATGTGTTCATGTAATTACCACAAATGATCTGAGGTGTATGGGTTGATGAAAACTTTTATAAAGTGAAAAACATGGGCCGTTACACGTAATCTTCCGGACCCCCAAGAGCCGGAGGCGCGACTTACATACCAAAACCTCTGCTCGTTGCTAGAGAGGGCCACAGCCCGACACGCCAAGAGTTCACTTGCTCGTCGGCGAGAGGCGTCCACCCGCGGTGACTCCGCGGGTCCACGCACCAAGCCAGGCCGAGAGAGGTGGATCGTCTACCCCTTCACATAGGTCGATACGCGAGCACACAAGGTTGTCTGACTTACGCAGGCCCATAGAGGAGCCAGGGGAAGGCCGCGGAACAGCGTCCCGAACGTCGACACCAACCTCGCCGGGGCAGGCACTACGACAATGACGAGGACCGGAACCTGAGCCTCGATGCTCTCGGGCCCGGGGCCTTCGAGAGGACGATACGTAACGCCTCCTTCTGCCACGTTTGCATGTCCCGACCAACGTCACCAAGTACGACGGGGAGTGAAACCCTAGCGTTTGGCTAGAGGACTACTGCTTGGCATGCAGAGTTGATGGAGCGACAGATGATCACTTCACAATGCAATACCTCCCCGTCTACTTGGCGGACTCCGCCTGGGCTTTGTGGGGACCACCCCGTGGTTCACCCACTCCGGGATGGCAGAGGGTGGTGACGTGCGATGCGGCACCCAACAGCACACAGAAAAAGATTAAGAACAACAAACTTTTATTTGATATAAAAACAGCGGAAGTCTTTTACAAAACTTAATTATACAGCAGAAGTATTATACATAGCTAGCCTCTAATCCTATCTACGCAAAAGTGCAGTCGTCCAGCCCGGAGACGCTACACACTAGCAGCACAGAACCGGATATCACGGCGGCGTGCAGGGCTCCAGCTCGGCCGTGTACCCCGACGGGGGCATCGCCTCGTCCTTGGAACCTTCCTCATAACTCTCACCTGCACACAGCTCAAATATTGCAACCGTGAGCATGATGGCTCAGCAAGGCTTAACCGACACCCTAGTCATGGAACTCTACATGCAGGGATTAGTAATATGGGATAAAGACTTTGCATTAAAGACACGCCTAGAGGTTAGTCCTTACTTTCAGTTTTATAGCAGCAGTTTAATGAGCCTTAGGCAGCCCTCACATCGGAAGTCCACAATCAAACAAGAAACGTTTTCCAACGATGTGGTGATGCCAAGAGTGGAAGATAAACTTAATTAGCTCTACAACTACAACATACAGGGTTTCAAAACATTAATAGTTCAGTGCAGCATATTCATTTGGCTTATTTCACTTCTTACTACGTCACAGCGAAGTGAACAAGCGGTACTCAAATAACCGCGAGGGACGGTGATTGCAATCAGGAGACACCCGGATAACACATCACATACACCCACTTTCAGAAGTGTGGTGCTTCACACCTTCATACTCTGTTGTATGCAACAACCTTTCAAAGGCAACCCAAATGTCGAACCGGTCCATCCGTAACGGGGAGGAGGTCCCCGCGTGGAGCGTGTCTGTGCCCACCGGCAGATTTACACCTTGCTACCCTCAATCCACTCCTATAAAATGGTTGGGTAAGCCTCGGCACCCAGGTTAACCAATTACATCGGTTTCCTGGTTCCCATATGCCAGTATGCATCCGGCACTGTTCGACACTTGTCCAGCAGGGACGCACACGGCTCGGTCCTCAATCGACACCAACAGGGCTGCGCACATGAGACCTCCGCTTACTGCATCCTATCCCCCCTGGTGGGTCTCACTTTCACAACTTAAGCCATTCTCTACCTCGTATCATCCCGTGTGATAAAGTCTTATCTCGCGAGTAGATTCCAACCGCTCGACTTCTACCGAAATCCTAAGAACATTAGCACGGCATTCTCTACTCATTGAGTTTGTAAACTCCCCAACCCTCCATAGGATTTAAAGGTTATGCAAGTGGAGTTTCAATCACCCTAACTCTATTGCAAGCATTTCACCCTAAACATAAGTGATACAATTCAAACCTTTTCAAAAGTACTTAAATGCAAACCGGAGCTTGCCTGGTTGCGAGTTAAATGGAAAGTCAGCATCTGGTGGAAGGACGTCCAACGGCTCCGATGCGTCCTCAACTTCGGTCACTATATGAAATGTAGCAAAATATATGTATAAGTGTTAAGGAATTATAAGAATTAAACTTCTATTCATAGCTACTGCTATTTAATATCCTTAATTGGCTTTGGGATTTTTCCAGTGGATACTAGACTCTCTAAGGATGATCTGGGCACAATTTGGAGAAAATTTCATTGCACCTTGTGGTCTCCAAAATTCCCACAAGTACAAGGCTCCTCTGAATTTTGAGCCCAAATCTGGAGTTTTAACATGTCTAACAACAGAAGATCTAATTAGGGTAAGTCTCCATGGTTCTAACAAAATTTGTATCACCATTTTTGGAGCTACCAACAGAGAGATATGAATTTTTGAAGTTGGGTAGGAGTTCTGAAAAGTTTATGTTTAGAATTTGAATTTTCAAATAAAGGCTAAACTTTAGAAGGCAATTTAGCATAGCAAATGAACTCCAATGAAGCTCAAATCTTTACAGAAGATTACTAATATCATGAGGAATCCTCTGGCCAAATTTGAAGAAATTCCACAACAGGGATCTTCTGGAATTAATTCCCAAAGATTTAATTTTGATGAATTTTGGAGGAATTTCCATATATCTTCAAATTCATTTCTTTGCATTTCTGCGAAGTACTGACTGGGAGGAATCCAACGAAATTTGTTTCACAAATTTTGGACATTCCTACTGAAAGTTATGGTCATTTGAAGTTTGCACTAAATCTGAAAAATACAGAAATGTTTAAATTCTGGCTGTGGGCCCCACTGGTGGCGCAATCCACTCAGATGACGGCAACACCGAGGCCACAGGGTTATTTCCCGCGCAGCCGCACTCGATCTGGTGCCACAAGACGATCCCTGCACGGATATAGAGGCTGACCAGTGGGACCCGGCCCTCCTTCGTCTACCTCGTGCTGCCCGCGGCGATGCACTCCGGCGAGGCTCGCCGGGACGGGGTAATCATGGTCCAAACTTCACCAGACTTGCCGCCTGTGAGTTTTACACCGTGCTGAACAAGATGGTGGGGTCGAGAGCGGGTGACAGCGGCCGAAACAGTGCTTGCATCGGCGGCCATGTCGAACTCCACTTCGGCGACCTCGTTCTCACTCGGCAGTGGGTCTTTTAGGCTAGGGTTTGCTCTAAAAGCACTAATGACGCATGGACAACTTCGACCCATAGCCTGCTATCCATGAAAAACAAAGGAGATGGGACCTCACCGGTGACCCGAGCCCTTAAAACGAGGGCGGCGACAAAAACTCGGTGCCCGGTACCTCTACTTGATCATTTGAGCTGCTAGGACTTCGGAAAGGTGTGCAAGCATGTGGAGGAGCTACTCTAAGCTCATCTATCGTGGAGCTACTCAGAGCACGATGAATTTCCCCGAAGAGTCCTCGGGCTTCTAAAGAACCGTCAGCGCCAAACTTCAAATTACTCGGTGACGGAGCTAAGAAAGCAGGAACTCGTTGGAGGGAAAGACAAAGGGTTCCTAACGCACCTCAGGAACCTTTTGTTCAAGCGGGAGAGGCTGTCAATCCATCGGACGATAGTGCGGCACAGAGGTGATCAACACCGGAGGTCCGAAAGAAAACCTAGCTCGCGGGAGCCAACCACCCGTGCTAGCGTATGCTTAGGGCTTCGAAGAACAGGAGGGAGACCTGGCGTAGCTTTCCCCGTGGCTCAATCGCGTGAGAAGCACGCCGAGCTCACCGGGCGTCGATGAGCCGAAAGGGTCTTCCGTTGAGAGGGTGTTTCAGCGAGCGTTTGAGCAGACAGGCTAAGGAGCTGCGGTGTAACGTGGAGAAGAGAAGAAAAGCAATTGTGCTGCCGCTTTGATCATCCACGCGCTCGGGTTGGCTTTGGGAGCACGCGAGGGAAGGAGCTCAGTGGAGCGGCCGTCGCTCGGTGGCGCGCGGTAATCACCCGAGAGAAGCAAAAACAGTCGGTTGTGTTGGATGTCTGGCTGACAGATGGGTCCTACCCCCTCATCTTTTTTTCCAATTTTTCCACTGATCTTTTCACCACAGCTACTCAAAATTAAAGGCTATACTTCCACACCAAGTCATGGTTTGAATTTGTTGAATTCAAATGAGTTAAATTCTGGTGTGGAGTTTGAATTGAGTTTGATTATTTGAATTTGAAATGGAATTGGAATTATTCATCTGCATTGTTCCAAAACATAGCAAACCAACTCCAACATCTCTGAATTTTGGCATGGTTGCTAATTCAAATGTGGAGAACACATTTTTGGAACCAAATTTGCAAATTGAAGAAGTTGGGATTTGAAACTGAAATTTAAATTCAGATTAGAGGGCTTCCCCTTTTAATCCCAAACAAATATTAGGACCCCTCCAAATGAGCTAAAATTTGGGAGGTTGAATATTTGACATATGAAGACCCAAGTTATGAATTCAGCCTCCATGTTTGGAAGTTTTGGAAGGTTTGAATCATCACTTTGGAATCACACCGTTATAATTCAAAGTTTTAATTCTCCTCATTTTTCCTAAGTGTACATGTGTTGAAATTTTTGCTACCACTTTTTGGGGATTTTACAGGCTTGGCTCCAATACCTTCCGGCGGACAACATCCGAAGCTAGGCCGAGCTGAAGGACACTTTCATCGCTAACTTCCAGGGCACCTACATGCACCCTGGAAATTTGTGGGATCTCAAGGCAAAAAGCCCATGCAATCAGACGTCGAGCAAGAGGGGGAGCTCACCTTCCCCGAGACAACCGACTACCTCATGATCTTTGAAGCCATCGGAACCCAAGAAAGTCGTCAAAGACAGAAGTTGATGGCTCAGGAGGTCAACACCATCGAGCCCACCATCCGTAATGTTTGACAGGTCGAACCACCTCTACCATGTTCCACAACCAGGGCATTTTCCCTGGTTGTGGATCTGATTGTCGGGCCTAAGCGCCTCATGTGGGTAATCACGGATGGTGGGTGCAGCCTCAACATCCTCTACGCTGAAACGCTCGACGCCATGGGGATTGCCCGATCCTAGCTACGTCCGACCTGGGCGCCCTTTCGCGGGGTGTCCCGGGAAAGAAAGTGATGCCCCTAGGCCAGATCGACCTGCCGTCACATTCGGGGACGCAACCAACTTCCGCACCAAGACACTCATGTTCGAGGTGGCAGACCTCAACGGTGTCTATCACGCCATCTTGGGGCAACCATGTTATGTGAAGTTTATGGTTGTCCCCAACTTCACCTAGCTCAAGCTAAAGATGTCGGGCCTGTGCTACGTCATCATCAAAGGCGCCAAGTTTAGACACGATCTCCTGCGTGAACAATGCAGTTGCGAGCAAGCAACCGTGGTTGAGCTCTCCAAGCTGTCTCAAGCGATCGAGGACAGTCGACCCGACTCCAATCGAGCTTCAGCGTTAGAAGCCTTCATGCCCATAGAAAATACGAAGACCGTCCAAATCGACCCCAAGGACACGATCAAGATCGTGCAAGTCGGCGCCACCCTCGACGCCAAATCGGCAACGGCGCATGAATCGAAATGTCTTCGCCTAGCAACCCTCCGACACGTCGGGCATTCCAAGGGAAGTCGCCGAACACACACTCAACATCGGGATGGGCTGGAAGTACGTGAAGCAAAAGCTCTAGCGCTTCGATGAGGAGAAGCGTTGAGCCATCGGTGGAGAAATCACCAAGCTCCTGGAAGCCGACTTCATCAGGGAAGTACAACATCCTAAGTAGCTGACCAATCCCGTCCTCGTCATAAAGAAGACCGGGAAGTGCAGGATGTGCATGGACTACACCAGCCTCAACAAGGCCTGTCTCAAAAATCGCTTTCCATTCCAAGGGATTGATCAAGTAATCGATCTAATCTCGGGGAGCGAATCCCTGAGCTTCATGGATGCGTACTCAGGCTTCCACCTAATCGCTCTCAGTGAGGAGGAGCAACTGGCAACCGCGTTTATCACTCCCTTCGGCTCTTATTGCTACGTGAGAATGTCATTCGGACTCAAGAACGCGGGGGCCACATACCAGCGCTGCATGCAAAATTACTTGCAGCCGCAAATCGGGCGAAACCTCAAAGTCTACATGTAGACATCATGGTGAAGTCCAAGTGAGAAACCAGCCTCGTCGTCGACCTCAAAGAAACATTCATGAACCTCCGAAGATAATACATCAAGCTGAACCCAGAGAAGAGTGTTTCCGGCGTACCCACAGTCAAGTTGCTCGGGTTCATCATATTAGAGTGCGTCATCAAAGTCAACCCCTAGAAGATAACTGCCATCGCCATCATGGGGGCCATCCACAACGTCAAGGGGGTGCAAAGGTTTATGGGATGCCATGCGGCCCTAAGCTGGTTCGTTCCAAACTCGGAGAGCGAGATCTACCACTCTACCGGCTCCTGCGAAAGTCCGAGCCCTTTCGATGGACGAAGGAAGCACAAACAACCTTCGACAGATTGAAGGTCTTCCTCACCAGTCCTCCCATGTTGGCCTCGCCGAGACAAGGTGAACCTCTCCTCCTCTACATAGCAGCAACTAGCCAAGTAGTTAGCACTGCCCTAGTAGTAGAAAGAGAGGAACCCGGTCACTCCCAGTCGGTCCAGAGGCCAGTTTACTTTGTAGGTGAAGCTCTAACCGACTGTGAATCTCGATACCCCATGTACAAAAGCTTGTGTACGCTATTTTAGTAATGAAATGCAAGCTACTTCACTACTTTTAGTGTCACCTGATAAAAGTAGTGACAGCACATGGGCTTGAAACGATCATCAACAACCATGACGCTACGGGTAGAATCACACAGTGGGCTCTCCAGCTCATGGGGCTCGACATATCGTACATACCCTGCACGACAATCAAGTCGCATGTCTTGGCGGACTTCGTTGCCGAGTAGACGAAGACCCAAACTACCATCGAGCCAACCGCACTGAAATACTGGACGATGTCTTTCGATGAGTCACTCACCCTCAATGGGGCCGGGATCGGCGCAATGCTCATATCCCCCGGAGGTGACAGGCTACGATACCCATGGCGGCTCCACTTCAAAGCGACCAAAAACATCGTCGAGTACGAGACGCTTCTCAAGGGCCTCAAGATAGCCATCTGGCTCGATGCCCGATGGATCTACTTGCGAGGGGACTTCGAGCTAGTCGTCAATCAAGTGATGAACGAGTCGAGCTGTCGCGACCCACGCATGGTCGCGTACCGCCGTGAGGTTCAAAAGTTGGGAGATCGCTTCGAAGGGCTTGAGCTCTGCCACATTCCCAGGAGGGACAACGAGACGACCAACTTTCCATCGAAGTTGGCCTGAAGTCGGGAGACCCCTCCCCCGGAGTCTTTGCCGAAGAAATCCTCGAGCCATCCGCTCGAGCTAAAGAGGATGGTTCGAGCTTCCGAGCAGAAGGGGAGCCCCGAATCAAGGAGTACACGTGTAACACCGACTCCCTCCCTGAATCCCCCGTCCTCACAACCTAGTAGGGCTGGGAAGCTCCCTTCATCATGTATCTAAAGCATGGAGAGCTCCCCGTAGATGAAGCCGAAGCTCGGCACCTCGCTCGGAGGGCCATATCATTCGTCATCATCGGCAACGAGCTCTTCCGGCGTAGCATCACGAGAATCCTCTAGTGATGCATCCCTACCGACTAAGGGTGGGCCCTCCTCCTCGACATGCATGAAGCCATCTACAGCCACCACGCTGCACCCCACTTCTTGGTCGGGAAGGCATACCGCCAAGTATGTTTTTGGCCGACTGCGGTCAGCGACGCCTAGAAAGTCATGCGCACCTGCAAGGGCTGCCAATACTTCACTCGATAGACTCACGTGCCGGTGCAAGACCTCCAGACCATCCCTGTCGCATGGCCTTTCGCCGTCTAGGGACTCGACCTCCTCAGGCCTTTCAAGAAGGTGCCTGGAGGCTTCACTGTCCTCCAAGTGGCCATCGACAAGTTCACGAAGTGGATAGAAGCAAAGCCCTTCGTCATGGTGAAATCTGAGCAAGAGGCAAGTTTCTTTCGGAACATCGTCTACTGTTTCGGGGTGCCCAACTCCATCATCACCAACAAAAGGACACAGTTCACCGGGAAGAAGTTTCTGGAGTTCTACGACGAATTCGACATCCAGGACTACTAAGCCTCAGTGGCATACCCCCGAATCAACGGGCAGGTCGAACGAGCCAACGACATGATCCTGCAAGGGCTCAAACCCCGCATCTTCGACCAACTCAACAAATCCGCCGGTCGGTGGGTCTCCGACCTGCCCTCCATCCTTTGATGCCTGCGCACAACGCCAAATCGGTCGACTGGCTTCATGTCGTTCTTCATGGTGTATGGGTCGGAGGCAGTCCTTTTGACCGAGCTTGAATACAGCTCTCCCCGAATGAGGGCCTACGCTGAAGCCCGGTCTGAAGAAGCCAGGCAGGACTCCATCGAACAACTGGATGAAGCTCTCGACGTCGCCCTCCTATGTACGACCAAATACCAACAAGCACTTTGCCGCTACCACTCATGACAGATCCAACTCGAGCCTTTCAGGTCAGCGATCCGGTCCTCAAAAGGATCCAGACCAACAAGGCCAAACAAAAGCTATCCTCACCATGGGAAGGCTTGTACGTGGTGGCGAACGTCCTGTGACCCGACGTATACCGACTCAAGGATGTTGACAGAAACATCTTCCCCAACACTTGGAACATTGAGCACCTTATGCGGTTTCACCCATAGCAGCCCCGACCTCCGAGCAAAAGGAAGCAAGCCAGGAAACGCGGCCTCGACAAGAACAAAAAGATAAGTGTTCACACCTGAACTCTTTTCTCGAACTTCTACTTTCATGCAAAGTAAAAACCTTCCTCCTGGGCACAATCTCGAGTACGCTATCTCGTCATAGAGATCGGTACCCCCGACCTCGAATGGTCAGAGCCCGAATGAATCCGCGTGGCTCAAGTGCCACATGGCGTGTCGACCGGCTCAACCGTCCATGCGCAACTCGAGGGGCTACTACCCTCAAGGAACTGCCCTTAAGGCATTTACAAAAACTTTCTAAGTACTTCCTCCACGCTTCGTAACCTACATCTAGGGACTACAAAAAGTTCGGACCGAGTGAAGCAAAGGAGTGACGTATTGGTTTTTCCCGACCTAGTGTTCGCGACCCACGACTAAGAACCGTGAAAGTTCTCAAAGTTACAGACCATAAACACAACGCAAAGGGGAAACTTTGACACGACCCCATTTGGTCCTGTCGAGCCAGGATCACGCTGAGGGATGCTGCGTTGCACAGCACCGTATAACACGCGTCAAAGGTACAAGCAGAAGCGGAAGCTTTATTACATTAACAAGTTTATTAACATGTTTACATCAAAATAAGTTTAGTCCACACTCGCGGGCGTAGACTAAGCATCAAGTGCACGTTCAGCCCTCGAACGTGTCCTTGCTAGCACACACGCACACTAACTCTGCGGCGTGCACGACTCCCACTCGACGGGGTTCCCCTCCTGGGGTTCCGTCTCCTCTTCGGGAGTCCCTTCCTCATAGAACCCTGCAAAAGCTTCAAACACAAGCAGTGAGCACGAAGGCTCAGCAAGTCTGACCCGTCTCACCTAAACATGGAACTTCTACATGAGGGTAATGGGTTGCATGAGGCAAAAATCATTTGCAAGGACTCGCCTAATTGGTAGAACCTTACTTTCAAGTTTTAGCAGCAGGTTGTGGAGAACCTTACACTAAGGCACATGAGAGAGCCGCAATCAAACAAGAAACGCATTTCTCTCATGTACTTTACCCAAAGTTGAAAAGAACTTTAGTTAGCACTAAACTACAGCATATCATTAACAATCAATGTCCAACTTTCAATCAGCAACATTTTAACATGTAACTAGCCTGTTCTTTCTACGTCATGGTACAGTGAACAAGTGGTACTCACTGACCGCGAGGGACGGCGATTATAATCGATTTACACCTGCAGGGTTACCCGAACAACCCGTCATGTACCCGTACTCGATGTTGCCTACAACAACCATCACGGACGCCGTACGCGACTACCTTTCACCCGTTAGCCAAATATTGAACCGGTCCCATCGTCCCGAGCAAGAGGTCCCTGCACGCGCATCTCTGTGCCGCCAGCTGATTTACACCTCGAGCTCTCAACCTACCCTCTGAACGACGGGCAATGCCTCAATACCCAGCTACCCGAGTTACATCAGTTTCCCGGTTCCCATATAGCCGGTAGGTCTTCGGTACTGTTCTAGCTTGTTCAACAGGCCCGCACACGGCTCGGTCCTCAATCGACACAAGCGGAGCTACAGCACACAGGCCCCAAAGTCCTGCTGCCCTTACTCTCCGCTCGGTCTCATTTTCTTGCCATGTGTTTCATGTGCTATCTCTACCCGAGCGATGTGCCTCTAGCCTATTCTCGCGAGTAGTTCCAACTACTCGACTTGTACCGAATCCTACTCTATCCTAGCAATGCAGTGGCTAACGAGGTTTGCAATCCTAAACCCAACCCATGGTTTTCTTGGCTGTGCAGTTGGGTTTCCAATCAAGACTCTAAAGCAAAGAACAAAGGAAACAAGTATGTGCTCAAAACAATAAAAATTTGTAAAAAGGTTAATGCAAACCGGGGCTTGCCTTGCTGCTCTTGGTCGTAGGCTAGCTGTTCCTCCGGAGTAACGAAGTCTAGGACTTCGGGTTCCTCCTCGACCTTAGCGACTACATGATAAGAACAATGTATGTATTAATTTAAATGCATTTGTATTAACTTTGAAGTTGTGAAGTCTATAACCCTTTCTAGACAGACCTAATGACTGTGAAACTTTTACTGTGGCTTGGTTACAACCTAAACAAAGACTTGGTCAAGTTTTAGTTGCAGTAAAGCTCATTTGAGCCCTCCACAAATAATTATGTCCTTGACCTTAATTGGAATCCTTAGGGTGTTCTAGGAATTTTCATGAGACAAACTATGACTTTCTGAAAACTAGATTTTTAGAGGGTTCTAATGGAGTTGGTCTCACTTAATTTGGAAGTCTCTAACTAAAGATATGAGCTAAACAATTTCAGAGAAAATTCTGAAAATGTTTCTGAACATTTTCTATTTTCTCTGGAACAGTTTTACTAATCACACCATTAGGTGGACTAAATGAGCTCAAATGGATCTGAAATTTTTATGGTAGCTCAAGGATATTTTGGTGAACATCTCAGCAAAATTTCAGGATTTTCCTCCAAAGGATTCTCCAGTTAAAATTCCTAACATTTTAAACTTTGAGGGATTAATTCTGGAGAAATAAGGAATTTCATGAGGTGAAACTTGATTTTCTGGAAAGTACTCGGAGAGCTGAATCCAGTAAAATTTGGTTCACTCAATTTGGAGCTTTCTAGCCAAAGTTATAAGGATTTGAAGTTTGAAGGAAATCTGAAAATCGGGGAAAAGTTTAAACCTGCGCGTGGGCCCAGGGGACACGCGTCGCACGCCGAAGCGACAGCACACCGCGGCCCACAAGGCTTTTGCGCGCCAGCACACCCGATCCCGGCCGCAGCCGGATCCCGATTCAAAATATCGGCCGCTGACAGCTGGGGTCCACCCCCTTCTTCAACCTCGCGACACCCGCGCCCCGCCGCCGAGGAACCTCGCCGGAGAGCTCGCCGCTGGCCGCTGCACAGCTCCAAACTTCTTGATTCTGGCCGCCCCTGCCTACTTTTACTTGGGGAACATGATCCGAGGGTCAGCTGCTCATGACAACGGCCGGAGCATGGTCGGCGACGAGCCGCCATATCGGAATGACTTCGGCCATGTCGGCTGACTCTCCTAGTATCTAAACTACTTGGGAAATCGGTCGGGGAGCATCAGTGGACCTCAGAGAAGGTCGACATGAACTCGGGGCAGCTCGGGGAAGGCCCGAAATAGGTCCTCACCGTGCGCCCGATACCCCCCGTTCGTTCCGCCATTAGTAGACCTTGAATTACGCCGGGCACAGAGGTTCTCCGGCCCAGAGTTGTGAAGGCAACTTGTGCGTCACCGTGTCTAGCTCGTGTGGGAGTGGTCTGAGGCCCTCTAATCCTCTCTAGAGCACGGATTAAACAGAATCGTACCCGAAGGTCGTTCTGCACACAGAAAGGGGAAAAATGGAAATTCGCCGCCGGTGAGCAATCACTCGAGCTATGGCTCGGGGATGAGCAGCACCGGTCACCTGCGCGTCCAAGGGTGCCTTGGCTCGGGTGTGACAACACCCAGGTTGGGCTGTCCACGAGAGCCCGAGGTGCGGCGGTTTCCAGTTCCGAGTTTGATCTTTCGGCACAGCCGATATCACTCGGTTTCAATCGATTTCTAGCAATGGGAAGGATGAAAGAAGGTCTCTAGTACCTTGCTGGGATTCTGGAGTGGACGGAGGAAGCTGCGATCGGCTTGATCAAGCAGGAACTCGAGCGCCGGCGATGGCAGTGGAAAAGCAGGTCGTGTATGTCGGCAGCTCGGAGAATGGCGACTGAAGCACGCCGGGGAGGGAATAAATAGCTCGGTCGGCCGGTCTCCGGCTTGGGGTACGCAGCAGGAGCTGGCGCCGGCTGCCCCCTTCGGTGGCGCGCGCGCACAACAGCCGGGAACCGACTGAACTGTGGTTCAGTCGGTTTGTTTTGAGGCAGAGGCTGACAGATGGGTCCCACTCCTCTTTTAACCTCTGAAATTTACTCCTAACAGCTGTGGTAAACAGTGCACCCTATTCTACCCTTGGCCATTCAAATTATTCACCCAAGAGCCATTTGAATTGATCAAAGTTCAAATGAGGTTTGGTTTGAATGAATTTCAGCACAAGTTTAGTTTGAAATTCAAATAAAGTTTGAATTTCTCCCCCTTAGCTCATGTCAAGATCAACTCCAAATGGAGTGAAAATTGGTGTGTGAGCTCACAAAAATGTGCTGAGTGAGAATATGCCTTCCACTTTTAAATTCAGTGGGTGAAAACAGTTTGAATTTGAATATGGTTTCAAACTGCCCTCTTCCTAACTATACCCAAAATGACCTCAAAAAGGTTTTGAATTTGGGTGAAACTTGGCATGGACATCCTTAGCAAAGTGTAGGAGTTTTCATATGTCCAGCCCATCTATATCACATGTGGGAAATACCACTTTTGCAATATGTGAGTTTGTCCTCTAATGAGCATGTTGATAGTTGTTACTTGCTCTTCATTTGTGTTCATCATTCTTCCTCAAATGAGGTGTGTGGTGTGATGATGAACACTGCAAATGAGTGTCAAAAACTGAGGCCCTTACATTCCTCCCCCCTTAAAAGAATCTCGTCCCGAGATTATAAGGTGAAAATGAGAGAGAGGACGGTGGAAAATTACCGGATATGCGACGTGAAAAAGTCGGGGTAGTTAGTGCGAAGGAATTCTTCGCTCTCCCATGTCGCTTCGTCCATGGAGTGATTACTCCACAGAACCTTGTAGAACCACAACGTACGGTTGCGTGTGGTTCGGGCCTTTTCATCTATGATCTGCACCGGTTCCTCCCGATAGGTGAGATCCGGTTGCAGTTCTTCAATGTCTTCCAGCTGAACGGTAGTTGATAGCTTGAGACACTTCCTCAGCTGGGAAATGTGAAAGACGTCGTGCACACCGGAAAGTGCTTCTGGTAATTGCAGCCGGTATGCTACCGATCCACATCTTTCGGTAATCTGGAATGGACCGATGAATCGGGGTGCCAACTTTCCTCTCACCCCAAATCTGTTTACGCCCTTAATTGGAGACACTCGTAGATATACGTGGTCTCCAACTTCGAATTGTAACGGGCGCCTTCTCCGGTCCGCATACTGTTTCTGTCGGGATTGAGCGGCTTTTAGGTTCGCTTGAATCAGTCGAACCTTTTCTTCCGCGTTGTTGACAAGGTCAATCCCGAAGGTAACCCTCTCGCCAGACTCACACCAGTTCAGTGGTGTGCGGCATTTCCTGCCGTATAGCGCCTCGTAGGGCGCCATCTTGATGCTGGCTTGGTACCCATTGTTGTACGAGAACTCGGCTAACGGCAAGTGATCATCCCAATTCTTGCTGTGGTCGATAGCGCAAGCTCGTAGCATGTCTTCTAGAATCTGATTTACCCGTTCGGTTTGTCCATCCGTCTGCGGGTGGTAGGCTGAACTACGGATCAGCTTCGTCCCCAAGGCAGCGTGTAGCTGCTCCCAAAAACGGGACACAAATAAAGTGCCCCGGTCCGATACGATGGTACGGGGTACGCCGTATAAGCATAGGATCCGTGAGATGTACAGTTCAGCGTACTTCTTGGCGTTGTAGTTGGTGTTGACCGGGATGAAATGGGCAACTTTGGTGAGCCGATCAACGATCACCCACACAGAATCATGTTTCTGTAAGGTGGTGGGTAAACCGACGACGAAATCCATGCTCACGTCCTCCCACTTCCAGGCAGGAATGCCCAGTGGTTGCAGCGGTCCCGGTTTCCGCATGTGGTCTGCCTTCACCCGTCGACATGTATCACACTCGGACACGTATTTTGCCGTCTCTCGCTTCATCCGTGTCCACCAAAACTTGCTTCTGAGTTCTTGATACATCTTGTTGCTGCCGGGGTGAATAGAAAACTTTGATAAGTGAGCCTCATCAAAGATTTTCTTCCGTAACTCCGGGTTTCGGGGTACGACGATTCGGTCCTTGAACCATAGGACGCCGTCTCCGTCCTTCCGGAAACATTTTAACTCCCCACTGTCTACACGTCTCCGCAAACGTGACATGCCCTTGTCATTCTTCTGGGCTGCCGCTATCTCTTCACGGATGGTGGGGATCAAAGCTAAGTTGTAGAGAGCTCCGTGTGGAATCACATGTAGTGGTGGTTCGCTCTCTTCCAACGGTGTGATGGTCAGATTATTAACGTGTGACTTGCGGCTCAGTGCATCTGCCACAACGTTTGCCTTGCCCGGATGATAATGGATCTCTATTTCGTAATCCTTTATCAGTTCCAACCATCTTCGTTGCCTCATGTTCAACTCCTTCTGAGTGAATATGTACTTGAGGCTTTTGTGGTCGGTATATAAATGTACGAGGTTACCGAGTAGATAGTGCCTCCACATTTTTAGTGCAAGTACCACGGCAGCGAGCTCCAAATCGTGAGTTGGATAATTTTGCTCATGGTTCCTAAGCTGCCGTGATCCATACGCGACCACTCTTTGGTCTTGCATCAGCACACATCCGAGCCCAATGCCGGATGCATCGCAGTACACATCGAACGGTTTTGTTGTATCTGGCTGCGCCAAAACCGGTGCCGATGTCAGGTGCTTGACTAAAGCCTTGAATGCTGCTTCACATGCTGGACTCCAAACATATTTGGTAGCCTTCTTCAGCAGCTCTGTCATTGGCTTGGCAATCTTCGAGAAGTTCGGAATGAACCTCCGATAATATCCCGCGAGCCCGAGGAAACTCCGTACCTCATGAACAGTTCTCGGGGATTTCCAATTCAGCACTTGCGTGATCTTGCTCAGGTCCACAGCGATACCCTCCGCTGAGATGATATGCCCGAGGAAAGGCACTTGCGATATCCAAAACTCGCATTTGCTGAACTTTGCGTATAACTTGTGATCCCGCAGCCGTTGCAAGACTATACGCAGATGTTTCTTGTGATCTTCCTCTGACTTGGAATATACCAGGATGTCGTCGATGAAGACCACGACAAACTTGTCCAGCTCCGGCATGAACACCGAGTTCATTAAATACATGAAGTGAGCTGGAGCATTGGTGAGGCCGAAGGACATGACCAGGTACTCATAAAGTCCGTACCTTGTCGAAAAAGCTGTCTTTGGAATGTCCTCCGCCCTTATCTTAATCTGATGGTACCCGGATCTTAAATCCATCTTGGAAAAGATCTTTGCTTCGACCAACTGATCAAACAACATGTCGATCCGTGGCAACGGGTACTTGTTCTTGATGGTTACGGCGTTTAATGGGCGGTAGTCCACGCAAAGCCGCAACGTTTCATCCTTTTTCTTGACAAATAATGCCGAACAGCCCCATGGCGAGGAGCTCGGCCTAATAAAACCCTTCTCCAGAAGGTCCGTGAGCTGAATCTTCAGTTCCGCCAACTCCTTGGGCGCCATCTTGTACGGCCTTCGGGATATTGGCATGGTTCCCGGTGCAAGTTCAATCTTGAACTCCACCTCTCTATCGGGTGGCATCCCCGGCAAATCGTCCGGGAACACATCCGGGAACTCTCGGACCACTGGAATGTCTTCCAATCTGATGGTTGTAGCTTGATAGACACTTGGAAGTTTTATTTCTGGACTGTCCAGAAATAATGAGTGAGAACCGTGCACCTCTGAGTTCAAGTGCACGACTCGAAGGACGGTGTCTAAAACAGCGCCGTGGCGGGTTAACCACGACATCCCTAGGATGACATCGACCTTCTGTCCCTCTAAGATAATGAGAGACGTGGGGTACACTCTACCCGCTAAGCATAATGGTGCTTTGGAGACCATTACGCTTGCTGAAATCTTCCCACCCGGTGAACAAATTAGATATGGACTATCGGTGGGTAGTATTGGCAAGCTGTGTTTAGCAATGAAAGCTTGGCTAATAAAATTGTGCGTGGCGCCTGAATCAAATAGTACTATAGCGGGATGCTGGTGGAGTTGGAACATACCCGCAAGGATTGGCTCACCCTCCGGCACGTCCTCAATGGCAAGCTGGTGGACAGTGCCGGGCCTAGGGTTTGCCCGCCGCGCATTAGTAGGGTTCCGGGGTTGATTCCTCCCCGGAAACTGTGGTGCCACTCCGCCGCCTTGCCTCTCCGGGCAACTGCTCGCGAAGTGTCCTGGACGACCACACTTGTAACATGTGGCCGCTGCTGGTGGAGTACTCGGGGGACGAAAGCCCGGCATGCGTTGCGGAGGTGCAAACGCACGCGGCATCGCCCGCTGCTGCTGTTGTTGTTGCGGTGGTGCTGGCAGTGCCGGCCGGAATGCCGGTGAAGAGTACGGCCGACCGCGGAATGGCATCGACCGCTGTGGTGGCTGCCAGCATGGACCTGATGGTGGGCGATTCACCATCCGAAACTTCTGAGAAGGACTGCCTCCTTCTCCGCTGCTCTGCGGCGCGCTTCGCTTTCGCTCTGCCGCCGCCAACTCCTTGCCGGAGTCTTCCTGAACAATCGCAGCATCAATGATGTCGTTGAGGCTGCCGCGATTGAACATCGCCAGCTTGTCCTTCAGGAGCGGGTTAAGCCCCTGGTAAAAGTGGTCCCGCCGCTTCTCGTCCGTATCTGCGTGATACGACGCGTAGAGCGCGAGATCGTTGAACGCCCTGGAATATTCCAGCGCGTTTCGGCTCCCTTGTTGCAGGTGTAGGAATTCCTGCGTCTTCCTCTTCATCAAACCGGGCGGTATATGATAGGCCCTGAAGGCCGTCCGGAACTCCGCCCAGGTCATCACTCGGTCGGTGGGCTGTGAAGCACAGAAGTTGGCCCACCACGCGCTCGCGGATCCTTGGAGCTGCTGGACCGCGAACTGAGTCTTGCGCTGCTCGCTGATTTGGAGCAGCCCGAACTTCATCTCTATGGCGCGGAGCCAGTTGTCCGCGTCAAGTGGTTCATCCGCCCTTGAGAATACAGGGGGATGAGTCGCCAGGAAGTCGGAGTAGGAGCTCTGTTGGCGCTCCTCGCGATCTTGATGTCTCTCTGGGCGAGACGTATTCGCAATTAACGTTTGCAGCAGCTCTGTGTGCTGCTGATGTGAACCCGCCATTGCCGCGACAATGTCGGCCAATGTAACCGTTGGCAGTGGCGGTGGCGGTGTTTGCTGTTGCTGTTGCTGCTGCTGTCCCGAGGAGTCCTCGGGAGGTGGTTGGGAGGTCTCTCCCCCTTGGCTAGTACCTCCAACATCAGGGTTGGCCTAAGATCTGTCCTGGTTCAAAAGTTATGAGATGTCAAAGTTAACAGAATTTCTGGGATCAATTGGACAGCACCTCCCTGCTTTAGGTACTGATTTGATCCAAGAACCCCAGTTAATTCTGTTCCTAATCTGACAAAACTTTCTGTTACAAAGTTGTAACCCATCTCATAAGATTTCCAGAACTACCTCATTTCCTATTTTTGGATTTTTAAGCAGGAAGTTATGCTTAATTTTACAGAGAGTCTACAGAGAGTCTTTACTCTGTCCTGTTTTCTGGACAGTTTCAACTCTACTGCATTTTTCGAGTGGTTAAGGGATGAAACACCTCTGGAACTCAACAGAAAAGTTGTAAAGCTCCTCCAAAGCTTTCCAGAAATGTATCATATGACCCCAACCTCGAAAGAACTCGACCTCTAGCCTCTGATTAACTTCAGCCTTGATTCAGCTGAAAACAGAGTGCTCTGTCCTTAACATCCTATAAGTTGAAAACTTGTTAACTTTGAATATCCTGTTCAAGGGAAGGAGTTACATCAAGTTTTACTACTTTGGAGCAAAACTTTCAAGTTTTAAATGAATTTGTTTATTTAATTGGGTGTGACGTCGATGCGTCACCAGATTTTTGTCGGTACTACGTCCTCACAAAGAAAAACCTATACCGAACTTAGCCGGCTTCGTTAGTTTAGTGGCACTACTCGTCACTCACACACGGATGCTACACGTCTACCGTTTCGTGGTAAGGCTACCTGCAGAAATTCAACCAATCATCAGACTCGGCTGCACACCGAGCCCGGAATCCATACAGTTTGTACATCCGGCCGTCATCACTCGCCCGGATGTTCTCAAGCCAAACACGCCTTGAGTTACGTGTTCACGTTTCAGACCACGTGACGGGGTCTCCCATGTTGCACCACGCACGCCAGGGACAGACGTTGCTCGAATACCCCAAACGACATGAAGAGTCGTAGAGGATATCAAAGCGGGTCGGGTTACCTGCCACCCGTGGGGCTCCACCCTTCAGCTTGTGCGCACTGGTGGACAGCGCTTACGTGCACCCCCCAAGACATGAACGTCCCGAGATGCACGATTTTCCGACATAACAAATAGGTTAATATGCCACTTTCTATATGCTAATAACATCCTTATACGGGCTACTAACTCGTTCCTCACTGGATTTTTGAAAAAGAAGACCTTTGTACTGTGTTAAACCTCAAGCGAGCTCTGATACCACGCTGACACGACCCCATTTGGTCCTATCGAGCCAGGATCACGCTGAGGGATGCTGCGTTGCACAGCACCGTATAACACGCGTCAAAGGTACAAGCAGAAGCGGAAGCTTTATTACATTAACAAGTTTATTAACATGTTTACATCAAAATAAGTTTAGTCCACACTCGCGGGCGTAGACTAAGCATCAAGTGCACGTTCAGCCCTCGAACGTGTCCTTGCTAGCACACACGCACACTAACTCTGCGGCGTGCACGACTCCCACTCGACGGGGTTCCCCTCCTGGGGTTCCGTCTCCTCTTCGGGAGTCCCTTCCTCATAGAACCCTGCAAAAGCTTCAAACACAAGCAGTGAGCACGAAGGCTCAGCAAGTCTGACCCGTCTCACCTAAACATGGAACTTCTACATGAGGGTAATGGGTTACATGAGGCAAAAATCATTTGCAAGGACTCGCCTAATTAGTAGAACCTTACTTTCAAGTTTTAGCAGCAGGTTGTGGAGAACCTTACACTAAGGCACATGAGAGAGCCGCAATCAAACAAGAAACGCATTTCTCTCATGTACTTTACCCAAAGTTGAAAAGAACTTTAGTTAGCACTAAACTACAGCATATCATTAACAATCAATGTCCAACTTTCAATCAGCAACATTTTAACATGTAACTAGCCTGTTCTTTCTACGTCACGGTACAGTGAACAAGTGGTACTCACTGACCGCGAGGGACGGCGATTATAATCGATTTACACCTGCAGGGTTACCCGAACAACCCGTCACGTACGCCCGTACTCGATGTTGCCTACAACAACCATCACGGACGCCGTACGCGACTACCTTTCACCCGTTAGCCAAATATTGAACCGGTCCCATCGTCCCGAGCAAGAGGTCCCTGCACGCGCATCTCTGTGCCGCCAGCTGATTTACACCTCGAGCTCTCAACCTACCCTCTGAACGACGGGCAATGCCTCAATACCCAGCTACCCGAGTTACATCAGTTTCCCGGTTCCCATATAGCCGGTAGGTCTTCGGTACTGTTCTAGCTTGTTCAACAGGCCCGCACACGGCTCGGTCCTCAATCGACACAAGCGGAGCTACAGCACACAGGCCCCAAAGTCCTGCTGCCCTTACTCTCCGCTCGGTCTCATTTTCTTGCCATGTGTTTCATGTGCTATCTCTACCCGAGCGATGTGCCTCTAGCCTATTCTCGCGAGTAGTTCCAACTACTCGACTTGTACCGAATCCTACTCTATCCTAGCAATGCAGTGGCTAACGAGGTTTGCAATCCTAAACCCAACCCATGGTTTTCTTGGCTGTGCAGTTGGGTTTCCAATCAAGACTCTAAAGCAAAGAACAAAGGAAACAAGTATGTGCTCAAAACAATAAAAATTTGTAAAAAGGTTAATGCAAACCGGGGCTTGCCTTGCTGCTCTTGGTCGTAGGCTAGCTGTTCCTCCGGAGTAACGAAGTCTAGGACTTCGGGTTCCTCCTCGACCTTAGCGACTACATGATAAGAACAATGTATGTATTAATTTAAATGCATTTGTATTAACTTTGAAGTTGTGAAGTCTATAACCCTTTCTAGACAGACCTAATGACTGTGAAACTTTTACTGTGGCTTGGTTACAACCTAAACAAAGACTTGGTCAAGTTTTAGTTGCAGTAAAGCTCATTTGAGCCCTCCACAAATAATTATGTCCTTGACCTTAATTGGAATCCTTAGGGTGTTCTAGGAATTTTCATGAGACAAACTATGACTTTCTGAAAACTAGATTTTTAGAGGGTTCTAATGGAGTTGGTCTCACTTAATTTGGAAGTCTCTAACTAAAGATATGAGCTAAACAATTTCAGAGAAAATTCTGAAAATGTTTCTGAACATTTTCTATTTTCTCTGGAACAGTTTTACTAATCACACCATTAGGTGGACTAAATGAGCTCAAATGGATCTGAAATTTTTATGGTAGCTCAAGGATATTTTGGTGAACATCTCAGCAAAATTTCAGGATTTTCCTCCAAAGGATTCTCCAGTTAAAATTCCTAACATTTTAAACTTTGAGGGATTAATTCTGGAGAAATAAGGAATTTCATGAGGTGAAACTTGATTTTCTGGAAAGTACTCGGAGAGCTGAATCCAGTAAAATTTGGTTCACTCAATTTGGAGCTTTCTAGCCAAAGTTATAAGGATTTGAAGTTTGAAGGAAATCTGAAAATCGGGGAAAAGTTTAAACCTGCGCGTGGGCCCAGGGGACACGCGTCGCACGCCGAAGCGACAGCACACCGCGGCCCACAAGGCTTTTGCGCGCCAGCACACCCGATCCCGGCCGCAGCCGGATCCCGATTCAAAATATCGGCCGCTGACAGCTGGGGTCCACCCCCTTCTTCAACCTCGCGACACCCGCGCCCCGCCGCCGAGGAACCTCGCCGGAGAGCTCGCCGCTGGCCGCTGCACAGCTCCAAACTTCTTGATTCTGGCCGCCCCTGCCTACTTTTACTTGGGGAACATGATCCGAGGGTCAGCTGCTCATGACAACGGCCGGAGCATGGTCGGCGACGAGCCGCCATATCGGAATGACTTCGGCCATGTCGGCTGACTCTCCTAGTATCTAAACTACTTGGGAAATCGGTCGGGGAGCATCAGTGGACCTCAGAGAAGGTCGACATGAACTCGGGGCAGCTCGGGGAAGGCCCGAAATAGGTCCTCACCGTGCGCCCGATACCCCCCGTTCGTTCCGCCATTAGTAGACCTTGAATTACGCCGGGCACAGAGGTTCTCCGGCCCAGAGTTGTGAAGGCAACTTGTGCGTCACCGTGTCTAGCTCGTGTGGGAGTGGTCTGAGGCCCTCTAATCCTCTCTAGAGCACGGATTAAACAGAATCGTACCCGAAGGTCGTTCTGCACACAGAAAGGGGAAAAATGGAAATTCGCCGCCGGTGAGCAATCACTCGAGCTATGGCTCGGGGATGAGCAGCACCGGTCACCTGCGCGTCCAAGGGTGCCTTGGCTCGGGTGTGACAACGCCCAGGTTGGGCTGTCCACGAGAGCCCGAGGTGCGGCGGTTTCCAGTTCCGAGTTTGATCTTTCGGCACAGCCGATATCACTCGGTTTCAATCGATTTCTAGCAATGGGAAGGATGAAAGAAGGTCTCTAGTACCTTGCTGGGATTCTGGAGTGGACGGAGGAAGCTGCGATCGGCTTGATCAAGCAGGAACTCGAGCGCCGGCGATGGCAGTGGAAAAGCAGGTCGTGTATGTCGGCAGCTCGGAGAATGGCGACTGAAGCACGCCGGGGAGGGAATAAATAGCCCGGTCGGCCGGTCTCCGGCTTGGGGCACGCAGCAGGAGCTGGCGCCGGCTGCCCCCTTCGGTGGCGCGCGCGCACAACAGCCGGGAACCGACTGAACTGTGGTTCAGTCGGTTTGTTTTGAGGCAGAGGCTGACAGATGGGTCCCACTCCTCTTTTAACCTCTGAAATTTACTCCTAACAGCTGTGGTAAACAGTGCACCCTATTCTACCCTTGGCCATTCAAATTATTCACCCAAGAGCCATTTGAATTGATCAAAGTTCAAATGAGGTTTGGTTTGAATGAATTTCAGCACAAGTTTAGTTTGAAATTCAAATAAAGTTTGAATTTCTCCCCCTTAGCTCATGTCAAGATCAACTCCAAATGGAGTGAAAATTGGTGTGTGAGCTCACAAAAATGTGCTGAGTGAGAATATGCCTTCCACTTTTAAATTCAGTGGGTGAAAACAGTTTGAATTTGAATATGGTTTCAAACTGCCCTCTTCCTAACTATACCCAAAATGACCTCAAAAAGGTTTTGAATTTGGGTGAAACTTGGCATGGACATCCTTAGCAAAGTGTAGGAGTTTTCATATGTCCAGCCCATCTATATCACATGTGGGAAATACCACTTTTGCAATATGTGAGTTTGTCCTCTAATGAGCATGTTGATAGTTGTTACTTGCTCTTCATTTGTGTTCATCATTCTTCCTCAAATGAGGTGTGTGGTGTGGTGATGAACACTGCAAATGAGTGTCAAAAACTGAGGCCCTTACATTCCACGTACCTAGAATTTTTTTTGCTTTTCTTCATTAGAAGAGCCACGGAGGGCTAGTACATTTACATTACAAGGCAAAAGGGTAGATGATTGAACAAAGGCTTACAGGAAGATGGTTGATGCTAATTAGAAAATTAATGATTATAGGCAACATCTGCAATTCAGCGTTCTTGCAAGTTCACTTGCATCCTGTCAGCCCTTTTGTTTGCAACTCCTCGACTCACATCTAGACCACGACGACTCGCTGCTTGTGCACCTCCGCGATGCCCCAACACCACCTATCTCGAACCACGGATGGCTAGGCTGTGAAAAGCAGAAGCACCGAACCGTCGTCGCGGATGTAGAGCTAGTCTCGATGTCAGTTCTTCACAGACTTTGGAAGTGGCAAGTCGAAATGTCGCGGCTACGCCCTTCGAGGATGGATGCAGACATCGGTGGCCGACGGGATCAAGGAGTCAATGGTCGATGGTCGTACCCAGAAGAAGCGCCGCCATAGCTTGAGGCGGGGCTCGATAGAAGGGGGAACCACTTATATTCTCCCTCGACATTTTCCATTCCTAACTCGCACCACCGAGACTTGTAGGGAAGCAGGAGCACGAGAAGGCTGGAGTGGAAGAGGAAAGCACAGGGGTAAAGACTTGTGCCCCAAAGGATGTTTATATAGCCCGTGCACAATGACAACGAGTAAAGGCCCCGGGGTCCACGGACGCCTGCGCTCTGAAGTAACGCCTCCCGTCCGCAGAGTGGACACACGTCCCTCGAGACCTCAAGACACGATGCCCGCCATAATTTTGGTCAGACAAACCTGCTTCTTCGAAATCCATGGCGATTCAAAGAGTCGCGCGCCGTTTATCCTTTTCCCAACTGCCTCTGCTCCGCGCCTTCTCGCCTATCCTTGACACGACGTCAACGGGCCACCTGAATCGAGGGCCTATGTAAATAGGTAAGTTTTTATGCCAACTTTTGGGGGTCTGAACGAAGTTCTGGGTTCGAAGGTCTACCTAACATGTAGGTCAAATAGACTGCCCGGAGCAAACCCGAGTGAGGGACAGATGATGCGAGATGGCCAACGAATAGCAATATTGGGAGCCATGAATGCTCCCGACATCTCCAACGCTCTGATATCCGAGTCTCATCTTGGCGACTCCGCAGTTGCCCCTCAAAGGGTCGGCATCGATCTGTCTGGGCCCTCGAACGACCCAAGTTCTATGCGAGTGTCCCAAGAGGGATCTCATGAAACGTGGGCACCAAGCCCCGATCAGGTCAACTTGATTCCCCGGCCCTTGCGAGCCTGTTAGGCATCTCATCGAGCCCGGGAATTCGGCCGTCGAGGTAAATTCCCAGTCGGCTCAACCCCTCCAAACAACGAACGATTTGTCGATGGGGAGCGAAGCAAATTTGCAAAACAAACTGAGCCCGACCTACGAAGGAAGGGCTCGGGGGCTACCGATCGACTCAAAGCCACTATAGGCTCGACGCTAAAGCTTTGAGTCCAGATGTAGCCTCGAATCGAAATGAAACGATGATCTCACACAATTTTTTTTCTCTCTTATCCTTTTCGGGCTTCTATCACGCGCAAGATATGCCCCAGACCAGTTCGGAAGTAACTCGGCCGGGGGCCCCGGGGCTACTGACGAGATGACGTACCCTGGGTATCTGAGAGGCAGCTTATCAACCAATCGTACTGTAACACTCTCAAATTCAATCCCATGCATTGCATACATTTTCCATGTAGAGAAACATTATAACCCCCCTGGTTCCAGACCCAGGAGTTCACTTTCCCATATGAGCAAGAAGTAGAAATGGAGAAAGAACTATAGAAATGGAGAAAGAACTATAGAAATGGAGAAAGAACCATAGAAATAGAGAAAAGAACCATAGAGATGGAGAAAGGACCATAGAAATGGAGGAAGGAACCATAGAAATGGAGAAAGAACCATAGAAATGGAGGAAGGAACAATAGAAATGGAAGAAAAACCACAGAAATGAAGAAGGGAATATAGAAATGGAGAATGGGGCATAGAAATGGAGAAGGGCAATGTAGAAATGGACAATGGGACATAGAAATGGAGAGGGGAATATAGAAATGGAGAATGGGACATAGAAATGGAGAGGGAAATGTAGAAATGGAGAATGGGACATAAAAATGGAGAGGGGAATGTAGAAATGGAGCAAGTGACATAGAAATGGTGAGAAATGGGAAAAAGATAGCTGAAATAAGCCATTCCCAAATTTCCCTAAATTTCCCTCAAAATTTCCAAATGCCCCAATTCCACAAAAGGGGAATTTTCCCCACATTTGGGGGGATAAAATCCCCAAGGCTGTCGCACCTAACTGAAAAGATAAGTTTGTTGAGATCCAAAATTGAGTAGGACTCTTATTTGAGCTCCAATTGGAGTAGGACCCCTCTTTTTCCCCTTATAAATATAACCCCCACCCCCTTGGCCGACCCCTCTCTCTTTTTGGTTGTCCCCCCTGCTGCCAAGCCCCCTTCCTTGCTGCCAAGTTGCCAAGTTCCCCCCTTGCCGGAATTTGGCCGCTGTCGAGCCCCGTCGAGCCCCACCGTCGCCGGAGAAGAAGCCCGACGATCTATCCTACCAAAATTTTCCATAGAAAAATTCCCCATTGCTGCCATTGCTAGGAGGAAGGCCCTGCCACCAAAAGGAAGTGAGGTAGGTCACCATTACCCATCTTACGACGTCGCCGTTGTTTCTACGCATCCGTTTTCTTCGCCCCCTTTGAGCAGAAACTTTTACGTGTGGACATATCGTGTTTTGATCAGTTTTTGACGGTGGAATTGATCTAGATCTTGAGTCAAGATCATCACCACGTCCACACTTGATCCCTACACCCTTGTTCATCATAAAACCCCATGAAAGCCCATTAAAACATGCAAGAACACGTATAAATTGGATTAATAAAACAGCACAATGGGATTTGCATTCATCTACCCCATCGCATCTTGAGTAAAGTTTGTGCATGATGATTGATTGCTGTAAATTTTATATGTGCGTGGTCGTGAGTAGAATGACAAGCTCAAGAGGCCATCTACGAAGAACTACAGCACCAAGACTTCGAGACACTCGAACAACAAGAGCCACGGGAGCAAGGCAAGTGCCCCTTGACCATATTGGTCTCATGTTTCAAAACTGTTTTGTTTGCGAAAACTCGTATGATTGAGTCAACTTGATGGGACACCCTTTTATAGGAGTTTACTAGTTTTGTTAACCATCCTTGTCGCCGGGAAAGTTGATGAGTCGGGTATGGTCGATTTTCCTTTTTGCTTCGCTTAATCTACGGGATACGGGACGCTGAATTAAAACATGTTTAGCTACTGCACTCATATGAATAATGATGATGAGAACTTGATGATGATAATGAGCATGAAATCGGGGAGATTTAGGCAAGATTGGTTCGTGGATGTTGCTAAATGAGATGGTGGTTTACTTGTCGTAGATCTAAGGACCGGTTCATGCCAGCACATGTCAGGAAAACAGTGCCACCACAAGGCCAAATATGGGTGTGGCTTAGCTGATTAATTAGGTGTGTTGCTAGCTTGTTATGGACCGTGAATGGTGCGGGGAATGGGAGTCGAGAGGGACTGCCCTGGGAACAGCATGGAACAAGAGGGGACCCGTGGGTGGGAGAATGGTGATTCGAGCTTGCCGGTGAAATCTTAGTGAGTCCATACATCTAGTAGCCCCTTTGTAAAGGCTATTTTGTGATCTCTTGGCCATACACCGACGGTTGTGTACTGGTATAATGGAGGTTCTGCAGTCGCCGATGGGTGATGAAATCACGAACTTGTGGGTAAAGTGGTGCCACCTCTACAGAGTGTAAAACTATCATGATAGCCGTGCTTCCGGTCACAAGCACCTGGCCAACTCACATGATTAGAGAGAAAACTTGGGATGGATATTCGATATGGTTATGGTATGGTCATTGGGATTGGTTTTGGAACTGTTTTGAGTCATAAAAATGAGTTTGGTTTCGGTTATATGAATATGAGATGGTTATGAATGTTTATGAGTATGAGATGAACTTGAGAAAGATTAATGGTTGAATGAGACTTGATAAGTGGTGAATTATGTTGAGAAAATGTTGTTGAATTACTTGGTCATGTTGCGATGAATTTCACTTAGAAATAGTTGTTGTTTTTACCATGTTTGTGAAATAAAATTTGCTTGCTGTAATGAGCCTTTTTATTTCATACCTTGTTGTAAGCTACATGTCATATTTTTCCTGCACTTGCTGAGTACGACATGTACTCACCCTTGCATTACCACATAAACATCAGCTACAGGAGATGAGTACTTCGAGGACCATGTGGAGTACTAGGCGTGTAAACTACCGTCAACATGCCTGTGGAGATGAAGATTGGAGCCTGCTGTCTTTAGTCACTTTCCGCTGTCGTTAGTCTTCCGCTGCAAGAATAACTTAGAAATTCATGAGTGAGACTTTGAGCCATTGTAATAAAGTACTTAAACACTATTTATTCGTGGTTATATTCTGAATTCAGTTTGTGGATTACATGTGTATGTGTGATGAACATCCTGGGCGCACATATGCATTCATTTGGTTCTATTTTCGGAACCGGGTGTCACATGCCTTCGCGGATCCCATTCAGGCTACACAGGAAGTGCCAGCACAGGGTCCCGACATGGGGGCCTGGGCTAAGGATGACGCCACCACGAATCCTGACCCCAAAATCGGGACACAAGCGACTGACCCCTGATCGCCAGGGTCAGGGAAGCAACCAACCCCCATGGTCCTAAGGCGACGTCCGACCCCTAAAGGCAAGAAGCAATCTTCGGCCTTCGACCCTGGCCATCGAGGCCGGACGAAGAAGCGACCCGGGCTAGGGCCCTGACCGAAGGCAAATAGAAGACTTCAATACTGACGTGAAAAGAACGACAGAAAGACTTCAAGACGGAGTGGGCGACCACGCGCGACAAGACAAGCACGACGCCGACCATCATCACCATTCCCCCATCCTGCTCGGCGCGGGTGTACAGGGACGAAAAGTAGATGTAGACCGTAGAAAAGACGAGAGTAGGTGTACTCACTGCTCCTGTATCACATTGGGCCGGCTTAGTCTCTGACACACCATGTAACTCCCGTCCCATTTATGAGAAGGACGGGTAGGTGGAAGCATCCGGGCTATAGAAGGGGAGGTCCGGAACGTCCCATCGGACGACTTCACGCCCACACGCACACAACACTTAGTCTTTTTCGCACTCTCGCACACGAGGAAGCCTCGCCTGTAATCCGAAACCACAAAACGCTTGAGCAATACAAGATTGATGAACATCCCAAACTAGAAATAGAACATTCGGACCGAACCAGTATAAATCCTTATCTTTGTTAGTTGACCATCTAGATATAAAACGCGATGCATACGATTATTAGCCAGTAAAAAAACACAGACAGAAATATGAAATTTGCCGAGTTGAATCAGAAATGTTCTATAATTTTTTCCTCCGTGTCTCGAATAGATCCCAATAATAAAAAAAGGAAAAGAGAAAAAACAAAGAAAAGGGGAAAACAGCACAGATCACCTTCAACTCAGTCACTTTCCCCACTTCACAGCTGCACGGCATCCACCGGCCACCGCAAAAGAGAAAAAACAAAGAAAAGGGGAAAACAGCACAGATCACTTTCAACTCCGTCACTTTCCCCACTTCAACAGCTGCACGGCAGCCACCGGCCACCGCCCCCCGCCAATCGCCCCCCGCCCCGAGCCCCCAACAGCTACACCGCCGCGGCATCTCGCCCCATCACCAGGAGTACCTCCTCGAGGATCTCCGGAACCCTGTTGCCGCCGGTCGCCTCGATGGGATGCGGACAGTCCAAGATCGACCAGGAGGAGGCGGTGTGCCGGTGCCGGGAGCGGAAGCGGCTGATGGCCGACGCCGTCCAGGCGCGCAACGCCTTCGCCGCAGCCCACACCGGATACACCGTCCGCCTAAAAAGCACCGGCGGCGCGCTATCCGACTTCGCCCAAGGCGAGGCGCCCGACCCTAGCCTGGTGGACCCCCATTCCCAGCATGCGGCGGCGGCGGCGGCATCCATCTCTACGCCCCCTGGCCCCTCCACGGCCTCCGTCCTCAGCGCAGCCTCCCCACCGCCTCCACCACCATTCCGGGACTTCTCCCACTCCAGCCTCCAACGTTCCTCCTCGACCCCCAACATCCCTATGCCAGACCCAAGGGCCGCCGCCAAGAACCGCCCCCCTTCTGGCGCTTCTATTCGAGAGGAGGATGAGGAGGAAGATGATGGGCATGTCAGGACTGATAGTGAAGATGAGGACGACAGTGATGATGACGACGACGATGATGAGGATGATGATCACCATGAGCATGATGATGTTAGTGTGGATGGCATGGTGCACGGACAGCTGCAGAAGCGGGTTGTGATGGATAGTGTGGGATCTTCTCCAGTGACACCACCTCCGCCACCACGGCTGAACCCAGCCCCACCAACGCCAGTCTCCATAACGCCACCACCTCCGGTTCCAGAGTCACAGATGGCTACCTGGGATTACTTCTTTGGCCCGACACCCACACCACCACCCACCCTAGAGCAGCCGGCTGATGAGACTTGGATGGAAAGGCGTGAGAAGGAGCCAGTGGCCAAGGTGAGGCCACCTGTGACAGAACCAGTTGTTAGTGAACCATCTAATGCTGAGGAAAAGCCGCCCCAGACAGCAGCAGAGAAGGAGAAAGCTATTGAAGAGATGGTGGCAAATCTACCTCCATCGAAACCTATTGTTAGGAAGCCACCCAAGGCACCTGGCCTACCACCGGCTGTACACTACCATACCTTGTCGATGGGCACAGTTGAGACACGGAAGGGGAAGATGGTGGCATCAGGGACCGCAAGCTTGCTACACATTGTTTCTCAGCTTGATGATCACTTCCTCAGAGCTTCAGAGAGTGCTCATGATGTATCGAAAAAACTGGAGGCCACCCGAATGCATTACCATTCCAACCATGCTGACAGCCGAGGCAAGTGTTGCTACCAATTAGTTTCCAACTTTTTAGTTTATGTGATGCTGCACAGCCATTGAGCTAGAAAATATAGGATCTCTGTTTCATTATTCTTGGGTTGATTTTGAATATCTTGTTTTGTGCATGAAGAGCCTAAAATTATGACCATTAGAGTGCAAATCACAATGATAGGTATCTGGTTCCCATCTAGCTATTAATGACACATTTAAATTCTTTCCCTGTCTGATAAACTGGATATAAGTAGGTCCCCTTTCTATTACTTTGTATTTTTTGGAAAGCCATTGAGCAAGCAATATTGATCTGAGAATATAGTTACATCGCTCATCAGAACATTTAGGGTGGAATTAGGGGGTTCATCAACCCAAACACAAGAAAATTTCGAGGCAAAAGCTTCCCTAGCAAGTTCGTAGCTACCTGATTGGCCTCCTTATTGCAATGCTCAATAGTTATATTGTCAAATACGCTCCACAAAATATTGTAGTTGTCATAGATAGGCGGCCACCCTTGTCATCAACTACTCATTGGGGCTCTGTGATCACCACACTTCCATCCAAAGAAATGATTCTTCCACAGGGTAAGAAAGTTGCTAATATTTATTAGTGTCACTCCAAATTGGAAAAAATAGGCCTATCATTTACATCTCACTTTCGTTTTTGTTGCATTTCATTTACAACTTATCTTCCTCTCTTTTGCTTCCCTCTGTTAATTCTTGTGTGCTTTTTCTCTAGCCTACGCAACTTGCTTGGGACTAAAAGGCTTTGTTTCTGTTGTCTATCTGTTACATGTAAAAATCATACGTAAATATGTTTTGATATGGGAAAGAGTAGGCGTTGTATTTTCCCATGTATTGCTCTGTGCTGGGATCTTAAGACTCGTGGCGTCGTTCTGTCAGTTTTTAATAGTTTTCTGCGATTGCTGCCATCATCTATACAATTATGGATCAATTGATGGGATGATATATGAACTCAGCTTGCCATAGAAAATTTGATCAGAAGACACACTCTTACCTCCTTAATTGCCTACCCATTTTTACCGAGCATTAAGCCATCTCCAATGGACTACTCAAATTCAGCCCTTGTTCAACAGGAGCCCCCTCATCCAGATTTCACCTCCTACTTAACTGGGAGTTCCTACTGGTTGTTGGAGTTAATCTTATTTTCTAGTTAGTTTAGAGTGTGTGGGCTGATCTGTTTAGATCAGATCGGCTTGAGTTACTTGAGTCTAGCAGATAGAGCTGCTTTATATCTCTAGTAGATAGAGTCCTAGAGATAAAAGTGCAAGTTCGAAGGAGTCCTGATCAGATTCAATCTGATATGTAAAAGACTATAAATAGCCAGGTGTTGCTAAGGAATAAAAAACAATTTCGAGTCTATTTTTGTCCGGATTTTCAACATTTGGTATTTAAAGCTTAGGTTCCAGATCATATCCGCTGCCCTCGGGAGGACATGCTCGGGGGAGGGAGGCGGCCAAGGACGTAGAGTAGGAGTGGATCGGGCAAGCAGGATCCAACGTGGGGTGGGGTGCATCGAAGTGAATATTGACGAATCACACAGGTGAAGCCGTGGCGCCGAGGCGAATCAACTTGATTTCATCGAGATCAGGGCGACTCCGGGTGGGAACTCGGCGAGCGACCACTCATGTGCACACTTTAGGCGGATCTGGCCACGACGACTCCGGATCGATGATCCCGACGGCGGATCGGGAGAGGCTGCTGGACGAGGCTCTCGATGGGGCGACCTCGTGTGTGGATCATGGGGCTCCTAGAAGAAATCCTCTAAGGTGGATCTCAACGCAGACGCTGATGGTAAGCGCGATGTGTGCACTCTTGCGGCACGGATCCAGTCATGTGTGGCAGAGATAGGGAAGGTGTGGGCGGGATTCGTGTCAGCTGTGGTGCGCGGAGACGCTCTATGCGAACCCGAGGCGACGAGCTGACGTCGTGCGTGGCGTGAGGCAGGTGTGGGCTGCTTGTATGCACATCGTCGCCGCAGGCGTGCATGGCACGAGGGCATGCG
Source organism: Neostapfia colusana (assembly GCA_030760725.1). NCBI lineage: Eukaryota > Viridiplantae > Streptophyta > Magnoliopsida > Poales > Poaceae > Neostapfia > Neostapfia colusana. Next base: position 43,992,957 of record JASWHV010000018.1, on the reverse strand, counting down.
GAGATTGGAGTTGCGACTGTAAGCAGCAGGCAACATCGACGGACGGAAGTTCGCTCGGTGGCACACTCGACTGGGAAGGCATGCGCGTCCTGGGGCTACTCGGGGAAGACTAGAATAGAGGAATAAGGTTCGGGGGGGGGGGGGGGGGAGATATAGAAGAGAAGACGCCCGGTGAAGAGGAATAGTTGGGCGGGGCATGGTTGGCCTTGGCTTGGTGATGTGGATGGTTGGTGTCTTTGCAAAACGCACCCGTGAATTATCTAAGATCACTGTTTCTTCATTGAATGTACACATAAGGTGTACCCAGAAGCGACATGACCTTGTGGGGTTTGGTCGTGAGCGACCTGTGCTTGGGATGAAGATGTGTCCATCTCAAGATTGAGTGCGGGATGAAGATGTGCCCATCTCGAATTTGAGTGCAGGATGAAGATGTGCCTATTACGGGGATGAAGATGTGCCTATCCTGAATTTGCGTGCAGTGTGAAGATGTGCACATTCTGGAGATGAAGATGTGCCCATCTCAAGTTTGAGAGCAGGGTGAAAAAGTTGTGATGCCATCCTGAGGATGAAGATATGCCCGTCCTGAATTTATGTGTAGGGTGGAGTAGTTGTGCCGCCATATCGGGGGTATAGATGTGTCCATCCCAAAATTGAGTGAAGGGTGGAATATGTGTGTCAACTCCGCCTATGTCTTTCTAGGTATAGCCGGTTCCAAGCCTGGGTAAAGGAGGAGGGTTGTGATAGGCTTGGCGAGCTAGCATCAAAACCAGCCTTTACTATAGATATAAAACCAAGTTTGGATTTCATATCTAGCCTACCTCAACATGCTTGAGATAAAGGCTTTGTAAAAGAAGTAAAAGAAGAAGGTGGAATATGTGTGTCGCCATCATAGGAAGGAGTAGTTGTGTCGCCATCCTAAACTAATGAGAGTGTGTTCTAGAAAACAAGATTAAGAGGGTGATTATTGGAGTTAATCTTGTTTTCTAGTTAGTTTAGAGTATGTGGGCTGATCCGTTTAGATCAGATCGTTTTGAGTTGAGTCTAGCAGATAGAGTTGGTTTATATCTCTGGTAGATAGAGTCCTAGAGAAAAAGCGCAAGTTTAAAGGAGTTCTAATCGGATTCGATCTGATATGTAAAAGGCTATAAATAGCCCGGTATTTCTAAGGAATAAAAAAAGCAATTTTGAGTCTATTTCTGCCCGGATTTCCATCACTGGTATCTCAAATTCAGCCCCTGTTGCCTACCTCAACATGCTTGAGATAAAGGCTTTGTAAAAGAAGTAAAAGAAGAAGGTGGAATATGTGTGTTGCCATCATAGGAAGGATTAGTTGTGTCACCATCCTAAACTAGTGAGAGTGTGTTCTAGAAAACAAGATTAAGAGGGTGATTGTTGGAGTTAATCTTGTTTTCTAGTTAGTTTAGAGTATGTGGGCTGATCTGTTTAGATCAGATCGTTTTTAGTTGAGCAGTGTTTTTGAGGCGTCGCCTAGGCGGCGCCTAGGCGTCCAGTCGGTGGCGTGCGGACGCCAGGGCGGCTCGCCTCGCCCGGTCGGGCGGCGCCGCCGCCTCCGCCCGCCGCCGGCGACCCCTCCGCCCGCAGCCACCTCGCCTGCGCCCCCTCCGCCCGCCGCCACCTCACCTGGCGCCCCCTCCGCCTGCTGCCACCTCGCCTGGCGCCGCCGTAGGTGCCGCCGCCGCCGCTGTCCACGCCTAGCGCCGCCGCCTCACAGTCACAGTGCCGCCGCCGCCGGGAGTGGAGAAAAGAGGGAGAGAGGGTGAGGAGAAAACTAGGGTAGGGTTTATTTATATACCCCAGTGAAAATGAGGATCGTCGGATCTCATCCGACGGTCCACAATAGTTGGGCCGTGAGGCCCACCCGCCCGCCCCGCCTCCTCCGCCCGCCCGCCAGTCTGCCGCCTCCGCTCGCCCTGCCGCCGCCCGCCCTGCCTCCTCCGCCTCCTAGCCGGCCTCCCGCCTCCTCTGCTGCCGCCACCGCCACACCCGCCGTCGCTACCCACCTCGGCCGCCTGGTCGGCCGCCTAGGCGTCCAGGCGCCCCGCCGGCGCCTAGGCGTCCAGGCGGGCATTCACAAGCCTGGAGTTGAGTCTAGCAGATAGAGTTGGTTTATATCTCTGGTAGATAGAGTCCTAGAGAAAAAGCGCAAGTTTAAAGGAGTTCTAATCGGATTCAATCTGATATGTAAAAGGCTATAAATAGCCAGGTATTTCTAAGGAATAAAAAAGCAATTTTGAGTCTATTTCTGCCCGGATTTTCATCACTGGTATCTCAAATTCGCCCCTGTTGCCTACCTCAACATGCCTGAGATAAAGGCATTGTAAAAGAAGTAAAAGAAGAAGGTGGAATATGTGTGTCGCCATCATAGGAAGGATTAGTTGTGTCACCATCCTAAACTAGTGAGAGTGTGTTCTAGAAAACAAGATTAAGAGGGCGATTGTTGGAGTTAATCTTGTTTTCTAGTTAGTTTAGAGTATGTGGGCTGATCTGTTTAGATCAGATCATTTTGAGTTAGTTGATTCTAGCAGATAGAGTTGGTTTATATCTCTGGTAGATAGAGTCCTAGAGAAAAAGCGCAAGTTTAAAGGAGTCCTAATCGGATTCAATCTGATATGTAAAAGGCTATAAATAGCCAGATATTTCTAAGGAATAAAAAAAGCAATTTTGAGTCTATTTTTGCCCGGATTTCCATCACTGGTATCTCAAATTCGCCCCCTGTTGCCATTAATCCTACATATCCGCAATATTTTATTAAACCTCCCCACCTTGTCTTTTCCCTGCCCACCCACTCTCTTTCCAGCCTCAATCTCTCTCTCTCTCTCTCTCTCTCAGCTCTTATCAGTGGGCTACGGTGGCAGAGCTTCCACCAGTGGGCTGCCGTGCTTGGGCCCACCTCTGCTTTGACTTTTTGACTTCAATGTGCTGTTCTCCTTCCTGCGGCTCCCTGCCACGCTGCTACACATCCGGTCCTCGTGGGCATTGCTCCTCTTCAGATCTTGGGCGAGGCACTGCTGCAAGCCACCAACGGGCCAGCAAGTCGTGGGGCCATAGGTGGCACTCGGTTGCGGGGTATGGTGGTGACTGGCATGGGGCAGCGTAGGCAGCGGCGCTCTAGAGTTGGGTGGCAGGCACAACAGGACAGGGCAGAGGTGTGGGCGTGGGCACTGCAGGTTAGAGAAGTCTGTGGCAGCGTATGACACCGGCAGTTGGCGCTATAGATTGGATGAGGGCTCGGGTTGATCTCTCCTATATACAAGAGGTCGAAGGGGGGATGAGAGGCCTCTCATCCATAAATGAGGGAATAGTGGCTCGGTTGGTGATGTTTTCACCTGATCCCTCTCAAATTTGAGATTGGAGCTCATACGAGAGCTGAATTGGAGTTGGTCTTAGTTTCCTGTCTCTGAATTTACCATTTTAAATCTGCCATTTTGCCTATTTACGCTTTGCTCTTTGCTTATGATTTTTTCTTGATACTTGTAGGTCATATCAATCACTCTACAAAAATTATGCATGTTATCACATGGAATCACTCCTTCAAGAACTTACCCGACCATGATGATCTGAGTGATAATTTTGAGATTGATGAAAGGTTTGAAACCCATGCTGCCATTCTTGATAGAATGCTTGCTTGGGAGAAAAAACTGTATGATGAAGTGAAGGTAATGCATATTCAATTAATTTGCAACATTTCGGTAGCTCTGATGCTATGATTTTGTAACTGTTTATGCTTATGGTCTATTTGTTTTGCATGTAACAAGAATGTATAGAGCTCTGTTACTTTTTCACGCTTATCCATTTTCACATCCGTTATTGTGGGTTTCATCTCTAGCCTACCCCGACTTACTTCAGACTAAAAGGCTTTGTTGTTGATCTGTTTTCACATCTCCCACTAGTAATTTTAAAATGCGCTTAGTCAATAGGGATTCTATTGCTACTATTATTCTATTAATGAACACATCTGAAGTTAAACCCCTATTGTTAGCATAATCTTGAGCTTTGGAAACATGAACTGTGTCACATATTTAAGTATGTTTGGTACTGTAACTATGGGAATTATTTGGTACCGTAACTCAGCTGTTGTGACTGATATTCAAATTTAAGTATTGCCTAACATCGCATCGCAGTCTGGTTTCCTAAGAAAATCAGCTAGTGGATTGTGGGGTTGCTGAAAATTTCTTCTATTTTGGTCTCCAATTACTTGAGATCCTGTCATACGAAAAGTGCGCATGACACGACCCTACGGTCTTGTCGAGCCAGGATCACGCTGAGGAGTGCTGCGTTGCACAGCACCGGATAACACACATACAAGGTACAAAGCGGAAGCAAAATTTTATTACATAAACTGGTTTCTGAACATGTTTACATCAAAATAGGTCCAGTCTACACTCACGGGCGTAGACTACGCATCAAGTTCACGTTTAGCCCGTGAACGTGTCCTTGCTAGCACACACGCACACTAACACGGCGGCGTGCACGACTCCCACTCGACGGGGTTCCTCTCCTGGGGTTCCGTCTCCTCTTCGGGAGCCCCTTCCTCATAGAACCCTGCAAAAGCTTCAAACACAAGCAGTTAGCACGAAGGCTCAGCAAGTCTGACCCGTCTCACCTAAACATGGAACTTCTACATGAGGGATGGTGGGTACATGAGATAAAAACCAGTTGCAAAGGACTCGCCTAATTAGTGGAACCTTACTTTCAAGTTTTAGCAGCAGGTTGTGGAGAACCTCATGCTAAGGCACATGAGAGAGCCGCAATCAAACAAGAAACACATTTCTCTCATGTACTTTGCTCAAAGTTGAAAGGAACTTTAATTAGCTCTAAGCTACAACAAATCATTAACACCTCTAGGAAGCTCGACAAGGTATCCAAAGTGTTCAAAGATGGCGGCAAGTCGGTCGGCACCGTGTGACCGAGCGTGCCCGCCATGAACGCCCTCAATCGAGCTCAAAATTCGTCACTCCTAGTCGGTTTCATACCACGGATGCGGAAAGGAAACTGATCGCCGGCTAGTCCAGCGCCTATGTGCAAGATTTGATAACTAAAGAAGGATCATAGCGCGAGAATTCAGAGAATCCGTACCGGAAGCTCGGTTTAAGGTCACCGGAGCAAATTCTCGGAATTCGCCGGCGAGAGTGCACGGCGTGGCTTGAGGTTCAGGTTGAAGCAGCGTGGAGTCCGTGCGCTCCTTTTGCCGCCCTTGCTCGGCCGTGGAAGTGGCTGTAGTGTGCTGCCCACGTGAGACCGATCGCCGTTCTTCAGCTAAATCGCGACGGTCGTCATTGATCATGGGAACAGGGGCCGAAACCCGGTGGTTCAGACGTTGGGAGGGTGGTGCTCGAGCTCAGCGTGTTGCCTAGCAACTCGGGGAGCGAGGGTGCGATGGTTTGCTGCGTTTTCCCGATCGACCGAGAGCTCGGGGAGAAAAGACTGCCGCTGCTCGAGGTCGCACGCGAGAGGATTAAGCCAACCCGTCTTCGCTCGGGCTGAGGCGGTGCCTGTCGCGTGGAGGCGCGAGCAGGCCGCCCTGGGCGCCAGCGCGCGAAGAGAGAAGCAGCTGGTGGCGCCGGTTGCTTCCCTGTGGTACAGCCGGTAGCTGCTCGGTGGAATTTCCCACCGAGCTCTGACTTTGTGTGCAAGTCTCCCCCCCTCTTATCTCTATGACATGTGGGTCCCACACTCAAGTTTAACCTCTGAAATTAACTCCTCGTATCACTGTTGTAAACAGTAAGCCCCAAAATGCCTATGGTGATTCAAATTATTCACCCATGAGCCATTTGAATTGATTAGAATTCAAATTGAGTTTGGTTTGAATGAATTTTAGCACATGTTCAGTTTGAAATTCAAATAAAGTTTGAATTTGCCCCACTTAGCTCATGTCAAGATCAACTCCAAATAGAGTGAAAGTTGGTGTGTGAGCTCACAAAAATGTGCTGAATAAGAATATGCCTCCCACTTTTGAATTCATGGGATAAAAACAGTTTGAATTTGCATTTAAGTTCAAACTGCCATCTTTCTAGCTATACCCAAAATGACCTCAAAAGGGTTTTGAATTTGGGTAAAACTTGGCATGGACATCCCTAGCAATGTGTAGGAGTTTTCATATGCCCAGCCCCTCTATATCACATGTGGAAAATACCACTTTTGCAATATGTGAGTTTGTTCTCTAATGAGCATGTTGATGGTGGTTACTTACTCTTCATTTGTGTTCATCAACTTGCTTCAAATGAGGTGTGTGGTGTGGTGATGAACACTTTAAACATGTGTCAAAACTGAGGCTTACATGTCAGGTAAGAAGTCATTTGGTCAGTCAGTAGAAGCAGAGTACAAATAAACTGTCCAATACAAAATAAGCCTGTCTCTTACTTTAAAAATCTCCCCTAACACGCCGTTATCTTTTAGCCATGGTTTATTATATGTACTTGTTGGTACAGGTTTTTGTACCAGTTACTAGCATCTTTTTTTTCCTGATTTACCAATTTATTTTCTGCATGTGTCAAATTAGGCTGGAGAACTTATGAAAATTGATTATCAAAAGAAGGTAACTTTACTGAACAAGCAAAAGAAACGGGGTGTTAAACTTGAAACTCTGGAGAAAACAAAAGCTGCAGTTAGCCACCTGCACACAAGGTACATCGTGGATATGCAATCTATGGATTCAACAGTTTCAGAAATAAATCGGCTTCGTGATTATCAGCTATTCCCAAAGCTGGTGGACCTTGTTGATGGGTAAGTATCCTTTCACGGCTAGTGGATCTTTATAATTTTTATCTGTATTACTTATTTACTTCGTTTTATGTCCGATGGATTGTATAAATGATATGCACCTTGTGTGGCAAGTTAATGCTAGTACTTCTATCATTAGCCTATTGAAGTTAACTGTAACTAATTGAACAGTGCAGGAAAAAATGAATACAATGTAGATCTTAAAGTTACAGGAAAAAACAATGGTTTGATACGAATCATGTGCTATCCTAGCTATTGGTTAGTTCTTAGGTATCAACCTTTGTCTTTTCACTTGCTTTATAGGACTCGACATAGTCTCCATAAAAATCTTTGACATTGTTTTACCTATCAACATGTCAGCAAAACTTACGCACAACGGTGTTGAAATCTCAGCCTGGTTAAATGGCTGTTTCGCCCGATTAAACAGCTGTGTAGCCTGAAATATTGGCTAAACGAGGATTGACCTCCTGTGTAGCATTTACTGTCTACGAAAACCAATGTTTTTAAGTCGCCTAGTCGACCCTAGTCGCCTTAGGGGCGACTAGGGCGACTAGTCGCCCCTAGTCGACCTCTAGTCGAGGTCCTAGTCGTCCACCATTTTTTTATAACAGTTTCTAGTCGATGCTTATATATATTGACATATATATATAAATATATATATACACACACATATATCTATATAACAGTTCAGTAGCACAGATTGAGCATTGTAATTAGCAAACAAACCTTTAGAAGATCATATCAGCAACAGTTTAAGTGCAGAATAAGCTTAGAGGTCATCTGAGGAGGAAGAAGGACAATGCCACAGCTATACCTTCATCTGAGGAGGAGGTCATCTTGCCGGCATCAGCACAGTCAGAGGCTCAGAACACAGGGCGGCGGCAGCTCACAACTCACAAGTGGCGGCAGCTCAGCAGAGCGGCAGCAGCTCAGTCAGAGAGCTGGGTGGCGGCGCAGGGAGGGCGGCGTTAGGAGAGAAGGGCGCAGGAGGGCGGCGTCAGGAGAGAAGGGTGCGACCCGGCGGCCGGCGCCAGGGAGGTGCTCGGGCACTGCAAGGGAGGGGCTCAGGCGGCGCAGGGGAGGGGCTCGGCCGGCGCAGGGGAAGGGCGCGGGCGGCGGCACCGGCAGGAGCAGGAGACGGGCTCGGCCGGGCAGGGGAACGGCGCGGGCGGCGCGCCGGCACCAGAAGGGAGCGGGTGACGCGCTATGGAGGTCAGCGGCGGCTGAGGAAACAGAGGCGCTAGGGGGTAAGTGTGCAAAAAAGTGAATAAGAGAGGAACCCTAATGGGCTGGCCAGTTGGCCTAAAAAAATTTGCAAATCGCCCTGATCGCCCAAAATCACTAGTCGCCCTGATCCGACGACTAGTCGGACGACTAGTTTTCTAGTCGAGCAAATCGAGTCGGATGACCTGATCGGACGCCACCGAGCGATTAGGACGACTAGTCATCCGATTTGAAAACACTGACGAAAACACTGGTTGAAATACTTCCAATGTGTCTCGCTAGTACAGTTTAATGTGACAAGGTGAAATACTAAATGCTTATCTGTCGTATTTTTTCCAAAAAAAAAAATCTCAGCCTTTTATCTTGGGCTTTGCCAGTCAATTTTTTTTCACAAAATCACAACTATTCATGACATTGTATCTGAATGATACAATACAACGCACAACGGTGTTGAAATCTCAGCCTGATTAAATGGCTATTTCGCCCGATTAAACAGCTGTGTAGCCTGAAATATTGGCTAAACGAGACGAGGATTAACCTCCCGTGTAGCATTTACTGTCTACGGAAACACTGGTTGAAATACTTTCAATGTGACTCGCAAGTTCAGGTACAGTTTAATGTGACAAGGTGAAATACTAAATGCTTATCTGTTGTATTTTTTCCAAATAAAAAATCTCAGCCTTTTATCTTGGGCTTTGCCAGTCATTTTTTTCACAAAATCACAACTATTCATGACATTGTATCTGAATGATACAACTTTTGATGTCAGCTACTCAGCTTAAGAAAACTGCAACAACTTATGAGTTATGACATACTATCTCAGAAAACTACAACTTTTGTGTTCAGTTTGACCAACAGTTCACTGAGCGGTGGGACCGAACAAAGTTGTAGTTTTCTGATATAGATGTTCAAAGTTGTAGTTTTCTGTAATTGACATTGAAAGTTGTATTTTTCTGTACGAAGTACGATGCTACAGATAGTAGTAGTTTTGCAAATTTTGCTGAACTTTCTTTAACATTGACTATTTCTTGTGCCGTTTGGGAACAAGGAAATAGATGGTGGAAAAGGAAATAGTCTGGTAAATCTCGGCACTTTTTTCCCACCCTTTTATATCTGAACCCTCCATTTTTCCTAGACTCATAAGTCATAACTTCAATCCCCTATTCTATGTAAAATATGTACTGATTCCATAAAAAACTGACTCATCTATTTAGTTGAATATCAAAAGTAGCAAATCATGCTTTTAAATTAGCAGGCAGTCACAGTAATTATTCTTGATCTATGTTATGACCTCTGTTAAAAAAAGTGGTCGCCTAGGCCGTTTAAGCGCCGCCTAGGCGCTGAGCGGCACCGGACCACTTCGCTTTCCCCTAGGTAGCGGCATTAAGCGGTCGGACCGCTTTTTTCTGCTTCAATCCCCTTTCTTCCACTTAACTCTGCTTTCCACTGCTTTGTGTGTCCATATAAAAAGAACAACTAACTCTAATTTTTTTTCATCCCCATCGGTGGCGGTTGCTGTTAGCAAGGTGGTAGTGCCATGTCTTAGTGTCTGGCTGCCTACACAAGATAGTGTCACACTCTATCTCATCTCATTTTATTGATTGATTGAATATTTTTAAATTTAAAAATATACATATATATATATATTATATGGATTTAACTCCGCTTTTTGCGAAACACCTAGAAACGCCTAGGCGCCGCCTAGGCAGCCTAGACGCTAGGCGGGGCTCCTCCGCTCGCTTTTTTGTACCGCTTTTTTAAACACTGGTTATGACCATAATAAAAAATAATAAAAGTGTCTTTTCATTTTTGTGGTGTCTTGGATTAGTAGCTGAAAGACCAGAAATTTGTGCTCTTCTCATTGTAATAGCAGTTTTTTACAACATTTTTTCTTACTAATACCCAATACATACTTTTGGCAGAATGGCTAAGATGTGGAATGCTATGCACCGTCATCACAAGAGTCAGTATATAATCATAACAGCTATCAGATCTTTTGAGGTTCCTCCTGTTCCAAGAGAGACAACTGATTCGCACCACCACCAGACTTGCGAGCTACGTGACATCGTTAGAGAGTGGCACATGCAATTCGAGAATCTGATGGACAATCAAAAATCATACATCAGAGCACTCAACGCATGGCTGAAGCTCAACCTCATCCCTATCGAGAGCAACTTGAAGGAGAAGGTCTCCTCTCCTCCAAGGCAGGTGGATCCACCCATCAAGCACCTGCTGTATGCCTGGCATGACCAGCTTGAAAGGCTTCCGATTGAGCTTGCAAAAACTGCCATCAAAAGCTTTGCTGAAGTCATAAACAATATTGTAAACCTTCAGGACGAGGAGGTAAATCTAAGGAGGAAATGTGACGAAACTCACAGGGATCTGATCCGAAAACAACAACAGTTTGAAGACTGGCATCAAAAGTACATGGAGAGACGGGCAGCCTTAGGCGAGGATGCAGACCCTGAAGCTGCAGAAGCTCAAAACCTGGATCCTGTTGAGGAGAGGAGACATGCTATCGAGGAAGTGGAGATTAGGCTGAGGGAAGAGGAGGGACACCATCTTAGGCTTGCCAAGCAGGTGAGAGAAAAGTCACTCGCAAACCTTAGGACACACTTGCCAGAGCTCTTCAGGAATATGGCTGATTTTGCTTTCTTTTGCCATGACATGTACAACAATTTGAGAAAAATTGCTGCCGTGCCCAAAAATGAAGCCCAAGGCTGATGTCCGTTTGTGGTCGTACTCAACCAGCAGAAGGGAAAAACTTTGGTCGTAGGTACTTCCTGATGACTTGGGGGTCCTGAGGTCGTTCACATTTTGTTGGAGTGTGCTGTAGAGCTAATCACCATTAATTGTGTTTGTAAATTGAAACAGTCCTTGAATCCATTGTTTATTCCCATTTTTTCGCTCTACCTTGATGCCGTAGCTAATCCTCAGCCAAGATTCTCTTATCGTGCATATCCCAGCTAAGTTTTCTTTTTATCAACGACATAGTGGAGAAGAGATGAAAGGTTTGTTCAAGCGTGCATAATAAACTTAAATCATGCAGGGCTTTGGCATAGTTGAGTAGGGATGTCCACGTATTTGTTGGTGGGAGACCACTTTTACCAGTTATTTTTTTCTGGGCGTCGGGTTGGGACTTCGGACTTGTATCGGGGGACTACCGTGACAGCTGACCCAAGGCGGAACATGGGAAACGTGAAATTTCGGTGCGCCAAGGCATATTTGAAATCTTTGGAGTGTATAATTTGAAATGCATCATGACTCGTGAGTAGCCCGGTGCACATCCTAACCTTTCTTTTTATACATTTCTCTTGGAGCATGGTGCGGGACAATATGCACAAGATCACAAAGAAATCACATCTCGTAAAAAACTAAGGATTTCTCACCTAATATTTGTGAAAAAGTAAAATACTAAGTGCTAATTGTCTATATTTCAGAAGAAAAAACAAGAAACTATTTCCAGTTTGTCTGGGAGTATCTCTCTGAATTTCAAAACAGTTCACAATGAGATACACCAGCAGAAACAATCTAAGGTTTTAGATGTCAAGAAAGTTGTAGAAAATTTGAGGCTCACCGTAAATCAAATAATTGTCCCTTATAAATAAGCAGTACAACAATTGGACCTATGAAGTAACCAGTGGAATAGCACATGAGAAAAGAAAAAAAAACACATCATTTTATCTGTTTGTTTGACTCTAATGCATATTAGCTTTGTTTGTTTTGTAGAAACTGTATATACAGCACAGCGTTCATATAATTTACACAGCAACCAAGTTTAATCACAACAGCGAGTGCTGAAGTATTGCATATTTACAGGGACGAGGAACATACACCTGAACTGGTAGGATTTCCATTGGTAGGCTCTCCACTGGCTGGCATACAACTTGTGCATGAAAAACGGGAACTGAGTCCCATTCTAAGCATCTATTCTTTCCAACATCTCCCATTCGTCATCTGAAAGCCCATCATGATCCTTAGCATGGCTCCCCACCATCTTCTCCTGAGCAAGAATACCACTATTGTCCCGATTCTGAAATTGCCGATGCCAATCAGGTGGAGTTTTGCATTCAGGCATATTCGAAGAAGTAGCTGAGGAGCTAGTGTGATCAGGACTGATTCTCCTAAGGGTCCTCTCTTTCAGTGCAACAATTTTTTCATGAATGCTCGATATTTCTCTTCTGTACAAATAAAAACGGCAGAATGAGCGTTTGATATTTGTACCAGTTATATACAAAGAGTTGCATTTTTCCATATGATTATAAACCTCCCAAACCAAGTCTGATACTTGCGCAATTTTGATGAGGACAAAGAATCGTACTAGGAAAAAATGGATATATTTAGTCGAGTTATTTAGCCTTGAGTATTAATGAAGAGGAGAATCACTTTCGTTGTGAAAGTTATTGCTTTATCCACAAAAATAATTGCTTAGCAAGGCATGCAAAGAACCTCAATACAAGAACAAAGAACTTGACAGCCATAGGTAGCAAGACTATGGGAGAGTAACATACTGCAAGCTATCAATGACGTGCTCACGGTCTGTCAAAAAATTTCTCAACTGCAACCAAAAAGATGTTGGAGACGTTAATACAGACCACAACAAGTCATGGCAAAAGAGCAACAATTGCATATGTGAAGCAAAAACATCTGAAGAATACACATTTGTCATGTATGAGTTGCGATTACCAAAATGTTTTCTTCAGCTTCATCGTGGAGCTTGATTGACTCCTCCATTATGCTCTTCATTCACTCCATAGCCGTTGCAAATAAGTGAAAAACCGTCCTAAATAATCTAATTGCGACGGTTTTACTTATTTACGACGGTCTTTGACCGTCGCTCGTATTTTGTCGCAATTAAGTTTATTTGCGACGGCCACCGTCGCAAATAAGTTTGTTTGCGACGGCTTCGACCTACCGTTGCGATAATTTACGACGGTAGGCGGTGGCCGTCGCAAATAACATAGGCTAATTTGCGATGGCCAGCAACCTTATTTGCGACGATACTGTATAAAAGCCGTCGCAATTAAGATTTTTTATTAAAAAAAACAGAACATTCTGCCCCACTCGGTAGCCAGAAACACGACAGAGACAAAATATATAACAGCAGCAGCAAAAGTGTCTCGCAATAGTCACAAACGCATATCCAAAAGATAATATATAACATCTCAATCGATCACAACATAAAAGTGTCTTGCATCTCATCACAAGAATAGAAAAAGAAAGAATAGAACCTATCTGCTAGCGTTCACTACCTCCAGAGCCGTCAACATCCTCGTCGCGTGTCAGTCCAGGTGCCGGTATAGACGGCGACGGAGTTTGAGCCTCCATCGCCGATCCCTGCAACACATATTGATTAATTTAGAACTTCGTTTTTGACTAGAATTGATTAAACAAGCTAGAATTGATCATATTGAACTTAATTTAGTTAATTTGAGTTAGATTTGTTATGTTTGATTATTTAAGACTAAGTAAGACTACAATAGATAAGTTGAATTAGATTTATCTACATTTGATAAATTAAGACTAAGTAAGAACGTTTTTGATTACCTGAAAACCCGGAGAAATATGCCACGGCGGCGGTAGCTCTAGTTCTGGCGGTGGAATTGGCGGTGGCGGTGGAGGTGGCTTGAGCTGCAACCCCTGGACCTGGCCACCTTAAAAGAAACTCTATCATTGCAAATGTTACAGGTTATTACATATTATTAAGAATGTGATAAATTTAAATTACTTTTACTTACCGTCATCGCCTGCCGTTGCATCTCCATCGTCTGTCGCATCTGCTCCATGCAGGCTCGCTGGTAGGAGATGGTGGCATCCATCGCCGCCCTCTGCGCCTCCATCGCCGCCTGGTACTGCTCGTGACTCTCCTGGACCTGACGGGCAAGAGTTTCCACCTGCGAGACACGGCGACTCGAGCCCATCGACGAAGACTATGTGGAGCTGCCTCTCACAGGTCTCGCCACCCTCGAGTCGACAACTCCGTTGAATATAGCGAGCCTATAAAAATCAGTAATATGGAATTGAAATACCTTAAATATTTTTAATTGAAAACGATAAAATGACTTATGATCTCACCTTCTGTGGGATTTTTCAGCTCCGCTTGCATACGCGGCTTGAGGATCGATTGGTTCATGTTCCCAATCGAAATATGCGTCGTGTATCCTCCTAGCCTTCTCCCCGTACCTAGCCTGAAAAATAAGAAAACCGTGTAAGTTCATCAATCTATATAGTTATATTTATTACGAATGATTTCTACACTTACCAACCGCTCGGCTGCGGCCTGACTGCACCCCTAGGGCTGAGAAGGGTCACTGTGACCTCTCTTCCAGATCTCAGCAGGGGTCGGCGGCACCCCCGTCTCGCGCTCCTGTCAATATGTGTTAGTACGAACAGTATATTATGAATAAATAAACATAAGTTAGATACACTTACCATCCGTTTAGCTAAACGCAAGTGGTTATCTTAGCCATGTTTGTGCTTCCCCTCGACCCCTCGGCACCCTCGAGCCCTCTGGGACTTAGCCTTAAACTCATCGCTAGCCCAGTACCGACAAAGGGCCCGGTATGCATCGGACCGACCCTGCAACCAGCTCACGTGGCCCTGCACATAGTTGTAGGTCGTTAAAAATACCATTTACGCATCTGCCCCATGCTCAGAAAAAATATTTACTACACCCCGCGTACCTGTGCATATTCTTCCTCCATCAGGTGCCTCTCGCTCTCCTGTCGGAAGTGTAACACGTGGTGCTGGTTCGCCTTCAAGTGCTCATTGATAACTTGAATACGAGCGTTCGAGAAAGCTTGCCGAACCGCCTTCGCAGCGTTGGCGTGAAACACTTTCCTCGCATCCTCAAACATGCGAGGGTCGTCCGGGTCGTCTAAAATATACCTTTCTTGTGATAAAGAATATATTGAAGAGATGCACACTAAAAGAGTTTACGAGTTAAAACATAGAAACTTTATTTAACATACTTATCATAAAATCGGCCCATACGGCCTCCTGAACGTTGTCGTGCTCCTGGTGATGGGCGCGTGCGTAATCCTCCCATGAAGTAGCAGGCACCCGTCGATGACCCCGGGATAGTACAAACGCACTAAGGACCCGATGACACCGTTCCGGTCTGTGGTGTCTCTCACCGATGAAAGACGCGTCGTACCAAGCATTGCAAAACATTTATTAATTCATTACTTAAGTAATAAAAAGAAACCAGAATTGAACACTACGATTTTATTACCTGTCTCCGACCGGACGAATCACGATCCTCTGTGAAGGGACCGCATGAGGACTGATAAAGTGAGTCCTCCTCGTCCTCCGCGTCTGCTACGGCACCACGTCTAGTGACCTAGAAGGCTCGTCACCAGTCGAGTTTAAGGGCTCAGAAATCGAAGGCTCGCCAGCCAAGGGCTGGCTGGCAGAGGGATGGCTCACCGAAGGGTAGCCAAGTTCAACTGGCGACGTAGCCACTAAGTCAGTCGGTGAGGACTACAATATTCAAATGATTCATAAGTAAGTTTAATTGGAAATTGAATTTGAAGAATTGGACAAAGAATAGTGAAATTTACCTGTGTGGACTGCTGTGAAGAAGCCCTAGAGCTGCTCCGAACGTACCCCAGCAGCTGAGAGCGTCTACTCCTGATCAACGAGGCACCAACGAAAGCGTCCTCAGCTCTAGAGGGGAAGAACCCCCTCGTCGGATGCATCTTCTTACTCTTCTTTGACGCCATCTCGTTTTAATAGATAATCAGTAAATATGCAAATAAGATATACAAAATTCATGTTACTATCTAAAAGAAAACGTTACTTATAATCACTTTCAAAATTCATCAACATCATTATCATGTGCCCTACTCCTTAAACCAGCTCAACGATCTTCCATCGTGACCTATTTTAATTTCTATTTTCACATATCATCTGTCTCTACATCTTCAACATATCCAACTAATTGATCGAGTCCTGCACTAGGCTCGACGGTAAAAGTGTCTGGCAACTCTTCTTCTTGGTACACTTCTTCAACGTCTTTACTATCATGGTAACCATCATCCCTAGGAGTATATAACCGCTCACGAGGATTCACCTTATATACCACCCACCAAGCACTGAGCTTTGTGCATGGATAAGGTAGATAATACACTCGCTCCACTTGGTGTGCAATAACAAATGTATGGTAACCTCGTAGTCGGTCCTTATGTTAGACTTCAACCATTTCAAATCGGTTTTCTTGAGTTCCGTGAGTGCTATCAAACCAGTCACAGTCAAAGAAAACAACTCGAAGTGTCTTATTTCCGGTAAAAGTAAATTTATGAATTTTGTTAATGATCCCATAATAATCAGTTACATTCCCTTGAGTGTCAATTGCTCTTATCACAACACCGGAATTTGATGTTGCTGTGAGAGGACGAAGAGCTTTAAAATGAGTTGTACGGAATCGAAAGCCATTTACGTCATATCGACCATAGCTTCTAACATTCACCAATCCATAAGATGGCTGCCACAAATCTTTATGGACATTGTGAGTTCGGCACTGTCAAACATGATCGTAAGTTAAAATAATGAATTCTTTAATAATAGTATCTTATAATATATAGAAGACGAGAAAGTGTTACATAATCTCAAAACCAGGATAGGAAACCCGGCCCTCCATTAATTCCTTCTTGTCACGTCCCTTCTCCTTGTTTGATCGTTTGTTGATGCCTATGTGGCCAACATTGTCTGTGGAACTCGCTGAACGTGAATAAGCAGTTTTCAGAATACATGTGTAGCAAAATATGTCGATTAGCATAAATGTAGGAGAAATACTTACTCGAAGTATTCCTGCATGCCTTCTATATTTGCGTACATGTAGAGTAAAGCAGCAGTCCTGTCACGTTCGGGTAGGACGTAGGTCGTGTAGCTACCAACGGTAGTGCCTCTCGTTTGAAAAATGGAGAGGTCGCTTAAAGGGGGTGTGTCGTCCATATTGTACCGCATCGCCGAAGTATTGACATTGTGTTCATCTGTAAAGTAGACAATTAAAAAGTATCCTACTTTCTTAAGAGCATATGCTTCAGTGATGCACCCTTCCATCCTTGCCCTGTTACCAACCATTGGTTTCAGATATCGTAGCGCTCTTTCAATGTGATACATCCACTTGTATTGCACAGGACCACCAACTTTAGCTTCGAATGGAAGATGGATAAGCATATGTTGCATTGGATTGAAGAAACCCGGTGGATAATTTTTTTCCATCTTACATAAAAGTACGGGTATCTCCTCTAACATATCCATCATCCGTATCTTGATTTCTTTAGCACAAAGCTGTCTATAGAAATAGCTAGGCTTGGCTAAAACCTTCCACACTGCATCATCTAGATAGCCACGAAACATAACAGGTAAGAGTTTTTTGTAAAATAATGTGATAATCATGACTCTTCAACCCAGTGAGGTGTCCTGTGTTCACATTCACGGCTCGTTTCAGTCTAGCTGCGTAACCATCTGGGAATTTCAAAGTTTTCAACCATTTCATGACTTCTTTCTTTTCTTTAGATCGAAGACAGAAAGAAGCACGTGGCTTGCCACCACTTTCAGAGATTTTAAGAGTTGGACGATGACAAATGTCTGCCAAATCTAGTCTAGCTTTTATATTGTCTTTCATTTTGCCAGACATATCCGTGCATGTGCTTATGATACTTTCGCTCATATTATGCTCCTTAGGCATCACATCAATGTTGTGCATTAGAATCAACGACTTCACATACGGTAGCTCCCAAAGTCCACATATGTGAGTCCAATTATGTTCCTCTCCATAACCTACGAAATATCCAGGACGACCTTCATTTGGCACCAGTTTGTCCAACATATCAGAAATTTCTGACCCGTTGAGACGTTTTAGTGGTCCTTTAGTGACAACGGTGTTCTTTCTAAAGACATGCCTCTGTTGCCTAAATATGTGATTTGAAGGCAACCAACGTATGTGACAATTGATGTAAGATATCTTGCCTCCATGATTTAGTCGAAAGCAATCCGTGTCCGAAGCACATATGGGACACGTCAGACGATTGTGAGTGCTCCATCCAGAAAACATGTCGTATGCTGGCAAACCATGGACGGACTACAAATAAGCAGCTCGAAGGTTGAATTTCTGCTTCTAGTAATTGTCGTACGCTTCGACCCCTGTCCACAACACTTTCAATTCTCCGATCAGCGGTTTCAACATCACGTTGAGACGTGACCCAGGATCATCAGGTCCAGGTACAATGAGGCTGAGGAACATGAACTTGTTCTTCATACACAAAGCCGGTGGCAGGTTGTAGGGAATGACAGACGGGCCAACAGGAGTATAGTGTGGCATTTGTACTGAATAGTGAGAATCCGTCTGTCGCTAACCCGATGCGAACATTTCTCGTATCACGAGAAAAATCTTGATCGAAATGGTCTAGCGCCTTCCATGCATCACCGTCGGACGGATGCGTCATGAATTATTTGTTCTCACGTTTACCTTCTTTGTGCCATCTCATGTGCCTTGCGGTTCTTTTTGAAAGAAACAACCACTTCAACCAAGGTGTCACAAGCAAGTAACGAAGTTGCTTATGTGCGACATCTATCATCACATTATCTCCATCGTCATTAACAACTTCGACATACCTCGGTTTACCACATTTCAAGCATATGTTTTCGTTGGCGTGCTCTTTCCAGAATAGCATGCAGTTGTCTGGTCACACATCGATTTTCTCATAGTTCATACCGAGACAAGATATCTGGATCTTCGACTGATACATATCTTTAGGCGTTTTGTGAGGTTGTGAAAGGATATCGCATATCATTTTTATGACATCATTGTAGCAATTGATGGAAAAAAGTACTTAGACTTAATTACCATAAATATGGTCAAGAAAGCAAGGACGATCACATCCGTGTGTTCATGCAACGGCTGTTGTGATTTCTTGAGCTCCTCGAAGAAATTGTCCGCCTCCATTGTAAGAGGATCCTCCACTTCCAAAGCTTCTAGCATCTCATCCATCCTATCAACCCTCGTTATATCATCATCCTCATCCACTTCTATTACGCCTCAAGATTTAGTCTCGCCGTGGACGGTCCACACCTCATAACTTGGCGTGAAACCGTTTCGACATAAGTGAAATGAAAGTTCCAATCTGCTCAAAAACTTGGTGTTCCGATATTTCGTACATGGGCACCGCACCTTATCATCCGTTGACAATGAAAATGCTCGATCCAAGAATTTATCTAACTTAATGTACCACTCATCCGAGTGACCATCTTCCAGCCAGTATACATATAACTGCGGTCTTTACCCATGTTTGACTCTGCAGTTTAAAGCCGAAGAAATTGTCGCTAATATATGCAGCATTTATCCTGCTTCTGACGAGACACAATATCTAAATACCAATAAAATTTTGGCAGCATAACCTCGCTTGTTTTACACTGCACCCCCCAAAAATGGTGCAGTTCTTCAAGCTTTGGGGTCAACTGTCCAACAACAAGGGAGGAGGCGAGGAAATAACGAAGGAGGAGGAATGAACGAGAGAAAACCACCCGTCGGGGCCCGCCGTCCACGCGCGGGATCTTGTCATAAGTAACGACATCCTGGGGACGAACGGCGGTTACCGTCGCCAATTATGGCTTGGAGACTTTATTTGCGATGATTACCGTTGTGGTTCGCTTCCGTGTCATCTCAAAGCCGCCACGTATGCCGCTTACTTCCCGTTTAGGGTTGGTCGTCGCAATTTATTTTACTTGCGGCGAATTTTACTGTGGCCGTCGCAAATAGGACTTTATATGATGTTAGCACAATTGATGCATAACGTCAAGAATACGTCCCGTCAAGAAGGACGTCAAGACGAAGACTCTCGTCAACCTCAAACGAGTTCATATGTTGAGTTCTTGGTGACTCAACCACTGGTCTTCATAGAGGCCGAGGATCCTCTGGTGGCGGATAGCTGGATTCTACCATCGAGTCTAAGTTCGGGTTGCTCCAATGCACCGAACATCAGAAAGTATTATACGTGGCGCAACAAGGAGGGAGGGATGCCTACGAGCATTGTCCTAGTATGCGCTTGACAATGCCTAGGTAGATATTACTCAGGGTTACCCGTACCCGCTGGATAAATCCGTACCCGAACTCGTACCCATTACCCGCAACACTTTAGCACATAACAGAATATGTTTAACACATAACACAAACATAGGCACATAAAATAAATGTTCAACACATAACACAAACATAAATTAGCACAATTGACAAACCGAAGACGGCCGTCGCAAACGGAAGGCGGGCGTGGCGGGAGACGGCGACGGCGGTGGGCGCGGCAGGAGGCAGCACGGTGGCGGGAGGCGGCGGGCGCGGCGCGGCAGCGGGAGGCGGCGGGTGCGGTGGGGCGCGGCGGCGGGAGGCGGCGCGGCGGGGCGGTCGTTGCAAATCAATTAACTATAAACCAAATTAAACTATAAACACGCTAATTACCTAATTAACTACAAAAAAAAATTTAATTGCCAAATTAATTACATATTACTCTAAAACAACATTGAATTAACTATACTCTAACCAAATCTAACTAATAACAAGAAAAAAATGAAAAAAATGGATTTAGATGGAGGAGGTTACCGAGAGGCGGCGATGGCGGCGGGCGCGGCGGGAGACAGCAACAGGCGCGGCGGGAGGCGGAGCGGCGGCGGGGCGCGGCAGCAGGCTGCGGGAAACTGGAGGCGGGCGCAGCCGGGCGTGGGCGGCGGCGCGGGGGGAGGCGGGCGGCGGCCGGCGGGAGGCGGGGCGCGGCGGGCGCGGTGGAGCGCGGCGGCGCGGCGGGAGGCCGGCGCGGTGGCGGCGTCGGCGAGAGTTGTGTGAGTCGGGACGGCGCTCGGTCGGGTATATCTGGTTAATTTGCGACGACTTCGTTAATTGCGACGGTTTTTTCTTCGGCCGTCGCAAACAGCCATTTAATTGCGACGGTTATTTAATTTGCGATGGCCTATTTGCGACGGTTGAAGCCGTAGCCATCGCAAATACGGTTCTATTTGCGACGGCTCTTTTTTGCGGCGGCCTAGGGTTAGCCATCGCAATTTACTTTATTTGCGACGGTCGTCCGTCGCAAATAGTTTTAGCCGTCGCGTTTCCTGTTGTGATTTCAGCTTCCTTCTCTTCATGTACTAATATAGCTAACTCCTCTTCCTGACTAATATGCTCCCTTTCTGCAGTTTCTTCTTCAATTGAAGTTGCTAGTTGCGCATCTAGTTCAAATTTGATCTACATAATTGTATTGGGTAAAAGAATAAACAAAAAATTATCATTTTCTTGGTTGTAAAAGTCACAGCACATATCATTCTACTTCAGTGTTGCTTTATTTGCACATTATGATCTTAATCTAGGATACCTCCTCAACAATCGTAAGCACATCATCTCTCTCAGCAGATAGTTTGGAAAGCCGAGACTGAAGGTCATGAGCTAAAGTAGTCAACAAAGATTTTTCTCCACGCACAATTTCATGTTTTTATCAAAGAATATGCAAAGTTAAAATTTTCTTTACATGTGCAGGCAATAGAGCATTATGAAAGGGACCACCTTATCATTTGAATCTTTTGAATTTCCAATGACTATATTATAGTTTTCTACCATGGTAACAAAACCTTGATGTGCATCAACATCATCTTGCTTTGCTTTCCTTGAATTTTCCTCCTGAAGATCCACCTCATTCATCTTTTGTCTTATCAATTTATATAAAGAACTCAATGCTTCCTGTAATGAGCTTTAGATGGTGCAAACAACTTGATTTAGCTGGTTCGTGTTAGTGAACCTGATGTAGAAGAAGGAACAATTCATTGGCATCGCATGCCAAACAAAAATCGCTGCTTTTGCTGAGCTGACACACAACGAATGTCAGCATTTCTCTAGCTACTCGTGTTTGGTAAGTGTTAGATTACTGTGTGTTTTGGTTATGTATTTAGGGGCATTTTAGTCTTTGTGGGTGTGCTGTATTAGCCCTCAAGTAATGGGACCTATATGTACCCCTTTGGCTGATTAATTAAATTCAATTCCCCCTAATTTGGTATCAGATTAACCCTAACCTTCTCTCTTCTCTCTCTCTCCTCTCTCTCTCCCGATGGCTGGTGCGCCGCAGCTGCCACTCGCCGGCGCTCCCTCACTGCACTACAGGAAAAACAATCATAGACGACGGCCAAATTTATTGACGACGGGGCCGTCGTCTTTAATGTTATTGACGACGGCTTTATATAGCCGTCGTCAATAACTTAGTTATTGACGACGGCTATATGAGAACCGTCGTCAATAAATTATTGACGACAGTGGCCGTCGTCTTTAACTAAATTCAGGCCCACCCGAGGAGTTATTGACGACGGTAACCTAGTACCGTCGTCAACAAGTCCTTATTGACGACAGTTTTCTAGCACCGTCGTCAATAACGGGGTATATAACCCATGCGCGAGCCGGGAGGTGGCCAGTGCCGCCTCCCGACTCGCACCAGTCGCCGCCGCCGTCCCGGTCGCCGCCGCCCGTCCCCGCCACCGCCGCCGCCCGTCGCCGCCGCCCGTCCCCGCCACCGCCGCCGCCCGTCTCCGGACGAGGTAAGTCCCCTCCCCTCCCCTCCGGCCTCACGGCGCTGACGCCGGCACCCTTGTTGATGGACGACTCCGACGACGACTTGCCGTCGACGTCACACATGATGGATCGATGGATTGTTAGCTGTGTGGGTTATGCGCGCATACATGTGTTCGTATATATACTGTCACACATCGTGACTATTTGTACGTACGCGAAGGATTAATGGTGAAAGCCAACAAGAACAGGTCGTTGGTGATGATGAGATGGTGGAGAGAGTGCATGATTGATTGGATGGTACAACGTCAAGTCGTCAACCGACGACGTTGGCTAGCTAGCTAGCACGCTGAGCTCGCCTCCGATTTTTAATTACTCCCTTCCCTTCCCTTCTCATCGAATTGCAAGGCAGCATCTAATCTCGGTTCTTTGTGCATGGTAGCAGTTACAATAACAAGCCCTGTTGATTAATCGGCCATTAGTCGTTTATCCGCTCGATTTATTATATATCTTTTTGGACGAGCTAAGGGTTAGAAGGAACGACAAAACCCTACAATTAAGCACAGAGGAAGAAGAACCTGAACGACAGAGCTGATCCATGACGACGCGCAAGGCTAGCTGAACGTATCATATTCTGGTTATTTTCAGCTGGTGCTCGTTGAGCTCAAGGCGATCATCGACGCAGCAGGCTCCAATGAATGAATGGTCATGATTCATTTCAGCCGTGACCGCCGACGAGAGAGGCGGCTAGCAGCTACATTCAGTTCAGCATTCCGGCATGTGTTTTAGTGACCAGCTTAATCAGTTGCTGCTGCACATTTAGAACGTACGTACGTAGCGATGACGAAGAAGACAGAGTTAGTTAATGAGCAGCCTCTCGTTTTCAGGTCGCCATTCTCCCCGTTTCGGTCTTAAATTCCTTTAAGATCGTCTTGCCACTGGGGAAAACTCTAGTGCTACGTTTGCTCAGTTCTTGCATTACTTCAGAACATTCATTTTTCATTCTGTATCAGCTGAGAAGTGGGGTGGTCACCTCCCTTGTGAAAAAAATAACAAATTTGTAAATTTCACGAGTTATTTAACAGTGCTAAATGGTTAATGCGGTGTGATGAAGAAACCAATCAAAGAGCAGCTGGTGCTTTTTCTGATGGGCCATACTGGATGTTGGCGATGCGCACTTTCCAATTCCGTCAGTTGAGGACTGTTGCAGTGTTACCTTTAATGGCTAAGAGTTGTGCTTATGAGATTATTATGGCTTAGTAGCGATTCTAATTAGCATCAAATAGAAAAGGAACAAGTGAGTACTACTTAGGCTTTCACAAGCGACTTCGATGAACACTCCAGTGGCGGCGGATCTAGAGAAATTTAACACATGTGCAGCATGCCGTATTTCCTTTACAAAAAAACCGTAGGGGAGTGCCCCACAGTCCAAGACATTATAAATTTTATGGAAGTATGTACAAGAAGTGCACATGCTATTTTCAATATATGAGTGTGCAGAAACAAGATTTCCTCAGTTCTTCTGCCTATGGTTGCGCTGGTGACATCCTCATTACACGCAAACTAATCCTTTCTTGTTCTATTGGGATGATCGTTTGAGAACTAAAATATGTTTATTTTCCCTTCCCTGCAATATGCCACTTTAAATTTCACATCGTCACATGTTTATTTTCTCAGATTTTCACATTAGATTCGCTCTAAGTTGAATAACGAGGCATTTTTTTGATCCTAATTTCTGTCCGGTGAAAAATGACCAATACAAATAGAGGCACACCTATATTCCTCGCGCCGTCACACCCCGCCCTGCCGCCGCGCACCACCATCCCGTGCCCCGCCCCACTGCGCACCGCCATCCCGCGCCCCGCCCCGGCCGCGCCTCGGCCGCCCCGAGCCCCGACCTTAGTTGATTAATTGTTTAATTAGTATTGTTATTGATTATTGTTTAAATAATACTCTAATTGATTGCGTGATTAGTTACTATATGTAAATAAATGGGTTTCGGCCCGGTCCGGCCTGACACGACCCATTTAGGGTCTGTCACGGCCCATTTATTGGTAATGTATTAGTCGAGACAGGCACCGAGGACGGCAAGCTCCCGCGCGTGGACGGCGGGCCCCGACGGTGCGGTTTCATCTTTGACCCACTTACGACGGGGCATAACGTACGACGGCTAATCGTAAAGGCGTCGTAAGATAATGGCAGGCCCCAACGGGGCATAACTTAGGACGGCTAACCCACTTCTTTGTCTCTCGTTCTTTCCTTCTCTCTCGTTCTTTCCTCTCTCTCTTTTAAATGACTCAAAAACGAAAGATTGACGTAAACCTATACAACATGCGTCACCCGTTTCGAACGGGCCCGTCTCACATGTGTTACGCATGTGAGGCATGTACGTTCGGAATTGTCCCTTTTTGGACAGTCTGGGAGTGACCGAGGGGGCGTGGCATGTGATGAAACGCGGGTTTAGATCTAGACGAGATTTCGACGGCATAACCCTGTTGTTCTCTGTTGCACCATTTTCGGGCGTGCAGTGGAGAACAGTGGGGTTATGCTCCCGAAATTTCGTTCGGATCCATACCACGCGTCTCGTCATGAGCACGCTCCACTCGATCACTCTTGGGTGGGTTTAGGACCTATCATTTCCAATAGTTGTAGGGCCGTGACATATATAAATTATAAAGTAACTATAATTTCCTTGACATTAAACTGCAGATTCAAACATGGGTGAGGATCGTAGTTGGATGTATACCGGTTGGAAGAACAGTTCTGGTGGTCACTCGGATGAGTGGTTCGCAAAGACAGATGCTTTTGTAGATCGAGCTTTTTCATTGTCAAAAATCGATAAGGTGTGGTGCCCATGTACGAAATGTCAAGGTGCAAAGTGTTGGGACAAAGTGAATTTGGCGTTTCACTTATGTCGATACGGTTTCATGCAAGATTATGAGGTGTGGACCTTTCACGGTGAGACATCTTCTCAACCCTTACAAGTTTCATATGAGGATGACAACACGGGGGTCGATAGGATGGACGAGATGCTTGATGCCATAAATCCTGAATTGATGGAGGATCCTCCTACAACGGAGGTTGATGCGTTTTTCACGCTTCTCAAAGCTTCAGAAGAGTCGTTGCATGAACACACCGAAGTGACGCTCCTTACTTTCATGACTAGATTTATGGCCATTAAGTCTAAGTATTTCTTCTCCAATAACTGCTACAACGATCTCATCAAATTGATCAGCGATATCCTTCCACAACCACATAAAGTGCCTAAAGATATGTATCAGTCTAAGAAGTTGATTTTTGGTTTAGGTATGAAATATGAGAAGATTGATATGTGTCTAGACAATTGCATGCTTTTTTGGAGAGAGCATGCCAACGAGAACAAGTGCTTAAAATGTGGTAAAGCGAGATTTGTCGAAGTTGTTAATGACGACGGTTCAAAAGTAATGACTCAAGTCGCACAGAAGCAGCTTCGCTACTTGCCTGTCACACCTAGGTTCAAGCGTTTGTTTCTATCTAAAAAAACAGCTAGACACATGAGGTGGCATAAAGAAGGTGTACGTGAGAACAACAGCATGATGGTGCACCCGTCGGATTATATGTTAAATACATTAACTTGTATATTTCTACTTGTAGAAATATTACCGTTTGGAGGACGAGGCCCAGCAGGATCACGCTCGCCTGGTCTTCAACAACAACGCTAGGAAGCTCCTGACGCAGTCGATTTCAACGGCTCGCATTCAGGCTACGAAGGCGTACTATAAGTTGCATCCGGACGAGGGTGAGTCGGGGCAGTTTAAGGATGTGGCGGACAAGTACTTGACGGAGGCACAGTACGCAGAGGTAAATTCTTTATTTTACTTTGCTTCATTATCCAATTTTCATCAATGTTTTCATCCAACAACAAATGTGTGCAGGTCAGCGTACCGCGGCTTGAGTCCTGTCCGGACGCCTACAGTTCCCTGTGTGCTCGTTGGGCAAGCCAGGGCTTCCAAGGCGTGTCGATGACCCGCCGACAGAGTCGAGGGACGGACGGGAAACACCGTCTTGGCGGGGACGGCAACGTACGCCTTGCTAAACGGATGGTAAGTGATACTCGAATTATATTCTAGTTAATTTCTATCGCTATCATTGTGCTAACACGTATCGATAGGAGCGCGAGATCGGTCAGGAGCCGACCGCTATCCAGGTGTGGAGGAGGGGTCACATGGGAAGTGACCCCTCGCAGCCTGATCAGCTGTCTTCTCAAACAGCGACGGAGACGTTGGTGAGTTCTTTAGTTGACTTAATTGTATTCTCTTTAAAACTTCTGATGACTTTAATTTTCTGTATTTTCAGGAAAAGTATGGGGAGGAGGTGCGGAGGCTTCGAGGCGATGATTACGATTGGCAGAACTCGTCGATCGTACCTGAAGCCGCCTGTGCAAGCGGTGGCGGTAAACCTCACGACCGGTGAGTTCTGTTGTTTTTCATTTACTTTCATGAACTTCGAGACATGAAACTTTAATACTCTTACTTCGTTGTGTAGGTTGGCCATCTTCGATGGAGTAGTAGACTCGAGGGAGGCTCGGTCTTACTCGAGGGCCTCTTCATCGCAGGGTGGATCCAGCAGGCGTGGCAGCCGTGATCTGGAGCTCCAGAGTGTCCAGGAGGAGCTCCAGAGGACGCAGGAAGCGCTGAGGCTCGCGAACGAGAGGCAGGCAGCCGAGCTCCGGGCTAGGGACGAGTATCAACACTCGTACATGCTACAGCTGCAAGCTGCCATGCAGGTAAGTTCAGATCATTGTACTCAACGTTTCTAATATATAAATGACATGTATAATAATTTACTTCATATTTGCAGGCTATGGCCACAGGACACCCCGTTGTCTTTCCTCAGTGGGTCCCGCCACCGATACAGCTACCACAGGGGCCGACGTCAGGAGTACAGGTACAAAATTTCTCATAATAGCTGCAACTAGTTAAACTTGCTCAAATTTAGTTGAATTTGATCAAACTTTCTTAAACTTAGAGAAAACTAGTTAAACATCCTCAAACTGAGTAAAATATGGTACAACTTACTCAACTATAGTCAAATATGACCAAACTTACTCAAACATAGCCAAAACTATTTGAACTAGCTCAAACACAAACACTACTAGTCCATACTTCTCAAACTTAGTAAAATATGAGCAAACTTACTCAAACATAGCCAAATCTAGCTAACTTGCTCAATTCTAACTTGTAATGAGTTTATTTAATCATATACACATTTGTGAACTTCTAATTTGTCTAACTATACATGTACATCATAGGGATCGGCGACGCGGGCTCAGGAAACTCCATCCCCTCAGCAACCAGCGTTTGGACGAGCGCACGACGACTTCCTGGACTCCGGTGGCAGCGGTCGGGGTAGCGTAGGGTAGTGTGGCGTGCGTATAGTGTTTTTATGCCTGCCTGTGATGTATATTTTGATTGCCTGTGATCTGGCCATCGAGCCAGGGCTGGCCTCGAAGCCAGGGCAGGATTTTCTGTTTTTTTAAAAAAATTTGGAAAGCTTATTGACGACGGTTTCTGGTACTTGGCCGTCGTCAATAAGCCATTAGTATTGACGACGACCAAGTACCAGAAACCGTCGTCAATAAGCCATTGTTATTGACGACGGCCAAGTGGAAACCGTCGTCAATAAGCCATGGTTGCTGACGACGGTTGAAATCCTGGCCGTCGTCAATAAGCTTATTGACGACAGCCTGATTTAGCTATCGTCAATAAGCCATTGTTATTGACGACGGCCAGGTAACAGAAACCGTCTTCAATAAGCCATCGTTACTGATGACGGTTCATATCCTAGCTGTCATCAATAAGTTTATTGACGACAGCTAGATTTAGCTGTCATCAATAAGATTATTGACGACGGTTACCGTCGTCAATAAATTTATTGACGACAGCCGAAAACCGTCGTCTATAAATTTTTACCATCGTCAATAACTTATTGACGACGGTAGTGTTCTTATTGACGACGGTTTCCGGCCGTCGTCTATTGTCCGGATTCCTGTAGTGCTGCTACCTTCCGGCGCTCCCCTGATGGCTGGTGCGCCGCAGCCGCCGCCCGCTGGCGCTCCCTCGCCGCTGTCGGGCGGCGCTCTCCCGCCATATCTGGTCGATGGCTATGTTCTCGCAGCCGCACCTCCTCAGGACGGCGGCCCCATCCCAGCGATCACCCCCCTGCCTGGCGCCACCTCTGCTCCCTGCGCTGCGCTCCCGCCCCATCCCATGGCTGCTGCGCCCTACCCCTGGCTGCCGCGCACCTACACCTCCCAATGGCTGCTGCGCCCCTCCCCATGGCTGTTGCGTCCCTCCCCATGGCCACCGTGCCTCTCCCCAGGGCTGTCGTGCCACACCCCATGGCTGCGGCGCCCGTCCCCATGGCCACCGCGCCAGCCCCCATGGCCACCGCGTCCTTCCCCATGGTAGCAGCCGCACCTTTCCCCATGGACGCAGCCACGCCTCCCCTGTTGTCGTCGTTGACGATTCGGGGGATCCTACTAGTGGTGGGGGACACCCCTCTGCGACCACGTCTGTTGTCGCCGCGGCCCCCACCGCCTCTCGTGAGCGAGAGCACGCTCTCGTTCTCGCCTTGGAGCAGGAACGGGCGTCCATGACGGCTCTCACCCACCAGCTCGAGGAGTACCCATGCCAGCAGTGAAGTGCCACCAACGATCCTCCTCCGGGACCTGGAGCTTCTTACAGTACCTACACGGCTTCCCTCATCGCCGCCCTCCATGCTCAGGCCGTTGGCATCCAGAACATCCAGACTCTCGTTTCGGTTGTTCTCAGCTCCGACTCCACCACCTACACCAGATGGTGCAGCCTGCTTCTCCTGACGTCGAGGCGGTTTCGTCTTGACGACCACGTCCTACGGGATGATTCCTCTTTGGACGACTCCGGGATCAGCATGGACAGTCTAGTCCTTGCTTGGATCCTTGGGTCTCTCTCCGAGGAGCTGCAGGACATCGTGGGCTAGCGCGGTGGAGGCACTGCTTGTCAGGCGTGGTTGATCCTCAAGCAGCGCTTCCAGGGGAACCGCACGACTGGAGCTCTTCATATCCTCGCTCGGTTTGGCACCACCATCCAGGGCGACCTCTCCATCTCTGCCTATTGTCGCCACATGAAGGGTATGGCGGATACCCATCGCGACTGTCGGTACCTGAGATATGGGGTACCCCCGCGCACAAGGTAAAATGCCTAAGGAACTCGCCCTTCTCCGCAAGGAGAGCTCCGAAGGCGCCACGCGTCCGGCGGGGCCGGACCTCCCTCTCCTCAGAGGAGAGCTCCGGGCCCGCCACGTGGCATACAGAAGCCGGACCTCCCCCTCCGCGGGAGAGAGGTCCGAAGGCGCCGCGTGTCCAGCGGGGTCGGACCTCCCTCTCTTCAGAGGAGAGCTCCGGGCCCGCCGCGTGGCCAGCAGAAGCCGAGCCTCCCCCTCCGCGGGGAGAGGTCCGGAGGCTCCACGTGCCCCGTGGGACTGACCCTCCTCTCCTCTGAGAAGGGCTCCGGGCCCGGAACGTGGCAGCAGAACGACGCGGCCTGCCCCGAGCGGTAGGCAGCGGGCGTAAATACGCCCCATACCTTGCCCGTACAAGTTATTCAAGGCCCGCGTCTTCCCAAGACGCGGAGACGCGGAGCACGCTTCTGTCAGGTGCCGTTGCGCCCAGTCGCATCACAGACTGGCGCGCGGTGTCAGAACCTGTCAGCCAATAAACACCGCGACAAGACATCCCATGCCGCCTGCGCCGTCATCAACCACTACGACTAGCAAGCGGCATGGGCAGGGCGGCAAGATGAAGACTCAGAAGCCCTCGGCCAGAGACAACTACCGGCATAACTGCAGATACGGTAGATAATAGACAATCTTCCCGGGACCACCTGTCGGGTCCCGGCTCCCCTTGTAAGCCACCTGAGTCTTGGACTATAAAAGGCTCGGATAGGCGTCGATAGCAAGGGTTCGCACTTTGCAACTCATACGCTAGCCATACACTCTCAAGCTGTAACTCACCCCCAAGCTCAGGCCTCCGGCCCTGAGCAGCAAGCAATACAGCGAGCTCCATAGCTCGCCGTGGACGTAGGGTTTTACGCTCCGGCGGCCTGAACCACGTAAAACTCGCCGTGTCAAGCTCTTACTAACTCGTTCCATCTGCGCAAGCTCTCCGCTAGGGACTAGACCCTCCGAAAAAAGAACCTCCGTGGGCTGCCCAGTGCAGGCCCGGGGGAAGTGTCGACCGAACACTTCGACATTTGGCGTGCCAGGAAGGGGGCTTTTCTCCTAGCGCGACGAGTTTCCGCCGACGAAGATGACCAAGCTTCCTTCAGCGGCAAACTCTCCCCCTCCGCGTTCACGGCGAACCGTGACCACTGGGGAGTACATGTCGACACACTCAGGACGGAGTGTGTCGGCACAAGCTGGTAGTCAGCAGCCGACTCCGGCAACGCTGACTCCGGCTATGCAGGCCCCGACCAGTGTGAGATCTTCTGCAGCGCTGAGCGTACACCATGGAGGTGCGCTAGCTGCAGCAAGAGCGCTGCTGCGCAACCCACCTGCGGGGGATGCGCCCCATTCAGCGACCCAGCAATGGGTCCGCGAGGTGGACCGCCTCGTCGTCGCCGCCGCGAACCCTCGGTTTTGGCGAGGACGGCGCCCAGGACAACCGGCTGTGTCGCTGACGCGCACACCCACGGTTGACGGGCTAACGGCGGATTCCAGCTCCTCCAGGCTCTTGTCGACGGAGCTGCGAAGGGAACTGGAATGGTGCCACTTGGCCAGGACGCCCGGGTGTACCTCGAGCGACGCCGAGAAAGGCGTCGCAACCATGAGGCTGGCGACAGCATGTCGTCGGCCTCGACACAACCAGAAGGGCAGGCCTTCGCCACGCGAGCCCTGCCTCAGGCATATGCTGCGCAGCATATGCCACAACTATATGCGCCGCAAGCAGCAGCCCCAGTCTATGGTGCAGCCTTGCCCATGCCGGGATACGCGGTGCCAAGTGCGAACCAAGCGTTCGCAGCGCCAGTACCTGCAGCAGCAGGTGCAGGATGTGCGGCCCTTGCACCCCACCTTCGCTTCGCAAGGTGGCCATGCAAGTTTCGCCCGCACCTGCCCGAGAAGTACGACGGCAGCGTCAACCCAGCGGAGTTCCTCCAGATCTACTCCACCGCCGTACTTGCTGCAGGAGGGGACGAGGCTGTCATGGCCAACTACTTCCCCGTCGCCTTGACCGGCCCAGCTCGGTCTTGGCTCATGAATCTACCTCAGGGGTCCATAACCTCCTGGGGTGAGCTCTGCCGGCAGTTCGTCGCCAACTTCGGCAGCTCCTACACCCGCCCCGGCACGGAGCTTGACCTCCACGCCGTCAAGCAATAAGCTGGGGAGTCGCTGCGCTCTTTCATCCAACGGTTCTCTCAGGTACGCAACACCATCCCGCATATCCAAAGTGCCTCTGTGGTGGTGGCGTTCCGGCAGGGTGTCTGGGACGAGAAAATGATTGAGAAGCTCGCGACCAGAGAGGTCCGCGACGTCTCGGAGCTCTTCAGCCTGGCGGACAAGTGCGCCAGAGCGGGTGAAGGGTGGAACTGGCACACTCTGCCGACCTCCGAGTCAGGAGGGCAGCCCGGGTCCGGTGCTGCTGCCTATGGGGGTGGCAAGAAGACCAAGAACCGGGGGAGTGGAAAGATGAAGTCACCATTCATGGCCCCCGTCACCGCAGCTGCGACGACCAGTGGAGCTCGGGGGCCACGCCCCGACAAAAGGCAGCGGCAATCACCGGCCCCAGACAGTGACCAAGGCGGGCTATGCCCCGTGCATGGCACCTGCAACCATACTGCTGCCGAGTGCTGGGAGATCCAGAGGCTCGCAAAGCGCTTCCGCAAAGGAAGACAGCAGAGGGCTGAAGCGCCGCCCTACCCTCAGAGGGATGGCAAACAGAAGGTCGATGCCCCAGTCACTGCTGCCCACCAGGTGGGGTTCCTAGAACCTCAGCGTGTCATAAAGACAGTGCATGACGGTGAGGACTCCAGTTCCGACGGTGACAGGACAGGGCGTTAGCCAACTGAGGCGCGCCTCCGTGCCTCGAACATACCTCTCGGGGGCCGCCTAAGGTCTGTCAACCCCTTGAAGGCCTTGCCAGAAGGGGAAGACGCCTTAGGTCATCCAAGACGAGCCCGGGCCTACCTACCAATTCAAGGCCTTAGCCAGAAGGGCAGAACTCCCCGAGGGCCCCCAGGAGAAGCCGCGCAGGACCTGATCCAGCGCGAAGATAACAACCTCGTCGACAACACTCAGCTGCAGGGAACACCCCGCAACGCAGGGTCTCGGCTAATGCTCTAAGCACTACCGCCAAAGAACCAAACGCGCTGAGACGGCCCCACAGGACCTCGTCGGGTGGTGCCGTGTTATGCGGCACCCAACAGCACACGGGTCGATGAACATGCATCATATTACATAAATAGTTTGCGGAAGCGTACAAGAATATTTTACAAATAAGTATATCAGAGTAAACTACAGCGGAAGACTATCACTCTCACGACTCATATCTAAACTAGCAACAAAGAAACAGTCCAGCCCGCGGACGTTTCTTACTAGCAACACGAAGATCAATCTGCAGCGGCGAGGATGCTCTTTGAGTAAACACTCGGAGGTTCCCGAGTCTCATCGGCATCCCTTCTCATAATCAGCGAGTCAATTACCTGCAAAACAACTCGGATAGCATCCGTGAGCATAACGCTCAGCAAGACTTGACCGTCACCCTAAACATGAAACTCTAAGTGAGGTTATGGACCTAACATAGGATGGCAGAAGCATAAGTAAACTCGCCTAAAAGTGAATCCTTACTTTCAGTATTAATTGCAGTATTTTAAGTAACCCTGGGCACGCCACATCGGGAGTCCACAATCAAACAAGAAACGCTTTCCCCCGATGTAAATTGCTCATGGCATAAAAGAATCGAGTTTGCACTAGCCTATTCATCAAGCTCCAATACAAGGTAGAATAATACTTCACATCAATATGATTAGTTCCTTTCTCATGCAAGTTCTTACTACGTCACGACTGTGAGAACAAGTATGCTCGGTCCATTCCGCGAGCGACGGTGATTCGAATCAATAACACCCGGACTACACGACACGTACGCCCGTACTCGACGTTGCCTACAACAACCATCACTGACGTCGTACGTGGCAGCCTTTCCCCCGTTTCACCCCCGCTGAATCGATCAAGTCGCCCCGTACAGTAGCTACTCTCATGGTGCACCTTCCGACGTGAGATGTCATGAGAATATTCCCCACATACTGCACACCGGCCGTCCGCCTGAGGCGACCCGAAAAGTCCCAACGACAGCTTCCCGAGGTACATCGGTTTACTGGGTCCCATATAGCCAGCATGAGTCCGGTACACAACTCAAACTTGTTCAACAGGGCCGCATACGGATCGGTCCTTGACCGACACGGACAGGTCTACAGCACCCAGGCCCCTATGTCCTGCTGCTCCTACAACCTTCCGGTCTCAACTTTTAACTTGCTAATTCAATTACGAACCAATCCCGTATGCCCCCGTTGTCCCTAAATCTGCGAGTAGCATCTCACCACTCGACTTCTACCGAACCGTACTTAAGCATGGCAGTTCTACGCGGTGAAAGACACTTACCCAATACTCAATGGGTCATTTGGTTATGCAAGAGGAGTATCAATCACTAGACCTAATGCACAGTTCATACCTTGACCGAAAGTGAATACAAAACAAAAACTTAACAGTTGTTAAATGCAAACCGGAGCTTGCCTGTTTTGCAGGGTAGTCGTATATAAGCAGTTAGTATCCTTGCAGATCCACCCTTGACTCTCCGGAGCTTGATCCACTTTGATGAATCACTCCTTTGAGTCCCCTTCGTTGTGGTCCCTATTGAAATGCATATGCATATGTTTCATGGAATGTAATGGAAAGAAGTTATAGAATTACTTTCTTAAGAACAGAGGTTGTGTGGAAAAGCCAAGCATGGCTTGGTTTGCCTCTGTTGTGCAAGGAACAGAATTAAACTAA
The DNA here is from genome assembly GCA_030760725.1 of Neostapfia colusana. Classification (NCBI taxonomy): domain Eukaryota; kingdom Viridiplantae; phylum Streptophyta; class Magnoliopsida; order Poales; family Poaceae; genus Neostapfia; species Neostapfia colusana. Next base: position 43,958,390 of record JASWHV010000018.1, on the reverse strand, counting down.
TTTGACCTTAAGGCCCTTAGCTATACACTAACCCTCTTCTCTAATGAACATAATAGATAAGCTGAAAGGATTTGAGTGCAACTGGAGAACAAGAACTCCAATGGCCTCAAAACTTTTACAGCAGGTTCTATGATACCTAAGGATTTAGCTTGCCAAATTGCAGCTAATGTGGAGTCATATTGGGTCCCCCATAATTCTCACAATATCTCTTATGTATTTTTTCCCTTATACATAAGTATGGAGAATAAGAACAGGGAGTTCCAGGACTTATCTTGGGCTGATAATTTACATGTGAGTTTTTGATCACATGAGAGTCATCTGGTCCAAAATTCAGCCCTTTTACTTGGGTAGTTCTCCCAGAACAATTCTTTAAGCATTTATACTCAATAGAATTAATTCTGTAGTAATGTGCATTTTCATGCCCAACTAAGTGAACTACAATTCCAAGTATGTCCCATAGAGCTTGCCTAAATTTTCCTATGATTTTTGGAGCTATGGATTGCTCAGAACAGATTTTTGAAGTGGGAAACATTTTCTGAAAATGTTTCTGGACTCTTATGACACAGCAGATTGTTTTTAGCAAATTCCTACTCAAATGATCTTCAAATGAGCTGAAAATTTGCTATAAGGTCAACAATATGCTAAAGAATAATCTGGCAAAATTTGGGTATTTTTGGATAAACCAAACTCCCTCTATAATTCTTTTTCAGAAAATCTTCCAAGAATTTTCCAGAATTAAATAATTTGTTTCATACAAATTGGGTTGTACCTCTGGATAGTACTCTCTTAGAGGAATCCAACAAAATTTATCTCACTATTTTTGGAGCTTCCTACACCAAGTTATGCATTTTACAAGTTTGCACAACTCTCTGTTTGATTTTTAAACAGCACAGTCGCGCGTGGGGCCCACGGGTCAGATGCTTCTTCAACCTCCCGCCAGAGCCCGCGGTGCACACCAGCAGAAACTTGGTATGGCTCGTTCTCCCTCATTTCTCCACCAAATGAGCTCCGGTTTCGCCCTACATGCTCCTGGGAACGCGGCGCAGCTGCCGGGCAAGGTTTTCCCGCATGAAAATGGCTGCAGGTGGGTCGGCACCGGTGGGGCGGCTCGGGAGCTCGACATGGACGCGTTCCCGCGTGTCCAAGGCATCTCCCGGCGAGCTATGATGTCCTACAGCATCCCTATGGTTCTAGGAACACGGAACGGGGATCAGATCATGCAGAAAGTGGCTGCAACCTAGTCCTCACCGTGGACCATGGCAGTTTTGGCCGCCGGCGACGATTTCTCGTCGCCCGGGGCACAGGAGGGTCGGTTTCCTTTGGTTTTCGGCGTGGGAGGGCGCTAGGGCATCTAGTTGCTGTGGTTTGAATTGTGGGAGGTGTGATCAATCGGTTTGGGAGAATTTCCCGAATTACACACATGCTGTTCTACACGTGCACCGGTGCCAAAACTGGAATTCCGGCGAGCCGGCGTCGGGGGAGGGCAAGAGGACGACGGGATGATGATAAGTACCTCCTGGCGCACCTCTGTGACTTCTTGAGCCTGCCGGAGAGGCGCTGGACTGGCCGGGAGACAGGGGCAATGGAGCAGCGCCGGTGAAGGAAAAACAGCGCCCTGCTGATCGTGAGGAGAGGAGCAACTGCTGTTGGCTTGGTCCGAGGAGGGGGAGATAACGTTGCTGAAGCGGTGAGAACCCACCCTGGGGCGCCAACGCGTGGAGACCGGCAGCAGGAGCTGTCACCGGCAAGCTGCTCGGTGGCGCTCGCGAGCTGCTCGGGAAAAGTCCCCACCGAGAGCAAAACTTAGTGATTAAGTTTCCTCCTTTAGCTCAATGACATGTGGGTCCCACTCCACATGTACCTCCCAAATATCTGTTCAAGCTGATCTTTGCCATCCCCAGAATGCTAAAATTTAAAAAAAAGGTGGGCTAGAATTTGAATTCTTCAAATTCAGTTTGAATTTGCAAGACTAAACCTGAATTTGGTTTAAGTTTGCAAATTCTCCTCTTTAACTCCTTTTTGAGCCCACCCTACAATTGAAAAGTTGGTGATAACCTTTTCCCTAAAAACTCAACTATATGGCTGCATGTTAATTCAAAGTTTTTGGGTCACCATATGTGTGAATTTTGAATTTCAAATCTGAATTTTAAACTTACATGCAAAGAGGCATTTAACTCCTTATTGGTTCAACATTTTTAAATAAAAAGGTGAACCTCATGTTGGATGTTCATCCATGTATTACTTTGCATGAAGAAAAGTTTTAGCAAGTCCCATTTTTCCTGTCATTGCCACACATATGAACTCAAACCATAGTTTTTATTCATACACATTTTTGGGACTTTTACATTCCTCCCCCCTTAAAAGAATCTCGTCCCGAGATTACAAAACAGGAACGAGACGGGAGAGGTAATTACAAACTGTACAAAGCTAAAAATTCCGGATAGTTGGTGCGGAGGTAATCTTCACTTTCCCACGTCGCCTCTTCCGTGGTGTGATTACTCCACAGCACCTTGAAAAATTTGATCGTCCGGTTCCGGGTTACCCGGGTCTTTTCATCCAAAATCTGGACCGGTCGCTCGGTGTAGGTCAAGTCCGGTTTCAATTCGTCGATGTCCTCAGTGCGAACAGCAGCGGTGAATTTGAGGCACTTCCGCAGCTGTGATACATGAAATACATCATGAATACCCGCTAGACTTGCTGGTAACTCCAGCCGGTAGGCTACGGGTCCGCACTTCTCCGTGATAGCAAAAGGACCAATAAAACGGGGAGCGAGCTTCCCCTTTACACCGAACCGGTGAATTCCCTTCATCGGGGATACACGAAGATAAACGTGTTCTCCGACGTCAAAATGTAATGGCCTACGCCTCTGATCGGCGTAGCTCTTCTGTCGGGATTGGGCAGCCTTTAAGTTCTCTTGTATCAACCGAACTCGGTCTTCGGCTTCGTTGACAAGATCAATCCCAAACAGAACTCTTTCGCCGGACTCACACCAATTCAGTGGTGTGCGACACTTCCGGCCATAGAGAGCTTCATACGGTGCCATTTTAATACTCGCTTGATAACTGTTGTTGTATGAAAACTCCGCCAGCGGTAGGTGATCGTCCCAATTCCTACCGTGGTGGATGGCACACGCTCTCAACATATCCTCAAGTACTTGATTCACCCTCTCAGTTTGTCCATCGGTTTGAGGGTGATATGCGGAGCTCCTAATCAGCTTAGTGCCCAACGAGGCATGCAGCTGCTCCCAAAACCGAGCAACGAACAACGCACCTCGATCTGAAACGATGGTCTTTGGGACACCATGTGAGCAAATAATTCTGGAGATGAATAACTCCGCATATTGCCTTGCTCGATAATGAGTGTTCACCGGTATGAAATGAGCCGACTTTGTCAACCGGTCGACAATCACCCATATCGAGTCATGCTTCCTGGATGTGAGCGGTAATCCGACGATGAAGTCCATACTCACATCCTCCCATTTCCATGCCGGTATCTTCAAAGGTTGTAGCGGTCCGGCTTTCCGCATATGATCAGCCTTGACCCGTCTACACGTATCGCATTCGGATACGTATTTAGCAACCTCCCTCTTCATCCTCGTCCACCAAAATTTCTGTTTCAAATCTTGGTACATCTTGTTACTTCCGGGATGAATGGAAAATTTAGACAGGTGGGCTTCATCCAAGATCTTCTTCCGGAGTTTCATATTGCGCGGTACCACTATACGGTCGTTAAACCATATTGTACCGTTCTCATCCTTCCGGAAACATTTCACCTCTCCGTTGTCTAGTCTTCTCCGTATGTGAGACATACCTCTGTCTCTTCTTTGAGCCTCAACAATCTCTTCACGGATTGTTGGAATGAGCGCGAGATTATAGAGTGCGCCATACGGAATGACACGGAGGCTGGGTTCTTCATCTTCCAACTCAGCAACCGCTAAGTTGTGAACGTGGAATTTCCGACTAAGCGCGTCGGCAACCACGTTGGCTTTTCCCGGGTGATAGTGGATCTCAATTTCATAATCTTTTATGAGCTCCAACCATCTCCGTTGTCTCATATTCAGCTCCTTCTGCGTGAAGATGTACTTCAGGCTTTTATGGTCGGTGTAGAGGTGAACAAGATTACCCAGTAGGTAATGCCTCCACATCTTCAATGCCAACACCACTGCAGCAAGCTCAAGATCGTGAGTTGGATAATGCTGCTCGTGGTTTCGCAGTTGACGAGACCCATAGGCGACTACACGCCCTTCTTGCATCAGAACGCAGCCAAGACCGATGCCGGATGCATCGCAGTATACATCAAATGGCTTCGTCGTGTCCGGCTGAGCAAGAACTGGAGCCGTTGTGAGATGTTTCACCAAAGTTTTGAATGCGGCCTCACATGCTGCATTCCACATGTATTTAGTGCCCTTCTTCAGCAGCTCCGTCATTGGTTTAGCAATTTTTGAGAAGCTCGGAATGAACCTCCGATAATACCCTGCTAAACCTAGGAAACTTCGGACCTCGTGGACTGACTTGGGAGATTCCCACTTCAGCACTTGTTCAATTTTGCTGGGGTCCACGGCAATGCCCTCTGCTGAAATAATATGGCCTAGGAAAGGCACTTGATCAATCCAAAATTCGCACTTGCTGAACTTGGCATATAATTGGTGCTCCCGCAACCGTTGTAGCACAATGCGCAGATGTTCAGCATGCTCTTCTTCAGATTTGGAGTAAACCAATATGTCGTCGATGAATACCACGACGAACTTGTCTAACTCCGGCATGAACACAGAATTCATCAAATACATGAAATGTGCCGGAGCGTTGGTTAATCCAAATGACATGACGAGGTACTCGTAGAGTCCGTATCTCGTCGAGAAAGCTGTCTTCGGTATGTCCTCCGGTCGGATCTTGATTTGATGATAGCCCGACCGAAGATCCATCTTCGAAAATACCTTTGCACCCACAAGTTGATCGAACAGGATGTCGATGCGAGGCAAAGGATACTTGTTCTTGATCGTGACAGCATTGAGAGGACGATAATCAACACATAGTCGTAGTGTTTCGTCCTTCTTCTTAACGAACAGCGCTGAGCAACCCCAAGGTGAAGAACTTGGTCGTATGAAACCCTTGCTCATAAGTTCATTCAGTTGCTCTTTCAACTCTGCTAGCTCGTTAGGTGCCATCTTGTAAGGCCTTCGTGAAATAGGCGTCGTTCCCGGTGCCAGTTCAATTTTGAACTCGACGTCCCGTTCGGGCGGCATGCCCGGTAAGTCATCGGGAAATACGTCGGGATAATCACGTACCACCGGAATATCTTCAATCTTCAGCGCTTCCGTGTGGTAGGCCTCTACCCTATCTGGATCTTCGCTGTCTAAAAACAGCGTGTGCTGTCCGTGAATCGGCGAGTCAATCTGGATAGTCCGGTTACCGATATTGAGAACGGCACCGTGACGATTTAACCAAGACATCCCCAATATAATGTCTATCTTCTGCCTATCCAACATAATCAGGGCTGTTGGGTATATTTTTCCGCCCAAACACAAAGCTGCTCGGGACACAATCTGATTGGCAGAGATATTTCCTCCCGGTGAACGTATGAGAAAATTCGTTGTGGGAGTATTGGTGGATAATTGGTGCTGATCCACGCATGTTTTGCTGATAAAATTGTGGGTTGCACCTGAATCAAAAAGTACCAATACGGGCACGTCCTTGAGAGTAAACATGCCCGCTAACACCGGTGCTCCCTCCGGGACATCCTCAATCGCAAGATGTTGCACACTCCCGGATTGCAATGCTGTTATGTTGACTGGAGCAGGTGGCGGCATACCACCTGATGATGATGGCTGTCTGGTGTTTACCAACTTCTCCCGGCATTCCTGCCTAAAATGCCCAAAACGGTGGCAATAAGAACACGGAGGTTTCCCCGGTTCTTCGTTGACTGGTGGTTGAGAAGTTGAGGCACTTGGCTGCAGCAATGATGCAACAGGTATCATTCGTTGCTGCGGAAATGGCGCTGCTTCAAGATAAGATTCTTGAGCAGGAAATCTGTACGGAGTTGATCTCCCTGGTGCTTGCCATATCTCCTCGGATGGTGCGTGATACACCACACGGTATTTACGAGGAACGATTGGTGTGTCTTCTTGCACATCCTCCCGGTCCCTCTTCTCTGCTTGACACTCAAGTGTCGCTTGTTCTTGCAGCAGAGCAGCACTGATCAACTCGGTGTAACTGCCTTGATTGAACAAAGCTAACTTCTCTTTTAGTATGGCACTCAAGCCATAGAAAAAGTAGTCACACATTGCAGCTTCGCTCGTCGCATAAGCAGGAGCGTATTGTGCTAGAAGATTGAATCGTCTGACATAATCGAGGACACTCATGTCCCCCTGCTTCAAGTTTCTGAATTCTTGCTGTTGGGCCTTGATAAAACCCATAGGAATGTGACGAGCACGGAATGCTTCACGAAATTCCGTCCATTCCACTTGATGGCCTTCCGGAACGGTGGCGAGATACGCAAACCACCAATTTCCGGCGGCTCCATGGAGCTGTTGAGCTGCAAATGATGTCTTCTGGTACTCGTCGCACTCAAACACTCCAAACTTGGACTCCATAACTCGAAGCCACTGATCAGCTTCCACTGGTTCATGGGCTTCCGTGAAGATTGGCGGTTGTGTCGCCAAGAAATCCAAGTAGGCGTTCCGAGGTGGAACGTCCGATTGTGCACGCTGGAGTAAGCCCTGTTGTACCAAGGCTTGGAGTAGTCTTGTGTTCTCTTGACTTGACTCGACCATCTGAGCCATGATATCCGCCCATACCGTTGATGGCGGTGCCCCTGGTGGAGTCGAGTCATCACCGTCTCGATGAGAACCTTCAGTCCTACTCGGAGAATGAGTACGCACCATACTGCAAAAGCATAATTTTGAGGGGAGTCACAATTTGATCTAGCAGTATGTGAAAGTATGTAAAACATGAACATGCTAAAACTTTATGAAAGCATAACAATACTTCATGTTTACATATCTTTCCAAAGCCAACAAAAACAATCCCCATTTGCTGTACAGAACCGACCTTTCTGTACTTAATCCAGATTTGATCCATTTATTAGCATTTTCATAACTCAAGTTGAATACCAAAGTTAAAGTTAACTTCAGTATATTTTCAACGAGTACTCACATGCCCCTAGATCATTTCTGAAACAGAAGTTAGGATTGTTCAAAGTTGACAGAATTTCTGGCTAAAATTTGCCAGCACCTCCTTTGTATGTGGCTGTTTTCATCACAGTTTTACATACAACTGGGGTACAATTCTGAACAAACTATGAACTACAAAATCGTTGCAAATTTCCTAACCTTTCCAACGGTGTATCATATGACCCTTAGAAATTTTCTACAGACTGTGACGGCTAATTTACAGCAACATCCAGAGAAGTCTGCAGCTGCTCTGTTTTCTGAACAGTTTGCATTCATCTGGACGTTCAACCAAGTTGGTGTCGGATTTGGCTCTGGAGTTCTACAGAAAAGTTGTAGAGCACTTAATAAACTTTCCAGAACTGTATCAAACACTTCCATTGGGTCAAACTAATCAGAGTTATGCTCTGTTAAAGTTCGGAAAAACTTCTGCCAGGACAGAGCACTCTGTTTTTGAGATCAAAAGAAGCCTCGTAATTCTCTTCTTTGAAACTTAGTTCAAATGAAGAGTTCAGTAACTAACATGTGCTTTATCACATCCATTTTTAGTTTGAAAGTTAGTCATGAATGATTTCTTCATAGGTAAGAATACTATCCAGTGTAGTACGGTGACGATGCACCGTAAGACATATGACGGTACTACGTTGCCTCACCAAAGAAAAACCTAACCGGATTACACCGGCATATACGTATCATTAGGTGGCACTAAAACGGTCACTCGCAAACGTGTTCTACACGCACTAAGGTTTTTCGTGGTTAGTACCTACATAAAACACACTCAATCATCAGGTTCGGCTGCACACCGAACCCGGTATTCATAACAGTTTGTACACCCGGCCGTCATCACTCGCCCAGGTGTTCTCAAGCCAAACACGCCTTGAGCTACGTGTTCACGTTACTGACCACGTGACAGGGTCTCCCAAATTGCACCACGCACGCCTGGGACAGACGTTGCTCGAATACCCCAAACGACATGAAGAGTCGTAGAGGATACTAAAGCGGGTCGGGTTACCTGCCACCCGTGGGGCTCCACCCTTCAGCTTGTGCGCACTGGTGGACAGCGCATACGTGCACCCCCCAAGACATAAACCGTCCCGAGATGCACGATTTTCTGACATAACAAATAAGTTAGCTTGCCACCTTCATTATATGCTAATAGTAGTCCTTATGTGGGCCTAGTACCGTTATCTCACCGTATCCTAAGTTTTTGACATAATATGATGCTCAATCCGTGCTCTGTTCCCAACGCAGCTCTGATACCACGCTGAGACGGCCCCACAGGACCTCGTCGGGTGGTGCCGTGTTATGCGGCACCCAACAGCACACGGGTCGATGAACATGCATCATATTACATAAATAGTTTGCGGAAGCGTACAAGAATATTTTACAAATAAGTATATCAGAGTAAACTACAGCGGAAGACTATCACTCTCACGACTCATATCTAAACTAGCAACAAAGAAACAGTCCAGCCCGCGGACGTTTCTTACTAGCAACACGAAGATCAATCTGCAGCGGCGAGGATGCTCTTTGAGTAAACACTCGGAGGTTCCCGAGTCTCATCGGCATCCCTTCTCATAATCAGCGAGTCAATTACCTGCAAAACAACTCGGATAGCATCCGTGAGCATAACGCTCAGCAAGACTTAACCGTCACCCTAAACATGAAACTCTAAGTGAGGTTATGGACCTAACATAGGATGGCAGAAGCATAAGTAAACTCGCCTAAAAGTGAATCCTTACTTTCAGTATTAATTGCAGTATTTTAAGTAACCCTGGGCACGCCACATCGGGAGTCCACAATCAAACAAGAAACGCTTTCCCCCGATGTAAATTGCTCATGGCATAAAAGAATCGAGTTTGCACTAGCCTATTCATCAAGCTCCAATACAAGGTAGAATAATACTTCACATCAATATGATTAGTTCCTTTCTCATGCAAGTTCTTACTACGTCACGACTGTGAGAACAAGTATGCTCGGTCCATTCCGCGAGCGACGGTGATTCGAATCAATAACACCCGGACTACACGACACGTACGCCCGTACTCGACGTTGCCTACAACAACCATCACTGACGTCGTACGTGGCAGCCTTTCCCCCGTTTCACCCCCGCTGAATCGATCAAGTCGCCCCGTACAGTAGCTACTCTCATGGTGCACCTTCCGACGTGAGATGTCATGAGAATATTCCCCACATACTGCACACCGGCCGTCCGCCTGAGGCGACCCGAAAAGTCCCAACGACAGCTTCCCGAGGTACATCGGTTTACTGGGTCCCATATAGCCAGCATGAGTCCGGTACACAACTCAAACTTGTTCAACAGGGCCGCATACGGATCGGTCCTTGACCGACACGGACAGGTCTACAGCACCCAGGCCCCTATGTCCTGCTGCTCCTACAACCTTCCGGTCTCAACTTTTAACTTGCTAATTCAATTACGAACCAATCCCGTATGCCCCCGTTGTCCCTAAATCTGCGAGTAGCATCTCACCACTCGACTTCTACCGAACCGTACTTAAGCATGGCAGTTCTACGCGGTGAAAGACACCTACCCAATACTCAATGGGTCATTTGGTTATGCAAGAGGAGTATCAATCACTAGACCTAATGCACAGTTCATACCTTGACCGAAAGTGAATACAAAACAAAAACTTAACAGTTGTTAAATGCAAACCGGAGCTTGCCTGTTTTGCAGGGTAGTCGTATATAAGCAGTTAGTATCCTTGCAGATCCACCCTTGACTCTCCGGAGCTTGATCCACTTTGATGAATCACTCCTTTGAGTCCCCTTCGTTGTGGTCCCTATTGAAATGCATATGCATATGTTTCATGGAATGTAATGGAAAGAAGTTATAGAATTACTTTCTTAAGAACAGAGGTTGTGTGGAAAAGCCAAGCATGGCTTGGTTTGCCTCTGTTGTGCAAGGAACAGAATTAAACTAATTTGACCTTAAGGCCCTTAGCTATACACTAACCCTCTTCTCTAATGAACATAATAGATAAGCTGAAAGGATTTGAGTGCAACTGGAGAACAAGAACTCCAATGGCCTCAAAACTTTTACAGCAGGTTCTATGATACCTAAGGATTTAGCTTGCCAAATTGCAGCTAATGTGGAGTCATATTGGGTCCCCCATAATTCTCACAATATCTCTTATGTATTTTTTCCCTTATACATAAGTATGGAGAATAAGAACAGGGAGTTCCAGGACTTATCTTGGGCTGATAATTTACATGTGAGTTTTTGATCACATGAGAGTCATCTGGTCCAAAATTCAGCCCTTTTACTTGGGTAGTTCTCCCAGAACAATTCTTTAAGCATTTATACTCAATAGAATTAATTCTGTAGTAATGTGCATTTTCATGCCCAACTAAGTGAACTACAATTCCAAGTATGTCCCATAGAGCTTGCCTAAATTTTCCTATGATTTTTGGAGCTATGGATTGCTCAGAACAGATTTTTGAAGTGGGAAACATTTTCTGAAAATGTTTCTGGACTCTTATGACACAGCAGATTGTTTTTAGCAAATTCCTACTCAAATGATCTTCAAATGAGCTGAAAATTTGCTATAAGGTCAACAATATGCTAAAGAATAATCTGGCAAAATTTGGGTATTTTTGGATAAACCAAACTCCCTCTATAATTCTTTTTCAGAAAATCTTCCAAGAATTTTCCAGAATTAAATAATTTGTTTCATACAAATTGGGTTGTACCTCTGGATAGTACTCTCTTAGAGGAATCCAACAAAATTTATCTCACTATTTTTGGAGCTTCCTACACCAAGTTATGTATTTTACAAGTTTGCACAACTCTCTGTTTGATTTTTAAACAGCACAGTCGCGCGTGGGGCCCACGGGTCAGATGCTTCTTCAACCTCCCGCCAGAGCCCGCGGTGCACACCAGCAGAAACTTGGCATGGCTCGTTCTCCCTCATTTCTCCACCAAATGAGCTCCGGTTTCGCCCTACATGCTCCTGGGAACGTGGCGCAGCTGCCGGGCAAGGTTTTCCCGCATGAAAATGGCTGCAGGTGGGTCGGCACCGGTGGGGCGGCTCGGGAGCTCGACATGGACGCGTTCCCGCGTGTCCAAGGCATCTCCCGGCGAGCTATGATGTCCTACAGCATCCCTATGGTTCTAGGAACACGGAACGGGGATCAGATCATGCAGAAAGTGGCTGCAACCTAGTCCTCACCGTGGACCATGGCAGTTTTGGCCGCCGGCGACGATTTCTCGTCGCCCGGGGCACAGGAGGGTCGGTTTCCTTTGGTTTTCGGCGTGGGAGGGCGCTAGGGCATCTAGTTGCTGTGGTTTGAATTGTGGGAGGTGTGATCAATCGGTTTGGGAGAATTTCCCGAATTACACACATGCTGTTCTACACGTGCACCGGTGCCAAAACTGGAATTCCGGCGAGCCGGCGTCGGGGGAGGGCAAGAGGACGACGGGATGATGATAAGTACCTCCTGGCGCACCTCTGTGACTTCTTGAGCCTGCCGGAGAGGCGCTGGACTGGCCGGGAGACAGGGGCAATGGAGCAGCGCCGGTGAAGGAAAAACAGCGCCCTGCTGATCGTGAGGAGAGGAGCAACTGCTGTTGGCTTGGTCCGAGGAGGGGGAGATAACGTTGCTGAAGCGGTGAGAACCCACCCTGGGGCGCCAACGCGTGGAGACCGGCAGCAGGAGCTGTCACCGGCAAGCTGCTCGGTGGCGCTCGCGAGCTGCTCGGGAAAAGTTCCCACCGAGAGCAAAACTTAGTGATTAAGTTTCCTCCTTTAGCTCAATGACATGTGGGTCCCACTCCACATGTACCTCCCAAATATCTGTTCAAGCTGATCTTTGCCATCCCCAGAATGCTAAAATTTAAAAAAAAGGTGGGCTAGAATTTGAATTCTTCAAATTCAGTTTGAATTTGCAAGACTAAACCTGAATTTGGTTTAAGTTTGCAAATTCTCCTCTTTAACTCCTTTTTGAGCCCACCCTACAATTGAAAAGTTGGTGATAACCTTTTCCCTAAAAACTCAACTATATGGCTGCATGTTAATTCAAAGTTTTTGGGTCACCATATGTGTGAATTTTGAATTTCAAATCTGAATTTTAAACTTACATGCAAAGAGGCATTTAACTCCTTATTGGTTCAACATTTTTAAATAAAAAGGTGAACCTCATGTTGGATGTTCATCCATGTATTACTTTGCATGAAGAAAAGTTTTAGCAAGTCCCATTTTTCCTGTCATTGCCACACATATGAACTCAAACCATAGTTTTTATTCATACACATTTTTGGGACTTTTACACGCGTCGGGGGCCTGCAGGAGGGCAACTTGGTGAAGCGGCACGCTCTATTCCAAGAAGGACCCATAAGCTCTCCCCCAGCAGGGAAGGTCCCTTCCGAATCATGAAAGTTGCCGCCCCAAGTACACATGCCATCCAACCGAGAGTGGGATCCGTTCCCAAAAATCCTTGCCATGGAGCAACACTGTAAGTCCTACTTCCTGAGCATCAGTAGAACAGGGTTATTCCTTTTTGTAATAGATCCCATAGAATTTAGGAACAGCGCTTGGGGCAGCTAAGTCTCAAGGGACGGTACAGGACTACGTCCAGTTTAGCCTGGTTCCAACCCTAAGCGCGTAGAGTCTTGCTTCCCTTGAAGACAAGGCGGAATGTTGCCTCCCTGTACAGCCAGAATTCCACCTATGGGTACGAATACAGAGACCTGTTCTACTTAGCTCTCTCTCATGCGCTCATTTAAATTATGCATTAATTTTTATGATCGCATTATCTCTGTATGTTCATCGTACATCTAGCTCTCCCTCTCCTGCGCTTGTCCATAGTCGGCATTCGCTATCCTACCGAAGGCGGCTGCGCTTGAGGCACCTGCCGATGGCCGAGTGAGTCTCTCGGGCCTCCCCCAGTCAGGTGTTGCGGTGCCAGTTGGTTACCTCCAGGAAAGGCCTGCGTTGTGCATGGGGGGTCCAGGGTGCGTATCCAGCTTAGCCGGCCCAGAGCCCAAAGCATGCGCATCCTGCCCCCCGGAGGTCCAGTGGAGTACGTCCGCTTTGCCTGGTCATGAACCCAAAGCGCGTGCACTCTGCTTCCCCAGCGCATGGCCCGGTACTAGGGATCGGACGGCCGTACCCGGACCTCGGAGGGAGCCGGAGCTCCGGCGCCTCGCGCACAGAATTGCCCAAGCCCCGTATAGCGAATCAGGATCGTAAGACGGATAAGACTAGGAGACGGGAGGGGAGGACCCCCCGAGGAGAATTATGTTTCCTCTGCCTGTGTGCAGGACCTCTAGGTTACGGCGACAGGGGCTGCATGAAGCAGGGGGGAAAGGAGCTACCAACTACTCCGACCTAGGGCTGGAAGGACCGGGACCTGTCCCTCCAGAAGGGGCGGGACCCGGGGGCCCCACGTGTCCAGCAGGCCCGGAACTCTCTCCTCCCTTGAGGAGGGCTCCGGGCTCGCCACGTGGCAGGCGGAAACCGGACCTCCCCCCTCGGTGGGAGGGCTCCGAAAGCCCTACGTGTCCAACATGGCCGGAGCTCCCGCCTCTTAAGGAGGAGCTCCGGACCCGCCACGTGGCAGGCAGATTTGGAGCTCCCCATAGGGCGAGATCCGGAGACCTTCGGGGCCCCCTAACACGGTTAGGACCCGGGGAGGGTGTCTGTGCAAGGCTCCGAGATTGGAGATGGCCTCTGAGTACCTTGCGGAGCTAAGGACTCAGTCAGGCAAAGCCAAGAAGGAGAGAAAAAGCATCACAGACACAAGTATCCAAGAGAGTCAAATTAAGTAAGGCTCCTTGAGCTGGACTACAGACTCGATAAAAAGGGAGAAACAAGTCCTAAGGACCTCCCGGCTCTCGCCGGAACCTTGCGGCTACAAGGGCGGCCACATCCTCGACTTCAGCCCTGGCAGCTTCCTCCCGCTCTGCGGCTGGGCCCTCTCTCGCTGGCTCTAGCGAAAAAGAGGGATCGCGGCTCTTGAAGCATGCCAGCACATGCGAGGCGACCTCTAAAGCTAAGCCGCGGCCCTCGGCCTCAAGCTCGCTGGCGATCACCGAGTCGAGTCTGTCCAGCTTGGCGCCGATTGACTCCAACGCAGGGATCACCTCCGCCACCTTCAATGCAGGAGTCGCGGCCCTCACCGGACTGAAGCCAAGAGGGATCAGGGCGGACCCCGCTCGATCCACGAAGCTTGAGACCGCAAGAGCCTCGGAGGACCGCAAGGCTGAGAGCTCCTCCACCTCGCGGCGGGCCGCCTGCAGAGCCTCCAGGTTCCTCTCGGAGAATTCCTTCTCCTTGGCCGCCAGGGAGCTCTCCCGAAGGTGGAGAGTCTTGGCGAGCCGCTCCAACTCAGCGGCCTTGAAGTCGGCGGTCAGCTCCCGGTCCAAGACCGCCCGGCGATCACGGGAGACCTGTTCCTCCCTCAAGTCGAGGTCTGCCTTCAGGATCTCCAGCTCCTCCATCCGAGCTCGAAGGTCATCCTCGGCCGCAGCCAGCTGCGCGGCGACCCTCTCCGCCTCAGCTGCCATGGAACGCTCCCGTTCCTCAATGGCGAGTTCACGGCGATCCAACCGCTGCCGTATTTCCACAGCAGCAGAGAGGCTCTCTTCGGCCCGGGCGTGTGCCCAGGGCCTCCCTGTTGATCCGCCGCGATTGGGTGTCCATGCGGTCGACAGCCCGCTTCATCCGGTCGACGAGCGCTTCCCTGAAGTCGAGCAACTCCTGCCTGGAGTCGAGCTCACTCTTAACCTTCGCGGTCCTCTCCCGCAAAAGGTTCCCCCAGATGAGGAGGCGATCCCGTTCAACCGTATACTCCTCCCGCTCGCGCCCCAGTGCAGCCAAGACCTGACGAACGCTCGTCTCGGCAAGCGTGAAGGCATCCGCCAGAGGCAATGGAGCAACAGAGGCCGGGGTAGTCCCCCCGACCTCCTCCATTACCTCGTCCTCAGGAAGAGCCGACGCACCAGCAACCGAGACGAGACGCCGATCAGGAGAAGCTGGCTCCGAGGCTCTGGCAGCCAGGCCTGTCGGGCCCTCTTCAGCTTCAGGCTCCTTGATCTGAGGAGAGGGACGAACCGGGGAAGGCGGTGCTGGAGAAAAGGTCGGGCCGTCTAGTACAGGATCGACCTGCGCTGGCTTGGGGGCCGCGGTGGCCGTCTCGGCAGGAAGAGACGGCGCCGCCGCGGAGTCCGGGCACACCGGAACAGGAGAAGTTCGCGCTGGCCTGGGGGCCGCGGCAGTTGCCCCTGGCTCCGAGCGCACCGGCGCAGACTCCCCGCAAGTCGGGGAAGGCCGGGAAGCGCGGACACTCCAGCGGGCTCTGAACCCCGACTTCCGAGCCGGGGTAGGACTCCTAGAGCCCGCTATCGTCACTGACGGCCGCTCCGCAGTCGCTTGGACTGGCGGAATAGGGGACGCCCCAGAAGCTTCCCCCAGCGCATCAACCCGGGGCCTCTTCGAGTCGCCACCGGAGGGAGTGTCAGGCACCCCAGAATCCCAACTTGGCACCGACGCCGTTGCTGGAGGAGATCGAGCGCATTTCTTCTCTGGCGGCGGGTTGGAAGCCATGGCAATGGAGAACTCAAAGGCAAGAGAGCAAAAGCACAAGAGTCCGAGAAGAAACGCTGAGAAGTGCAAAGGGAAGCTGCAATGTGGGTAAGACCCCCTCTAAAAAGCTTCCCGGTGCAATTCCAAGCAATTCGGAACTCTTCGAATATCCCGCACCGGCAACCGCTTCGGTTCCTAGACCGAATGCTGATGACGGGTGGGCCCAAGCCGCCTAACTGAAGCGGTGGGGTCAAGGAGTCAGTCACCTAAGAAGATGAGCCGGCAAGGCACTTCGGCTGTTCCCGAAGAAAGCGCCGCAACGTGCAGAAGTGGCAGTCTTGGGAACCGCCGCAGTAAAAGCAACCATCAAGTGAGCGCACGCTCCCACGATCCCGTGGCCGTTCGTGCTCCGGCAGCGGTCAATTCGGGACTTAGAGGAAGTGCGCGGATCGGAAGAGACGGAGGTCCCACCTCGGGCTCGCTATCTCCCCCGAGATGGGCCCGGGGGCCACTGTCGGTACGTGAGATATGGGGTACCCCCGCGCACAAGGTAAAATGCCTAAGGAACTCGCCCTTCTCCGCAGGGAGAGCTCTGAAGGCGCCACGCGTCCGGCGGGGCCGGACCTCCCTCTCCTCAGAGGAGAGCTCCGGGCCCGCCACGTGGCATACAGAAGCCGGACCTCCCCCTCCGCGGGAGAGAGGTCCGAAGGCGCCGCGTGTCCAGCGGGGCCGGACCTCCCCCTCTTCAGAGGAGAGCTCCGGACCCGCCGCGTGGCCAGCAGAAGCCGAGCCTCCCCCTCCGCGGGGAGAGGTCCGGAGGCTCCACGTGCCCCGCGGGACTGACCCTCCTCTCCTCTGAGAAGGGCTCCGGGCCCGCCACGTGGCAGTAGAACGACGCGGCCTGCCTCGAGCGGTAGGCAGCGGGTGTAAATACGCCCCATACCTTGCCCGTACAAGGTATTCAAGGCCTGCGTCTTCACAAGACGCGGAGACGCGGAGCACGCTTCTGTCAGGTGCCGTTGCACCCAGTCGCATCACAGACTGGCGCGCGGTGTCAGAACCTGTCAGCCAATAAACACCGCGACAAGACATCCCATGCCGCCTGCGCCGTCATCAACCACTACGACTAGCAAGCGGCATGGGCAGGGCGGCAAGATGAAGACTCAGAAGCCTTCGGCCAGAGACAACTACCGGCATAACTGCAGATACGGTAGATAATAGACAATCTTCCCGAGACCACCTGTCGGGTCCCGGCTCCCCTTGTAAGCCACCCGAGTCTTGGACTATAAAAGGCTCGGGTAGGCGTCGATAGCAAGGGTTCGCACTTTGCAACTCATACGCTAGCCATACACTCTCAAGCTGTAACTCACCCCCAAGCTCAGGCCTCCGGCCCTGAGCAGCAAGCAATACAGCGAGCTCCATAGCTCGCCGTGGACGTAGGGTTTTACGCTCCGGCGGCCTGAACCACGTAAAACTCGCTGTGTCAAGCTCTTACTAACTCGTTCCATCTGCGCAAGCTCTCCGCTAGGGACTAGCCCCTCCGAAAAAAGAACCTCCGCGGGCTGCCTAGTGCAGGCCCGGGGGAAGTGTCGACCGAACACTTCGACAGCGACCTTGGAGAGCCTATCACGTACAGTTCCCTCGTCCTTCAGGTCCTTCAGGGCCTGAACGAGTGCTACACCCACCTTCGCTCGTGGCTCCTTCGCAAGAC
This sequence comes from Neostapfia colusana, assembly GCA_030760725.1. Lineage (NCBI taxonomy): Eukaryota > Viridiplantae > Streptophyta > Magnoliopsida > Poales > Poaceae > Neostapfia > Neostapfia colusana. The sequence continues at coordinate 43,940,971 of JASWHV010000018.1, read as the reverse complement.
GCCGTTCCAGACCTTTGATAAGGTCTAGTCGGATCTCGAGCTTGAGGAGATTACTTCTGGCGGCTCTGTCGCTTCCTCGCCTGCCACGGCCTTCTACGGCTCTGGGTCATCCTCGCGTCTTCCTCCACCAGCCGCTTCTTCTTGGGGACAGTCTCCGCGTCCACCTACCACCCCAGGGGCTCCTGCTACCACTAGGGGTGGTAATCGTCATCGCAGCAAGCGCGGAGGCCGTGGTGGTGGCGGTGGTGGTGGAGGTGTTGGTGGAGGCACTACCGGTGGCAGTAGCGGGGCTACGGGTTAGATTGGCGTGACCTGACCCACACCCTACAACCTGTGGACCAGCCAAATCTCCATGTGGCCTGGGCCGTCTCCGAGTTTTACTCCACCACGTCCGTCACGTCCTCAGTCGGCCTACGTGGTCACCCTGGCTTACGGCGAACCTATCAACACCGCTGGTGGATAGTGGACTTCGACCACTGGCAGGCCGAGCTACCCTGCAGCCAGGCCGTCCACTCTGACCCACTGGCTTCGGGGAACCCAGTCGGCCAGCCTGAGTCTTTGGTGCAGCACCACGACTAACCTCAAGCCTTGGACCGGCAGTCGCTCGCGTCCTCCTTCAGCACGCTGGGCCTCACACCACCCGGTCCT